>CM034550.1:0-1312500 GCA_020055645.1 Tomocerus qinae
AGTCATTTGATCCATTCTGAAAATATTCGAATATTTCCGAATACATTTGAGTAAACCCGAAAACACTAGTGCAATTCTCAAAACATTCTTTTATATCCGAAAACATTCGGTTAGTTCAGATAACATGCGTTTAGTTCCAACAATCGGTTAATGCCGAAAACATTCGTTTAATTCCGAAAACTTTCGTTTAATTCCGAATCGTTTAATTCCGAAAACTTTCGTTTAATTCCGAAAACTTTCGTTCAATTCCGCAAAACCTACAGCAAGCCGTAACAGAAGCTCGCTTGAGAAAAGGGGATTGGGCCCACATCTTTGGTAGAATAATAGAAATTGGTTTATTTTGATATTTATTGATTAGCATTGAGTATCAAAATAGATGAATGTTAACTATCAAAAAAATAGAAAGTCAAAGCAGATAAACGTTGACGACCTAAATCAACAGAAAACCAAAATTGATTAATGCTGACTATCAAAATCAATAGAAAATCAAAATTGATTAATGTCGATTAACAAAATTCCTTATAGAGGCGAGCTAAAACGCCTGTGTACAGGGAACAAAACCTACAGCAAGCCGTAACAGAAGCTCGCATGAGTAAAGGGGACGTGTGCACATTTGTGGTATATCATTAGAGGAAATAAATTGATTTTGATTATTAAAGTGAACCCTAATCCAAATTAGATTAATATAATTCATAATTCACAATAAAAATAAATAATTGATTCATATTGAGTATTAAAATTAACAGAATATCTAAATCGATTTAGATTTATATTGATTATCAAAATTAATAGAAAATCAAAATCGATATATATCTATATTGATTATCAAAATCAACAGAAAATCAAAATAAATAATTATTGAACATTACAATTAACAGAAAATCAAAATTGATTAATATTGGCTACTGAAATTCAACAGAAAATCAAAAATAGATCAATATTGAATATCAAAATCAGCAGAAAATCAAAAATAGATCAATATTGAGTACCAAAATAAACAGAAATCCCAAATTAATTAATATTAAGTATCAAAATAAACAGAAATACCAAACTGATTAATGTTGAGTATCAAAATCATCAGAAAATCAAAAGTGATTAACAATGAGTATCAAAATCAACAGAAAATGAAAATTGATTAATATTGAGTATAAAAATCAAAAGAATATCAAAATTGGTTGATATTAACTATCATAATGAAAAGTAACTCGAAAAATATAAATTTGACTATCAATTGCATATAAATGCGATTACAAAAAGATTTATTTCCGTCCTATAATAATTTTCCTGTTATATTTACTTTATTATAAAATCTTAAATTTGGTCGAAGCGGAGTTAAATATTATATACTATTGTCTAACAATTCTTAGTAAACACAATTAAACTTTTAATGTCCATTTAATGCCAATTTTTCATTTTGACTATCAAAATGAAGACAAAGTGAGCGCGCGGCATCTCAGCAACCTATAGACCGATTTGAACCAAAATGAATAGGGTTCGTCACTGGTCCGTAGGCATTGTTTTTGCTAAGTTTGGTTAACTTCCGTTGTTGCGTTCAAAAGTTACAGTGTTGGCGAACGGACGGACGGGCGGACTGTGCGGTTCTATAAGCTCGCTTCCTCAGGCGAGCTAACAACCTATAGACTGATTTGAACCAAAATGAATAGGGTTCGTCACTGGTCCGTAGGCATTGTTTTTGCTAAGTTTGGTTAATTTCCGTCGTTGCGTTCAAAAGTTACAGTGTTGGCGAACGGACGGACTGTGGGGTTCTATAAGCTCGCTTCCTCAGGCGAGCTAAACAAGGATCTTTTTTGCCTTTTTTATAAAAAAGGTAGAAGTAAGATTTTAAAAAAGCACTCCTTTTTTGCCTTTTTACCTTTTTTGATTTAGCAGAGTGCCCCATTTACTTCACTTTACATGCAAATAAGGTAAAAAAGGTAAAAAGGTAAAAAGGACTGCTTTTTTAGAAAAAGTAGTACTTTTTACCTTTTTTGTAATAAAGGAGTACCTTTTTAGTTCCCTGCCTGTGTTCAATAATGGATTTATATTGTGTACCAAATGAAATCGGTATGCTTTGTTAAACAAAAGTACATCTAAATTTTCATTTTAATCTTTTGTACCCTCGTTTTTCGACAGCTGAAAGCCGTTTTAACAAACAAAAATTCGGTTTATTGTTGTTGCTATTGAAAAAAGTCTAATTTAGAAACACTCAATTGTTTTATTACCATTTTTAATTTCCACAAACAGGATCAGTTTAAGTAGAAACGTTTATTGCGACTATAAAATTACCTATTAAAAGCAAGCAGAATAAAATGGACATTTGTAGGTTGAATATGTTAACCAATAATTTGGCAATTAATACTACATTAATTCCAGTTATATAAAAGCAGAAATTCATGTTTGACAAGCATACAGATTTGATTTGGTCAATCCGAATTCCGAATACATTGGAGTGAGGGCACATTTAAATAATTCCGAAAATATTGGAGTAATTCCGAATTCTTTTGAGTAAATAAGAAACCTACAGCAAGCCGTAACAGAAGCTCGCCTGAGTAAAAGGGACCGTGTGCACATTTTGGTTGTAATAATAATAGAAATAAATTTATTTTGATTATTAAAGTAAGCAGTAATCCAAACTAAATTATTTAATTCATAATTCAATATAAAAACCAACAGAAAATCAAAATTGATTAATGTTGATTATAAAAATCAACAGAAAATCAAAATTCATTAATTTAGACAATGAAAATCAACAAAAAATCAAAATTGATCAATTTTGACCATGAAAAGCAACAGATATTCAATCTTGATTGATTATGAGTATTAAACCTACAGCAAGCCGTAACAGAAGCTCGCCTGAGTAAAGGTTACCGTGTACACATTTTGGTAGAGGAGAAGTCGCACGTAATACAAAACCGAACGTATGGATTTTGATCAAGCTTTCAGAATTGAGTCTTTATATATGTAGCTACGACATATTAAAAATTCAGACATTGATATTATAAGGAAACGAAACTATATCATTTGAAAAATCAACAGAAAATCAAAATAGATAATTGTTGACTATGAAAATCAACAGAAAATCAAAATTGATTAATGTTGAATATCAAAATTAACAGTAAATCAAATTTGATAATCTTTACTATCAAAATCAATACAAAATCAAAATCGATGAAACATAAATTCAAAATAAATTTGCCATCACCCTAATTATCTCATTGTCTCCACTTGTAACTAGTGGATATGGGGCCAACGAGATATAAAGCTTTCTCGTGCTTTGACTTGTTGACTATTTATCCAGGTGTCGCATTTAAAAATCGAAAGTGCCGATTTTACTCGGCTAAAATGGCTGGCTAATATTGCCTGCCTTTTGGTTGAATTTCTTTGTTAACCAGTGACTAAAACGGCTGAAATGGCCAAAAATAGTCAAGTAGGGCTATGTGAACTGAGAAAATCACCCTTGATTGGGCGGGAAATTTAAAAACCATGATTTTTGGCCATTTTGGCCACTAGCCTATTTAGACCGCTGGCTGGTCAAAATCATTTTTAGCCGGCTAAAATGGAACACTGGTACACCCAAATAAATATTTAGACAGATAAATTTATTGCTTTTTCAAGTCTACAATATGGAAATTCGTGGACCAAATCTGAGCCTAATGCATATTTTTAAGACGTCCGGTTTGATGTACAGAAGTTATAGATTCTGCCCAAAAGTTTACTTTTATTCAAAAACTAACAAAAATAAAGCTAGAATAAATCTAAAACTTCATGGGTCGCTTCCACAGACCAGGGGGTTTTTCTCAGTTCACATAGCCCCATTTTTGGCCATTTTAGCCACCGGCTAACAAGGTATTTCAACCAACTGGCTGCCCAATTTAGCCAGCCATTTTAGGCGACCAGCCGGCTGGTCACTGACTTCTGGTTGCGAACCCAGGAATATGAATACCAGGAATGCAAAATGCAGCAGGCAAGCATAGGTATTATTAGCTGATGTTTGTTGATAATATGCAATGCATATCAGAAGTTCAGATATTTTATTTTCCATCTAAGAGTTAACATTTTACACCTAAATCTTCATAAAAACCAGGTATGCCTCATGGCGGTTCGAATACATTCGTTAAGTCCAGGAATACCCTTGAATGAATGCGCACTTCTAAGGTCATCTCATTTCATAAAATTCGTGATTTTTATTTAGTCTAGTTATGGGGTCATCATTGTGACCTTTAGTGACCGTCCACAGGCTGAACTACAACAGCAACAAAGTTAAATAAGAGCTCGTTGGAAATGTCGGATGATAAATTGGTTGGTTAAGTTCCGTTACTCTTTATATCTGTACCCTGATTCCCCATAAGAGGGGATACGAGGTTAACTCAATCAAAATTGTGAACTTGTGGAACTTTACGAACCAAGTTATTTCTTTGGCTTTTCAACGAGGTCTTTTCCGATTCTGTAGCTTTTGTAGAACGGCTGGATCTTGGAATCTAAGTTGACAAGTTTTCCGTGCAAGCTAAAGGATGCGTCTTAAGACACCTTGATAGCAAGCAAATGGTAACACTGCCAGTGTTTTATTTTATCCGGCTTTTTTACATTTTAGTCAGCCAGGAGGCCATTTTATCCGGATAAAATGGATAGTGGCTAAAATGGCCATAGTCAAATTTACATGTGTTTTCATTTTGTCCACTGGCCAAAAGTCATTTTAGCCTGGATAAAACCATTTTATCCACTACCATTTTATCCACTAGCCGGTGGCTAGTCAAACACTGAACACTGCTCCGATCTGCCAATGAAAGAATTACTACGTATCCGGTTTACATACTATTGTATGCGCACATAACTGTTTCGCAGATTCAACCGGACAGAGTTGACATAAGGACCGAGAGTACAGCTTCTGACATGTGGATTTGTGAAAAGATGTTCCTTGCCTTACTCGTTTACTTATGCTCAGATTTTTTTCTTCCTATTTTCTATCATTATTTCTGGCCGTATATTATGCGTAAGGAAATAATCTTATGAAATACACTTAATTATGTGAGAGAATAATATTCGGTATTTTTTATCGTATTAATCGATTTAGTTACCCATATCGCAATAATTCCCCAGTTGGGGAACTAAATGAATAAATTTTGAATAAATTTGGGAAAATCTGGCTCTCCAAATGTTTATTTCACCCATCTTAAAACCCCAAATTAAAGGCATAAGAACTTTTTTATTATACAAATCAAATCAGTAAAACTGGACTTAGCCAATCATTATGTGCCAACCAGTGTACAAAATACCATTTACCATTGGTTAGTGATTTTTAATATAAAAATAGGTGGAAAATGGTATAATTGGTAAGAAATGGTAAAAATAGTTTTATTTAATTTTGAATAAAAGTCGCCGCTGGTATATAAAATACTTTTGCAGCTGAAGATTGTTGTCTCAAATAGATTGCTTAACTTAATGTGTGTTAATTAATCTAGGAAGGGGTCAACTAATTAGGAAAAAATCATCCTTACCAACTTATTGAATAATTAATTTTGATTAAATGAGAACTTTTTCTAATTATATTAAAGTTGGCTGTATAGTAGAGAGTTGCACGGGCAGGCAATTTAGTGCCCGTGCCCGCCCGTGCCCGTAACAAAGGAGCCCGTGGCCGCCCAAACCCGCCCGTGAGCATCCTGATTTTTCCAGGGCTGCCCGAGCCCGCCCGTGGTCATCCTACATTGGCCCGTTCCCGCCCGTGGCCGCAAAAAATCTGTGTTCCGTACCCGTGCCCGCCCGTGCCCGTGAAAATTCTGTAGCATGTGCCCGTGCCCGCCCGTGCCCGTGAAAATTCTGTAGCATGTGCCCGTGCCCGCCCGTGCCCGTGAAAATTCTGTAACATGTGCCCGTGCCCGCAAAAGATCTTTATAAAAACTTTATAATACGCTATACGTACTGTGTGTGTAGTGTGTAGTGCGCAGTAGATTTTTATGTAATACTAGTGAACCCAACCCAGCTAAGGGGCACTCAAGAGAAATTAAGCAGGCCCCCCATCACAGTAATAAAAACAATTCCGGGTCAAATGGAAAAATTCCTAAACCAAAATAATAACTATTTCGTAGTGTCCAATACAGGGAATAATAAAATACTCCATTTTTAATAACCACCCCAGAATATTACCCTTTAAAATCAGAAAAATAGGATTCCGGGATTTTGGAAAACGGATTGTCTTCTTTAGCTAATTATTTCTAATCAATCACTATTAATCATCTTATGTGAATTTGTATTACTAGTTGAATCCTAGCACACATAAAGTGTGCTAGAAAATGTTGAAATCAGTAAATTTCTAGCGACTGCGCATTGGCCCGAATTTCATAGACCGTTGATTGGACTCAGTATTGATAGCCTAGTCCTTGCTCATTAATTACAAAATATTACCCTTACTCATTAATTACAAAATATTACGGACATAGTAGATACAAACATTTATTCAGGAATAGTGAAAGAATCCCATGCGCATGCCCCACTTTATCTTTATGTAGAGTAAAGATTGTTCTGATGTTATAATCATAGAATACCGATAGGTGGCGGTTATAATAATATGAAACAACTCATTTCGTTTGTTTAGAGGGAGGGGGCATGCGCTTTCGTGCTTTCAAGGAACGTTTATAGTTGATGGGAGGAGGCGATGTCCAAAAGAGTTACAGCTAGCACTTGCGCTACACTTGAGAGAGGGGTTTTAAGTTTTAGGTTATGTAATATGCAGGTTTCCTAGGCTCTCCTACCAAAAATAGAAAGTCAGATCAGGTATTGGTATTAGTGCGATTATATTATAGAAGACTAATATCTGTGTTATAATAATATAATGTTTCACGGACGGAACATTCATTATTGTATTGTACATGTTGTGTTGTGTACTGTTATTGTTATTATAAAGTTACGGGCACTTACGGGCGCCCGCGGGCAGCCCGTGCCCGCCCGTGAACATCTTTGATGGGCCCGTGCCTGCCCGTGAGAATCCTTGGTTGACTCATACCCGCCCGTGCCCGTCCGTGAGTATCCTTGATTAGCCTGTGCCCGCCCGTACCTGCCCGTGAGCATACTTAGCTAGCCCGGTGCCCGTACATGCCCGTGAAAAATCCGTTTAACGTGCCCGTTCCCGCCCGTGCCCGTACGGGCACGGGCCGGGCAGCTGCCCGTACGGGCTGCCTGTGCCCGTGCAACTCTCTACTGTATAGCAAGCGAATAATGCCGCTTAAATGACTGTTTCACTACTTTAGTGAATATTCAAATATAAATCTTAATTAGAAATGTTTTAGAGAAAATAGAGCATGAAAACTTATTTTAATGTGTCGTTTGTGTATCTGCTAAGTATTCACTATAATTTACGAATTTAATCATTAAATGCATTTTTACCACTGAGATGGCTAAAAAGCTAAAAAGTGGTAAGGTTTGTAAAGTAGAATGACGAGGAAATGGAGTTTGATTTAAACGATCCCATGGACGTTCCTCTGACGACGACGTTGACATCTATATTCCTATTAAGGACGCAGTCTATGTTGGTTGCTAATGAAATAAATATAATTTCCAAAATTTATCTCGTCAATTGTCACTTCCGAAACCCCATAGTTAACTTACCCTGCCATTCCACTACCTCAAGGGGAAGTTTTGGCAGTGCAATATGGAGAAATAAGATGCTTTCAAGTTAATAACAAAATGAATTCCATGCGATATAAACGGCCGTCTTACGCTTAGTTACTTATATAGTACATATTTGTAAATCTATTGGTTAGTACTATTATCACTATGACTACGCCGTCAATGCTTGTACTTGATGGCTGTTTATGTCACATGGACAATAGACATCCTTGATAGTAGTTATAACAACCATGGTTATAACTTAAACTTATAAGTATGAATGCATTGGAGAAAGATGCAAACAAAAAAGATTTTGTACTAAAGTATTGTAAATGGAAAAGAAATTAGACCCGTGGGAGACAGAATTCCCATAAACGAATAATGAAAGGTTTTTAGAAATCTTCAAAATTTTATTGACGATATCTCTTGGCAACTGAATAATGTCACCATTGCTAAATGCTAAATCAAATCCAAAGTTTATCCCATTGCTTAGATACAAATTCAAAACAAAACAAAAACGAAATTCGCGTTCCACATAACTTACAAAGAAATGCCACGGGTCTAATTTCTTTTCCATTTACAATAATAACATTGACAATGACGACAGGTGGAAATGCTACTACAAGTCAGTATAGAAATCTTTATAATATAATACATCCCCGTTTCGTAGAAACTATTTTTTTGGAATTGCATTGACTTTTGCCTTCGGATAATCCATCAACAGTAATTCGGGTCAACTTCCATGCATTTAAAATTCCTCATAACATCTTTACATCGACTACTATTTCTCCTGGTGGATCAGTCTGATTTATATGGGACCTACATTTTTGGAACCGTGGACTATCATAAAACAAAATGTTAGGTGGTTTCAAGATTTTTCATATAGTTCTAAATGCATATAAATAGTCAAATTCTTAAAAACAATATTCATTTTTAGTTATTTTTAAAAAACGTTGATGTTTTTGGTACATTTAATGCAACTATATTAAAAATCTTTTGTTCCTTGATGGTCCACGGTTCCAACAAGGCAGGTCCCATAAAAATCGGACTGATCCTCCGGGAGAAATAGTAGCCGTTGTGAAACATTTTTAACATACATTTTTTTGATAGTCCCTTGTGGTTGCTATGCAAGTATGAACTTAGACCTTAATAAACTCATTCACTATATTTGCAATTTAATTTTTCTTTGAAATAATACAAAAATTTGACATTGAAATGTTTTAGTTTGCCATTCGAAATATAGTTCCCCATATCGTAATAGTTTCCCATGTGGGGAACTATAAAAATATCTTTGACCAAAAAATGGTCTCCAAATGGGTATTTCCCTGGGGGACTAAATCGATTAATACGGTATTTTAATACTTTTGCTGTTGGTATTTGTCTGTTCCTATTGTCTTTCTCAACTTCGCGCGATAAGTTCCAAGTCCGAAGTTCCGTTACAGAATAGCTCATAAACCTCAATAGCTAACAGTTTACCTGTATCTTTGTCAGCTGATTTGCATATTGCCTCCGGCTATTCCTTATATCCTCTTATGCTCCCCCGCTTTCACAAAATCCCCTTCCCATAAAAAGCCTTGTATACGGTTGGAGGAGTTCTGTGGGTGTCATTTGTCTTTGTGAGTTGATTAGGTAGTGATCGTCATTCGTCACACATATTACAAATTATAATACATTTTCCTAATTGATTTAAATTGGTAATTCTTAGAAGTGGAGAAGATCATAGCTCCAGATTCGTAGTCGTGTAGCATCGAAGTAGTTAAGATTTCGATACAATTATACGAGTTGTCTCAAGTAAATCACATCGCTATCCATCTAATACATTTGAAAATAACGTTTTAACACGTATTTCTGTTCTACGGTCTCTAGATTGCCGTTTTCGAATAAAGATGACTCAATCGCTCAATTATGCTGTCCAAAATCGAAATACTATTTGTAAACGCCTTAACACTTCTATGACACATAACAAAATCGATATCAATGTCCATTTGTTTCCGTCTTCAAAATCCATCACTATACTCATCAAATTCAATTACTTTCGCCCAATTATTTCAAATTCATTTCTCGCATGCTTATAATCTTTTTTCTCTGTTCAACAATATTCGCTTTTACATCAGTTCCAAATCGTAATTATTCTATTTCATCATTAAAACTCACTTTACTAAAATTTAAGTACATATAGCAAGTAAGTTCTTCAATTGTGCCGATGTTTTTGGAATTTTACATCTTCTATCTTCCAGTATTTATTACATCTAGCCGATTGTCTCGGAGTCTACCATATTACATGTTCCAATTTACTCAATTCAGAAAGTAGGTTTAACTTAATGCGACAAAATAATTATATCAATTATATCAATCAATTTTACATTTATATCAAACGTAGAACTTCAAATCCAATAAAATTTTGTACGTACTCTTAACAATATTCGGTTGAAGGTTGATCAGTCCTTTTCGCCAAAGTATTGTTATGTAGTTCTTTCCGGTGATAAAAATAATAAGACTTTCTAAGTTTCCAATTTCTTAATTTTTTACATAATTTAAACTTCCAATTCCACAAATAATATTCCTTTTGTTAAAAATATAACATTTAGAGTCGAGCAATTTTCAATCAACCACGCAAGATCTCATGTCAGGAGAAGGTCCTCGGACTACGACAAGTACAATTATCGCGCGCATAGATTCAGGTGACATTGGGGACTGTCAACGATAGCTGTCTGTATTGAATTTGGGCTGAATCCTCGGCCTCTTGCTATCTGCCCTTTGACTTGGACGGTTGTGGTAGACTCTATTTTGGATTTAGTATTTGGAATTCTTTGTGATTTGTCTCAATGAATAATCGTAAATATTGTAAAGTGTTGATTGTGTTTCTTGATTGCTACTCGTTGGGAATAGTAAAGGATCCTACTGTTAGTTAAAGAGCAGGGCTCCCCACAATTCATACACTAAAAGGAGCGAACAGTCTAGTGCGCCGTTCCCTCCAACCTAATATTCCTTCCAGCAAAGGAAATACAAATTGTCGTAGTAGTTGACATGGTGCTCGGCTTCAGCCTACATTTCTATTTGGTCAGCCATTGCACCAACACTGATAACCTAGTCTTCTCCAGTAGTTCTTATATTCTAAATTCAATTCTGATCTTTGTCAATTAAGTAACTGTCATATTAAATGGTGCTTTCTTTAAACTATACTACGAAGGTCTATTAGCAATTGGATAGATTGGGCAAGCATGAAACCTAACCCGGAGATACATTGGATCAAAATTCATTCCATTACATCCACATTCTAAAATAATTATGAGTTTGCTGTTACTACAGTAGATCAGCGGCAGACTCATAATAATAGTAAAGGATCCCACTGTTCTCCCGTAACATTCTGTGTAGGATTATTTGGAATCGGCATCCTTTGCATCGAGATTGGTAACGTATCGTGTTTACATACTATTGCATACGCACATAACTCTTTCGCAGATTCATCCGAACAGAGTTGTAAATAAGGAATGAGGGTACAGCTTCTTACATACTACAGTAAAATTTTAAAGTAACGTGTATACTACTGGATTTTTCATGGTTTCTCTTGACTTTTATAGTCGTTTGTTTGGATAGGTTATTTAAAATTCTTCTAAAACTACCACATATTAGAATTGCATTTGTACTGCAGATTTTCACATTACACAATGCTAAAAATGATTCAAAAGTAATTTCAACCGATAGACTGCGGCATACATGTTTATTAATTACACCCTATTTTAATTATCCAGAAACTACTTTTCCTTGTTTTCTCATTTTCCTTGCGTCTCACTACGACATTTTTAAGGTTATTACCCGGTAATGTTTAATAAAACACTCGCATTTTAATTTCCACTCTTGGGAGTGGAAGGTATTGTCCGAATTATCCAAAGGAGGCAATTATCAAATCTAAACGGAAATAAATATCGCTTCTCATTGGTCGATGTATTTTTGAAATTGGCCAATCAGAATACAGCATTTTATTTAAAAATTTTATATTATTTTCGTAAAGCATTCCCAAAGGAAATATTAATTGCATCAAAACTA
Organism: Tomocerus qinae; assembly: GCA_020055645.1. Lineage (NCBI taxonomy): Eukaryota > Metazoa > Arthropoda > Collembola > Entomobryomorpha > Tomoceridae > Tomocerus > Tomocerus qinae. The sequence goes on from CM034550.1 coordinate 11,647, forward strand.
CAAAATCATTAAAACTATTTATTTGCAATGAAATATAAAATGAACTTAGAATGACATACTTGTGATAGGGAATTGCAGACTTACATTTTAGCAGTATTATTATCATCATGTATCATTCTAAGCTTTAGTACAATTTCATTGCGTTCTCAAACCTATGAAATGATACAATTTACTTTTGAATTGTAAAAACGCTATTAAATAGACTAGTGACTAGACTAGCTTTGCTTGCTGAAAGGAGCAATGGTTTACACATATTCAAAGAGCACATAAAAATAAAAGTAAAGCAAGGAATCAATACGAGATGATAGTTTAAATTGAAGGATTATTTTTTAGCTTTTGGTAACAATTTATAATAATAATAACCGATGCTATCACGATCACATACGACTTACTGAGCTTTCTGATGTATGGTTATTGCCAATGCGATATATCACATCAGTCTCCCCAATATTAGTGCATAATACTTCGTAAACGAAAAGGTCATCTGGGGCATTTTCTCTCATATTTATTTCTTTTCCGCTGGCGATTTCTTTACGATGCGATATGTTTACTCATTAATATATCTTATTGCGATTATAATTTTGTAAACGACAAAATCTGCTATAAAATTTAAATATCGTATATTTTGTACAATGGGGTGGTTTACAATATATTCAGGATTCCACAAATGTGCCACACAAGAAAATCGGGTAAGAACTTTAGACAGAATTCCAAGAGTTGTAAAGCAATTTTTACATGTATTTTGATAGTCATCAGAGATTTCCAAATTTAAAGGTACTGGGCCCTTAATACAGTAAAGGGGTTAGATATTTTGATAAAATAAATACCTTAGCAACTGTAATTTTGCCAGCTACTAAAGCCCGCCTTGAAGTGAAAATTAATATAACGCTGTGTAAACACATCATAATACCTTTAATGGGCGGTAAGGATAAATTAGGATCAGAACGTAGTCCTGTTTTTGTTGACGACAGGGTTGGCAAGTGAAATATTTCGCTTGAAATAAATAGAGAAATAAATGACTTTATTTCGCGAAATATTTCACTTCAGCTTTTGTTGAAAAGTGAAATTAATGAAATAAATACAACAAAGTGAAATAAAGTCATTTATTTCACCTGTCTGAGGTGAAATAAAGTCATTTATTTCACTTGCCCAAGGTGAAATAGTCATTTATTTCACTTGAAAAGTGAAATAAATGCCATGTATCCCTATTTATTTCATTTTATTTCATTAATTTCAATTTATTTCTTCATTTCAATTAATTTCATTTAAAGTCATTGAAATGTGAAATAAATGCCAACCCTGGTTAACGAAATTCAAAATATTTGTTAGCGTCTCTTTTAATGGCGACAGCTAGCGTTTCGGCCCTGCACTAACGAAATACTAGCAGTCGCCGCCTGTGGCCAATAAAAAAACGAAGTCATGCTTAGGGGTTTACATGGGGTTTGCGGTACATGGGGCACTCTCCTCGGGGTGAAATTGAGTGATCTTACATCTCCATTGGCGACAAAATAACGGCTAGTGTCCGAACCTTCTCCCGATACTTTTCTTGGCTTTGTTACCCACTCTACTCCTCGATACGACCAAAAAAGCCGTTTTATTGTTAGTTTTCTTAGTATTATACTTTAATATTCGCCATTCACCAACAAAAGCATATAAGGTTCAGAGGTGGTTCAAAATTTACTCTATGACAATACAGCAAAATGAATAGGGCACAAACGGGAAGATTTTTTTTGAGTAACTTGGATCTTGTCCGAGAATATTGGTCGTAGAAAGACGAAGTTGGTCTCTAAAGACGCAGAAAGTGTCAATTTATAGCAGATTGCAATTAGATTCCTAATTTTTACCACTGGTTACGAGATATTAATTGATTTCATGTGAAAATTGCAATCTTTTGCAGACGAATGTAAAAATTAGGATTTAGGTAAGTGCAATCTGCTATAAATTGACATTTTTTGCGTTTTTAGAGACCACCTTTGTCTTTCTACTGTTACCCGCTTTGAAGTTTAGCCTTCCTATCCCCAAGTTGCATAGCGATACGCATTCTGATTGGTTGATAATTTTTGAAATCCTGCAATCTGATTGGTTATTTGTATGACAAAAATTCTATAGGTTACCTAAATGGGGACACATTTTCAAAATTTATGAAATTGTTGCAAAACTCAACCAAGTCATATTATGAATCATCTGAATGATCTATTTACCTACTACTTTCCCTTTCAATGTACACATTTATGAGAATGGTGAATCGAGCTATTTGTATACACAATATTATGCAATTATTTAACTATGACTCTGGTACAAGTGAACAATCGGTACTACTTTATTCCAATTTATTACCAAATAAAGGTTATATATAATATAGGTCGGTTTGAAGATTAATATCATTCAGTACTGTGTTATAGTAGCGTAGAACAAAATATCAATAAATCATTAAGATCCATCTTTTTTCATTTCAGCTGTATTATTTAGCCTAGGAGTCCTTTTGACCTGGATTCGACGAAAATTAAAAGTTAGTCGCCTGAGTGTCATTGAGGAGTTTTCCAAGAAAGGTTACAGTCAGCTCGCAAATACTGATGAAGCATCAGCTTCTGAGACAGTGTAATCTGATTGCTTCTACATATTTATAGAGATCGAATAGTTAATTAATGTTGTGTAAACATATTTTCTAGAATACAGTGCAATTTCACTAGTTAGTTACATAGTTAATTCTAAATGCATTTACCTTCATGTGGTAATAAATTGGAATAAAGTAGTACCGATTGTTCACTTGTACCAGAGAGTCATAGTTAAATAATTGCATAATATTGTGTATACAAATAGCTCGATTCACCATTCTCATAAATGTGTACATTGAAAGGGAAAGTAGTAGGTAAATAGATCATTCAGATGATTCATAATATGACTTGGTTGAGTTTTGCAACAATTTCATAAATTTTGAAAATGTGTCCCCATTTAGGTAACCTATAGAATTTTTGTCATACAAATTCAATTCAATTCAATTCAAGGCTTTATTGTCAGACTCAGATTCAGCTACATTTTAACTGGTCTCCCACAGAGGACCGCGGAGATAAGTGAGTAAAATAATACAGCATTGCATACAAAATTGCATAATAATTTCACTGTCATCAAACAATACAATGTTACAAATAGTACAATACAATAATGTTTGCTACACAGTAGAAACAATATATTTTTGAAAATCTTAAAACAGTATAACTATTTACTACTTCTTAAATAACACAAATGATCATGGAGGTCAGATTTAAATAGGATAAATTTTTATGCGGCTTTCAAAGTAATTCTTTGGGCAGTAAAAATAATTCTTTTAGGCAGTTTTCTATCGGCAGTTTTTTTAATTTTTCGGGGCAGTAAGAAACAAATGCGATAGGCAGTAGAAATAATATTATTGGCAGTAACTCAAAAATGTTATTTATTTCTAATATTTAGTCAAAAGAAAATTCAAAAAGAAAATCAAACATGATTATTTCTGCGAAAATAGTCTGAAATCCGTTGGTAATAGCCATTGCGGAATCAGCAATTAAAATGTTCGATTCATAAACCATGCCAAGTGATTCAACTCCTGCTTTCAGTGACGCAAATACGAATGCAAAATCATGTTTACACAGGATTTTCTTCGTCATGGGTCACAGTGTAGCTCAAAACGTAACATTCATCTTTATTTTCTGGTTGTTGACTATGGGCAACACAGAATTCTTCCAACTGACTGGTGTCTTTTTTTAACACGTTGTAAAAGTTTGTTAACTGAATAGTTGTAGTAACCGTGTCTACCCTGCCTTCTAATTGTGTAATTATTTGCTTCGGTTTATTTATTTTTATGCACCCTTGATTAATATTTTATAACGAATTGACCAATCACTTTCAATTTCGGTCAATGCATCTTCTTCTGTATTATACGTTTTTAAAATATTCCAGTCAATTTTCTTTTTATTTAAGTTAGTATTTTCACGTTCTGAGTCAGTGTCGGAATCACTAGAATAATATGTAAGTTGGGAAGCCATTCTCTGACTTGTTAGTCAGTCTTTATAATTTCAGTATTGCTTTCAAACTGAGGTGGAAGTATAAAACAGCAGCATTCAGCCAACTCAAGCAAGATAAGATACACATGATAAGACAATCTTATGTGAAGCAGGTACATTCCAACAAGTTCGTTACCTTTAGATAAATTCATTATCGGAATACCCACTAACAATATTCTTAAGCTTCCAAGTTGTAAGATTTATGTAGACAAGTAAATTTATTCTACAAAAATACTATGTAAAATACATTTTTGTATTACTGCCATTTGCATGGGTTCTACTGCCTAATGCATTTGTTTTACAGCCCTCTAGCAATACCGGTTACTGCCAATTAAAAAAACTGCCCCAAAACATATATTTACTGCCCAAAGAATTACTTTGAAAGCCCCGTAATAAGGTATCCATTTAAATACACTTAACGAATTTATACGTTGTAGCTCCACTGGCAAATTATTCTAAAGAATGGTTGCCCTATAGCGGAACGATTTCTTAAAGAATTCATGTTTATGAATAGGAACTATCAATCCACTTGCATATTTGCTAGATCTAATTTGCTCATTTATGCTGACAATGGATGAAATAGTTTCAGGATAGAGTGTAGGATTTTTTATAATGGGGAACAGTGTAGTCAATAGAGAAAATTCTATTTGTTCCGATACAGTGGGCAAACCAAAATTATTATATAAGTCCGTCAGATTCAGTGGCAAGTTACCAGCTTTAAACCTTTCTACCACTTTGTCATTATAGTGGAATCTGAGCAAAAAATTATTTATAATATTTTCAATACGAGCTAAATTACTTGATGAGGTAGCTGAGTAAATCACTACACCGTATTCAAACAGTGAATAAACAAGCGCTCTGAATATTAAAGGCATCTTAGTTAATGGAATAAGTCTTTTATGCCTAATTAAATTTAGGGAACGATATGTCCTTTTTTGACATAGACTTGAAATATGGTTATCAAAGGACAGTTTTTCATCAAAAATAATGCCCAGGTATTTACTATATTGATGTTGTTCTAGTATGTGATTATCAAGATCAATAGTGGAGCTGATGGGTAATGGAACACTTGTATTAGGATTACGAAAAACAACAAACATTGATTTACTCCAGTTTGGGCTTGAAAGATTATCATTGCACCAACTATTCATTGCTGTCATAGAATTCTCTAATTCTAACTCAAGGGTAGAATTGTTAGTAGCAATTAAATAATTTGCAACATCATCTGCAAAGAGTAAAATAGGAGAATTGAAATATTTATTGAGGTCACTAATATAAAAACAGTAGGTCAAAGGTCCTAGTATGGAGCCTTCAGGCGAGCCACCAAGTATTTCATACTTATCAGATATGTAAGACCCGAGACGAATACTTACATTTCTATCCAGAAAATAGCTGCACAAAATTTTTAACAAGTATTCAGGCGGATTAAAGAGATCTCTAATTTTGTTAATCAGCACTATAAAATTTACACTTGGGAAGGCCTTTTTGATATCAAAAAAGGCTACCCCAACAGTTTTGTTACTATCTAGTGCAGAGTAAATGTTATCCGTTAATTGCAACATAGCATGAGTGGTGGATAACCGAGGTTGAAAACCAAATTGATTTGAGAAGGAAAGAGAATTGCCCATTAAATGCAAACGCAACTTGCAAGCAATAATCGATTCAAATACTTTACCCAAAAAGGGAATTATAGAAATTAATCTGTAAGAATTTGGATCATTACCACTACCCCGAGGTTTAAGAAGAGGAGTAGCACAAGATTGTTTCCAAGCTTAAGGAAAAACACCTTCAACTAAAGCAACATTGAAAATTTTTGTTATCTTATCAGCTAAGCAGTCAGCAAGTAACTTAATAACTTTAGTAGGTAATGCGGAAATAACAGGAGTAGTTGTAGGTTTCACACTATGAATATGTTTTATAACAATATTGGTGTCTAATATCAGAGTCTTTGCACCATTAAAAGAATTCCACAATTGAAGAAGCTTATTACTATCATCTACATGAGAAAGTGAAAAAGTTTTAGCAAAGCAAGCAGCAATATCATCATTCTCAACCAGTTTCACATTTTCTGCTTCAAGTTCAGTCACATTTAGTCACATTAATTGCACGATTTAATGAAGTTAGCATGATAATAGTTCCTCTTTGCTTTACGTAATTCCCTTGTTACATAATTTTTCAATTTACGACTATATTCCCATATAATTACACTATCATCAATGCGAGATAAATTCTTAAAATGATCTTTAAGATGAATTAACTTTTTTAATTTCGAATCTATCCATGGATTTTTTGCCGAATTTACGTTACGCTTAACAATAGGAATCATTCTATCAACAACATTTAGACATATACATTCAAACATTTACATTATCACATGAATCTAAAACAGACCAAGGAGAATTATTCATTTCAGAGATTGCCAATTCCAGATTTAAGGTTTTGTAATTACGAGTACAGATTAATTCTCGCTTAAGTTTAACATGCACTTTTTTACGTACTATATAAACCATATCATGATCAGATAAATTCAGACTAATAACCCCCGTTTCTTTTACAAACTCATTTCTATTACAATAAATATGATCAATTATCGATTCATATATAGATTTTGTACCATTACAAGTGAATTTTCTAGAAAATGTACAAATATACAAAATACAAATAACCAATCAGATTGCAGGATTTCAAAAATTATCAACCAATCAGAATGCGCATCGCTATGCAACTTGGGGATATGAAGGCTAAACTTCAAAGCGGGTAACAGTACGACCTATATTCTCGGACTAGATCCAAGTTTCCCAAAAAAAGTTAAAGGCGAATATGATAGTCGATCACCTAGTTCTCAAAACTGTAGTCATGGTGGCATGCAATCAATATAGTACTTAGAAAGAGATAAGCAGAGTCCATAGAGTAGATGGTTGTTTTTCGAAATATAAATTTTTTATAGTACGATTATGCTGGGCCAACTAGGCTTACAAAATATATTCGGTGGCTCTATTATCAACTTTAAGAGTCAAAATAAAAACAATTATTTTTTATGAATATATCCAGGATTTAGAAAATATTCATTACTAGTAGCTTAGCCTGCAAAAATTAAAATACGTGAAAAAGTATAGCAATATTAAAACAATTAACAATTAGACTTTTAACATTTTACACATTTTGTTGACCGTTTGTGAGTTTTTATTTAGTTGAAACATTTCATCACAAGTTGTTGCGCACCACTTCCAATAATTTAGCTCTACTAGCGACTGTTCTACCCTATCTACATATATTATTTTGTATATTCCATTACGAATGTCATCCATTTTGTTATACTGATTTCTTTTCTTCGTCACTCCTGAGACCAGAGGTTTTAGTGTTTAGGCCACGACCATTGATGAGGTATTACAGATTCCAGATGGTAATCGTAAAGCTGTTCCTCGATAAATTTCAGCTTATTTTTAGGCTCAGGGTACGTGGATGCATAACCTAAAAAGAGACAAAAACACAACGATTAAAAATTTATACAACATGCATTGTTTATGGAGTCACTTCAGAACTCTTCCATAGACACAGTGCTGTGAAAGGTAGTGAAAAAGCACAACTTTAATCCAAGCATTTCATACAATTGCTAGCTATCCACACAAAAATCTAGACAGTTAAGGAAGAAGTTTTTAAATCTGTCCTTGTCATGTATATGAGTAAATACACTAGTCTTAAAACTACTTTTAAAAAAAGCTATTCCTACAAAAAAAACTATAGTGAAAACAATTTCGTCATATTGTAACAGGAAGTTTGTTTTTCATTTCATGTAAAATATTAAATGTTAGTGCATAAATAATTGTAAGTTTGGGGAAGACTACCAACAGTCAGTCAGGTATGCCTATTTACTTTCACCACTTTCACCAAAAGTCAAAGCGAAGTTTCATGGCCTAAGTTATAACTATTAAGCTGTTTTGCAATACTACTGGGTAAATATGTTTATGACTAGAGTGATCAATGATCATATTAACAAGTCAAGGTGATTATACCTGGGTCGAAATTTTACAAACAGTGCAATGAAATCCTAAAACCGTGCGTAAGGTGAAGAAGCACAACATTATAAACCAAGTTTGTAGCAGTAATAATAATTCAACTACCAGTACCACACAAAACTAATTTGAGCTGGATATCTCAAACGAAATATTTGGAAATTTTGCAAATTAGAAAATTTAAAGAATGTTATTAAAAGAATGTTACTAAAACACTGTAAATTACAGAATGGAAGAAGAAACAATTGATTATTAAAAACAAACAATTGACTAAAGTTAATGCGAAATAATCTAAGATTTTACTTTTACTGCACACAAAATAGAGGTAACAAATGCAGAGAGTGAATTATCTACTGGAAGTGAGTGACAAAGACAAACTCTAAATATACCTTGTACAATTTTCGACGATTCAAAGTCGAAACAGTTAACTTTCTAACGGATATTTTGATAAGTACGTATTAGATACTTTCGAAGTATTTCTACGATTCGTTGCAGGGAGGTCAATAAATTAAAAGTACATAAGGATAATTAAGGTTGTGAGTCTAGTTATTATTTTGAGTTGATTTGGTAAATACTTGCAAAGGAATACCATAAATATAATTGGGTACTAAATTAATGTTAGTCTTAGCAAATGAGCAAAAGCTTAAAATATGTGAAATGTAAAGTAAATGAAGTAACGAAGTCTATAAAACATATTTTTGTTATATTAAACTTGTTATCAATTTCTTCTTGCTAGAAGAATGTTACTATTAACTAAAAAGATAATTATCACAAATCCAAATCCAAATGTAATTACGTAAATCCAAAACCATATAGTAATACTGAAATAAATATATCAATGACAAAAATTGACATTAAATTAACCACACAACTCTTTATGGATTTAAAAAAGACAGTATGTGTCACACAAGTGAGAAATACAAAAATTATGGTTTGATATAATTATAAGTCATGATAAGTTCAATAGTACAAAATAAAAAGACTGTCATTATTTTTGGTTACTGAATGAGATTACGTTTCAAAACAAGTGGTTTCCATTTTCAAAAGTGAAAGTATACAGCATAATTATGCGTATCTATTTGTCATATAACTGCAGATAAGTAAATAAGATGGGGAAGTCGATGAGGAGGAGAGGATAGGATTATTGAATAGGAGGCCACGTGTAGAAAGTAGGAAGAGCTCTGGTGTACGTGTAGTCGTACAGTTGGGCTTTAATAAATTCTTCCTTGTTGGCGGGTTCTGGGTAAGTTGATGCGGCTCCTGTCATAATTGCATTAATTAAGCCATTTGAGTTATCCCAGAAATAGAATGAAAGATGCAGATAATCCCAGAGAATTCAAAAGAAAACAGTCACGTTGGCCAATGACAATGAAAATAAATAATAAAATTTGGTTAATAATGGTGTACATTAAGTTCAAAATTGTTAACTTTTAAATTAGGACGAAACAGTGAAATACAGAGAACCGAAGTGTATTTTCCATTTCAATAAAACGGACAAGCTTTTCACCGAAACTGATTTTTCTCTTGCAAATGGTTACAAACTCTATCGGTTTCTTTGTATAATACTTACATGAATGTTTCATGGATTTAATTAATAGGTCTTGCCAGGTCATTGAAATGGAAAATTTACTTAATACAAAATTCAGTCCCAAGGTTGAAAAGCATATTAAATTATAACTCATTAGTGTATCAGTATCTTTCACTAATTGTAAGTTCTGGTAATAATACTACGTCCTCGATGGTACTCTAGATCTACTACAAGTAGGTAAGGTTTTAACAAAATGTAGTAATTAATTATCATCATTAATAGTAAGATTGAAACAGTGACAAAAATTCAATGTGTTATCCATTATCTTTGATTGATTGAACGAAATAATTTAATAAGATTGTATAAAATTCAAAATACAGCCACATACCGTTTAGATATGCGTCTTCGCATATCTTTTTCGCAATGATCAACGAAGCATGTTGAATGTCTTGAAGAGGGGGATACAAACGACCCACGCTCAAATCTTCTTCGGTAACAAGGTCAGCGAGTGTCTGTTATGGAAAGTTAAGAATTTGAATTATTTACAATTACACAAATCATTATTTACACTGAATAATGGGGAAAATAGTAAATGAATGAATAATGCAAACGCTAAGATAATAAAAATAAAATTTACTAACCTTGGCTGCAAGAAGGAAAACATCTTCGCTTATATGATGCACTCCAGCGGCAATAACTCCGAGAGCCACACCAGGGAATATATAAGCATTATTGCCCTGCCCAGGCAAAAACTTTTTGCCATTTAATTCGAATGGTGGGAATGGAGACCCACTAGCAAAAACGCAACGCCCACCTGTGGCAGTGTAAGCTTCGGCTGGAAGAAAGTCACAAATCAAAAGATTATTGATCTATATCCTTAAGTTAAATATTGACAATATTATTATGTTAATGGAACGTAGCAACAATGTACCTGCAGTACACTCAGCTTTTGAAGTTGGATTACTCAACGCGAAAATAATTGGTCGCTCGTTAAACTCTCCCATCATAGTAAGAATTTCTTTAGTAAAAGCACCTCTGGCGGCAGCAGCACCAAGAATAGTTGTTGGTCGAATATTTTTAACCATTTGAGTGAGGCCAGAAAAATGTAAAAGCTAAAACGGAAAATATAGTTCAATTTAAAATGGCAGCTGGCATTCTAGAACATTCAAAATAACTTATTTTAAGACTTAGGAGTATAAATTTTATATTGACCCCAATTTGTACCTAAACTCATTCATTCTACCTAAGTCTGTCGTCACGCATACCTATTATTTATGCTAAGTTTCTTTATGGATGGAAAGCAAAAAATGGCTGACTTTGGAGTTATCGTGTTCCCTTAAGCTTCCAGTATACTTTGCGAAAAGATTTAGATTGCGAATTCCAAGGAGCCGTTCACATAGCGCGGGAAGCTCAAATTCAAAAAGCCCTCGCGCGGTAAACTGTATTTGTATATGAACAATCCCTTGAAAGTCGCAATCCAAATCTTTTCGCAAGGCCTAAGCACAGCTTTACAGACTTTGCGATTCTATTAGCTCGCTCCGTCCTGTGGACTAAAAATTATTTATTTGTTTACTAATATCTAACCCCCTTACTGTATTAAAGCCGTCATTATTCTTTTTTAAGTTTCTTCCCCATGGGAAATATATAAATAATAAAATTAATTGTCCCCCTGGGGAAATCCTGGTCAAACTCTACGACTACAATATTAATTTTGAAATTGGAAATTCAGTTGTCGGGTTTTTCCAAGTTAAGACTCAATTAGCAGCATTTTATTTTTACCTTTTTTGAAAATTCAATTGTCGGGTGGTGTGTCGGGTCCAGTGGTGTCGGCTATCGGGTGCGGTGGTTTTGGTTATCGGGTAGGGTGGTGTCGGCTGTCGAGTACCGTGTCGTCGGTTGTCGGGTTGTAGGGATGAGCCACTGAAAGATAAATCTCGTGCTGAATTATTGAGCCTGAAAAACCGGTAAAACAACAACTTTTGAATTTGTAGAATATTATTGATAGTATAGAAATTATTACAACCGAAGATTACAATTTTGAAGAGTAATGATATATCAATTTTAGCAATTAGCTGAAAGATTATATTAGGGGCAGGGGTGAGAAAATTAAAAATGAAATTGCTTTTAATTCAACACTCGCACCTAAAATCTTAAAAATTTGTATCCAATATGTCTCAAAATCTAAGCAATATTCGAACTATTTTAGTTTTAGTAAAAAATTCTAGTCGTATGGGTAAATCAAAATGCGTTGCTATTTCTTCAAAGATTCAGTTTTCGAATTTCTTCTCTACTACTGCAACAGAGTCACTTAAACCACCTTCTGTTGTTTATAAAAATCGGGTTGAAACTGGAGAGCTTGATGAAGATGCTCATCAGCTCGAAGTAATGAAAAAGTTCGATCAAATTCACAAGTCAGTAAAAGATTACGAGCCACAAAAGAAATCCTTTGTTACAAAATTGTTCGGAGGATTGTTTGGAAGCCGAGATTCTTCATCCGACAGAGCAAAGGCTGATAAATTGGTTGGTAAAGGTGTTCCTAAGGGTCTTTACGTTTACGGCTCGGTGGGTAAGTTTAGTTTAATTGCTTAAAGTCTTAAAACTGATAACGATGATTTTTTGTAATCTACGGAGTTCCTTTTCAGGTGGTGGAAAGACAATGTTGATGGATTTATTTTATGATGTGGCCCCAGTGAAGATGAAGAAAAGGGTTCACTTTCATTCATTTATGTCAGATGTGCACTCAAGGATTCATAAGGTCAAGCAAGACACTGTTCGAGATTATGAAAGTGGGACCAAGCCGAAAGTTTACGATCCTATTCCGCCTGTTGCTGAAGAAATTGCTGGAGAAGCTTGGTTACTCTGTTTTGACGAATTTCAGGTGGTTCTCTTTTCAGTTTTTTGCCCGTTTAAGGTTAGGTTAGGGTTAGGTTAGGCTCACCAATGACGTCATTGGCGAGTGTTTATTTACATAGAGATCCCTATTAGGGATCGGCTGTAGTCATGTAATTTTTCCACACATTTTCACTTGTTCCGAACCCCCAATAAATCGAATAATATACCACTCCTTCTCAGTATATTGATTCTATTTTCCTTGTGTAAGTGGATGTGCTAAGTGAAATTGATAAACTGTGACACTACTAACTGACTTTATTTTTTTAGGTTACTGATATTGGGGACGCAATGATTCTCAAGCGTCTTTTTACCGAGTTATTTAATAACGGAATTGTTGTGATAGCCACTAGTAACAGGCCACCGGACGATCTATACAAAAACGGGCTACAGCGTTCTAACTTCCTTCCTTTCATTCAAGTTTTGAAAAATCACTGCAATGTTATTACGTTAGACTCTGGCATCGATTATCGAAAAAAGAGATTGCCTGGAGCTAAAGACAAAGTTTATTTTTTGTAGGTTTTTTATATCATGGCCAACCAAAAACGTAATTTGCAATGATTCAAATGTTTTTATTTTACATCAACAGGAGTACTAAATGTGACGCTGATTTGGAGCTAAACAACATCTTTAAGTATTTATGTTCTAAAGAAAATGACACAGTTCGTTCCAAGACGCTTACAATCATGGGTCGAAATGTAACTTTTGAAAAGACGTGCGGGCAAGTTGTGGATTGCAGTTTTTACGAGTTGTGCGACAGGGTATGTATTATCAAATTTAAGATGCTACTATCTGCATTAAAACATAGTTGAAGAAAATACAATTTTGCAAATGCAGTTATTTGTATTTGCCGGGAAATGTGTTTTGAAAATACATGTCCGTCAAGAAATCTTTTTATTTGGAATTGTCCTGGAAAAGAATGTCCATCAAGAAGTTTTTTTCTAAAGTCATTGTTCTTACTTTACTACACACTCATTTATATAATATGTAATCGAAGACAATAGGGATTGATTTTTGTCACATTGAAAGGCATTACGGTTTTGGCTCTACATTATTACAACCTCTTTGATAGATGCCTTTTACTTACATTTACATATCTTTTATACATATTAACAAACATACACAGATAGGTATAGGTACGCTGATTTATTACCAATTACAGGCATAAAGACCAAAAAACTTCCAAATAATTTCATGTTCACGTAGTTATTTCAATACGCGGAATTATATCGATTTTTACGGTATCTGTATTTGGAGTAACGTATTTTCTACATACTATTTTTCCCAACTATGATTAAGACACAAACTTGGTATTTCCGTCTAAGAAGTTTCAGATACCGATTTTATGTGAGAATTGTGTTATTGGGTTTGTTGCAGCCATTGGGTGCTACTGATTACTTAACTATGGCTCAATATTTTCACACAGTCTTCATTCGCAATATTCCCCAACTGAATTTAAGTCAAAAATCTCAAGCAAGAAGGTTTATAACTTTAATAGACACTCTCTACGACAATAAGGTAAGTCTAAAAATTGGTAGAAAATTAGAGACTTTAAATATATTTGGGCACTATATTATTTAGATATCACTTTTTTAGGTTCGAGTTGTTATTTCTTCTGACTATCCCCCTGAAGAACTATTTCGTGAAGCAGCCGGACAAATTGAAGGTGTTACCCCGGATGACCATCGAATGCTAATGGATGATTTGGGAATCAAATTAAACACGGAATGTGCAAAGTCAAGTATTTTTACAGGAGAAGAGGAATTGTTTGCATTCGAGCGTACAGTTTCACGATTATACGAAATGCAAACAAAAGAGTATTGGGAATCTTGGGAGAAATATAGATAATGGTAACAAAACGTTAGCTTAAATTATTTTAGTCAAATGATTGTTAGTAGGATGGACACATATTATGTAGTTATTTTTAAAAGATAGACGTAGAAGAAGTGTAATACATTTTAGGTAAATTCTAAGAGGTCAATCCGTACACAATTTATTATTACTCTTTACGAAAATACATGGTTACATTACATGACCTTTAATTACATTATACTAAACTGTCTACTGAATTAAACAATTAGCCGTAATAATAAGGGCACAATTTAAACTTCTACATAAACCTGAAAGTTAAGTAGACAACTGTTAATAGCCTTTTTGACTAGTTTATTTTGCAACCTAATGCGTGAAAATACCCCTGGGAAAATTGTGAATGTTGGATTTTATATCCTATCCTATATTCATGTAGCCAATCTAAACTATTGGCTGTAAAAAATAAATATTGGTTGGAAGTTCAAGCTTGAAGGTGTATGGTTTAATCTTGCTGAATGCTGATTTACCATATTTACTTTTAAAAGTGTTAAATAACATGTCTCAACAATACACTTGAAAATACCAAATAGATTTTGATTACGCTATCCATTTGCTATAAAAAATGCATTCTTAAAACTGACTTCAGTAGCATTAATTTATAAGTATACCTACTTCAATTAATTGAAAATACTATTTGAAGGACTTACGGTCAACTTTCTAAACATCTGTGCGTATAATTACTCGTAGTACAACAACCGGGATTACTATTTGTGTAATCAAAGTTGTATGTTGTGTAGTGTATACATCGTGTAATAACGTCATTACAATAACAAATACGTTGATATTGATTGTTTTTGGTTGAAAATAACCCTGTACATAATACGATTTATTGATAAAATTCTATTGAATTGAATCACACGTGCGAGAGGATTCAAATATATTGTATGTTAGTGTAGGTAATAATACTGTTGGTTGATTTCTTGGTGTGACCTACGAAGATTGGATTTGATTAGAATAAAAATCTTATCGTGTTGTAGCCGAACATTTAAAGTGATTTGTATGATTTACATTCGTGTCAATTGATAAATTTGCATGTGATCATTGGCGAGGACTTGTGTGTAACTTGGAGGTGGAGTTTCAGCTTCAGGGATATCAATGTCGATGACCACATCAGTCAAATCGTTATATCTCGGAGGGCGATCAAAATACTGATTCCCATCAGCATTGAAAGATGTATTTAAAATCTGTTCCCGACAGTCTTCAAAATTAATGCCGTGGGCTGAATAAAACGAAACAAAACTCGTGATGCCGTTTCGGATTTCAGGGTAGCAGTCGTCCAATTGAGAATGGGAACAGGCAGAATGTCTTTGGGAAGGAATCATCGTGCTGGAACTAGAAGTAGAGTTAGAATGGGAGCTGCTGGAAGGTTTTCGTTTCTCGGCACACCAGCCGATCATGTAAAACACAAATGCATAGCAAAAGATACACATCCCCACAAGGAGCAAAGAGATGTCTTGACTTTCAGCTTCTCGAAATTTCTCTGGAAACTTTCCTGGAATTGTAACTGGAGTCACTGATCTATAACCGATGAGATTTTCAGGGAATTTAGGCAGCTTGATTGGCTCAGGTGGAGGGATGGGAAAATATAGTGTGACATTCCCGTGATTGTTCACTATGGATTTAAACATCGTTTTCTCTATCGTTTTGCAGTTCTCCTTCGGCCTCGCTGTACTTAGGAGATTTGGAGTGTAAATCAGGTCGTTATTAGTCTTACTACTCGTCTCTGTTGTTTCTGTCATCGTTCTCCCATTAAGTATTCAACCATATTAAAAGAAATGGCTTCTTAGTCTTCGTTACAATTTTCATGGCCTTTTTGCTTTAGATATTGTATAAATATTCTTGGAATGAGTATCTTACTTTTATTATCCCCAAGACAAGAGTAACGCTGTAATACAGAGTATAGTTTGGATTTCGTTTTTTAATTTACTGATTTTTCTCAAATTCACATCTCTGTTTGTTTTGCTTTACATAGTCAGCTTTTGAATTTAATTGGGTCAACTTATCTGCTCTTTGTGAGTTTTAATACGTCTATAAACTTAACTCCTAACCCTAACATTCAGCATCTCAAAAAGCATGATGACAATTTCTTTGGCGGTGGTAACCTTCAAGTCATCCTAGTACGATATATCGACTTCATTTTTATGGCTTAAAACCGCGAATGGTCAAACCTGTCCTCCTGCAAATGATTAAAATTTTGTTAATATTGTCAAACAATTATCAAGGGGCATCTAAACATTAAAGGAAATGTTTTTAAAAAATTTATTTGGGGACAGCTACAGAATGTAATCAGAAATACCTTAGAAGAAGTGGAAAGAGATATACTTTCATATCGGAAGATATTTGTATCGTATCTCTCCCCCTTCTAATAATTTACATAGAAATATGGAAGAAACAAATGAGGCAACGTTAATTTTAAAGAATAAAAGGATTTCATTTAGCCCAAGAAAAATCACCTTTGTTTATTTGTTTATTATTTGTAGTCCATAAATTGAACATCGAAGAGCAAGGGGGTTAAGTAAGGGTTAAATTGCATTCAGTTCAAATTTTTCGAGTTCAGATTCAGATGGGTTGATTCTGCAGTAAATGTAATGTAGTAGTATAGTAGCTCCACATAATAATTTGTATGGTGAAGGCCAAGGTCATGGGGATTGATATACGTAGATGATTGGAGAACAGCATTACAAAGCTTAAAGTATTATTATGTATTCACACACAAAACGTCCAGATTTAATTCCATCCTTTATGCTAAGTTCCTTCCACTAGTACGAATGTACACGCATATAATATTATTATACATGATTGTGTGTGGTGTGATATTAGAAAAGACAATTGTGGCTGTCGAATGTAACACTTGGATTTATAAAAATTGAATATTGTCTGCATAGGTAGTATGTGTGTAGCAAAATGAAGTGCATTTCAGAATAAAATTAGGAATTGAGTGCTGAGCTATTTAAATTCTACATTAAGAGTGTCAATTGGGATTAATTAATTGTATGAAGTATAATATATGCACCATTTAGAGGTTGGTGTCCAACATTTAGGTTTCTGTGTATACAGCTGTGTCCCTTGTCCCACAGAACGTCTCACGCATTTCAGTCTACAGAGTAAATGTAAGTGTAATGCGTTGTACTTATATGTGTTTGTGTATACATGAATGTATATATATTTGTAAATGACTTGGTATTAAGAAACAGATTTTTATTTGTTCAGTCATTTAATAGCAGACACTAGAATAGTAGATAGATTATAATATTATTATGTAGTTAATAATAAATAAAGCAATAAAAATAGTAGTATTAAGACAGATTGTAGAGTAGGATATATTCAGACAGAATGAAGTCTCTGAGCAGTCATAGTCAACTCTTTGGATCGATACTCCAATCCAATATTCTTTCCTATCTGCTATATTATTACAAGCTAGGCTTAGTCACAGTGGCTAAATTTAGGTACTATGTAGTATAATATAAAATACATACTGTTACATATACTACATACATACTACCGTATATAAACAAATGTCAAGAAATATATTATAGTAGTAACCAAACCAAAATTTTATGATCTATATAAATTATTCCGCATGCCAATAATCCCAGATGACAATCCACTCACATAACTATATGTTTTGATCATTAATAGTTAATTGCTTTGGTATTACAATTTTTGGTAGTTTTAATTAATTATGTACATGTACAAGTTTGTATTACAAACTCTAAACTGCCTTAAAGAACTGGACACTCAAGTTCACGTTGTTTCAATATCTAGTAACAAGTATAGTATAACTGCATATTAAAATTCGTATTTACTTTACCTATATTATATGCATTGAAAGATGTCCTGTACTATATTTAAGTTAATACCAATTTACATCTGCTCAGATGACCTTCGCCTTTAATCTTAGCTTATCTCTTGGCCCGACATTAAGTGTATAAGAATCAAAATTGAAGACATGTTACATAACAGAGATGATCTTTTTATTAAAAATTATTCCCAAACTACTATATAGACTGTTGTCTGGTACACTAAATATTCATCAGTGGAAATTGTAATTAACCTACTTTTGTCAACAGGATCCTATAAAATGGTGTACGGAGAAATTATAAATCCTGGAACTAAATTCCGTAAGACCCTTGTGCATTATCTTTTATAGGTGCAAAAGACAATATTGTAAATGACCGAGGAATAAGAAATATTTTACTTATTGTAGAAAAAGAATGGCTGACTGTGAATTCAATAAACGAGACGGTAGTCCATGAACGAGGGCAGAGCTTATTAGCCAGTCGTTCCGAACTTGTCTCCGGGGATCACCGGGCAGCTTGGCTTTTGAAAGCAATTACGTGCATCGACTTGACCACTTTGGCTGGTGACGATACAGAAGCCAATGTTCTTCGTTTGTGTCATAAAGCTCTTAACCCCCTGCACAAAGACATCGTTGAGAAACTGGACTTAGATAAAATGGGCATTAAATGTGGAGCCGTTTGTGTCTACCCTGCAAGAGTAGCCGACGCTGCTGGAACGCTGGCGGGAGCTATTCCTGTAGCATCAGGTATATTACAATTAAATGCCTTTTGAATAAAGAAAATTAGGATAATTTAATAAAAAGTAATGGAACAAACATTAAATAATGTCAAAATGTTTTGGGGTAATATAGTTGCAACGGGGTTTCCCACTGGACAAACATCTTTAAGAGTTCGACTAGAGGAGATCAAAGACGCTGTTGAATTTGGAGCGACCGAAATCGACGTTGTTATCAGTAGGCGCCATGCAATTGCTCACGATTGGCAAGCTCTCTACGATGAGCTTAAGCAAATGAAGGCCGCTTGTGGGGACAAGGCGCATATGAAAACAATTTTAGCCGTTGGAGAATTGTCAAATTTCACCGAAGTTTATCAAGCGTCAATGGTCGCTATGATGGCAGGCTCGGACTTTATCAAAACTTCTACAGGTTATTGGCAGTCTATGACTTTTTATTATCGAATTAAATAAAAAAAATTTCCCACATCCTTGATCTATGATCGGGGATTGAAAAATACAGAACATTATTTCTTTGTAGTAAAAAAGCTTTCAACGTTTTTGTGCCCTTTTACAAATACACTTTTTGGAGTACTATAGTCCAACATTGATACTACCCGTTGATTTTTAAAATAATTGTCATCTTCAGTTGCCCGTCTTAAAGAGGAAAGACAATTAATGTTTGCACACCAGATTTTTTTGGCTTTTCATAAGAAAAAAAGTTGTTACATATATATTTTTTGAAATTCATACAGGAAAGGAAGCAGTAAATGCGACAATTCCAGTGGGCTTAGTAATGTGTCGGGCAATACGGGAATACTATTCGAAGACAGGATATAAAGTGGGATTGAAGCCCGCGGGAGGAATCAGGGTATCAAAAGATGCAATAAACTGGTTAATTCTCGTCAAAGAAGAATTGGGAAAGGACTGGCTTAATCCGAAACTGTTCCGAATTGGTGCTTCAGGTCTTCTATCCGACATTGAGAAAGAATTATTTGCATTTGCATTCGATCGTTACCCTCCACCAAATTATTTACCAGTTGCCTAATCTTCTACTACAAAGTTTAAAAATTTTTCAATTAAACAGAAAAATCAATACTTTGCTTGTTTATTTCTGCGATTTTTTAAAGATAGACTTGATCGAGTATAAACCACATAAAATTTTCACACTAAATACATTATATTACAGATTCTCTACATTTTCGCTTACAAACTGATCCAAGACATTTTAGAAATTATCCGACACTGTCGGATTCTTAATAGTTTCATACTAAATCATAAAATTTTTACAATACGAAGCAGATCTTGTCAAAAGTCTGACTCCGTCATTTGTTTGTACAACTTTGAGGCGGTCATTTGTTGAGCTGGGTTTGTCTCGGGTTTTTTCACTGTGACGCCAGCGGCACGGCGACTTGACTTGTCTCTTTTAGAAGGCAAAGGCTCTTTAAACAACATTTCTTCGTTCATGTCGATGTCATGTTCAATAATTGGTTTGACGTCAACAGTAGAAGCCGGTGGAGGAGGAACTTGAGGAATCACTTGCCGAACCATCGCACTTCTTTTTTGTGCGTAATATCCTACAGTCAAAATTCCAATAATTAAAACACCCAACGTAAACTTAGACTTTCTACCAGGTTCCAAATTAAATAAAAGCAATTTATATCATCTTACTTTCGGCATCCCTGGAGTGACGTCTTTCGCGCTGTCTCTGTTCTTCGTCAAACTGTCTTTGTATCCTAGCCCTGAGATCATGGTCGAAAGTCGAATGAAGTAACAGAGACATCACCCCAGCGCGATTGGTCATTGCGGCACGCAAACTTCTCTCTTGCTCCTGAAGCTCATCTAATTTTATCCACTAAAATATTTCCAATAAAATACCGTCAGAAACACCCAAACTAATCACCGAATCAATATTTTTGCCATCTTATCGTAAAATCAAGGTATTTTTGATGGTATCGTGAAATTAATAAATTTTCGTATCTTGATTAAAAACTTTTTTGTATCGTAAAATAAAGAAATTTTGGTATCATGAAATCAAGGAAATTTTATATAAAAAATCACGAAACTATTTTGTCGATATCAACGAATATTTCCATATTTATAGTGACCATTCAATTTTTGAACTCTTAAAAGCTTTTAATTTAGTCTTACAAAGCGGACACGCTCCATGTCGATTTCTGCTCTTCTTAATTTTTCCCAGCAGAAATGTCGGTTACATTTTTTCCTTGCTACTTGACAGTATTCTCCAGTGCGCGTCAGATTCTTTACAAGAGGGCAACCACAAATTGCTGTATCCCGCACTTTCGGTTCCTTTGTATGTTCGGGACATAACACTTTAAGTCGTTTGCAGTAAGTGCTAGTGGCCGTATTGTAGCTGTCACAGAATATGGGGACTCCTCCCAAATTCGTCACATAACTTGAAGCAAATGATGTTTGACTTTCATACTGCAAAACAAGAAAAAATCATGCCATATTTAGACAATATCCTTGTCCACAATTCTGGACCGTTTGACAGAAAGATAATAATAATTACCTAATATACGGATAAATATTTACCTTGTTATAGCATTTTTCCATATGCTTTAAACAAGTTTTTATCGCAACCTCATGACCACATGTGATACAGTACATAGTTCCTTCATCGTCAGGCTCGTCGTCAAAAGTACTCGGGTCTACTTTCAGTTTTGAGATAGTTTCAATATGTCTATCTAATGTCTATAAAATTATTCCTTCGTTAAATTGTAGTACAAAATCAATTATGATTATTTTAATGGGACCACAAATAAATTAAATTAGTTTCTTACGGCGCGTTTTTCGTCTAGGCTCTGAATTATCTCTTTGGTTTGTGCTTGTTTGAAGCGAACATCTTCCAACGTTTTTTTATTATGCTCCTCTGCAGCACAGGGAGTCAAACTCCACTCTTGAATCCGTCCAGGCAAAACCTGCGGGACAATAAATTTATTATAATATATATTTTCATGCTGTACGAGCCAAGGACGTATAAGGGGATTTTATGGGCTAAACCCCGCCCTCCCCTGAAATCCAAGAAAAAGGTAATTTTTTCTTCAAAATAGTAAAAAGATTATTTTTTAGGCCATGGTTGACTCATTTATATTCATATTACGAAAACATCTATTTAAAAATATTAGCCCCCCCCCCGGAACTTGGTTCTTTATACGTACTTGTTCATGCAGCCTTCCACAAATCATTTTCTATATACTTACATTATATATTCTGGCACTGGCCATTTTAAGGCCACATTCGTCGCTGCAATATTTCGAGTTAGGCCGAGTTTCATGGGTGCATTCAGGTCCTAAGCACTGTTGACCTCCATGATCATCTTCTGAGATTTCCCCTGCTGAGCTCCAATCTTCCCATGGCTCTCCCGTCCGTTTTCTATATGAGCGTTTGGGTTTTAATTTAACTTCATGACGCTCGTTGTGGTTTGATGATTTTTGAGGCTAAATAAAATGGTAAACCGCATTTAGTATCAACCTTTTTATAGTAAAAACTAAAACAATTAATTATCTTAGCTGACGATTATAAATTACCTTTGACCGTTTGCTCGACTTGTCCCGATCCTTTTTTCGGGGTTGCTTGGCCTGTTGCCAGTCTCCTTCCTCTTCGCCTGAATCTGTATCACTGTATTTCAACGCTCTTGCAGAACTAGATGATTCACGAAAGCCCTCTGTTTCCGGTTCGTAGTCGTCGCTGTCATAGGAGTACGTGCGTGGTCTTCGCGACTAAATAAGAGTGTAAAATAATTTAATGATTTGCTATCGCTGACAGTAGAGAGACAAGACACTAGTTGTCGCCAATAAAGAAAAGTTAATTTACAAATTTTCTTACGGAATGAAGACATTGTCTTTGCCGGCACTTTTTACTACTTTTGGCATTACTGTCATATTTTCTCCTCCGAGCATTACTTTTACAGTTGTCACATTTACTACAGTCTTCTTCAAGGGCACATCCTATGCAAATACCACACCGTCGGCTGCTTTTTCCTGCAGGTAAAAATTAGAGAAAACATTCGATTTGATTTAAAATTCAAATTCAAACAAATCAATTAAAAATTCAAATACTGATATAAAAAGAAGTCTAGAAGAAGAAGAATAGAATACAGAAAGTCTTGATTATTAAAACACCATAAATATGGTATTAGGTATTATACAAAATATAAATACAATTGTAATTGTGAGATAAAATTGACAAAATGTAATGTGCATCAATAATATAATATTTAATATATAATTAAAGATTGTATATTTTCTACCACTAAAACTACGTTAAAGCTACAAACCAATGAATAATACCGTAGGTGTTCACTGCTGATTTAGTGAGCATATTTTGCGAGGTACAATTGCAATGATAAATAAATAATATTGAAGAGTGTCGATTACATAGATAAACGAAGTAACTCACTAATTAATATTTATAACTGACTTAGTGTATTTATGGTAGAATAAAAGTTCAATTTTCTGAATAAAGCGTAATAAGATTCGAAATTAATTATCACAAACAAGTTTATAAATGTACACATTATGTGTACAATTGACAATAGTTTGTAGGACACCCAATGACTACCGTCAGTACCGACAAGCAAGTTATTTTATTATAGCAACTAAAGATCATATTTATAGAGAACCGATAAAAATACTACAATACAATAGTAATAATAATAATAATAATAAAGGCAGAAAAAAATCCCGCGATTGGTATTTGGTATTCATTCATCCCAGGGAGCTAAAGGCTAACTTTTACAGGATACCTATAGACATGATAATGTATTATTACAGGTAACAGCCGGGCTAGTGTAAAAAATACCATTTACCACTTACCAGTGGTAAGTGGTTTTTAATGGTATTTAACGTTAAATACCACCACCTAAAAAGTAGTGGTAAGTGGTATAAATGGTAAAAATGGTAAAAAATAGTTTCAATTAAATTTCGTTTTTGAATTTTGAATAAAATTCGGTGCCAAAGTATGAAATAGCTTAGCAGATGATCGTTGTTGCCACAAATTGATAAGTGTTCATCAATCAGATTAGGATTCAACCAATGGGGACGCTAACAACCCTTGCTGATTGAGAAATTAATTGCAATAAAATTAGCATCAATTTCTTTCTTAATATTTTTTTATAACTTTTGGTGTACAATCAAATAAATATGATTAAGTTAATTGATTAAGGGGCTAATTGGAAATATTTCATAGAAAATAAAGTTGCAAAAC
This sequence comes from Tomocerus qinae, assembly GCA_020055645.1. Taxonomy (NCBI): domain Eukaryota; kingdom Metazoa; phylum Arthropoda; class Collembola; order Entomobryomorpha; family Tomoceridae; genus Tomocerus; species Tomocerus qinae. The sequence goes on from CM034550.1 coordinate 35,724, forward strand.
TTATATTTTAGGAAGTCTAGTGTGTCTGTACTCTGTACTCAGCTGTCTAATCAATCGCTAAAATTTACCATTTTTACCATTAAATGCGTTTTTACCATTAAGTGCATTTTTGCCACTGTGATGGTAAAAAAGGATTAAAAGTGGTAAATTTTGTACACTGGACTGGACATCTGCAAAATGTCTAGAATATATGAGTGAAGAACCATAATTATGATTTTAACGAACCTAACCTAATTTAGAACATCTTGTTGACAGTCAAATGTACTTTCATGTAAGTTTAATTGAATTAAATTAAGTTTGGTTCGTTAAAAATCATAATTTTGGTTTTTCACTTTAAATGTTTAAATACATCCGAGTCATTTTGCATATGTCCGGTATACACAATTTCCTGTAACATATACAGTATTTCCTGGTTTATTTACTTCTCCCGCAAAGTTTGTTGAAACACCATTCGCATTTATCGCAGCAATTAAATAGCATCCAACAATTATGAAGCTAAAAACTTCACCCAGCCATAATGAGAAAAGAAAAGAGGTGTGGAAGAGGAAAATTACTAGATTTCGAAGATGAAGAATATTCTTTTTTCTGTCGTCCGGCTTTCCTATCTGATTTTGAGGCTGAATTCCCATTACTATTAGAGGATGACGGAGGTAGAGGAGGTGGAGAACTCTCGATATTTAAATTTGCACTGGCTAAAGTTGGACGTTCGGTTTTATTTGCAGGGACGGTAGTCGGTACCTTTGGCTTCTTATATTCAATTTTTAGAGCAGGATTCTGATCGCGACAAAAATCACAGAAGTAATGCTTGATCCTTTTGGCTTCTGAATCAGTAATTTTAATACAGTCCCCGTGGTACCATTCTTCGCAGTTGTCACACGCTCTGTCATTTGAAACATTGTTTTAAGGTAAAGTAAGTCGATCAACATTTTAGAAATTATTGATGAAACTAATGCTAATTTAAAGCAGACATAAATAATTAGACTTACATCATAAACCGCGTAGAATCAGAACTTCTGCAGATGCAATAAACATCATTCTCTTTCAAAAGTGTTGCAATCTTCGACTGTCTTTCAGGCAAATCAAATTGCCTTGCAATATCTTCCCTCTAAAAGAAAATATTTAATATTTTGTATTCAGTATTTCATGAATTAATTAATAATCATAACGTTGACAAAATATTCACTTCTACTGCCTAGTTTATAGTTCAGGTTTCACGAAGTTATTGCGAAGTTACCGTGAAAATTTTCACTTTCAAAATTTACAATTTGGATTTTACGAAGTTATTTTGACGTTAAAATGATTTTCTTAACTTTCCGAGTTAATTTCAATGATCCAAAAGTGACGACTATAAATGCATCTCGGCATTATCCTCCCATGATTACTTCGTGGAACCTGGACTAAGCGTACTCAACTATCTTAGAAATGATAATTTTTTAGTAAAATTGTTTAATTAATATGTAATTGAATTCTGTGGCATCCCTAATAATGCTCAGCTTTTATGTGCATATTGCACCAATAAGCCCAGTCAAGTAAAGTTTAGTCAGCAATTAATTAGTAATTAATTAATATTGTTTTATGACAATCACAATAAAGGCAATAAGAAAGAAAGTAGTAAGATTACCGCGGATTCTTTGGAAGACATTTTACGAAATTGAGCTAAATAAATTAGTAATTTAAAAATGAAAATTAACTTCAAAAAAGGAGTAAAATTGTGGTAAATTTAATACATTAGAAATGATACAAATAAAAAATTAATGCTTATAATCTTAAATTATTGCAAATTTGGAATTGTTTACTAAATGGAATGATCCATTATGAACAAAACAAACTATATGGCTAGGATACGACTTTCAAAGATCCCACTCTCCGGCATGCATGTGTACATTACATTCCTTACAATACAGTGCTTAGTTTACCTACATGCTGGGACAGTCGCTAGTTGGAATTTACCTGGGACCGCCGACCGGTGCGGTGGGACTGTCAGGCACGTATCCAGAAATTTGGTCAAGGGGGGGCGGAACCAAAAATGATGGCAAAAATAAGACATATTCGCGCGAAAAATATTTGGCCGTTTTTGGAAAAAATCTTCTCTTTTTCTCTGGTTTAGGGGGGGCGCTGCGTCCCCCCTGCCCCCTTACTGGATACGTGCTTGTGTGGGACCTCCCAATTTTGGAAATTTTCATGAAGTTTTAGCCAGAGAATACTAGAAATTTAGAATTCGAAGACGGCATTTTCAGGGTGTTCCCACAAATTCTGAGATTGAATAAAGTGAACATGGTGCGGCTAGCAGCTATGATTATATAAGTTGAGTTTAAATAATTTTGAAACCTTTTGACTTCCGTAGTTTGTGATTAGTAGTTAAAATATTTTCGGGACAATTTATATATTATAATTTAAAAGGCATGCATTTTTAACTTGTCTAATTTTTTGCATTTTTTATTATTTTCAAGAGAACATTTATTCATTTCATAATTGATAATATCCAAAGCGTTGATACAAGATCTTTCTGCGTCAAATGTAGATATTATCTATACACTAGGCACTAGTCACCAGTACTGTCTGAATTTCATTTTAATCGATTTTAATTCCCCAGGGGAACTCCCATTTGGAAACCATTTTTTGGTCAAAATTATTCCTATAGTTCCTCACATGCGGAATTATTATGATATGGGGAACTATATTTCGAACTAGCTGGTTAACCCGTCCTACGACAGGGTTCTGTTTCACATTGCAAAATTAAAGATTCGAATATGACTAATAGTTTTTTTAATCGAGACGTTTAGTCTCCACTTTCCCACCCTTCCCTCCTTTCGAAATAAAATTATATAATGTGTAATGTTCATCGATATGTATACCCCACCCCTTTTCAAATAAAATATATCTTTCTCACGGCCATGTAGAATCCACCTCCCCATTCCCTCCCCAAAATAAAATACAATGTTATCATCCACATGTAATCTCCACTCCACAGCCGTTCCGCGAAAAAAATATCATTAATGTTTTCAACATACCCCAACGCATACCTTCATGTGCCAAATTTAGTACATGGAGGTATGCGTTGGTTGGGGTACATTATATAAAACATTAATTATTCCATCGACAGATAGTACACACCTCCCCACACCTTTCCCAAATATATTATAATTTTTGTCACTGTAAGTAGTCTCCACCCACAACAACCTCATCACAAACCATGTACCATACTTTAAAAAATGAAAAAACTACATTTTGTCCCCTTTCCTTAAAACTGCATTTTAAAACACCAATATGCAGTATTATTAAATAAAAGTATGTTCACACAATCACACAGGGTTTTCCTAATTCTAAAAGTGTCAACATGGGTTTATTGCTTGTAGAAGTGTTAAAATAGAGATGTAACATGCTCTAATAGGGATTCAACATGCTCTAATAGGGATTCAACATGCTCTAATAGGGATTCAACATGCTCTAATAGGGATTTAACATGCTCTAATAGGGATTCAACATGCTCTAATAGGGATTCAACATGCTCTAATAGGGATTCAACATGCTCTAATAGGGATTCAACATGCTCTAATATCTAATAGGGATTTAACATGCTCTACCAGGGATTCAACATGCTCTAATAGGGAATCAAAATTAATTATATTGATTATTAAAGTTTACAGAAAATCAAAATTGATTAATTGTGAGTATCAAAATCAAAAGAAAATCAAAATTGATTAATTTTGAGTATCATTCAAAAGAAAATCAAAATTGATTAATATTAAGTGTCAAAATCAAAAGAGAATCAAAATTAATTATTACTGAGTATTAAAATTAACAGAAAATCAAAATTGATAAATATTGTGTATCATAATCAACACAAAATCAAAGTTGATTAATATAAACTATGAAAATCAATATAAAATCAAAGTACATTAATAATAACTATGAAATACAAAAACAATTGATAAAGATTGATTTTGATCCCATAACAAGTTTTTACCGATTTTAGTGGATTTACTATAAAATTTAAATGTCGATAGAAGCGGTATGATAAACACAATTGAACTTTTTAGTGCCCATTTTCTACTTTAACTATCAAAATGAAGACAAAGTGAGCGCGCGGTATCTCAGCAACCAATGGACCGATTATCCCCAAAATCAATAGGGATCGTCAGTGGTCTATAGGCATTGTATCTGCTAAGTTAAGTCAATAGCCGTCTTTGGGTTCGAAAGTTATGGTGGGTACGGACGGATGGATGGATAGACTGTGCGATTCTTATTCAGGCGAGCTAAAAAGTGTCTCCGAAAACATTTTATTGTTTAGAATAAAAGTCGCTTCCAAAAATACCCCCACCATGACCAAGGTCGATTTTCTAGGATCCAACCGGCAGCACTTATCTTTTTATAAATATCGTTATTTTATATATCAGCGTTTAGATCAGAAAAGTGGCAAAAATAGTGATGGGGGACTAACAATTCCGTTGATATAGATAGAAAATTTGACGATTCGCCTTTGCTCATCATACAATTTGGTCCATATATTATAGGTTTACTCTCACGTTAATCTCTTTGTATTCGAAAGACAATCTATCATATTATATTGCAATACAAAGGCTTAGCTTGAGCGCATACTTCGAGTCGAGCAAAGCAACGTGGGAGGTCCATTGTAATGCAGCATATGATCCATTGTCTTTCGAATACAAAGAGATTAACGTGAGAGTAAAACAGTTATACTCACTAGCTTTATTTATAACAGGGCCTGGGCCCTGTGACCGGCTAGTACTAAATACTTCTACTGTTGTCTTGATAAGAAGAGTGAGTTATTGTCCTTTTATCTAAAGGTGATCCCCATCTAAAAGACACATTACATAGAAAGGATACAGCAGAAAATTTGCACAGCAGGTATCTGTAACCAATACATTCCTATGGTAATTGCCATTTTTCGACTTTTAACATGTGAAGGGTCTGTCCGCCCGAACTGGCTCCGTGTAAATCACACGGAGCCACGGAGCCAGTTCGGGCGGACAGACCCTTCACATGTTAAAAGTCGAAAAATGGCAATTACCATAGGAATGTATTGGTTACAGATACCTGCTGTGCAAATTTTCTGCTGTATCCTTTCTATGTAATGTGTTATTAGATAGGATCAATCTTTGCGTGAAACCATAATACATACGATCATACGACAAACGGTCCATCACACGCAATGTGCCTATGTCGGGTAACGTTGGAAATCACTCGACATAAGCACATTACGTTGTTGGACTTCGGGTAAACTGCTTTGGGGTACATTATCGAAAACATCAATAGCATATACGCGGCTGACAGTGACCAATATTAGTATTATTTTATAACAATAGATTTTGTAGTTCGTGAAAAAATGTAGTTGTTGTGAGGTGCAGTTTAATAACTATAGACAACAAGGAGCTCGGATGACAGATTTACTTTTAGAACGTATACATAGTAGAACTTACTCTTCCTTATTCTTTGCATAGTACTGTTGACTCACAGGTTTCGTATACTTTTTCAAATTCTGACCACACTCAAAAACGATTCTGATTGGTCGAAATGTTTTTCGATTAGCCAATGAAATTGCAGAGATTCATAATCAAATTCTATATGCTCCCTAGTAACTACCCCAAGGGGTAACATTTCATGTAACAATGCTCTCAATGGTGAATAGCTGTGCAATTATGGTACGATAATGCAAACTAAAGGTTTTACATTATCGAAAACTCATTTTACGTTGAAATCTTATTCGTAGACAGAGTGACAGAGAACCGAGTATAGGAAGAGTATAATTTAAAGCAACAAAGTGCTTTATTATACTTCAAACAGTGAACACTGAATATATCAATCCTTATATTATTACGGGCGGGCAAGTACTTACTGGCGTGAATGGTGTAACAATAAATCACATTACATACAATTACAGGCTATTCATGCAGGTGTAGTGTACTCGAACTACATAGATAGTGTAATTGTTTACATTTTAGAATTGTAGAAAATAGCATTTCTTCACTAAATTAATATTGATACATACACAAAACCAACTTTTACATAATTAGCTGCGTAAATACTAATGCAATGCTAAGCTTATTCATATGGAAGTTTACATCTTGAAAATAGCAAGTTAGTGGACCAACTTTCGAACTGAAAATTTATAAATAGACTGCAACAAGGAGAAATGATTGAGACAGCTACGATTAATACAATTATAACAAAGGATTTTAGCTTTTAGCCTGTAATTGTATGTAATGTGATTTATTGTTATACCATTCACGCCAGTAAATACTTGCCCGCCCGTAATAATATTTAAGGATTGATATATTCAGTGTTCACTGTTTAAAGTATAATAAAGCACTTTGTTGCTTTAAATTATACTTCCGATACTCGGTTCTCTGTCACTCTGTCTACGAATAAGATTTCAACGTAAAATGAGTTTCCGATAATGTAAAACTCTTAGTTTGCATTATCTTACCATAATTGCACAGCTATTCACCATTGAGAGCATTGTTACATGAAATGTTACCCCTTGGGGTAGTTACTAGGGAGCATATAGAATTTGATTATGAATCTCTGCAATTTCATTGGCTAATCGAAAAACATTTCGACCAATCAGAATCGTTTTTGAGTGTGGTCAGAATTTGAAAAAGTATACGAAAACTCTGAGGCAACAGTATAGTCAGTCAGGTCATTAAAGACCATGAAAAGTAGAATATATCTATTTCTGTAATAACGGGTTTACATGTCCCTTTTTCCACGTGTCTGTGTCATAAAATGCATTGAGCATAAGAGTATGTAGGAAAATTGTTTCTGTGCATTTGAAATTAGCCTAACTAAACGTACACACACGTTTTTATTGTGGATTAGATAAACATACTGACCTAAATACTTAACGATATCGTTATAGTTTGTAAGCAATAATGCTAAGTGTACATAAGCATTTCCATGTAAATTGATCGCAAGATTACAAATTGACAAGGAGTAAATTCTTCAATTAGGTTTTCCTCGTATTTTCAGAAGACTGCACTCATTTCTATCAGAAATGCAATTTAAGTTACACCCACTCATTCACTTTTTCACAACCTATTTTTCTACGTCCTTTTACTTTTTGTGCACTTAATATGTTCACCCACATATAGAAAGCAAACTCAATTTGTATTAAATGTTTGCCAATGTAATATTGTGATTGTGGAATGTAAATAAAAAATGGCATTCTGCTAAAATACTTTCACTTCTTAAGGTCTTCCAGAAGAACTAAACCTTCGTGGTAGAATATAGAGAACTGACTTACATAACCAACATCCGGTACTCCGATCAATCCAATTGCTGTTTCACTCTCTCGAGGCTAATTGTCGGAATCCTCGCGGCATTTATGTCTTTCTCACCAATATTTTATTATGATGTTTGATGCACACCTCGCTCATTCACTGATGACATGACCTTCTAACTTTTCCTTTATTCTTGTCAATGTAAACAGAAAATCCTACATGCCAGATATCGGCCAATCTGTCTATCTTTTTAGCATATCTCATGTGCAGAATGGACAATTAATGTTTTCGATAATGTACCCCAACGAATACCTCTATGTTCTAAATTTAGCACATGAAGGTATACGTTGGGGTACATTATTGAAAACATTAATTCATGAGTGTAAATGAACAATGAACACTATATACTTATACATTTCATTTATATTATGACCACCGTTTTATCTAGAGCAATAAAAGCTAGCCTATATGTATGTATGTATGTAACTATGTGTGGTAGGGTGAAGGTGAAATATGGAAACAAATAAATGTTTCCAATTGTGAAACAAATAAATGTTTCCAATTTTGAAACAAATAAATGTTTCCAATTTTGAAACAAATAAATGTTTCCAATTTTGAAACAAATAAATGTTTCCAATTTTGAAACAAATAAATGTTTCCAATTTTTAAACAAATAAATATTTGTATGGCAAATACTCATGATACCTTTCGAAATTGAGTCATGGTTTGGGGGCTACTAGTATCGAAATAAATATTATTTTGTCTGCCATTTGTATCACTTATCAGTTTTCCAAACGCTTAAATGATAATGGATGGTGCAAAACATCCATATTGGACAATCTTACAAATTGGCGTCGATATCAACAAACTGTGTCAGAAATGCAGCATCTCAGCAATAAATACTTCAGAGACTAGTTCCTTTCTACTGCTTACGATTTCCATTTAGCTTTTTCATTATGATAACTAGGTGGCCGTGGCCACGCCCAGTGCCCAGCACAAATTACATAATAATTCCAATCATTAGTAAATCGACTATATTGTAGATATAGTTTAACGGAAAGATGGGAAAGACCTTATTTGCTTATTGCTCCTATATTATTACTGCCACAATTACACTACTCTGTTTCTCAAACATTAGGTTCAGGTTATATGAATATGTTTTGCTTATCTTTTTATAATACACGCATTCTTTGCAAAAAAATGTTGACTGACAAATTAAATAAATTGCAAACAGTAAAAAGCTAAAAATCGTGTCAATATAAGACTTAAAAAGCGAAAAATCAACAATCCGTTGTTTGCTTTATAATTGCAATTTTCTATGCTAGGTTTGTTTCATTATCCAATTATAAAATTATAACACATTACACATTACTAATACCAGTACGTAAATAGAAAAGCATTTGTATCAATCAAGATTAAGAAATAAATTGACTATATATACCTTAAAAATTAATCAAGAAGTATGACACTTAGCAAAGCATCAAGTTATCAAAATTGTTTAGATTCTGATAACTGCATCTGGTTCAGGTTGCAATTAAGAAAACACATTTTTTAAGCACTGTCCTAAATAGTTATGTATCTACTAAAAGAATTGCTACGAAGTCTTTGAAGAGTCTGCGTTAGTTATTAATAAGAGAGGTAGGATAAAAGGTACTTAATAACAGTAATTGTGCGAACAAATGGTTTGATTACTTGATTTTAATGGCATAAATGAAAGGAGAGCTTTATGATTTTGATCGAGTTGATTTATGTAACTGGTGCGGTTTTATAGCTTATTTTGTCCATTATAATAACACACACTATAAACCTATTTTACTATTTATATATGTTAATCAATCAGAAACATAATTTGCTTACAACGAGACTACAATTTGAAGGTACATCCAGCGAGCACAGTTAGTGTAGTGGGAGTGAGAACGGAAAATCACTCACACTACAAACCGCGTTTAAATGCCTGTAATATTAATTGCTCTAATAAAATGTGACATGTCATGTACAGGTGCCATCCTCACACAATTCCCATACACTCCCTTTCTACTATTGATTTATCTCTCTTTTGATAGCCATACGCCATAACCTGCACTTACCTTGGTATCGTCATCAAAACTTTGTGCTTTACCCACCTAAAATCTCCAGCCTATTCTTAAAATGTCAATCAGTCTCAATCAATTTGGTGAGATTCAGTAGATAAACTTAGATAATATTATGATCTTCGACTTGGGTGCGGATGGTTTGCATTTGATGATACTTTAAACATGTCGCAGGTTTTGCAATTTGCATAATATATCATCATTTCACGAATTTTGAAACATAATTTGATGATCAACCTCCCAGGGGTGGTCTGACTTAACATCAATACATAGATTGATTTTGTCTGCCATTTCTTCTCAATTATGTTGTACGTCTCTTTTGTCGTCATGTAATTTTCATCTGGTTGATACAATTTTACTACCAATATATATACTCCTGATTAGTTTCTTTCAGATTAATAAAACAGAAGTATCCTGGGTTATCTTTAAGAATGTCGAGGGACGTGAATTCTGTCAAGTTCTCCGTTCATCAAAAGACATTTCAAGGAATGAGTGCAATTCAAGGGGATTCGGTGGGATTATTTGATAGCAGTTAGTGCAGTCTGACGGAGGTGAGCACATGCATTGATAATACGAAGGTAACAATTACCTCCAATCTGCTTATAATATTGAGTCATACCTTGTTAAAAGTAGATAACACATAGGCACACACTTTGATATAAATACATGCATACACAATATACTCAGACAGTATCTGTATGCATCTATAATGGATTCCCATTCCCTGCTGTCCAAAGATATTTACGTAGTCTTTCAGGTATCATTGTTCATAAAAATCGAAGTATGTATGAATCAAAAACTAAATTATGACTAAGAACAATCTCTCAGGTTTTAGTTTCATATTTTTTCCTGTTTAAATTGTTTGTCTAATTACTAATTAAGTAGCAAAAGAACTAATGCTATTGATTATGCTTAGTATAAGTAGAACTAGGGGTTTGTAGTACTTAGCCCAAAATTTTAAAGATGGACATGAACGGAACAAGTACAGCAGAAAAATTGAGTAGATAGATTCATATCCATTGTGGATTATGTGGATGTTAAATGGATTGTGTGGATTCATTTTGTTTCAATAAACTAAACAAATATATGAAGGGGAACTCTCATCGTCAGAGTGTAAGGTCAGGTCAGCCAATTCACACAGAATTATATAACAACGTAGCACTTGATTATTCCTGTGATTTATTAGATACCGAGTTATGAGTGTAATACATTATACATACAATGCTATGCTCCTACTAAACAAACCTATTTTATACGACGTGTGTAATATAGTAAACGTTATCCTACTTTAGTGGAGCAGCCTTAATTGTCTTATACATGTCTTTTTCACTTATTGTACTTAGAATGCATCATTGAGCACGGTAAGTACTAGTAAACACAATGCAGTAGAGTATGTATGTAATTTACAATAGGTAGGGAAATGTAAAAGTGTAATAATATATTGTAATTACAGCAAAAATAGGTACGAACTGTAACTATCCAGTGCCGAATGTAAGGAGAGGGCAGAAAACAATAGGGAAGAAATACAAAAATGTCTAGGAGGAGATAAGGGAATTGTGGAGGATGCATAAATGTGAGGTGTACGTATAGAAGAGACAAACAGCATGCAAACAAATGATTGCATAAACGAAATATTAAATATAGGCATAGATAAGGCTTATCTTCATCCAGATCTACAGGAGAGACAAAGACAGGAATATTCTCATGTGTGTGGAGTATTTTCTGTAGATTGATACATTTGATGAGCCTGTCTCACTCCACCACATATAAATGGAGAGACGCTGGCTGGTGCTTGGCATTAGTGGACGGGGCACAGTGACGAGTGGACGAACTACTCGTCATCTACAACAGTGACAATACCAGGTTGTTTTTTTGTGATTGATTGTGATCTAATTTTACCTTCTGATCCAACCCATCCGAATAGACGCCTGGCCACATTTGGCCCGTTTCAACGTCATCATGGAGTCTTTTAAATCTCCGGCTCCTAAATTCACTCTCCTAACCGTAAGTTTTTCTTTTTTCTCCACCAACAGTTAGACAAAGTCTACATTTTAATACTAATTAGATATCAACAAAGACATAGGTCTTCAGACATTATGCTAAGTGGAGTGTCATATAACTTTCACATTTTGTTGCACAATAAAGAGGCAAGATGAGACAAACACCGTAAAAACATATTAAATCATTAGCCATTAACTTCAAGATTCAATATAGATTTTTTCTTCAGTCTCAGCTTAAATAATCAGGGACAGATAGATTTATAAACTGGAAAATATAACACAAAAAGATTATTTTGTGGCAAACACAACTAACAGTTACATTATACAATACAACTGCGACTTACACAACATAGCATGGTGCATTTTGGCCTGAAAAGAGGCAAGTTGAGACGAAGTAACATCTAAAAGAATGCATATACAAACAGCAATTTTATACAATTACAGCAGTTAATGCATGTAAGTAGATCAAATAAGGATTTAGGCTACGGAACAATTACATTATGATACTATGCTAATGCTTATCAAGTTTTTAAATCTACCGAATATCATGGTGTTGGTTTAGAATTTTTAAAGACAGATATAGAGACAAACTTATCTATTCATCAGTCATATGCTCTTAAGCTTCCATTTTTAACCAGGATATGTATGTGGTAAATGGTTCACTCTTGCAAGTATAATGTGCAGATGTACACTGTACCTAACATTATTAGGTATGCACCACATCGAAATCTTCAGATTATTAGAGTCCCTTTGAGTTTGACATACCTTAATAAATAATTAATTGTGAGTTTTAATTATCGTGGCATATCAATTCGAAATTTAGCTAATGAAAAGAAACAGGTGTGCGTGTACGTAAAGTAATTAATGTCAAGAAGAAATGAAGTTCGAATAGATAAATTAAGGGAAGTAGTAAATCGATAGGCTTTTTACATACATTGCATTGAAATGGAACTTTAAATTAGATAGCCCACAGCATGTCTCGTTTATGCACTAAGTGTAGAAGGGGATGCAGCGATATCCTTTTATATGGGAGCTATAGCAAGAGCTAAAACAAATGAAATCAGAACTTGTTTACTGTGGCCAAGAAATAGAAAATTCCCATTACCTTTGAGACGTTGCTTTATCTTCTACTTAGCTCTCCCTGCTTAATATTATCGTGCCCTGTCCACAAATAATATTGGTAAAGGCTTCATTAGGTACTTTTGAAATGGGAAGACAAATGTGAACAAACTTCACACCAAATATCGAGCAAGGAAAAGTCCCCATTTATGTCGCTCGCACTATTCTCAATTCCTCACAATCGCCACAATGAAATAATCCGCGTTTGCGTCTTATCAGTGGAGAATGCCATGTCAAGACAAATTTTTTCACACAGCCTCCAAAATCCTCATTTCAATCAACTAATTCATTGAGGTTTACGAGGATTTTTACCTTCACTTACTTAGCTTTCAATTCCCGCACTAACGAGACTCAACTCTCATGCTCTTTTAATTAAACCTTTTACTTAAATGTAGATCCTTCGAGTGATCCTTATCTTATCTGATTGGATCATCGGAACTCTACATATCTACAAATACTTTGTCCATGTTTACATTCTCTATTAATATCTCATTTATTGTAAATACGTAGTTTTACTATTTGCACATTTTTCTGTATTTTTTACCATTTTTCTCATATAATTCTATAATAGACTTTCAGATATTTAATATTCTAGTAGGTATAGCTGGATTATGTCTATAATGTAGTGATGCATGCAACAGACATTGTTCTTACCCAATTGTATCTTATGTGACAGTCATGTTCAGTAATATTCCCACGTTACTCCTTCTCCATATTATGTTATGTATTTTTATTTTTAAACGACAATAGTTGTAGCAGCAGATCATTTTAGGATATAAAAATGCATCAAAATCCTGGAGTAGTTGTCTCCTGTCTGGACTTCATCCTGAACAGAGATCTTTTTACAATTTCTGCCCATGCAGTTGTTATTATCTACGACTGTTTCCATTTTTTCTAGCAGTTTCTGTAGCAGATGGTAATCAGAAAAGTGATAATAATCATTTAGCGAGATAAAAATGGCGAGGCACGGCCCAAATCAGGAAAACATTAAATTGAGCTAAACAAGAAAATTGTTAAATGTAATGATGTACCTTTGAGCGTGGCTAATCATCTGAGTCAGATAATAACAAGGAATCGTAGACTGGAATAATGTGATGGATGGATGAATTGCTGTAGGGGCAATAATAAAGTGATTAAATAAGTTGTCAACACATCATTATTGCGCTGTGCTCTGTAAATGAGAAGGCGAGTTATTCCTTAAGAAGGATTATTTAATAAGTTACTCACTCAGCCACTTGCGATTAAATTCTGCCGATTCCAACTTGACAATAGTCCATCCATGTAGTAAAATAGATAAAAGCATGGGCTGGTTATTATTGTGTGGGTAATACAGTTCCTTAAAAAGAATATTTATTTCCAATACAGACATTATTTGCAACGAGTTCACCTTGTCATTCTTAATATCCAAGTGCAGTCGGCTAATATTTAATTGTAATAATAAGCTAGGCAGGAAATAATGTCCCATCTTTCAATATTTATGACTATGTTCAGTTGCAATCCCTTACCGCTTACACCTACAAATACTAACATCAGTGAATCATATTATTAATGATGATTGCTCATTGCTCTAGCGGCTCTTTTGACCTAAGCGCAATTTTGAAGTCACTGGAGAGAAAATCTATTTCCGCGTATTAGTATTTTTTCATTTTTTAAATCATAATTTTACTGCTAGACAATTAGATAATGTTGACTTATTTAATCGTTGTTACTCATTGTAATTGTCTGAAAGGACTCGCTAACGCCCTCCTCACCTGCACACGGATATGCGTAACCACATAATTATAACAATCCTTTGCACATAGTCATTTAGCTTGCCCGTTAATATTGTAATATAGACAGGTAATCTAATCTATGTAATATGTATTATGGAGTATGGATTGATACATCTGTAATTACATGTCTGTCTGAGTATAGAGAAACTGCTTATTTATTGCTATTGTAAAGCGTTGTGCTATTCAGACACACATCAAAAGCATTTTAAGTATTTAATTATAATATTTAACAAATACATGCAAAGCACAATGCATCTTAATTAGCTCCCCTACCTTCGATTGTTTGAATTTCCATTTCGACTCTAATTCCCGTACCTTAATTCCCTAGCTTCACCTTGGAATAAATACAACTCAAATTGCTCTGATGCTTCAATGTCATTTTTAATCCTATTTTCATGATATTATATCACTAGAAATGACGAAAAAAATAAATATTTCTTTTATGTCGTGGGTATACTTGATGCCAGCTTTGACTTCCCTTGTTTAAATTGTCAGAAAACACTAATCAAAGATTTGTTAATTATGTTAATTAATGTTAATTAATTATGTTAATCAAAGATTTCATAATTATAATTTGAAAAGGTCACAATTTTATGTATGGATGTTTATAGTAGCCCGCAGTGAAAACAGCAAAATTAAATTGTAGTAAATAGGTGAATATAAAAAGTAGTATAACCAGACATAGATATTGATGAATTAGTAGTGTTGAGATAGATGAGAACACTTGAGAAATTCTAGCATTTCTGGTTAACTACAGTATGGATAACATAGATGAATTGCAGTAGTTAACTGTACAAGAGACAGCATGAACTTATTCTTGTTCACAGTTATTATGACCCATATCAAGGCACCTTTCAAAAAGTCAAACAACTTATCTTCGTGCAAGCATGGTTTCTTATTTATGACAGTAAAGTAAAATCAAAACCATATCGAGATGAAAAGCATTCTTGAGTACCTTTATGATGAGAAGTAATATGCTATCTTGAACGATCTTAAGCAAAAAAGCCTAACTGAATTAATGATACAAGTAATTAGTAATTAATCAATTCCCTCTACGATAGTTTCACCGTATATTTGCCTAGATGAATTAAAACAGAATTTAAGACTTTTTTCTTAATTTTCCAGAGTTTATTGCTCCTAACGCTGTCTTTTGCTTCATCACAACCGTTCTTTTCAGCAGATGACGACTTTTACACGTCAAGAAGGCAGTCTTTCCCCGATTTCTTCAACG
This sequence comes from Tomocerus qinae, assembly GCA_020055645.1. Taxonomy (NCBI): domain Eukaryota; kingdom Metazoa; phylum Arthropoda; class Collembola; order Entomobryomorpha; family Tomoceridae; genus Tomocerus; species Tomocerus qinae. The sequence continues at coordinate 51,177 of CM034550.1, forward strand.
ATGGCTACGACCTCCCTGTTCAATACAACAGACGCTCGGTAAATTACACCCCAAAACATTTTTACACCTACCTACTTGTGTATTTTAACGAATCAATAAATGTTTTCTTGGAAAGGCTCACGCGGCATCGTACCCAGTGGCTCCGATTCTTTACGAGATGGAGTTGATGGATGCCTTTGAGCCGATGCCTGGGAAGAAAACCGTTCCACTCTACGTAATTCCTGAGGATTCGATAAATTTCAACCGACCACAAGTTCGGGTAAGACAAAAGGTATTGCTTTCAAAACTAACCTCGTGAATTACCGACTAATTAGTGCTTGCTGCTGCATGTCCACCGCCGTTTTAGCGGGAAATTCGAATGTTTTAACGGTAACATTTAAAAACAATAATTTTTTTGAACAAATTATTGAATATTGCATGTGGATTTAAATTGAATAACTAATAAGCCTTTACAGCATGAAAGTATCGCATCGCTTCAACAATGATAATTAACCCATTTCCTAACCGAAATTAACAATTTGCTTGGCTCACTAACGTTCCCTCCGTGAAGAGATCCAAGTACAGCCTGCGTTATCCAACGAAATACCCAGAGTTTTACGGTCTCACCGATGGAAGCCATATTCCCGCCGTAGAAATCCCGTTGAATGGACCCATTTCCATTAAACAGCTACCTGTGGATGTCTTGGCCCCTTCTGGGTTCATGGTGCCCTATAACGGGGATGATGGCGAGTATCCCTACCCGATGCACACCGGATGTCTTGTAGCTCCCGTCCCCACTGGGTCCTATGTCTCCCAGTACAATCCGATGATCATCAAGAAGGTTTATGCAGTACCCAGCCTCCCTAGATATCCCACTTCCCGTCCTGTCGTCAATCAACACATTCACAAACATTACCACTATAAAGAGGGCGACGACGATTTGGACGACCTATTCGAGGGAAAGAAACCAAAGAAACCCGTTTTCGAACTCGTCCCAGTTAAACCACCACCGAAGGATAAGAAACCAGACCCACCGCCACCGCCACCACCACCACCACCACGTAAGTTTTACATTTGACTTCGATTGTTTAACCTAACCTAGTTTTTTAATTTTGTAATAAAAAAATTAATTTCTTTAATTTTTTCAGCTCCCCCACCACCTCCACCACCACCACCCCCACCACCACCACCGTAAGTTGTTATTTGTTTCACTACTTTTCCTTTATTTGTAACTATAATTTACCCCCTCATTGTTAATTAACTCACAAATTCGAATTTTGCAGACCACCACCTCCGCCACCACCTCCACCACCTCCACCGCCACCTCCACCACCACCACGTAATTAGCATTTTAGTTTACTATAATTTATCAGTAAGTTAATTAAATTAATGTAATGATTCTAATGTAATAAACTATTTTGGCTTTTTAGCACCACCACCACCTCCTCCACCTCCACCACCACCACGTAAGTATAACCATTATATTGCGAATTTCAAAATCCTAGCTGTAGTAGCATTCAGTACTGTAGTTTATCACACTCTTCAAAATAAAATTATCATTTGTATAAATGGTGTTTAAACTTTTAAACATTTTATTTTGAAGGAGATTTGCATTCAGTGTAATATGAAAAATATTAATATTTTTAATCTTTTAATAGCACCACCTCCACCGCCACCACCAGATGATCCACCACCAGCTGCCTCTATTCAGGATGTAAGTTTTTTTTAGATGATTTTTGTTGGAATTGTCTTGTATTAAACTCGATTGATTTTGTTAAATGTTCAATTTCCTTCTCCCAGGTATTAGAAGATTTATGACCCCCCCCCAACTTAATATTATTAACTGCTTAGTACTAACCATAACCTAACCTAACCTAACCTAACATTATCTACATGACTAACAAAGTTTTCGACACAAAGGGTTGGTATTAATTTTTCTTTTAATAATGATATTGATTGATGAATTATGGTGACTTTCCAGATTATTGCGGCAATTCAGAGAATCACACCGACACAATCGTCATTAACACGGCCAACATTCAGGCCGAAGCAATCAAAGCCGACAATAACATCCTTTGGAGGAAACAGTGGGGGTTATGACGATAACTCTCCAAATGCCAAAGAATCTGTTTATCTCCAAGAATTGAGACAACAATCAATTCAGAGACAGATCGATCAATTGCAAAAACTTCTGGACAATCTAAACGTTAGAGAATAGATGCAGAAGAAATGAATGGCAGTCGGCAGTGAGGAATCGTGAAAACCATACCGAATGACAATATTCAGGATTTTAGAAGAGCGTTAGAATTGGTTAGGGTATGGCGTTGGCAGAAAGCTTTTGTTGGTGAATTTGTTCAGCATAAAATCACAAATTTCAAAATATAATGCACTTTTGTATATACATTTATACTTACTCTAAATTACAATTAACCACCTCATGTGTAGGTAGTACTTTAGGTTTAAGGAAATATAATAGTTATTTTTTTCTTATTTAACTTTACATAACATTTCGTTTTTATGTGCCCCGTGCATATTTTATCACATGCATTGGCCTAAATTCTCACATTTAGAGGTTGAGTTTTGTTTTGTATTATCTACCTAAGAGCTCAGTTTTCCCATACTCAAAAATATATTGACCACAAACTAATTTAATACTTTTTGATTATAGATATTGGTTTTGTGATTGGCTTTTAAAAAACGCTCTAATTATAAATGTTAAATTCATAAAATTGTAAGTAATAAAAACAGCAAATACACAAATAATTTATCTATTTTTATATGTATGTCTCTTTTGTGGTTCACGGTGCACCTTTTTTATTCGCTATCTACGACAATTCTCATATTTTTAAACTGCATAAAATTGTAATTTATTTTATTTTAAGTCATTTAAGGACGAGTGGGGCTTTGGTTGCCATATCAACGGGTAATTTACTACGGGAATCACCACAATAGTTGCATACCACTGAGTTCTTGCGTCGTGGATGATATCGATATCTTATGTCTCAAGTCCCGTATTAAAATTTCAGTGGCTACCATAAAATAATGATTCTGGAATTTTGGTAAAAAGGAAAAATATAGCAAAAATACCATAAAAGGGGAAAGAAAATTAGGACATGGGGCTCTCTTTTTAATTTTTGTCTGCAAACGTGAACAAAAATTCTGAATATATTTCTTACATGTATTTCGCCACTCAAAATCAAAATTTTCTAATTGAATTTTCGATGATTTAAGATTTCCGAAAATCGAGCTTTCATGCCCGTCTTTAAATAAAGTCTTGGTGGATTCTGAAACTGGAAACCGCATTACTGTGCGGTAAGCCGATTTCTCTGAGGAATTTAATTTTGCTCAATATCCTCACACGCATCTGAAATAAATATGGATTGAACTTGTGGAGTGCAAGCAGGGTTTGTAAACATTCTAACTTTTAAAAGTTGATTTGTCAAGTAACTTAACACAAAATATAGCAATTTTTAAATTCTGCTGCATTGAATAAATTTTTATATTCCGATTCAGACGAGGGTTAATCTGCCGTAATCCCCTAATGAGGCTAAGCCTAACCTAAAATAAAATAATCCTACCCATGTAAATGTATACTCCCAGCGGCAAATCCGCCCAGTCTCCCTGAGTCCTAGTCATAACTTTTATCAATCAATGAATTGAGTAAGACATTTTCTCTATTCAGTGTAGTAGTATAGTATCTGGTTAAAACCTAGGTCATGATAAGCAAATATTACCGTTATGCATTACGTACCAATTTGTGGATATTCTTAGTATTTCGACAGCGAAAAATGACACATATTATACAGTCAAGTAAATAAATTAGACATTTAAATGCTGAACAGTTATTGGAGGGGGTTGAATGAAACCATTTGGATTCTTATTGCACATCTCATTTGCATTATTATTAGACCCATCGGCCGACTGCGCCTGTGATACAAGTAGATCATAATGCAATATCACACTTTATATTATAGCAATGTCAGTAATGTTATTCTGGAAGGGAAAGGTCTCATAAAAAGAGTTTCCTGAATTAAAGCTACTGTACCTTGTACCTTATCAAATTCTGGAAAACACCTTTTGTAACTACTTACACTAGTGAAACACTTTTAAAAATGCTTTTAAAATTTAGACGACATAGGTGAGACATTTTTTCAGTGATTACGTAATTCGTAAAGATTTTACTATGCCTTATAACGATAAGGTATTTAATATTTAGACTCCACCTTTTATTTCTAATTTTGAAGACGATTCAAAGTGGAGAAGCTAGAGTCAAATGTCACAATAAACAGAGGGAACCTTGCCAATGGTTTGGAAATTGCGGGGTCGGGAACACAATTGGGTGTCCTTTAGGTTATTCTCTACAAGAAGAACTAAGTTGCATGAACGATCCGAATAACTCCCAATACTTTTGCTGCAAAGATGGAGTCAATTTTGCAAGTATAGTGCAATATTTTAATTTAATTGATAATTAGAAATTCTCCAAATCAATGAAAATCTTTCAAAAAAATTCTATTCTTAACTTGAAATATAAACGGGTTATCGTAGAAGGGCTGAAAAACTAAAATAAAATTGAAGTTTTTTTCTAGGCATTATAGAAAACAAAGAAAATTTAATTATTTATTTTCAACAAAAAGATAACCTTAAAAATTAATTAATTTGTAAATAAATGACAGGGATTCCTTTGTATTGAAGATTTTCTATATTAATTGAAATTAAATATAGTGTGATATACTCCAGATTTTAAACCACGGTACTTGACACCAAGGGATTATTCTAATGCCAATTTCTTTCCTCATATTGAAACGGACGATATTCCTCTCCCGTACTCCCCAAGACGGCATCCGACGGTAATATTATTCCAAGCATCACTAAATAAAAATGAATATACAGGATCGGAAGGGATGGATGAATTGTGATAATTTGTACAGAAAAATGCCGTAGTGAGGGATAATCCATGGCCTGGAGCAAGAGCGGCATATAGCCTGGACACAACCTTCTCCGATGAAGATCGAGCCGAGGTAGCTAAAGCAATTATGAATTATCATGACAACACTTGCTTCCGTTTCTACCCGAAGTCTGACGAAGACCAGAATTGGATTTCAATCGAAGGCGACGACACTGTGGACACGGGGAAGAATTGCGGGGTATCGCAGCTGTGCGGACCTCTTGGTGGAGGACAATACTCAAAATTCGGGGGCACCTGCAGAAATGCTGAATGGATGATTCACGAGTTGGGTCACGCGATTTGTTTCAACCATGAGCAAGATCGGTTCGACCGTGACAACTTTGTCTACTTCAACACAAGCAACCCTGGCTGTGCTGCCAGTACGAAAGCGAAAGAAAATGAATACACGACTTCCGGTCTCCCTTTTGATTTTAGTAGTTCGCAGATGTACCCGGGATGTCGACCTGGAGATTGTATTCAACGGAAGAAGGGGTCCGGATATTGTGGAAATAACTGGAATGGATCGGGACGTCTTCGCCCACTCGATATTCAAAAGATAAATCGCTATTACAACTGTTGTGCCAGAGATGACAAGTATTCGTGCTAACTAAGCATTTATATTCCATCATTTAGTCGAGTCGTTGCATTTGCCGAGGTGAGTACGTGTGTCTTGGAGCTCCTACAATTTCGTCATTTTTGGGTGTAAAAGTACAGCTACCGGACTGAAATTAGATTCATCAGGTGCTCCACGTCAAGATCTCTCTGGACAGGTGATCGACAAATAAAAAAGGTCAGTCTTTAATTCGAAAACATTGCGATTTCCCAAATTTTGGCATGGATTGTCTTGTGTGGAAAATGGCTGACCAGAAGAGTGACCACGATGATAAACCAAGAATATGCAAATTATCTACATGCAAAGTCGCTTATCAAAGATAGAGCAAATGTAAATCTCGTCGCCCGCTTCACTTTACTCACATGCATTCATGTAAGCTATCGACATAAACACACGTACTCATACTCGAAATGATATGCACGACTCGGCTCCCCCAACTTCTGTGTTGGGTGTAGGTAAATTAATTATACATAGTTGTTATATTAATGATTTAAGCAAATACCATTTGGCCATAATATTGTAATTGCATTACAAACTAAATTATATGTATACTTTCATTCCTAAACCACCTTCGAATAGACCGTAAGGTGAATGTGTAAGTCCATGCGCGGGTTGTTTCTGCTGCAAACGGCCTCATTCCTTACTATAAAGTCTTTCCCTATATGTAATAATACGTACTTATATTCGATATCTATTTTGCATCTGCAATGATTAATAAATGAAATACCAGTGAATTATATTTATATTGTCTGTAAAGCTATCCTATAATATTTGTACTTAATGGCTATAATTTCAGTTGATATTATGATGTGTACTTGTATATGTAATGATACTTGACTGCCTATGGCCTTTCCGAAAATAAAACCATTACCATTACCATTGTCAAATGTGCTTTACCACAAAAACTTGTACAGAATATTGTATATTGCACTAACTGGCGATTTGATAGAAATTACACGTTTGGATTAAAAGCAGATGACTAAAACTTATTTTTCACTTGAAAAATCAATCTCCTACGTAATATTATTTTTTTAATCAACGACTACACTATGGCATTACTTGCCACGTTGTATCAAAATGTAGTATCAATTAACATTCAAAACATTTCTGATTGAACTACTCTCATTCCCTGAGGCGGTGGGAGTGATAAAATAATGTATTCAGCACTAAAAGAAATTATTTAATTTCAAAGAAATTTGGAAATGACAATACAAAAGTTTCAATTGAGTCCTTCATAAGTGATGAGTGGACGAGGAGGAGGAGTTTTCTTCTTGCAGGACATGATGATCCAAATTCCATAGAGAGTATAGAAAAGTGACACGGTGGCACCAACTATAAACAGTATTTCGGTGTAGTCCGGATCCAACACAGAAATGAGGAGGAGGAATGCAAACGGACGGATGGCGAGGGATATGCAGAAAACAGAAAGCCAAAGGCGATGTGGAGCATAGACACTCGTCCCCTGAATTCAGATCAGAAGAAAACAGGTCTAATTTCATATTACCGTAATAATCGATATAATTCCGCGTACTGAAATAATTCCGCGTACGCGGAATTATTTCGATTTTACTTCGCCTTTTTGGTTGTTAATGGTAATAGTTCCGCGTATCGAAATAATTCCGCGTACCTGTACCTAAAAAAATTACGAAGAGTAAATGTCGACTCTGCTGTCATCCCAGGAGGATGTACTAAATACATCCAGCCAGCAGATGTCAGCTGGAACAAGCCGTTCAAAGATTCCATCAGGAAACAATACAATGTATCCACTCCTGGAAACTTTGAAACTACTAAAGGTGGTAATTCAGAGCCACTCTCTTTGAGTGTAGTCTGTAGTTGGATCGTCGAAGCCTGGGATTCCTTAACAGCAGACGTTATTAAAAAATCCTTCTTCTCTTGTGGAATTCTAAATGCCACGGATGGAAGCCAGGACAATTTAATAACGGCCTTCAAACCAGGCAAGGATTGTAAAGAAGGGCGTGAAATGCTACAGCGGCAGTACATGCAAATAGAACAGCCCTTAATTCATGAATGTACCATCAAAAATAATTACCGTTTGAAGTCGGAGAAACAAAGCGTAAGTCAGGCATATGGTGGAAGAGAAGCCGATTATGAGAGCCATGAGTCCTGTAACGTGCATCGGTTGATAGTAATATACATCAAATCCATTGCTAACCAATTTCAGAGCTGAAATATATTCATCTAAATGTACACTAAATTTTAACCCATTTGAATAACAAAATTATATAATATTTTTGAGTTTTAATGCAATTATTATTACAAATCGCATTCAATAAAAACATGTTACGTACAGTCACGATGCAAACTATCTTTTTTGAGGGCATCATGTAAATCCGCCAAGTCGTACCAGTACAACCCATAGAGAAATGTACTAAAGAAACCAAGAACGGACCACGTCTAAAGGAAACAAATCGTGTGATCTACAGATAAAACTTTACTATAGTAGTAAGTAGTAGTAGGAATAAAAATGCTGTCGTTACGAAATCCACGATCGTTAAGATTTTAGCCGCGGTGTGGGTGCTAATAAATCCAAAGAAAGGCTGAGCCCACTGAAATCGACCTCCGACATTTTGCAATATCGGCATTTTCAATTCCTCTGCGTAGAACCTCTTTGTACTAGGATTTTCTTTGAAAAGTTTTCCGAAATAATACAGAGTTGTAGATTCTATAGATTATATTATTGCCTGATAAATAGTAGATTTGATTTGCCAAAATTCTGTCTGTTGGTGCACTCACATTTCCTGAACTCTATTAATATGATCATATATGATTTGATGATATATGATGACTTTTGAATTGAAGTACACACAATACAATGGTCACAACTGAATAGATAGACAAGTGTTGAGCTCAAATAAATTCTGAATAGCTGGCTTAATTAAGGATTTTTGCTGATGACGAACTCACTGTAACACTCGCTGTATACACTGACAGATTAAAATGTTTTCTAGATTCGGAATGGCGAATAAGAGGAGTTCAGAAACAGCTTTCTTAGACCTAGTACCCATTACTACAGTTGAAAAGTTCCTGTGGTAGAAAAGTTACTGCTACTGCGTTTCTTATGTGTCTTATTGTGCGCTACGAATACTGGTTACATTCGGCGGGGATTCAAATATCTACATTCATAAGTTGAAAATAAATAATTGGTTTTTCGCTCAAACATTTTTCGTCAGTTTTTAATTTTTCAATTTTGCTACTTAAATACAAAATAGATACCAGAAAAGTATTAACACCTGATTTTACTGATTTGGAAGACCAAATAAAATGCTTACAGTTCGCCAACAGAATGAATGTGTTTCAATGTGAGAGTACTGAAAGGCATTGTGACTTTTTCAATTTATATACTGATTTGTTATTTTCGGTTAAACTTAATATATTACTGGGTCATATATTATCACTTCCGGATCAAGATTAAAAAGAATTTGTTCACTATATAATGCAAAAGTATTATTCCAATCAGATATGCACAATGGAAAATGAAGTTTCGCGCCCTGAATAATAGCAGTCAACCATCATACACGCGTAAGCCAGTAGCTGTAACTTTCTACAGCTGTAACTTTTGTTACATGCGTTTCCATTACAATTTTGCAGCAGTTACGTTTCTATAGCAGTCAGAAAGACAGTAATGGAAACTAGGACTTATCGAGTGTCACTGACATATTGTGTTACACAATGATAAGGACAAATCATTAGAGTTTTCCTGCAGCAGCGTAAAATGACACTTGGACGTTCCACGTCATCACCGTAGCAAATCCTTGGAAAATACTCGGGCTTTTAAAACGTTTACTGGTCAAAACAAACTCAAACTAAAATGGTATTATCTAAAATAGGAGATGTGTATATGATATAAGTATATAGTAATTGATAGAGCACAGCAGCAGTTGTGCTGCAGCCGTTGCAGGTAGTTTAAACAGAGTTTAGTATTGATATGGTAGTAAAATACATGTGTGACTGTTATATGTTTTAATGTTTTTATGAAGTATTTAAAACTGCTTTTCCGTGAAAATGCACGCAGGTACTATAATCAACTGAAAATGCATAGTCATAGTATGATGTTTATTTTCTGGGGCTAAAACCCAGTGTAAGTGGGTCCTGTCGTATTTGTACATAAACGTCCAGTGAAGTAATTATTTTATAAATATTATTTATAACTAATGACCTAACAGGAGTGAAATTTCAAGACAAATAAAGTCCTTTCCAGATCAGATTATCATTGCATTGCTTGTGAACATGGACGTATGAGTTTCTGGAGTAATAATAATTATCCAAGCCACACAAAAGTGAATATAAGCAGAAGAGTTAACGTTTTGTTTCTTTGCAAACAAATGGAATTCATTTTTTTGTTAAAATGATAACTAGACAAATTATTGTTAAATAGAAATATGACACCTTCTCTAAAACTAGCTGGTATCTATTTTTAGCAATCAAAGTATGTTATTCAAAACAATGGCGTATTTATTAGCCTTTCGGGGGAGGGCATATTCTGGATAAAAGTATTAATATTTTGCGACAAAGTAAGGGGGCTTCAGCGCTAATCGTCTCTCCTTCTGCATACTTCCAGGGGTTGATATAATATACATGTGTATACCCTGCTAGACAAATAAACTATTTTATAGGTGTAATCGTAGTGACAGTGTCATAACGCTGAGTTTACAAAGAATCTCACATTTGCACTTTTCTATGGTTGGATGTTTTGTAGAAAGAGAAATCTGCTTCACTTGTACAATTCTTGCTCCTGCTTTGACTACGTTTTACTTCTCTTGTTCGTGAAGATCCTTATGCAAGTTGTAACAACAAAGATTAAAATGACAAAATAAAAATGACACTTGTTCGTCCATGGAAATTGTGAGATAAGAAATTGCAAAAGCTGCAAATGCATTCCTAGTCAATTTGTAAATCCAAACACCAAGTAAGTCGAATTTGCAAAAGAAACAGAAAAGCCATATAACAATAATGGTATTTCGACAGAAAGTGTTAGACTTTGAATCGTCTGAAAATAAATATCTCGGTAGGTATTTACTTTGTCAGTTTGTGAATCTATGGGTCTAGATCATTTTTGTGTTTCAAAATGCAAATCACGTTTCAACGCAAAAGTTTGCAGATTATAAGTGTGGAAAAGTAATCCATTTGATTCTGATTCTGCACGCACGCGTTTTGGTTGTCCCTTGACTTTGTTGCATTCACTATATCAGTGAACCAGAAACACTCCAAGTTTAAGTGTGATAATGTCATTGAGCATAAAATATCTGCTTGTATGTACATAGTACAAGATTACAATAGTGACAGTGGGAACTTGAATGAATATTAAGATTATATAATTATTATGTTATCTAATAGGCTATTATTCACGCCAAGAGTATATTTAACATAAGGAATTGTCACTTAATGACTAGAAGATTAAAAAGTCACACTTTGTCAACCAACTCAAGTTAAATGAATATAAAGTATAGTAAAACGTGTAAGTACATGTAATCCTAATAATATACATCTGTGCAGTGCAGACAGTGACAGTTCCTGTTGTTCTTAGAGAATGATATAAGTCCTAGGATGTATATGTGGACATGTATTGGAAAGTAAAAGCGGAACAAAAAAGGTTACCATTTCTCTTCCATCATTAGCAAAAGTCTTTCTTTGTTATTTTAAAATGATTTACTTCCCAAACCAAACCAAATTGGATTATTTAATCAACTCGCCTCACCTCAACCTCAACCAAAAGAAGTCGATCTACTTAACGATATGGGAAACACTCTTGTCATTCCTTCTCCCTTATTCAACAGATTTGCATCGTCTGGCTACATAATCACATTCAATTAACACTTTTCTGCAGTTTCACATTCCTAAGCCAATAAACTTTATAGTGCAATCCATACAATATCCGTCTTGTACTGACGGGGAGGAAAACTCTCCAAACATCAATATAAACATTATTTTTATCCTAAGCTAACAAAAACCATTAATACGGTAATAGTACGACCATAAAATATGTAATATTTATTATTAAATTGCAAATTTCCAAGTACCCACCCAATAAAGTTTTGCCAATGTTGTTTAGTTGTTAGAAATATTATTACTACTTTGGTCGTTTTTAGCAAAATAATGTTTTGCCAAAAAAATTCAAAGTGTGACATTTGGACAGCGGATTAGCTGAATGAAGAATAATATTGGTCAACAATAATAAACTTGACACCTACAGGCAAGTTGAGGTGAGTGGTCAGGTGTAAATGCTGTCTACATGTGGTTAGTATTACTTAAGTATGAGCTAAGTGTGCAAGCATTGCAATCCATTGTTTAGACTGCAAATTGTATCACTTGGCTTTAGGTAGATTGCATGAAGCTAGACACGTGCAGAGAGTCCACTGCTCCATTATTATTATGGTATATATTCAGGAGTGTACACAAAAACTGTAATCGTTCTATATACTACTATATAGTCCACACAGGTATGGATTTCTGCATTGCCGCAGTGAGGCAAAATGAGAATATGGACAAAGTGTTGTTGTTGTGTGTAACGGCGAGAAAAGTTTCACTTTTCATTTGACCACAGCGTTAGCTAAGTAGTGTGTAGAGTGTTGGAGTGAGATGCCGATGACGGTGGAGATAAGAACGTATTGTCTTCTATTTTCCATGCACCTCATTATTCATATCTCGTTCACAATCTTATCCTATTGCTGCCTAGAGTGAGTGAGTGAGTGGGTGCTATAATATTAATAACCATATCGATTAATCAATGTCATCTATTATTCATATGAACTGCTGCACTTCATACCGACATCAAGACATTTACTACAAGTTAAATCAACTGATGTATTACAATTTCTCACACAAATAATGAGTGTATGCATGATTTGAAATGATCTAATCCTACAGATTGGTTGCAACTTGTAATTCTAAATGTATTGTAGTTATGGCTCACATGTGATTTCAAACCGTTTACAGATTCCAGGAACATCTAACCTTACAATCAGCAAAGACTTCATGTATCATATTTGCGTAATCAGTATGCAAGCAGGAATATTAATTTATACAGCTAAAATAGGCTATAAATATATGTATGTACATAGATTGGTATTTACTTTATTCTTTAGGCTTTATTGTATTCTATGCCATCCCTGCTCAAAATCGTTTGATGAAGAGAGAAAAACGGACGACGAAATTCATTTGAAGTCTTCTTGTAGGACTGTTGCCTATATTTAATTTTGTAATTCAGACTCGGGAATTCAAATAAATGCCAATCTCTTAAAGGTTTTCGAATTGAAATGTACAAATCGACATCTGTGCAGTGGGAAATGGCAAATGATTTCTTTAAACATTTATGTGTAAGTATATAAAATAGACATTGATATAGAAGACTGGCTGTAACAGGTGGATATAGTAAACAGAATTTCAAAGTGATAGCTGAGAGGTCTTAATTTCTCTTGTAGAGTTGCAGAAAGCATCATTTTTAGAGATGTTAACTAACAATAAGAGGTCCATCAGTAAGCAGGTGCATTTAGTACGTGAGTGAGTGAGTCTGCTGGTGGAGACGGTACCCTTTTATCTTCTGCCTGCCACACTCTCTCGTCCAATGTGGAAAAGTATCTTTACGGCTCGCTCCTTCCAACATCATCTTAAAATAAACACACTCCTTGCACCAATCGACTCCGTTTCATCACTACTGACCAACGTCCACCCTCCATCAACAAGATTCACTTTTTTCTAATCTCTAATAATTCCCTGATTATGATTAACTCAAAGGGAGCAAAGCTTCAAGCTCTTTTATTTGTCTGGTTTTAGAAAAGCAATAGCTAATCATATTCAATATGTTATAAGTGTCATATTGGATTTAAAACAAACTGTCATTTCTTTACATGCTTTTAAGACAACTAATAATAGTGTTGTGGCTAAAATACGTCAATATTGCTTTCCCTTCGTCAAATAGCAAAAAAGGACTTATTTTTCATTCCACGTTAAAATGGTGGACAACGAAACCCTTGTGTACTTGTAGACTAGTAGAGTATGTTGTATTGTAAATATGTACATACAAATGTAAATCATTCTTTGGTAAAACTTTATGTTGTTATTTCCCTGAGGCAGAAGCGTATCATGTAACTTGTTTATGTACTATCTCATCATTTCTATCTTGTTTTTATGCTAATAAAATCCCTCTTTCCTGAGTTACACTAAAAATCAGAGTGCATTTTCTTGCATTTCAATACAGGGAAATTAGAGAAAATACACTAGCATAAAAAGGATTTGATTGAAGTGATTATTATGTACTAATATTTCTTTTTGTTGTCGAGTTATCACTAAAACCTTACTACAAGAAACGATTTAAGGTACAAAATACAAGAATATATTTAAAATTAAATAATTTATGCAAACTTATCTATAAAACATAAATTCAAAGTGTTGCACACCCAGATTAGATAACAAGATACAAAAGACAACCACAGAGTACCTAATTTTGTTTTATTGTCATTTATTTTTTTAATTAGAAATATGTATTTTGTCTGTGGTATACAATTTTCTGATGATTTATTAAGCACAGATTTCATTAACTTTTAAATGTTTATTAGAATTTCATTTAATTATTTCAATGTTGATTTCAGAAAGATTCACGGAGAAGCAGTGAACAAGTTCAATTCTTAGTTGCCCATTCGTAACATTGAACTTGTATACACGTAGCTTAATAGAAATATATTCTTATCACGTTCGACAGAAGAATGCATGTCATTAAATGCACTTAAACCGACTTGTACCTGCAACAATAACAAATGAAAGTGCAAGTGTGGCAGCATTAAAAAGTCTTTGTTCCTACACAATTGTCTATAATTTGTAAATCTAATAAATACTAATGAAATATTAATAGACAAACAAAAGATGTAATTAACAACAAAGATGCCTAACTACTCAGTGGGATTTCATGATCATGAGACTCACGCTGGGATTTCAATTAACTGCATCCACAGCACTTTCCTTTATCGCTGTTTTCTTCCACCACACTTTTAATTGTTGTAATTGCACATCTACATACACATAAATAAACCACCATCGTTATTAAAATGTGCATATTGAGAGTTGCATACATGTTACTATGTATACTTCACATACGCACATTATGTATACTTGTACTTACACTAGCTATAATAATAACCACAGCTCCTACACCTGATTGGAATTAATAAACAGCGTAATTTAGTTAGTTATAGTCACCTAAAGATGAATTAGTTGATGATCCATGTAAGTACTATTAGGTACCAAATTAAACTGACAAATCTAATAATATTGAGCACATTACTCATCACTATTCAGACGTTGGAGCATTAAGAGCATGTCCATGTGAAATCTCAATTCATGGGGGTGCACAAATATTCAAATATAGGTTAAAACTCAATTTAAGTTGCACTGAATACAAAAAACTTTTAAAAATAAATCATTCAAAAGTTGCATTTTTGATTTACATTCAAAAATTCGAATTTTGCAAAAATTGTATAGGTTAGTAGTAAGTACTTGCATCTGAAACCGTTTCTTTCTAGGTTCTACCCCAACCCACCCTCATGAATCGATGTTTTGCATTTACTCTTAAATAGGCAAAGAGTAATTTCTGTTTTGTAGATTGTGACATTGGTCCATAAAAAGTACATATCTTATAAAATGTATTTTTCTGCAAATTTCAAATAAATATTTATAAGTATTGGCTTAATAACAAATAATTTGTTTGCTGCATGAGTTATCTGAAGCCGTTAATTAAATAAACAGCATGGAAAAGGGAATGCACTTGTGTGCCTGGTTTTTGTGCCTATAAATCTAGGCTGACACACACAAATTTGGTTTTTGAGAATTATCTTACTTTTTTAGATGGGTGAGAATAAGCCTGTTAGGTTTGTAGCTGTAAATATTTCTTCAGTCGATCTGACGACTGCAATGCCATTTTACAGTAATGACTATATATTGAGGTTTGCATTTCCGTATAGTGCTTTTTTACTTGGTGTGAGTAAAATCAACCGTTTTCTTGCAATTACCACAAAAGAGATTTTTTTCAGCTTATAAGATTGAAGCGTGAGTATAAGTAGTCCACGAAAAGAGCGAAATGCATCAAAACTATTTATTCTGCCAAAAGACATTCATCGTATCACTTATCATGCTAAAACTGGAAATTCTGACAGTGCATTAATACCTATACTAACTTAAATTTTGGTATCCTTAGGTATAGTGTACGTACAAAAGCATATATCCAGGAATTTGATCAATGGAGGCGCATCAGACGTACCAAATAATATTCAACCTATTTTACGATTTTTAGCCGAAAACTAAATTTTTGTACTACATCTTTCTTATGTTATCTACGGAAAGCAGAATAGATAGTTTTAGCTTATAAAGAAGTGTTAAACTTACGCACCACATACTCCGATGACATGATCTGGCCTGGCGTTCAAATTCTTTTGTCTAAAAAATGTTAAATGAAATATGTATTTACAGTACTGTATTTCAACAGGAGATTTTACATTTTTTTTTGGCCTTTACTAAACATTAAAAATCAATACAAAAATATTTATAGACATAGGAATGTGTTTAGTTGGTGTCGGAATGGACAGATGTATTAGGTACTACGAAATTATAAAAAGAGAAACATTTTGGGGAATTATGGCAATGGAGTAAGAAATAACGTTTTCTTTTATTTAATCGTGTAGAAGGACACATAAGAGAGCAGATTGACTGCCAAAACGAAAGAAAGAATTGCATGTGATTTGGTCTGGTGGCTGTCGGTTACGTAGAAGAGTGTTGGGTGATTGACACTCCAAGACATAACAATATTTAGTAATGATATCGAGTAGGTACTTATTGTTAGGATAATCGCTCAATCTGGGAGAAACAGATCTTGATTTTCACTTACAAATGACCATGCATCTGTAGTAGAGTCTAAACGCAGTAAGTATAATATAGTAATTACAGTTAATTGCAATCAACGAATCTTTTCTTTCTGTTCCGGCTACATAGCCCTCGTCAACGTTCACTTCTCCCTTGTCATTCCAGATCCCACTTGACTGTTCACTCGTTCTGAACTTGAAATGTTCACATCACTTTCGCCTTATCTATTACACACTTCGGTAATATCTACAAAACAAGTACACACACACTTTACATGGCTATGTAAGATCTGTAATATGTACGTCCTGATACTAGTAAAATGATCTACTATTAATCTTCAAATGCTAGTTTCTAGTAATAGGCAGAGTTATGAGGAGACTAGAGTAAATATAAAGGTACTTTAATTGTAATTGTAGCAGCTTGTGTAGAAATGCGTCCAAATAAATCAAGTTATTTATGATCCGTTGAGGTATGATGAGTAGAGACGCCAAGGATCACATCATCAATTAATTGTAGAGAGTGTTATAATTTCATATTTAACACGGTTATTTCAAGATTAATTTGATACTCAGAAAAGTTACGTATCGATTTTACATTTCTCTCCGCAAAACTCACTTTACTTCACTTCACTTGCTCGCTGAACCAATTGTCTGCCTCCTGAGTTTAGTAGATCAAGTTCTAGATTTCATTCTCTCTATTTTTACAATCTCGTCCACTCCCACTGCTAATGCAGTTCTGTAATATTTCATTCACCTAAAGCATTCTACTACATTAATTGCGCCCATGCTAATCTATTATGCTGCTCTGATTGTAGATATATTATGCGTTTTTTACGAATGTCTACCAATAAATATTCTATAAATTATTACTATTGCTAAATAACCAGAATCTACATATTTAATAATAAAATAATAATAATATAAAATAATAACAGGCATTTTATTTTGAAATGCAAACTTCAATATTATAGGTTTCAAAAAATCTTTACGTGTCATTACGTTTAAACACGTGTCTTTTCTTTTATTTAAATAAATATGTTCATTTTCAATAAATGAATAATTATTGCCACCATTTTGTATACTTATAATAAGTTTTATTGTATTTTATTAATTTATATTTATGTATTTTTAATATTTTGTATACAGATGACAGACAAGGGATGAGAAATAGGGCAAATTCTGAGACTGTGAATACCTATAAATCGTGTTTTTTCGTCTCGCCAATTAAGTAGTCACTAGAACGCAAATTAGAATTATTTCACAAATAATTTTAGCTGTGAAGAATGAGGTTTAGCGCTTGGATACCTAAATGGTATATGCCTATGCTCATGAATTTGTACCTACACATCCTATTCAATTTCCGATTGTTTTGAGGTAGTCATTATAATTACAGTGGTTGCAGTTCCGTGTGCCTATTTACAATAACTAATTCGAAAAATTGCAGAGTTAATATCAGGTTTTGTTTACTAAATAGTCAATTACTAAGCATTAGTGAATTGTGGATGGTCTTAAATACGAATTGGACGATGGAAGTTAAGGAATGATGATTTGTATATAGAGGACGAATAGAAAATTAAGAGATGGCCGATTTGATAGGATTAAGATATTGTCTAAGTAATTGTGCGTAGGTATATACTTTAACATGTGCATATGTATTTTTGTTTCGATTGCAATTTGAAATCTCTCCTTTTTCCATTTCGTTGGCTTTTGCTTGATAAATAATAAATATAATCTCCACTTACAGATGTTATACATACCCTAGACAGATATTTATTATAGTCAATGTGCACATCCCAACGATGGATCTCTATTTTCTTTTTACACACAGCCGTGCTTATCTCCATTTATACCACATGGGTATATTATTTCTATCCGTCGCAAGCAATAATACAAAGTAGAAATGCTAAATAAGGAGTGTAATTTAAAAAAAGGGTTTGAGGAGATACATAATGAGGATGCACTTGACTTAAGGGAACTAAAGCAAAAGTGGAATTAATAATAAATAATATTATGTCGTTGTGCATGGATTCGCAAGTTACACAGAAAATTCTTACGTATAAGTGAAGCAGATTAAACAGAAAATGAAAAACTCGCATCACATCATTGTGTCTTATTTATCTGCCGTGTCGTCCCTCTATCTCAACTGTCGAATTCTCTCATATTATTGTATTGAGTAGACTAATATCATGAGCGTATAGTATAGGCGGATTTAGGGGTATGGAAAAGATTTTATGCATCCGATTGCATTCGACCGAAATGTATTTCTAAAATTAGTTTTAAGAAATAATAAATCATGCATTGAACTCCTATCGATTACTTTCATCATTTTCCGATGTTTTTCGCTATTTTGAATTATTTCGCAGAAGCTTTAATCACCATTGGCGGAAGAACCGGAAAGTTTCGTAGAGTGGACAATAAAAATTGTGAAGATTTGCATTTTTTCAATCTCCTTTCCCGATCCTAGATATCAGGATCTAACAAGTTTTCCATGACAAATACTTCTCCCTTAAAATCTCACCTTTTTAGAAATAGCGCTAAGCGTTATTTATTTGTGGCTCGTTTTCTATTGAAAAATGCATGAAGAATTTTTAGAGCAAAGTTAGTCTCCTCCGAAAGTGATTGCTAAATACGCCCTTGGCTAATATGTATCAAATTACAAGTTACAATAGTGCAAATCTTGTTTGTCTATCTTTCCCTGCTTGGTTTATTTTATGTAGACTTGGGTTTATTATTACAGAAGCGTGTGGCTTGGCTTGAAACAAAATGAAATGCATAGCCTGCAATAATGAGGGGGTTGCTTTACTTTTACTACCTCTACTCCACTCTATGCACTACCTGTACACACTCTTCTAACTACGGTAAAGTACTGTACACTACTACAAATACTAGTACGCCACTACTCTATATTATAATAGTACTAATAATAAGTGTATCAGTACAGATTTTGTACCTGTTGTTGGATGGAGCACTGAACTGCTTACTGTCACAATTTGTGAATTTGTCAGAGGGAAGGAAAAGTGGCCAAAGGAGGGGTGCCTATATAGACCGAATTTCCACTCGTGCCCCTCACCAGTCACAATTTGACTTTCAATCAACAGGGTCTGCTCCTCACAGAAAATTGGATCAGAGTGGAGTGAGAATCTGTGCCAGTCTGTTTTCAACTGTGGTGGCTTCTACTCTGTTCAATTTTCAACATGAAGATCACCGGTGCTTTTCTAGTGAGTTATTTTCGGATTATTTGGATCCTTTGTGCCTATTTGGTGCCCAAGAGGCCGATTTACACTTGTTTTTGGCAAAATCTGTTATTTATTAGTGGCGCTCGTTTTCTCTAATCTCAGCGCTTATTTATCTCGACAAATCACATCTTTACATTTTACTTTTGACTCTACACACAGTACAGTCCTTCATTTATTTACAACTATGTTTTGTGTTTTGAGAAAGCGATCTGATTCTCACTGATTTTCATTTACTACATTGCTGATGGGTTTTGAGAAAATAATCTTAATTTCAACGATTTTCATTTTACTTTGCAGTTGTGTTTTGAGAGTTATTCTCGCGTATTATCATGTACATTAATTTGCTGTTATGCTTTGAGAAAATAATCTTATTCTTTCTGATTTTCATTTACCTTCCTCTGCTGTTGTGTTTTAATTGTTTTGACTGTAACTGATTTTCATTTGCATTTTTTTGTGCTTTAAGGAAACACTAATAATATTTTCGGAGATTTTCATTGCTCTTCTTTGTTGCGTTTGGAAAACTAGGTCGTAGTAGTCGCAGTAAGTGTCACACAAGGACAGAACAACCGACAAAGTAAATTTCCAGACCTCCTTGCCCCGTTCAGAGGAATATTTGGGCGGACAACACCTGGCCCCACAGGGCAACCTATCAGACAAGCCAATCAGCAAGGAACGAAAGATCTAAGTGGAGCTGCAACAAATAAGCCATATAGTAATCCCAGCGCTTCACCCGCTGGAGAAGATGACGGCGGATTCCGCCCGTCTTTGTTTGGCTCCGGTGGGGGCTATGGGGGTGGGGGTCCATCTCCTCATGACCAACAGAGACCTCACAGCCACGGCTACTCCCCCGGCAGAGGGCCACAAGGGGCGCCACATCACGGAAGACCTCACCATCCTCCCCGTCCAGGCCCAGGGACCAACAGACCCACAAGACAAGAGACTGGATCTGCATACGGAGGATTTGGTCCCTTTGGATTAGAAAGTGGTGGCGGACGTCCAGGAGGAGGAAGTCACTCTCCTTTCGGTTCTGAATTCGGAGGTTTCGGACCAGATTTTGGTTTCGGAGGTGAAGGCCCACAATCGTCACCTCAAGGACATGCAGGACATGGCTATGGTCACGGAGAACCAGGACACGGCCCACATGGACACAGAGGCCCAGGAGGTCCAAGGCCTAGTCATGCTCCAGGAGGAGGCCCAAACAGATTCCGAGGTGGTCCCGGTCCCCAACATCATGATGGCCCACATGGAGGCCCATCACATTTTAGAGGTGGTCCAGGTCCCCAACATCACGATAGCCCCCATGGAGGCCCACCACATCATGGTGGCCCACATGCAGGTCCCCACGGAGCACCAAGTAGCCATCATGGAGGCCCAGGAGGACCCCATGACAGCCCACGAGGGCCACTCGACAATCCCAGAGGTCCACTTCCTGGCGGTAAGCGACCATTCCAAGGCTCTCGCCCAGGACCTCCAGAATATTCTCCAGCCGGCGGTTCACACTATTACGGAAATGAACATCCACAAGGGCCTTCCAGTGCCACACCCACTTTCGGACCGGGAGGAGAAGAGTATCCAGAACAATTTGAGGGAGGAAACCGAGAGACGCGCGAACCTCAAATCATTACAGCTGACGATGTACAAAGACCTGGCGGAAACGGACTCGGCGGGTCACAATTTGACGATGTCTACCACAATCCAGGATCCAATTTTGGACCTCCGACCACTAACCCATCTTTCGGTTTGGGATTTAGCGCCGCGAGCGGAGCACCAGGAAATCCATACGGTCGTCAAATTCCTTCCTTTGCACCACAAAGCGATTCATCTTCCGGTGGTTTGATCCGCAGCAATCCATTGAGACCATCTACCCGTCCATTTAGCAACGGATTCCTTTCCTCCAGCGAAGAAGGTTTAAATGGCTACCCCAGACAACCAACAGCAGCGACGAGAAGCAATCCGTACGCGACATTTAGCCGCCCTGTCCATGGCAGCTACCAAGCATCGGCCGAAGATATTCATTACGGAAGACCTATGATGATGTCCGCATCGACGAGACAGTCCAGAGTGATTCGTGCCGGTCCACGTGTTGGCAGAAGGAAGAAGAACACTGCTGCACCCATCCAGCTCGTGTCACCAAAGGACCCTAATTATATCAGACCCAGTGCCTCAACCCTGGACACCGTCACTGCAGCTTCAGATTTGAGTCCCGTAAGTATTCCTCTCTACCGGACTTTTTATTTCCATCTTTTCTTATCTATTTGAATAGATTGTGTTTGATAATGGTATTTATTACGCAGGCAGCAACAGGACACGGAGGCGGGGACTTTCATCACGGAGACGACAGAATTCTTTACCACGTGGCAGGACACCAAGGACCGTACTCGTACAGATTCGGATATGATACAGGAAAAGGGTGAGATGTAATTCCTTAGCGTTTCATTTTATTTTATTTAATTAATTAATCAATTGCTTAGAGTACATACATAAATATCTTAAGTTGTCGTTGTTTGTTGTGTGTGCTGTGCTGTAGAATAGAAATAAATTGTTAACTACTTATTTCGCTAAACCACGCCTACCCGTCCGTTCTTCCACTTACTGTCTTACTTGTTCCTCTCGCATTTCATACCGGAGTAGTTGGTTGGACGCTTACAAATCTATTAATATTCATTGCATTCAGTTCTTTCTGTATTCTTTTGTATTCTGTAGTAGAAGTGTTTAGGTATAAAGCGTGAAAATGTTCTGGGTTAACCTCACATGAAAGCGGTTTCCCCTTCAGTAGTCTTCATTTGCCAGTGTCAGAGTGAGCGAGAAATTTGCTTGGGTTGCTACTAATTTACACGCCAATTGTTGGCTGGTGGTTGTTGCTACATCCATAACTAACTCCTATTACAGTAAGTATACACACATTCAACATAGGTAGACACACATTCAACATAGGTAGACACACATTCAACATAGGTAGACACACATTCATCACTTTTCCTTTTCCCAACTACAGAAAGATGCTAAACGGGAAAAAATGAGACTTTTTACACTTGGCTCTGGCTGAGTTAATTTCCAAATGTTTGGGTAGATCTATTATGCACACGGTCTCTGCTGTACATGGAAACTCGAGTAAAGGAAAGTGAACATTAATTTATTTTGGATTGTAACTGGGGAGCGAGAGTCGAGAGTCTCATAAATTCAGCCTAAACACAGAAAGAGTGAGTTTCTCGACATTTACTCTCAATAATTGTCTTACACACACATAATAACAATATCATCTTCTCATTACATCAAACTGTATTCTCTACCTACCCCATTCATTCGTTCATCACCCTATACATCAGCCATTTAGCTAAACCTATATACAATTACAATATAATCCTAAAAGAGTTAAACTGTCGAAAGTTAGTTTTATTTTTAAGCAGACATGCACAATTTTATGTACGCATGTTGGATACACTTACAAAGTTGTACTAGTATGATGCGTATTTTTAATGGCTAGCTTGGACTATTGGTTTGCGTTATTTGTACTTTGTACCAGATTAGAGTAATCGTTATATCTTCTGTGTGTGCAAGTCAGTGTAGTTTGTAGTTATAGAAATCAGAGTGGAACCGTCGTGAGGACTGGCACGCTATGCTATGTGAGAAAAACTCACCAACTCTCGTTTGTCTGATCTGGCTGATGCTCTTGTTCCTCCTATCTCTTCTCGCTTCATGTGTCCTCGCATTTTTGGGATCATTTGTATCTTGGCTTCGTGCATGGCTTCTGAAGGTACACTAGGTACATTATACTACTTCATTAGCCATTTATTTGTTTATTTCTATCTCAACAAATCCTATTTATTCTAAAATTAATCTGTTTAGACGTACAATAGACGCGTTGCAGATTAGATAAGTAACTTGTACATAGATAAGTATCAACAGATAAAATACTGAAGATGTTACAGTTTCTACTATACATGCCTTATGAGAACTTATTTTATTCCCAATTGCGAATTTGTTTGATTATCAACATGCATTCAGCTGATTTGCTTATATTCCCAATTGTCAATTTATTTTAAATTGTGATTGTAGTAGAATTTTATTATGGTTACAAGATGCTAAGTTTATAAGATAAATAGAGGAACAACAAGGAAAGCTACTTTAAGTTAATGTTTATCTTGATATTAGTAGTTTAGCAGTGAAAGAATTACAACAATGCATGTCTAAAAATGTTTTGCAACAGCTTCAATATTGATATAGAATTCAGGAATAGATTTTGAGAATGTAAAAAGGATCAATCAGAGATTCATGGTTCGTTTCGGTTATTTAAGCAAGATGTTTTCCATTTCATCGTTCCGTCTCGATTGACCTCTCTTTCTCTCTCCATCAAAAAAACAACTTTCAGTTTTACAGAAACTCGAAATCAGCATTTATCTATACTTAATTTTTGTCTATAGCGCATCACTTATCATCACAGAACGGTTTCTGTTGATCTTCAACTATAAATAAACTTACCTGTAAATATGTACTAGTAGATAGGTAGAATATGTATCGACTTGCTATATAACTACCAAGTAATGTTTAATTCTTGTCAGCAGATTCAGGTTATCAAATTGATTCTTTATATGTTCGTGCATTTTGTAGATTCTTAGAGGGATAAGAAACGGATTCTATTAGATTTAGTGGCGTATTCTCTCTAGCACAAGTTAGTACGTGTGTGCAAATTAATCTCAACCATTGAAAACATTTCTGACCGACTGAATTGCGCTATTCTTTAATTTACGTGGTCTGATTGTTTTACCTAACCTCTTAGCTGTAGGTTAGCCACATATTTTTAAAGCAAACTGTAGCTTCATTCTGGTCTAATTAGTAATTTTGCAGATATTATGATGAGTGTTCCTATATACATCATGTTTCGTTAATGCAAAGGAATTCTAACTATTCTAATTCTAATTTAACACAATAAATTAGCAGCATAGTAATACTAATTAGAATTGTATAGCAGCATTCAAAGAATCATCAATTTCAATTTGATTACTGTACTTTGCTTTTAAAACTTGTATAAGCATTTTCTAAAAAATATATAGGAGATTTTCATTGTAAACATTTATAGAATTAACAATTCGTCAAGCTAATACTATTTATTACTATAAATCTCACTCTAAATAGAATTTACTATATTAAAGTACAAAATAGCAACGTTTCCTGCTTATAAGTTTAAAATTAAAGTTAATTTTTGTAAATTCTGTACGTTTCACAAGTAGGAGTCAGTTTAGAGTTAAAAGAATATTTGGTTTCACATCTTCCTGGCCTGGCACTTGGCAGAAAATTATTTTGGCTTCCTTCCGGACCTTTTAACGTTTACTTTCTATCTAAATGGATGATACTTATCTTCAATTACGCTAATAGGTCCCAAAATCTCTCTTCTTGCTTTAATGGGGAATTGTGGGAAATTATACAGACTGATGCCTGCGTATGTTTGTACTTACGAAAATACATCAAATGGAATTATTATTTCAATTACGTCATCTTTGTAGAGTGATTATCTATGAATGGCTGTTAGGATGGTTTATTGTTGTCTGTATATAAAGCAGCGTGACATATTCCCAGATTGATAGTTGAGCATCAACATCCGTAGCTTAGCAGATTGGGCAGCGAGATTAAACATACAGAAACGAAAACAATGCAGTTGTAGGCGTAGCACAGAGAATTGTCAAGGGACATGGAAGAGAAGACGGAAAGACAATTGTATTCGACTTCTTAATTTGTTGTGGAATGAATGATAGTAAATTTCATGCTAATGTTCTCTTTAATGGACATCGAAAAGGAAACAGACACGCACGTGCGATTCTTCATCGAAAGAAGAAATTTCCTTGTAATGTATCGACAGATCTGGTTTTTACGGCAAAAAATCCGAGAGTGCACTGGACACTATCAGCCGTTACATCTGTTGTGTGTGTAGCAAAAACAGCATATCCGCTTTCTTTCTTGCATTTCTTGAATTTGCATGTTCGGCCTGCCCCACTTCTCTTCTTGCCTCTGTTCACAGGAAAAATCCACGGAATTTGTAGTGCAAGTGCAAGTGTAACAACACTGAGCAGATATGCGTGCACTCAAAAGGAAGAAAGGCTGATAATGCAAGCAGCGATTAGTTAAATATTATTGCTGTGCACAGCGAGTGAGTGTATCTAGCAAAGACTATTAAATTAACTATAAATCAGATTTCCCATTCTGCAAGGAGGATCTAATGAGAGCGAGTATAATGGGAAAAGACTTTTACTTGTAATTCTACATTTATTTGTATTACATATTTATCTCAAATTAAACTAGGTAATTAGTGTAGAAGTAGGCAACTGGTTTATTACTGCGGGCAAATAAACACTCAACTCCTCTTTAATTAAGTGCAAGTAAAGAATATTTAATTAAGGCTTCTTTTATTAACTCGACTTACAGTAGTTAATGAAATTAAGGCGAGTTGCTACGATTAAAGACATATTATGGATTGGGGATTCAACTAGTTACTGTGGAGGAATAAAGAAAGGATAATTTAAATGACACCCAACATATGTACTGTAGATAGATTGGAGTTTTGTGGTTCTCGTATTTAGTAGTATTGCTAAGTTAAGAAGTAGTGTAAATACAAGTAGTGACATGAAATTGATATTGGAATGATGATTTGATGTAAAGACCCTATTCCTCCTAGAAGTCATAACCGACAATTCCGACATGAGGAGAAGGATGGCAAGGGATACGTGAAGGGACGCTATGGATTCTACGATAAAAGTGGCAAGCTGAACATCATCAACTACCAAGCCCATCCCGAGCACGGCTACCACGCAGAGAGAGGACACGCCCACGGACACTATTAATTACTAACTGTTTAGTTCTATATTTATACTTCAGTTCTAAACATCTTGCTGGGTACTACTTTTTATTTTAAGACAGATATTGACCCAACAATGCCAATACTTTGTCGGGAATTTCCCAGAGCTGTAAATCACATTACATCCCCGATGTCTACATTGGGTTGGTAAAGTGTTTTAACATGTTTGGCAAATTCTCGACCTTTTAGTACCTTCAGTGAACAAAGTGTTTTAAATTATATGAAAATCCTAATGCAAACTTCTATTTTTAAGATAGGAAATTTCTCTCTCTTTCTAGAGAGGGGTATATAGTAAATAATGTTCAGCCAGGTTCTATTAGTCGCTGTAGCGGTCTATACGTACGTGGATTTAGTAAAAAGGAAAGCGTAACGGATACATAATAACAACAACATAATATTAAGTAGTATGCCTATAATTGTCATGTATAGCTAGCTTTTATTTATAGCTGTATAATTAATTGATTGGAAGTTTTATTTTTACACTGTATTATTAGTAATCAGTAGAGAGTGGCTTAGTTGGAGAGCTAACTGAGCTAATGGTAAGTTCATTTACAAAATGTTAGCCAGCAGCAGTCAATCAAGCCTTAACTTACAAATGTCAGTCAATTAATTAAATTGACTCGCACTGACTTGACTGACTGACAGATTGTTATTATTATATTTTGTTGTGTTATGAGATTTTTATGAAATAAGATGCATGTCCACGTTTCTCACGAGTTTACTAGCGTCAAGTCACAAATGTTATAAGTCCAGCCAGAATTACTCACCTACTCACCCTCAATAAACAAACTCTTAGAGACAATTTCTCTGTCTCTTTCTAAACAAGGTGATTGTACTTTTTATGAACGTTTTGTTATGGGCTATTGTTGATTGTTTGTTGTAAACGTGTTTTTTTCTGTCCTCCTCCGCCCCTCTCATTATGTTCGATTTAATAAAGTTACCTTAAATACCAACTTACTATAATTAACCACACACACTAATTAATGTCTACAATTATTCAAGGCATCTCTGCCCTCGTACACTTGCTACATTTTTTCTTGTCCACATTAAACGGAAATTGCAAGAAATATCCTGTTATAACATTGTTGTTGCATTGCATCGATTCTTGTGGAGAGTGAGAGTTCTAGTTCAACTTTTTATGACAAGTATAGAATGCTAATGCTCGTGGAAAATAAAGAATGTCCATTTACATAAGGTTAACATTTACAATTCATCTTCATAATATAGCCATTTAAATGTACGAAAACTTAGTTTTATGCACTCGGATTTACATGTAAAGGCTTCGTAAGAGTTATGTAGGTACCTATATTTAATTCGCCTGGAAATTTATATGAAGATGCATGCATTTAATATATGGACATAATTGCAAGTAGAAGAAAAAGTCGATCATTGTCGTTTACAGATCTTCATATTTTAGTAAATTTAGGTTAACACAATTTGATCATTTTTATTTACAGAATTTTCATTTTCATCTAAAGCGTTAAAAAAGTTCTATTTTCTAAAAGCATTTTCTCTCGAAATTCATTTTTAAATGTTTGTACACTTACAATGCTTGGGGAAAATAGTTGTCACATGTAAAAGTAGTAAATGATGTAAATGTGAATGAAATATGTATGTAGATAAAATAGGCTGTGAATACATATTTGTACTACATTTACACAATCAGTTTATGATTGTTGTACTATGTTATCTGTGCTCGTGGTTGTACTGTCAATTACACTTGTATTTGATGGCGACGGTGTCGTCGCCGTAATATTGTCTCCATTTTCGGAAATCTTCAAAAGAGTGTTGTAGGAATTGACAGATGAAATGGCCAGGTACAGAAATACTTCTTCGACAATTATAAAAAGGATCCAGGTGAACACCAAATCATTTTCTGTATTTCCGTAGACGACTATTAAGATCAACAGACATTCCAGAGGGAAGAACCAGCGAAGGATGAAACGAGAATTCAACAACCAGAATTTGCACACTGCAAACTTTGTCGCTTTGTTTCCACTCTATTGAAAATTGGAGAAATAGATAATTATTTCACTAAATACCCTGACTGAATTACTTATCGTATTAATTAATGATTCAATTTCTATCCTTTAAAATCGTACTCTAAGATTCCCTGTCACAAGTGTAGCAGCGGCAGTTATATGAATTGCGTGGCATGTAACGATGCAAATCCAGAAGGCCACATGAGGGTGAACTGCAAAATAGGGATACATGAATAATTAATTTAACAATACGGTTTTGATACGAAAATAATTGAAACACTTACAATCAGATACGGCACCCATAGCGGTGATACATGCCAAGTAAACACATCCCAAGATCTGCATGATAAATATCATAATTATTCCAATGCAATAATAAGTGAATCAGTATTTAAATCAATATAAAAACCAAATTGGATAATACCATGTCGGCGATCCCCAAGTAAACGACCTCTTTCCAAGCCTTGATTAAAATATTACTCTTTGAATCCATCACAATAGCCATTTAGAGAAATTCAATCAATATTTATTTTACAAGCGTAGCAAAATAGCTAAACTAAATTGAAGTAAAATTCACACTTTAAAAGTATTTTTTCTTGATGGTTTCTGTTTGTATTTTGTATCGTAAAAATAGTAAGTGTGGTAAGTAAGTGTAGTAAGGCACATTTCTATGCTGTTCTAGTCTTAAAGTTATGCTGTTGTAATATATTAACTTGTAAACGTCCATTCCTAGTACTTAGTACCTATACCTGTGTCTAATCTACCTAAAAGGTACCTTGGCAATGGCCAGTACCCTATGCGGTGCCTGTGGATCCTACTCTCTGGACAAATGTGACACTTGCATGAAGCCATTCAGAATTGAAAACGCGTGTAAACAACCCTCCTTTGATGCTTCCTAGTCTTATGCATATCAATCGTCCTTCATAATTCTTGTAAATGTAAGCTTCCAACCTCACAAATCTGTTTTCGTCAGAACTAGATCTATTTATAAGTAGTAGGCAATGGCGTACTTGACTACTTATAGTAGAGATTTACTTGTAGTAGTTTCAATATAGCCTTTTCTGTCGTAGTCGTATATTATAAAAGCAGAAGAGTAGAACTTCTTGGGTGTTTGGATGGTTAAGACTTTAGACCTTCATGTCAGCCTCATTTCTCAGAATTAGGAATATAAGCTTTTTGGTTACGCCGTCCATACAATATTATGTTGCTCTATCTCTCCAGAATATATTTATGATAGATAATTAATCTTTAGCATCTCAAAAATGTAGCTGAACCTGACATGACATTATTAAAAATAAATTTTAATGCGTTAATAAACGAATAAGTCAAAGTATGTAGAGTGTATTATATCCTATAGTGTATAAAATGATCATGTAACTAAATACACGCAGAGTGAATGATAAATATCTGTTGCTGATTTTTATTAGTGAAACTGATCTTGTAGATATTGTCATTATAAAATGTATTTTCAACACGTTTAGAGCGATAGAGTTCTGTTCGAAGATGTAAGAAGAGAGAATTCTGGACAACGGCCCAACTTTCTGCTCCATGTTTGTCTTAATCCTTTCTTATTTAATTTCATTACGTCTCTTTGCAAGGAATTAAAACATTTCTCTCTGGCTAAAGTCCAAATACACATAGCATAATAAATATAAGGGCAGGTAAATGTGCAGCAGAAAGTTACGTATTGATAGTTCAAGAGTTGTGTCTCTCCCTATGATTGTTCCAGTAGTAGCAATTTAATAAAGTACTGCATACAATCAATTAGTATCTTAAGGGTTGAGTAACGAGATTGCTAATTAATATTCCACTAGTAGAAAGACAACTAAGATCAATCAAGATTTTTACATAGCAATAGGAAAATATGAAACAGGTACCATATTAAAAGGCTATTTTTATCTCGTATGTGTATTCGTTACTAAATTAAGTTCAGAAGAATGCATGAGATTGTTTATTTATAATATTACCTGTATTAGAAACCCAGATCGCATTTCATTACATTTTTATTAGACCTATTTATCACTAGGTGGTTATTATAGTTCTGTCGACTTAAAATCTGCTATTATTGTATTTATTAAGATAGCGCTTTATATGTATCTATTAAGTAGTGTGTTGTGATTTTTATATAAATCGTCAATAAATCCCACAAAGTTGTTCTTTAGGTGTTATGTACCTTTAGGATTGAAACAAAGACATTTATAAAAACGAAGTTAATGCACCACCCTAGATTTTACTGACATCATAATCAGAAGATAGGGCAAGTAAGTATAAGTCAAAGTAAAGCACGTAATCTCTGCAGCATGAAAGTCCTTGCAAATACAAACACAAAAAGATTGGTTAGGAGATTAAACTGGCATAGGTAGAGTACACAACACACACAAAGACTCCTAACGGTACTTGAGACATACACGTATTATATTATACATTTGTGGTGGTTGAGGTACGAAGATTACGCCTTTAGCCCCAACAAGAAGTACAAACTATGAAATCGAGAAGCCATGTATTTAATGGAGTTAAGATTAGGACGAGAAAAAGCGTTTTGTGTGATGTGATCTGTAGGCGTGTAGCGAGATATCCAGTAATCATCCTTATCTTTTACTACATCACAATGCACAGGCATAAGTACTTTATTCCGTAGAATAGGAAGATGATTTCCAAACTCGTGTTCTCTCTCCTTGTAGTCGTACCATCTTTTTTATCTTTTATTGAATGCTAACTTTTTGCAAGTGATTACCCTGAATGTCGTTCGTAGGAAATGAATGAGGTGTACACATACGTGGACATTGTGGACCCAACACTATTTATATAAGTATGTAGAAATGTATGAATGTTTTACTAGGAATTCCTACAGGTCTTTAGCACTAGCCAGCAGAAGAGGAGACAATGCATAATAATAATACTCATTTTAGACCACTCGCTACAGATGCAGATACCATAGTGAATGAATCAGAGATCAAAGGAGAGATAGTGGATAAGCTTGGCTGAGAGTTAATATTCAATGCTTAGTATAATATGCATGTACGTATTCAGGTAGGATTGTAGATTTATATGAATTATGGACTAAATGCAGTATACGCTGGAATTAGATGCAAGCATCGTCACTTAAGAACATCGCCCATCCGAAGTGTTTTTGTTGTTTTGCCTTGCCTTGTTTCTGACTATTGCACCCAACTCCACAATTTATGGCATTTTTTGTCCCTTCATCTCTTTTCCTTGGAGAGGTTGATGTGTGAGATTCATGCGAGATTCAAGTTTAGCCCTTTGTAAAAGTCTACCTAATATGTGGATAACTCAAAAGCTCATTAGAACAGTTTTATAGGTAATGCAATTAAAAATGCTCGTCTCCAGAAATGTGAGGGGCCAACTACCGGATCTCCCCGTTAGACTCAAAATGGACGAATTAAACTCAATGCCCTTCGCTCCTTCCTGAAGATATAAATAAGAGGCACCTCCTCACGCCTTTGCTCATCATTTTCCAGAAATAACTCTGTCCAGCAAGTCACCTCCAGAAATACTTCTGGAAATCGTTTTCATGTAAGTGTTTGTGCAGTGAATTTAATACGTTCAGAAAAGGAAGGGAGGAGTCTAGAAAATGTGGAAAGCCTTGGTAAGTTCATTTTGGTGACCAAAATCATGAAACAGAAACTCTTACCTAATCCTTCCATTCCATAATATAAAATGCCCTAATTAAAAATAGTAGTCCTCTTTGCCATTATTATTATTCAAATGGTAAAACTCCCTAATTTCCATATAAAATTTCAAAACTAAACGAATATTCCTTTATCCTTAATAAAAGTTTTCTCTAAATACTTTCTAATTTACCTGAAGGCACCTCCTGAGTCCTGACTATCATGAGTCTAGTTTGAACCATTGAATAATATGAATTGAATAATTTTTTTTAAAATCATTAGTTTTATTTAAATAGAAATGTGTGTTTCCCTTCGGCTATTCCGAAAGAAATATGGGATAATCAGAATATATAGGAAACAGTGTAATGTTTGTAAATATTTGTAGCTGTGCCTTTTGCTGGCGACAGCAACTCTGAGCACTGCTGGGAGAAAACGGCAGCACAATCGCGCGCCGACATTCTTCAATTTCCGCCCCGAAATAGTGTCCGATGATGAGTTCATACCATTGGAATCCAGTTTTCCAGCATTTGGACTTAAAGCTGCCATAGGGAGTGTAGCTGTAGATGCATCCGATGATTCCAGTGGTCAGGATGATCAAGAAGGTGAAACAAAATCTGCTACTGGGCCAGCCACGGAAAGCGACGACAGCGAAGGTGACTCGGACGAAAAGGACGCTGCAGAACATCGCGGGGCTCCTGCGCCCAAACCTTACGCTGCTCTTAAAGATCACGGGAGCAAGAAACCTGGAAAGGGTTGGGACGCTTCTTATGCCTTCGGATACGATCTAGATGATCAATCCAGACATGAAACTTCAGATCCCAATGGAAATGTTAATGGGTAATCTTCTAATTCATATTATGATAGCATTCGGTGCCAATAAATTAAATTTTAATGTTCAATAACGTTTATTGGAATTTAGATTCTACTCATTTGTGGACGACGAGGGCACTTTAAGAAAAATTACTTACACTGCTGGTGCTGGGAAAGGTTTTGTCGTTTTGAATAAAGACAAAGTGAGGGGATTCGGTGGGATTAAGAGACCGAAGAAGGGCTCTTACTCAACCGTCGATACCGGAAGCAGCAACCAAGACAAACAAGTGTACCAATCACCTCCTTCTGAAAATAATAATGATGATGGGGATGACGATGGCGGCTCGTCTGCTGGAGCTGGCGATGTTTCTTCAGCATATCCAGGAAAACCATGGGGAGCTTTGGCCATCAAAAATACGGGTAATAGTGGTAAGGGAGGGAAAAAAAAGAAGCCGATTTTCGTAGTCAAAATCCGCAGACCTGCCAATAAAAACTTCCGTAAGCACACATTTTTGTCTTAATAATTCATTAATTTATTTAACCTACAATTCTTAGTAGTCAATGTAGTTTTCACTGTTGGTCCTCTTCCCATTCTCCCCGCTCTTTCAATTATTGGCTAATTGGGTTGGATCTGATTAGTGAGTATAATTCCCGGAAAATCCTTGATTCTTTGGCCTAAGTAATAATTTGAGCTGCGTATTTGGTAACTGAGCTTTGCTTGTTGACTGATTTGATGACATACAGCCTCGTCTCCCTTCGTCAACTACCGCCCTCGTCCCCCCGCATTCTCTCCCGCATACACTTTCGCACCGCCACTGCTACCGCCATACTTGCCATATTTACCGTATCAACTGTCGTTATTGTCAGCTCCTGCTCGGAACCCGGGAGGAGGACCGAAGCAACCACCTTATGGGGGAGAAGACGACGGGGAGTGGCAAGAACCCGCCGCCACGTCTGGAATCGGGGACTCTTCTTACTCCTTTGGCTACGACGCCGGCACGAGCAACAGGAAGGAAGTAGCTGACCCTTGGGGCAATGTCCGGGGCAGTTATTCATACATAGACCCCGCCGGGGTGCGTCGTACGGTGAATTATATTGCGGGAGGGACGACTGGGTTCAAAGTCCTGAATGCTTCACCGACTCTCGTGCAAAATGTTTACGAACAACCGCCTAACTCCTATGTGCCTCGACGCCATGGGAATCGCCGTCTTGTTCCAGTTCTACGAGGGGCTGTCCAAGTCCCACAGCCTTCTGCAATCGTTTACCACATTCATCCTGACGGTGGCTGGAAGCCCTGGGAACCCAAAAAGCCCCGTCGGACTTCTAGAAAAAGGGCTAATCCAAATAGTAAAGATTCCACCGGCTCCGCCTCCGAACTTAACAACAATGTGCAAGTAGATGCTGCAACTGAAGAGAAAATCAAAGAATCTGAGAATCCAGGGACGATCTTAGTACAAACACATCCTCCTCAAGAACAACTCACGGAAACAACGACTTTCTCCACGATTTTAGTGAGTCCAGAAGAAAATCGACCTCAAAGAGTGCGCACTCACGGACAAAGGAGTTTCACTGGAGATGACGAAGAGGAATCGTACGTGGCGTACACGTCCACACCCCAGTCGGCAGAATTCCACAACGATGCCACGTTGTTTGATCCCAACATCTTCGCCCTTGGGGAGCGGTTTGCTGTGGCTGAAGACACACGACATCCTGTCCCCGCCCAGTTGACCACAGTCAACGGACTCAATGTCCAGCTAAGAGCTTTTCAAAATTATGGAGATAAAATCCAAACGAGCGAATCGAAAAGCCGTCCAGTGGCTCAAGACACTCAGAACCAGGAGGAGGTTATGACTGGAGAAACAACAACAATGAACTCCAGGAGCCACGACTCGGAAATGGGTGGGACGACCATGTCCACGACGCAAGTGGAGAAGCCTCGGAACAGAAGTGACATGAGCGAGGATGGTGGGAGTGGAGGCGAAATGACCACCATGGAGCCATCATCCAGCACTTCTGCCACACCCACAACTTCCAGCAACAGAAAACATGGAAGCAAAAGAAAACACGGCAGTAGCAAGAGCCACGCCCAAACTGTTCAGAGGATGACGAGAGAGCAAACGACAAAGTCAACTGCCGACATCGACGCTGAGGCTGAGGCTGACACTCACGTTGAAACTATTTCTCTTTCCGGACGGCTTGTCAAGCGACTCGCACTCCCGCCCACGACTTCTGAAACTAACTCCACACAGTCAACTAAATAAATTATAAATTTTTATTTATTCCATTTTTGAACCTCCTAATTTCTGTGAAATTCAGCCATTATCTGGCTGAACATTAATCCAATTATGAGGAGAATTCAAATATTTACAATTTTTCAAGTTACCTATAATGATTGTTGAGCCAATGAAAATCGTGAATATGTTTATGAGAATACTATTGTGATACATTTTAATGTTTACGAAATATGATATATTTATAAGACTCCTACGCTTCCAAACTTCAGGAATGATGTTGATGCTGGGATTTGACTATTTGACTTAAGAAATACACACGTTTATAAGATACGCAATGTGTGTCTATGCTTATCCTAATATATCTAACTTACCTAATTAATTATTCAGTAGATTTATTTTAATTTTCCGGTGTTGGGTTGGGATTCGCTATCTTAAATCAGGTACCGATAGCAAAACTAAATAGCTACATTATTTATATTCTGCGGATGGGTTTAGGTATTCTGACTGAGTGGTATTTAATTTTATAAATATCGAGAGGATGTTTACAAATGTAACATTTATTAAATACTATTAAATAAATATACCAATGAATCCATTTTAATTGAAACCTATTGGTTTCATTTTAATTTGATTTCATTCAAATTTTAAAAGATCGAATGGGATGACTAGATGATTAATGATTATTCATGACGACCTATAATAATTTATTATGGTTTTGGCCTATACATGATACAATGAGAAATGACCAGAAGTCAAACCAATTTTTTAGCTCGCTTGAGAAAGCTAGCTTATTACATAAAAATATCTAAGCTAACAAGCTAAGTATAAGTAGCCAAAAATGTGTGAAGTGCTCAACATTTTAATCTTGAATCTTATTGCATTTCAACTTTATATAGGAACAATGTTTCAATTTCACCATTATTTGCAACATTTCATATTATTATTACTATCTAACAACGCAAATAAAGTTACATATATACTCTGTCTCATACATTAAATAGAATTTAAATTGGTAGGTCATTATTTTTATAATATAAAGGAGATACTACCAAAAAAATAATGAGCTTGTAGTATGGCCTGATTGTGATAATATATTAAAAGATGAGAGAATATAACATTATAAGTACCAGGACCCTTGTGCTGGGATGGAGGTTACTCTACCCCATATTCACATAACAATTGCGATAAATATACTTATAGTAATTAACCGAGTTGCAAAATGTCCAGTAGAACAAAAAATACTTAACAAAAACGTTTTCAATAGAAGGATTGGGATCAAAATACATTCAGAAAATGACATATTCCATAATTCATTAGTGAAATACATTGAAACAAATTCAGTCATTTAACAAATTGCCTAAAGAAGCTCGATATTCATAGAAATACGATAGTAAAATATTAAATGTGGAGTTAACATTCTACTTTCTACTGCTTCTAGCCTTGTAGTAATACATTTCTGCTCTAAAACTATCAACTAACTTAATTAAACGAACACCATTATGTTAATGTTGGTAACAAGTACTCGGTACTCTACATAATCTAAGAGGGCTTAACCCTCCCGATCATAACATCTAATATCAACACCACAACATAACATAGTCTGCCAAACGACTACCATTTTAGACACTGGCATTGGCCAGCTTACAGTCATGTGGTGAGCATGACATTAGTATATGCTGGGCAGGAAGATGGTCTACCCAGTAGTAATTATACACTAGTCGTTAGGCAGACTGACTTATGTAAAACCGTGGAAAAGAGCGACTATTTTTGTTTGTAAATTTTTTTTACTACCTTAAATGACTGCCAAATAACCTCGATTTAAAAATATAAGCAGAGAAATGCATTTGTGACAAATACAAAAAATTTCAAGATTTTACGACATCCGGTTCTTAGTCAAACCGGCCCATAGATTTCAATAGTCTGAGGAAAGACTATGTTATGATCGGGAGGGTTAAATTGTAGAGTTATACTTTTATCATAATTTGCATTTGATTGGTATGGTACTTGCACTGTAGTATGTGTGGTGAGAATCGTAGCTCATTATTTGGTCCAGTTGTTCTTCGTTATTGAAAGATGACGATTTTGTATTTATCTTTGTGCTGTATTATCCATTAATTGACATTAACAGTGAGTGCTGCTAAATACAAACAGCGTCATGTCTCATTTAATTTCATACTTCTACATACTCGTCATCGTCTACTTGAAACTCTGTAAATAAAAAGAAATATATTAAATATGCTTTCTTCTCCATTATCACCTACTATACCACAACACAATTTCTATGCAATGTACACTCTAACAAGGTTTAAAATTGATATTTTAGTATTTACTTACTGAGAATGAAAACATACTTGGCTGGAAAGCTTTTGTAGCATGTCATAAATTCTAAAGGTACTTGAATATTGATGATACATCAATTGAATCGATGGAAAGTTGTTGCTACATTTGTACGATCAGATACATGACGGTATTTCATATATTATAGTCCACTAACAAGCACAACAAAAGCTTTGCTTGGCCTTGCAGACTATTATGTTATGCTAAAACATAATTCGAACATTCTCAACCATGCCATTGATGTTTAATGGCACAAATTGTGTTGTCAGCTGAAATCCTACAGCGTTACTTAAGAAATGTCCATATTTTTATATTTCATTTCTTAATACCAATTTGCTTAACGTTAACGCACGAACCAGTTTGTAGTTGACTATATGCATGTACTAAACACTAAACAGTATGAAGTATATTTATTTTTATCTAAGTACAAATGCAAAAAAATATCGTGGTTCGAAAAAGCACATCAGTCAGCAGTCTGGGCTCTAAACTGACGAACTCTAAACAACTCATGATATGATGATACGTCATTCTTTAAGATACTACAGTCAAATATTTGTTCTTAAGGTTAACAAAGGAAAAGTAGTCAGAACGGGATTAAAAAGATTTACGACAGGAAATGGAATATGCCACATCTCCCTTTGCATACATCATGTTTGCATAATACAATAAATAGTTTTTACGAGCTTGACTTACTTTGGAAATGATTTGTTCAGTAGCCAATTAGGTGATTACGACAGAGAGATTAGTATACATTGAAGAGAGATGGAGAACGATAGAGTAGAGAGGTCACGTATCCAAAGAGGCTAAAGTCTTCAATCTTCATATGCATTGAGTTAAACTTGTAATCTGACGGTATTTTAGAGTCAAAAAGGGGAGTCAAAATGTAAAAATGTTTTGGAAATGTGGACATTCTAGGAAAGGTGACAATGCCAACGGGAACGGAAGTCAACCTATGCGTGAACAACGACGATTCTCTCCTTCTCATTTCCTTGACAAGTGATCCAGCAGGCGTGAATGATCCCGGGGAACCAGCAAAGACAAGTCAGACAAATGGAGATCAGGAAATCGCAGCCACACCCCCGAGAGAAGCAAACACTCAACGGAGGAAGGATGACCGCAATCAACAATAAACAACAATCAGCTAAGCAAGGCATCGTCTTTATGTTTCCTCGCGATTCTCTAAAGAAATCTCAGTTGAAATTATTCTCTGAAAATCAAAATCAAACACCATTAAATCCTAATTTTGACAATCAAATCCTAGCAATAGTAAATATTATTAGTTGACAGAATATTTCATTAATAAACTACAAACACGACAGGCGGTTTCCATAATATATAATAGAACTTCGGGAAGTATTAGGTAAAGAAGAATCTAAACCTCATATTGATTGGCTGACTGCTTATAATAATTCATCCAAAAATACATTTAATGTTTACATAATATTATTATACTTATACACTTTTATTATACCCTACTAATTGTAGTTCGTTATTCGTTATCGTCGTACTAAGTAAAGCATCGTTATTCGTTATATTGATAATATACCGTTATAGCCACATACGACTTTCTGTCCACCCACATTTCAGAAAATACACAATACTATTTGACCAAACTAATTCTTGGTATAACATGTAAATAAATGTTACCTAAATTATTATGCATATTGCCCTACGCCAATGGAAGTAAGAGAAGTAACACTACTTAATATATCTAAAAATGACGCATTGACTATAATACCTTGGTCGTCGCTCGATTCTTAAGAATGAATGAGATTTTGCTTCTTCAATGATTCATTCTTATTAGTCAGCAAATGATATAATGTTACACTATTCAAAATTGAATGAAATGGCTTGTATCAGGCAATTAAAACAAAATAGACAGGAAGTTTGTTTTCAATTTCAACTCAATAATACTAAAATAATTTCATCAATAATACTAAAATAATTTGCTTATTCCGGTCTGTAATAGTAATAGGCAATATTGCCCGACGAATACAATTTTGGAGTTGGACTTTGCCATAATATAGGGTTGGCTTTGATTAAACAAACTATAATCGTTTTCAGTCTCATTCACAACCTGTATGTAACATATGCAAATAAAAAACGTCTTTAACTAGTAGCAAACAAACAAGGACTATGTAAAATATTGATTATTATGTTCTTTACAAGAGTTCACCTGAAGAACATGAATTCTTCCACTATTCTATTGTCGTGTAACAAGGCCATATATGGCCTTGTTACATTGGGGTACTATGCATAGTACCCCAATCATGATCATGCAATCATGCAATATGCAAAACACGCACACCTATTACATTTCTCATCCAGCACTAAAGCTGAGGACAAGAACAATTCTAACATAATGTAAACCTTACTGTTCGTGACGTGTAATGATTCTATACATTAGTTCTATGTAATGTAAGTTCAGAATTTGCGATCTATATATTGTTCATAGTAGTGCAATAATATACAAAATGGTAGGATTAATTTAATTTTAAAGAAAAAGAGAATAACTTGAATACAATCAAGCCATAAGGCTATCACAATCAGTGTTCGATTTTATCCGGCTAAAAAGCTTTTTGACCAACCAGCCGGCTAAAATGGTTAAAATGGCTAAAATGGTTAAAATGGCTAAAAATGTCCATATCCTTGAAACCTCCTTGATTTTGCAGCACAGGAGTTCAAACTTCAAGTCACAGCGTCCAACAAATGAATAAAAATAGACTGGCACCATTTTGCTCTGTGTACTCTCTTCTCAAACAAATTAATTCTTTGATCAGTAAGTTTCTATTTTATTTGTTTTTCAAAGTATACATTTTTAACATTTACTGCATTTTAGTTACGATATCAAATACTGTTACATTTCTATCGGATTTTACAGTTTTCGCAGATAATGTCATCAAAGCAAAAAACAAAACGAAGAACGCCGGAACGACGACGCTCTGCTGCAACCGCGTCACGTTTTAGTGCAACTGCTTCAGCAACACTTCCTGACCGTAGTAATTCTCCTAATCATGACCTACTGTCGTCTTTTGGTTAACAATTACTTATTATTTTAAAATGAACCTCCTTCTTATGAACAATGATTATAGTAGTTTTTTTATTACAGTCATCGACGACGTTTTTTAATTTCAATCTTTTTGATAACGATCATTTGTGATTGGGTACAGGCTTTGAAATGGAGGAGAGTGATAATGACAGAATCCTGATCAATGAAGACATTTTGTTTAATGAAGACGATTTAAGTGAAATAGAAAGTGATAAATGCCTCTTGACAAGTGAAGATGAAAATGTTACTGGGGAAAAATCAAACGACGCCACTAGTGAATCTAGTGACAATGTAACCAGCTACAAAGGAGTAAGATTATCAAAAAGGACTAAGCGTAGACGACAAAAACAACTTCTAACTTCGGTCGCCGTCACTAGTCATGCCGTGAAAGGAAGATTCAAGTCTGTGATCTGGAATAACTTCATTACACAGAAAGACAGGTGAACAAACGCAGTAATGTCAAATATTTGCAAATTCTGTTCAGTCAACGTAAGTGCCAGAGCGCAAAGAATGGAAAGTCACATTAAACTCTGTAAGCAAAAGAACAAAAACGTTGCTGCGACCGCGTCATCTCATGCACCTGCTCCAGCTTCCGAAGATCGTCCATTTGTTCCAAACGTCAAGGCTTCAGATATTAGTTTTCCGTCAGAATTGGAAGTCAAGAGAGGAATGAAGGCGTGGGTTGACTCCGTGAAACCGAAGGAAAAGATCACATTAGACAATAAAGTAGCAAAATTCATATACTCTTCGAATTTGCCGTTTACAACAGTTGATAACCCTTACTTCAAAGAATTTTGCAAAGCGATGAAGCCATCTTATGAAGTACCTACATCTACGGCAATTGCAAATACACTACTTAAGGGTGTTTACAAAGAAACCAAAGAGATAAATAGCAAGCAGCTAATGGGATCGAAAGTGACTCTAATGCAAGACGGCTGGTCTACTAAACAGAATTCACCAGTGATAGTTCACTGTTTACATACCGGAACAAAAACATTTTCTCGACGCAATTGAAACAAAAATGGAGTCAAAAACGGCAGCCTATTGCCTTCAACTTTTGGAAAGTGCTATGGAACTTGCTAAGACTACATTTGGATGCACAGTAGTAGGGATTGGAACTGATAACGCTGAAACTATGAATGCCGTCAAACGTGAATGTAATCGTAAATACCCTCAGCTCAATACATTTGGATGTCAGTCTCACATATTCAATCTCCTCGGCCAAGATTTAAGTCCAACACTCATGATAGAGAAAATTGTAATGGTGCAAAAATATTTTCGTTCACATCATTATGAAAACGCGGCTTTAAAGGCATTAGGTGGAACACGACCTATACTCCCAGCGACAAGATAGAACTCTACACTGGACACGCTCCGATCCTTTCTAAAGAATCACACTAAATACTTAGACATTTCAAGAAGAAAGCAATCAACTGTCCGAAAAATAAGGAGATAATGTTGACATTAAACACGCAAAACATTTATGAAGATGTAACACGGGCGTTAAAGATTGTAGAACCCGTTGCTATTGCACTTGACATGGTATGAAAATTTCTTTTTATATTGACGCGGGCGTAAATAGAATTTAGCACAGGTGCAATAAAAGCTGTAACATTGTGCATTTCAGTGCCAGTCAGAAACTGCTACAATCGCTGACGCTGTGCATCATTGGCTAACTCTAACAAAAAAACTGGCAATGCCTCTATCGGAGGTTCAGATGGATACTTTTTGGCAAAGGAAATGCATGGGGATGACCACTACTGCAATAGCGGCTTACATTCTCCACCCTTTATACCGAGGTATGCTTTCAATTTAAAACTATGTATATTTTATAATAACTAAACAATAATATTATGTACAAAATATGTGCTTAGAAATAAACATGTAGAATTATTGATTTAGGTGAAGGATTGGGTGAAGACTACCAGAATATAGGTCTCGAATTTTTGCGAACCGCATCACCATTGTATGCAGCGGCAGCAATAAATCTACAAGCTAAAGACGAGGATTTCTACCCAGCCAGCTTACTGGATAAAGATGTCACAATTCATCTAACTCCTGCTCTTTGGTGGAAACGACTACTGAATTACAAATCGGTAACACCTGCGTTGATTGAATTTGCTGAGAACCTAATGATATTGCCAGCATCGACAGGGTCACTTGAACGGTGCTTGTCTACGATGGGCAATATAATGACTATCAGACGAAACCGCCTGGGCATTGAAAAAGTGAAAATGTTATGCTCTGTCTATCGAACATTGATGGATCAACATGAGTTAACATTGGAGGATGAAAATTTGTTCTTGGAAGATTCTGAGACTGAAGTTGGAGCACAGTGAAGTTTATAAGCTCTTTAGGTAGTTAATATACAAATGTACGCCTACGTCAGTTTACTGCACTTGTGCTACAAATGTTACAAAATATAATATTTACATTTAATACATAAAAATTGTAAACATCTTATAAGTTAATCAATTTTAGGTTTACGTATGTAGATTCAAATATTGCTGTTACATTAGATACATTTCAAAAGTATTTATTGAACATTTATCCATGTTAGTATACAAATTGACTTTTAATTAACAAACATTAATGAATTGTTTTAATGTGTGAAAATTCGTCGTCTTCATTATTGTGCCATCTTTGGTCGACATTCGTCACTTTAATTTTTTTATACATTTCAAACAACTCAATTGTGGCCTTTGCATCTGTTTTTGCATCATGTATAGTGGCGTGGTGGTGGCGTGTATATCAATTCCAAAATAATGGAAGTATAAGGATCTTAACCCTATAGGCTGCATAACCTTTTCGCCCAATTTTGTGAACTGACCATTCCACTTTT
Source organism: Tomocerus qinae (assembly GCA_020055645.1). NCBI lineage: Eukaryota > Metazoa > Arthropoda > Collembola > Entomobryomorpha > Tomoceridae > Tomocerus > Tomocerus qinae. Next base: position 94,545 of record CM034550.1, read on the forward strand.
GCCAATGCATTGTCGAATCAAAAATGTCGAAGTCTGACATTGGAAGATCCAAAGCCTTGAAGTCTGACATCCCTCCACACACAATAATCAACTTGTCTTTGGTAATGTTTTGAACTTCTTTTGCACTATATCAAAGTTTCTTCCATTAATCAAAGACTTCTCTGTAAATCCATTTACCATCAATGTGTACTGATTCACTTTAAAGCTTCCCTCTGCATGGTTAATAACTGCCTGCAACATAAAAATGATTTTTCCATTGCATTTTAAATTTTACACTACTATCATTTAATTTGACTAAACTAAAATCGTAACTAACAACCAATATTGTATAGCTAAAACAAACTTACATTATATATTTCTTCTTTCTTGTAGTCAACTATGCTTACTGTGGCTGCTTTAATTATGTGTTTATTTGTAATGCTGTCTTTTTTGTATAACGAAACCATTTCAACATCCAAACTGAGAATATCTTTAGGTTCGTATCCAATTTTCCACCAGGGTTTTTTTTCATCATCAGTTGACGCAGGTGCAAATTTCTTTGACTCGGGTGCAACTGATGAAAACCTCTTCTTCCTCTTTTTGGCGTTGACCAATAGGTTGTGGACTGCTTTCACTTCATATTCTTGGACGGAATCAAAAAAGTATTTTAGAAAATCTAATCGCTCGTCCCTTGTAGCAGAGTAAGCCCAACTCAACACAGATTCCTACAATAAAAAATTTATTTTCACAATCCTTTGCGTAATGGTTAAACTATAGAACAAAGAATATAAAGTATAACGATTGAAAACTATAGTATAGCAACCTACCTGCATATTTGAATCCATCCTTTTTGGCACTGATCCAATTATAGACCCCAGAAGATTGATTTCCTTTCTCAGAGCTGTAACCAGTAAACGACAAAATTAATTTGATATATTATTTCATCTTTGATTGAACAAAGCATGTCTTCGTATTTACCAAAACAAAGAGCTGGAAGAACTGTGAACAGGAACAAGACGGACTACGTTTAGCGTAGTCTTATGTCTTCACAACGGTTAGTTGGAAGAATTGTGACCAGAAGATTGATTTGTAGATTGCAAGTATGTAGGCCCTTCATAAACAAAATTACTTTAAACTTTGGTGTAGATCAAGGATAGGCTAATCTAGGTAGAATTGGGTTTTACTTTGCCCCATTTTACGTATATTTTATTTTTGACCATTTTAACCAATTTAGCCTTTTTATCCGCCGGCTAACAAGGGTATTTTGCCAGCCGGCTAGCCATTTTAACCTGACCATTATAGCCGGCTAACCGGCTGGTCATCGAACACTGATCACAATATAATATTTATGTTTTATGTTTATTCATCATCATCATGTATGTTCAATTTTAACCATCACAAACTCCAATTTGAACATCACAAACTTTATTTGTAAGCTTAACAACTTAATGGGTGCCCTAAATTACTGATTAGTAGTCTCATTCAAACCTTTATTTATGTATGTAGTTAGAAACAATTAACGAAAGTAGGATTAAGTCTTCTAGTTAATTTAGGGCTCACTTTAGTATATATGTGCCTGATAGATGCTGCACTGAAGTAGATGTGAATGTAAAGAATCAGTTTTCAGTGCAGTGGTGCAGTATTTAGGGAACGTAGAAATAATAAGTACTACGAGTTGTATTAAGAATTGCTTTAGGGAGTCCCAAATCCGCTAGAAGACTTATAATCCTACTTTCGTCAATTGCTACGTCTACGTCAATAGTCCTAATACAAAGCTGTTTGCCAATATATTATTATTAAATTAATAGCTTATTAATAATAGGAGAGGAAGAGAGTATAAAAGATTTACCTTGTTTGGAAGTATAGTAACAGTAGTTGTTAAATAGAATACGTATGTCTAGTATTAGAAAGCGTGGCTTTGAATGTCACACGTCACGAAAATCCGATATGTGAGTCTGAAATCAAATAAAATCAAACAAATAAACAATTTCACCTGCATTGAAAAATCTTTTTTTAATATCTTAAAGTTATTACATAAATTCAGTTGTTTTTAGAAGACAAAAATAAATATACATACATTTGAGTGACTACAGATTAGATTTCCTAGTTTTCTTCCCTCGCAATGCTTAAAGCCAACCACACCAGATGTTGTCTATGAGGTCCGTCTTCCACCGAGAAATATTCCGAATGAAAAAGGAAGGACGGATGCCAAGACACAGTTACAGCTTCAATAACATCACAACAATACAAAAAATAGGACAGTAGTATGCAACAAAGATAGGATATACTTTTAGGTAGATGCTACCTACTGGCCTTACATGTTATAAATAATACTAATACATACGGAGGTATCTCCAATTCTCTAACCATCTGCATAATATTCATTTGAGACAGGAGTCACGTAGTCACTCTTGCACCATATGAAAACATACTACCCTCCTTCCTCACCAACTAAGCACAGTACACAAAGAAGAGTATAGTTAGTATAGTATCAAAATCCAACTGCAAAGAGGTCTTTCACATAAACTAAAAATACACATACACTAATGTAATAATAAAAATATTATGCCTTCTACATCAATGCAATGACAATATCTCACTCCTCTACCCTTCCCTACTATAGACGTCATAATTTTGAAAATACTTTTTTATAACTATTTGTACATAAAGGGGAATTTAAAACTTAATATTATATTTCATTGACGAAACGTTTATTGACACATCCAAGATCCAGATTACAGAACAATAGAATTACTTGAACATATAAGTATGATAATTAATAAGTTTTTGATTTTATTTTTTAAATCTATTATTAAATGAATTAATTAAGTTTACTAATATATAGAACTCATGAAATAATAAATATAAATAGTTCACATTTTTGACTTTAACAATAATTTTAGCTACAGGATCTCGTAACTCCTCGTAATGATGCACAAGTTGTTGAGTAGCAATACCATTATGTTTGTTTTCGATTATTTCATATTACAAATAATTATTGTAGCCAATTATCTGCAATCTGTAAATTTCAATAAACTAGTACAAAGTTTTAATTCAGTAATGTAATAATATGAGGACATAAATATTATGAACTAGTAGCAACATTGCTCAGGAAAAACGAGGATCATAGACAAGTGTAAAATAAATAAAAATACACGTCCGCGTCTTACAATTACAATCATCGTATTCTGACAATGAAATGATAATTTTATCTGATTTAAGTAGTCTCCATCATGTTAGCATGGCCTGCTCCGTTTTGAACTTTGTCGTCTTCATCAATTTCCTCCATTGTTGAAGACGACGATACCGCAGCGGCTCGTGGGTCAACTGAAAAAAGTTTAAAATTAGCTAATGTGCGAAAACGTCAACTGGAAATGACATACAATAGATCATGATCAGAATCAGAAACAATCATTGCATTGTTAAGTTGGTTTCCGGTATAATAGTAAAGGTATTAATTTGGACATACATTGAGGAGGAATTTGCCCAGTTCGAAGGAGTTGATTGAGACGCTCAATTTCTTCCAGAGAACCAGCACTACTGATAGCTTGTTTGATGGCCTGGATATCCGCTTCCGATTGAACTGCAATCAAACACGATATTCAGTTACCTGAAAAAAGATTTTCAATTGAAATATTTTTTAAGGTAACACGTACCCCTTCTAGAGGAGGATGACAACCCAGAACTTCCTCCAGGACCATCTTCCAAATCATCTTTATCAAAGTATGACCTATTCTGAGCGATTTCTTTACGCAATTCCTTTCCAAATTTACTTTTAAACAAAAGTTTTGCTTCTTCTCTTTCCTGAATGCAAGTTATAAACACGTTCAACGTTATACATGAAGTAAATGAAGAAACCTAACTTTTACCATCATTAATGAATGTTTTATCATACCTTTAACTTGATTTTTCTGAAATCCAGAATTTTTAGTTGACTCAATTTGAAAATTACATAAAGTCTGTAATGTTCCTTGGTTGAAATTGGGTTGAATAAAAGACTCAGTTGTTTCAAGTTACTCATGTTTGCCAAGACATCAATATCACCCAATTCAGCGATCATATTGTTAGTCAAAATCAGTGTTTCTAACCCCGGTAAAGTTTCTTCAATTGTTGGACTGATGCGGCTGAAAATATTCATAACATAATAAGTAACCCAATGTAATTTAAACATTTAAAAAGCAATCCAATATGATAGTCAGAAAAACTCAAAAAGTTTACATCACTCTGTTATTGTTCATCATTATAGTTTTTAATCTTGGAAGCAACGGAAAATTGTCCAACTTTCTGATATCATTGTCAGAAAAGTCAATCGTATCGAATTGATTTAGTGTCGCCCCCAAATTTTCAATCATTGGAATTTTGTATCCTGCAAATAAATAGAAACGTAATATTTTACATTTAAACTTTGCGGCAATTATTGGATGAAATTACCAATTACTTTGGAGAGGAATGAAAACAAAAACCAATTGTCTTGAAGCTCGTAAAACTCAAAAATCATCTACACATATTTCGAAATGGTCAGATTTGGGTATCGATGTAAGCGAATTTCATTGTAAGTCAAATGTGTGCAAAAAAGCAACACAAAACTTCACATTCACCTACTATCTGATTACCCTCTGACCCAATATTTAATTAGTCACCAGCATTCAAGCTGGTAGAGTCAATAATTGGAATATATTATTATTAGAGATGCACAACTTTTGTTGGCCACCGCACCATTATCCTTTGTACCTGATTATCAGCAGCTGACGCATTTCTTTCCATAAACGGACGATTACCAATTGATTACCATCCATCCAATGTTTAGATTCCGACACCTCCGATGTCAATGGACATAAAATTGCAACAAACCTCCGCCACACACTAATACGGTGGCTAGCCACAGACAGAGGGAATAACAAATTACAATCCATAAAAAATGCCCCGTCACAATTATCTTACCACGAAGATCCAATTCCCTGTCTTTGACAGGATTGATTCGTTGATAACTGTTTTGAATCAGTTCGGGTGTTAGTTTCACCATTATGTATATCTTCTATTTTGTCGACGTCAGGCAATAGATTCTAAAATCAAGAAAAACGAAATGTCACATAATTTATGGTAAACTAATTTAGGTCATAGGTTATAATATGTATTAAATTAAATATTGACTACTAGTATATATAAATGATGAACAAAATAGGTATTAAATAGGAATTGAAATATACTTTCAATTTTATAACATTTTTAACATTAGTAATAAGATTAATGACTTACTGTCTAAACAAACGACCAGAAATTTCAACTTCAGGTTGCCAGCTGGTATTATTTTGTTGTGACTCTTGATTTCTCCGACCAGTCCGACCTGGAAAAAGGACAAAAAAGACGATCAGGACCACAATAACAGTCCTCGGTATTCGGTTGAATATTCGACAAACACCGACACTGACACTACACTACATACAACTACAACAAATCAAATCTGTTATTCGTTTCGCATAACGCCTCACTTTAATTACGGCGCCAATATGTAATACAGCCGCTCAGACTTTAGAACCTGTTTGTCTCCACCTCCTTCACTCCATTCCATACACGAACCAATTAATAAACCTTAGTGCATGGTGTAAAAAAGTAACGGAGATAGGACAGAAATTATATCGATTAGACACCGATTAGTATACAATTATTTCCTGTCTGCTTATACCTTACGAATGTTCAAAATAATTGAAGTACTGAGTACACATACAGAGATGTGCAAAAGTAACTGGGCCATAGGGCTTATGGATAGCAGTGTCCAAAAATACAATAAAATAAATCCCACATCCACGGTATATGATCTTCGAATCAATCTATTGTCGATTATCTGTGTACCATTAAATGCCACTTGGACGTCAATGTCTTGATCAAAATTCCAATTCATTGACCGCTATACAATTACTTCAAAATGCACCCACTGCATAACGACAGAATCGTTTATCTGTACGAAAAAGTTAAAAGATCAATTTCGACCTTTGACTCAATTCTTCAACACTCACTCAAATTCGAAAAAGCCAGCACATGTGGCTTGCGTGGTAGAGTGTCAAATTGTCAATCTCTACTGCGAGTGGTCACAGCTTCGATGCTTGGCGATATTGGTGTTTGGATACGGTTTTTTCCACCGCTGATATATTTAGCAGTTACGGCTGTTACTAATTATGCATCATGCAATGGTTTTCCCGTTTCTGTAACTCCGAATGGAGAAAAACCTTAACATTACTTCGTTCTACTCAACTAACATTTTAAAAGAAAGTGAGATATGTTCAACTGGTGTAATTGGTTTCTAACGAAACAAACCAGTGGTGTATGAGCTTTTTTTCAAAAAAGGTTGATACAACTCCTCTCCTGAGGAAAACTGCATAGTCCTACGGAAAGACAGACAGACATACTAGTCATTGCTATAAAGTAACTCAGTTACTTAATAATAGAGCATGACAATTGCATACTGCATGTTTGTGAATGTCATGTACTTTAAGACCTTTTTGATGCCATGCAGTATAATAATATTGTATGCATATTGCATATTATTACACTTTTTTGCAAGGCTGTATTGAGGGGGGTTTTATGTGATTTTTAGGCTGTTTTTGACTCACTTTAGACGAAATAAGCCAAAATTTTCCGCGCTTCGCGCGATTAGGCTTTATACATATAAGTTTATGACGTCATTGCCCCCTCCGAAATCGACTTCTAAATACGGTACTGCTTTTTTGCATAATATTTACTATCAAGTCAATAATAAAATGATTTCCATGCGACACGGCCTGGTTGACACGATTATAGTTTAGTGTGTAATGCTAACTCGGATGTAGCTTCAGCAAACTACCAATTTTATGTAGAAAAAAGAACCACTAGTTTTAACACTTAAAACTAGTTTATTCATATTTTATTTTTATACTATTTCAACTGCTTTACCTCTGCTTTTCAGAAACAGAGAGAAAATTACGTTTCGATCCGATCAGTGAAAGTTAACTACTGATCTATTTTTAGCTCGCCTGAATAAGGCAGCTTATAGAATCGCACAGTCTGTCCGTCCGTCCGTCCGTCCGTCCGTCCGTACCCACTATAACTTTCGAACGCAAAGACGGATATTGACCAAACTAGGCAGAAACAATGTCTAGGGACCACTGACGATCCCTATTGATTTTGGGGCTAATCGGTCTATTGGTTGCCGAGATGCCGAGCGCTCACTTTGTCTTCATTTTGATAGTCAAAGTGAAAAATGGGCATTAAAAAGTTCAATTGTGTTTCCTATAAAATCTTTCAATCCGCTTCTACCAAATTTATTTTGAATTTATATTGATTTTCATAGTCAACATTAATCAATTTTTATTTTCGGTTGATTTTTCAAATAATACAACTTTGCTTTGGTTGCGTTATAATTGTATTAGTTAAAGATGACGTCAGTTTTGATATATCCTTATAATATCAATGTCTGAATTTTTAATATGTCGTAGCTACATATATAAACACTCGATTCTGAAAGTTTGATCAAAATCTGTACGTTCGGTTTTGTGTTACAACGGGTGATTACTATTCGTCTACCAAAATATGTACATGGTAACCGTTACTCAGGCGAGCTTCTGTTACGGCTTGCTGTAGGTTTTATAAATTTTAACTACACTACTAATAGAAATAAATCAAACAACAATTTAAAGATATTAACCAATTGACTTAATAGTGTTGATAGTCCTTTAATAAGGATTTCTTCTGGTCAAGGTAAAGACAACTATAAGACAAGTAATACTTAGTTAACAACATCCATAAAGAAGTAAAGAATATATTAAAAACGCTTAGGCACCAAAAATTGATCTACTAAATTAATCAATGGTCTATCGATGAAATTCGAGCTGCTTAGAAAACTTATTTCAACATTTTACTGCAGCTAGTTAGGACTTTTTCAAATTATCTCCATTTAAATCTTCAGCATTTACCGATTAAATCATTATTCATTGACTATTTAAATTATTTTATTTACCCGTTAAATATATTCCCATATTAAAGTAATAGATAAAGTCGCTAAGCATGTGGCAACAGGGGCAATTGAGGCAACGAGATCCCGGTGCCTAAATTCAGCCGACACATTAATCTGATATCTTCTGTTGCCGCTGTTGAGCATTGAGCTCAGAGCAGCAGTGCACTGTGCACTGGTTTATATTAGGTTTAGCGGCAACAGAGGAAATCAGACTAATGTTGCTCTTTTGCCGCTAGTTTTTTTAGCTGTGTCGCCGCTGTTGCCGCTAGTAGATTTTGTGTGTCGCCGCTGTTGCCACCTGTGGTTTTTGTGTGTCGCCACTGTTGCCACTGTTTCCGCTTTTATGCTGTTGCCGCTGACCCCCCTTACCCCCTAGCGGCAACAGCGGGGACAGTGGCAACAAAGTACCGCTGCCTAAATTCAGCCGAATTTCAAACAATAAGTCCCACAATGCTGGGAGCCTAGTAAATATGTAGCATTATTTTATTAGCTTGACCGTAGTTAATTAGAAATCAGAAGAACTTGTATTAGTAAGAACTTGTATAACTATGTATCAATCAATCAAATAAATGTAATAATATTTCCAAGAATCAAGAATGTATTGTATACCTAGGTATGTAAAAATATATAAAACATTTTTACTATTAAAAAATCTGAAATGAAGTCATAATCACGTACTCTGAAAATGTGATTAGTACGCAGATACAAAATCGAATACAAATGCAATTTGGTACGTCACTCACCTGTAGGTGTCTAGAGGTAATGACAAGGTGAGAGGTGTGTGATAAGGGACGCGACACATAAGATACCGCACTGACGTATATTTACTTCACTCAAACCTGAAGTTTTTGTCATACAATGGAAATTATTTTATAGAAACGTCGAGGTGGCCCACCCAATGACGATATACCTAGGTAAGTGATTGAAACAGGTTCACCGTTCACCTATTTCAAAGCATTTTATTCTGCATATATGTAAATGAGATCAAAAATATTGCTGCTCATTCCTCAGCATCACCTCTAAACCCTCCACGTCGTATACAAGGTCATATTTCTTAGACTTGGATTTTGAATTAACAAGGTCGATAGCCTTGAACTTAAACTATACCGAAGTACATATAAAAATTCACAATATCATTATTTAGACCTTTTACCATTGCTGTTTGCAATTGTAATTATCTTTAAAAAAATTTTCGTCCAAATTCAAATGTCTAAATTAGACTCGGTCCGATTGAAATGTGAAAGGAGAAATTTTAATAGATAAAAGAGTCGTGAACATTGAGCAAGTAAGATGACCCTGTAAGCAAATATTAAATTCATGGTATGAAGTATGAAGATATATCTCACAAGCGCAAAAATACATTAGATAGTTATAATGTCAAGAAAATATTTTTATTCGGAATATTAAGTCTCTAGTGCGAACCAAAGTAAATGAATACGCTCATTAATTCTGGACATGGATTGATGGACGCAATCGAAAAATAGATTTTCCGATATAAATAGTGGAAGCATTCTGGCATGATGTATCTGACTTTGTTCACTTGACTCGATTGGACTGAAGTCAGAAATCAAAAAAAAATTTTAGAGCACTCAATTGTACGGAGCTAAAAAATAAAATGAAGACTTTTTTGATTTTCATGTCCGTTGCTCTTGCAATTTTTAGACCTGCTGACGCCGGCCTTTTTGATAGCCTTAAGAATGCTGTCGCAGATGTAAAGACCACTATATCTGATGTGCTATCCAAACTACCCGTAGATTTCAAAAGTCATTTAGTAAGTTTTTCTATTTGTCGTTTTCTTTTTTTTCAGTATCAATATATTATTAACCGCTATTACTATTTTTATTCTAGGAAAAATTTAACCTGACTGATCAATTTGTGAATGCAACTGAAGAAGCCAAAAACAAGATGCAGGCCGCTTTCCAAGAAAATAGTAAAATAATTGACGCCATTAACAGTGCAAACCTAGGTTTCTTTTCAGGTAATTAATCGTTCAATATAAAGTTAATTTTAAATTATTAAAATAATTAATATTCGGGCTTAAATAATTTGCTACGAACATCCATAAAACGAGTCCATATTCAGAATGAACCCATAAGTTGCAGATTGCGTTTCATCTAGGTTAAAAGTATATTCTGAATTAGAGTTCCTTTACTGTATTAATATTCCAAGAATTAGATTATTAATAATAGATTAATTCTCAGACCTTCTCTTAACTATATGCTAGCTAAATTAAAAATGTTCATCCAGTAAAAACACGATGCATGATTTTTTTGATTCTAAAATGGAAAATGAATGCAGTATATTAACAAAGTATAAAATGTTAAGAACTTAACGAATTCTCGATCATCCTCCCGTCTGAATTCAAAAAACGTTTTGGGACGGTGGTGCCTTCATCTGTGATTGAGCGACCCTCCAGTGGAACTACTAGAAGGAAACGAGATACTGTCACACCTCCAGCTTCTGCGGATTGGCGAGGTACCGGTGCAGTGACTCCCGTAAAAGACCAGGGTCAATGTGGCAGTTGTTGGTCTTTTTCTGCTGTGAGTATATTAGACCTTTAAAAACTTAAATACTGAAAATTTGATTGAAAATCTTGAGCCAATTTTATAAATATAAAATATAACAGAATGGAGCTATAGTTGGAGCGTGGTATGCAAAGTACAAGAAATCCATTAATTTAAGTGAACAGAATCTCGTCGATTGTGCCAGTAAGTAAAACAATTTGCAGAGATTTATTATTTTTCTATCTTGTAAGAGCTTTTAGTGATTGTTTGTCAAAATTTCTTGAAATCTGGCCTGGATATGCTGTTTCCAAACTTCTCCCTAATGAATTACTTTTATAGGTTTCTTAAAATGGAACATTATATTTCCAAATTATTTAAAAATGGGGGCATTTATTTTGATAATAAGGACATTTTCTTTCCTTTTGAAAAAAATTAAACATATCATTAATTAATTTCCTAAAAACCGTGATATTTTTAGCCGATTTAAGACCCCGCCAGTTGATTCAATCACTGCACTCAGCAGCAAATTGTTAATTCGTGTTTAGTAAAGGTTTTCAATCAACAAAAATTCATATGATTTAATAGCGAAAAATTGCTACGGATGCAACGGGGGCTGGATGGTGGATGCCTACAACTGGGTAACTTCCAATGGGGGAATCGATTCCGACCCAGCCTATGGACCATACGCTGCGGCCAATAAGACTTGTCGGTACACGGTGGCCAACAAGGCGGCCAATGTCACTTCTTCTGTCTATGTTCCTAAAGGTGACGAAGTGGCTCTTGCTGCAGCAGTGGCTAAACAACCTGTAAGTAATTATTTGGCTGATCTTTAGAAGTTAGGCGCGGTATTTTAAATCTATTTTGTACTTCAGGTGGCGACAGCTATTGATGCCACTCTCTTGCAAAACTATAAACAAGGTTTCTATTCATGCTCTGGAAATGTGACCTTAAACCACGGAGTTCTCCTAGTCGGGTATACATTTACATTTTTTACTTTCAAATCTGTAGGTTACTTAGGTAAGTGTAGGAGGATTATGTGAATCCGGTGGTGTTTGCTAATTCAATTTCTACTATCAGGTACGGAAATGTCAACGGAACAGACTGCTGGATCGTAAAGAACTCCTGGGGTGCTAATTGGGGATACCAGGGATACTTTTACATGAAGAGGAATGCCAACAATGCTTGCGGAGTCGCCACCGCCGCAAATTATCCACTTGTCTAATCTTGTCAAAGTCTATCTAACTCTAACTATTTTTAAAAGTCAATAAAAATCCCTATGCAACATAAAATATAGTCGGTCATTTTGACATTGATTTTGACATCACAAATCAAAACTCAGACACGGTTATTTGTACAACTGTTTCGCTCCCACATTAATCTCTTTGTATTCGAAAGACAATGGATCATATGTTGCATTACAATGGATCTCCTACGTTGATTTGCTCCGAAGTTTGCGCTGAAGTTAAGCCTTTGTATTGCAACATATAATCCATTGTCTTTCGAATGCAAAGAGATTACGAGAGCGAAACAGTTATATTTTCAATTTATAGTGGAATTATTCACATACCTTATTAGTTGTGTATAGTCAAGCACGTATACAGAACTGAGTTTCAGGGGGGGGGGTCTATATACTATTAATTTCTATGGGTATGTGTCTTCCAACATCAACTGACAATCTATACTCTGTAGAGATCTAGTTTGGCCCTTAATTAATAATTACCGTAGGTCTTCATTGGAAATATGGAGTACCTTAATAATTATTTGTCCTAGAATAAGCGTAATATGCAAAAATGAAATGCTCATTGCACATCATGCAAATAATTGTCCTCATTATATAGCGCATGCTATTTCAAATTGGTCCGTGCATATTATGGTGAGATGATGAGAGAATGCACAGATACATGTTAATTTCCGCTGAGTTATGCAAGGCAAGAACAAAAAAATTATAATACTCATTTATACATACCGCATTCTATATACAGGGTGCCCGCGAAACATGTACAACTTTTCAGAATTAGAATTAGTATATCTGGAAAGTTGTACATATTTCGCGGTCACCCTGTATATATTATTATTGGGAACGGATCTTTATGACGACTGAGGATGAGCGATTTAAATTCTTGTCTTTGAGCACATTGACACATTTTGTAATATGCTTTTGCATTAATTCGCGATTACCAATCGGTGATTGCAAGTTAATTGTAAAGTTATAATTTAAAGTGCTGAAGTTTATGAAGCATATAAATATACTTAGCAAAATGGTTTGTTTTGAGGTGATATTAGTAGTTTTCGCTTTAGCTAATATTGCTGTTGTAATTGGCAATAATGTATACCCTTATCACATTGGTGGTAATGGTAACAGCAGTGTTGGGGAGAAATATTACAGAAGACCAAGATGGTGTTCCAGATGGGAGAGTGAAAGCAACGGAGATTCTTATAATTCTTACCAATACTACGGGGTACTTCCCCTACGTTTAAATCTATTTTATTTTATCGTTAATTCTAACGACAATTTTTTTATCCAATCTAGGAAAAATACGGATGGGAGATGACAACGAAGGAATGGAGTCATTTTTGCTACAATATGTGCCAAATAAAATATCATAATGACAATCCGAATAATACGTGGAAACAAGGTCATCTTCATCTGAAATTAGTTTCCATTGACGGGACACACGCACTATTACAAAATACAAATGGTGCTGAAATACCCCCTAGGGAGCTTATTCTGAGGTGGAAGTAATTTTTGTTTGTGGCACTAATCGGTTTTAAATATAAAGTGGTATTCGGAGAGGGGTTGGTTGCAAGTGGAAGCTTACAACAGGTCAAGAGTTGGTGTAACTTTTGGTTGTAACTTTATTTAATCCTGCAACCAAAATTACTCGGAACTCAGAATAAGCTCACAGAATATTGGAAAACATAGCACTATCTTAAAATTATTTTTCAAAGAAATTAAACGAAAATGGGATTTTTTTGAAAAAAATCTTATTATTACTTGCCATTTTTGGTTCAATTTGCGACCAAAAAGTAATAACACAGTTTCTGCACTATGGGCGAATACTGAATACTTATTAACATTATAGGCTAAACCAAATTGGGAAAACCGTACCCCACACAACCCTTTAGATAGATTTTCAGGATACGTCAGTACGTGCCTGATGGTACGTCTACTTGGTTTTTGACTTTCTGGTACCCTTTCATTGGATTATCAGGGATACAAAATGGTTTTTACTCCCAAGGGGGCTCAAAGGTATTTTTTCCCACGGTCGCTCGCTTCTGACCGAAAAACATATTATCTACCCAATTTAACTGGAAATTGACACATTTTAACTGAAATTCAGTTCTCCAACTTTTATAGTTCCAAAAAATACCAATAGTTTATTGATGCATAGATAGGTACATAAATTATTGATTATTATTAATTCATTGAAGTTTTTGTCAAGTGCTAATATAAATTGCATATGCTTAAATAGGGATCAATAAATTTGGGTGTTATCATCCAAAGAAATTTGCCAAAATGTTCACCCAAGGGTTCCAAGTCCCACGAGATTTGATGGCTAGAAGACATAGTAGGAAGAAGCCGTCTGTTGTGGCCAGTGATGATAGTGACTCTATATTGTCTACTTCTACAACAACTCCAGCTCCAGTGCTTCAGTCTCAACAAAGCCTACAATCGTCCTCCTTCAGTTGTTCTAGTGCTTGGCAGTGTGATTGGAGTCATTTGACCACTAGTTTGGTCACAAATCAAGAACAATGTGGTGCTTGTTGGGCATTTTCTGCAGTAAGTACTCTTCCCTAGCTCCTAAATATAATAACTCTAAGATGATTAAAAACATTCAACTATAATATCTGGCATTGAAGAAAGAAGTAAATAGGAATCCTTTAGGAGTAAAGTCTTGTAGGAGTAATTCCCTCGTAGGATTCGGGCCCAGACCAGGGCGGGGGGGGGGGGGCGACAAATTATCAAGGAAAATCTTTCCCAATTTACAATTGAAAAAAGTCACAGTTCCATAAAATATCAATAAAAATTGGACAATCGGCATTTCTGTTATCGAAAGTCTTAGTAGGCTCGAAAAACAGGATTATTTTTTCGAAATACACTTGTTGAGCTGAAGTATTTTATATAAATCAAACTTTTTAAAATTAGTTATTTTGCATACAATTTTTTAAACTCATTTTTAGCTCGTCTGAGGAATATATCGCTTATAGAACCACACAGTCTGTCCGTTCGTTAACACGATAAGTCTCGAAGGCATTGACAGATTTTCACAAAACTTGGCGAAAACATTGCTAATGGGCTGGGAACGAAAACGAACCCTATTCATTTTGGTTTGAATCGGTCCATAGGGTGCTAAGATACACCGTTCCATTTTCTTAATTTTGATAGCTAAGTCAAAGTGAATAAATACTAATTAACATGTGAAATTTTTACAAATATTTTAATAACTCAGGAATTACTTAAGAGTCCAGTTCCTTTAAATTTGGAAATCTCTGATGACTATCAAAATACATGTAAAAATTGTTTTACAACTCTTGGAATTCTGTCTAAAGTTCTTACCTGATTTTCTTGTGTGGCACATTTTTGGAATCCTAGATATATTGTAGACCCCCTCATTGTACAAAATATACGATATATTTACTCATTAATACATCTTATTACGATTATAATTTTGTAAACGACAAAATCTGCTAGAAAATTTAAATATCGTATATTTTGTACAATGGGGTGGTCGACAATATATTCAGGATTCCAAAAATGTGCCACACAAAAAAATCGGGTAAGAACTTTAGACAGAATTCCAAGAGTTGTAAAACAATTTTTACATGTATTTTGATAGTCATCAGAGATTTCCAAATTTAAAGGAACTGGACTCTTAACCAATTTGAATGAAATCCCTTTTAAAGAAAAGATCATTTTAAGCTGTGCTTACCACAATTATTTATTTAGATGTGATTAATATATAGACTCAAGTTATGGGATGCTGTTGCAGTTATAAATACGGAGTAAATGCATATGCATGTTCTCAGGCCAGTGAGCAAGAATCTCTCGACTGTGTATACAGGGGTAAGTCAGTGCTGTTAAAGGGTTGGATTTTTCATGAATGATGGTGGAATTAATTAGCTATTTTAAAATTGTTTCAGATTATAATGGATGTAATGGCGGATGGCCTCCAGATGTCTTTGAATATAGTAAAACCCATGGAGGAATGTACTCTCGAGATGTCTATGACCCATACAGTGGAATCAATGGAACATGCAAGACATTTGACAATTCTATTAGTAGAGTGTGTCCAGTTAGGGACTATGGTAGTGAACTAACCAATACAGGAGGCGATTCCATGCCATGCTCAGTATGTACATATATTTGCCGCGAGGGATGTGTAAGTTATACATTATTGCAGGTTCTTTGCATTATTGGTAACTGCAAGGTAAGTAAAATTTTAGATTGAAGGGGACTCGGTACCTTACGCCATAACCTTGACAATCTAAAATTTAACCTACCTTGGGTAACTGTCTGGGGAAAAGGGTAACTTTCGTGTTATGTACATTGTCGACTAATAGATCACTCGAAAGAGAACCTAGCTGTTGCTACGATATTTATCTAATAGTTTGTTTATTCATCTATTTCTATGTTTGTCATAATTTTATGAAAATGATCAGTCAGAAATGTAAATGTCTCGAGTCGACACGCATGAAAAGTGTGGCTCTCAAAAGTGTTAATAAATTCATGAAAGTTTGTTTTAATGTCTGCTACGAACAGAAGAACTGATTTTTAGCAGTTACATTAATGGTCCTTCGTTCAAACATTGAATCAACTATGGAAAACGTCCGGAATCGAGAAGGTACTGAAGAAATTCTGTTGGAGGGAGGAGAAGTTCAACAGTCAAAAGGAGGTAAGAGTAGCGATGTCGTGGTATTTAACTTTTTTTTCTAAGTTTTTGGAAAAAGACCTCTAAAAAGGCTAAAAATTTTTATTGCATATTTTTTCGTTTCAGACCATTTGGAGTCGATTTAGGGGTGGTCATATTTTGGGTGGGGAGACCCGCCCCCTCATGGGGGCGGGTCTCCCATGTTAATACTAATTGGTACTAAAACTTACCACGAGACGAGTAGGGCGAATTTCAACACTCCCCATAAAGGGGAACACATGAATCCAACACGCGACGATGGACGACCACAAGACAAACTCCTGGACCTGGAGACGAGCACAACGCAAAGCACACTACCAACACAACATTCTACTCTACTCCAACATGCTAGCATTAAGCAGCTGGAGGACAAAAGAACGACGCAGCCGATTCTTTCCTTCCTATCTTCTGCACAAGTGCATGCATCTAGCATACCTGTACTTGTGTAATGTCCTGTAATACACTAGTAGCATCATGCTAGTAGTGTGTGTATTGTCCTGCAATACATTATTAGCATCATGCTACTAGTGTATGTATTGTACTGCAAGTTCACAGCGCAGCCCAACAGAATCATTAGCCGTCATTCTGATGTCTGATGGCTGACGGTGAGTATCAAATATCTTCTTCTTTAAATATTAAATATTAATTAAAATGAAATTTCATTTCATTTTAATTAATATTTAATATTTAAAGAAGAAGACTGCTGAACAAGTTGGATTGCTATTATCTGTTTTCTAAACAGGTAATAGCAATTCAATTCCAATTCAGAAGCAGACTCCAGAATCAATTTTAATGATTCCCATTTATGTCCCACATTGTAATGACACATCATAACAATGTGGGGCATAAATGGGAATCATTACGGGTAAATGGATCAAAATAGGTTAAGGACGGCCAGGGCCATCGGTGTTTGGCAATAGTGCTAACCCTAAAGGGTTAGCACACGCAGAGGACGGGGCTTGTATCCAGTCGCTATTCTATAATAGTTTGGTGGCTGGAGACACTCTCCCGCGTCGGGCCCTTAGTGGCTACCTACGTTTGCCGGCATCTCCTCCCCGGTACCTAGTACACGTAGGAAAAGTACCGTAGTTCCACCATGGCCCTGACTATGCCCATAGAAGACCATTAGTTGGCCGGCGGAGCTAAGTGGGAGAGCATGCCCCCCTTGGTATTCAACTTCTTGTGCGTTGTACCTTAGCAATAGAGGCATGGCAGAAGGAAATCGGGAGTTACCCGACAGATATTTGATATCTGTCTGGTAAAACTCGCTTTTCTCTGCCATACCATACTATTGTTAAGTTATAACGCATAAGGAGTTAAATAGCAAAGACTCTGCTCGCAAAGCATACGTCGAAATCCCATTTTAATATTCAGTAAAATTTATTTAATTAATTGTAAATACTATAAATCTTTTAATTCAATATAATTTAGAACTTTGATGACTGCAAACTTTATTTGGAAGATGTTACTCAACCATTAAAGCTAAGTTCTTAAACCAAACGTTTGTTAAAACGAAAACATTATTTATTTATACAGTAAATATATAATAACAGGATAATTCATTTTATTAAGTTATTAATTCAATGGCTGTAACAGTGGATCAACTCCTGGCACCTGGATGTTTCAATATTTTTAATATTGGAGCTTATTTGGGTTTTGATGACGGGACCGAGGAAAGAAGAAATGCAGCTAATTGAAGAGGACGCCATTTCTTCGAAGAGTTGGGTTTGCTACCAACACGAGGGACAGTGGTACTTTGCGAAGAGTTCCTATTTGACGTCAATGGGATTCCAGTTACAGATGCATTAGGAAGACACCAGCAGTGTGAAGCGGTGATGTCTGCACATGAAGACCCAACTAGGAAACTTGGATTCCGATTTGTTTGTTGTGGAACACGACCACCTTGCCCAGGATGCGGACGCGAAGGTGTATGTCGGCGATTACTTTGCCGCCCTTTACAAGCTCAAAGAAGACCTAGCCATGGCACAGTTGTTGTTGACCCATGTCATAATACCATATTTCAGAACACCAAAATTGATTATGCAAAAATGATGAAGATATTATATTTTTGGTTTGCAAAAAAGAATGTTACCGAAGCAGCTGAGCAATGCCAAGTTGCGCAGACGACAGCCGTACAATGGTACCTCTGGTTCCGGGAAAGTGTTTCTGTTAAAGCATGGCATGAATTTGATAAAATAGGTACATCAATTGAAAAAATGAATTTGCAACACTTTTTCATTATCATCTACTAACTGGCAAATGAATAGGTGGACCAAATAATATTGTGGAAGTGGATGAAACCCTTATTGCCCGAAGGAAAAATAACCAGGGCCGAGTGTTATCAGAAAAATGGGTTTTTGGAGGCATTGATCGCACAACCAAGCAATGGTAACGTATGGCAATATCATTTTAACTGATTTACATTTTTACTGATCATTTGCGACACAGTTTTGCAGTGCAAGTGGATTATCGAGATAACGAAACACTTGGGGCCGAGATAATGGATTGTGTATCGCCCGGCACATTAGTCTGCACTGATGGTTGGGCAGCATATCAACAGATACCAAGACTGCGGGTCGACAACACAGGTCCGGTTTACTTCAGAGGCCATGAAGTCGTAATTCATAACGAGCATTTCATTAATCCGCCCCGAGAAGAAGAACCTGAATGGCGTACTGGATTTGATTATGAATGCCGGGATAAGCAATATATTGGACCGTATCCTGCGCCAGACCCAATTGAAGGTGATATAATCCCTCTTCGGTGGCATACTCAAAATGCTGAGAGAACATGGAAAGAGGCTAAGAAGATAATAAAAAGTACAGTAACTCGCCCAGTAGTTAGCAGTTATCTTGGTAATAAATTGTTACGAAAATTACATTAAATATATTTGAAGTGCCTATTTTATACCAACTGTTGTGTCTATTTGAACTTGTTAATTTAAGGGGAAACAATGTACCGGCAAAATATTGTTAACCATTTACCTGGAGATGAAGGCCATCGCTTTAGACAGCTTATTGGGCACTTAACTGAAGTTTACCCAGGTCCTAACATTCGACCAATTCGTGCTAATAAACCAGGATTCAGAATGTTCGAACAAAATAATCCAGACCTATGTGAATGTGACCGTTGTTCTATTGATTGATTTGTAATATTTTTTACTATTTTCATTGCTATAATTCATTGCAAATAGTTAACACCAAGATAAAATTTATCGCAGAAACTTTAAAAACCACTGGAGCGAACCAAAACAGACCTACCTGATGTCCTACTATGTCGTCTAGTCGTCATCTAGTCACCCATGTACCTTACTTTTATTTTTGTTTCAAAAATTACTGCAATGTTTCCTTAATTTTCCCATTTAGTTTTCAGGTCTTCGAGGGCAATGATGATAACTATTTACAAATATATTGGAAGATGGTTTTACCTCTCCACTTGTATACAAGTTTACTGAGCCCAACTAATAAAAACTAAACGTATTGTATAATTAGTTTTCAGACTAATTAGTTTTTGTTTATATAAAGTGGCTGAAATAAACTAAACTACTATTACCAACATAGAAAAATTAAGGGGCTGACAGACATATCGACAAACACTTGAAAATTATAATATAGTATAAATGCTTAAATACATGAGTAGGACAGAAGGAAGTATCCTTCTTGCCTAAAGCTAGGTTTTAAGTGTCACTTTCACTTCACGCCAAGATTATTCAGTTACTTATGCTTGCTAAATTTCCATCCCCTCAACTGGGGCTACGGCAATGTTTTATTTTTGAATTGTTCATTTGCGGGTGAATTGAATAGGAAGTTACACTCGAAACCTAGCTTAGAAGTGAATAGGAAGTGACACTCAAAACCTAGCTTAATGCTAGCATGTTGGAGTAGAGTAGAATGTTGTGTTGGTAGTGTGCTTTGCGTTGTGCTCGTCTCCAGGTCCAGGAGTTTGTCTTGTGGTCGTCCATCGTCGCGTGTTGGATTCATGTGTTCCCCTTTATGGGGAGTGTTGAAATTCGCCCTACTCGTCTCGTGGTAAGTTTTAGTACCAATTAGTATTAACATGGGAGACCCGCCCCCATGAGGGGGCGGGTCTCCCCACCCAAAATATGACCACCCCTAAATCGACTCCAAATGGTCTGAAACGAAAAAATATGCAATAAAAATTTTTAGCCTTTTTAGAGGTCTTTTTCCAAAAACTTAGAAAAAAAAGTTAAATACCACGACATCGCTACTCTTACCCAAAAGGACATATGCTAAAAAAATGGATCACGTGATGGTTGGAGCCAAAAATGCTGGAGAACTCTTTGGAGAAAATGAAGGAGGTGCAGTTGACAAGATCTCTTTACCCAACGGATTATTTCATTCATGTCCGTCGGAAGTGCCAGGAGTAAAGCAACTAGCCGCCGAGGCAACAAATCTCAAGTGGAAAGATTACGTTTGCTGGCGGAAATTGAGGCAGCTGAAGCCGCAGCTATTAAAGCTAAGGAAGATGCATTTCTAGCACAGAAACGGCTACAACTAAGGATGCTAGAATTAGATGAAGAGGAGGAAAATGATGCAGAAAGTCATGTAGAAAGCAAGATGAGTCATCACAAGATGCAATTTCGGAACAGAACCGAGCATTGGATTGAAAGTATCCCACCTGCATCAGAAATTCCGAAATCTAATGGTCAAGAACGGAATTTTCAGCATTTCAGAGATCATTCCGAAGAAAAGTTACAAGATAATGTCAAAACAAACTTACAAAAGGAACAGCAAGACCTTTCTCAAAATTGTCATGGCTATGAATATCCTTTTCCTCAGAATTATCGTGGATATGAAAACGATAATCAGAATTGCCATGGGTATGAAAACGATAATCAGGATTGTCATGGGTATGGAAATAATGTGATAAATTGTGATAAACGACAAGTGACATCAGATTCAATTGTTGAAAAGTTGATACAAAAATTAAATGAGCCTGTAAGAAATGATGCTACGATGAAAAGTGGAGTTTGTCCTGGTTTGCCTTTCTTCGACGGAAATCCTTTAGATTGGATTAATTTCCTAAATGCATATGTACGTACCAGTAAAAGATTTTATTTATCTGATGGAGATAATCTCGACAGATTACAGTCTTGTTTAAGAGGAAAGGCTCGAATTGCAGTACAATTTATGTTTCATGCGGAAGAAAATGTTAAAATGATTATGGAAACTCTGGAGATGCGATTTGGAAGACCAGACATAATCATTGAAACGCTAATTGATATTGCACAGAAAACACCTTCACCCACCGGAGAAAATCTGGAAAGTTTCATCGAATTTGCTAATGTTGTTCAAAATCTTCATGACTATGGAGTCTATTCACTGCGTTGGACATATGACTAATCCTACCCTTTTGAAACAATTAGAAGCCAAGCTACCACGATTTATTAGGATGAAATGGGGAAGAGAGAAGGCCAAGATCAATGGTATGACCACACTGGCAGATTTTTCACTCTGGCTAAATGAATGGGCAAGTGGATGCAGTCTTGTTTCTATCCCGGTCATTAAGAAACAAAATGATTTTCATCGAAATGAAAATAAACATGATGCTAATGTTAGAAAATTCCAAAAACACATTTTTAATGTAAACGAGATTGATGAGAATGAAAAGCGAGATGAAAAATGCTTATTTTGTAAAATGAAAAACCACAAATTCAATAATTGTCACAAGTTTTCAAAACAAAACTACGCAAGTAGGAAAGCCTTCATTAGGGAAAAGAAATTATGTTTCATTTGTCTTTCTTCTACTCACCGTATGGATGAGTGCGATTCAAATAAAAAATGTGGAGTCGACGGATGTTACGTCAAACATCACCCTTTTCTTCATGATAAAAGGAAGAGAAATTTCATGCGAAATGAAGAACGTGTACAAACGGCAGTAGACATAAATGAAAAGATGAAAACAGAAGATGTGCGGGCACAATGCACTGCATTTTCCAACAACATCCTGTTGGAGATCTTATCTGCCACATTGCAAGGACCTTCCGGAGAAATTGCCACTTATGCATTTCTGGATAGCGGTTCTACCATTACAATGATGGAAGATGAAATCGCAAATAAGTTAGGACTAGTTGGTGAGTGTACACCACTGAAAACGAAATGGGCTTACGGAATGACAAACACTATTAATAATTCTCGTATTGTTTCCGTCAAAATCCAAGGAGAAAATGGAAAGCCATTCGTGTTGGACTCAGTTAGAACTGCAGAAAAGCTAGATTTACCAGTACAGAGTGTGAATGTGGACAAATTAGCAAAGTATTGGAAGCATATTCAACGTAATGAAGTAAAATCGTTGGAGAATGCAAAACCTACTATTCTGATCGGAAAAGACAACAATCACTTAATGATCCCTAAACGTGTGGTCAAAGGAAATGGAAATTCACCTTCTGTGTCTCTCACGGAATTAAGATGGGTAATTTCTGGTAATGTTGGTTCTTTCTGGAAATCAAGGATCGACGAAGGATTTTCATTTCATGTTCACCATCATGATGAAGAGTTGGAGGAAATCCATAGAATTGTAAAAGAAAGTTTCTCCACTGAATCCTTTGGTGTGAAAATCCCAGAAAATCAACTAAGGTCTAAAGAACAGTCAACAGCTCTCACTATTTTGGGCTGCTGCAAGTTGGCAGACCCGAGTCGGGTCGGTTATACCGAACCGACCGGCCCAACCGACCGACCGACTGACCCAACCGACACTAACGACGCGATATAATAGCGGCTGAATTTAGGCAGCGGTACTTTGTTGCCACTGTCCCCGCTGTCGCCGCTGGGAGGTTTGGGGGGTTAGCGGCGACAACATAATAGCGGAGAGTGGCGACAGCGGCAACAGTGGCGACACGGTTCAACCACTAGCGGCGACACGCAAAATCCACTAGCGGTGACACAGCTATATCCACTAGCGGTGACACAGCTATATCCACTAGCGGTAACACTGACCAGCGGCAACAGAGACACATTGGCTGAATTTAGGCAGCGGGATCTCGTTACTCAATTGCCCCCGTTGCCCAAGTTAAGCCAGTTAACCTATCGTCTTTTCCATTTGCCTCCCGTCACTATTTTTGCCTCTTTTTTGACCTAACCTAATTAAAAATAAACATGCTACATTTTTGTTATGCATTAACAATAAAACAGTTTATTTTTTATTAGGTTAGGTCAAAAAAGAGGCAAAAATAGTGACGGGAGGCAACATATTAAAGTAATAGGTAAAGTAGCTAAACATGGGGCAACGGGGGCAATTGATGCAACGAGATCACCGTGCCTAAATTCAGCCGACACATTAATCTGATATCCTCTGTTGCCGCTGTTGAGCATTGAGCTCAGAGCAGCAGTGCACTGGCTTATATTAGGTTTAGCGGCAACAAAGGAAATCAGATTAATGTGTCTCTGTTGCCGCTAGTGGTTTTAGCTGTGTCGCCGCTGTTGACACTGTCTCCGCTATTATGTTGTAGCCGCTAACCCCCCAAACCTCCCAGCGGCAACAGCGGGACAGTGGCAACAAAGTACCGATGCCTAAATTCAGCCGTTATTATATCGGGTCGGTCGGTCGGTCGGTTGGGTCGGTCGGTTCGGTATAACCGACCCGACTCGGGTCTGCTAACTTGCAGCAGCCATTTTGGAGAATACGACTAAAAGGATTGATGGAAGATGGGAAACCGGCTTACTGTGGAAATCGGATGATATAGTGATGCCACAAAATAAGTACAATGCCTTTAGTCGGTTGAAATTAATGGAGAAGAAGATGGACAAAGAAAATTTATTTGCTGAACAATATTGTGCAAAAATCAAATACTACGAAGAAACTGGCTATGCACGAAAGTTGGAAAAGGGCGAATGGAAAAATGAAAATCCACGTAACTTTTACTTACCACATTTTGGCGTTTTCAATCCCAACAAGCCAGGGAAATTACGCTTTGTCTTTGATGCAGCTGCAAAAATAGGAGGAGTAAGTTTTAACGACAACTTACTTAAGGGGCCAGATTTGCTCAACACCCTCCCAGCAGTACTCTTTAAGTTCCGCCAAAGAAAGTTTGCCTTTACTGCGGACATTAAAGAGATGTTTCACCAGATCAGAATTAGGAATGAGGATCAGCACTCTCAACGTTTCCTCTGGAGAGGAATGGATCGCAATCGAGATCCAGATGTCTATGTCATGCAAGCGATGACTTTTGGAGCTACTTGCTCCCCCTGCTCTGATCAGTTTGTTAAAAACAAAAATGCTTTGGAATATATGGATGATTACCCTAAAGCTGCAAAAGCAATTGTGAAACGTCACTATGTAGATGACTATTTAGATTCTTGTAATACTGAAGATGAGGCTAAAAAATTAATTCAAGACGTAATCAATGTACATAAGCATGGAGGATTCCACATTTGCAATTGGATTTGCAACTCTGAAAATGTATTAAACTCTATTCCTTCAGATATGAGAGCAAACTCAGGAAAGGAAATTAAACCTGAGTCAACTACTGAAAGAGTGTTAGGATTACATTGGAATCCCTCAGAAGATACTTTCAGCTTTAACACTAAGTTTTCGAAGATAGACCCTGCAATTCTAAGTAATGACAAACGACCAACGAAAAGACAAATGCTTAAGATTGTCATGTCGGTCTATGATCCACTGGGATTTATTGCACATTTTATGGTTAAAGCAAGAATTCTTCTGCAAGATGTATGGCGTGCTGAGTTAGGATGGGATGATGAACTTACAGACGTTCTGAATGAGAAATGGAAGATCTGGGTGGATGAGCTGAAACAAGTTGCCTCTGTGTCCATCCCACGTTGCTATAATATTGAAATGGCAAATGTTTCCGTAATTCAACTGCACACATTCTGCGACTCTAGTGAGAAAGCTTTCGTTGCAGTTTCTTACCTAAGGATGATCTTTGGTGGAAATGTACAAACTGGATCTGTCTGTGCAAAAACGAGAGTATCACCCCTACGACAAATGTCGATTCCTCGGCTGGAACTACAAGCTGCGGTGATGGCAAGTAGGTTGGCTAAAACCATTCAAGATAATCATGATCTTGTCATTGAATCTAAATACTTCTGGACGGACTCACAAACAGTTTTATGTTGGTTGCGGTCTGAGACCAGAAGATTTAAACCATTTGTGGCTCATCGTGTCAGTGAGATACTTGAACTGACAGATGTAAATGCATGGCATTGGGTCCCCACTAAGGAGAATGTAGCTGACGATGCTACAAGAAATTCAAAAGAAACAGATTTTAGTTCTAGCAGTCGGTGGTTTTGCGGCCCAGAATTTTTGAAAAGACAAGAGTTTGACTGACCTATAGAAAGTAATAATACCGAAAATGCAATTGATCCTGCTGAACTTGAATTGAAAATAGAATTTGTAAATGCTGTTCTGAAGCATAAGGTGTCTTTTCTACCCAGTATGAATTTATTTTCATACAGAAAATTCATGCGGTCAACAGTGTGGATGCTAAGATTTATTTACAATTTGAAAGTGAAAAGAAAACTACTGAATGGCGAAATAATTTCTGGAGAACTCTCCCCAACGGAAATTCATAATGCAGAAACCTATTGGTATAAGCATGTACAAGAAGATAGCTTCTCGAATGAATTGAAACTTTTGCGGAAGAATTTACCTTTGCCAAAATCGAGTAAGTTATGTCAATATTCACCCTATCTGGATGAAAATGGAATCATGAAAATGAACAGTAGAATTGCAAGAGCTCGCCATATTTGTCAAGAGGTGAAGAATCCGGTAATTCTACCGTCGAAACATGAATTTACTCGTTTGTTAATCTGTCACTATCATGTACTATCGTATCATCATGGCCGAGAACGAGTTATAAATGAAATTCGTCAGAAGTTCATAATTCCGAAGTTGAGGACAGAAGTAAAGAAATGTTGGAATTCTTGTCAAATGTGTAAAAACAAGAACGCTATACCTATCATCCCTAAAATGGCAGAGTTGCCACCAGAAAGATTACAAGCTTTTGTTCGTCCATTCACCGAAGTCGGAATGGACTATTTCGGACCATTTGAAGTTGCAATCGGTCGGAGACGGGAGAAGCGTTATGGAGTCATATTTTCATGTATGACCACCCGTGCCATTCACTTGGAATTAGCTGCATCTCTTTCAACGGACTCCTGTATATCTGCGATCCGACGATTTGCATGCAGAAGAGGCAGCCCGCGACAAATTATGTCTGATAATGGTACAAATCTCCGTGGAGCAGATAATGAGCTCAAAAAGTGCTTAGAAGAACTAAACCAAATGGACATTACTCAAAATCTGACTGCTCGCGGGATTAATTGGAAGTTTAATCCCCCCGCTGCCCCAAATTTTGGAGGAAGCTATGAAAGACTGATAAGAAGTGTTAAGATTGCACTAAAAGCTATCTTAAGGGAACGAGCACCTAAAGAAAAAACTCTATCTACAGTTTTTGCAGAAGCCGAACATATTGTCAATCCAGATGATCCTGAAAGCTTAACCCCAAATCATTTTTTAATTGGTTCCACTAATGGAATATTGGCTCCGGGACATTTCACAGATACAGATATATGCTTGAGAAAACAATGGAAGGTAGCCCAACGATTAGCGGATCATTTTTGGATGCGTTGGATAAAGGAATATCTACCTACATTACGAAAACGGACGAAATGGCATAACGAAGTTGATCCTGTCAAAATTGGTGATATTGTGATCATCGTTGATAATGCCATGCCCAGGAACTGTTGGCTGAAAGGTATTATTGAAGAAACTTTTCCCGGAAATGATGGCCAAGTTCGTGTTGTAAACGTGCGAACTAATTCAGGATTATTTAAAAGACCAGTGTCAAAGATTTGTGTATTAGATGTAAAATCGAATTTGAATTAGTTATGAGATATAGTCTCATAACGGGTGGAAGGAAATGTTGCTACGATATTTATCTAATAGTTTGTTTATTCATCTATTTCTATGTTTGTCATAATTTTATGAAAAATGATCAGTCAGAAATGTAAATGTCTCGAGTCGACACGCATGAAAAGTGTGGCTCTCAAAAGTGTTAATAAATTCATGAAAGTTTATGTTTTAATGTCTGCTACGAACAGAAGAACTGATTTTTAGCAGTTACACTAGCTTTTTAAATATTTTCGAATTCTTTTGATAGACTTCGTTCAACTTCTTTCGACTTATTTCCAACATTTAACTATAATAATAATATGACCTTTTGTAACCTTTACCCTTTTGAACCTCGTACCACACTTTATTGTTTATTTAGATAGGGCTAGCGCTGTGTGCAACGAACTTGCAGTTTTATGAATCTGGAGTATATAGTTGTTCACTTGACTCTGACCCTGATTTAAAAGATTGTTTAAACCACGCTGTCTGTTGTGTAGGGTAAGCTGCCCATAAACAAATTACTTTGCTGTCTACGCACGCCCAAATCTTTAGAACGGTCCTGTAATCGGAATAAATTGTTTGACTATGTTTATAGATGTGGAATAACCGCTGGTGGCAAACCCTATTACATTATTAAAAATTCGTGGGGGCCAGAATGGGGGATGGGAGGATATTTCTGGCTGGATTGTGATCAAACTAATAGTGCCGACTGCAATGCTAACCAGTTTCAATTTTACGCAACCATGCAATGAGAAAAACATACAAGTGTGTCCCCTCACTTCCACGATTATCTGTTCAAGTTTTTGAAGAACGAACGCTTAATAAGCTTTTGATCGAAATAAAAATGGACAACGGAAATTTATATTGTATTGTCCATTTTGAAAAGCATAAATTAAATATGCATGCAGCCATTACTACATTTTCTACTCTTTGCCTATACATAAAATAAATATTGCTAACCTGGCACTATCGCACATAGTTTTGAAAGTTGAAAGCTTTTTTAATACTTTATTCTCTGGAAAACACTCATCTTTTGAAAATGTTCTGAAAATACTTTCCATTTTGGTTTAAATAATATCGTTACATCGTGCTTTCACGAGTTTTATGAGGAAGTGGTAAGTAGATGTACCCAACAACTCTAGGGAAATCATAGAAGTGAGAAACAAAAAGGCCAAGTGGGGGGAATGGGAAATAGACCCTAATTCCGCACGATGGCTACACTAATTTCCCACTAGTTCCCATTTCCCAAATTCCCAGTATTTCTCGGTGTCCAACAAAATTGACTGAGAATACCCGAAACTATGAGCCCAAGCATCCAACACGGTCCAATATTGCATCGAAAATTTTAAGCATTGGGAATCGGTCAAAATCCTATTTACAAAGAAATTAATTTGGGAGCAGTCGGGAAATATTATAGTGGCATCAAGGCCTCCATCTAGAAGAAATGAGCTAATACTTGGGTTTGGTTTGTATTAACGTAACGATATTAGTATACTTCTATGGTTTGAATTTGAATAATATACTTTCCAAATGATCGGTTACGAACATTAATGTTGTCACTGTTATTGTCTTCTTAATTGAATTGAAGGTAGGTAAATAGTTTAAGTTGGAATATAAATTCCTTATTTATGTAAATTTGGATTCGGTCTCGGTCCTATATCCAAACTATCCGTACAGTCGCTTGTCCAGTTCGCATAATTGGTACAGAAATCCGTCATTTGGTCTGACAATCGGTCTACGACTCCTATATACATCAATTGTTTACATTTGAGCTCTACTAGTACATAGAAGTTATTTTTATACGTTAATTTAACTACCGGACTAGTCGGAGCGCATCTATGGCCCTCATGTTCCTATTGAGCATCAGGAAGGCAATCACTAGCGTGGAAGACCGGCTTACACCCTGCAAAAACATTAATGCATTTATATAGATCTCTGTTGTACTAATAGGTCTTGGGCGGTGGTAGGTCAGCAGCTAATTAACGTGAAAAGAAATGCAGATTTTGTTATAATAACTTTGTTTCAGCAGATTGGAACTTTTGGCATGTAAATAAAGCAAATGTTGATCGTTGATCCCTTCAATCTATTGCGCTTTGCGTTCCGCTCCCGCTCCAATCAACCATAATAATATTACTGCGTAATATACATGTTAGTACTCCACCTAACACGAAATTATAAATAAACAGAAAAAAGGAACTTACCATAAAGCAGTGCACGTAGCATTTTCCTAAATATAAAAAAATCATTTTTAGTGTTTAGAGGGAGGTTTTGAAATTTTGAATACTTCAGTGCTCTGTGACTTGGGGTCCATGGAAAACCGCTAATTTTTGATATCATTAGATTTCCTCCCCGTTGAGGTTTCCTCCCTTTTAGATCTCCTCCCGTTAGACTACCTCCCCGTTAGACTACCTCCCGATACGAAAAATATAAAGTAACGCAGAATGAAAATAGAAACATCAAAACTTGTAACTTGAGACGTGGGTGTATGGGATGATGGGTATGACTATGGGACATGGGAGTGATGAGACTACAAATATGTGATGGAAAACTTTTGTCTTCTGTACATCTACTATATTTGAAGTAAACAGCTTGTCCATCTTCTGTTTTAAAAATGTTTTTGTTGACTTTCTAGAGCGGTATACATTATTAAGTAATTAATAGTAGTGACCAATCTCATTTTTACCATTTTTCCTTATCCTAGTTCTTTCCTTAGCTAACATTTTGATATTTCGATTTTCATTCTGTCGTTACCTTATATTTTTCGTATCGGGAGGTAGTCAAACGGACAGGTAGTCTAACGGGAGTAGGTCTAACAGGAAGGAAATCTAACGGGAGGAGATCTAAGGTAACCCTAATTTTTTACCACTTAAGGCTGACTTGTCGATGCGCGGAACATTGATAACACATCACCCGTGGGGAATAAAAATTTCTCATATTTTTTAAAACATGTACCACATATTATTGTCAGAGTCATTATATCATTGTGGAAATTTAGTCCCTGCACTTTTCAATATTAAATAGTTTTTGGAGTGGGAGAAAAGCATGAGAATTTGACAAACTCTTCTCGTTCTCTCTTTTATGAAAACAAAAAAATCAGGGGACCCACTGCAGAATTTTGGGTTCTATTTTTCGAGAAACTACATTTTGAAATCCGTTGTACCAAATTGGGGTTTTCAATGTTTTGTGTTTCTCCAAAACTTTTCCTTACGGTGCCACTAGACTGTGCCAAGTTTTACTAGGGCCAATTCACCAATTTAAAGGTACGTCAAATTCCACTGACTGGGTTTGTTAATCATTAAGCAACCCGTAGTAAAATTACTCATTTCTGCTCGCCGCTATATAAGCAACCGTATCATCGAGGCAGCCTTAACGCTAGGATTTTATTTGAAAAGTTATAATACCGTTTTCTTTCAAAGCTTTTTCGATAAACTGGGCAGCCTCATCGAAATGCCGGATTAAGGGATAGCCTGGCATATCAATCGCAGCAATTCCACAAAATGTACATTTGAAATTCTTCTTCTTGTAATAGTCTGCATTCGTTGTGACCATCCCAAGAATTTTTGGTTCATATGCAGAGTTTAGTATGTGAGTTACGCCAGCTGCCCGGAGTGTGTCGATATCTTTCGCGGTGGCTCTGAAAAGTAATATTATTAGAATATTATTGAATATCTGCCATCAGGTAATAATTGGCCTAGATAATTAAATTAAACGACATAAATACTTACGCATCTCCAACGATGATTCCCGAAATTTTCATGAGAAAAAGCATAAGAAAACGGAAAAATGGTGGCAATTTTACTATATTTAGGAATAAATATGAAATACTATTCGCCGCATTTAATTATAAACGCAACGATGGACGTCTCAATCTCAAGGTTATCTTTAGTATTCCTATTGGGTTAACTAATTTTAACCGACAAACCGACATAAAATATTGAGATTGAGACAATAAGGGTTTCCATATTCATTTGGAGCCACATCCAGATTTATAATTTCCGTTCTCTTATGCTTTCTCTCACCGGGGTACACTTCATCCGATCTGTTGTAGTTGTAGGATTCGACATCCGAGATGATTTCCGCCATAACCTTTCGGAGATCTTGCACAGTAGCCGTTGAGGAGTTTTCCTTCATGGACATGTTCAAACTTTAAAAAATAATTGCTGAAAAGTAATTCTCTTAGTAAGTAGAAAAATCATTAAAATTAGTATTTAAAATTTCGCTGACTTGATAAGTATGTGCATGTGGGTAATTAAGTTTTGATGACGGAAAAGTAGGGAGAATGTGTTTTGGGAGTTAATTCTAAAAATAGACATCATTTCCGCTTGCCAAATAATGTCATTAGAATGCAAATGACAAAAACAAGAATGGATGTTGCACGAACTAGTAAGAATTCAACGTGGCGTGTCCGGCACTTAACAGTCTAACACTATGGCATTATGACTCCTTCAATTCGTCAACATAGACAAGAAACTGATTAAAAAGCCACTTTGTATATCTTGTCGCACTCCGCGTCCATTTACTTGCAAAAAGAGTTTTTACATTACAATAGTATCAGATAGTATTAGTATAATAAAGACAGTTGTGTAATTAATCACCGAGAATTCAAGTGGAAAAGATAAATTGAGCAATTATATTTACAATTAACTGATAGTCATTATTTTCATGATTTTCGCACTGTAAGCATCTTTTTTCTTTCTTTATACAGACGTGCGTCTAGGTCGCTTAATTGGCGTAGGAAACCACTATTCGGGTAAATGTGTCGTCTCCTCCTAAACCAAACACAATATCGTTTGTATTGAAAGGCAGTTCAATTCATTTTGGGTTAGATGTCATCGTAGAAATTGCAGTGTACATAATTACATAAAAATCACCAAATGAGAAATGGATTTTAAACACTGAATGCCGTATTACTATATACTCAACTCAGCTATCACATACAATTTAATAATTTATAAACTAAATATAATAAATCAGTAAGATTCATGTCTTGATTTAAATTATCTTTTACAAGATTTGGTACTGAGCTCCATCACGTCACATCTAATGTTTAAGACGACACAGTTTCATTATCCTACATGTATCTAAGTCACGATCACAACATTCAATACAAACTGAAAGGCTGTATTGTTATTATAAGGGTAGTTAATAGCGGGGTAACTGGAGTATACACTTTGTCTGCGTGAATAATATTACTTCGGGTTAGAGTATAGTCCGTATTTATACTTAACAAGTCTTCAAAATTTCCACAAAATGGCGGAAGTTGAATACCTCATACTTGTGGCTCCGAAATATTAAAAATAGTTAATTTATGCAATAAGCTTTGAATTATAGCATTAGCGGGAAAACATAATTTCCCGCCAATGCTATACTGCAGAACTTATTAGAAATTTCAAATTTTTCTGAGCCACAAGGCCGAGGTGTTTACCTTCCGCTATTTTTTGGGAATTTTGAAGACTTTTGGTAAATATTTGTAAATACGGGCTATACTCTAATCCTGAGTATACACTTTGAGAATACACACACTAAGTGTATTTGCTCAAGGTAGCCCGATATTAATCACCCTTAAACATTTGACAAACCTGACTAGTCTTACAGCTTCCACGGCAGTGTAACCTTTTTTGATCATCAAATACGCGATGACAAGAGTGGCAGAGCGACTCACGCCAACGTAGCAGTGAATAAAAACTTTTCCTAAAAAATTCACTCATGTAACTATTTTATTGAAGGGATGTCTACTATAAAAGAGTAAAAATGTTTGAATACCTCCCGATTCGACGGCATTATCAATAAATTCAGCTGCTTCTTCAAAAAACGGATGGATTTGAAAAGTAGAAATGTCCGTTGCTGTGATTCCTTTGAATTGAACCTTAAGACCCCTTTTGTGATAAAATTCCTCGTCCCCTCCAACGGAGGAAGCGCTCCCAGGCTTGGCAGAAGGAATATAGGCTGTATTGAGAATGTGAGTTATGTTCTCCTCTTTGAGTTTCAGGATATCTTTGGCTATTTCTCTACAAATTTAAATTCCGGAATGAATGAAAGTAGAGTCCAGATTTTTCATGAGTTTAAAGACTTACGCATCTCCAAGATATATTTTTCCTGGAATGATTTGGTCCCAGTGATTGAATCCAGTTGTACATCTTTCCTGGAGTGCTAGAGTTAAGTCTTCGGGTGTAGCTGCTAGTGGATGACCAAATGCACTCATTATCCTACCCAATACAAATCTCATAAAGGAAAACATAACAATGCAGACAAGAGCGAAGGCAATCTCTACAATTCCAATATCCAGATTAAATGAGGTCAGTAAATGAGGAGAAGAAAAAGGGACACTGCAAATTATATAACAGAATTTTGAATCCAAAAATTTGTACTTGTTATAATATATGAATGAATGATTTGTTACGTAAAAATGTGTAACAAATAGTTGGAATGAATGGAACAAACGAGATGAGAATAATTTAGAGAATAAGACAGGAGTGTAATTAGTTGCTCTTTTTTCTGTTAACTAAGAAATACTCGCTACTCTACTACTCTCGGCTCTACTCTACAAGATAAAGCAGCTATTATAATGCTATACTATCTATACTATAGTAGTTAACTAAAACTAATTGAATCAGTTGCTAGCTACAAACAGAACACTCTTCTCGGCCTAGACTCGTCACTTTCCTGCTCATGCTTATCTTTTGAACTTAGAAGAAGAGAATTTAAAAAATACACTCAAATATGTTCTAAAAACAGAGTCTTGTTGTTGTGACTGGTGTAGACCTTATGATGTTGGGGAATGGGTCTTGTCAATGATAAGACAACTACTACAACGACCACAATAATATCTCTTGGGACCTCACTTTTATAATTCCACTGTTACGTATCACACAATTGCTGCTTTTCAAGGAGCAATTTCGTAACGCATGTGTAGGTAAAGTAAACACTGCTTTGAACGGTTCTATACAACTCTAAGTGGCACATACCATCAAATATTCACGAAAGAAATTGATAAATAAATCATTCATATGCTCATAAAGTACTACGTGCTCCAAGTTTTGCCAAAACTTTTCAATGTCCTCAGTCGCTGCTGCTAAAACTTTCTAACATGCAAACATGCTCCAAGAAGAGCGTTTTAAGCAATGGACGAGGAAAAAGAATTTTCTTTGCGCTTGCAATATTTACTTTTTCAAAATATAGAGGATACATATAAACGCAATGGAAAATAATATTTTGTATCTTATACAATCATGGTGCATTTTTGAAGACAGGGAAAAAGGTTTTCTCCACCAGTGTAGCGTAATAGGGGATACCCGTTATGCAAAGTTAGGATTTACCATGCATTATACGCTTGAATATATAAAAACATCAGAACTTGTTAATTTAATTCTATTAATACGTAGCAGCGCTTAAAATACAGTAATTCGAGTTTCCTAAGTACTTAAACATTGAAAGGTTCGAGTCCATCAAATATGTATCATCAATCTCTATGGACGTTCACACAGGCAGGGAGGAGAGACATTATTATGTAATTGTATAGCTTGTTTATACAATCACCACTCTTTATGTCATTATGGGCCTATAGGATATTTAAATACACATTATTGGTAGCTGTGAGTCAGTTTGAGTGAGTATTTATAGGTAAGAAACTCTTCCGCCCACCTCATTTTGTCAGCCATTGAATTAACTATTTTCTTCGCATTCCAAGGCACGAAAAATGTCCGACTTAAGTAAATGGATTGTACTAGATTATGTGTAACGAACTAGAAATTAATGTCAACTGTTAAATACTTAGCGGGGGAATCGCAGTTTTTGTGAGCAAATAGATTAAATAAATAGAGACTAGGAGCTCCTTTTATTTTCGGTGAAAGAATTTCTCATGCTATCCACCCGAATTTCACTCACACCAAAACCAAGTGAACCGAACCACAAAGGCTATGAATTAAACTGACAATGAGCCGTCAACCTGATTTGCACTTCTTATCATGCTAAGGATAACTGGCAAATGCTCTTTCTTTTTCTGTATAAACCTTATAAGTGGATTCTTATAATATTTAGTATATATTACCGTTTGTATTCAAGCTCAGTTTGTATTAAAATGTACCCGGGTATGTATTTAAAAGGTTTTCACTATATTCCCAGCTGTCTTTCTAAATATATCACGTTAATCACGTATCACAGGAAATGTTCATAAAATGTTTTGTACATAAAATATATGATTTACGTAAAATGCTGTACATATGTAAATTAAGTAATTTATGTTAGTTGTACACAATAGTTAAAATGTAAATGTACATATAAAAGTTAAGTATTGGATCTGCAATATTTATTTTTCAAACCACTACCTCGAATACCATTATTTATATTGTATATAACGTTCAATAATATTTTTTAATATCAGATTTTGTATTTTTACTTGTCTGTTACTGGAGAAAAGCCACGGCTTAAGAAGTTTGACAATAAAGATTTGATTTGATATAATAAAATGATAAAATTGGCATTAAATACTAAGCTAAGCGATATATTTATGAGTATTAATGCTCCTTTACTTTCGATTTTGTTTTAATACATACTGAGTTCCAATACAAACGGTAATATAAATATACGTGTTTAGTAGTATTAAATTGGGTAAAGGTTTTATATTACCACAGAAAGGCTGTTCTCTTATATTAAATGTGGTTCCATTGGAACGTAACGACACCCAGACACGAAGAACGAAAAGAAGAACAAAAAGCAGAAGGAGGCAATCGGCAAACTGGCAAGTCAAACTAGACATTTCTATTAATATACTTATGCAGATGCATCCTCCTGTTATCTAAACAACCTGCTCAGTTTCTTCTGCGCTTTGGCACTTCTAAATCTGTCTCCACACTAATTGTGTCATTATGAAAGATGTCTGTCTCTACTAATATTTTAAGAGAATAATTAAAAATAGGACTTAATTGCACTGCATACTTCATATTTTTACCGATTTAATTTTGTCAGAATGTCTAAGTCACACTAAATGCAAAATATAAAATCTAGTACATCATATAATATTCATTTCTTAGGCTTGTTAGTTGAAGTCTCATCGTCCGCATCTTGTTGCCATTCATTTTGGAGTTGCTCCAATATTTTCGGTGTGATCAGACCTTGAGCCAAAAGTCTCTCGGTAAGTCTTCCTTTTCCGACCGCTGCAGTTGACTTCGATGATCCGATCAAACCCTTCTTCCTGCCAATGACTCCTCGACCTTTAATTTTCTTTGCATCTTCTTCGCTATCCCCAGTCTTTTCAGATTCTACCTCTTCCAAAGAAATCATTGGAATAGACAGAAAAGGAGTACCTAAAAAAATTACAGCAAATTCTTTAATTCAACTATTATAATGTCTACCTATTACATTATATATACTATAAAAATAAACTCATACAAGTCATATATATGTCCAGAATTAACTTATTTATTTTAGAAGGGAACTATATACATTTATAAAGCAGCAAACCCGATTACCCCGTTTCTTCCTGTTAGCAACAAAGTCATCATCGTCAGCGACAGCTCCTGATTCCGAATTTTTAAGTAATTTAGTAATACTGAATACACCCATTTGAATGATGGAGTCGAGTTCTTTCTGAGTATCTCGGACTAAGGTGGCATCAACAAATAAATCTTGAAAGCGATAGCTAAGCCAGAGGTGAAGATCTAAGACATCAAAAACAGATTCTAGATGCACAAGATCTAAGATGGTTTTGGGAGGATTGAAAGGCCACCCGACATGCCGACAAAGCCAGTCGAAAGTGATAGGTTCATTTTTACTGTACTGCCTTGCAAATTTGAGGAACATGGTGCAGACAAATGGCATTTTTCGATTAATTGGAGCACAGCAGAAAACGTAGCGAGCTCTGAGGGGTAAAGGTACGTGTTGAATCATATCGGCGAGGAATTTAAAGTCGTCGACATTGCACATAAAATACAAAGAGTCGTCAACAGTGCACAAACTGACGAAAATGTCCATGAGATTAGAGAGAGTGGCACTTGGGAGATGGTAGGCGTACATTTCTATTTGATCAGCTGTGGGATGGAGACCTGCTTGGATTAAATCGTCTGGACTGCCTGCCAACAGCCTTTCCAGCGTTGGCAAATCTTCTGATCTGTAAGTAGTAACTGCTCCCTTTGAAAATTGAGTACCGTAGCGCCCGGCCCTCCCAGCAATTTGAAGTGCCTGGGAAGTGGTGATTGTATCCATTTCTCTCTCACCCTTTTCGTTCAGCGTCGGCTTGATCAAAGAATAAAATATCACTCTCCGAATACTCAAATTCAGTCCCATCCCGATCGCGTCAGTCGCTACAAGGATTTTACACGGATTGTCGGGATCATTAAATTTTTGAGCTTGAGCTAATTTCGTTCCAGGCGGTAAACCACCGTAAATAACAGCTACTTCTTGTCCTTTCTTTTCAATATGCCTAGATACTGAGTAAATATCATTTTTACTAAAACAAACGATACAGTCTCCAGGACGAACTCTGTCCAGGGACTCTAGGGCTCTTTTTTCTACATCCAAGTCTGTCAGTCGCTTGTATTTGTAGACTTGCACATCTTCTCCAGTGGTAATCATTATATTCTTGACTAGTTCAATGGCGGCACTCTCTCCACAAAGATGAACCTCGTCAGCGACGACACCCAGCAAGGCTCTAGTCCACGCCCAACCTCTTTGTTGATCTCTCAACATTTGAATTTCGTCTACAACAGCAATCTCATCTACAAAGAATTGAATTGTGATTTAAATCATTGTTCCTAATTTTTGTATAGCAAATATTTATAACCGTGTAATAATTAGTATTAGTATAATAAATACTACATAATTAATATATAATGTTAACAACTAAGTGTAATAATAATAACTATGTACCTATATAATTCGTATTATAATATGTATTATGTATAATATATTTCAATTATTACATGGTATGTTGACAGAGGTCATTTCAACAGTGCAGGAAACATGCTGTGCAGGTTCTTGCTCTCCTTGAGCGTAGCGTCGTTCTTCTCCGGTGATCAAGTCACATGGTGTACCCTTTTGATTGCATTTATTGAAGACTTCCGTCGCCAAGAGTTTCAACGGTCCACAGTATACCCCGGATTTTGCGGCCATAAATTTTTCTAAGGCATGATACGTTTTCCCACTATTTGTTGGGCCAGCATGAAAAATAATTTTCCGAGTGATACCTCTTGCTTCTGGATACCAGTTTGCTGGGGAGCGTAAATCGCTTATTTTTCTGAGATCATCCATACATTCCAAATGAGGGAATATTTGTTTGGCATGACGAATAAAATAGATAAATAGGTCATCAATATGTGCAGCACCCTGAATTATATCGCTAAAAACAATATGTATATCCACGGGAAGATTTTCAGACTCTAGACAATAGCGACGGAAACTTATGAATGCTTGGTGAAACAGGTGATCTGTAAAAATGATGAAAACCAAATTTAATTTTGCATCCTAGGGGTATCAAAAGCATTAGAGTGTAGAAAAATTAAAGAAAATCAAAACCAAACATATAAAGAAGGAATTTATATTTTTAATAATATAAATATAATATTTACGAGGAATTTTAACGAATTCATTATTACTGTCAAGTCCATGTTCTAAGCTCAAAAGTTTAATTTCGCTCCTCCGAAAGAATTTATTTAAGACTTTGACAATTTCTTGCTTGTTTAGTTTTCCTGTCAATTCTGCTCCAACAGACACATCTTCAGCAATCGGCTGGATCGGCACTGGAACAAAGAGGTGAGACAAACTGCCGTTATTAGTGTTTTTATTGCTGCTGCTATTTTCCGGGATGGAAGTCTCTCTTCTTTTTCCACGCACGGGTATTACAGTATCTCTTCTATTTATTGTATGGCACACAACTGTTGGCAAAGTCCTTGTATTACAAAATGCAAAATTTCTTTGAAAAAAGTTATCACTATAATTTTTTAGGCTGTAATTGTTAGAAAACGTCCGTACAAATATATTTTTGGAGGCTAAACTAAGTCTACAAGGAATGCTAAATGTATAAAGTAAAATCCCATTTTTTTTAGGAAATCTTCCCCAGTTCGTTAGACTTGACATTTTGCTTTGAGAATTCCCGAATTTCGTAAATAAATAAAAAATTAAATGCACAAGTTTTAAGTTTAAAAGTTTAATGTTACATCATTTCCGTAAACTCAGTGAGATAGTTGGTGTCGGCACGTGAATACTTCAAACTAGATGAAATTAATTTCCGCGGGCTGCACCTGAGTGAAGATGGTCAAAATAATGATCTTAAGAGGCAAGATTCAGTCCCCTATCACATCAATCACTTCGTTTCACATTATATTAATAATCCATACAACATTCAGCATACAGGTAAGAGGAAAGTAAGATACATAAAATATTGCTTAATACAAACAGTAGGCACTCGGCAGTCAGCCCAAATATCTCCTCAAATAATATGAGACACCTTTTGCTCTTCTTCACCTTCATCCGATTCGATCCGATTCATCCGATTCACCTTTGATGCGGGTTCCGGTCGTTTTTTCTATAGAAACTTCACTAATTGGGATACGCCTTTTAAATTAGAACAGTACAAGGCTTGGCATAGCATAGACTATAGACGTCTTCTCTTTTCGATTTCAGCCTCAACTTTCAGCTTTTAAAGTCGGTTTCTGATAATCTTTTGTTCAACTTGCATTTAAGATTAGTGGGATAACTGCGATTTACTACACTACCTAACTACCTGCCTGCTCTGGCTATTGTTTTATGAGAGGAGCCAAATTCCAATAAAAGTAAGTAAATACGATTTACATAGTTTTATGTAAAAATAAAGTTGCTTTATTAGAAATAATTTTTTTAAATCATCGTTTTCAGCTGTTTTGGATTTTCAAATGTCAGGAAATCCTTTCAATATTATTTTGACTTCATAAAAAGTAAAGTAAAAATCGTTATTTCTTGATTACATTGAGAAAGAAACACTCATTCACTACACAATGTATGTTTTGGGTTAAAATGGATTCGTCAGTCGACTGAATTAAGTTACGTAACACCGTTAACACGTTCACATTTTATCAGCCTTTGTATATGGGGCAATGATAGAAAAACCGACTATGTATGTACTATGTATGTATGAACTGTGAATATGAAACAGAACGGAGCTCTAAGCTCCGCGGAGCTTGGAGCATTTATACTTAATCATTTCCTTTCAGGTGAAAATGGAAAAAGTAAATAGAGAAAGTGAGAAAATGGATCCCATTTCGAGTGGTGAATCCGGGAACGATGAAGAAAAGGAAACCACTGTATCCCAGATGCCCCAGACTCAAAAAAATCCTTTTGAACTAGCGCCTGTATATATAAATATTATTAATATCTAAATGCAAATATCTATTTCGATGGTTGAACATTAGATAATGGGGGTATGAAATCTTAATTTAGGTTATAATATGTGTGCTTCAGCATATGAATGTGACGGGCCTCAAAAACTGCCGATTTATTTCAAAAGAATGGAACTCAGCAGCTTTGTTGGAATTGAAACGTCGTTCAAAAATCGTGTTCAAAAAAGTTTGGGATCGGGACAACCGTGTTGTGTGTATCAGGAATCCTGCTCTGTTTAATGAAGAGTTTTCGGATCATTCGTCAGTAATTCCTTTCACTGCATTCGGGTTTTCCTGTGGGTTCGAGATGGGTGCGGATTTAAGTAGCATAGGGTGGAAGATATCAGAGATAGACAGATTCCTCCAAAGCCACAAGAATATCTTACACGAATTGCATGTCAACGCTTTGAATTTGTTTAATGACAAAGGAGTCAAGTTGAAACATTTTAACATAACGACATTCATAACAGATTCACTGATGTCAATGCCAAATGCTATCAGCACAAAATTGTCGGTAACCCAAACCTGTCATTCGGAGAGCACAAAAATTATAATTCCAACCTCTTCCCTTACTCATGTAAAGAAAATATCATTGATTGGTGTTTGCAAGGTAGTTCTTGGTGATGTCAAAATTAGTCCCACTGAATTAACGCTAGCAAATGTCATTTTCTTGAGGGACAAAAAATACATCACTAGTTTTTGTATCAACGATATTTTTGATCTTTCAAAGGCCAAGGAGGTCCGACTAGAGTTTTTTAGAAATTGCAAAATATTGTTTGATGTGAATTTAAGTTATTATAGTGAAGTGGATTTTGATTATCTATATTTGATGGGTGTCAAAATCTTGAATTGGAGGGGCTGTACATGGGTTGTGAAAAGATTGAAAATGCGACAGTGTCCATTTGTAGAACGGACAAAAATGCAAATCAAAGAATTTCTTTTTTATTTTGATAAAATCAACATTTCCTTTCTTCCAAGATCAATCGAAACACTTGTGCTTCGTGTGAATGACGACAGACATATTTTTTGTAGTCAGTATGTTGTTCTACCCAATTTAAAGTCTTTGTGTTTATACACAAAGGCGAATCTCTCCAATTCGATTTCTCATTTTGTTACCTGTCCCTTAGTTGAACTGGATTTAGGTTGCGAAGGCTCCCATTCACTTGAAATTGATTTTGAGTCCATTCCAAAAACCGTTAAAAAACTGAAACTAAGCGCAGTGAAAGTTAACATTCAGGAGGGAGACGGCGCTTTAAATCTTGATAAACTCGTTTTGGAAAACTACTCGGTTACCCGCCATGACGATATTTTAAAGATTTTCACTAGTTCCCATGTTAAGACCAAAGAGCTGGTTATCGTCAGTTGCTTCGGCATACAAGCAGATCAAAGTTTCGTATGGTTTTTGGAATTTGATAAAATGTGTCTGGATTCTCAACAACGTTTTTACGTCGGACCATTTCAATGGAATCTTTGGTTCCCGTTTAAAAACAGCCACATATATGTTCAAATATGTGGATAAGGAGTCTCGATATTATTTTTTTGAAAATCTCAGGGGCAAGGCCATCGATTCCGAGGAATTTCTAAAAATGGAATCTGTATCGCTAGTTGAAAAGCATATGTGTCCATTAATGTAATTCTGCTATCTGCTTTTAATTCTGTATGAGTGTTATTTAAAATGTGATTCTAGTGAATCTGATTAACTTAATACATTCCTATCTACCTGATTATAAAAACTTTAAATTGTATTAGAAACTTTATATAAAAATGTAAATCAAAAATGTTATTTGTTTGTCGTTTGGACGGGCATGGCCACCAGGCACGTATGTGGAGGAAACGATAGGGGGCCAACCCCCTTAAGACCCCGGTTCCTTTAAATTTGGAAATCTCTGATGACTATCAAAATATTTGTAAAAATTGCTTTACAACTATTGGAATTCTGTCTAAAGTTCTTACCCGATTTTCTTGTGTTGCACATTTTTGGAATCCTGGATATATTGTAGACCCCCTCATTGTACAAAATATACGATATGTTTACTCATTAATATATCTTATTGCGATTACAATTTTGTAGCAGACAAAATCTGCTAGAAAATTTAAATATCGTATATTTTATAAAATGGGGTGGTCGACAATATATTCAGGATTCCAAAAATGTGCAACACAAGAAAATCGGGTTAGAACTTTAGACAGAATTCCAAGAGTTGTAAAGCAATTTTTACATGTATTTTGATAGTCATCAGAGATTTCCAAATTTAAAGGAACTGGGCTCTTAAAACAGAAAACTTCTTTTTTCCAAACAGGCTAAAAATCGTAAAATTTTCCAAATGCTATTTGGTGACCCCCCCGCTCCACTAAATTCCTGAATACGTGACTAATCGTCTCAATCGCAATCTTTACTACTTTTTATTATCCAATGTACGCATGATTATGCTGAAATGCATCCTTTCGAAATTGAGTCACGCATGCTGGGGCCCTGGGGGCTACTAGTTAAATATTTTGACAAGTTAACTAATAAGACATCTGAAAAATTTACTTTTCTTTTTTATTCCATAAACTTTTATTTTTCTGTTAATATTAAAGTAGGATTGAACAGGTACTTTTATCTTTTTGACAAAATATCTTAACAAGGGGCAACAGAAGTGCACAATTTTTGTGGTTGAAGATGAGGACGAAGTGGTCAAGTAATCGAAGATGTTTGACACAGGAAGAAACTTATTTCCAAAATGTTGTACATATATAAACCACAACTACACTATAGCAGATGTTTATAATACTATATTATTTATTACTATGCTGGCATCATTCATTGTGTCAATTTTAACAATTAGAAATTACTAGTACAGAAAGTACTGATATAATAAGAACAATAATATTATGGACATTTTAAATTTTACATGGATGCAAAAAAGAATTATTGCATTTGCATAGATAATAGTCATTATAACTACTGGATGGCAAAATATTAAGAATAAGAATATAATTTACTTGATTATTTACATTTTTAAGGCATATATAATATTGCTTTTTTATAATGATCTCTTATTGTTTCTTCAATTCCTTAAAATAGTAAAACCTATATTATCGTATATGTAATATGAACTATATTTAATTAGCTGATGAAATAAATGTACAACTAAGTGTATCTATGAAATTAATAAATGTTCAACTGTGTGTAACTATGAAATTAATAAAGGTACAACGGTGGGTAGTATTAATATGAAACAAAAAATGTACAACAATCAGTGTGTTCCATTCCATTTTAGCCGGCTAAAAATGATTTTGGCCAGCTACGGAGCCAGCCTGCTAAATTGGCAGAAATAGTTAGTGACTGAAATGGCTAAAAATGGTAATATTTCAAATTTCCGACCAAATCAAGGATGCTTATCTCAGTTCAAATATTTTGGCCATTTTTAACGGCTGGTCACCGAACACTGACGATAATGTTATATTTCACTAGAAATAATAACTATGAAATAAATATGTACAATGTATATAACTATGAAATAAATGTATATAACTGTTGTGCTGACCTACCTACAGTTTGTTTTGTGGTTGTTCAATCAGATGAGACTCTAAGTCACATAGTTGGCGAATGAATCCATCATTAGGAAGGATGTCTCTTTTTGATCTGCACAAATTGAAATTGTTGAAAAACATCAATAATTATGGCAAACGTTTTAAATGTATTTCAAATTAAAGGAATT
This sequence comes from Tomocerus qinae, assembly GCA_020055645.1. Lineage (NCBI taxonomy): Eukaryota > Metazoa > Arthropoda > Collembola > Entomobryomorpha > Tomoceridae > Tomocerus > Tomocerus qinae. The sequence goes on from CM034550.1 coordinate 138,846, forward strand.
GTCTTCAAAAAGTTTCTTTGCATTGCTGCTCATCTTGAATTTTTAGTCCCTTATTAATTTTTAGCTGAAGAGATATCCTTGGTTCTCTCTTCCTTAAAACAATAATTGTATGATTTAAGAAATATAAAGCGTAATGACAAATTCCTTTATTTTGACGAGGGATAAGTCGATGAAAATCAATCTAACCCAACTAACTGGACTGCTTCAGCAGCGGACATGTTTTTCTTTATCATCAGGTATGCAATGACAATAGTGGCCGAACGGCTCACACCCATAAAACAATGTACTAATACTTTCTCTATAGTAATAGACCACAAATTAATCGTTTTCAACATTTGAAAAATATGAATCAAAAAATAATTAAAATAAAATATTATACCATTGGAAGTAAGAGCTTTATGAATGAACTCGGCCGCATCTGCGAAGAAAGGATGGAGTTGGAAATTGCTTTCGTCCGAAGCAGCAACACCCATAAACTCGCATTTAAAGCTTTTCGAAGCGTAATACTCTTCATTAGTCTTCACGTGCAAGAAGTTATCACCAAATTCATCAAAAGCAGCGTTCAAAATATAAGTTATTCCGCAACGAGACAGGAAATCCACATCTTGAGCTGCCTCTCTTTACAAATTATATTACACAGACATAAAAAATAGGAAAGTTTTTTAATTTACATCCTATTCACTTACATTCCTCCAACGTAAATCCCCGGGTAGACCTGATCACATTTACTAAAAGGAGACCTGGAAGTTTTTCGAAGTAGCGACTGGAGTTCCTGCACGCTGGAACGAGTAGTATTTCTTCTGTTTTCGTCCATTGTGTCTGAAAATAATTATTTACCCATTTAAATTGATCCGGATGTACTAAATTTTACTTATGCTTTGGGGTATGCTTTGGGGTACACAACGGAAAATATTAATAATTATATATCTATATGATTCTACTGACGTATACATATAACATATAATATGAAATGTTTGCAATGAAAATTAAAGCACAATGGTGACATTTATTCAATTATTGTGAAATTAATTGGAATATTAGTTACATTCATAATTGATATCTGTGACAATATAAAGTTTTGTCTTAAGTGATGACCACACGAATAAGACCTTCAAAAGCATATTTTAATTTACTTACATTTATTATTAACTTTAACATGATGTATTATAGATATATATACCATTATACAAATTCGTATCACTCATTATTATAGGTAATTAATTACTTATCTGACTGACGTATACTGACCATCGTATACCATTTTGGTCAAAAAACTTTCAAGTAACTTAAAAATGCTTATCTATATAAAAATTTTCTAGCAATTAAGACTTTTATTTACAATTATGTACAAACACCATTACAGGTATTGTTACCACAGCTCAACGTCTAAGTACAGGGCAAGACAGGATCCATTATCGTCATATAAACAGTAAAATTACTGACTTTTGTCGAAGTCAGAGCTGTCCCCGGTAAGGCCTATGTTAAATTGAAAACAACGTATGTGAGGCTGTCACAACGTCCTGCCCTGTGAGAAAGTCATTTTGGATATCATCTCTAGGCTGTTTCCATAGGGGTGTAAAAAACAGATTAAATTGGTAAACTTAAATGGAGATTGACCAATTTGATCTGTTTTTCACACCCCTATGGAAACAGCCTAGAGATGATATCCAAAATGACTTTCTCACAGGGCAGGACGTTGTGACAGCCTCACATACGTTGTTTTCAATTTAACATAGGCCTTACCGGGGACAGCTCTGACTTCGACAAAAGTCAGTAATTTTACTGTTTATATGACGATAATGGATCCTGTCTTGCCCTATACTTAGACGTTGAGCTGTTGTAACAATAATAAGCATCTCAATGTTTGCATGATTTGTCATAAGGCTAAGATGAAGACTTTTTTTACTGCTCTTCTTACATGGTGACATAGAAAATACTCTTTCAAACTTTTACTTTGAATCAAATTGTCGCTCGCTACAGAACCTTCAAATTAAAACCCAAAAATAGTAAATATTAAAGAATACGAATCTTAGTGATCCTAAATATTTTAATAATAAAATTAACAATAAATGCGTATGTTTTTGTTGTACGTAATGGTAATACACAAATTGTGTATAAGCAAAGTATACATCTAAACAGCGACAAAAGAATAATCAGCTATGAAACGTTAGATGACTATTTAACTAAAGCAGTGTATAATACTATTTTTTGGGTCTAATGTAACTATTTTTAATGTAAATATAATCTAATGTATATAATTAACACATTAATAAATATACATAGGAAAAATAGATTTTGTTTTATGTGTAATTCTCGACTAAATTGTACATGTTGCGTTCTTCTACTCGATATCTTTCTTTACTACAGAAAAGGAAAACTTTTAATATACAAACCTACTCAATTTAGTTCACAAAGACTAGAATTACTAAAACATTCACCGATTAATTTCACATCAGAAGTCAGGTCAGAATGCCAGTTAGTTTTTTAAAAACTAATAAATTATTTTATTATTAGTATATAGTATACACAATATCAAATGTTAATACCACATAATTTCAATGTTTCTTATAACATTTAATTTTGGCCATTTAGCGATTTTTATATGTAAAAACCTATGCTCATTAAAACCTGTCCAAATACAATATTGTTCTTTAGAATATTATTAACATTAGAGTAGAAGAATAGAATACATTCTGTGGTAGTTACAGTTTCGTAAATAAATATAGATTTATCAACTTGGCCGAAAATTTTATTATGCTTAAGGTTGCTCATCACGCCTGTATAGCAACCGCTTGGGCCTATCTAAATGCGTGTTAAAAAATGCTTAACATCAAGCTTTATTCCTCCCGAAGATTACGGCCGATTTTTATGGGACTTACATTTTTGGAATCCTGGACAATCGAGGAACACAGGAGGGCGGATGGACTTTTGATATTATTGCTTTAAATGCTTTTAAAAAAATCGAATTCCAAAAAAAGTGAATCAGTTTTAGTTTTTATACAATGTTGATTTTTTTGCACCATTTAAAGCAATAATATCAAAAGTTCATCCACCCTCCTGTGTTCCTCGATAGTCCAGGATTCCAAAAATGTAAGTCTCATAAAAATCGGCCGTAATCTTCGGGAGGAATAAAGCTTAATGTAAAGCATTTTTTAACACGCATTTAGATAGGCCCATGCGGTTGCTATGCAGGCGTGATGAGCAACTTTAAATGATAATGCACAATAATGTAAACTAACTATTATTAGCTAATATTGGTTTTCACAATTCCAAAGCTCAATGACATAAGTAAGGTTATATTTAACTAAACAATTATTAACAAGTTATATTATGGGTAACTTTTTCTATCACTAAAAGATATTAGATTGGACAAATCCCTCTTGCAGTGGTTTACGCTCATTATTTATTTGCCATTTTCTTTTTTGCTAATCGAGCATCAAGCTCACATAATTGTTCCAAAAATCCGTCGTTTGGATAAATCTCCCTGCAACTTCTACACGAAAACAAAAAAATTAGCTAGACAATGTTTTTGTAGAAGCAGGATTAAAATTGCATCAAAAATTAGGGTGGCATACCTAACCCATTTAACTGCCTCCGCTGCTGACATTTTCTGTTTCAACATAAGATACGCTATGACCAAAGTAGCGGATCGGCTAACTCCCTATAGATCAAAAAAGTCATCATTAATATTGCATTTTTGAAAATCGATTTATTTAATTATTTTTTTAACAATTTAATTTGTTGTACTTTATTTTAAGTATTTTAAATATTTTATATGTATAATTTTTGCCTGTATTTTATTTAATATTTTAATTCAATTAATTCTACAAGTAACAAACCTGATAGCAATGCACGTAGACTTTTCCTAAAGAAAACCAAAACATCATAAACTAAAATTAAAAATAATTTCACAATGCGCAAGAATGATGCATTAGATAACTTTTAAATAAGAATGCACCATTGGCCTTAAGAGCGTTATCAATAAACGCAGCAGCGTCATTGAAATAAATGCTGATATCGAATCCGAGAATATCCATTGCAGGAATTCCTTTGAAGGTGCATTTATAATTTCTGTCTTTATAAAATTTTTCATCTGTATCGACATAGAGAAAGGAACCGGAACCAAATGCTGAGTTCAAAATATGCGTTATTCCCAATTTCTCCAATTCCACTAAATTTTTAGCTCCTTTTCTGTTATCAGAGCAATAAATACATTATTAAATTATAAAAATTGATGAAAATACACTGTAGAGCACAATCGTCTCGGTAATCTGCAGTCGTTCTTACGGCTAATGATGGCTATATTAAATATTTAAAAACCATTTGCACGCAATAACTTACGCGTCTCCCAAGTAGATCCCCTCCCAAACTTCATCATAGTTATTGTATTTCTTGCTGGAGCGTTGTTGAATAATTCCTTTGAGATATTCCAGATTTGCTGGAAACGGAGAAAATTTGCCCATCACACCGTTGAAAAACTAGAATCCATTCACAGAAAAAGATTTATCAGTTTCAACATTATCAAAAGTTAATCAATTAAAAAAATTAATAATTAAAATTTATTTATTGAGTGTAATTACTTTTTTTATGGGTAGCATGATTAAAGATGTCTTTAAGGTGCAGCTGCGGCTTTAACACTTTTCACACAATCAGCTTTAGGACTGTTTTTGAGAAGACTTTTATACAACGAGGACAGCTACTGGTTTTGGGTTGCCTTTAATTTTGTGTGCAATTAGATTGAAGTAGAGTGCTCTGGATTGAATGTTTAAACTGCGCAAACCAAATGAAGTGGTAATAATAATAAATCAACATCGATTCTCCATACTTCAATCAACATAAGAGTTTTATGTGGCGACCATTATTTCTTGAGAGTCAATGATTACACTTTTTTTTAAGTTTTTTAAGATTATTTTTTAAAATTAGGATTATCTTAATACTGACCGACTGCCTGCTGATTAAATAACTTTTAAAAGTTAGTTAAATATTAGAAACTAATTAGATTAGGATCATAAATAAAAAGAGGTAACTTCTCTTATGGGCGTATATGATAACAATGAGCATAACAAAATATAGTAGATATATTATGAAAATGGGAATATATAATAAGTACTATGATGTATTAATGAAATAGGAAACAACATATTTCAATTACAATGCAATTAGGCAACATGGAAAGAGTATTATTATATATTAGTATTAGACTGCAGCTTAATTATGGTTTGCTTTTCCTCATTACTCACTGCAGATAATATCATGAGAATGCTAAATGACGTAAATTAAAGTAGTGAGTAGCTTCAGTTCGTAGAAATCAATTGCATATTGACAATAAATATTTTCTACATACTAGCCACTAGCTCACTAGCCACAATAGCAGCTATTATTAAATTGTTTGTACGTATTCTCGCATGAATTCTTAATCATAAAATCGTTAACAGCCCCGCCTTATTTGCATATATGAAATCGAATTACGGACAATATTGATATTTTATGGTTAAACCAAAGCAAAGATAACTGGACTAAGTCAAAGAAAACGGTACACCTAATTATATTTTTGGTTCAACTGATTTAATCAGTGTCAATGTCAATATGGTCATTATTTAGCGTTTAGTGTATATGGTCGCTCTAATAAAATTTAAAATATTATGATTTGCACTTTTCTTGATGGCTGCAGCTTTTTTCCATTGCTATTTGCTTCTAATCAGTTTTTTGTGTCTGCATGTCTTCACTTAATATAGTGAAAGAGTAATGACATGCCACTTGCCACATATATCGTCCCATTCCCATATCATATATAATGTTGGTAACAATTAAAAATGTTTTACTATTTTGCTAACTAACACCATACCAAGTAATCGTTTGATTGAACATTTCATGGAAATAAGTAGGGACAGATGAGCAAGATTTAGTGATGGGGTTTGTGAATGAGATAAAAGTGGATATAAAAATTGTAAAATTAGTTATAGACTTATACATCTGTGTATATTGAAAAAGTATAGTTCAAAGTTCAGGAAACTCACATTAATAACAGATTTTACTTCAGTTCAAATTAACGTGTAGATATGCAGAGAGGACCTTTGACTTCTTGATGTCGCTATTCGGCCTATACAAAAATATACACATGTCATTAATGTAAAAATAATGGTAAACGGATAACTTATTATAAATTATTTCGTATATGAGGGCAGTGACAATTTGTATATGCACATGGATATCCCGTATATAGATAGTGATAATTTGTATATGCAAAAGGATATCCTGTATATTGATAGTGACAATTTGTTTACGCAAATAGATATTTTGTATATGGTCTAGCATAGATTATTGACATGAACAAGGACGTATTTAGGGGGGGTGCTAGGGTGCTTAAGCACCCCCTAAATTTTCCAAAAACACACTAGATGATTCTCAAAAATTGATAAAAAGTAGTTTTATCCATAAGAAAAATCTGCTCGTATGTTTAAGCACCCCCTTAGATTGATTTCTAGATACGCCCTTGGACATGAAGGAAAACATTGCCACAAATGGGAACACATTATGGCTAGCCATACGAGATAGTAATGAGTTAATAATCATGATAATGATCATAATAATCTATGCTAAGAGCATATACAAAATATCCATTTGCGTGTACAGGATGTCACTTTCCATATACAGGATATCCATTTGCATATACTAGACGCCACTACCCATACGAAATAATTTATATAAATTAGCCGTGATACAATAATAATTCACATAAATTCAATCATATCTGTAAAGTGATGCTGCACTCATAATAAACTAATAATAATTATACTGGCCTATGGCGTCAACATGTGCAAAGATACCTAATTTATTTTCTGGAAAAAAATTATAGAAATACTGCATCCAAAATTGTTATAATTTAATTTGTCCTGATGGTATGAAAAGTTTTCAAATGTAAATTTTAGTTTAAAAAATTACAAACAGTATGTTTACACATACATATTTAATAAATCAATAACTTGGTCATATTGAATAGGAGGTTGAGGGGTAGATATTTTGTTTTCGTATATGAGTAATATATATATATAATTAATGTGGTTGAAGGAATTGACGTCTTTTAAACGTGGCTAATATAGTAAGAAAACAAGGTTGCCATTCCAAGTTGTCTTACGTGCTATATAATATTTTATTTTAATTGGTATGCGGTTTGTGTGGGAGTTAGACTTCAACAGCAGAATAGGATATCAACAAAATGTATAGATAATAAATTGATTCATAATTGTACCACTTCCTGTTAAGCTGATTAATTTGTCATTTGTCAGTTCACTGAGTTGTTTGCAACAAACAATTAAAATTTGAAATTATATAATAATATCCAACATAAATCTGAAATCACTTCATTTGGCACTTTATTCCGTCAAGACCGATATTATACGTATATGTACAAACACAAAAATACAATCTTAATCAAGACATTTAATTTTTTTACTCTCAGTTTTGTTCTGTATCGTTTTCGTCATCTGATTTGGATTTGCGAGAAGTATATTTAGGAACTGTAGATTCAAACCAGTCCGCTATGATATATGTAGGTATATACATTGTGCGTCTTAAGCCCACACCACAACATAGAAACCAATAGTTAGTTATTTATAATATTATTAGCAGTGATTTATTTATTTTGAGGATGGACCGGATGGAGTGCACTTCATTTCGTTTAAAATGGGTAATTTAAAGGCACCTTAAGTCCAATAATGTAGCGAATGTAGCCCATTTCAAAATATAACTATCTAACTTTTATTGGCAATTTATGTCTTCTAAATATGCCTTCAGTTAAAGCTAGGAATTATCCAATCCATCCATTATCCATATAATCCATACATGCATGCACATACATTATATAGAACTGGGGCATAATTTAACCATAATTTAATTAGTAGGCTTTCAAAAAAATCACTTCCAATTTCAGTCCACCAGTTGTGTGTGTGTTAGGGGGAGAGCACGGCTACTACTATTGATTAGTAGAGCTATGCTACCGCTCAAGCCGCGAGGGCTTACTTGCAGTGACTCCCGGAACAACTTTACTAAGTGTACAGACTTACACGAAGAGACTTAGTGAAGAGTACTGAACCATGAGACGGAACGACTCAACACTGTCCCGCAACTCGATCTGGTGGGCAGTCAGAGAGGGACCGGGACATGTAAGCCGACCGCCAGTGACCCCAAGCAAATCACTTATGGCAGTCTACTTCAACCCACCTTATCCCCTCATGCGCATCCCATTGTCCAGACTTGTGCTAGGTAGAACTCGTAGCACGTATACAGACCAACAGAACAATCCATACACTACAGACAGGGCATTGATAGATAATCATATTGTCACTAAGATAGGCAAATCAATGCTAATAACGAATATACGGCAAAGACAGCTTCTCCCAGCTCCAGACTACTACCTTATAGACCTGAGGCGCTCCAGAGATTCGAACTCCAGACCTCAGCCTGAGAAGCGGCTGTTTAGACCACTAGACAGACCTGTACGCCCACCAGTTAGTTGACTACACCGAAAAAATATTGAAAGGTGAAACGTACAATAAAAGTGTAGTGAATCAATGTTTTCATGAGATGATGAATTTTGAAAATTCAGAACATTTTAATATGCATTAATTTAAAGAATTTGATTCGAATTCTGCTATACTTAATTAAGACTAATAAAAACAAAGCCATTGTTCCAAATTGAATGTGCTCTCTTCATGCATCAATCAAAATAATATAATAATGCATATCAACAATAATAATCATACGAAAAATTAAACACATTCATTCATATAGATTTTTATGCTCTATAATCTACCTAATAGCTCTAATAATATTATTATTATTATTATGTCTAATTGACAATTAATTAATGTCTTCAATAATGTACCCCAACGCATACGTTCATGTACTAAATTTAGCACATGAAGGTATGCGTTGGGTTGTTGGGGTACATTATTGAAAACATTAATTGATAACGGAAAATTCAACCTCAGTTACTCAACTCCATTCCAATATTTCCAATCCAAACATACTCAATATTACTCAATTGCATTCTTTTTGTCACATTCCTTGTACATAAAAAATATTATAGTTTATTTTTTCAATTCCAATCCGCCATCCGTCCAATCAATCGGCCTTTAGGCGTTCGGAAATTCTAAGTTGCTCTCTGCTCTTAAGCTAAAGCTTGCTCACCATTGCTATTTTTCCTTTGGTACCTGTTTTGAGTTTAAAACTGTGCAATGGTTAGTAGTTGTAATAATTGTAAAGAATTAAATAATTTGTAAAAGCGATTTATAAAAAGAAGACTATTTTCAAAACATTATTATTATAATTTAGTAATATTGTTATATAGGGTATTAATTTCTCAGTAGTAAATTTTCCTTCCTCTCAAACTTAAAAGTTCAATAAATAACCATTCCCGAGAAATCCAGAAAGAAGAATCGCGTAAGAGACATCATCATCAATAAATAAATAATTTTCTGAAAACCATTGTTGATTAAAATTAAACGCATTTTAACGAATGCATTTTTAATGTTCGTTCACGCCCTGTCGAAAAGAAATGGAAGAATCCATTCCAAGAGCTTCTGTGATCTCACTTCTCTCAAATCCTTTTTTGTCACACAAAACAGATGTTTGTAAAGAAGTCTCTGAAGTTGTAAATGAAAAATGCGACATCTTCGAAGGCTCAAAAAATACCTTAGGTTGTTCGTCAAAATCTGTTGAGAATAATATGATAACTTTGGCAGAATCTTGTTCGAATTGCAATGCCACATTTGCTAGTAAAGATGACAGAATTACTTTGGTGTATATTGATGGACCGTGTCAAAATATCAGTATTCCAGTCGCACTAGCGTTTGTCTTTGAGTCAAGAGGCAGAGATGTAAATGATTTATCCGAATATACCGAATATAGTGTATTTTTTAAAAATGGTACAACAAATCGGAACTCACAATTTCCTTTATGTCTGAAGTGTTCGTGTAGTTTGCGTTCTTTATACAAAGCGTTCAGACAATTCGCTGAATTGAGGAATTTGGAATCTTTAATTGCTAAAACGCTGGAAGAAATCCCATCGGCAGAAGCTGTGCAACGAGAATTTTTAAAAGGAAAAGCCAATAAGGAGTCAGAAAATGAAAGTTTCTCTTTATTTAATATAAAAATTGAGGCTGACGATTGCTTGACAAATCTTGATTTGATTGACAGCAATTTTGATCCTAACTTAGCGTTCCCCGAAATCAATAGTGACAGCGAAGGTTTTGACGATAACGGTGATGGAGAAAACAATCAAAGACACTCAGACTCAAACGAAGAGTCAGGTAAAACTAAAATTATAATGTAACCAAAATATAATTTTTTGTCGTGGTTCTCATCTTTATATATAACTATAGTTCATTTTTTTGATTGAGAAATTTAATGTAATAACACTAAAGAGTAATTTAGACGAACTCAGACCAACTTAGGTTATAGATTTAGATAGGTTAATTTATTGCTTTATTAAGCCCGTGATTATAGGGTCAGGGTAGGTACACGAAACCCGAAAGGTATATACCCGAACCCGAAAGCGTGTATACCCGAAACCCGAAAGGGTATATAACCGAACCCGAAAGCGTATATACCCGAACCCGAAAGCGTATATACCCGAACCCGAAAGGGTATATACCCGAAAGCGTATATACCCGATGACTTATTTTCGGAATTTTTTTCCACCAAAACACCTGAAACCTGAAAGTTCCACAGGCAACACTAGTATGTAGTCGAATTGTGTTTTTATTAAAATCGACTACCCCATTTAGTGGTACTTTGTCCTAATTAATCAAAATTACACTTAATTAAACCAACGGTGATATAACTTGCCCAAAAAAGCATTAATCAATCAAAATAATTCATTTGTGTGAAACAAGTGTTAATTAGGGTAAACATACTGCAATTATTAAAAGTTAGCTTCAAATAATGATATTCATCTTTGAATAATGTTATTCATCTTTGAATAATGTTATTCATCTTTGAATAATGTTATTCATCTTTGAATAATGTTATTCATCTTTGAATAATGTTATTCATCTTTGAATAATGTTATTCATCTTTGAATAATGTTATTCATCTTTGAATAATGTTATTCATCTTTGAATAATGTTATTCATCTTTGAATAATGTTATTCATCTTTGAATAATGTTATTCATCTTTGAATAATGTTATTCATCTTTGAATAATGTTATTCATCTTTGAATAATGTTATTCATCTTTGAATAATGTTATTCATCTTTGAATAATGTTATTCATCTTTGAATAATGTTATTCATCTTTGAATAATGTTATTCATCTTTGAATAATGTTATTCATCTTTGAATAATGTTATTCATCTTTGAATAATGTTATTTATCTTTGAATAATGTTATTCATCTTTGAATAATGTTATTCATCTTTGAATAATGTTATTCATCTTTGAATAATGTTATTCATCTTTGAATAATGTTATTTATCTTTGAATAATGTTATTCATCTTTGAATAATGTTATTTATCTTTGAATAATGTTATTCATCTTAAGATGTGAATGTTATTCATCTTAAGATGTGAATGTTATTCATCTTTGAATAATGTTATTCATCTTAAGATGACATTCACATCTTAAGATGAATAACATTATTCAAAGATGAATAACATTATTCAAAGATGAATAACATTATTCAAAGATGAATAACATTATTCAAAGATGAATAACATTATTCAAAGATGAATAACATTATTCAAAGATGAATATCATTATTTGAAGCTAACTTTTAATAATTGCAGTATGTTTACCCTAATTAACACTTGTTTCACACAAATGAATTATTTTGATTGATTAATGCTTGTATTCACTAAACAATGCAGATTTCTATTAATTATTGCTTGTTTTGACTATATACAGCTTTTTTGGGCAAGTTATATCACCGTTGGTTTAATTAAGTGTAATATTGATTAATTAGGACAAAGTATCACTAAAAGGGGTAGTCGAATTTAATAAAAACACAATTCGACTACATACTAGTGTTGCCTGGGGAACTTTCACGTTTCAGCTGTTTTGGTGGAAAAAAATTCCGAAAATAAGTCATTCGGGTTCGGGTATATACGCTTTCGGGTATATACCCTTTCGGGTTCGGGTATATACGCTTTCGGCTTCGGGTATATACGTTTTCGGGTTCGGGTATATACCCTTTCGGGTTTCGGGTATACACGCTTTCGGGTTCGGGTATATACCTTTCGGGTTTCGTGTACCTACCCTGACCCGTGATTATTATAAAGAGATCGCAAACTTTTGTTTCGTGTATGTATGTATCTATTTATGTTTAATTGCTTGAACGTATCGCTTCATCAGGCACGTATTTAGAAGGGGTGGATGAATGGGTCCCCCAAGGAGTGTCAACAGCTTTAACAGGAGCGTTCAACGTTCAGCTAGTCACTTTGCGTGAATATCTATAAGGGACAAATCCTACTGGTCAGTAGTCAATCTTGTCATTGGCAACAATCGGATAAGGGTCGAAAAACGTCCCATATAGATATTCACACAAAGTGCCTAACTGAACCCTCCTTTGGTCCCCTAAGTCAGAAAACCGGTATTTTTTTTTAAAATAACGAAACATATATCATCTTTACTCTACATAAACATAAAGCGGGGCATGCGCATGGGATTCTTTCATTATTCTTGAATAAATGTTTGTATATATGTCCGTAATATTTTGTAATTAATGAGTAAGGGTATATAATATTTTGTAATTAATGAGCAAGGACTAGACTACTGAGTCCAATCAACGGTCTATGAAATTCGGGCCAATGCGCAGTCGCTAGAAATTTACTGATTGCAACATTTTCTAGCACACTTTGTGTGCTAGGATTCAACTAGTACTATATACCAAGGTATTTCTATATACAACGCGGGGAGTTGTGGTGCGCAACATCACTATAGTATAAACGTAAAAAACACACATGCGCATTAAATTCTATATGTATCAATGTATGTATGTCAGGCATCAAAAATTGGCAGTCCGGTAGGTGTGAAGCCAATAAAACTCTAGTCATTAATAAAATTCTACTATGTATGAATGTTTATTTTCGTGATTACATTACAATTTACATAATTTTCCAGAACCAGCTGCAGTATCACGTCCCAGAAGAAACGTCCCACGAAAACGCTATTCTGCTGTTGAATATGCCATGGATTCTCCAGATGATGACCCAGAAAAATCTTTAAGCAGCTCTAATGAATCTGATGATGATGACGAAGACTTTAAACCGGAAATGTATGTTGAAGACAAAAGGGGTAATAATCTTTCTACTAGTAAACATAGTAAGTACTTTATTCATATTATATTAATTCTTGGTCGTTTTTCAATCCCCAGCTTAGTTTTTCAATAACATTGAAACTTAATTCGTAATTAGGCAGGAAGAAATCAGCCAAAGAAAGGAAGTTCATAAAAGTTAAAGAAGAACCGATGGATGATGACGAAGATGGAGTTCCTTGGTGTCCAAGTTGCTCAAAGGGTTTTAAAAATGTCGACAGTTTGCAACGTCATTTGCGTAGACATAAGAAGGAAAAAGATTCTTTGGCCTTCGTGACTTGCAATTTGTGCTCTGAAACTTTTCAATCTGAAAATTTGCTTCATTCTCATATTATAGAAGTACATGGTGAAAGAAACGACGAGGAAGACAAAATGAGCAGTATGTTCTTTTTTCTTTGGAAAACAGTTTGTTTTTTTTGCCTGGTTTACTGAGCTTCTGGTTTGGTTTTATCCACCCTTCTTGGGAAATTGGGGGGGAAATGTTAAAATTGAGTAATTAGATCTTTCAGCGTTTAGATAAAATATGTTATTGGCTGCATTGGTAGGAGGAGTGGGTAAGGTTTTCATAGAAATGTTCTCGAAACCTGCCTAATTTCACTTTGAAATTGTTTTTAGGCGGAACAAAAAGTCAAGCGGTTTCGCAAGAAATCTTGCCGATTAAAAGGGGAACGGACGGTTTGTTCATGTGTTCGAACTGTCCAAAGGGGTTTAAAAGTTTAAAAAATCTGAAACGGCATGTACGGATTCACATAAAGGAATATGATGCGCTGCTAACTTGTCAGATATGCCAGAAAAAGTTTAGTCGGAAGGAACACTTAACTCGTCACATTACTAATATCCATGAGAAGAAGGGAGGCAACGTTGTTGTGGAAAAGAATAATGAAAAGAAGCCCTCTAAAGAAAAAAGTAAGAAACATTGGTTTGGAAAATGAATCAATGGCCAAATGGAAAAGAAATGATATGCGAATTTGACACAGCAGTTTCACTGCCAACATTTTGAATAATTCTCAGTGTTGAACTGAATTTATTTTACGAATTTATCTGTAAAATACTTTGAACTGCATACATTATATTCGTTAAGATTGAAATTGGGGGCTAAATATTCAGTCATCAAAGTTTGCTGTTGGGTCAAATTCCAATTACATCTAAATATGTACTATCTTAGAATTTTTCCGTTTACTAAAAAAATAAACAGAACAGATCACCCGTTTAATTTTTAAAACAGGAAATACTTATGTGATTTTTTAAATTATTAGCTAATGTGGAAGTTGGCGATCAAGATTATTCATGCCCACATTGCAGCAAGGCACTTAAAAGTTCAGATAGCTTGAGGCGACATGTGCGAATTCATACGGATGAAGATAATTCGAGGTTAATTTGTAAAATCTGCAATCGAAAGTTCACACGGGAGCACCATTTGTCACGTCATTGCGCAAGTGTACATGGAAAAGTGGTAGTGCTGGAATCGCGTGCGAAAAAGAAGTCTTCGGTGATGAAATTGAAGCGAGATGACTTGCAAAAGTGTCCCGTTTGTTCGGAAACGTTTACTAAAATGCGTCGGAGTGACTTCAAAGAGCATGTTAAAAGCCACGGTGTTGAAAACCCTTGGACATGTTCACAGTGTTCAAAATCTTACGCAGAAATCAATCGACTTCGTCAACACATGGCGAGAGTCCATCATGAAGGGCGGGCAGTGTACAGCTGTGATATCTGTGATTTGTCGTTTGGGTTCAAACACATTTTAGCCCAACACCAAGCGGAATTACACATTGTCCCCAATAATGTGGATGTGGACACTCTCGAACTGATGGCTGCAACAATTCTTAGCAATTCCGAGAGCAAGAGTTCTTATGTGTGCAGCGTTTGTTCCAAAGAATATTCGCGGAAAGAGAGGCTGACCACGCATATGCTGAAACACACGCAGTACGCCCCGCATTCTTGCGAAATCTGCGGAAAGAAGTTCCTGCTGGAGAGAAGCCTCAAAATCCACGCCCTTCTGCACAATAATCAAAGCCCGTATGTTTGCGAAGTTTGTGATCGACGATTTGCCAGAGCAGATCATTTGAAAAGACACACGGAAGTGAAGCACAAGGACGGAAAACCCATTCTGCATGTCTGCGACGTCTGTGGCAAAGAATACAATCAGTTGCACAAACTAAAGATGCACCGGATCTCACACACTGACGAAAGACCCTGGAGTTGTTCAAAGTGCGACAAACGGTTCAACCACCCGTCCTCACTTCTCGCCCACAAAACCACCCACGAAGAAGAAAGGAAATTCTGTTGCAGCACCTGCGGAAGAACCTTTAAGCGCTGGTGCCATCTAAGGGATCATGAGGCTCTCCATGCCGAAAATATACCGAGGCCCTTTGCTTGTATTGTCTCTGGCTGTGGAAAGACCTTCAAACGAGCCAAGGACTTGAGAAATCACAATAACGTCCATTCGGGTGTCAAAGACAATATTTGTGAGATTTGCGGTGCGGCCTTCAATCGTATCGACAATCTCCGAGCTCATGTCAAAGCCATTCATCTGAAAGACGAATCTGTCAGACGTCGCCCCAACAAACGCAAACATGAAAATACCCGTCAGCGGGAGACTGTGGTGCGACGAACGAAAAATCGAGATGAT
This sequence comes from Tomocerus qinae, assembly GCA_020055645.1. Classification (NCBI taxonomy): domain Eukaryota; kingdom Metazoa; phylum Arthropoda; class Collembola; order Entomobryomorpha; family Tomoceridae; genus Tomocerus; species Tomocerus qinae. Next base: position 154,787 of record CM034550.1, read on the forward strand.
TTAATAGCAGAAAATCCCAATCCTTTTGTGCCTGGATCTGATTTTATAGGCTATCCATATCCCTATTTTCAATCTTTCTCGCATCCACCTCAATAATTTCAATTTTATAGTGACAATGAGACAAACTCACCTTTTTGTGTCCTATAATTTTAATGTTTACGCATTTTCATGCAGATTTAATACTACTTCGTAATGCAGTTGTTTAGGAATTAGACCCATCACTATCGAATGTGTGTAGCTGAGGAAATTTTTAATGGACAGAACTGAATGTATTGGATTGCTGTTGGTGCGTGCGAGGGACATGTAATATAGTTTATGTTACTTCCCCTGTCTGTGTCCAGTTAGATTTCTGTCTATTTTCACCCTATATCATTCCCAAAATTATGTTCATTCAATGCTGTGCTCGTGTAATTTGTATAATATTATTATCATGTATATAAAACTGGCTAGACAGTCACCTGTGTTGTCATACTATACACAGGTACGTATACCTGTTTATTAAATTTAGATTTATTTATGAATTAAATGAAACACCATATAATTCGTCATTCTTTGGTTTCTTTACTAATGTTCGAATTAATTTCTAGTCAAGTTTCTTCTGCAACGTTTAGCATAATTTGAAATTTTTTGAATACCTAAGTTTTTGGGTGACTACTTAGACGATATCTGCGAAGTCCTATATAATAATATATCCAGTAACTTTAAATATTTTTGAAATAATATAGTAATCCTTGTATAAATATTTGCTAGCAAACCTTTGTATACGAAAATGAAATAGGTAGGTTCTTGAAATAGTCAAATTAAGTCAATTTAATCAAGTGAAATTTTGTTTAGCTTTTTATCTCCCTCTACCTAGTGTCCTTCCCTATTTGAATTCCTTCCGGAGTAGATTTCCTCCCCTATTTGAATTCCTTCAGGAGTAGATTTCCTCCCCTATTTGAATTCCTCCCGGAGAAAATTTCCTCTTAGAATTCCTCCCCTATTAGATTTACTCCTCTATTAGAATTTCTCCGGCTACACTACCTCCCAAATTAGATTTTCTCCCTGTTAGATGTCCTTCCGATACGAAAAATAGAGAGAGGAAATCTAATCCAGGAGGTACTATGATCGCCAAATAACTTTAGACAATAAGATTGAAGAACAATAAAACCGATAAGAAAATATAATAGGCGAGTTCGCGGTTCAGTGAGCAAGAACAATACAGGAGTTCGTGCTTCTTTGAGCCCTTTGTTCGTGCTCACTGAACCCCGAACTCGCCTATTATATTTTCTTATCGGTTTTATTGTTCTTCAATCTTATTGTCCAAAGTTATTTGGCGATCATAGTAGGAGTATTCTGTTTGTACCGTTTAAGGTAACAAAGAAAATAACTTTATATAGTAACTAAAAATAGCTTTCACATGTCTAACGAAAATCTGTTTTGATGTTGTCTAATCATTGTCGTAATTAATTAATATTTCTCATAATAATCATACTATATGTATTCTTGCTTAATTGCTTACTTAACCTTGAAAATAATATATTACTGAATAAAGTATGAATTTAATTCTTCAACTCAATAACAGGCGTATCGAATGTAAAACGTCTTAACCACATTAGATAATCATCATAAAAACGCCATAAAAATTAAATCATTTTCTAATCGCCCTGTTATTAAATTATTTTTTAAATTGTGGAACTTGACAACTTGAGTAACCAAGTTGTGACCAACCAAAGTGATCATGATTTTTAACGTACTACAAATAATAATAAATAACCTTGTTTTTCATGACCAGTCTTGATGGTACCGTTGAACGGTTAAATTGACTGGACTGTGATGCTAATTTAAATCTGTTTTCCTGGTTCTATTTATTCCGTGCAACAGCTACAATGGAGCATAACAGCCACTCATTTCATTCCTCCTGATGTCGTACTCATCTTAATAAATGTATGGTACACAAAGACAATTAAATAACATGTATGTAAATGTACGTTATAGTTTTGTGTATTATAGTTTATAAATCAGTTTATAAGTAGAAAGAACTTTAGAGCAGAGAAAGAAGGCCTCACTCATTCACCAAATGTATTATAATTTATATCTGTATATAACGTGCAGGTAGATAGTTTGTCACTCACATTCACATCCAGTCTTAACAAAGAGAATCTTGCTAAACAGAATAAGAATCTCTCAATGGAGAATAATATGGTATTCTATCGAATTGGAACTATTTTTGTCACTTCGGTGTTAATTGTAATACAATTGATTTCAACAGACGCAGCTGTCGAAAATCCGGAAAGGCCCTCAATTGTAGTTTTAAAAGACGACTGGGCATCACCAGATGCCTGGATATTTCAGCCATCGAAAAATGATTCCATATTTTCTGAAATCGACTCAACTGATCCTGGACAAGGCAGTCAAATAACCCTTCAGTGCAATGCTCCTTATCCAATAAAGTGGAGGATTCAAGGCCACCGAGTAAATTGGAAATACTATCTATCTATTCTATGTGCAGGCAGTAGGAAATCCAATACATAAAGAATAAATAGCAAATACAGGCTCGGTAGCTGGTTGAAAATAGACATACATATTTATTTTTCATAGGTTTTTTCCCAATGCAAAGTCGTACCAACTATTTTTTATATCCTTTTGCCAATGGAAAATTAATACAATTTATACACATTCACACTAAAATATATTTGATTGGTGGATCTAGTAGTTTTAGACTAACTATTTCTTTATGCAAATATGTATAGATAAAAAACAAAGATAAAAAGTTACCTTTTTAAAAAAATGGTTGCCTTTTATGTAAAAAAGGCGTTGGATTTTTGGAGAAAATGAGGCAAATGTGTAAATTACATACTTTATGGATTTGAAAATCGTAAATTGCACTTTTAGGGAGAAGACATTTTCAGAAATGGAGAAACTAAAACAGAAATTGGAAACGGGGAGCAATGGATCTATACAATTGAAACTTGGAATTCGTTTCCTGCGCCGGCTAGTGTCAAAGTCCTATGCACACATTTCAAGAATTCGACGATTTTCTCACAGATATCTATTTTTGTGTCTAGTAATTTCTTCCATTTTAATTTAAGATTTTAATTCACTTGGATTCCGTTTTAATGAGCATGACACACAACCTGCATTTTGTAGGATGCCAAGTTAAAATAAATAATGGCCTTTTCTTAATATTATGGTATTAAATTACTGACAGTCGGATTTTGTACAGTTGACAGTAGTGAGTAAGATAATATCATCAACTCTAAGTTTAATTTTATAATTTGATTTATGATTTTCAGACAAACTTTCAGGATTTCTGCAAAGTGTGCCAAAACAGCAACCGATTGGAAAAATAGTTCCTTGTCCCATAGTCGATCCACGGATGAAAGTTCTGTTATTCAAAAAACTTACGCAATCCCGAAGTGGAATTGTTCAAGTCGAAGCCAATTATGACCCTACTGTGGGATTTATTCTGGACAGAGAAGAAGAAGGGGAATTTATATGCAGAAGTAGAGAGCACAATAAGGAAATCGTCTTAGAAAATGCTGATAAAGGTAGTAAACACAATAAATCCGAGAGATTAATAAACTTGGGGTTGTAAAGTGTAAAAAAATAATCAAATTCAATAATAAAAATTATTTTAATGACCAAACAGAACCACAAGTTTTGAAAACTGAAGTTTGGCTAACTGACGAAATTGTTCATCTGCATTGCAATGGCTCTACAGGAGATATTACATCTGAAACAATCAAAATAACAGAGTTTCAATCTGGAATAACATCACCGTCAAAATATAAATCAAATCCAAAAAGCTGGAATATAGTGTTGGATGGAAGTCATGCTGCCAATTCAACCGTCACCTGCCAAAATGAGCTAGACACGCACAGAACTTTATTAAATTATTGGTTTATTGGTAAGCAAAATCAGAGAAAATGAGATTTGTGAACTTTCTTATAAAATTTTAATGCCAAAGTGTGTAATTCCAAGAATAAATTTTTTTTCACCAACGAAGAACTCATAAAATGATTTTTAAAGCATTTAATTTTTTACTCAATTTGTAGACACCCCAACATTGAGATTTAATACCCGTGATGGAGAGATTGATTGTATCACCAAGTCATCGAATAAAAGTATCTCCGGTGTGCGTTGTGAAAATCAAAATGACTGTTTTCTTCTCAGAGATTGTTTTACAGATACGAAATGCAAAAATGATAGACAGACTTATTTTCTTGGCGAAACGAGTGAAGCCTCTGGTGCTTACTGTCCTTCCGCCAACTCTGCTTCGTGCATTAGTATCCGAACAACGTTTTTCAGCGGACTGATTGAATGTGGAGTAGCAAACAAAGCCAGAAGCGTCATTTTTCAATTTTTCTCAGGATTACGTCTTATCAAATGTAGTGTAATTGATTTTAATTACTTTCCTCCTGGAAAAATGACAAGGTATTATTTTTAAAATAGATGGAACGTGGTTTGAGGCTCCTAAAGATGAATTAATCCGAATGGACGAAGTTCCCTCTGTTCTCTACGCCAATGACTCTTCAAGATTTCTTTGCGAAGCTGTCGCATTCCTTTTTACGAATTCCTTCCATTACTCGATGACCTATTCTAACGGGTCCAGGATTTTTCTTCCTTCTGGTATATTCCATTTAGTATTTTCAGTACCATTTTCGTATGTTTTTATCATTTTTTTCACAATCATTTTTTAATTGGCCTTTTAGAATCCTACATCAGAGAAAGCAGCACAAGAGAAATTCAAGGTTTTAATTTAATATCTGAAATTAAAATTTCTCTGCCAGTTGACGCTACCGAGTTGACTTGTCATAATTCTCTGGCCGATGATCAAATAATATTTAACAGCTCCAGGAAATTCATCGTAAAATGTAAACGGTCCCGCTTATGAATTTTTAACTTATCAGAATTGACATAGTTTTTCTAACAGATTTACAACCTCCTGAAATTGACAAATCCCTTGGAACGATTCAACTGATTCGTGGATCAGAAGGTAGATTGTCATGTAAAGCCACGGGAGAACCCTTACCGGTTATTAAATGGACAAAATTAGAATCCAATGAGATTTTTGATCAAGGTGTGAAAACGAGGTCATATTTTTGATTAAAATCATTAAATTATTTTGTATCCATTTAGCTAAATAGTCATTAAATTTTACAGTTAAAACGACGACAGATGGGGAAGCAATTTTGGAATTCAAAAAAGTAGATGTGTCAATGGCTGGAGAATATTTATGTCGTGCAATGAATAGTTTAAATAATGACACGTTCGTATTCAAAGTAACAGTAGGAGGTTGTGTGATAAAAATATATTTAATTAGTCATCATCTAAAATTCGTGGAAGTTGTCAATTTCTGTGTTTGCCTATAGAACCTTGGGAAACCGCACTGTATGGGATTATTCTTGGAACTCTCGCCGTCATTTGCCTCCTGATCATCGTGTCCTATTATTTTTGGCGTCAACAAAAGTTTGCAAGGGTAAGACATACTTTCAAGGAAAGTTGTAATTAGACAGAGGACAAATATATATCCATGAATTACATAAAAATATGTTTCTTTTCCTCTAGGATTTGCTTCGTCAGTTAACCGACGACGAAATCGATGAGTTTCTCAACGGAAACAACGATATGTGGATTCTCAACCTGAATAGCCCAAATAAACAGGAAAATATTCACTACATGCCATACAACAACGAGTACGAAATCCCTATACACAAAATCCAGTTAGGTTCGTATTAAGTCTCAACTAATGATGTACAATTTCAAATGAGCAAACTTATTATTATTTTACTTAGCATACTAAAAGGTTAGGAAATGTTACAATCAACTATGACAATAAATAAATAAACACAATGATAGCAGAATAAATCCTCCTATCCCAAATGTATTTATATATTTTTCTATATACCTAAAATGCGACATTCGACTTAAAACACTTGTCTCTTACATCCAATGAATTATAATGAAACCGATATGAGATATTAGGAAAAACTAAGATGACTTAAAAAATCATTTTTTTTCTTAGACGAAACTTCATTACTTGGGAGCGGTGAGTACGGAATGATCATACGAGGTTCCTACGACAAAAACGCCGTGGCTGTCAAAACAACAAAACCAGTAGCTGACATTTTGTACTTTAAAGCTCTACTCAGTGAGTTAAAGGTCATGATGTTCATTGGGGAGCAAGAGAACATAGTTAAACTGATTGGCGCTTGCACAGAGAATATTCGGGATAGTATGTAAAACTGATTAACTTAAGTCTTTTAATACAGAAAACTTTGATTGCCACGCCTTCTTAAAATGTGATTTACAAGTTAATCATTTTTATGATCAGGGAAGATTTACATCGTGTTTGAACTCTGCTCTTTGGGTAATTTGGAGAATTATCTTCAAGACAATCGCAAGTTTTTTGTTGGGGAAGATATACCAGAAGATAAAATTGGGCCAGAGTAATTTTAAATCTTAATAATCATTAATTTTAGTTATCAAAAGTGGAATAATTGAATTCAAAAGGAACAGAATTTACTGTCTTCCGTTTTTTTACAGAAATTCTCTTCTGACAGCTTCCGATTTTATTCGCTGGTCCTACGAAGTGGCCTGTGCCATGGAGTGGCTCTCCTTAAAAAAGGTTATTCATGCAGATCTTGCGACGAGAAATATTCTACTCACAGACACTAAATTGACCAAATTATCAGACTTTGGACTATCCCTCAAACTATATACAGATACTAACTACGTTAAGAGGAAACAGGTCATTTTTAATAACTGCTCTTTTAATAACATTTAAGCTGGAATAACAAAATACGCAGCATTTAATTTTTAAATGAGCAATTTAAACTATTTAAAAATCAGAAACAGATGTTTAATAAATAATTTGTGTAATTTAGGTTCCACTTCCTTTTCGTTGGATGGCGATTGAAAGTTTGAAGCAACTGAAGTTTTCTACCGAATCCGACGTTTGGTCTTACGGCGGTTAATCAAGATAAAAAAATTTTAAATATTTTTTTCAGTATATAATTTATTAAATAAAAATCTTTTCATTTTGGTTATAGTGACACTCTGGGAAATGTTTTCATTTGGAGATGTTCCATTTCCTGGACAAACTTGGGATGCTTTGTTTGTAGATGGATTGATGAATGGCCTCCGTCTGCAGAAACCACAATATTGTCCCCAGGAAATGTAAACTTTATAATTAGATGTGACATTAGTTACTGTCAAGGCCGCAGCGAGGTGGGGGGGGGGGGGGGGTACGTGCAACCTTACTCCCCCGAAATCGAGAAATTTTTGTCTAAAAACCCAAAAAATCTCTAAAAAATTTCGCGCTTTTCGGCGAAAATTATGGTATTTTTTCTCGGTGACCCCGTAAAAATTTGTTCTGGCTGCGGCTCTGGTTAATGACAAATTAAACTAGTATTTAGGTATCACTTTTCACTTTTATTTAGATATGACACAATATTGGCGATTTGCTGGAATCTAAATCCTGCCGACAGACCTTCATTTACTCTTATCAAAAATTATTTCTACACAATAATCCATCCCAACCAGGAAACCTACTACAGCAATGCAGTGGAGATTGGAGTGGACTTAAACAGCACAGATATAAATTCTCCTGTGTATTCAAATGTTTCTGACAACGGATTTGACGAGCGTTAACTTTGAGAAGCATATTAATATTGCTTGATGAATAATGAATACCCATTGTTGACTCAATTATTAGTGCAAATTGATGACACGAATAAAAAAAATACCAAAACTACCCACAGACAACTCAAATGTTCATCATTTTTCATGTAAAATCAACTTTTGCAAATTCTGAGACTGATACAGGGTTGAAAAATTTTCAAAAAAGACGAAAGAAATTTCTATCATTCTGAAATTCTGAAGACGATTTTCTAGTTTCCATTTTCAAAACTTGAAATAAAAATTGAAGCACTTTTTTCTAGTGTAAAAAAGTATTTTCTTTTTAATTGGGCCTTCACCCTAAGGTTCGTTAGAGCAGAACGGCAGATTTCAAAAATTTAAACTTTATTACTTAACATGTGGAATTTGCAAAGCCTTAAAATTATTCCAGTTCATTTAACTCAAAGAATTTTTGGATTTAGAATTTAATCAATTAAATGTAGCACATGAGACTTCAAGTCAACCTTGAGTTTAAATACTTTTTTGTACATTAATAATATGTAATATACATATTATTCTATCATAAAATAGACAATACCAATATTTCCACGTCAATACCAGAGAAAGTTTAGAACAATAATACAGATATAACCTTGCAACCGTCGAAATCAAAAATCCCCAACAACTACAAATAGAACGAGCTCCTTACAGATACAAGTCATTTGAAACACCTATTTTCTTTGTGTACAACTTCTATTTTAAGCAGTCAATGAATTAAATGTCAAATAAATTGGATCTTGCTCTGGATCTTCAAGACAAATAAAACGTTTAAACCTAATAATGTCAGGCAATTACGCAACTATCCGTTTAGTATTTGCTTGCGTGTTCTTTGCGGTTCTTTGCGGTAATTACGCAGATTACGAAAAATTCATTTTATTTGCAAAACGGATTTATTTAATGCATTTCATCATAATAAATATGATTTACATCAATTATTACTTTATTACTGAACAATTAATATCGAATTCAATTTATATCAAATCGGAATGAAATTATTTGATATAGGGAAATGAAAAAAATAGATCTTCGGTGAATTTGTGAAAAATTTGAATTTCTTCCCTTTCAAAATTACGAAATAAATTTCAAAATAGGGTGTTTTTCCTATACGAAATTGTTTCATGAAAATTCTGCCCGATTAACAATAAACTATATTATAAAGTTATGGTTTATACGCCAAAAACATTTTTTTAAATTTAATGAGATATCAGAGATGACATGTTATTTTTCGTCCAAAAATGTCGATATGAGGTGTCATTCTGAAGCTAAATATGGGACAAGGCCAAATAATTACCTATTTTTGCAACACATTTAACAGCAAAACGTCCGTAGCTTTCTTCCAAATTAAAACTCATGTCAATGTCTATGTCTGCTTGTTTACTATCAATACATACAACTAATCTATAGCATCATAATGATACGTGTACTAATAGACAAATTTTTAATTTGCAAGAAAGCCAGGGACCAGTTTTAATTTCATTTTAAGAAATAAATTTAAATTGTTCTTTTGTTATTACAGAGGGAATAAGATTGACGGTTTTGGAGAGGAAAGAGCTGCAAGAATTTTGGGATAATCTTTTTAGACCCAGGTCCATCCCCTCCATTGATAATGACTATTATTATGAACCTTGCTTAGCATCGGGGCCCTGTGGATTTGACGAAGAGTGCTGTCCGGGATATATCTGTATGTGGTTCGACCATAGGGTGCATTACCAATGTGTACTAAGATAGAGTAGAAGAAAGAAAATCCCCAGACTATTGCATACGGTTAAAATTATCGAAACGGATAAAGCAGTATCCTTAAAGCAGTATCCTTAAAACATATTTATCTGTCATTTTGTGAAAAGCAAGTAGCTTTGTTTGCAAAAGTATTCACATTCATGTTAATTCTTACTTCAGCATACAGAATAAATCAATTTCATTTTTAGCAGTGTTTGAACTTCACAAATTGCAAAAGGTTTTCGCTTTTGACCCCCCCCCCCTCCCCTTAGCCCAAATTCCTGGATACGCGCCTGCTCCTATTCTATACTTTCCCATACTCTTCATATCTTTGCTCGGAAATTGAATGTGGCTCAATCAATTATTACATAAATATATTTTCTGCTGAAGGAATTTAAATAACAATGAAATATTAAGCAAAAACTACAGATTTTTTGATGACAGATGTGGTAGGTATAGGGCCTCGGGCGACCATTTTGCCCAGGACCTTGCTAATTCTAGTTCCACCACTGCCTCCGATATCAAAGTTACATTTTTCATTTAGCTTAAAATAACTGATGTCAACCTTGAGTTTCATCATTCTTTTGTTGTACTAAAACTACTAACCATTCAATAGACAATTGCAAATGTCAACAATAATCATTAAAACATATGGCAATTTATAGAGAGCCTTGTCCTGTGAGTAAACTTTCGGAATCAATAACCATATAAATAGCACTCGTAAATGAAATTGACAATGACAATTGAAGCTGAATCTAGTAAAATAATTAAACTTTGAACAAAATAATGTCAAGAAAAGTCATCCTTTCAGTAATTGCATATGTGCTCATTGCAGTTCTTTGCGGTAAATACTATAGCAGATTACGAATAACTAGCCTTACATAATATTTTTATTTATTTAACTATCATTTTTAAACTTATTACTGTGACATTCATTTTAGCAAACCTTAATTAAAGTTTAGTCGCCAAAAAATTCAATTGTATATTATATTTATATAATTTAAAAAAATATTTATGTATTTAAAATATTTTTTAATTGGTGTACATACATAATAGGTGATTGATTGATTTGGTTAGCATTACTAAATCGGTCGTGATTAAAAAAGTTTTCAGATATAAATTGAAATCAAGGCTGTATTGAGGGGGGGGCATTGGGGGCAAATGCCCCCCCCGAAATCCAAGAAAGAGGGAAATTTTTTCTCAAAATACAAAAAAATTTCGCGCTTCGCGCGATTTTATGTGATTTTTATTTTATTTTAGACTCATTTTAGACAAAATAAGCCAAAATTTTTCGCGGTTCGCGCGAATATACCTAATATATATTGTCCTATGTTATCATTGCCCCCTCCGAAATCGACTTCTAAATACGGTACTGATTGAAATTGTTGTGAAATGTGAAAATCAAAATTTAAAATCAGTTCAATGAAACCGACAACATAATTCCGAAATTAAATATACATTACTTTCTTTCACGACAAAAAATGCAGTCGCATGATTGGTTTTCAATTGATTATTTTTTATTAACACTTTGTAGTTGTATATAAATGGTACTGAGAACTAACATACATACTAATGCTGATTATTTTTAGATGGAGAGGCGTCTGAGCGACCCAAATCATTTATAGAAAGGGATTTTGAAATGGAAAACTCTGAAGGGCATGATATTGAAAAAAGAAGAGCCATTCCACCCGTTTGGGAAAACGGTCCTTGCAAAAGATCAGGGGCATGTTTCGTACAGCAAGAATGTTGCAAGGGATATAAATGTTCTGAACTCCCAGGAAAATTCTACAACCAATGTTGGTCTTTTTTTGCGGGTCTACACAGGAGGTTCTAACTAATGAACATGCAATAAAACTACGAACTAAATTTTATTACGCGAAGTGGGTCAATAAATATGAGAACTAAATGCACTGTTTATTATAATCATCGTATTAAATTCCTATTAAGAAAAAAATAAACAATTTTAAGGATAACTGCTGGCATATAATATTCGCTTTTTTAATTAGTCTTGTTTGTCGAAAATCAGATAGAAACTCATTCTACATTTACGGCCATTTTATTTTCAGCTTGCCATACTACAAATATAGTCTTTGTCTTTGTGTGTGCATAATAGAGATAATAAAGGTGTACATTAAGATTTAAAAATATTTATCCCCAATGCTCGATGCTCCCAAGACTTTTCCAAATTAGTACTATTATTGTGCGTGCATATGTTCCGTTCGATCATTCATTGACAAATAGTTGTTCATCTTTGTTCCAGTAGGGCTACCAGTTACAAGTTAAAAATGCCTCACCCGTTTTACCAAAGTTAGTACAGACAATATGGTAATTATTTAATTAACAATAATTATTATTATTATAACAATTATTATAAAACACCGAATACAAGCCGAGTCGTTAGCAATTTAGATTTCGGCAAGTCAGTTGTGTATTTACAACTATGCAAATGAACTTTGCATTTTAAATATGAATCCAATGTAGATATAGATTAATTATTATAGATTAATAAGTGCTAACACAGCGTACAAGCAAGGGATCGTGGGAGGAGATTCACTGACCACAAAAATCAAAGAAAGTCGAAAGAAATCAACAAAAGTCGAAAAGAGTCAAACAGACAAAAATATTGTACAAAACGCTGTCCTCTTTTGAACGAATACATGACTTGGGGAATGGCATTGGATATTAGGGGCATTGAGGGAGAATACTTGGGTTCTTTTTGTCGAAAATGGGTCAAAAATGACCTAAAATCAGGTCTACTACTCAATGCTATTATGCAGATGGTTTCCAGTGGGAAATGGGGAGAGCAGGTTATTGCAATGAAAATCATGATCCTTCCCATCATCCCATCTCCCCAATATTTTTTGTCAATGAAAATTTAATCCTGACCAAGGCGGAATTGCAAGAGGACTAAAATAAAAGTAGTGACACTTGTGGCCGCTGACGCCAAGAAACTCATCCGGATGCTTGTAATTTGACAGAGAGACAGTTCAACAGGACATCCAATTATTTTTTGAGCAAACACAGAAATCTAGAAGCAAAAATTAAATATTTAAAGCTTCTCATTATCCTCGCATACTAATATAGGCAGGCAGGCAATCAGCAATGGGAAACTTATTATTTAGGCGTGTCAATTGTAAGTCATCGTCATAAAAGTATTGCAATGAAACAATTAAGGCAATAGATATGAAAAGCTTTTCTTCAGGAGTCTCTGAAATTATGCATGCATAGTATGGTAATGGCTGTGACATTTAATAATCATTACCAAATTACGAATACCGCAAGAAAATTAATTATATTCTACAATATCAAACTGATCATGATTTAGCTATTTAAAATTCGAATCAAAAATATCTAATTGAAAACTAAAATATTTTATATTTAAAAACTTGAGAATTGGTGCTAGACAATTTTCTCAACTTATACCTGATATTTTGCATTGCCATTGAAGCCCTCATGAGGAAATTTATGGAAAATCCTTATGGGTTCCTTTGACTTGAAACGAAAATAAAATTTGAAAATGACTTGGCAAAGATTGTGATCCGGATAATAATACAAATAACATAAATCTTACAGAATTGGTAACCATTTGTCCCGAGTACAAGACGAGTATGAGTGACAACGATGCAATCCACATGTGAAAGGCCCAAATGTAGAAGAATCCGTCAGTTTTTGTAGTGGCGAGATTCCCTTCCCTCAGAATAATAGAGTAAATGCCAGCAGTAATCGAAAGAACGGAAATGCAAAAAATAAAAAGAAGTGAAATGCCGAAAAATCTTTCGATACATTTTACTGCAGAACAAAGATTTTCGTGAATTAATCTCAGATTTTCTATTTGCTTAGCGATGCAATCTTGAATGTGTAAAATATCTTCCTGCACAGCAACTTCTGAAATATTGTCTCCAGTAGTCCAGTAAGACAGCTTTCTTTCCAGGTGATAAGAGATCACATTGAAAAACTTGGTTATGATAGTGCAAAGAATACAAAACAGCGCGACGACAGTCTGCTGATAAATTGCAATTAGGGAACGAGTTGGCTTTTCAGCGATGAAATTGAAACTACTCCAGCAAATTGTTTCGTTCCGTCCAAAGTTCGTTTCTGTTAGACACGGCGTTAATATAAACGAAAGAAAATAAGTTGCACAGACAGATCCACTAAGTAGAATTTTGACCACAAAGACAATGGAATGAAGTCGCAACTTGTCCAACTTATTCTTTAGATCTACTTCTCCCATATTTTTTAAATCACTGGATACAATTTGTAAGATTTTCCACGCTTCTCTTAAATCCTTTTCGCGAAATCTACCAGACAGAAGTATGAAAACCGTTTGGACGTAAAGGCAATTTATTTGAAGCCCCAAAGTGTAAAGGTCCGTTCCACGGAAGAAATTTTTCAGATGATTGCCTACATTTTTATAAATCCAGAAGAAAAAATATGTGTAAAGAATAGTGCAAAAAAAGTTGATTAGATTTGGAATTGAGAGTCGGGAGTATCTAAATGTACAATTTGACTCCCCGGTATGAGATATTGTCAAGATCGTCACTCCCAGAATTTGCGACAGACGCAAAAGGGGTTCTATTTTTTTATGTAGACAGTGTTGCGAATATTGAGCGGCCATTTTTCCTTGCGAGCTGACAATAAAATGATGAAAAGAAATCAAGAAATGGCACACGTTCCAGTTGCGTGAATCGTAGCAATTACGACCTTTTGTATTTCTATGTAACCTAATATTGTACTGTATAGTAGTAGTGAGATTTTACTTTGAAAAAGAACCTACATGAGTTTTCGAAATTGTATATTAATTTGTATCTATGGAAAATAGCCAGGGTTTCCCCCGGGGGAGTTTCCCCTATATTTCCCAGTAAAATTAGAAACCAGAATGTTATAAATATTGTTCAAACGGATGTAAAAAAGTAGCGGAGGTTAAGTCATTAGAACGCAAACATCTTTAGATGTAACATCCCTAGTCCTTTAAATGCATGATCTAAAAGTGTACTTTTAATCAAATCAGGCTCTAGCTCACGATTTTCAAAAATGTTACTATGACAGTGACAGCTCCTGTTACTTCAAGTCGTTCAAGTGACGAGCTCCTGTTTTACTCTTTGTCTGCAGCCAGGTTCAACGTAACTTAGAAAAACTGTGTGGACCCTGGCAGTTGACAGTACGACAGTAGCCTGTTTTGCTTTCTGTCTGCCGGCAAAGGACTAAAGCTAAAATTAATAAAGTATGCAGCCGCCCTATTCTATGGTTAGGTTATATTGTGATAAACTTAATTAGGTTTGTGGGGTATCCAGTTTGAATGTTGAACCTCACTGGGAAAGGAAACCTAGTCGGTACAGGGTTACATTTACAATCTACTTCTATTTTGATCTTCTAATCCTCCCTAGACAAAAGACAAGGCATAGGGAGGACGTCTGATTTTGCTAATTTTCAAACTAAACAGTGCTTTTGACCACCAGATTTGAAATAGTTTGGATGCTTATCTTAATCTTTTCTCAATCAAAATAATACTATTCTTAGTAAGCATTGCTTACAGAAAAATGGACAGACAGACAGATTGTTAACTCCCACAAACTAGTCTTAATCCCAACTTATCCCCTATTCTTTTAATTTCGAAACACTGAAATTTTACAAAATGGCCATGGTGACAGGCTATTTAATCATAATATTAATTCGAACACTCATGTAGGTTCCTTTTCAAAGTAAAATGACAATTACTATTGGAACTGAGAAGTTGGTGAATTTATTTATATAATTAATATATTTATTATTATTTACATAAAGCTCATTTCTTCCTGGAACAGGAATTCCGTGGATGAATTATTGACGACTTCTTATTATTTTATATTCACAAAATATATAACATTATAGTAGATCATTTACAACTAGGATTGGACAATTAGTTTTAATGAGATTATAATTTCGACCATTAGTGGACAATGAACCGAACCAGGAATATTGATGTGACAGAAAAAAGAAATTAACAAAACATTATCCGCTATGCATGATTAAGGAACGGATAACGGATCGAATATTGGATAGGAAATGCTTCCGGACAAATATTGCGTTGTACGGTTACTTTGTTGCTTTTATTTCTGGATCTCACGCAGAGTCAGAGTATTCGAGTAGGATAGTAAAACCGTTCTATCACTATCACTCGGAGGATTAGGAGGATTTCATTCACCTAAAGGCAATGATACGCTAATTAGCCTAATTGGTGGTCATTTGTATGAAAACCCGACCTGATCGCAGATAAACGTTGTAATGATAGTAATAGTTTAAAAGATCAATAAATGAACAAATTAGTAGCTCTTCCTTATAAAAAGGCTAATTACATTCATCTAAAACTGCAGGTCGGGTGCAATTAGATTTCGGAGGGTGGTTTTGGGGCATTTGGGGAAATGCCTCTCCCAAATTCCTCAAGATATCAAAAATGTATGTATACAATTAATTGTTATTTTTTGTTACTACTACTCTTGTTACTGTTGCCATATTTATTGTAATTGACCCGTTTGTTCTTCTTATCGAGTGAGTGTGTGTGTGTACTTAAAATGGGGAAGCAATGTAATAATGTAAAATAATTAAATTCCTAATGAAAGGCGAGGGCGGGGCTGAAATTAGGTTATTTTAACAGTTAAATGAATTTTCCCCTGCAGGACATGGCCAGGAGATATTGACAATTTTAGACAGAAGTAGAATACAAGAAAGTTCCTAAATAGCTATGTATTTAGACCCTGCAAGATTAACAGAATGTTTTCTCATTTCTTACAAAGCCCAATAAATAGGTTGATTCATCATGTCTGCATTTGTCTTCAGTCAACCGGGTACAAATTACAAACACGCAAGAAAGAAGGATATTTTTATCGCTGTTTTATATTTCTACATTTCCAGTCTAGCTCTCACCTCACGCAACTAGATCTTTCAACTCAATACAATCGGCGTATATAGTAGAACCTACCTCACAAAATCCTAGAAAGTTTTCGTATTATGACATAAAAACATTTGTCGCGATATCAAGAAAATTTTTGCCAATTTTTCATTTATTTTGATACAAAATTCTGGATTTTTGACATTTCTTTAGTGTCTCAATATTCTCGATTCACCTTCTAAAACTGTATCTAAATACGATCATGATTAAAGCAGTAGGTACAATAACAAGGGTACAATAAACCAATGAAGCAAACATTGACGAACCTGGTTAGTGGTTAAACAAATAAATTGCCGTTGAGATACATACATCCGACGAGTGTTCATAAAATAGCCATCTAAGGAATAGGAAGTGTATGTATAACGTAAAAATATCAATTGATTACATTGATTAGCCAGTTCGTTTCGCGGTGACTGTTATTACTATTACCTACTTCTTATTCTTGGAGTAGAGGAATCATTAGACCATAATAAAAATATACGTAGTTCGGATTCAGGTTGCAAACCTTTATCAACAAACGATGAAATAGATTAATCGAAAGATAGGGAAAAGAAAACATCAGTTTGATTGATGAAACATGCTCAGTAAGGATGAGTTCCATCTAAGAAAGCAAATTGTTGACATTTCCTCTACGTTCATCAATATTCAATTTGATATCCAATCCAACCCAAGAAAATCCTTTGATAAACTCTCTATGTGATGTGACTCTACGCCCCATTTCCTAAACTGTCTCTGATAAATCTATTTGAATCCTATTTCGGAAAAATGGCAAACGGTAGCCAGATGGAAAGTAAAGATCACTGCAGCAACGTATTTCGGAAGATTTCCTCGGTGATGAACACTTTTAGGCAAGATCCGTCCGTTATTTGTAAATCTAAAGAACTTTCCATCATATCAATTTTCAACAAAATTGCCCCATCTCCAAAAAACACATCTGGAACAAAAGAATGCATCTGTTTTCAAATCCGGACAATATTTATCCTAGGAAAATTTGTGGGTCTGGCCCCGTTTTCATTTCGTCACAAAGAAAATGAGGGGCAATGTTTCATCGAATGTGACAAATTTTCTTCTAATACAATCCTGAATGTCGTTTTTATTATTGTCTTTACTTATTTTACTGGGTGGATATTTGAAAATTACCTCTCGATTTTAGGCGTTTTCTTCCACGGTACGGATTTGTACACTCTTGGTCTCTTAGTAATCTCTATGTACATTCAAACTCTTTTCATCTTGATATCTTGTCGAGCATTCTATAAGAAACTGGTGAAAATGTGGTATTCTATTCAAAACGCCCAAAAGACCCTTGAAAATTTTTGGGCATCACAATTTCGCTTTGTAAGTGATTTTCCAGTCGACCAGTCACCGAAGCAGCTGCGTCAGCTGTCGTATTCAGCAGTGTCATTGATTTTAGTATCGTTTGCTGTTTACACTGTTTATTTACTTTTTTCCGTATTTCAACCAGCCACTGAAAAGATTTTGCCGTCAACGAAAATCAATGTTAAGTGGGGTACCTTTATGTTCATCAGTGAGAAATTGGTTAGATCTCTCGTTGTGATTTACGCGCCAATTATGTGTGCGCAATTTGCCATTTTCTCATTGGTTATTCGGAAATTGTTTTTAAAATTGAATTTATCTCTCCGGTACTTGTTGAAGAAAAATTTTGTGCGAGCCGAAGACGTCGAAAGTCTTCGAATGACCCATCAGGAGTTGTGCTACGGGATTCGTCACCTGGAAACTTACTTCGGAATTCCCAATTTGCTCATTTGTTGCAATTCTGTTCTGGCAATCACATGTGGGATTTATTCAGTCATTTTGATGGAGGGGGGTTTTGATGATTTACACGCCACCCGAGGGCGCATTAATGTACTACATTTTCTATACTCTATCTGGGGGTTTCATATGTACTTTGCTGTAGTCGAATTAGCTCTTATACTCATCCCTGGACAACTTCTTCAAAATTCGGTAACTATAATAATGACCATCCTTAGTTATTATTTGACTACTGCCTACTGTGTACACTGTATACCATATACCGGGCTATTCAAAATAATGTTAAAGAGGTCTAGGCTCTCTATCTCCTAAACGGAGGCTGCTACGGGAATGAGACGACCACCATTGGAAAGCTAACAGTATCATCGACAAAATAGGATATACGAATTATTTTACTGAATTTTATTTTGCACATTAAAAATCGGAATGTCGAAGCCCAAATGTGCCTAAAATTGTGTGTATTTTAAAGTGTATAAAGAGCTCAGAATGAGAAGACAACAATATTACTCCGCAATGAACGCAATTGGAGACGTCCAAGGTGACTCTAGTGTAAATCAGTATGGTTTCATTCCAATAGGAAATATTCATTGAAGAGGGATCATCTTATCTTTGAATGCCCAATTTTGTTTAAAAATTTGATATTTAAAACATTTAATTTTTTATCGCCTAAAACTAACCGCCACAAAATATTTCTTTCAGTCATTTCTGTTGTAAATAATTTCTCCTTTCGAATGGTGCCAACCATTTTACTGTGGTGTTAAAAATAAATCACTTACAACCAAAAAACTTCAGTCTAAAATACACACAATTTTAGGCACATTTTTGGACTTCGACTTCCTGATTTTTAATTTGCAAAATAAAATTCAGTAAAATAATTCTTATACCCTATTTTGTCGGTGATACTGTTAGCTTTCCAATGGTGGTCGTCTCATTCCCGTAGCAGCCTCCGTTTGGGAGGTAGAGAGGGTAGACCTCTTTAACATTATTTTGAATAGCCCGGTATACAGGGTTACCCACTAGTCGTGCACGCATAGTTTGTGTTAATAACTTGAGAACCAGGGCAGCTAGAGACAAATGGTTACCACCGTTGGAAAAAGGAGATCCCAACTTAAAGATTGGTGTATCATACGTAATGATTGGAATGATATTTCGGGTCAAAAAAATTAATTCATTAAAATGTTTTTTAATATATTGCACATTTTTACAAATAGAATTAATTTTTTTGACCCGAAATATCATTTCAATCATTATGTATGATACACCAATCTTTAAGTTAGAATTTCTTCTTTTCAACAGTGGTAACCAATAACCATTTGTCTCTAGCTGCACTGGTTCTCAAGTTCTCAACTAGGCGTGCACGACTAGTGGGTCACCCTGTATATCGGACTCAGTTTCATGGACAATATTTTATAATAATTTCGTTAAACAGAACAAATAGTTCTAGATATTTATTTTTAATATTATCTTTCAGTCCATAGCTGCATCTAACATCATGTCTGAATCATCTTTTTCAAAATTGGACGTAGATACAAAGTTTCAGGTGTGTTAACCACTTACCAATTAGCTATCATTTGTAGATTATAAATTATGATTGCAAATACTTTTTATTAAATTAAGAAATTTTAAATTTCAGATTTCTGTATTCATGCAAAAACTAAATGGTTCAAGCAGAATTACAGCTTGTTCTATAATTACAATCGGAATGACGTTGCTAGCATCTGCAGTACCAAATATTACAACATATATTTTGGTGATCTTACAATTTCGTCTGAGTTTCGATAATAGTACTAGAGTGAAAATATAAGAGATCACGCAGGCTGGGAACCGATTGTAACAGACGAAGTTGACAATTTCAGCATCTACTCTACTTTAGAATACGAGAAAACCAATTTCTCGAATTTTTTTAAAAATCCGCTGTTTTTGAGTTATGGCGGTTTTTACCCAAAAGCTTTACATGGGAGTAATTTCTTAACCACTGAACCGATTTTGACGAAATCAGTGCCAAAATGATCGCATGGCTGTTCTCTACATGGGGTATTCAAATCATTTTTCAAAAATCCAAAATTTTGAAAAATTTCGAAAAAACTTCGAAAAATGTTATAATGAGTTGAAGACGACATAGAAACATTTTTAACTGCATTACAAGTCTTCATAAACTCGATGCACTATAAATTTCGAATCAAAATCATTTTTCGAAGTTTTTTCGAAATTTTTCAAAATTTTGGATTTTTGAAAAATGTTTTGAATACCCCATGTAGAGAACAGCCATGCGATCATTTTGGCACTGGTTTCGTCAAAATCGGTTCAGTAGTTAAGAAATTACTCCCATGTAAAGTTTTTGGGTAAAAACCGCCATAACTCAAAAACAACGGATTTTTAAAAAAATTCGAAAAATTAGTTTTCTCGTATTCTAAAGTAGAGTAGATGCTGAAATTGTCAACTTCGTCTGTTACAATCGGTTCCCAGCCTGCGTGATCTCTTATATTTTCACTCACTAGACTATGTTAATTTAGAGTTTAGATTAATATTTTGTTAGTATTTATTATCAATTTATCAACTAACTTCACAATATTGATCTGTGCTACGATATCTTGCTATAAACAAAGTAGTAACTCAAAATTTCAAAACTTTTGCGGTTTAAAATAGTTTTAAATAGCCTTAGGATGTACAAAACTTTTTCGGTTTTAATTATGGTTATTTATTTATTTTCTAAAATTAAATAGCTGAAATTACATAAAGGAGAGAACCGCTTAAGGACCCATATTGCAAATGGACATTTGACCGATGGCTCATAGAAATAGAGCCTCCATAATCAGCACACCCATAGGTTAATAAGTGATGAAGGCCATTCATCAGTTTTGAAAATGGGTTTTTTTCCGTTCGGCAGATATTCTATTGCAACCACTGGTACTTTTAACACCTATTTACATACTCAAACTGTTTTCGTCAAAGTTTTTTAATGAAAACGGTCATGGCTCATAAACTTAGGAAGTCCATATTTTTATGATAAGAAGATGACCATTACCTGAATTTATTCTATAAATCTCAAAAATGGGTTCTTTTTTGTTCAGGAGGAATTCATTTTTGAATATTAAGAAATGGTTAAGATTACATTTTTATGGCATTTTGTGTTGTCATAAGTGTTCATGACAATACAGTGTACATCTAAACATATAGGACTTTTATTAATTGATGAAAGGAAAAAGTCCAAACTATTTTTGACCCCCTGTAAGTTAACACTAACAGTATGTATATTAGTTACTAACTCAACCAAGGTAATTCGATGTCAAATGCCCACAAACTGCAGATGGGGATTGTCAGCGTACGAATAAAGAGCAGTATCTCTTCAATTATCACAGTGCAGGGGCACTGTACAGAATAAGGCACTGTCCAAAATAAGTCACTGTACAGAATAAGGCACTGTATAGAATAAGGCACTGTACAGAATAAGGCCAGCATTAAAAATCTTCTTTGAATAATACTAAATCAATATTCGAGTAGTATCGAAAGAATTCGAATAATTTCGAAAGAATTCGAATAGTTTCGAAAGAATTCGAATAGTTTCGAAAGAATTCGAATAGTTTCGAAAGAATTCGAATAGTTTCGAAAGAATTCGAATAGTTTCGAAAGAATTCGAATAGTTTCGAAAGAATTCGAATAGTTTCGAAAGAATTCGAATAGTTTCGAAAGAATTCGAATAGTTTCGAAAGAATTCGAATAGTTTCGAAAGAATTCGAATAGTTTCGAAAGAATTCGAATAGTTTCGAAAGAATTCGAATAGTTTCGAAAGAATTCGAATAGTTTCGAAAGAATTCGAATAGTTTCGAAAGAATTCGAATAGTTTCGAAAGAATTCGAATAGTTTCGAAAGAATTCGAATAGTTTCGAAAGAATTCGAATAGTTTCGAAAGAATTCGAATAGTTTCGAAAGAATTCGAATAGTTTCGAAAGAATTCGAATAGTTTCGAAAGAATTCGAATAGTTTCGAAAGAATTCGAATAGTTTCGAAAGAATTCGAATAGTTTCGAAAGAATTCGAATAGTTTCGAAAGAATTCGAATAGTTTCGAAAGAATTCGAATAGTTTCGAAAGAATTCGAATAGTTTCGAAAGAATTCGAATAGTTTCGAAAGAATTCGAATAGTTTCGAAACTATTCGAATTCTTTCGAAAGAATTCGGATAGTTTCGAAAGAATTCGAATAGTTTTGAAAGAATTCGAATAGTTTCGAAAGAATTCGAATAGTTTCGAAAGAATTCGAATTCTTTCGAAACAGAAATAACAGAAAATCAAAATAGATTAATATTGACTATTAAAATCAACAGAAAATCAAAATAGATTGATGTTGACTATTAAAATCTACAGAAAATCAAAATAGATTACTCTTGACTATCAAAATCTACAGAAAATCTAAATTGAATGATACTAACCATCAAAATTAAAAGGAAATCAAAATCGGTTAATGTTGACTCTAAAAATCAAAAGATTATAATTCTGAGTAATTATAACTTTTGGATAGTTCTATAAGCTGCCAGAATAAGGCAGCTTATAGAACTTTGTCTTCATTTTGATAGTCAAAGTGGAAAATGGGCATTAAGAAAGTTCAATTGCGTTTCCTATAAATTGTATAAAATATTTCACTCCGCTTCTACCAAATTTAAAATTTTATAATAAAGCAAATAAAACCAGAAATAACTATTAGACGATGGAAATAAATCTATTTTGGATTTACGTTCATTTGTAGTCAAATTTCCATTTTTCGATTTCCTTTTAATTTTGATAGTTATTGGTAACCGATTTTAATTTTCTGTAGATTTTGAAACTCATAACAAATCTGAATATCTGTTGATTTTCATAGTCAACAATAATTAATTTTGATATTCTGTTGATTTTCATAGTCAAAATTAATCAATTTTGATTTTTGTTGATTTTCATAGTAAAAATTAACCAATTTTGATTTTCTGTTGATTTTTCCAATGATATAGCTTCGCTTTGGTTGCGTTATAATTATATTAGTTATAGATCACGTCAGTTTTCATATATCCTTATAACATCAATGTCTGCATTTTTAATATGCCGTAGCTACATATATAAAGACTAAATTTTGAAAGTTTGATCAAAATCCGTACGTTCGATTTTGTGTTACAAAGGGTGAGTACTTTTCGTCTACCAAAAAATGTACGCGGTAACCTTTAATCAGGCGAGCTTCTGTTACGGCTTGCTGTAGGTTTTTCAAATTCTGACCACACTCAAAAACGATTCTGATTGGTCGAAATTTTTTTCGATTAGCCAATGAAATTGCAGAGATTCATAATCAAATTCTATATGCTCCCTAGTTACTACCCCAAGGGGTAACATTTCATGTAACAATGCTCTCAATGGTGAATAGTTGTGCAATTATGGTAAGATAATGCAAATAAGAGTTTTACATTATCGGAAACTCATTTTACGTTGAAATCATATTCGTAGACAGGGTGACAGAGAACCGAGTATCGGAAGAGTATAATTTAAAGCAACAAAGTGTTTTATTATACTTTAAACAGTGAGCACTGAATATATCAATCCTTATATTATTACGGGCGGGCAAGTACTTACTGGCGTGAATGGTATAACAATAAATCACATTACATACAATTACAGGCTAAAAGCTAAAATCCTTGTTATAATTGTATTAATCGTAGCTGTCTCCAGTGGCGGCTCAAGGATTTGCGAGGCCCTGGGCAAAATGTTTGCGCGCAGCGCGAAAAACTTTGTCAATTTTTGATAAAAAAATTAGTCAAAACTGGCCTAAAAATGTCAAATAATCATTTTTTTTGCTATTTTGAGAAAAATATCTTTTTTCATGGATTTTGGGGTGGGGCTTCAGCCTATAAGGGTTTCCACCTCAATACGTCCTTTATTCAAAATAAGACTCTGTTAAAGATCATTAAATAAGACCCTAAAACTCTGTTAAAGACTAGCTATGTATGGGCGCTATGCGGCATTTTAGAATTGAATATTTTATTCCTTTTTTTAAAAATTACTTTATTTCTTTTAAAATTAAAAAAAACTATTAGTGGAAACATAATTGTGTACATCTACTGTAATTATGCAATTTTGGTATCGCAAAATGCTACAAATTCGTGGATTGAAATGCATATAGTAATTCTGATGTAATAATTCTGAGAGATGCTGCTTTCGTGTCACCAGTATGTTTTTACTAGATTGCGCGATGTCTACTTTCGGTATACTTTTCTTCCTTAAATTATAAAAACCTACGGCAAGCCGTAACAGAAGCTCGCCTGATCAAAGGGGACCGTGTACACTACACGGGCAATCAAAATAGATTAACATTGGCTATAAAATTCAACAGAAAATCAAAATAGATTAATATTGACTATTAAAATCAACATAAAATCAAAATAGATTAATGTTGACCATAAAAATCAACAGAAAATCAAAATAGATTAATATTGACTATTAAAATCAACATAAAATCAAAATAGATTAATGTTGACCATAAAAATCAACAGAAAATCAAAATAGATTAATATTGACTATTAAAATCAACAGATAATCAAAATAGATTAATATTGACTATTAAAATCAACATAAAATCAAAATAGATTGATATTGACTATTAAAATAAACAAAAAATCAAAATAGATTACTATTGACTATTAAAACCAACAGAAAATCAAAATAAATTAATATTGACTATTAAAATCAACAGATAATCAAAATAGATTAATATTGACTATTAAAATCAACATAAAATCAAAATAGATTGATATTGACTATTAAAATAAACAAAAAATCAAAATTGTCTAATATTGAGTATCAAAATAGACAAAAAATCAATGTTGATTAATATTGAGTATCAAAATCAAAAGAAAATCAAAATCGGTTAATATATACTATCATAATGAAAAGCAATTCGAAAAATGTAAATTTGACTATCAATTTGCATATAAATGCGAAATAGATTTATTTCCGTCCTATAATAGGTACTTTCCGGTTTTATTTACCTAATTATTAAATCTTAAATTTGGTCGAAGCGGCATTTAATATTTTGTACTATCCCGCTAACAATCCGTTGGAAGCACAATTGAACTTCTTATGTCCCTTTAATGCCATATTTTCATTTTGACTATCAAAATGAAGACAAAGTGAGCGCGCGGCATCTCAGCAACCTATGGACCAATGTGGTTCATTTTCAATAGGCTTTGTCACAGGTCCGTAGGCAATGTTTTTGCCAAGTTTAGTTGAAATCCATCAATGTCTTCAAAAGTTATCGTGTAAACGGACGCACGGACGCACGGACACACGGACGCACGGACGGACGGACGGACTGTGCGATTCTATAAGCTGCCTTATCAGGCGAGCTAAAAATGGTTCTGTAATAAAACAAACCGTATAACTTAAACCAAAATACAAAACCAGTATCTCTGAAATGAAATCAACACAGACAAGTTGAAATTCTTTCTTCATGCCAAGGCTCTGCGCGAGGCCCCAAAAGCGCGAGGCCCTGGGCAACTGCCCAGTCCTCCCATTGGGAAAGCCGCCTCTGGTTGTCAATCATTTCTCCTTGTTGCAGTCTATTTATAAATTTTCAGTTCGAAATTTGGTCCACTAAATTGCTATTTTCAAGATGTAAACTTCCATATGAATAAGCTTAGCATTGCATTAGTATATGTAATGTGATTTATTGTTATACCATTCACGCCCATAATAATATAAGAATTGATATATTCAGTGCTCACTGTTTAAAGTATAATAAAACACTTTGTTGCTTTAAATTATACTCTTCCGATACTCGGTTCTCTGTCACCCTGTCTACGAATATGATTTCAACGTAAAATGAGTTTCCGATAATGTAAAACTCTTATTTGCATTATCTTACCATAATTGCACAACTATTCACCATTGAGAGCATTGTTACATGAAATGTTACCCCTTGGGGTAGTAACTAGGGAGCATATAGAATTTGATTATGAATCTCTGCAATTTCATTGGCTAATCGAAAAAAATTTCGACCAATCAGAATTGTTTTTGAGTGTGGTCAGAATTTGAAAAAGTATACGGAAACTCTGAGGCAACAGTACACGGTAACCTTTACTCAGGCGAGCTTCTGTTACGGCTTTCTGTAGGTTTTTTTAATTTATGATATGATGTCATCACCTTGGCACCTCCTCCCTCACTTATGTTGATCATATTACCTTGGGGCATTAGCGGAGGGATACCATAAAGGAGGATATTTTTGGGACTAGTTTCTCACTCATGTCAGTTACTAAGACAATTTTTAGTAATTTTATTCAGAAACTCAGGCCCACCCATGTCCCATTTGATTTTCATGGGACAATTTCAAAATTGAATGGGGCTAGGCCAATTCCCCCAGCCTTAGACGGTACTCTCCTTTACAATACAAATAACAAGGTTTTGGCTTTGGCTATGAATGTAGCATTGGTGAGAATTATTAGTTTGACACGAGCAATATTCGACTATATTCATCTCCCATCGGAATTCTTTACTTCTACTTTCTGTTATACCCCTTAACATTTCTCCGACATCTCTTGAAACTTGACAGGTGAATCAAAGTGGGACATATCTCGGTAGGTCTGTTCTCGAGCTCCTCTCTGTATTTTCCCCAGAAAAAAATAGACCAAAACGACTCCAAATATTCCATAAGAGACTTGCAAGTATTGGATGACTTGATCTTTAAGACTTTTATTCGGCATTATATTCATGGCCAAGTCCAACGTCATCGTCATTAAATACATGGAGACCAGAGGAACATTCAAAGCCACCCAACTCAAACATCTTTTGTAGCACATCTGTATTCACGCCCCATCAAGTTATGAAATTGAAATATAAATGGCACTGAAAACTGGAGATGCGCAAAATCTCACCAAATGAACTCCAAAAAATAAAGTCCATGCGAAGCAAAAGTAGATCAGATGCAGCAGAAGCCACGCAGACCAGATGTGGATATCGGATTTCAATGTGTTGTCTGACAATTAAAATGTTCTATAATGTATTAAGAATTTAACGTATAGATTAAATATTTAAAAAGAGAATTAAAAATTGTAGTAAATTGCCATCAATTGGGGATGTCGCATTTTTAAGTGTTGGAGGTTTGCGGATAATTCTCATTGATTGTTCATTAAGGGTGTAAACAGCTTCTTGATTATTTCCACTGGCTGCCAATATAACCATCATCCCTGTTGTTATCAAAGGCAGTAACAACTGAATCCCAGTTATTATCTAGCAACATTATCCAGGAAGATTGATGATTATAAATATATTCAATACTTACACAAACAACACTATTTAGGTTTTACCTGAACTTTTAATTATTATAATTCGTATTTCGCGTATTTCTATTTTTATACCACTTTTTCTTACAAAATCTCAATTCCCTCGAAATATTCATGCAATGATGGAAATGAGTAGTGTTAAAATTAATTTTTTTGCTTACCAGATTGAAAATAGCAAAAAACAGGAGCCTTTTTTGATAATCCATGCAGAAACATAATCTAAACTTTTTAGTGCAACAAATAGTAGTCATAATTAATTTCAGTGTATAAATAATTAGTAGATAAACTGATCTACAGATTACGTTCACTAAAAGGTATTTTGCAAACAGATGGTAACTCCTTAGTCCAAAGATTGGGATTGGTAATCTATAAGAATGTTAGTCATCGAAGCCTCAATAAAAAGTTAATCTCAGAATCAGTGCAAGAGAATGATTCTGTCTTGAGTACTAAAAATGGGTTCTTAGGTAGGATTATTGTACAACTATATATATTTCTTACGTCACATCGATATTATAAAGATATTCATGATAATACCTTTCGAACCTTATGCTCCACTCCAATGGAGGAATTATTATTCATGTCCATCATCATGTTGCGTATATTATGGTTAAAATCACCTCTAAATAAATATTATTGTTTTCGCAGTACAGTGCATTTATGTATAGTATACTTAGAGCTAAGTGAATTTCCTTTCAACCTCAATATCCACTCATTTTTCCAGGGTTCATTGAAACCAGACGTAATTTCTTCTTTCTATTCGGATGCCCATAAAATCTAAGTTGCGATAATCTACGATTTAACTAAACCCTTATTTGTAAATGACAACCCTCATGAATAATGTACGTAGTTGTGTATTTATTATGTAATGTGCCTATCTTAACAGATACTGTATCGATATACTAAACTCACACAAAAATTACCTGCCTTAGTTTTCACGATAAAAAACTCATCCTAAAGTTTTCTTTTTGTTAAATTATTTGTTAATACCGTTATCAATGTAGTAGTTCAGTAATTTGCAGGAAACTCTTCCAAAAATAAAATCTCTCAAGAGTTTTAAAGGTGGCAGACTTTGAATGGACAGTTGATCTAAATAAAATGGAATAATTCTTAGTAAAGTAATACACCTCATCCACAGCTTCTATTTAGTGCTGATTTCAGTATTCTTTGGCATTGAAGAGTAATAATTTGACACTTAAAAGTCAGGCAGGTGAGCATTGCATGTGGCTACCAAGAGATATTCGTGAGCAAAGTCAGTATATAATTTTATGTCTGAATATTTTATTAGCGAAAAGCAATTAATGACTAAGCAATAATGGAAATAAAAGCAATTGTTTTTATTTGAAAGTGTATTAATTAGCACACAAACACAAGGGCAATTATATGGCACTGCTGTGTGAAAATTGTTCTACGGTTTGCATCAAAACATCCTGAAGACATCAAAAATCTTAAAATAATTACTAAAACCATAATATATTTTCTTCATTTTGTTTGTGATTTGTGCGTTTGAAAATAGCACAGAAATAGGTTTCTTTTGACTCTAAAATTGGATTGTGCGATAAAAAGATGTATGCAGGCAAGAAAATGAAAAACTGTTCTCTAAGAATGATGAACTATTATACAAATAAAAGAAAAAGCGAAGAGAAGTCGTAGGAAGATGCTTTGTACTTATTTATGGGAATAAACTAACACCCGCTCCGTTAAGTGTCCATCGCCAGCTCTAAATTATAAACGAAGAGTCTTGGTTCAGGATCAGTTTTACTAGTGGCCACTCTAACTTAATTCCTGTGGCCAATGGACGTTTAATTCGGCTGAATTCATTATGTCACTGGAAGGACGATTACATCTACACAATTGCCTCAGACTTTGAACGAGGACCTGTTACACAGAAAACCCGTCCTTGACTTGATTCTTCCTCCGTGTATTGTGTGTGAGTGAGCATTTAGTCTATCTACTTTCCACTCTTGTCTTTTAGTCTTATCCATTACGAATACGAACTGTACATTTATATACATTTAAGTCAGCAATTTTAATTTTTTAAAACTATGTTTATGCTTAGATCCCCACCTACTACAGTTAAATTACATAATGATTTATTTACAATAACTGAGACTATTCTTTGGTACAATATGGAGAAGGAAAAGATACACATTCACAAACACACATATACACATATTCAAACTACATAACATGTGCACCTACGTAGTGAACCATCTTGGTGAGACAATGAATAATCCTTTTCTCGATTCTTAACATGAATCTGGGCTATATTTACTGCATTTCTTACAAATGGAAAATGTGTTTAAGTATGTTTGGGAACTTCCCGATCGTGGAAGGGAGTAGGAAGGATTTTATCGAAATGATATTGTAAATATAGAAAAATATATTATTAAAAATTATAGTACAATATTTCCGAAAAGGCTGAAGAGATCTTTATTTTTGTCCCTCCCATTCTGGTTAAATGGCACTCTATTAATGTCTGTCCTCCTGGTGATCTGATTGCATACACCGTGAGTCAGAACTATGTACACAAAGTCTAGGCCTTATAGCTCCTAAACGGAGGCTGCTACGGAAATGAGGCGATCACCATTGGAAAGAGGGATAACCTAGAAATGAAATGGGCTATAAGAATATTTTTATTGAGCTGCATTTTGCAATTTAAAAATCAAAAAGTCGAAGGCCAAAATTCAATGTTACATTTTCCAAATAAACATAAAATTCCTTTTAATTAATTAAATCTGTTCATCGGTTTTCGGCGATTGTTTGCAAAGATTTCCAAACGATTTGCAAGAGGAGTTCATTAAAAATCTTTTGGGAAGAAAGAAGGGAATGAAGGAATTCCATTGAAAAACGTCTTGAAGATTTCAGCTTGTTAAAACTGCGCATTTAAAGACGAGACAAAGATGTTTTCAAGGGAAATCCTTCATTTTCTTGAAATTCGAAAACGAATTCATTTTCTCGTCATTCTTAAAGGAATTTAAACGTTACTTTGCAGGTTGATTCTTTAAGTTGGTCTCTTTCGCTCCCAAAGGTCAATATGGTGTTTAACTCATGAGAAGGTTAAAAGTTTAAGTAAAGTGGCCACTAAACTTCAAGAAGACAGTCGCAAAAGAGTTTTAATGAATTCCTCTTGCAATTCGGCTTGCAAATCGTTTGGAAGGCGTTGCAAAAAATCAAAGAAAGACGACGAACAAATTTAATAATTAAAGGGAATTTAGCACTGAATTTTGGCCTTCGAATTCTTCATTTTTAATTTGCAAAACGCAGCTCAATAAAAATATTCTTATAGCCCATTTTAATTTTAGGTTATCCCTCTTTCCAATGGTGGTCGTCTCATTTCCGTAGCAGCCTCCGTTTAGGAGCTATAAGGCCTAGACTTTGTGTACATAGTTCTGGCCCACCCTGTATGTGTAAATGTAAATGCATATAATGTACTCTTATTAGTGTGCCATTTGTGTTAAATGAGATCACTAAAGTTTATTTGATGTGGAACTAGAGCCAAGTTGAACTGTAAAGTGTGAATCTAGAGAAGATCGGATCCGTATATCTACTCCTTTCTACT
The DNA here is from genome assembly GCA_020055645.1 of Tomocerus qinae. Classification (NCBI taxonomy): domain Eukaryota; kingdom Metazoa; phylum Arthropoda; class Collembola; order Entomobryomorpha; family Tomoceridae; genus Tomocerus; species Tomocerus qinae. The sequence goes on from CM034550.1 coordinate 185,711, forward strand.
CTCTGTATTTATATTTAGAATTTTGATCGTGAAGGGCTTTTGTGCAAGAGATGCGCTGATGACGCTATTTCATGGGTGAACATATGAACTTAGTTGCATGCATCTGCAACATTGTAATACAAAGAATGATTTAATTGAATTATACAGTAGTCTCCGAACTTACAAGCAAGTAACAGTATTGTAGTACACACCTATAAGTCTCGAATTACAATTAAAGTTTTAAATTGATCCAAATTAATGCCAATACTATATTGTTAGTTTTATACTTGCTTTACGAGTTGCAAGTTCCATTTTAATTATTGCATACATAAATATATCATGAACGTTTAAACCTTTTTTGTGAACTTGTGTGATAATCTAGTAGAATCAATTTAAATTGAAATACAGATTTGAAGGGTACAGTGCATTTAATTTTAACGGCTTAACAATTAACAGGATAATATTATAGTAAAGAAATTCCAAGTTATTTTGAATTGTTAATTAGTCCTAGCTGACAATGAGTAGTCTGGATCCATTCGCTGACATGCGACGTCGTCGTAGTCAAGGAATTATTGAGAAGGAAGATGAAGCGACTGAAGAGGAAGAAGAAGATGATCATCCGCATGACAAAGCAATCGAAGAATCCTTTTGGAAAATCGTGTCTCAAGTTTTTATTCCTTTTCTGATTGCTGGGATGGGCATGGTTAGTGTTTTAATTTTTAATATTTCTACATTTATTCCTTTTTATAATTTTTTACCGTTGGTCATTTTTATTTGTTTTAGAAAAGAATTTATTTTTACATTAAAGAACAAAAAAGTTTAAAAAATTATAAATATTGTAATAATACTAATTCATCCTTTAATAAATGACATAGGTTGGTGCTGGACTTGTACTCGACATTGTACAGGTACGTTCGCACATTGCTTCGATTATTTGGAAGACTACTAATTAATGACTTAAGGATAATAAACAATTATTTTGTGTAGCATTGGCCAGTTTTTGTGAATGTCCCAGAAGTGTTCATATTAGTGCCTGCACTTTTAGGGTTAAAAGGAAATCTGGAAATGACATTGGCCTCCAGACTTTCTACTCAAGCCAATCTTGGAAATTTAGATACTCCCAAATCTCAATGGGAATTAACAGTTGGCAACCTTAGCCTAGTCCAGGTAAAAACGAAATATCCAGACTTTGGATTTATTAATTTCTCTACGGTGTACACTGAATAAACTTCTTTTAGTGCCAAGCAATAGTTGTTGGATTTTTGGCGTCTCTCGCCGCAGTGATATTAAGATGGTTACCTGACGGTTATTTTGACGGAAGTCATGCTTTAATTCTATGCACTAGCAGCGTCCTCACTGCATCCATTGCTAGCTTTGTTCTGGGTTAGTTTTGAATATAAATTATAAAACATATATTATAATCTTAATAATATTCTATTTATTTTTGTGTTTTTTGGATTTGTGTATCTGTTTCCTGTAGGAGTTGCAATGATTATCGTTATAATTCTTTCTCGGAAATACAACATCAATCCGGACAATGTTGCTACCCCAATTGCAGCTAGTTTAGGGGATTTCACCACATTGACACTTTTAGCTTCCATTTCTAATTCAGTCTACAATGTCATGGGTTTGTTTTTTTATTTTGGAATTATTAATTAATTAAATCTTTAGCTAGTTTAGTTTTAAAACGTTACAACCAACATTTAGTATGGGACTAACTTGGAGAAATCATTGTCGCTTGTAGATGACCACATTTGGTTACCTCCTCTCATTCTGGGCTGCTATTTGTTCTCTATGCCGTTATGGATTTACTTTGCAAAACAAAACAAGCTCACTAAAAACGTTCTATACACTGGGTGGACTCCAGTTTTAAGTGCCATGATGATAAGCAGGCAAGTTCAGAAAAAGTATTATTTAGTCCGACAAGGAACATTTGGTAGTGTACTTTTAAAAGTAGATTTTAACAATATAGTTTTACCTATTACAGCTCTTACCTTGATTCATTAAATAATATTATAAACCCCAAGAAATTCTAACTTTGAAAATCCGTAAATTGTGTTTACTTTATCTTCTTATTTTCCCAGCCCAGTTAATTAATATAGAAAGAAAAATTAATGATTTAATTACGCTGCTGGTATGTAATTTACTATGCATGAATTTGTGTCCTTATGAGTAAATCTTTTATTGCAATAGTTTCGGTGGCTGTATTTTGGACCACACTGTGAAAAGTTTTAAGGGGATTGCAGTATTCCAGCCTGTAATTAACGGAGTCGGTGGGAATTTAGTGGCAGTTCAGGCCAGTCGAATATCAACATCTTTGCATCGCGATTGCAAGATGGGGATTCTCCCTGGAAGTAATCAGGGCATTCGTACAAACCCATTGCTCATTTTCTTTTCTAAAGGTACCTAATAACAGTATTAGAATATTTAGCATAGCGGAAGGTTTATAGTTGTCATTAATTTACCAGTAACAATCTTTTTATGTAGGTGGCCACGCAGTGACAGCTCGAGCATTGTTATCCATGGTTGTCCCTGGACATTTATTATTCGCATGTACTATTAGTTATGTTAAAGCAGGACACACAGATGTGACGCCTGTGTTTCTTCTCTTCTATCTTACTGCAGCTTTCGTCCAAGTAAGAACATTCCAACATTATTAAAAGTTTGATATTTATAACAAATGAATCTCTTTTTACACAAGGAATTAAAATCAACATTTTATAGCTAGTACTCCTTTAATTTTCCTTTTACTTACTTTTTCCTTTAAAGGCAAAAAAGTTTCCTGGTCTTTTAAAAGTAAAAAAATTGCTATTTATGTAAAAAATAATTTTTTATTTTAAAAAATAATTTTTTATTTTAAAAAATAATTTTTATACGGGGAGAAACTGCAAAGCAGGCAGCGCATTGCCCGAAGGGCAATGTGTGGTTTCACCACTTATACTGCACTTCTGACGTAGGTAAAATTTTGTCAACTGGAATTGACGGTGCCAGAAAAAGAAGTAACAGTTTCGCAGATTGCTGTTATTGTCATGGAAAATTTTATAATATTGTATTCCCCATTAAACAAAAATCAACTCCATTGGAGCCGACCGCCATTTTGTGGGGGTGTCAGCCGTCAAGGGACTTCTATACACATCACAATAAATAAAGCTGATTGTATGTATGTATGTAACCAAAAAGCATAAACTGTATAAGGAGGGTCCAATACAGAATTTCCCGTAAGGGATTTTGAAAGTTTATAAAGGACATTTTTCACCAATTTTATCCCCAAATATCAACTTTGTGTGGTTGCTATGTTATTGGAAACGGAATAAATGCAGAACGATTACTTGGATGTTGGACTGGGATAATCAGTGTTGAAGCATTATAGCAAAGGTAGAGGTAAGGGACTTTTCTCAGAAAGAATCCCTTATAAATCTTCAAAAATCTAAATAGCAAAATTCACTACAATACTCTCCTTATACAGCGCTATGACTACAGTTTATGCTTCTTGCATGTAACTATGTTCTTTTCCGTGCCATGCGGCTTATGATTGAAATGCGCATGCGCGAATGTACTGCTAACAGATCAAATCCATTGGGGTTTTTAAATTTAGACCACATTAAAAAACGATTGTGTTTGCTGGAATTTTTTCGACTAGCCAATGAAATTACAGATTTCCATAACCAAATTCTAGATGATTCCTAGTATTAAAGAACCTCAAAAAATAGCGCGAAATTCATAATCAGTTATTATAAGTTTGTAGGAAGATATGTTTCGCTTGAAGATAAATACTTTTTACTTGTAACTTTACTCAACGCCCCCTCCGTTTTAACCGATATTCGACACAAAAAATTTGTCTTAGTCCACGATAAGGTTTTGAAGCCAATGTCGATTCTTAAAAAGCAGCGTAATGAATAGCAGCGTTTTTGGTAGGAATTAAAATAGTTATCTTTCTTTTGCTCCAGGCATCTATAAAATTAAAATTTTGATAATTGTCTTCCAGTAGTCCAAACAAAGCTGAGAATAGCTCCAAAAAGAAAATTTTGTCTTTCCTTGCTAGAACGGAAATTTATTTACAAAATTAAGCCTATCAAAACTGGAAATAATGAAAATAGAAAATTAAATTAGGTCACAACGGTCACTGTTACCAAAAAGTTACCTATTTTAAAATCTGACTAGCAAAAATAATGGAAATCCTACAAAACTGAAGACATTATGTAGCAACATGAAAACCTTTAACATAAAACACAAACATGAACGCTATAAACAACCTATGACCGGTTCATGAAATTGTGGTCATCTAAATAATCACATTTTGAGCTTTAATGGACTATGACTTTTTATTTGGGTTTAATGTCTCCAAAATAAATCTCATATTCGTGATATATTGAACATTTTTTCCAGCTAATAATGACCAAACAATTTTGTTTCGGGCAATTATGATCAAATAATCTGGATATTAAAAGGTTAAAAAGTCGAAATTTTGTCTTTCTAAGACCAATATTCTCGGACTAGATCCAAGTTTCCCAAAATAAATCGTCACTTTTATGCCCTATTCATTATGCTGTATTGTAAATTTTTGTGACTCTGTGTATTTTAAATCGTAGCCATAGATACTTACCCATTACCTACCCTTCATTTAATTTCCCCGTATTTTGAACCACCCCTGAACTTTAACATGCAATAATATGGTGGTGGGTAGGGCGGGAACCTACTCACTAAGTTGGTCGGGTCAGTTAGAGTTGACAATTTTGCAAAAATAATAACGTCCAATTTTGTCGTTTCTGAAACTGTTACTTCTTTTTCTGGCACCGTCAATTGCTCGTAAACTAGCAGCTTTTATGAAATAATGCAAGTAACCGAAAACGTAAAGCATTTCTTTGCGGGGTGTGCTTTAATATCAAATCAGCTTTTCCGTGTCAACTTTAGCCGTAGGAACCGGAAGAATGAATTTTGAAATTGTTTGGTCATCTAATTTATCTCCTTGGCTACTTGGTACAATGCGTCATGGTCAATTGGGTACTGGATAGAGTGTATGGACTAGGAAACTAGGATATACAGTGATACATTCCATTTCCTAATTCAATCTCCGTAGATACGGAGTACTGAGTGCACTGCACTGAGTGATGACGGCCATGTCGGATTTAAAGATGCATTATTCCTGTTACTATACGTAGTATTCCCATTCTCAATAATCCCAGTTACATTCACACCTCAATGCACAGTAGTTTGATCCCCATGGCTACTCCCCCACATACAGTAATGTAATACCCAAAATAACAAAAATTTTGCACCCAAGTTGGAGAAGCTCATGGCATTGGCAATTTGGGTGTAGATTCTGCAAATTGCTGTTGCTATTGACTCCATGTGTTGGGCAGCCACCCAAGATCCCATTCAAAAATCGAAACTTGGGTGCAAAATTTTTGTTATTTTGTGTATTACATTACTGTATGTGGGGGAGTAGCCATGGGGATCAAGCTACTGTGCCTCAATGCAAATACGGAGTACTGAGAACAATTCCAGGGATAGAAAATATATTAGGATTGAGGTTACTTACAGGGATTTAAAAAATAAACAATGAGGGAAAATTTCAGGGATGAAAAAAATATCATTGAGTGCGATTCCAGGCATCGAAAATGTCTAATTGTAATAGGCATGCATATCTATAATGCTCATCATTACTATATACTATTACAAACATTTACGCTTTGCTGGCTTCTGTTGTACTAACTACGAGGATACCAACTATTTATCTCACTCAAGCGGGGGTTTGGGGGCGGCAGCCCCCAATAAAAAATAATATTTTATTACATATATAATATATTATTAATAATTTTGCGAAAATAACAAATTTATAAAGATCAAATAGCATATTATATATCATTTTTCCATAAACGTAAAATTTACATTATAACCTAGGCAGTGATAAATATTTCGGAAATGACAACTTTACTAGAGTACTGTACATTGTCATGCATGGTATTGATACCTATATAATTAATTCCGAAATATTCATAATCTAGTTAAATCTTTTGTAGTTCGTAGTTATATGATAGTTATAACCAGATATATCAAGAAAAACAATAAAATAAAAAATATAACAGGTAAAAACCTGGAAAAATATACGGTGAGAATGCCAGCAAAACTTAAAAACAAGGCATTATTTAGAGATTGTGGTATGAGAAAATAATGAAATTTTGCAAAAGTATTCTCCTAAATAATCTCCCCGTGCGTTTAAAGCTATTCCCTTGCAATTCTTCAACACTGATATCGAACAGACTTTGTAATTGTTGTTATAATTGACAATAATTTCAAAATGAGATATCAAATTTCAACTTAACATAAATCTAACGTTCGGTAGATTTAAAGTTGAAAACTAAGGTCCAGCTTCTTTAAATGGCGACTTCAATAAACATCAGCAATTTCTATGTTACAGTTATGAATGAAATTTTGACATTGCATTTAATTTTTATACACCCTCATATTAGGAGTGCAATCATGTAATGATTTAAAGAAAACAAATAGAATATTTATTTTATCTAGAATATAGGCACAAAAAATTGCCATATCGTCAACTCTCCTTAGCTTCGTTGTTGACATTAAATCCATTATGCTATTTTACAAAGGCGTACAAAGATATAAGGGCAACAAATTCCTCTTTTACGAAATATTTTCCATCCCTACATAGGTTAACTACATTGACGGGCCAGGAAAACAAATACATTTTGAGGTTTTGGCTCATGTACTCATGTCACAAAACAAATGTTCAAAGATAGTTCAAATGACTTAACTTTAAACGCACGAGGAGATATTTAGGAGAATACTTTTGCAAAATTTCATTATTTTCTCATACCACAATCTCTAAATAATGCCTTGTTTTTAAGTTTTGCTGGCATTCTCACCGTATATTTTTCCAGGTTTTTACCTGTTATATTTTTTTATTTTAAAAAATAATTTGTTGGTTTCAAAAACAAAAGACTATTTTTGTAAAAAATAACATTTTCTAATTTTAAGTTTTGAACACAACTTTTGAAAACCATGACCTTAACGGACAATTGTTTCTTTATTTCAGGTAACCATTTTACTCTTCATAGCTGAAATATTAGTGCAGTATTTATGGAAGCTGAAAATAGATCCTGACAATTCAGCTATTCCTTATTTAACTGCACTTGGAGATTTAATCGGAACTGGGCTGCTTGCCATTGCGTTCTTTCTCATTCATTTCATCGGTGATGGAGAGAAGGACGTTACTGAATAAATTATGCAGGCTTTTAGTGAAATCATATACCGTAGTAACCTACCCTCCTGTTGTGTTCAAGAATAATGAAAATTCCTAATTTTTGACTTCCAAACTGACAATGTTGTCTTTCCCTTTTACAAGGTCTAATATGTCGTAAATCAATTGCAATATTATTGTCGTGACTGTTATCATCAATAGTTCTAGACTTTCTAGAAGTATACTATAAGTAATTGTTAAATAGGCTCTTAAATCCATGTCCATATACCCGTGGATTTTACCGTTAATAGTAGTTTTTACCGTAAATACTACATAATCTACCGCTTCCTAAAGTGATTTTGGAATATAATTTCTGAACAAATCCTTTGTAATTAGTAACACTCACGTCACCACTGCCTAAACACCAATTCACAATTGATCAATACCTATCTGTATGTAAATGTAATTGTCGCACATAACCTTAAATATTTTTGGTTTGTGTACATAGATACTCGTGTATAAATCGAAATAAATTACTACTGTCCCCAATTTCAGTGCATATCTACAGTAGTATACCGTTTTAATTTAAAAACTCTCATTTAAACATCCGAATTTCAAGTTTTGATCGAATTTTAATCGAAAATATTTTTGACATATGTAACATGTGACCAGACAGTTTTTTTAATGGCGAATATAATATTGTATGTGCGAGAAAATTGTGATATGCTATTCGCCATTTATTAATTATAGAATACCATGGTCAAAAATCTAAAATTTATTAAATAACTTTTTGTATTGTTTACCTGCTGAAGCTGAGTGGATAAGATCATGAATAAGTGTAGAGACAGAAGAGGAAGTAGAAAGAAAGTAGTGGAAAGAATAGGAAGTGACAGTTTTGTCCAGGAGATGGTGTGAGGGAGTGGGAACCTCAAATGCAACCACGGATTGGTGTGGGAGGCTAACCACGGACGGAGGATTGGCTACCCGGCAATGAGGTCAGCCAGTCAAGTCAGTCGGAGAGGAAGAGAAAGAGAGAGACATGCTTAGCTTCATAAATTATACACATACCTACAAGTGGTGTGGAGGAGAAAGCAAGGAGAAAGTGGACGTGCATGTTCTACTGCTGCGTCTTTAAAACTAAACGAGATGCATATCCACCGTATTCTCCCAAACCAACTCCAACAATTTTTAATCACTTTCTCAATTCAACGACTTTCACTATAAAGTCATGCACAGAATAAAAATTATTCTTTCCCCATTAAATGTCATGATCAAGTTTCAACAAACTTCCTTTTGGAATTAAATACTTTCCTTCATGCTTTTACCCATATTTGGTCAAATTAAACAAAGCAGTATGGTTGAAAGACTGGACAACTACATCTTACTAGTTATCCAAAAAAATTAAAAGGTATTTATATTATTGTAAATATTTATTTTTAACTGCACTTACTAACTCTGTTTATAAACTGTTTTTGTATATGTCGTGAATTGCATGCACACTTAATAGCACAGAACATGTTAATCTATGTGAAAAAGAATTTTTTATGCACTAGTTAAAACTCTGTCCTTAAAACTTTCCCTTTTGGCTACCCTTCGCATATTTTTTTAAGTGAAGTGCAGCTTATAAAATTAGTGCATAAAAGTGAAAGTTGGAGGGTAAGAGAAAGGACTTGGGTATTATGTAATTATAGTGGGTGGGGATTTATTTAGAGTGATACGGTGTAGTAGTATTAGATGTAGAGTGGAAATAAAGATTTGGAGGGACTTTGTTGGTTGGGAGTTCGTAAGTAGAAGAATATAGAAAGAATAGTAATAATATTATGTGGAGAAAGGTAGTGAAAGTATATGTAGTAGATTATATGTATGTAAAAGGGAAGGCTGAGGGTTGCCAACGAAGATTTCCGACTTTCGGAGGCTAGCCGGTTTGGTGGGCCGCGCTTGCCTCAAATCCCTCAAGCCTCCAACCGAAAAGTTTTGGAAGAAGACAAGACATTTGGTGGTCCCGCCTGCTGACTCCCTCCTGCCTCTCCGTCTTTCTCCGTCTTTCTTTTTTTCACTCGACTTGACTTTCTCCGTCTTGCAGTTCTTGCGTGCACTCTTTCTCGGCTCCGGCTAACCGCCTCCTATTCCTCAAAATTCAACCACTTGCACCGAAACCAACCCCCAAAGAGACCCACCAGCCCACACCAACGACTTCTTCCTCTCTCTCCTCCAATATCTCTCGCCTCATCTCAATCCCACTCCTCTAATGGTCCCCATATCCATCCACACCGACCACACACACCCAACACTAATATACCCTATATCTACCACTCTACTTATACATACACTCTTTTATACATTACTACTACTTACATACTACTGCTTACATACTACTACCCATCACACACCAAGATGACAATCTCTATAATGTGTGCTCCAACGCTATGTACATACATACTCTCTCCATATATACACATACAGCTTTACGTACCTTGTGCCAGTAGAAGTACATGCCCAACACTCAATACTACCAGTAGTACGGTACAGATGTGTACATAGTAGCATGTGCCAATAATATTATTATATAAAAGAGTAATACTGTAGTAGGTGGAGAAAGAAGTAGGGATAATGATGATGATGATAAGGAGGATATTATGTAGAGTAGTAGTAGTAGTGCATGTATGTATGTATATATCTATGTATGTATGTATGTATGCATGTAGTATTAGAGTAGTAGTAGTAGAGAGAGTTGGAAAAGTTTGCTTCCCCCACAAACTCTTTTTTCACACCCCAAAAACATCCCTCTTGCCGTGCCTTCTTTTGGTCTGTCTCTTCCCCATCTCGTCGACCAAAAATTACTGCGTCCAACCGAGCCGGTTCCCCTATGTCAATCCACTGCGGTACTCCAAACCATCCAAATCTCTTCCTCTCACACAACCCAAACTCAAAAAAACAACTCCGACCAAAACTCTTTTCTCTCTGCTTCACACTCCGCATATCTCTCCACTCCTATCTACTGCCACCGACTCCAACGTCTTTCTTAACTCAGACTACCTACTCTACCTACCTATTCACTTAATACTACTAGAACTGGAACTGCTACTAGCCACCACATACACCGACACAACCACCACCCACATAAGTATTCTTACATACTGAGACGCCTCATCATAACTCATCTCTCTGTACACCGCAGACAATTAAAATATCTGGATTTATGCAGACTACCCAAATACCCGCACACTCCACAATCTGTCTTCGTGGTTCTTCTGAGAATAATATTGACGAAATCAAGCATCGTCTCAACATGCCCCAGCGTCATAGCCATATTAATTAGTACACAGTGTGTGGGGGATCTCTAGTAGCTATGTGGGGAAAGTGCTCTTCGTAAACTCCTTTTGTGAATCAACATTGATACAAAACTCAATATAATTTCTGGAGGGGTTTTACAGTGTTTTTCAACACTGTCTACGATATCTTCTTCCACGTGCACATCTGGGGGCACTCAGAGGCAGCAGGACTCTTACTCCTACTATTCATCCGGAAAGTCTGCAGCTCTGTATCCGGGCAACATGGTTGGGAACACAGCCTTCTTCACCATGAGTCTTCCGCCGGTAAAGTCCAATTATAATTCATACTAATAATTAAATGTCAGTATTCGTCCACTTGCCTCGAGTTTTTCGAGTTCAAGTGAGATTGAGTTGGTTCAACACTTGTTTGTGCAAACACTCAAACTACATACAGAGATAGATACAATAGAGCAGTTGATTTTCCTAGGGAAAGATTTGATTTGACACGGGTGACAATGAAGATGACACAATTGCTTGAGCAGATAAGTAAACGAACATCCCTTTCGGGTGGATTTTCCGTGAAAGATGTCCCGAGAATGTTGTCTCGGGAGTGAGTGAGCAAACAAAAGAAGCAACTTGGAGGCAGAGAAGGAGGAATCTCTTGTCTTGTCTGCTCAGGGGAATCTCTCAGTCAAATACAGAAATGTCATTGTCATCTCACTCTTTCACTACCTCTCTCTCTCTGAAATTGACTTTAAATAGACTGCATTCTTGTCAGACTCACAATCACTGGATGCAACCCTACGACAAACATTTCAGTGTAAACACTCTTAAGCTCTTACCGATTCTTATGTTCTTCAATATTGTATTTTGATTGCATAAATGTTGAAAAGATCCATGAGGGTTTCCGATAAGATCGTCAATGAATATCGAAATATAGAAACTATAACAAATAAATTCCGAATATTTCTTAGCAAAGTGAAGGGAAAAGTTTTTCTGATCTTAAGATTTAGAACCGTTTTTAACAGAAATTAATAATGCAAAAAACTAAGTAAGTAGGTATTTCTGTCCCATCGTATCACCTCAAGATCGAATTCCTTTACGAAATAAAGCTGACATTCTTTATTGTAATTTGGTAATAGTAATATGCAATGAAACGATGCATGACCCTATAGATAGCATACTCAGGGAATCCAAGGTGATAAGGACTAGGGGAATCACTGCTAGAAATGGTTCCAAGTATCCCAGAATCGGGAATTTAAGAAAGTGTATTCAGGAGTATGATGGGAGAGGAGAGATTTGAATAGAGTATTCGTGGAGAGCGAGAGTTAGTTGGGATGTTGAATGAATGGAACGGAATGGGAGTTGAATGGTGGCACATCTCCCTGCTGGATGAAATAAAAGTGTCTATATAGGAGGATGGCAATGATCTCATTCTATATAATATACTGTCAATTGTATTGAGGAGTGAGTGAGGGAGGATGGCGATGTCAAGTGATGTCAGAGCAGAGGGGCCTTGTCAATTGCCCAAATAAAATGTTTCCCTATCCTAAAACATTCATCCCTAAAATCAAATCAGATTCAGACGAATAAAAATGGGGGCACTAGCTCAACTCACCTCTCTCCCAATTCACTCATCTCTACTTAGAGACGATACACAAAGTAGAACCCAAATGCGGAAACACATTGAGCAGACAGGATCAATGATCCGAATAAAAATGGAAAATCCTGCAAGAACACTAAATAACCAGAAAATATTTATGATAAAATGACTAAGTATTTTGACGGCAGCTAGTGGGAAAAGTTTGCAATGGGCTGAAAAACAAAGAAAAACGGAGATAAATTTTTTACGCTTTGCTTTTTTCACAAGCCAGAGTTTATTTTTGGGATTTGCCTAATTCTGACAGGTTTCCGTCAGTGAGAAAATGACTGAACAACTCAGGGACAAACAATAATTGCAGTGCAGACAGACAAATCCTGCACACAGAGAATGTTGCCAATATTCATGTTGGAATATTTTTCGAAATATTGTAATCAATGTTAAGTCACATTGGAGACAAGTGCCGCAGTCGGGAGAGTAAAAATAGTGTTTTGTCTAAAGAGTAGGGAAATAGGTATGGGAGAGCATTCGGAATAGTAATTGAATGTGCAATAATAATCTCGGTGGATTTCTCTTTGTCCTTTTGTATGTAGTTTGTATCCCTTTTATTATTCTCTGCAGAATTGTGTAGATAGTGATGAGATGTGGAAGGAGGAGTATAAAGGGAATCGAAATGGGATTACAGGGAGGGAGGCTGAGGGCAAATGTCAATTGAGTAACAAAGTTTTGTAGTAATGACAGAGTGAGCGAGGGAACTGCTGTAAGTGATCCTTTGATTCCCTGCTTGCCCATCACCAGATTCACTTCATCCCAAAATTGGATCATCACTTCCATCCAACTACATATTTATCCAGAACTTCCAATACAAGATCATCATCACACTTCTCAATCTCTTTAGCTCCATCTGTCACAACCCATTTCTCATCAACCGTATAACGGAGGCAATTCCTGGAATTAAATCAGTTGATTAGTTAAAAAATGACAACGTCCTCTTAATTATGATTTTCTCATACATTTGATGCAAACGCTCTAATTCCTACCTGTGAAAAATGCAGATTTAATTAGAGCAGTAAAACAATATTCGGTTGCAATTACTTGCTCGTTTGCTCATGGACCAAATCGATGTGTAGAGATTGCTTTTGTTTCACTTTTGTAATAAGATAACAAGCATCAGCAGCTGTAGGGATAGACCAAGTCGGAGTTTCGGAGAGTTGAGGTAGATACGGTCAAGTCCTGCGGTCTTCTCGGTTGACTAAAAATATTAACGAGATATCTAACAGGTAGCAAAACCTAAGTGATCCCCTTGTCCGTAGTACTTACACTGTGAAAGGATGTGCATGAGAGTGCGAAGGTCTTCCAACTAATTGATCTCCGTGTGTTTGACGGTGCAGATAATGACAGAGCGCTTGTTAACGGAGATGATCACCGAAGCTCCCGGCGGAGAACTCGTTCGGACGGGAAGCCCTAATCTAATATGCACCGTTCTTCCCTCCCATTGGCGCTCCAACAAAACCCTACCCATCGCTTTTAAGGTATCCTTCATTTATTCTACTCACTTCCAGCAAATTCAATTCACCCGTTATTTTAAACCAATTGTCAAGAATGTCCCATCAATTATTATTTTTCAGTCAAAATTTGCTTATTAACGCGTATTTTCAAACATTCAATCCATTTCAAGTTGCAATGTGTAATATAAGAACAAATCTGTAGTTTTCAACAAGCTTATTTTCCAGATAATTGCTTCAGGAGAAAATCAACAGCTGACAATTGTCTTTATTCTATTTACTTTTTGTGCTTTTTTGCCAGTTTTGCAACATGACGATGATTTTCAAAAACGAAATGATAATTTTCTGTAGTGTAATGTGATTAAACGAATACCACGAAAAGATTTAATTGTTTGTTTGCAGGTGATAGCATTAGGTGACGTTTTGGACGGAACTCTGGTGACAGTGCGAGCAGGGAACGATGACAATTTTTGTGGAGAGCTCCGTAACGCTACTGCAATTATGAAGAATCAAATAGCAAAGTTTAACGATTTAAGATTCGTGGGAAGATCTGGTCGTGGTAAGTGTAAGTATTTTTTCCATCTTTTGTATAGACAAATATTATTATACTTTGTCCCTTCTTATCATCTTCTCTGCTTCCTCCGTTTATCACAATCACTAGTCGCATGTCTCCTCATCTGTGATCGCTTTTTGTTGGTTCATACCCTGTTTCAAAGCAACTTTATTTCTCACCTTTCGATGAACTGTAAAAACATAAATGTATTTTATTTTGATTAGTGGAAATAACATTAGTAATTAACGGCATGTAATTGAATATGTGGTGGTGGACTGCGAGGGTGTGTGTGTGATAAGTTGTACAGTGCCCTCCTATTGTTGTGCGTACAGGGAAAAGCTTTACGTTGACAATCACAGTGGGCACGAGTCCTCCTCAAGTCACCACTTACAACAAAGCCATCAAAGTCACCGTCGACGGACCTCGGGAACCGCGCTCCAAAACTCGTAAGATTCTTTATTGCAGTATCTGCATGTGTCCACAGGGACAATTTACAATAACATAATAGGGTAAATAGAGTATTATTCCTTCGAAATATGTTAATAGCTAGAATATCTATAGTACATATCTTTTAGTAATAATATTCTAGCGTGGCAATATAAATAGCATTCTGGTGAAAGTGAGATGCAGTGGCCGAACCAAATCATTGTGTAAACGGCAAAATGCATTTAGGTCTTTGGTATTCAATTTTATTAAATAAGCGGAGATTCTATAGAAGTCTTAAGCTTATTTAAATCGTCATATGCATAGACATAGTAGATTCACTATTCAAGCGTTGCAGTGGATAGTCTGGTATTATTATGGCCTAGTTGAGTCGAAATTGTGTTTATTCTTATCCGAGAGGTACATAAAATGGAGGAAGGACGCGTGTAATAAAATTGTTATCAAGCAAGTTGTGAATATATCTTGGCTTAACTGAGTTCAACTTGTTCATTTTATTTCCAAGCAGACTTCCGCGTCTTGAGTTTGGTTCTCCTTTCTTCCTTTTACCACGTTCCAACATAATAAAAAAGCTACTGCAGAATAATATGTTGATGACCAAGTGAATAGGTATTTAGAATTGTTTAGCAATAAAGCTAGAGCCTCCAGTTCGGCTCAGTCCAACTATATCCCTATATCTCCAGTTATATCTGTGACTATTTCAATGGTAGGATTGATGGTTTGTAAAGTGGAAATGTTTAGATGTAGTGTAAAATTCCAAAGATTCACTGAACAAGTTTCCAACCTTTTTCTACTCTTGATACAGAAGTAGGCGAAATTACTATTAACATATTCATATCTGGATAAAGAGAATTAGTGGAGAGAGTGAGTCGTAAAGTGACACAAGTTGGCATGTGATGAGCGGAAATGGAAGAGGGAGGGAGTCGAGTACAGGCTGTAGGTGAGTGGGCTTCCAAGATATCCGATAGGTACATCGGACTGAGGAGTCAAGAACTTGCAGTTGAAGTTGATCCGCTCTTAGCCAGCATCTCTCTCCCTCTTGGACATGGATGGCCTGAATTGCACGTTTATCTCTTCATCTCCTCCATCTCTCCTTCTAAATCTTCTCTCCGGCCCGACAACTCACATTTTTGACATATTCTTTGTACAGTCTTGTCCGCCCTAGAGCACTTCTTCATGCAACTTATGTATCTATATGATGCGGAAGTGGAACTTGTGAGCTAATTAAATCTGTAAATGCTTAGCCTATTCAACTCCAAGAGTTAAACTTTTTAATTTTTAAAGAATAGATTTGTCAATTTTTACATTTTAAAGAACAAATTGAAGAGTATTTTTTGCATTATGAGTAATTCTGTGCTTTCCTTGGAAAATGGTAACGGTCTGCATATTGTTCTAGCATTCTACGGGTATCCAGCTAGTGCCTGACGGTTGTAGACGATGGCTTGGATCTTGAGATCATTGAGATCTCTGTACTATTTCGGAAGAGAATGAACAGAGTGAAAAGCGGTCGGTCGTCGGTGGGTCGGGTGCGGAGTTGACTTTTATCTCTTTCTCCTTTCATTGAGAATTCCAGTGGCGCTTGCCATTTTACGACCCCAACGCTCATCTTACGACTCTTTTCGGTTGTGTGTCATGTCATCTCCTCAAACTCCCTCCACACATCAACTCTGCTTCCTCAACTCCACAGACTACCCCACTTATCATCTCTTTTAGCTTACTATTACCGTAATCTCTACAAAAATACCAGGGCCTATCAGTTTCTCTAGGTACGTCACCCAACTATTATTTGACATCATAATTTACAGATATAGAAGCGTTCCTCTGATATAGAAAATTCGACTTTACGTGTGCCAACATGCCAACGAATACTTAACTACGAGAATCGCCATAATAAATATACACCACTGAATTCTCGAATCGTGGATGGTAGCCATTGTCTCCCATCCCGTAGAAATAGCAGCTACCAAAATTTTATATGTAATATCGAATTTTCCAAATTCCCAAACTTTGGGGAAACGTAGAGTTAAAAATGTCAAAAAAGGTCAAAAGAATCGAATCTGAAACCGTCTTTTCAGATTCCATTCTCAACACATTTCTTTTCGCTCAAACGTTTTGCTGCTCTCCTATAATTTACAAACCATAAACTCACTCACCCTTCATAGATTCAAGACCTCATCCACAAAATATGCCTCAAAATCTGCTCCATTAGAAAGAGATTGTATTCGTGATTTGTCAAATAGAAATGAATGTGATGACTAGAAGATTATCTCAAGGCTATGATGAAAAAGTATTAGGACTACATATTTATTTTGTATTTTTGTTAGCAAAATGATTTTCATTAGTCAAGGTAAATAGTTTAGTAGTGATTCAAAGGGATTTGGTATTTCATTCTTTTAATATGAAGTATTGTAGAGAAGTAACTGTTGGATAGATATAGGCATGCAGTCTTTATTATTAAGAACATAGTTTTTCGTTGTTGGAGGAGAGTGAAAAGATGCCGGGTTTGTCGTCAGGGAGTCGGTGGTCATAAAATGGGTGGTTGAAGAGTTGGGACAAGTTGAGGTATTAATCTGTTGGATGAGACGGTCAGTAGAAATGCACCGGTCATGACTTCTGGGTTATGATCGTCTTAGTTGAGTGAGATGGATGGATTGAACAATAGAAAGAACGTAAACAGCGGAATTGACTGACGGAGCACATCAACAGCATTTTATGATTTTCTTCTTTCCGCACTGCATCAGTCAGCCAACTCACTCACCCAGTCTCCAGAATACCCGGTTTTCCTCTGCCTACTCTACGTGCATCCTGTGAAGACTGTCTCGTAATATTTAGAACTCCGTTCAGATCGGGCTCTGTTTGTTGTGGATGAGGTTGTGGGGAGTCTTCGTTTATTGTGGCCAGATCGTGGTCACCTCGCAGATTTATGTGGCTTATTTCTCTTTTTTGTATTCAATTGACCCCACTGACTTTATCTTACCGTTTTATTACTCTCACTCACCTTATCTCTTGACCTCAATATCTATCTTATGTCAACTACCACTTATTCAGGTCAAATACCCTGCCTAATGATATCAAAAACAGATGCAGGTACAGTTTTTTGTCATTAATTGATATCATTTGAACTCTGGACCGCTTTTGAAAATTTTAGAATTAAGATTTGGCGTTTTGTCATTGGTTAGGTTGTATAACTTGAGGGTTTAGATTCACTGTGTATTTTGGAGTGACTGCCTTTATTACAATATAGCACCAGGATTTCCTTAGAGTTAAATTAAGCCATCAGGGGCATGTTTTATTGTTTATCAGTGTTAGTAAAGCGTGGCAATACAAGCTATATTAATGACAAAATAAGTTCATGGGAGGATTTTTTAGATATTCGTGAGTAGAGGAAGGAAAAACGTAGTAAAAAGTATAAAAGTTAGAAAAAGAAATGATCTTGGAATGGTATGTGTTGTGTGTTTGCTTTGGTGATCTGTCTTGCCTGGGGCTGATGATGATGATGAACTGACTGAACTGAACCAGACTATTTGGCAGGGCACGGCGGACCTTTCTCCCCATTCGGATTCGGACCTCGCCCGTTGCTCCCTTCCAACTTCCCCACCGGAATCGGAGCCCTAGACTCCCTGAGAGCTCACGAATCTTTCAAACTCCCTCTCGGTAATTCCATTCACCTCATTTCAAGCATCATCTACTCTGACTGATCTTACAACCCACTCAACCCTTTCTTCTTCTACACACACCCATAACAAAAACATTGCTAACCCTCTTCCACCTTCTGACCTTTCACTCCGCTTTTCTTGTCAATAACAACAATATGACTTTAAAATAACACAACATCCAAGAAATCATTGACCCAGAAATCAACCTCTGTTGTAGTAACCTTGTATTATGGTACATAATTTTTTATTGATTCATGGTCTTACATGCTCAATAAATGATCAAATGTTTACACAGTACAGTCCTACAGGGAACAGTTTGTATTTGGTGTCGGTGTACAATTTTTACTGAAGTGAGATCAAAATAGAATTTAATATTAATGACGCTCAATATGGACAGTGGAGGGCCATAAAATAGTATTTTCCAAAGATTTTAGCATTCTATTTTTTATTTACTTGTAATTTAATAATTTCGACCAAAGTGCATAACTTTTTCAGTTTACTGCGATGAGACAAATGTTCGAATGAGTCAGCACCCCTCGGAATTCTTTTATGCCTGCACCTGCTGCCTATGGCTTTGGGATATTATTTATTGAATTTCTTGTTGAAATACTTAATGATCTGACTAATAAAGAAATGCAACGGAGTCCGTTTATATTATTCCGTGCGTTTAGAGAAAAGAATTTTGTTGATTCTGTGCATTGATTGAATTGGAGGGAGTAAATAGAGAGTTGAGAGAGACGCTAGAGATAAAGGGTCATTACCACTTCACGGATTGATAAGGAAGAGCCGATTTATTCTTGACATGTCTGATTGTCGCTGACTGAGAATTGTCCAACTGAGCGAGTTGTGTGTGGACGGAGTGGAGGGATTGGTAAGTGCAGAGACGAGTAGTCAGTCTATTAAATGCATTGTGTTTGCCCTTCCAGGTGAGAAGGAATTACTTGTAGCCAGAGCAGAACTGCCTGGCTTGGGGTTCCTTGGTTTCTTTGGTCACGCATCCTCTGCCCATCTCTATCTATTCTGCTACTTTACTTATCTACCTGTCGCCTACTCAAAGCCCTCTATTTGTCTCCGATTTAATCCCTTTGTTCACTCACTAAATACAATCATAATATCCATACCTTACAAACTACAGTTTGTGTAAATACAACGGACTTGGAATTAACTTGCTAACTTGGGAACAGTCCCATCCGGATTTTAATTTCAAACCAAAGCTGTAAAGGATTTTAAGAAATTTTGATATTTTGAGGGTTTGTTTTTCTTTAAAAGTCCGTAATTCTTTGACTCTGTGAGAAGCTGCTTGATAACTAACATTATAACAATAATGTAGAATTGTTGGAAATTGGAATAAACGGATAAGCTTTCAGAATATCGGACTAAAAATTTACCAACCTATCTATGTATCTATCTATGACTCTGTGTATGTCTGGTAGGAGACCCTAGGGAACGTGCATATATTACGTAACGCAAAACCCACTCCCCTATGTGTAACGCAAGTGCTGACCAAGGACGTATTGAGGGATACAAAAATAGAGATATTTTTCTCAAAATAGCAAAAAATTTCACTCTCTGCGAAAATTTTGCGAATATACATATGTACATTATATATCCTTATGAAACATTAGCCCCCTCCGAAACTCAGTTCTGTATACGTGCTTGATGCTGACTGTAACACTTTTGAGCATCTCCTCCCCCCAACAACTGCAAACGTAATTGACGTAATATATGCATGTTCTTGAAAGCAAAAAAGCGAATTGCGCATGCCCATTTTCTCTAAACCACAGAAATGAATTATTTCATAAATTATTATAACATCAAAACAGTAATAGAATATGACATATAAGTTGATTATTGAGTGATTGAATGGAAATGATTAGCAGGGGACATTTCGTAATCTTAATGATCGTATTAATAGTCATTTCAAATTGTCTTCTTTCTTAAACTTAAAACTTCAAAACATTTCAAAATTGGTTCTGCTATATAGTATTTTTTTAGTACAGCTGGTTTTATTTTTTACTGCCCCCTTGGTTTCTTTGGGCCAGTTTGCACAACTTTTTTTGTAGATTAAATAACAGGAGTACTGGTTAACATAATAAATAATAACCTTAGTGAAGTACCGATGATTTTTTTGGAATTGCTATTGGGTGGTCTGCTGAAATTCTTTTAGGTGCTAGGCTTTTGGGTTCACTAGTGTAAATTCAAACCCTAAGCTTGCTTCTGTAGCAGTTTTAGTTTTTCCATGTCCATGATAGTGAGGTAGAGTGAGAATGATGAGTTGTAGTATAAATATCCGTAATAGTCGGGCCTAGTGTGAAATGTAAACTGCAAAATAAATAGAAAACCAAAGGAGACCAAGAAAGAATACGGAAGAATAGACAAATACAAAAGATTAGACTGAGATGAGATGGTCATGCTTTTCGTGAAGTCATAAAAGGCCGGAAAGCTTTTGATTCGCAATGGCAGCCAAAGAAGCCCAGCAGATAAACTTTAACTTACACCCTGTAGTAGTAAATTAATGCCAATTCGATGAGACTCCTTTTGTACTCCATTCGACAAGCTGTCTCGGCTTCCTTTCATCATCACCATTACGACACACACAGCACATAATATCCTATTTGCTTGAACTTGCCCTTCCTCACAAAGCCTTAAAAGAATTTCTTGGGTGTACTTTCAAAGGTATACAGATAATGTATACCAACAAGGGAAACCGTTTGCAATTAGGTAGCAGCAATTGTACCAACATTTTTCAAAACCAACTTAGGATAATTTTTTTGGATTTAATGTTGATTGTAATCTGTTAAAACAACGGAAGCAAAATTTTTACCCTTGTTTGAAGTTAGTATTTCAAAATGTTTTTACGGAAATTCCCGCATCCCTGAATGTTTGTCAATTGTTCCCCTTGCAAGTATGAATCAGATCTCATGCTTTTGTGATAATTAATTCCATATCAGTGGAGAGTTATTTAAAATATATTTTTGGTGATTTAGGGTTAAGTGCCCATGATTGGCCATTGGCACTACGAAATCCGCCCGGAGGGAACGGCTACCCATCGTACATCCAATCCTTGGCGTCTGCGTCGGCGGCGCACGCTCACGCCCAACAGCAGCAGTCGGCGCTGCCAGCGCTCCTGCCACACAGTCCCTTGGGTTCTGACTCGGTGCACCACGGGAAAAGGGGCGGAGTTCCTTCGGTGTCCCCGCCTCTCAAGTCTCCTCCAGAATTCATTAAGGATTTGAGTCCGATTGGGTTCCGCCCTGGAGGCGGCGCCATGTCGGCTCTGCCCGCCCTTTCGGAGTTGACGTTTGATTTCACGAAACATCCTTCACTGTGGGGAGCTGCAGCAGCGGGGGCGGGGTTCTCCAGTTTGATGAACAGTGCCAGTACAAATGGGGGTGGAGGAGGAGGGGGGAGCGCGATGAACAATTTAGCAGTGGCGCGGTCGCCAGGCGGCGGGAACGGAAACGCGGCGTACTTAGGCCCTCCCCTTTTGCCCCACCCACTCCTGTATACTCATCTGTGCAATAATGCGTGGATGACCAACGAGATCCACAACGTGATGACCCGTTTGCATCACCAGCACCAAATCCACCAGCAAAACAATTCGACGGCTGGTGGAGGGAATCGAAACACGACCAATAGCAGTAGTAACAACAACAGTGTGTCGAGTCGCAGTCCTAGTCCAGTGGCCGTGTCCAGCAATCCTCACAGACACAGCAGTTCTAGTGGTAACAATGATAATCACAATAATAATAATAATAATAGCAGTAGAAGTAGTAATCACTCTCAGGATCACGCCCACCACAGTCTTCACCACTCTTCCTCCTCCACCCATCACAACAATAACAACAACAATGCCCTTCGAGTTTCCTCTTTGACTGAGCGTAAGAGACATTTGATTGATGAGCTCCGACGGAGTCCCACTGAGAATAATATTAGTCTCACTAAATCCAATCCCGCTTTCCCCATTATTCGCAGAGATTCTCATTTAGATCCCACTCCGTTGCTCTCCAGCTCTGCTCTTAATTTAAATTCTGCCTCTCCTCCCACCCTCAAAAAATCTAGAAATTCCACCGAAACCAAATCTGAAGTCTGGCGTCCCTATTGATTTTTATTTTAATCCCAAATTCACTTGGTTCCTACTAAACTGATAATCTACTTTTTCGTACCTTAACAGTAATTGTCATTTTATTAATTCAAATTACGAACACAGGTAATATTACATTCTGCTTTCCCCAATTTATTCACATGTGTAAATAATTTATTAAGAGTACTGTGACTGCTGGTGATAAATCGAATCTGATGTTCGTCTAACCGATATACGTAAATGGCACATGAAATTACAAAGCAGGTACTAACAATAAGTAAAATAGAGCTAAATTTATCTACACGCTACGGCAAAAACAATAAAGTCTCATCTAACTTTCACCTTGTGTATTGACATTTCAATATGTTTCAGCTTTCCCCATTAAATAAAACTTTAGCTTTGAACAACTTTCAAGTGAAAGCAAAGTTACATGGAAAACATTGGTTAAATGACATTTACAAGGTGAAAGTACTTCTAATTGTTTTCGTTTCAACATGTAGATATTCAAGTTGTTTACAGTTGTACTATGTGTATATACATAGCACTGAGTGGGATAAAATTTAAGTGTATTAATAGTTATTTAAGTTTTGAGGGATCCGAGTCTCGTCCTATTCATTGTACACACATGATACAGTCATTTATTATTATCTGGTCGGTAAATATTTACAATTGGGAAACCTGTAGCTGAACGCTTAACTAAATACGAATAACTATTGACCAAAGAGGAAAAATTCAATGTAAAACTAGATCGTAATTTAAATAAGTTGTAATAAATAGCAAACTAACGAACAACGCATTTAAAAGTGTGTAAACTTTGACTATATGTACACTAATTTTAGATTTGACGTGTGGAATACTTAATTACCATACCTAAATATGTGATCAAAGTGAGCATCCTTAATTAAGTATTCGTAATGTAAGTACTTACTCAATAGGCAATTACAAATACTACTTA
The DNA here is from genome assembly GCA_020055645.1 of Tomocerus qinae. Taxonomy (NCBI): domain Eukaryota; kingdom Metazoa; phylum Arthropoda; class Collembola; order Entomobryomorpha; family Tomoceridae; genus Tomocerus; species Tomocerus qinae. The sequence continues at coordinate 208,954 of CM034550.1, forward strand.
GCATTTAGCCAATTGTTATTTACTACAATGTGAAATGTAATATAAAAATAATCCAAACTAATAATTTAAGAAGGTGAATAAAAACTAAATTATTGTCCTACAAAACTTTCTTCCAGTTATTTCTTCCTGAATGCGAATAAACTTCTAAAATACCATAAAAACATGTAACGAGTCCTTTATAATATTTAGCCACTGCCCTTTGCATAACAAAATTTGACTCCTGCCGTAAGTTCAAAATTTAAATTATATTTAGGAATACGATTTAATTAATATGTCTTTTAATCAAGAATCTGTGGTAGGCACTTTATTTCTATTCGTACAATTTAGTTTTTAGGGAGAAATAAAAATCTAGACATTTCTATTAGAGAAAACTCTAAAACTTTCTAGAAAACTGTTTTCTAATTTTAAGTGTAATCAAAACTAAAATACCAATTTATAGGTATATACACATGCTGGGATATTTGAAATTTTGTTACGCTTGTCAAAAAAATTATTTTCAGGAAACAATATTTTTTTCTGTTTTAATCTAATATAAATTGTTTTGGGCATTATGGGTGCAAATATAGTGATAGGTGTTTATTTTTTAAACGCATGGCATTTAATGAATTTTGTGTCAAGTTTATAATAATTATTGCTAGTCTTAATCCAGTATATTTTATCTGCGTTTGACGATTAATATTGGGGGCAGATATAAAAAGTGAATGGGTATTGTTAGGGCGTGAAAGTGTGAGATTGGCGTGTGATGGGAAAGAAGAAATTGTGCCGTGAGATGAGAAAGGACAAGTGTAAAGTCGCTACGTGCTGTTCTCTCTCCGACTGTCGGCTTTGTATTGATGTGTAGAAGAGGAGGAAGGAAGCGAGAGAAAGCATTTAGCAGGGCGATGCATGTTGAGGGAGTTCTTTAATGTTTATCAGTTGGGTATCGTGACACAAGTTCATTTTTTAGGCGCCGTTTAATGGAACGGGGGGAGGGAGAGCCGAGTCTAATGACAACAGATAACCTCTCTAAATCATCATCAATCCCTTTTTATTCATTCATTCCAACCCCGTCACCTTCCGCATTTATCTCAACCTCTTTAACAAAGCTAGTCCCTGGGGAGTTCAAAATTATGTTTATACTCCTTAATAACATATGCATTCTCTTAATATGCAAATGAACAAGATATCATTTCTTTCTCCATTTCCTTCTCTAAAAAGAATTCCTAGCTGTTTTGTAGTCTGCATATGTTTTTCCACATTTGTATTCCCCTCTCGTACACTCCCAAAGAAAGCATTTTATTTCTTTAGTAGAAATGACAATGACATCTTTTCCTGAAAAATTCAATTTTAGCAAATCTAGTAATTTTATGTCTCCATTAAAATAACTTTTCCTTCTATTGTGTACATTTACCAAAAATTACATCTAAAAACTCAATTTTAATAGCAAATGATCAAGTGCATATCAGAATTGTACTACAACTGCAGTTGAATGACAGAAGAAGTTTTAACACTTCACTAAATTACGAAGCATGACAAAATGCTGTACGACATTGGTTTTCTCGTTCGCCTGCCCTTTTATTCTCATTCATCTGCATACTTCTATTTTGAAAATAATGTCAGGTTTGTTAATATAATAAATCTGTGGCAAACGTTTTGTGAGCAGGGTTGCGGTATCCGGATAGGAAGGTGTGGACAAAAGTGGATAAAAGTGGTTTTATCCAGGGCAAAACTAGTTTTGTCCTGGAAGAAATTAGTTTTGTCCACTTTTGTCCTGGATAGAAAGTGGACAAAACTAATTTCATCCTGGACAGTAAACGTTTTGTCCGGACAAAACGCAACCCTGTTTGTGAGGGGTGGCCAAAACTTTAAGAAATTGTTGACGTAATGAAAAAATAAAATTTGTTCATACTTAGAATTGAAATCCTACACCTTTGCCTCTGAGGTATATCAAGAAAATGAAATACAATCAGATATGGCAGACATGTGTTCCATTGATTTTAGGCACCTGAATGTTTTCTACGACACTTGAGTGCACATTAATCAATTTATTCGAATGTGTATATTTATTTGGTAAGTGCTTTGAGAGATACGCGCACGAGGCAGTAGAGTCAGTCGTCGCGGATATTAATGCGTAGATGTGCGTAGCTGTAATGGTGCATGTCAATGTCGTTTTGTGCATGTGTGAATTAATGCAAAGCCATTAGAATTCTCCATTTCCATTTGGTAGTCGATCACTCATATCTGTTCGCATAATATCCGCATCAGTTTCACTTTTTCCTCCAACAGCGAGTAATTCCATCTGAAATCAAATCCACCCACCCTTTGCCCAACCCCAATCTATTTACTCCTATATCCTTCTGTTTAAACTCTTGAATAATAGAAAGAATCCTATTTATGAAGAATTGCTTTCCTTAAATGGAGAAAGCAGTTTGCTCCCATCACACAGACATCACACTAGTCATATCACTAACTGCATATAACGACACCGTCAATTCTCTAACAAATACCGTTTCTTCGTACCAAATTAAATGTCCCCGAATAAATGTCTACAAACTTAACAAGTTTCCCAGATTTTATCTACTAGGGGAAGTGAAAGAATCATTCCATTTTCAATGATTGTTTGATAAAACATGTGTTCAAATGCATAGGCATGCAATTTATTTAGAATTTTAGTCAAACAGATTTCTTAAGTTGGCAGCATAACCTATATCTATATACCTGAATATTCTCCAGGCCATCTAATGTCTGTACGTCCAAAGTTCGGTAGCAGTCAATTTTACAAAAAAGGCGAAAAAAGAAGATTTTTTATTTTGAGACTGGTTTGTAGTGGGACATTCTAGGTAGTTGGATTATTTACGGTGTGGGATATAGGGATGTAAGTAATGTGTCGGAGCGAGATAGAATTGTAGAGACAGACATATCGAAATTTTGAGTCAATTTTATGTGAAAAATATGTTTCCGTGTGTCGGTAAGCGAGAAGAGATATGTGGGAATGCACGGAGGAGGGATTAACCTATTCTGCATTTGACAGCCCCAATTTGTTTTCACGAATATCTAAGTGAATATTTCAAACACTCCCGTAGATCCCTGCCTACACTACAAGCATATCCTGACCTCATCTAGCCAGGTCTATGCCTATACATACTACTCACTCCATCCCTTCACTCCATACTTCTTATACACTGCATAGCTACTTTAGACATATCAATGATAGTTCTTTTCCTTCACCGAACGTGCAATTTCGTGTCATTTCTCAGTGAAAGTGGCAATCGTCTTTCTTTCACTCTATCCATCCATTTCCCCGTGCACAAATTATTCTACAAATTGCTTACAGAATTTGGGGGATCGGCCCAATATGACTAATCTCACTAATCCATACCTACACTTCCACACTATACATGGATATCTTTAAACCCACTACATTTCTGAAGAAATGCTTCAATTTCTTTACTCTAGCCTGGCGAGGAGCTATTTTAAAAACAATCTGTTGGACTCTGCATGAACGTATGTGTAAGTATAATGCTTGGACCTGGACGTGAAATTAAAATGCGTGCTAGTCTGCTGGAGCAGGTAGAGGGTACTTATAAAGTGGAGGATATACATAATATCAATTAGTGAGGGAAGGCCCAGTATTGTATATTTAATGTATAATATTCAAGACCGTGTATGTATAGTGCTATCTTATTTATGTATGTATTATTTTTTTATTCGTCCATTTATTCGGGGAATTTTAGTGAAGTTGGTTAATTTCGAGCGAATTCGGATCTAAAACCCAATCAAAAGTTATCAAATATTCCTCATTAATGTTAACCAGCTGCCCAAATGGTCCTAATTCTACCAACTCCCAAATCTACCCATATAACCCTAAAATCTACACAAATTTAGCAATTTTTCTCATATTAATATAAACCCTAAATCTTTCAGATTCAAATAAGTAAAAATGAACAATTTTAGTAGTCCGAAGAATGAAGATGGAAACGGGGATAAATAATAAGCAAGTAGAATAATCATATAGGAGAACAAAATGACATATTGAATGAAAATTGAGAGCGCCTTTGTTTTCATTTATAATATTATGCAGTTCTGTGGATGTTATTGTATTAATTGCATTACATTTATTTAGACATAGTAGGTATTTAATATATTATGAATTTAGTAATGCGTGTTATAAGTTTTGAGAGTAAGTTTGTTAAGCCGATTTGTATTTATGTCTAGTGTTGGGATGGGTTGTTGAAATGGTTGGATGAGTTTGAGAGAGTGAAATCAGTAAAATGGAAAGTCAGTGTGTTGAATAATTCAAGAGGACTGGAAAGTGAGAAGCCATAAGCATTTATTCTCACGAGCTGGGATAGAGCTTTGCTGGAGAAATGTCAAGACTGCACATAGCAGAGGCCCGAATGACACCCCACTCGGATTTCAGTGACCATTTCACGGGAAATCTGACTGCCCAGGGAATATCTGATGCGGACTCCGCTACCCAAGACAAGACAGGCGGACAATGTCCCATCCATGTCCTTCTACATTAGCTCACCATATCCACACATCGCCTCACCGTACTTCTCCCATTCAAACCCCAAAAAATATCTGCGCACGGACACAAATTGCTCTGATTGGGAAAAAGTTCATGTCCATGTCAAGTCCATGTAGAGATCATTCGGGACTCTCGAGGCTAACCTTAATCTTTATTTAAATACCTTTCGATGACCACGGCGGTTTTCTTCGGGACAAAAAGTCAGGAATAGATTTGAAGTGCCCGTAAAAGAAGTTCAAGAAGATTTTGAATTATTTAGGGACAGTACGTTTTATGTCAACCCCTAAAAATTAACTTGTTTATGTTATATGGCTTTGTATTGACACATTAATTAACTGGTTTACAACAAGTTCCCTTCCCTCACTGCCATTCTGAATACTAATATTATTAAAACAATGATATAAAAGGGGATAATTACCGTAAGATCATAACCATCATTGGTAATAGAGATGTAATTATCATTTCATAATAATTTATCATTTTCTAGACATTTCCTTGTGCTAAAATGAATTGTCTGGTGCTTTCATCAAACGTGTCGTACATTTTCATTCGTAATAGTAGCTCATTTCACGTATTTGCACTTTGGAAGCAGCAAGATTTTCCTTCCAAATTTACCAAATAATAATCTTAATTTAACTTAATCCTTAATAGCCTTATCAGATTTAGCTTCTTATAGTCTAGATTAATATCATCCAGAAGAGTCTATTTGTACAGATTAAATTTTTGAAAATAAATTGTAGCTATATAGATCCGGTATTTTCTCTGTTGTTAGTGTAATTGTTTCTTCAATGCTAGTCTACCTATTTTTCTTGGTGATGTGTTTCGCTTTACCACTGTAAAAATTACACTGTCAAATTGAGGGTGAGAGGTTTCCCCAAATTGGAAGACAATTAAAGTCTAAAATGCTTATTACTAATGAATTTGTAGATATTTTAATTTGATCTCTGTTAAAAAACGCCTATACTTAAATTATCTATTATCTTAAATCATCTTTATAAATTCTTTATTCTAAAAAATAAATTGTCTGGTATAAAAAAATTCGGAGAAAATTTGTAAAAAAATTAAGGATATTTCAAAGGCTTTAAAGAGATAATAGTTGCCTCCAATCCAGTTTCCGTATGGATAAGTTAACCATAGGATTGGGTGTGTGGAGTGAGAGTTTACGGTGAGTTATTCTTGAGAGTGTTATGAATAGAAAGGGAGTGTGGAAGGGACAAGCGACAAGACGTGTCTTTCTCAGCTTAATGGTCAGGGAGACATAGGAGATTGTTTGGATTCAATCCGCATCCCATTTCTTCGGCAGAATGGTCACTTGGCTATCGGCGGGTGATAACTTTGCCAGGATTCCCACGGGGAGTCGTCCTGTCACCGCCTGACTTCCCTCAGACCTCGTCCTTTCACACACATACCTAACCTACATAAAGTAGAGTACTTTCACTTACATACTCCAAGCCTTGCAACCATAATCACTTAAGTCCAACACTTTCCATTTTATGAATTCTATATAATATTTATAATTCACATAAATCTATCCGATCTCAATTCTCAAATTACCGCTGGGAATCTAAAATGTATCTAAATGAATAATATATTATATGTTGGGATTTTAACGTGACAATGGGATTTAAAAATAATATTAGGATTTAATAACAGAATTCAAAAATTATATTTTAAAATTAAAGAAAATGGTTTCTAAATTAAATGCAATTATTTTCTGATTTAAATTGGACGAATTGAGGTGAATTTGAGGGATTATGGGTGCAGGCCATCAGAGAGACTAGTTGTAGTGCAGTCGGAATTTTGTAGTGTAGCGAGTACAGATAAAACAGAAGAAAAGAGTGTGTATAACTGTCGGTGGTCATTGTATATAGTTATAGTAGGGATGGCAATAAGAGTAGTAGAAGACCAAAGAAGCTAGGACGGCGAAAGTCGGAGTGAGTAGTATAAGGGTCATGTAGTCAGCAGACGTCAACTCCGGTGTATTGTGTGATAAAGAGGATGGGAATCGATGATGGTATTGGAGGTATATAGCGGAAGACGGAAACCAAATCTGGGAGTTGAAGCCCACACTCACCGACCTCGTTCCTTGGCTACCCAAAACCTTCGTTTTATTTTGATGGTCATCGATTCCACCTCACTCACAACTTTCTCCTGCTTTCTCTCTCATCAACATAAGACCTACACAAAATATACAAACACTAAATAATAACTATCTGGCTCAGCCATATACATTTAACCCTAGTCCTAACGATCACGCTTTTTATTATTACTGCAGCATACTATATTATGAATTTAACAAAACGCTAACAAATTTTATTGAATCAACTACAATATGTTCATCAATAAACTATTATCCATACCACATTCTTTCTTCTAACTTCCAGTACATGAGTAACTTTCACCAAAATAAAGTTTGAGCTGAATACTATTTTTTCTATTTGCGCGTGTTTCATTAGCGGTGGTATGACGCAAACGGTAGCAAGAAGAATGGCTAATAGTGTTACAAAATGTAGAGCACTCTGATGGTTTTTCCGTGTCCGACATGTTTACAGGCCCTAATAATTTGTGCGAATTTTAAAAACAGAAAATAATATTTTGCAGTGAAGAAAGTTGTATAATGAGGAAGGGAAAGTGAAATGGTGATTTTTTGATGACGCTGTAGCAGAAGAAGAGTTAAAAAGTGGCAACATCTGAGTGTAGAGAGAATGGATATTGGATTGAATGAGATGAGTATGGAGGAGAAAGAAAGGATAATAAGGTGAAATAAAGGAATGTAGGTGAGGAGGAGAGGAAAGTGTGTATTTAGATATTGTCACCAAAGACATTGGCTCGTGAGGATAATAGAAAGAAGAGTGTTTGGGTAGAGAGAGTCGGATTCAAATAAAGAACGAAATAAAAATGCGGAGAGTCGGGAAACCCGAATGATTTTTGAGGCAGGCCACATTTTCGAGGAGTCGTTTCCTAATGTTACGTCTTTTCACAGGAATTTATAGCTTTAATAAGAGAACCATTCAACTACTTACTCCCAACTACTACACTTCCCACTCATACCTAACTACTATATATACATAAGTAACTACGTGTACAGGGTCATCTCTTACTAACAATGTACTCCTAAACATTTACCTTGTTCATTCCTTTTCTGCCATTGTAAAACAATTTCTACAAAACTTTCGTCACTATTTTAATGCTTATCGATACGAAAGTAACTTTTTCCCAATGTACAAAGTGAAAGTTTTTAGTAGTTTCGTAAAAACAATTCTTTACGGTAAACGTTTTTCTTGTAACTAGCAAAATATTTGTTTTGGCATGCTAAAATATTTTTTAAAAACGTTTCTTGTAAAAATTTTCATTAAGATTACACTTGGTACCTATCAGGGAATGAAAATGGTGCTTTTCTGCTGCTATTTCCCATTTCGGGCTTTTTGACTTTTTGCTATGGCATTCTCTATGCGTGGCGTGAAGATTTGTTTTGATTGAATTAGAGGTTGTTACAAACCACCTTGACAAAATAATATTACCATTTTCTATGATTTATATAACTTATAACTCAAAAATTGCAATTTATTACTTAAAAGTAACCAACCGCAGGTATTAGGACCGCAGGCATACTAACTTCGCAGATTTGAAACTAACTAAATTCTACGAAGTTAGTTTACCTGTGGTCCGAATACCTGCTGTTACTTGATTTACGTCAATTTATTGTAATTAATTAAAAATGCCAAAAAAAGGGGTTTTTTGGTAGGCAAAAAGGGGTTTTTTGGTAGGCAAAAAGGGGTTTTTTGGTAGGCAAAAAGGGGTTTTTTGGTAGGCAAAAAGGGGTTTTTTGGTAGGCAAAAAGTCAACCTAAAAGGCATAAGGCTATCTATTTTATGCCCTGGTAAATAGCATCTTTTTCTTTTTAAATATTTACCTACCACGTGTTATTTTGTAGATGATTTTACTTGGTGGATGTTGTGCTCTGTGCTTCAAATGGTGGATAGTTTTCTTACATCAGGTTAGCTTATTTTTTGAAAAAAGTTAATAGTTAATTTAGATACTTGACATCTTACACAGTGTCCGGGTTACACAGCACACACACAGTGCAATGTATAGGCGGTTTTAGTTAAAAGTGGCCCTGTATATTATGAGAGTGGAGAAATGCGGGGCTACTAAACCAATCCAATCTAATCCACTACCAGCGACAATACAATTCTACAGTATAATAGCACTTTCATTTTACAGCGACCAAAAAACCATCTCAACAGCAACATCTCAAATGCACGAGTCCCGACACACAATGCCCACCACTGCTTATACCATAGCCACACTTGCAAATATAGCACAGAAAACACAAATGCTCTGTTTACACGTATATTTACTGACATGGATGGAATACAATACTCTATATCCCATAGAGATCTATTTAATCTTGCAGACAACTCTCCAAAAGTCTTTTTGTCGCAATAGTCAAAAATTGGGGGAGGGAGTGGGGCGTTTGAATTTCGCCACGAGTTAATAATTACACGTTTCGACAATGCCAGTCTGAATACATTTTTTGTTAATTTACAGAATCCAAGCATTTTACTCCACTTATTAACAACGTGAAACACTTCATGTCTGAATAAACCGTTCGTGTGAATACATGTGTACCCATACACTACTCACATCATTTATTATAATCACTGTGGATGCCGTTCCTAACTCGAATAAAAGGCACCAACATCTTTTAAATTACTTTTTACCTTTTTGAAGGGTAGCTATCACACGCTTAGTGAAAGAAATTAATAAATAAATGAAGTTTTAAAAAAAGTAAATACATCTTTCCTTCCACTTTCACATCCAAAATTTATATTTTCGTACCAAAATGCTGCGTATGAACTTTTGCAATCTAGTAAAAAATTTTCAAAAAGCCTTGTGTCGAAAGGATAAATTTTTAATGTTTATAGCCCGAAAAGATTTATTTCCCTATGAAAAAATTATTAATTTACCAGTTATCAGTTAATGCTTTTAGATTACCATAAAGCAATAGCAGTACTAGTTTCGACTAGTTTTTATTTTCAATTAAACAAAAGAGAAAAACAATAAATTGGGATACTTTTTATTATAATTTTACTAACGCGTAAGGACTAAGGATTTTAAATATAAAAAGGGATAAAAGCGTAGGTTTTTTTTTGAAAAATGATAAAAAAGGGAGTTGAATAGGTAAAGAGTGTGAGGGTGTATGTGGACGGGGAAGCGTGTAAGATTGTCGGAGCTGGGCTCATAATCCTACATAGTCTACTTAAACGGAATATAATAACATTATGTCTGTTTGCTCGCCCACTTAACACTTACTCTTTATTTTCCAATTCTTTCCTTTCTCTGTGCACATACAGCTCTCTATACATGTATATACATGTAGAGTATATGCCTATGTAGTCAGTTTAGTAGTAGTATTCAATTTCCTTCCCTCTTTATTATTTTGTAGCGTAGCGAATTCCTCCATGCGTTGCTATTTAAGGGGAACTAAGGATAAGAGTCTTGCCAACTGCTTTCCCCATTTATTAAGCCAATCTTCAATTCAACTTTGGCCTGCCTCACTCTGCCTTTCTCCGAATACCTCGGTTGAGGCGACACATTTTATTTCATCCCTTTTGTTATTTTGTATGCGGCTCCAGCCCAGAACTGCCATACCCACCATATGCTACCCACAACATTCACAACAAACTTGCCAAATCCACACTTTCCTAATCTGAGACCTCCTCCCATCTCTCTGTACTCTCACATATCCAGCTCAAACGTCATAAATTATATACTCATTTATTTGACAAGAAAATTGCATCAAAGTCCACCTGCCAAAATCTCAAAATCAGCCAATTGGCAAGCTTTTGCAATATGCACACTTTATGTGGAACAAATTTATTGATTACGTATAGACTGTAGACACAATCTATCAACCACCTAGCGATGCTTTCCTTACGGTTTACACTTTATCATAATGTACATGGAAAATATTTAGATATTTTCTACTCAGGAGCTAATTAAAATTTATTTTAAAGTGCATTGAGTAGCTTGCATTTGGAGTTACATATTATAGGTTAAGTTGACCATTTTGCAGATTTTTAATAACTATGTCTGTTAGCCTTAAGTTAGCCAGCCTCTAGCCTCAGTCTTTAGATGTTATCCAAAGCCTAGTAATGTAATGTAGTGTATTTTTACTATTTCAAAGACATCATAATATGCACAACTACAACTAATGACACAGACTACTTTGTCAAGATTATGTGCGACTAATATTATACTTAACCTGGACATTTTGATCACTGGTTAATATGAGTTATAACCATGTTACAATTATTCAAAGCAGTTGATCTGCTTTGTATACGAATACTATTTCTATGCCTGGGGTCTGTCCGAAAATCCTTGTGCACGATAACTTTCGGACGGTTTGAGCTAGGCAATTCAAATTTTCAGGATAGCTTTTTGAGGTGAAAAGCAAGACCGAGTTCGTGATGGGCAAGATCGGTCACACCCCCTGACTGGAGGAGGAGTTCAAAAATTAAAAATAACTAAAAAGTCAACGTAACTGCGGTTAGCAACGTCGTGTAAAAGCTTGTTTGCCACACTGCTGAACAGGTTACAATCATCTCCTGATAGGGGAAGTGGGTCAATATTGAAAATCACTGAAAATTGACTTAACATCTTTTCTATTCATCGTACATAAGGTCATGTTGTTCGATAGTTCGACAACTGACAAGTTGTGTGACACTTCTAAGCTCAACTAACTCTGATAAGGAGGTCTCCATTAAACTGCTTTGTGTCATATTTCCGTTTTGCAATGGTTTATTAGCTATTGTTACTACATTTGCGTTGACGAAAATATTTGCGTATGAACCCATTAACTATCGTATGGACTGAATATATTGTTAAACTAAAGCAGAAAGAGAGGTTCAACTATTTTATCTTGATTCATCTTTAGTTTAGACATTTATTATTATAAAGTTGGTCTTGTTGCACCTGCTAGGAGACTATGTACATACATTACGTAATCCATCACTCTAGCAGTGAAAGCAGCGAGCATTATTAAATGACTATGACTAAGTAGGTAGGTGAGGAAAGTAAAACAGATTTGGGAGAGGACGAGAGAGATAGTGAAGTCATTCTGAGAAAAAAGTTTATGGTTGGACGCAGTCACCACAGATACTGGACAATGAGGATGAGACGGTGAGCGATGGATCTGTAATCTGTAACAACACTATACAGGAATCTGTCTGCCCAACTAGAATTACATTCAACGACTGCGGACTGATTGTGTGTGACAATGCACTTTCTCCCTATCAATAGCTATTACATGTAGTATATAGTCGTACATATTATTAAGTGTGAGTGGGAGAAAGGAGGCTGCCTGTTGCCTGAGTTTGCTGTGACAGTCCGTTTCACATCAGTAGGTTCACATCATTATTTTTACTCGTCAGTAGTTCCCGGGGACGGAATGAGGATGCGGTCCTCCTTCATTACTTACTTTCCTCCACCATAGCAACTCCAGCTACACGACGACGACTCCTCGGCACGACATCAATTATCTACCTTAGCCCAACCTCTACCCACTCACTTATACAATTCCATTCAGGGTTCTCAAAACTCTAAATACCCACGTTTGCCCTAAAACTTTTTTGCAGACGCTCAAAATAATGATTTGATGCCATTTACCGTTAAATCTCATTTTTTTTAAACAAAGCATATCAAAAACTACCTGTTTTGCTGAACAGCACAAAAAACGTACAGTTTTACAAACAATTCCTACAAAATATAGAGAACTTTAGATGATTGCCTCTTTTACATAAACAATAGCAATGCATATTTGAAAACTGTTAAATCTACCGTACATACTATGACCTATAACTTTGCTCATGAAAATCAAAACATCTGAAAAACATCATTTCGATACGAGGCATTATTATGCCAACAGCCAATTCATGTACTTAGGTATTGTTTATTGCAATTCACTTTTAAAAAATTATTTGAAGATTATTTTTATTATTTTATATTAAAAGCTAAATTAAGATGCTTCAATGGATTAGACCAATTGGGCTGGTTTAATGTTAGGTGACTCCCCAAACCCTATTTTCTTAAGTTTTGGTTGAAAACCCATAACATTTTTGCTACCCTGATTTGTATAACTACCTGTCTGTATCTAGTCAGAATCCCCATTTACATATGTACATTCCCTTCACATGAAAATATTATAAGAACACTTTAATAATATTCCCCTGATTATTAGGTATATCTAAATATATGTATATGAAATGTACGGATATATCATTATTTGTTTAGGACAGGTGAGCATGTTTTGTGTACAGATGTGCAATAATGAAGTAAATAGGAAACCTGTCCCCAGGTGAAAGGTGTGTTATGAGTACGGGCAGAATTCAGAATGAACGGTAAGCCAAATAACGAGGCATAGAAAAATGTATGAAATGATATTCTAGGAATTGGTAAGGTAGGTGGGTGAAAGCCAGCGACTGCAATTTCTATTGTCATTCAGTCGAGCTTGGTTACAAATTCCGTTCAATAATTCAGCTACAGACACATCTGCATTTTTTCTCAAGCTATCCCTTCCTATCTCCACACAATAAAAAACGCTCCTTGTGGATGGACTGTGGACGATCGAATTCGATCCATTCTTAATCCACCACCTCTACGTTCATTTCTTTTATTATTCTTTTCTACTATCATTTGATACAGCCATGTCTCCACAATATCTTCGAGTATACAGTATATGCCACAATACTATCTGTGCATTCTGTCATTTACAAATGATATTATTCAAGAAAGTTGGAATCGGACAACATTTTAACGAAGTGACCATTTAAATAAATGTTTCTGTTAATGAACGCCAACAAATTATCTTAAAATGCTCGCTGGATTCAAAAACTCGTACTGTTGGCATTTCCTTCTTTAGATAGCTTTTTTGTTCTGGTGTGACATTTGATAGAATGCAGGAAAATTCCATTCGAGTGGATTTGAATTCAGTAAGGATTGCAGTAATTGTATCATTGAGTGAAGAGACAATAAAAAGGGGAAAGGAGGGGGCCAATAAAATTGTTAGCCAGGACAATACAGACAGATAGCATGAAATATAATGCCAAGGATTGAAAGGACGTTAACGGAAGCTCAGGGACGGATATTACGTATGTATCGAACTTAAAATTATTTAGCGCCCCAAAATCTAGCTTTTCTCAACTTTTTTCGCTTTTATATTCTTAAGTTCCAAGATGTCAATTTTTTACCTCAAGAGTTTCCAAAAATATAACATATTAATTTGGTACCTCAAGAGTTTAAAAAACATTACTGGTATTAATTTGGCACCTCAGGAGTTTAAAAAATATTACTGAAATTAATTTGAGACCTCAAGGTATCCCAAAATATTGCTGATATTAATTTGGTACCTCAAGGTATCCCAAAATATTACTGATATTAATTTGGTACCTCAGGGCATCCCAAAATGTTACTGATATTAATTTGGTACTTCAGGAGTCTTAAAAAACATTACTGGCATTAATTTGGCACCTCAGGAGTTTAAAAAATATTACTGATATTAATTTGGGTACCTCAAGGTATCCTAAAATGTTACTGATATTAATTTGGTACTTCAGGAGTCTTAAAAACATTACTGGCATTAATTTGGCACCTCAGGAGTTTAAAAAATATTACTGATATTAATTTGGTACCTCAAGGTATCCCAAAATATTACTGATATTAATTTGGTACCTCAAGGTATCCCAAAATATTACTGATATTAATTTGGTACCTCAATAATTGCCAAGATATTTTATTATTAATTGGATACCTCAAAAATAATTTATCATTGACTTGATACCTCAAAAGTATCCGTTCCCAAAACACGGCATGAAAAAGGTTGCCCTTCTGCTAGTTTTATGATTGAATTTGAGCTTCTTTTCACATGACATAATAATATTTCCATTTTATATAACTTTTATAACGTATAACTTACAAATTGCAATTTATTTAATCTAATTTAAACTACCAAAATGGCTCAAAGGCACCTTTTTGGTGATTTTGCTGGGCAAAAAGGCAACCAAAAAGGCAAAAGGGCACCTTTTTGCCTTTCTCATGCCCTGTCCCAAAATATTATAAAATTAATTCGGAAGCTCAAGAATTCCTAAAATATGTTGTCAATTGCCAAAATTTTTCGTGGTGGTTGAGCAATTTTGGTAATGTAAATATTTTCAGGGCATTCAGGGCCTTGGATTTGTAAATGCGGCGCTGAAGCAGAAGAGAGCCACTCACCTATTATAAGGAAGATATTGTCGACTGTTTTGATGTGCTATTGACTATGCAGCTAAAATGAGATAAGTTTGTGCAATGTATCACTAGGTGACATTAACGTAAGTTTGCAAGTTAACTCTGATCTATTTTATGGCTTTTGGTTTTCTTCGTCTTCCCTCTCTCTAATATCCATAACATCGTAGTAGTCGTGTAGAATGAAATGTCATGGGATGAGATGGATGAGATGATGGGGCCAGACAAGACAGAGTTTTTCTTGGGTGACTTTCTTTGGTTTCCGTCGTTTCTCTTTCCGCCTAATCGGACATCCCAGAGTCAGACAGCCCCACAAGAACAACTGCCCCAGAAATTTATAGCCAATTTATCAGATTAATCCGTCCCCTACCCACTTCCTTCCTACATCTTCCAACATCACACTCACGACTCCCAATATCATCCATATGGAACTCATTTTTAGACTTTCATTATGAATAATTGTGACAGTAAAATTGATTAGCACAAAATCGTTTTCCTTGATTGAAAACTTTTTTGAATCTTTTCCTGTGCCCTTCAAAAATGCCCTTCTACCATAGTGGCTCAAATATCATGCAGTGGGATGAATTCTGTTTAAGAAGCTGGATTTTGAGAGGAGAGAGTTTTAACGAGATGAGTGGAGGAGATTTGTTACAAAGTCATCGGTGCATGGGCGGATGAGGAGGGAATCCGATATTTGAGAACGTGTGTCCACTCCAATTTTGCCAATTTGACAAGTAATGTGAGTGTAACGCTCCCAGAAAAAAATGATAGCTGTTTTTCTTCACGAGGAGTAAAAGTTATCCGAGTGAGGACCGTGCATTTAATAATATTTGTAGACCCGACTCCAGGAGACAGTTATCTGTCCAGAAAGAAATACTCTCGTGTCAGCAAAAGTGTCGACCATCGGCTATTTGTATTACCATTACAGATTGTCATCCTTCTACCTCCCAGGGTTTCATACCATCCACACATCGTCAAGAACCATAATCAATTCCAATCTATATAATAATAATAATTCGTAATTTAATTACAAAAACGTATTTTTGACAAATCTCCCAAATTTTAGCTACATGCTTCTGGCAAATATTTCTTAAAATTCATAAATTAAATGCAAAAATTGATGTAATAATATGCAGCATAAGTAAACAGATGTGGATGGCAATAAAGAATTAAAGAACAC
Source organism: Tomocerus qinae (assembly GCA_020055645.1). Classification (NCBI taxonomy): domain Eukaryota; kingdom Metazoa; phylum Arthropoda; class Collembola; order Entomobryomorpha; family Tomoceridae; genus Tomocerus; species Tomocerus qinae. The sequence continues at coordinate 224,928 of CM034550.1, forward strand.
TGCAAATTAAGCTTTTTTATTTCGAAAAGGGATAAAAGTGATTTTTTTGAAAATAGAAGGTGGCAAATTGGGCATTGGTTTGGTGATGGAAACCCTGGTTGACGAGATGTGTAGACTATTAAGGCTGTAACCGAAGCGATTCTCGAAAGTTTCAACGACAGTTGGCTACAGTTATGCGCGTCTATTGCAAAGCACTTCCCAAATTGGATTCTCAGACTCTCATCCGAAGCAACATTAAGACAATCTTTTTATTTCTTTATATTTCAATACCTTGTCCATGATTCCCGATTTCCTTCTCGAATCCCAATGTCAACCAGCAGAAACAATCTCTTCAAAGTCCTAATAGATACTTCTTTATCCTCCTACTTTCAAAGTTACATTTTATAATTAATATGTAACTTGTCTGCACTGCTCTTCAGGCAGGGATGGGAAATTTAAAGCACTCCCAGAAAATTAAAAAAAATTTTATTTTCTAATTGTTATGATTATCTGCTTAAAATCCGAATTTTCTATTTCAACGATTCCAGTTTCATGTTTATTTCATCTTTTTACTATATTTGGTGGATAATAAAAAAGAAGTAACAGTAACAAGGCCAGGCTTCATTAATTGTGGGAAAGGTGACTGGGTAAATGAGGGATGTTTAGACAAGGAGCGGGTAAGTAATTGTAAATAGAATAAGATGTGCGTGAATTAAGTTCGGGTGGTGAAGAGTCATCTGGGTATTGGCAAATGACATTTCCAGTATTTCCCGCCTCATTACCCCCACAACATTTAATGACATTTAAACGGCAGACGGAGGAAGGAAAATCAACTTTCTATCGGCTACTTATTCTCCTCAATTTCTCCTTTCAATTTTCCACTCAATCCTTTTCTATCTCATTTCCCATAACACTTTTACCTATATAGAGGTACAATAGAAACTCCGGCTGCTACTTTCTCTGTTCCCTCCACATTCCACTCTGATTTATTGGCATTCATTTACCTTTCCCCCTACAAACATTTAAACCTTTTCTCAAGATATATCATCAAAACTTTTGATATGTTATTTGACATATCTCAAGTAAAGTTCAGATCATCCGTAACAACTATTGAATATATTTCATGTACTACTTGAAACGCTTTAAAAAATCAATGTCGAATTAATCTGTTTTTTGCCAGAATTTCGGTCGAATTATCCATTTTTGACAATTTTTGTATTTGTGATATTAGTCGACAGTTGTCCAATTTACCTCTACATCTTAAAGCATTATCTATCGTCTATTTTCAGTATTCCATCCTCCACTAAATCGCAGCCGTCATAATTCTCTAAGCACAATATGTTACATTGAATCAGCAATGTTTGTGGTTTTTCAAGTACCTCCTATTTATAGGGATGATTGATGAGTTTTTCGGCAAATTAATTTCTTTTAAGAAACATTTTCATGTTTGGTTTGGAAACAAACCAGAATTCGTGATTTAAGCTACCTTGGTCAAGAGGGACGAACCATTGCCGTTGAATATCTTGCAATGTTAATATATGTATTGTACTAGTATCTACAACGAAATTGACAATATAAAATTGGGAGTTAATATTCACCGGCAGAGAAATTCGTGTCAATTACTTACAATTAAAACCGAACAGGTAGGGAATAAAGGTAGTATAATAATAGTATGGATGACGTTTGTCTGGTCGTGTGTTTAGAAGAATGAGGAGGATGTATGTACTGGGTGCGTGGTGTTTGGAAGTTGGTGGAACGAGGATGTAGTGAAGTTTAATTAATTTCAACGGAATAGGAAAGCAATATATGGAGTGAGAAGAAACAATGTTTTGGATGAAGAAGATGAGTGGAGTAAAGAATGCAGGAGGAGATGGGAGTACTAAGTAGAGAGCAGAGGGAGATTAGGTGTAATGGGAGGTGCATTACCCGTGTAGGAGAGAAACGAAGCGAAACGGCCTGGAACGCGACCAACATTTCTAAACAAAAGGAGAAGCTCAAAGATTAATTTGTCTCATCAGACCAGTCAACAAACACAAGAGAAAGCCAACGAGAAATATTGGCCTGGCTGCTAAGACGCTTTAATATAAATAAGGCCATCTCCTTCCAGTATCCCCACCACCCCTCCCCTTTATCAATCCATCCATCCCATCTATTTATTAATACCCTTCTCACTGAAAAGAAGGCTCTACTCTAAAACTCTAAAACTCTCTCTGACACATCCAAAATGTCCAGCATATTTAATGCAAAATATGTTCCGACATTCTACTTATTGATTTGGCCACTGTGTCGATATGCAATCAGTACAAGTACCTATGTCACACAAGGTATCATAATTAAAAACATATCTCATGCTCTACTGGAATCCGTAATCCGTACGAGGCGTTCTCCACTGGTTAAATAGGTTAGGTTCTTGTTTATACTCCAACGGCACAAGACTGAGAACATTAACATTCAATTATTGTGCTTTAAAAGAAACCGGTTGCTTTATCGATAAGTATCATGCGTTGCAAAAATGATTTTACATTAGGAATAGGGGGAATGGAAGGTTTTGTATAATATTATTGTAGGATCGACGATATTCATATTATTTGTATTTCCAATTAGACTTCCCTGGCCAATTAAAAAATGACATGTTTTAATTGTTTTAATCTCAGTATTTAACTCCTTTAAGTCATGAATTAAGGTGGACCAGAGTGCATGACTTTTCGTGCTTTCCTACTTTATCAAAGTCTACATAACTCAATCAATCAGGGCGTATGGGTGCTTAATTTCCTGGAGGGTCGACAGTTCCTAACATGTTTTAAGTTTAACCTATAAGGGTCACGCCACAGGCTTTAAAAATAATTAGTTTTTTATTTAGTTAATATGATTAATTTAGAAACCCTCCTGGACACGGAATGAACCTTTGAGAAAAACCCCGATATTTTAAGCATCTCCTTTTTTGAGTTATGCAAACTTTGAAGAAAAATTGAAATTTTACTGTACTCAATTCAATGTATAAAGACAGAGATCACAGCTAGTTCCGCTAGATGCTTAATAGTACTACCCGTCCACCTTAAGCTATGAATTGTTTTTTAAACTTTGGGACACCTAAGACAGAAATTTGGACCTAATGTATCGAAAGTTGTATGACAAGTGCAATTCCATTACTACTTTTTGGGTATACCAAATAAATCAATTGATATGCCTCCGATTTTTCAGTTTTGGAAGATGAAAGGAATTCGAAAAATAGTAAGTTAAACAAATGAAGCTTTCGTGTTGTGTTTACTCAATCGCGGTAATTTTATAGATTCACGTCTGGGATGAAATGTCTAACCTGGAAAGAGTGTAAAGGAGACTTGTTCAGTCGTATAGATTGGGCATTTAATTGCATTGGCTTTCTCCGTAGCATTTGATAGCATATAAAAAGGGAGTTCTTTCTGCAGTAAGGATTAATTTTACAGGAAGGATATTATATAGGAGGGTGTGTAATATAGACTATATATACGTATAGTTATAGATATATAGATACAGTTTCAGTACGGAAGGAGTGAGTGTTTGTGCCGGGGACGACGGACGGATTCATTTATATTGCCTGCTCATTAACTGGTGCACATTTGACGTCGTCGTTCGTGAGGCTGACAGTTTTGCTTTGTCAGCCAAGGAAGTTGCTCCCTTTTCCCGCTCCTTGATTAGCCAGATACGTCTCTGCCACTTTGCTTATGTTCGCATATTTACACGTCAATCCCAGACTCCGACACGCATTTTTCATCCACGACTTATATTTCTTACATCCCAACTACTAAATGCACTCCTACTCACTCCCACTTAACTTCTCTACACCACTTCGTCGCCACGACTCTCTCCGCTCTATTTCTCGACACTTTTTACTCTAAATGACGCAGTATTTATTGATTTAAGTATTTATAAAAATACGGACTATATATTTTAGAGTAAAATGTTTTCTTGCTAGTTAGTACTCCATTTACGGTCCATGCAGATGCATTTATAGTGAGCCCGTATTAAGATACATGAATCTAAATACTACATTAGCCCCTTAAGGGTACCTCAATAATATTTACCCAAAAAAATATTATCCGATGTGTTCACATATTAAGCAGCGTGCAAACATCTTCCAGGGAGTTTGTGTAGGTTGCAAGAGATAGAATTCAAGCCCGGCATTATTAGTTCATTAAGCCCCGTTTCCTTCCTTCGCCCACTGCTCAAAATGTAGTAAAATTGTTTCCAACCTATGAATATAAAATCTTCAGGCTCTCATAACCTTTCTTATGACTGACATAAAATTAATCCAACTCAACCCACTCACAATTCTGTATGAAGGATTTTTATGCAAATCGGTTTGTTTACTAACCGACAATAAAGACAAATATGTAAAACTAGTTGAATCCTAGCACACATAAAGTGTGCTAGAAAATGTTGAAATCAGTAAATTTCTAGCGACTGCGCATTGGCCCGAATTTCATAGACCGTTGATTGGACTCAGTATTGATAGCCTAGTCCTTGCTCATTAATTACAAAATATTACCCTTACTCATTAATTACAAAATATTACGGACATAGAAGATACAAACATTTATTCAGGAATAGTGAAAGAATCCCATGCGCATGCCCCACTTTATCTTTATGTAGAGTAAAGATTGAGATGACCGTTTTAAATTGTTTGGATGTATCCCTTTATTATCGCTCAATTTAATTTACTGATTGTAATTTTATAAGCAATAAAATCCACGAAAGCAGACGATATCAAGAGTTATGTGATATTAGTGAAGCCATCAAGCAACGAACCTAGCACCAAGGCGAAACTTATCATCTCCCATCACCACGTGTATAAAAACATTCTGAAATAATGATTTTAACTTTGCTAATTTTATCTATGGTGGAGAATTGAATTTGAATGTATTTTTAAGCATTCATTTTCATCAACACCAGTGTCAGTAGAAATATGAGTAGCTGTAAAATGCAATGTGACATCACACTCACACAGTGTGATGTCACACAAATAACCACCACCCGGTAGACGCAGTTCCACCAGCCATAAACGGAAATTCCAGTTTTTGTCCTATGGTAGCCAAAAATTCCAGTTCCGGTGTTCCAGTAAGCGTTGCCAATGTTAAAAGAAACAGGATCATATCCAAAAAAGGCGTATTGTCGACAGACAGTTGCAATGTAAATTATGATTGCCGTGTGGAGGTGAAATTAAGGACAGAAACTTCCTGTATAGAAATTAAGATTGAGCTGTAACATTGAGCTGTATTACGGCCAAGTCAGTCCTGTTAGAATGTCGAAAAAGTAAAGGCTATCGTAGCAATAACTCAAACCAAGTTTAAAGTACATATTGCGGCCTACTATCTTGCTTTCAGCCGCAAATAACGCTACTTTTGCCCAATAGCAAAAGTAGAGCTTCGTTTCAGTTCAATGAAGGACCAACCAGTCAAATCGTTGACTGGATTTTTCTATCTCAAATGCGCCTAACTCTAAAGGCAAAAATGAACTGGACATGGACTCAAAAAATATAAATATATGACACCAAAAAGTAAATGGAAAACAACAAGACAGAATTTCCATTCACACAAACACAGGCAGTCACAATTTATTCAGTTTTCTCAAAATTTTTCGTTTCTCTTCGGAGAGCAGAAAAGATGCGTTCAACACCACGCGAGTCCAAGTTCCAACTGTCACACAATTCACAAAGCACAAGCTTACATTCAATTTTCTACATAACAAATCAATTCTCATTGGCTAGTTTAAATTCAAATTATTCATCGCATATTCTAGTACACAAGCTTATCATTACATTCTATTCCTTCTTTCATTGTACCAAATATGCAAATTCATTCTTAAATCTAAATTGACATTATTTCTACATATTCAAAATTTCAATTCAATTTCTACAAACTAAATAAATAAAATAATACTGGTGAGCGACAACAGTACAAATAGACTACGCAAATTGCCTGCAACATGCATTATGAGTTTTTTAGGCCGAGAGAGCAGGATTTTCTTAAATGAGTAGAAGGCATTGAGTGGGGAAGGATTAAAAGGTGGAAAATGGCTGACAATGTAAGAAGGTGTATTTAAATAAATATTGAAGAGTCGCTTTCTTGAGTTGTGTACTTAATACGTGCATTAGATAACGACTAGTGCACATTTGGCTGATGAGGATCGTCTGTCTGGGTGCATGGGAATTATATTATGCCCTGGCTGGAGTGAGTGAGTCTTAAGAGCGAGTCTAAGCCGGATTTTGGAGAATGGGTCTGTTATTAGGTTGTTGAGTAGATCCTATGAATATGCATGACCAACATCATGAGGGATCCCAGAAATAACTAACTTAACTTAACTCCTCCAACTCTCCTTCTAAAAGCCAGCAATAAGCTACCTCTTACGTACATTTTAAATGCAATCCTCTTCCTTCCTCACTCACTTCCCCCCAGAACTTTCCCTCCATCCACTCTACTTACAGCAATCACCGACAAAAATATTTCACTCCCTACACCTTACTAAAAGAATTTTTAATTATTTGTAATGTTGCAAATGCCAAGTCTTATTGTCAATTATGCATATCTCTCAACTTTCATCTTCTAAGGACCAATGGTCTTCGTAGGACAAACAACCTCTATTGTCTCTCTTACAATGATTAAACAACTTTAGATCACATACATGTACAAAAATTTTAAATAATCTTTTTAAAAGCCAAAGCTATAGCAAAGTATTTTAAAAAATGAAGATATTTAGTCTTCTTAGGGAAAACAAAAGAAAAATTAACTTACAAAATTATAAAAAATAATAAAAATAAAATGAATGTGTTAAATCTCGAGACACTTTTATTCCGCATGTCAAACTACAAAATGTTAACTTACTTTACAGTTCATTTACTCATGAAAAATGGGATTTTTAGACGTTTTTATAATTTCAGGGAGAGGCAAGTAAATGTTACTTTTTGTTCACTGAATCCAAGGGCTTTAAAATTCTGGTGTCGTTTTCTTGGTTTATATTGTTTTAATCACTGACGCAGCCATATTGAGCAGGGTTTGCAGAGTAAGGAGTGATTATAGATATTAGTAGTATATGGACATGACGTAGTTAGTAAGTAAAGAAGTTAGTAAGGATTTATATAGAAGTGCTAATGCGAAGAGTCTGTTTAAGTTTATTTGAAGGAGCATTAAAGTATATTATAGTTTATAAGGGTGGATGCTCCTGGCAGGGAATTAAAGTTCTCGTCATCCTGCTGAACCTACTATAGGTTGTTGTGTAATGCTTATACATAGTCTAGGTACATGGCCACACAGCCAGTGGGTATACGGTAAACGTTTTAGTGTAAGTAAAGTGTGTTTATGCAGAGAGAAGGGCGAGATGTGAGTGGGTGCGATGAAAACGGAGAATGGAAAGTCTATCAAAGTCGAGATAATGAAGTTTAATGAAAATAATAATTAATGAAACAAAGAGCATTAGCAGAGAGAGGAGGAGAGTCACTTCCAACAAAGAAAATCCGAAGCCTAAGACACAACTGAATTTGTGCACACTCTACAAAATAAATAAGTACTAGGTATACACATATATAATACTAGTCGAGCGTTGTGTATACCTCACTTAGGATGTAGTACCTACTTACCTAAATATACTCTTGCACAATGCGGACTAGTCCGCTCTCCTATACATATACTCCATCTGTATAATGGTCAGCTTTATTGGCCGTTGAAATCATAGAGATAAAAATGGCTATCTATTTTAACTTTTATACTTATATCTGTAGCTACAGATACAACAGTCGTAATTCATATTTGAATTTGATGATGATCTTGCCTGTATTACACAATTCACTATTTTATTTGCATGTCTGTTGAAATAGTTTTCAGAAATAAAGATTGGGTAGGGTATCTAAATATACGTACTTATAGCTACAGGCGAAACACTCATAATTCATAATTGAATTTGTGCATTGGTGAATAAAGAAGTGGGCAAAGACGGAGTGGGTAAAAGTGTTCTTTTTGCCAAGGAGGAGGACATTCGTTTGACGGGTGAGATAGCGAGAGTGATCTCTGTATAGATGACCTTTGTCTTTCCCCTCTGAACTAGTATAAGCATAGAGTCTCGAATCTCTCCTGTGTAATCCGCTTTCATGCATCCATAATTCCACCGGTTTCCTCTCCAATCCGCTTCCGCTTTTCTTTCTCTTCTCTGCACACACTTTCATCCCTCACGCCACTCCACTTCTCAATCTATACTCACTCTCCTTATAACTCACTCTTCAATGATCATATACAATAGCACTTGAACACTATCTCTATTTAAATTAAAACACTGACTTGGATTTCACTCTTTCATTTTTAATTTCTCCTTTATGTCTTCAAATCTCCTCGCAACAGACGTTTTTCCCAAACATCTTGCTCTCTGCTCTATGAAATTACTACATTTCAACATCCAGCACATTTTACTCTTAAAATACTTATTCACCTACATTTTTGCTAGGCAATTTGATTTTAGAATAATATAAACTTTGTGAATTTTAAAAACCGTGTTAATTATGTGATTACAGCGGTTTCCATTGCTCATACATATGCCGAGATCTCTGTAGAGATTGGAAATATATTTTATTCGAGCCATGCGTAAATACTAAATTCATCACGAGTATTAGTAAAAGTTTGGAGAAAGTTATATAAGAGTATATATAATATAATGTATTAAATAGTATATTATATGGATAGAGGTAGGCTATAGGTTGAGTTAGTGTGCCTTGGAGAGGCAGAGGATTGCCATCACCATCATAATGTTCATCCGAGGAGAGAATTGCAAAGCAGTCGAGAAGACAGGAGCTCATTAGCAAACACGAAGTAATTAACAAAGATCGAAATTAAAGGCTCGTGAGTGAACTGTGCAGGGCCGATGTGATCTCATCCGATGGCATCCTCCGCACTTAATAATTCTCTATTTACTACTAAGCAAGCCATCATAGGTTCAGGATGGAAGGGGAAATCTGGAGAAAGGAGGTCGTCTTATTACTTCTCATCTCAACTTTCCCTCTTTTGTTCTACACAGACAATCCTCAATTGTCACGACAAATCCCTTTCATTCCACGGCACAACGACATCCATCCACATCACTCTCTCCTACACATCCCAACATTCGGCTACTGCCATTTTTAATACTTGTTCACCTAAGGCATCACAACCTATCCGTCTTTTTGGAACAATTAGACATTAATCTATGAACATTTAGAGAGGAGTAAAAATATAACGAGAGTCAGTCTTTCAAATTTTGAACTTCAGAAAACAGCAAATCGAATCTAACTAATAATGAACTATGAAAGAATTAAAGAGGCTTGGTCCGGAAGGATATTTAGTGAAAAATTAATTTGATTAACTCGCGTATTTACAATGCAAACTAAAGTTCGATTTTCCGTTCGATGTCAGTACTGTTATAAATTATGTTAATCCTTCGTCCATATTTTGTGGATCATATAGAGTAGAGTCACAAAGACACGTGATCTTGGAACTTTGTTTACAGTATTAAATCTGTACCAATATTTTTTACCAAAATCCACATCTAAATGGCGTTCAGAATATCAGGATGGTAAAAATGTTGTTGGAAAGTCTGTGGAGTTAGCATAGCAAAAGAGACGTGACGTGAATCCAAATTTCGCCAAATATTGTAGATAGAAAATCTAAAATTAAATAAAATGAATTAATTGTAGGTACATTGTAAATAGAGAAGGTAATTATGCCAAGACGTGATTGATAGCAGTAATGAGTGTTTTAATTACCCGCCCAGGTTGTTCTCCATTTGACCTTCGTTACAGCACGAATTTCGTATTATGGAGACTAGTGAAAGGGCACTGTGAAGAATGAGTTTTCTGTCATTTACCAATTTTACGATGTAATTATGATGGGAAATGTCGCTTCGTGTGACTCGAAATGCGAAGAAAGTTAGTAAATTAATTTGAAGGGAAAGTACTTGCTACAGTACAGTTAGGTGAAAGTAGCAATTTAGAGTATACTAATAGACAAGTATAGTTGGAGCGAGAGTGTCTGCTAGTAGTTACTATTTAGTATTGTGTACTCCAAGTGATTATGGGATGTTACATTACAAGATGTGCACTGCTACTAATAAAGTACAGGGTATTCCTAAATCACGAATACCTATTCTTCAAAAACAGGAGGAAAACTTCCCTGTGTTCGAATGTACTAGATTATTGTGTAAGCAAATGACTTTAAATTAGATTGGTGATTTGCCTTACAATCTTCATTGAATTCACTGATGTCCTAATTTGCTAACATGCATTTTTTTAAGTTGGAAAATGATTAAGCTATCTCTGCACGAAATTTCAAATCCGACTAAGAAAACAATATTCTAAAATAAAAATTCTTGAAGTTAGGAAATAATAACAGAATTAAGATAGTTTTTGAGAACGTATTCTATTCTTTCGGAGAATGAGTGCAAGACGCGAGTGGCAGAGTGTTACAAATATGTAAATGATTCCAAAATCCTATTTCAAATGATATAGCGCATCTTTAAGTGTTGGTGGTTGAAGGGAGATTAAATAATGAGAACCCTGTATGTATGTAAAGCGTATGCAGTATAACTAACAAGTTTGCATGGTATAGGGCATTGTATAGGGAATGAGTGAGAGTAAGTGAATTGAATTGAAGGATGTGCTAATTACTGGGGCCATTGTGTTGTTGATGAGCAGGAGTCGTTTGCACTGGCCCATTATCATTAAAATAACAGGGGAAATCAGGACGTGATAATTATGTCGATGGGATGTGATGGCATACACATTGTCGCGTAATTCCCTCTCACTTGACTTCTTCCTACACATTCTAATATCATCTTCATTCACACACACGCTTCTCCTATTACTACGTTTTACAAGCTTATCTCACAACCAACTCTAAAACCATGCAAGTTTTCACTCGAATATTGCGTATTACGTACTATCTGTATATACATATAGCATTTTATAAGCTACAAGAAAGAATACTTCATATATGTATTTATTTAGATATTTAACATGAAATATTTAGTAGTGAATGTTTTCTCTACAATTTTCTAATCCCTAATGACCTCATTTACACTTTTTACACGTGGTTCCTCCTAAGCACTTCACTACACTTGTATCTGTAAAGCATTTAAGCATACATAGTCTACAGGAGAGTGCAGAAAAAGCTGCCGCTTCTGGTTTAAATGAATATATTACAGTACTATAAATTATGTTAATGTTACTAAAGATTTTAAATATTAAACATTCTGGAAATAAATTATTGGGAGTTTTAAGTTAAATTCCAGGAGATTTGTGACACAAATCAGAAAATTGTAAATAGGAACGTGATAAAGTCGTATTTTAGTGATAAAGAAGGCATAGTGAATGCATTTCAAGGAAACAAAAACGAATAATTGTTTGTATACAGATTAGAATGGTTTTCTACTTTTTATTTGTATCTAGGAGGAAAGCAAAAGAGAAATGTACCTTGCAAAAGTATTTTGTATGATTAAGGCATAAAATTGTGTAAAATATGAGATAAAAAAGGATACAGTTTCCTTATTTTCTTTGATATAAAAGGAATCCTTAAAACTTGGCTGGTTTTTAATAAAAAAGGAAAAAGTTTGTCCCTGTTTGAGATAGATTATGGAGATAGTAGTAGTTAGTAGTATCAGTGTCATAATAAATGGCGCATTATTAGGTCCCCTGGGGGGTCGTTGAAGTAGTTGTGTCATGTCAGCTAGGAAAAGTCAAAACAGAGGTTATTATTGCACTCGGATGTGATTCTGCATGATAAACGGAGAGAGGAGAAGGCATTATTATTATTTCTCTTCGTAGCTTGACAACTCATCACTTGGCAAACAGAAGAACGAAAAAGTGGAATGTGATAGGAGAGAGTATTAGATTTCCTGATAATGCAAATAACCTCCAGCGACTCTTCTTCCTACACATCAAACTAAACTCACTCCACTCACATCATACATGGAGTCAATTCTGTAAATATCCAACTACATGTCTTCCAAACAGACTACTACTTAGACTTACCAGCTCCACACGCCAACTACTTACTAACTTCATCCTTCATCCACCTATACCATCCTCATCATTTACCATTACAACCAATACACTCAATTGTACTACTACATTACACTTTGCACTACGAACATGCCCCGAGGCACGTCAAATCTCATTCCTGTCACAATGCCCATTTTAGCTTAGAATAAATTTTATTTACAAAATATATATACCCAAACTGATAACATTATCTGTCCAAAATTTACAATTTGGACCTTTGTAAATAAAACAATGTCCATTGACTTATTAAATTAATACAATAACTTCAATTGATTTGAGATTTCGAAATTTTAGGAGCCAAAAAGGAATAAACATAAAAAATGATTGTGTAGAGATCTCTCCATTGCACCCAACAGATATTAAATTATGTATAATATTGTTTCTGAAGTAAACCTATGACAGAAATAGTGCATTTGTGCTGGGTGTAGAGGAGTTATGTAGAAAGAGTATGTGGGAGTTGAGATTGTTGTGAATCAATAGTGTAATAGTAAAGTATGTAAGTAGTAGAGATAGGGAAAGTGGAGCATATTAGTTGCTATTAAGAAAGAGGATAAGTAGTTGAGAGATGTAATGTGTGTGTGTAATGGTTGTTGGGAGTAAGTGGATGATTTGAGTGAGTGAGGTGAGTTGGGTGGGCGAGTCGTGCCCGAGCCATGCAGCCCCGTCGGTCGGTCGGGAGGAAGGCAAGGAATGGAAACCGACAGCCTGGCAAGCATTAAAACCATTTATAATGAATAAAGGTAGACCTTTAACTTATGGTCTGTCAGAGGGAATTTGCCAGGAGAAAACGAAAAGTAGAAAGTACTTTGCATTGCTTACTTAACTCCCGGCCCTGCCCTCCTCTCTCTCTCTCCTTATCGACTACACTAACTATAAACACATGTTACCATTCCAACACAGTTTGTATCAAAACACACCGGCTCAAAACCTTTTCACAAGCATACCTAAAAGCTATCAATTTCAAACTCCATATTAAGGAACAAAGCATACCAGATCATCTTTAAAATTTTAGTTTTTACCTTACGGCTATAGAATAAAAACGTAGAGTTTTTTTCTATTCACAGAGACCCAGCTGAGTGCAAGAGAGACCTTTAGGAACGGAAATAAATATCATATGAATGGTCATATCCAGTCTTAGTTTAAGGTTTAAAGCTTTGACCAATTTCAAGTGATTTCAGCCGGGTTTATCCGAATCTGTTGTTTTCTTTCGTTTTCACTTAAAATTTATATTTATATATTAGTATATCATTACTTTCTGATACTGTAGATTTATTAGAATAAAAATCTCAATTAAATAATATAAGGCTAATACTGTTTCAGACTATTTTTTACGATTCTGTACATCAAATAAATGCCCTCGGGTGATACCACAAATGACAGTTGATATTCGAAATATTTGATGTAGGATGTTTTGATACGCACAGAGTTTGAATAGAATCGGAAAGATGTATATTGAGTAGTATATGTGGGATATAGATAGAGAGTAGTAACTAACTAACTGCATCGCTAACAAAGCTGAACTAAAGAGAAGGAGAGTGATGTCAGATGTAACGTGTATGTATGTAATGCAAAATGCAAAAGAGAGAGATGGATGGATTGTGCTGAGAATTCAAAGGGAAGAGCTTTAGACAGTCTTCTGTTTCTATGAAGAATGAAATCCTTGGCATCTCTCTCTCTCAATTCAATTTATATATTCAGTTGAAACTCTTAGCCTAACTATCTTATATCTTTACTACCCATACCTACTACTACTACACTCTACATAGCATATTTAAGTAGTTTACCTAAACACGTACCTATTTACTCCATTCTGTTAACCATCTAACCCATTATGGAATTTACTCACAATTTTAACTACATTTCAAAAACTTTTAGAATTCAATGCTTTTTTGTCCTAGTGAAAGCAAACGGAGAAAGTAGAAAATTAATATAATTAAAATCATGGAACACTTGTCCCAACATGTCAAATTTATTTCTACCTAGCTATTACCCAAATCAAAAGCATTTTGGTTTCGTTTAACCTTTTCATAAAAAATTGGCATAAAGTTGTATTTGTGTTATTCCTTTTATTGAAGGTGGATTAAATGAGACCCTAATTTCAATATGGTAATTCTTAATCTGAGTAGGGGAGTACCTAGTATGTAGGAGTAATAAATATTAAGAAGTAATGTAAGATAATGCGTATAAATGCATATTCATGGGTCTAATGTGCTGCAAAGAGGCTATTAGAGGGGAATACGGGCCAAGAGATGATATGGAAGGGAGCTTAGAGAAAGCAGTTGTTAGTGACTGCCTTAGTATTCAGAGTTGTGTTTGAGATTCCCATCTGCTCCGTTTGATTGTGACTTGCTCGGAGAATTCAGTTTACTCTTTCTCACTAACTGACGATCTTGAGATTGTCGGCAACTCTGCCACTCTCTAGAAAAGGACATCCGTCACAATTCTCTTCCTCTAGAGAGACTCCTATTCATAAACACTATATACATGTATATAGCACATATATAAATACTAAGAATATATATTAGTTCTTGGTATTTTGTAGAGAAATTGAAATGGCAGAGAGAAGGAAGAGGGAGACGAGGCGAGACGAGGCGAGTGTCCCATATAAAATTGATACATCTCTCTACATAGTCGGAACATGCAGATACATCAGTAACTATTGTAGTCCCAAGAGACGTAGGGGCAGAGTGTCATATCCACCTTATTTAAGGAAGAGGTGGGGCTTGAATTTCAAGATTTCGATTTTAAGATGAGTTACAACTTCCACGAGCATACTACTATACTATCACAGTGGGATATACTATGTGTATGTATGTATGTGGGATGTCGCGGAGGGACTTGGACGCAGGGTGTGTGTGTGGAGGAATGGGGAAACCGAGACGAGGACGGAAGGGAAAAGTCTGAGATAAGTAAGTTACAAATACGAGGAGTGAAAAGGACGTGCCGAGCTGTCGACTGAACTGGAGAACACTAGTACAAAGCGGCTGCTGGAGAGAACGGGCAACAGATCAGATGCAAGACGTGTCCTCAACAACCGAATTCCGATATACGTATCTCTATATATTATAGTATATATTATATGTATAGAGTAGTAGTTGGGGACTTTCTTGCTCCTGTCTCACACTCCGCTGACGTGACAAGGAACCTGATAATATATTATCACTCCTTATACTTATATATATGGCTATACCGTACTAAGTCGTCTGTATAAGGCTTGTGTCGCTATGTATAAGTGAAGTGAGTTTATAAGGAGATAGTGAACTGGTTAGAGTGTTGGGCAGAGCGGCTAGCCGTAGCCAGACCAGAAATTTCTGCTACCCGATCCCATCCCATCCATCCTCCCACTATATACTACTCTAAGTATATATAACTAAGTATATATAATATATATAGCTATATAGAGACGTGTTCTTATATAGAGATGTATTCTTATATAGAAATGTGTTCTTATATAGAGATGTATTCTTATATAGAAATGTGTTCTTATATAGAGATGTGTTCTTATATAGAGCACTTTGGGTCCACCCTTTGACTTTCTGTGTGTGTTGTTAGAGAGAAGTTAGTGGAAAACATGTGCTGTGAGTATAATGGGAAGGACAGGATCTCAATCCTGTTGATGTCTAATGTATCAAAGTGCAACTTGGGGAATTGCCATCTCTTTCACTCTCTATCTACGACGTATACTAAAGTGTATGTGTGTGTGAAGTCGGACAGGGCGACGATTCTCTATAAGATTCTTTATAAGGAATTCCTTCCTTCCGACTTTGGACAAATACAGATTCACGTAAAACATGTGTACTTAGTCTGCACACAAAGACTCTCATTCTTGTAACAACTTCTCTTAGATTACTGCCTCTGTCTCAGCCACCCTTGCCAGACCGACCCAGCCACTCCATGACTCTCTCCTTAAACAATGCACACACACCCAGCCATTCAAATTGAATTAGCCATATATCTCTCACTTTCAACATTATTCTATTTATGGACCTTTCTTCGCCTCTCGCATTTACACTTTACATATTATTACCATCACTACTTTCACTCACTCACTAACAAATACCTATTACACATTCATGCATACTACACACAGCTTCCTATAATCTACCTATATGCGTTTACATATTGCATTTTGCACTCGGTTATTTTAGTGTACTACGGAAACTCTTGACACTTATTATTATTATTATGCGACGTGTTTTGTTGTGTTGCATTTATGTTGAATGTTTTTTTAAAGGAGCAAGGGTTGCTTTGCAGAAATGTAAAACAGCAATTAGCTAAGAGCAGACAGGGAAATTACGGACAATTGCTGATTATTTAGATGGGAGGGATGGGGAGTGGGAAATCAGTTTTGTGCTGCGGGAGTTCTGGCTAATGTTTTACAAGTTGTATTGTCTGGAGTGGAAAGTGATAGTTGGCTGTTAGGTGGCCATTAAGGAAAACAATTGGAATCGATGGCCATTCCCTTGTCTGTCTAATTCGTATATATGACTCTGATTAGTCTCTGAATTAAATAACACGAGAGGGTGAGCTACAGACCAAACTAATACCTTCGCCATAAACAAACTCATCTCTACTCTACCTACCTACTCCTACTTACTTACTCTACTCCTTCTATACTGAACATCATCTCAACATACAGCCAAATTGCTTATCCAGATGATCTCCTTCTACAACAGACATTATCATGAGCTACTAACTACGTCTAATCACATGGCTTAATGCATTTTCAGTCTCCCAAAATTTGACGGAAATTATTTCTTCCAGAGTTCTCCTTTTGCCATACTCACCTAAACACCAAAATTCAATCTTATCTTATTTCAACCAAAATTGGGCCTAATAGAGCATTGGCCACTCTTTGCCTTTTTGATTCAATCAGCTTGAATTCGCTCAAATTGGCCCAAAATAAAACGACAAATATGTGTAGGTATCGCATACAAACATGTAAATAGTATACCTAAATAGATATATTAGAGACCCAGTGCAAATATCCAAGACAGTCACACCACAGTTCATTGCACACTGGGGAGCGTACATGTATTACAGCGGTCGTCTATAAGCTGAGTTCGCTGTCTTTTCCGTTTGAATTTTATATTGAAAATCCCATTCTAATTTTTCGAATTCATTTTCAATGCAGACGCTATCGACAGAGAGCATTGACATATACATCATTCGAACCGTTACATTCGAATTAGTAATACGTATTAGTAATAAGGGCCGACTGCGTTCGTAGCGTTAGATATAGCGATTTTAAAATCGCATATTTAGCATTAGTAGTATAGGAACATTCAAAGTTAAGCTCAGCCCCCTCTTTTATACTTGACCGTTTGAGGCAGCTTTCCTCCTCTTAGTGCATTGGTAGCCTTCAGCCTACGCAAATTAAATGTAACTTCACCAATTGTTATAGATCCCACTAGATAGGGCCAAGTGTGACGTGTAAGTAGAAGAAAGAGGTATAATTTCAAAAAAAGTTTCCTCAACATTTGGATTGAATTACGTTCGAATATTCAACTTAGTCCAATTATATTTTTCTTGGAATTTTCGTTGAACTCCAATAACAATTCCAAGAAAAAATTAACCTGGAAAAGACTGCTTTAAAGTTTTATGACAGAACTGATTTTAATTTGTTTTCTGATTTTTAGAGAATATTTGCTATTCCTGCAGATGACCCTGTCTCAGGTGTACTAGGAGGTTTTATTGTGATTCACAACGGTGACTGTAAACAGCCAAGCCTTTGGCTATTGCGGAAAATGATACTTCTCTATGACTATTTTTGAACTTGGCCAGGTGTGCCTATCTTTTCTTAGTAAAGTGGTTATAAGTTATAGTGAACCCAGCTAAGGGGGAAACTTAGCACTCAAGGGAATTTCAGCAGACTGGCCATCACAGTAACAAAAACAATTCCAAAAAAATCATTAGTAATTCATTAAGGTTATTTTGTGAACCAGTAATGTTATTTAATTCCACAAAAAATGTGTGCAAACTGGCACAAAGAAATCAAGGGAACAGTAAAAGGTAAAACCAGCTCTACCGAAAAATGCTAAAGTTTGTCGACATAGCAGAACCAATTTGTATTTGGTTTTGAAATGCTAATTAATAGGCACGATCATTACAAATGTCCCCTTTCGCTAATAATTTTCATTCAATCACCAATAATCAACTCAATAAATCACTAACTGTAGAGTATATTTATTGTTATAATAATATGAAAAAACTTGTTTCGATGGTTTAGAGGGAGTGGTCATGCGCATTTTGCTTTTTCGATTTCAAGGAACGTGCATATATTACGTGTGCAGTTAATGGGAGGAGGAGGTGCCCAAAAGTGTTACGGTCAGCGCAGCACAGGGACCTGCGTTACACATGGGGGAGGGAGTTTTGCTTTACGTAATATGTGCATGTTCTCTAGGCTCTCCTACCACACATAGTTACATACATAGATATATAGGCAGGTAAATTTATTGCTCTATCTGTATCACGATTATATATAGTAATAATTATGTACACACATAATTTGTCTTCTAAATTTTACACACAGTTAAATAAATTAGCAGTAGTTACGCCATTTGCAACTATTTGCAACAATCGACAGCCATTGGTAACCAGAGTAGACATTCAGAGTAAATTGCAATTCGCAGCCATTTTCAGTTGTTCACAGCATTTTGTAAATGCTGCAATCCATAATAGTAATAATTATTGCATTTTGTACTTACGTCATAAAATGAGTGAATAACTTATAGAATATAGATACTTGTGTGCATGTATAAACTGTAAGTGTGCGTATTGATTTAAAGTATATGTAGTAAAGTGTGTATGCATATATTTACTTGGGAAAGTAGTTCCTGGTAGTCTGTCAGTATTTCAACTATTTCAGAAGAGTAACTTCATGTAAAATGAATAGAGCAGGAGGAGTAATGGGGAGAGTCTATAGCAGAGTCTCGGAGAAAGATTTAATTAATACAGGCCTATTAATTAGCGTTCCTTTGAGGTTGTCCTTTTATATATAAAAATTTGGTTAAAGAGTAGCAATCAACTCAAATTGCAAATAGGAAGGAGCCTCCTCCTCTCCCTGCCTCGACAGACAGAAAGTCTCTCCTTTCTCATCTCCTTTCACTTTGAATCTTCTTCCTTTGATCATTTTAAATCTTTAAATGATTTCACTCACTTTCACTCTACTCTAGAAAGTAAAATTAGGAGAAACTCAACTCGACGGAAGCTCGACGAAAGGTAGCTATTCTCGAAACTCATTTACTCACCATCCCATCTACCTTTACATTATTTACATCTCTTCTCTATTCTGCATCTCTTACCACTCCACAAAAATTTGAGTTGACAAAAATACGTTTATAAGTACGTGTAATTGGATTACATTATTGCTAAGCAAGCATTTAAGTGGAAAGTTGAAATTCTAAATTGTATTGTTTTTACAGTTGACAAAGGTCAATTAAATTAGAATTTCTTTCGGAGCGGTTTTTAAATCCTGTAATAAACCGTAAGTTCAGGTAATAATAAAAATTCTAGACACGGTTTAAGTAGTGGGTTTATTTAGGCAAAATGTGCGTATACTAGCAGACATACGATTTTAACTTTGTTTTTCAATTTTATGAATTTTGTGTACAATGGCATTTTGAGTGGCGGTGAAAGTTTTATTTTACACGCTGAAAGCTGCAATAAAAGTATTTTAAAATGACCCTGTATATAGTAAGTAGGAGTCATGAATAGATATGATTTCTATTTGGCTGCAAGAGATGAGTTGACAGATATGGGCATCCGAGATTTACGAACTGTAGCACGAAGACAGAACAAGACTACGTCCAAATCCTTGTTATCACGAAAGTGCCTAAAATGACTAACTATAGATACAATATACGTATGTACATGCTGTATAATATGTTGTAGAGTATAGTCATAATGGAAATGCATATTTCCGCTGTGTGCTAAATGCCATGTAAAAGAGTCGGCGGGGTCCGTCTCCTCCACTCGGAAGAATAACAGAAAAGGAAGCTCTTTCACTTTTTACAGTACAAGCACATTTAAGCAAGTCACTATACAGGGAACAAAAATGAAGCCTTATTCGAATATTCCCTATTTACAGAAAGTGAAAAAAACTTTTAAGGCTTGTTGTTTAGTTTCAAAGTGCAAATTACAAACTGTCGGACATGTAAAAACAAGACATGCTACGATTCTAATACAATTTTATCTACTAAGGTAGATGTTTGTATTCATAAATGATTTGTGCAAGTTTAACAAATGGAAAGTAATGCGCTTAAATATAAAATTACCATTTGCACGGAAACACAATTTATCAAATACGACAATGTTAATCTTAGTCAATATTGTTTCTTGCTGTGGCTGAAAAATCAAAACAGATTTGTTTTTAAAAAAGCTTTTTTTTAAAAAAAAAGGAAAGATTGTTTGTCCTTTTGTACATAAATGTAAGAGGGTCGTATTTAGTATGAATAAGAGAGCAGTGCTGAAGGGTTTGATTTGAGATGCCGGGAGTGTATTTGCATAGACGGGCTGTTGTTGTCGACGTTATCTTATCTTAGGCGAGGCGGAATGAATGGGGATGCCTTTTGTGTGTCTGGAGGAGAGTCAAGAAGTGAAGTCAGGAGGAAGAGAGCCGAGTCAATTCAGACAGAGAGAAAGAGTCTAATAAGTGTAAAGAGAGCACACCAAACCAAAGCGGATCATTTCATACTTCAGTTGAAACGGAGATGATGATGAATTAGGAAGATCACAGTCTAGTCCCTTCTTTTCATCCTATTCTAATTCTCTCTGTCCCCAATCCACTCTAACCTTTACTATTCCCATTTATTCTAAAGGTTTCCACATTTAAAAGAAATTATTAAAATATTATGCATTTATGTTTGGAAATATATTTGAGCATGCTGTTCCTGCAAAATGAAAATTTTTAGCTGCATCTCAGAGTCCGTTTTAAAATGGACTTATTTGAAATTTTTGATCAGTGTGTAAAATGTTAAAATAAAACTTTGTTGACCTTTTGTGTGCTTATAATTCGAGATCTACCTTCAGGATCATATCATATGCATATAGAGATTTCCGGACGGACTGTCATTTCGATGACTTCAAAGAGCAGACATTTGAATTCATCTCTCTCTTGTAACTCATTTTTATCACAAGGAGTAGGTACAATAGTAAAGCTGAGTCGTGTCGTTTGTTAGAAGTTTATTTCGACTACACCCTCCTCCTAATAAAATAAAGTAGAAAGATGGGATTTATTGAGATCCCTTTCAGGGAAGACGGTGAAATCTAATATCCCATATAGGAAGAGTGTTACTAATATTAAAGGATATTCGATGAAAAGTAGTGAAATATGTTTGTGTAGGACGGAGGGATGTAAATAAACGCAAAACAAATGACGAAGAACTTGTCTCCGGAATGGGAAATGAAAAAAATCAAAGCAAATGAGCAAGAGTTTTCTTTGAGTTGACTTTTTTGTTGAACAATGCACTCTTTCGACTCAACACTCCTTTGCTCAAGATTAAAGGGAAGGAAACAAAGAGAAATGGAGAGGCTCTCTCACTTTCAATTCCCAAAAAGATTTCCAGTCGAGCATTCTCCACTTCTCTGCATTCACCAAACTCCTCTTCCAAGGCTCATTCTGTATTATTTGCATCTCATAATATTAACCAACGGACTTCTCGATCATCCTCATCCATATGGTCTCATCTATTCGCCAGCATTTTACCAGTAAAATAGATTGTCACACAAAATGGAAAAAAGCTACAAAAATTGTTATAGCAAAGGTAAAACAAATTTAAACACCCTTGAGTTACTATTTGCACTTTTGCCAAATTTTTTCTGTACATTAAATGCCAACATCTCGAACAATTACATTCTCAATAAGAAAGATACTTATCAGCCAAATGATGGGTATTGCAACCGGCTTACCCCTTTTTGTCAACACCTTTTTGTCAACACCATTTTGTCAACAAATTATTTTTAGAAATCCCTTTTTGCCAACACATAGTAAGCTTTTTTTCAACACATGCACATGTAAGTTGTATGGTGCATATATACAATATGTGTTTGCAAAACATGATTTATAATTATTTGTCCACGAACGGATAATTGTGAAGCAAACCTAAGCAAACAAAAAAGATCCTCAGGCTATTCTAAAACTTAAAAAATTTGAAAGTTAACCAAAATGACTCTCTGAGTGGATTTATATCAATGCTAACAAACTATAAAATCTTAGAATATTCGGGATACTTTTCTTAGTACTGATTATTTGGCTTATTTAATTGTTTGATTTAATCTAGTACACGTACTAATAGCCATTACATATTTTTACCATTTAAGTCAGAATTAATTTTTAAGGTAAAGCATCAATAACAGTTGTGTTGACAAAAAAGATAATTGCTGTTGACAAAAAATAAAATGGTGTTGACAAAAGGTGTTTTCGGTTTTTTTTTGCCCTGTTGACATTTTAGTGTTGACAAATTGGGGGTAGGTCATTGCAACATGTTGTTTTCTCAAACAACCAATATTTGGTGAATACTACTGTATTTTGCAGATGGTGAGTGGGGATCGAATGGAAGTGATTAGCGAAAGGGAACATTTCGTAATGATCGTAATCAGTGTACAAAATTTACCACTTTTTAGCCTTTTTTACCATCACAGTGGTAAAAATGCACTTAATGGTAAAAATGCATTTAATGGTAAAAATGGTAAATTTTAGCGATTGATTATACAGCAGAGTAAAGATACACTAGACTTCCTAAAATATAAGTTTTAAAACTTTATTTTCTATGAAATATTTTCAATTAGCCCCTATGTCAATTAAATTAATCATATTTATTTGATTGTACACCAAAAGTTATAAAAAATGAAAAAAGAAAGATTGTATTTGGCAATGTGATTCGAACGTTATAGGTTCGAATCACATTGGTATTTGGTATCGCCCATTTAAAATTGATGCTAATTTAATTGCAACTAATTTCTCAATCGGCAAGGGTTGTTAGCGCCCCCATTGGTTGAATCCTGCTCTGATTGATGAACACTTATCAATTTGTGACAACAATGATCATCTGTTAAGCTATTTCATACTTTGGCACCGAATTTTATTCAAAATTCAAACACGAAATTTAAATGAAACTATTTTTTACCATTTATACCACTTACCACTACTTTTTAGGTAGTGGTATTTAACGTTAAATACCATTAAAAACCGCTTACCACTGGTAAGTGGTAAATGGTATTTTGTACACTGATCGTAATGTGGCTTATCAAATAGCACTTCTAATACAAATTGGTTCTGCTGTAACGTAAAACTTATTCAACATTTTTTAGTAGAGCTGGGTTTACCTTTTACTGTCCTTTTGATTCCTTTGTGCCAGTTGGTACATCTTTTTGTAGAATTAAATAACAGTACTGGGAGCCACTATTTATTCTTTAAAAATATTTATTCGTAAGTTGACTCAAGGGGTTTGTACGTTTTTCCAAAATCCCACGAGGAATCTTATTTTTTGATTTTAAAAGGGAGTATTTTGGTGACTTTTTGAGAGAATTTTTCGAAATTGGAGTCTTTCATTGTTCCCCGTATTTGGTGCTCCGATCTACAATTATTATTTTGGTGTAGGAAATTCCTTTTTATCAGGAAGTTGGGGCTGCAGCTAATTTTACCAACCACTGTAGAAAATAAAAGTATATTAATTTAAATATACTTTGTATTTACAAAGGTAACATTAACCTAATGGGATGTATTCGAAATTGTTTTTATTACTCTGATGGGTGGCCTACTGAATTTTTATCTTGAGTGCTAGATTTGCCCCTTAGCTGGGTTCACTAGTTATTACTATTATTATTCATTAATTTTAAGTTTAAATTTTTCTTCATTTTTAGCACTTGTTTTTACGTACTATTCTTCTAAATAATATGCATACTTTTGACAAAATTTTTGTTACTGAAGGAATAAAGTAAAATATAAGATACCCAAATTTCTGTCTCCGTTCTTCGATAATTACAACACCCCAGGTAACATTTAGTAGCTGCGTGAAATTGACTAAGGAATCGAAAATCTTCATTGAAAGCGTATGCACCAGCTTGGTATTAATGGCCAAAAGATGGTTAAATATTGCTCTCGAAAGTAACTGGCTTTGCTGACAAATGACAATAATTTGCAACAATTATTTAGATTTTTAATTTTAACTTAAGTGGGAAAGGTTTGTAATAAAGGTAGATTTTTAAAGACACCTGGTTGGCTGTTGGTAAGAGCTGTATCTGAGTGTGGTGTTACAGATGTTGGCAGAAAAGAGAGGAGGAAGTACGAGTGTTGGAAGAGAGAAAACTCTCCGGGAGTAAAATATTTAATTAAAAGTAGAACTGGAGATGTGCCGACAGAAGAGAGTAAATGAAAGTACAAGACTGAAGAGGAAAAGCAAACTCTGTAATAACAGATTGAAATACAGAAGAAGAGTCGCTGTATTCATGGATAATCACAATCAGCCGTTATACTTGTAGATAGGAAGGAGGACAATGCAGAGCGTAGTAAATGTAAACTCTTGTCTTGTTAAGAACTCTTTACAGCGAGTCTATAAATCTATAAATAACGTCGGATTTCCTCTCTCCTCTTATCATTAGCAAATTATACATTTTGATTGGAAGCTACTACCAAACCAGAGTGACAGATTCCCCTGCCTCGCTTTCCCTCTTTCTACTAATCTCCTTGTGAAAGTCAACCAAATCAGTGACACGGCCGAATTGCTCACTCACTTAAATGCATTCATTAGACACACCAGAAGAAAAATCAAACAACTTAAATGAACACTTTCATTCTCTCATCACGAGCAGTCTGCCTTTCACTACTTTCTCCCTACATTCATACAAATCTAAAACAACTATATACTATCCGCATATACAACTCTTGTCTGTCATTGAATTCCATATTTTACTTTTCTGGACCAAAATTGCTTGCTTAACTGGTTAGGTCCTTTCAAAGTACTTTTTTGGGCACCCCTTCCCAATTATTTGTTTAATGTTTAATTTAATTTTGTATTTATTTAATTTTCCTAGTACCATTTTTTGGTAGTAGTACATAGGTATAGATATCTGGGATAGAGGGGATGGAATTCTGTCACTGACATACATAAGAGAATGAGAAATGATTCAGTTTGAGCGTAAAGGGAATTGGATTGGGAAGAGCATTTTCCATTGTGAATTCTAACTAACACCGTCTCACTCTTCTACAAAAACAGATTCGATTCTCTATTCTCACTCAATTGTGTAGAAAATGCGTGACATTGTACGGCATAACATTCATCGCTATCTTAAGCATATACATATATGTTGTCGTGAGTGGGTGGGTGTAGAAGGAGGCTAATATTATTATTATGACATATGTAGGAGGTGTGTGGATTTATTTAGAGGAGCGGGTGAGTGGGAGATAGGCATTTCATCCTGACTCGTCGATTTCTTTGTGAACACAATTCGACTTTTATTATCAGAATCTCCCTATTCTTCCTGTCACATTAATATCACTTCTATTCTATCAACTTCACATTCATCATATAGATCCCTATAGAATAAATTATTGATCCACTTTTTCACACAATTCATACATATTCCCGGCATAAATATACAAATGGGCATTCTACACATGTTCATGCGTTATAAGTTACAATGCAACAAACCTTCCTTTCATACTCTTACATGACATTAACTGTTCTCACCTACACACTCGTTTATACTACTCATTTGTACAGCCGTTAATTGCACACTGAGGCAAATTAAATTAAGTTTGAGGAAATAATAAATATTAAATAATATATTAGTAAATAATTATATTTGTATGTATATATACAAATATTCATTTTTACTCGTTGTAGAGAAAGCTATATTTTACCTCCCACATAAATGCATTATTTTAATTTAATTTTTTGAGAGCATGTTCAAAATATTGGTTCTAGTTTGCCTATTGAAATATAGAAAAGAAACACAATAGTAGTTTAAATAAATATTATGTAGGTAGTGCAAAATTGTCAAGCCATTATATTTTTATCCATAGCGAAATTAAATTAACTGGGTTAGAGTGTTTAGATTGAAAAAAAGAAATAAAGACAATAAAAGATTTATTCTTACTTTTTCAAATCATGAATTGGATTAATAAATATGCTGACATATCATGATAACGGGTATACAATGAACTGCATATTTTGATGGTCGTAATATGTCAAAGTAGGGAGATATGGATGTCCATAAAAGTTAAATTGCCAAGACTTTGGTAATAGGGAAGGAATTGTCGTAAACTGTAAAAATATGATAAATATGTAATTGTACAGAATGTTGATGTTTGTGCAGATTTGATGCAGACAAAGATGATTCGAAATTGATGACATGGAAAAGTGAAAGGAGGAGATTGACTATATCAAGACGCCCCACCAGACGAAAGTGTAACAACTCTAAAAAGCGGAGTTAGAGAGAGAGGGAAATGATTTGTATGAAGATACATACATAGTAGAGATGTATTGTGTGTGTGGATGGAGGAGAAAGTCCATACTAAAGAGTGGTTAGAGGGAAAGAAAGTCAAGTGAGGCAAGACAAGAGAAGAAAGTGAAAAGGTCGTAAATTCTCGTGAGCTGATATTTAATAAGCTTCCGTCCTCTCCACTTGCGACTCTCTGCTCTATTTTACTAAACACCCGCACTAACTAAGCATTTTATTGCACAACAACTCTCCCTCCCATATTACATACGACTACAGGGTCTACTTTCACTGAAACCAACTTTACATTTTCATGGAATTTTTGTATTTCCATTCAAACTTTTCTATTTTGTGACAGGGAACCACGTTTGCCAACTTAAAAATGTACATTATCAATGTCCATATTTCATTGAAATCTACAATTACACGAATTTTCTAAATTTCCTTTTAACTGCATTTAAATGTGCTGTGAGGTGAAAGCAAGCTTTGGCTCCTTGTAAAACCGTTGGAAACTGTCGGTCATTCCTGTTCATTACTAGAATGGTAATTTCGGCGGTGTTTCCATCAATTTTAATAGAAAGTAAAAAATGTAATCGTAGATGATAAGACACAATCTGTTGGAAATAAATTGATTCTTGCTCTCATTGTTTGAAAGACAGTATCTTTAATTTGAACTTGCATTGCGAGAGTGAAGCTGTAGTTAGAATGACCCTGTAGATAGAAAGTTTGTTATAAAGCATATCTTCATTAGTAGTCGGTTAGTTAGCTTTCCTTGTCTCCCTGTACTCGCATGTATTTTATTATTGCCATCTCCGTGGCTCACAACGACCAAAAATAAAAATTCCTTCCAAAAAATAGCTGACTGTATAGCATGTTACATTACTTTCACAATAGATATATGAAATAGAGTACTATAATAAGTAAGTTGATTTGATAGTTGAATTGGATGCTTATGGGGAGTACAAATGCATTGTGCACAAACACGTGTGATGAATAGTATTTGATACATAGTGAGTGAGTGAATCGGTTGTGTAGCATGAATGTGATCCGTGTCTGTTATGTATGGAATGTGAAACTAGTAAAGTAATATGCCCAGTGCCCTTGTAATTTAATGCAATATGTTCCACTCCACACTGTTTAAATACATCATAGCCAAACCCTATATCTATTTAATAATCTTTCTCTCTCTACTCCAACTATTATTACTCACCGATATTATACTGACTCCTTGCTTCGAGCCTTGTCTTGTCGCCCCACACACTCTCACTCACAAATTCACACAACAAAACTAACTAAAGTGTACGACAGGCCAAGGAATTATAGCTATCTCCAGACCCCAGATAGGTATTTTCCATTAAAAGGTCTCTCACTGTATTTTATGTCACTTCGGGCCATATGGTCCGAATATAAATATTTATTCCCAGTTCGTAATTCTTCTAAATGATTTTTTTAATTACAAAAATGTTATTGGTGTTATTTAAATATCCAAAAAATTTTTGTTTTAGTACATTATAGGTTCTCCAATACTATTTTACATCAATGAAATTCGAATATAATACTCGTAAATATAAAAGAAAAATTATACGCCAAACAACAACAAGAAACAAATTTTCAAGAATTTTATTAGACAGAAATTACACATTTTGATATTCTTAACCGAACTCTCGAAAATGTATTTTGGACCTTACTAATAATTTTTTTAAATATTGAACTAAATTTTAATATAGTACAATTTATTAATTTAATTTTTTATTATGTACTAGTATTGTCTCAATATGTACTAGTACTGTTACTAGTATTGTCTCAATAATGACAAATCTTAAATCTAAAAAATTGCTTTTAATAATTAACAGATGCAAAATAAAGAGAATACATATCGGAGGTCTTGGAAAGAAGGAGGTTGTATTGTTAGTAGTGGAGGTTCAAGTCTGGTTAGGTTTGGGCTGCCTGGTCTGGTGGAGTATGGCGAAGAAGTTCATCTGTCAGCAGCTTTGAGTAATGTATCGTTTTCATAAAATATATTGCAGTTTCCCTTTCCTCCTTGTCTCTGTCTCCTTGTCCTTATTATTTCACTCGTTTTCATCTCAATTTAATGCACTCTCTCCTATCTCACTCGCTACACTAAACAAGCCTCCTACATACTACACACGTCATCTCCTTCTCTAAATAATATATAACCATTTTCTAGTGTATTAATAAATCTGTCTGCAAACACATTCCTAATGAGTACATACCAATGGAGACATAATTTCTACATCTCGACATAATTTATGCCTATCTATAAGCCTAAATACACAATTTTGGTAATGAATGATCATACGCTTGCATTCTACCGCTGAAAATTGTTTCGTTTCGAAATGACCCTTTGGCTTATTATCGAAATATATGTAAATGTTAACACAACTCAAATAATCAAACGTGCAAAATTATTTATTTCTAGTGTTTATGCATCGAATTAAAAATCAAGAGACATGCATTTCAGAAGATTTAATTACTAGTATTTCTCAATTTTTAAGTATGGCATTTAAAAAATTTATTTGTTAAGAAAAAAGTGGTTATTTATTGTTTGGTTGGACTATACGGAGAAACGGAAATTGTGCAGTGGTGGTGCTAGTTGTTTCAAGCAACAACTGTTTGGGTTTTGGGGAGATGTGAAACTGTTGGGCGTGTTGTGGATGTAGGTACATGTAGTAAGTAAGAAGAAGAAAGTTAAGCAAGTTGCGCTGCGTCTATAACTTTTAGTCAAGTGAAGTTTGTTCAACTTTAGTTATTTGCCACACAGTAGTTATTGGTATTTGTTGACAGGGCAGAGTTCCGTCCGTCCGTCCGTCGATTACTCCGCCAGGCACAAACTTTCCCGTATAAATAAAGACGCTGTTTATTTGGCAGTATTATTAGGAACTACAAATAGGGACATCATCCTACTTATTAATACATGTACACTCCTCACCCACGGCACTCACTCGCCCTATATGCTTAACTGTTCCTGCTCCAAAGTTGCAAACCCCAACGATATAAGCAAAAGGAGGGCGGGCAACAGATTTTAATTAATAACGAAAGTTGATTTATGTGCAAAACTCAATACATCTACTACTGCATCTCTACACACTTGT
Source organism: Tomocerus qinae (assembly GCA_020055645.1). Lineage (NCBI taxonomy): Eukaryota > Metazoa > Arthropoda > Collembola > Entomobryomorpha > Tomoceridae > Tomocerus > Tomocerus qinae. The sequence goes on from CM034550.1 coordinate 254,508, forward strand.
GCTCCTTGTTATATTTCATGTAACTTTCTGTAAATAACTATATACATGTACATGTACTATTTATGTAGTATATATTCTAATCTATACAAAAGTTGGGCAGACGTGGCACAATTTTGTGCAGACACTCAGGAAATGAGCGCTCAATACTAAACCAAGCAGAGTAGTTATATTTAATTATCAGAGAAGTTGAAATCTAGAACTAAATGCAATTATAGTGCATGAAAATCTCTAAATGTCTACAATAAAGATTTGCTAGACAAATGGCGACTTTGGTTGTGCAAGTGAAAATTACGGTTTTCCTATTTCAAGGTGATGTTTATTGGAAACTTGTTTTAGTTTCTTTATTACACAGCGCCCCAAATGAGTGAGATTGCGGCATAAAATAATGTTTTCAAGGTGACTACAATATTCCTAGATGGATGAAAGAAAGTGCATTTAATGTAAGACAAGTCAGTGCTATTTAAATGTCTGTAGCTGAACTAATGATTAGTCTGTGTGCATTAGTGTATATGTGTAGTGTATGGTAGACGGGGAGGATAGGGATTATATAATAGGGAGGGGGCAAAGGGTTAAGCGAATATAATGTGTGGAGGAGAAGTGTAAGTTGACTTTGAGTGGCTATCGGTGACGGAAGAGAAGAGCCGACAAGGGAAACATCTGGTTGGAAACGGACCGTCAACTCAACTCGCTTCACTTCAACTCACTCAGCTCAATCTTCAATAAAATCGCCCGTCGACTCTTTAATTCCTGCCTCCTTCGCCTTCCCATCCATCCATCCCACAACGACACACATACACATAGCTATACCATCTAAAACTCCCTCTTATACCCATATCTTATAATACTTGACAAATAATTGCTAAAGTATACATGACATGTATCAAATGGCTTTTCCCCATCATTAGAAATGTTTAGATTGGAATTATTTGGGACGGCGCATCATTTACTCGGCAAATAAATTATCATCATTCCAGTCATGCTTATTTGCATAAAAATGCAACTTGTTCATTTATATGCCCTAAATATCCGGACTTGGTTTCAATTATTTAATATACCTTTTGCTTCCATGTTGGTGTATTAATTCCTATACAGATTTAAGGAGGAAAAGGTTTAATTCAAAATAGGAATACGCAGATTGGTTTTTTCAGCGATACACGTATTAGTATATTTAGCTTTGTCAATTATTCTCTACAAAAGGTCTAAAAGTGTTAACAGATAGTATCACGATAGGTGTAAATAAATATGTATATGTGCGGGTTAAAGAAGAGTGCAAAAATGTAAATTGGCATCATAATGACAAGAGAAATAGGCTTATACTCTATCAAAATGGAAAATGAGGTGATGTGAGAATTCTTTTGGATGGTTGAACATTGCACACTGTATATTATGTATAGGAGAATTAGTTCTGGAGAGAGAGAGTTAGAAAGTGTTGTCACTGTGCAGTGCAAGTTGTGAGGCAGGGAGTGTAAGACTGACAATTTCAATTTGGAAGAACTTTTAATAATTTTGGCTTCCCTCGGCTTGCCTATTTGGTAGTAATTTTCAATTCTCGCATCCACACTCCATAATAATATCATGGAGTCTTCTCCAGTCGACTCTGCATTACATTCACTTGATCTCATCTCCTATACTTGGTTGGTTGGTTGGGTTATCACTCTCTCATCTCTCACGACCGACATTCATATCAGATATAATACTATATAGTATATACCTATAGTGATATATCGTATATAGATAGTATATATAGATAGTATATCAGATATGGAGGAGAGTCCAATTCTCAAATAGCTCATGTAATATAGATTGGCGGGGACGGGACGACGCGGGTTCGTCTTTCTGAAATACCTTATATATTACATTACAATGTATTGCATTACTCGCCTCGCCTCTGGAAAGTGAGCTCAGAGCTGGAGAATATTTTAAGTGTGGAGTGGCCTGAAATGAAATAGTAGCGATGGAACAACCATCCGGCATCCGCAGTAATTTCTTTCCTTTATTTTCATTCACCCAGCTCAATGAAACTCTAACGCTTAGGTATCTACTTACTTGCTCCTATAGTTATAATCTGATGTATAGTTTGGCTACTCCTTATAGGATGTTGTTATTGTTGTTAAGCTTTCTCTTCCAGATCCCTGCATTCGTCCTATGAATTCAGAATTACATGGCATTCTATTTTAGTTATGCTTTGCAATCGTCCTCTCCGGTTTTGAGCCGAGCATTTCTGGGCAGAATGTTCGTTATGTTGGCCCACGCTCGGTCCTACCGCAGCGTTATGCGGAAACTCACTGTGGCCGCCTTGGAAAACCAGTCTGCCCATTTATCTGCTAACTCCAACCTCTTTTTATACTTTAAACTCACATTTAGTACCAGCCTACTACTACTACCTCACTACTACCACTCTGCTATATCCGAGTAATGCACAGTAGTAGGAGTAAACATGTTATTACTACCTACACTGCAAACAAACATGAAAATGCTACCTAATTAAGTATTTTTATATATTGATGCTCTGAAGAGCCATATCTATATGCCAGATGGATATTAAATATGAAATAGCAAAAGTACAAACGTTTTTCTTATGCTTCCTCTCTGTGTGGAACTTGTTATTGTGCAGACGGCGGAAAGATGTTGTCGAGAATATATCTGTATGAGTGGTGCATAATGTTTTGAATTTACATTGGACGAACAAGAAAAAGGATGCTACTAAATAGTAGAAAAGTTTGGATATTACTTTTACATTTCTGTAGGGGAAAACAAAAGCACTCGACTTGACATTAATGCACGGATGTGCTTTTTTTGCTATTAGAGTTGCCGTTATGGTGTGGCATTCTCGATTGTGCCCTCTATATCGTTCTACAGCCCACTAAGAGTTGCATTATTATATTTTGCCTATATCCTACTGCATTAGTGTGTGTAGGGTGAACGTCTGCGTATGTAGATGGGATATAGATAGGTAAATATGTTAAGTGAAGACGGAGGAGAAAAAACACATTTAAATGCATAATTCTTCCCGTGATTTCTTTCTGGGGCGAAAAAATTGCGAAAACAATTATCTCTCGAGGGACTCGTTTCTCCTCGACGAGAAATAAAAAGACGTGTTCGTCTACTAATATGCCGGATGGAATCCACCCGCCCGTCGTCCACCAGACCCAAAAATAAGGGAAAGCAAACTCTTTAAACTTACATGCACTTGTGCTATGTCTCTGCATACATACGTATTACTAAAGCACATCCTCCTCCTCCTCATCATAACATCTACCAGTACATACAGATTTGGAGAAAGTCACTGAGAAAGAAAAATACAAACAAGTCACATTATGTATGCAGGTGCTCTTCTGCTCCTTGCTCTCCTACATCCCTCGTAAGTAGATCCACATTACTCCGTACCATCTCTCTTCCCAACTATAAACCTAATACATAAATATGAACTAAACATCCCGGGGACGATACAATTATTACGACTTCTGTTAAACAAAAAACTCAAAAACCAAAAAACACAAATACAATTTTTTGAGAAATTCTTATTATATTTGTGATCGGTAGTTTATAATTTACAATTTTAAATGTTTTTAACGCTCAATTTTAAATTCCCTATTGTCAGGGACAATTTTAAATGTTCTTAAAAATAATTTTTTACGGATTCAAATACTAACTTTTTATACATGCATTGGTTTTAACCAAACTGTAAACAAAATTTTTAGCTATATTTTTAGCAGAAATTTTTAAACCTCAGGCCTTATTACATAATATGCAATTTTATTCAACTTTTATTTCGGATATTTTAAATTTAATTTTCACAGGACGATATTGTACCCTTGTTGATAAATTGAGGTTTGAACACCTTCTGACAATGCGTTTACTTTTTTAATACGGCATTTAAAAGCATAACTTTCAGCCATATTTTAGGGTGTGTTTTTAAATCTTATTCCCCACAAGCAATTTTAAATTTTAACGAGACCGTGTTGTATTGACACGCATATGTATCCTTGTATGGGATAATATAAGATAATAGATAGGGGAGTGAATGCTTTCCGTTGTATTTGCAAGGTCCCAAAGGTTATGTAGCGTTACGTAGCGTTTACGTTTCGTTATGTTATGTGTCTGCATGGATGCATAAAGAATGGGTAAGAAAAACAAAATGTGATTTTGTTTTTTGTGTTGGATTGGCTGGAGTATAGTGAAGTTGGCTGTCTCTCTCGTTGAGTCAATTCAGTCGAGTTAAGTGGGATGTGAATGTGATGTGATGGGACAACAGTGTTTTGTTTTAATGGCATGTTTTTTTCTTTTCCAGTCTCTACTCCCCATCCCATAATGTTATAAGCGACTTATGGTTTCCCTTTTGAATAGAATTAGCCTATAAACATTTTACATGCCGTTTCATGAGTAATCTCTACAGAAGAAGAGTCAACTCCACCGAACAAATCGACTCCACTTGCTCCGCTCCTAAATACTACTCGATCTATCTATTCTCTGCCTATTCTATCTACACACAAACTCCAGGTTTTTCTCATTCCAAATTGTAACGTAACTGCTCCATCCACTCAAGTTAGTAGCGACAGAATGGGATTTTAATGTAATTTCAGATGACTACCCGACCAGCCCATCTATATATCGACAACTCGTACAGGCCATCCTCAGGGATCACCCAAACGACATGACCTCTTTCTTATCCACATACTCATACTCACAATCCATTTCATATCAGTAAACATCCTTTACTTCTTTCACTTTTGCAACACAACACGGCACACAAAAATAAATATCTCATTATCTACAGCATCACTTAGACTGCAATCATTATGGCGTCTTTGCATTCTTCAAGACCTACCTCTATTACATGCATACAACTTGCTGTGAACCATTTCCATAGACATTGAAAAATACCAACTTTTGGAGATTTTCAGTTATAACTGCGGGATAGAAGTCAACAGAATTTTTTATAAAATTTTTCCCAACTGGCGGCAACTGACTGTAATAAAAAACGGTCATCCTCTTTAAAATCAGAGGAGAAGAAAAATCAAGTTTTTAGGACGTTACCAGCTTTGAAGTCGTTCAGTAAAATATTACCCTTGGATTAATAAGAAACGGATGACATTGATGTTCTTAAATGTAATGTAGATAAATATAATATGAGCCAATTGACTAAGGCGTGGTATATCTGTAAGTCTAAATATAAATGACCAAACTTTCAACTAAGGTTTCAGAAATTTACTTCTTGGATTACGAACACCCACTGCTAACTGCCAATGTAGTATTCTTGCATAATGTTGGGATTGTAATTTATTTGATGAATAGTGGATGGTGTAGCAGCAGTGAAAGAAGCCCCAAGAAAGATAATGCTAAATAAAACGGAGCCGAGAGGGATTCATTTTTGTTGTATCCGGATCTGTCTTTTTCATTGTTGATTCGCTTCCTGCAGGCTTTCTTTTCTGATTTCCTTCTCGGATCTTGGTCGTTTGTTTTGTTTAGCTATTCTCCAGCATCCACCTACCGACATCCCTTTCATTATGTATTACTACTACGCACAAGACTTCTCTCCCAATCCAATTTCACCTTATGTGCATAACACTTGCGCCCATCATTTTTCTTACCTCCACCTGCATCTCCAAATGGCCTAGAAATTACATCCCACCATCCTCAATCATTTTTAACGCATCGATTTAAACGCATTATCAAATCAACTGTTTTCATTTATATATTCAAACGACCATCTCCATTGTAAAAATTGTTAGAAAGTAGTTTTAAAATCCTTGGGAAAACCCTAGTGGTTAAGAATATATTTTCCGAATTGTTGTTTTTGGCTAGTCAATATTTGTCAGTATACATACTATATATTCAAAAACAATGATATCTCTCCTTTTTGCAAATAGTTTTATCTTTATACATGCCTTTTTTGTTTCTTGTGCAAGTAGCTTCTTATGTGGAAATATTGTAAATTGAAATGGTAGATAAAGCAATATTATGAGGATGGGCGGAAGAGAATTTCAGAGATTATGTTGAAATGGTTGGGAATAATTGCATTATAGATCCATTTAAGGTATTTATTAGGATGTAGTAAAGGGATTTCAAATATTAGTAAAGCGAGACTGAATAAATAGATGTTTATGTATGGAAGACGGTATTATACTGGGAGAAGGAGGAGTGGGCGATTTAATAAGTTGTGATGATGAAAGGAGTATGGAGTGAAAGGGTCCAGAGGGATATTGCAAGGTGGATGGAGTGTGCATAACATAATGTAGAAGGGCCTGTAGTATTTAGCGAGTGGAGTGAGTAAGTAGGAGAGAATGTGTGAGCAGAGCAATTAAAATAAAACGAGCTCCTGATGCTTTAGAGATTAAAACAGAGACGATTTTGGCCTTTCCCTTCCGCTCCGAAATCCCAACTCCGGACTATATTATTATTACCTACCTACATACTACAAATACACTTACGTACTAATTCTACATTTTCAGTCTACACACATCTACAAACACGAAAGTATTATAAATACACATGCACCCATATCATAACCATACTATACATCTGCACCACATTAAAGCAGGCAGCCGCCCAAATATGTTGGGCCATCTATTACCGTCTATATTCACTCAGGTTGCTTTAAAACATCCCGGAATAAAATTTTCAAATGTATAATAATTCTTGTTCGTGTTTGCCAATTTGATCTGCAAAACAAAAACCTGGGCATGATTTAATTTACCTGATATCTAAACAATACAAATACTTAAGTTTGTATTTTAATAATGATAATATTAAAGATTCTGTACTTGGGGAAAATCCAAGTTTTTAATACAAACCGAGTTTGAATACAAACGATAGTAAATAGTCGGAAGTGAATGGTTAAAAGTAGTACGGTGGAGCATATTGTTATTTTGTATCTAAGTAGAAAGGTACTTGGAGTATTTAGATGAAGGTTGTGTTGGGTGGATGGAAGTGGACTGAAGCAAGTTGCCCCGTGAGGAGTCTTCGTCTCTCGGTGAGTGAGGAGCATCCTGTTTTGCATAGCCAAGAGGGTCGCTCTTCTAATTATTCTAATTAATTACCTCTCCATCGGGTATTTTACATTTTCTCCATTTACATCTCATCAACTCAGCTCCTCTTATCTCCACACAAAAGCGGAGCAGCATTCGCCTAATAATAAACACTTGACTTGCCCTGCCTATCTTCATCCGACGCGCGTCTTCACGTTCCTCTAATATCCCAATCCGCTTATACTGATACTGTTTGATAATTTAAGTCCACATAGTTAAGAGAGGTGACTTCTTGTTTATATAGCCGGAGGTAAATAGAAAACACATTTCCCTCCGTTACGTGATTAACAATACACACACTTTACAGATTATCCTTCATTTCCCCAACTTACACATGCACGAGACTCGATGAAATGAAAACTTGTCGGGATAATCCGGGGATGAGCATTTCAACTGAACCATTTGGATTAGTAGCAGATTAATACCAATCCTCTAATAGTCACACATTACATTTAACTGGAAAACAGATAATGTCCGGACACAAACACATGATAATATCTTTGAAAAGTGTTGAAATACATAATATCTTTTATGAGAGGAGATTAATGAACAGGAAAATGTACAACCCGTCTAGAAGGGTAACTACGGTTCTTAAAGGTGTTGATATCTATGTTTGCAGACGCGCGTGCTTTGCCAATTTATACTTACTCCGCCCCCAAATTAAAAAAGATGAGACCTTGTTTTTGTCTTGCATCACTTGAAATATTTCCTCAATTACTTTAACCAGTAGAATTTGCTTTCCATTTATATTTCAGTCAAATACATGTTCCATATTATGCTGATTACTGTCACTAATTATGACTTTTTTACCAGAAAGCATGTAAATCCACCCTGAGAGCATACTTACTCTGCATTCTACTAAATGATAAGTATGGTATTCTCTGCTGTTAGTTTGCATTGCAGTAGCACAGCTTATTTATCTGTATATAACGTTGAATTATTTTGAGTACGTTTTTGTTACATTTCTTCGTGGAATAGGGATGAGGAGTTTATTTAATAATAATGCTACAAACAAGTACAAATTTGGATTATGATTGCTTTTAATGTAAATTGTGTACGCGAATTAAAAAAATAAGCCCTCAATAGTCAATAACGTAATGATTCCCTGCGAACTTGTCAAAGATGCGATGATATCTCTAAATAGTATCGACACTTTTACTACATTAACCTTAAAGATTTCGGATAGAGAAGACCTGTTTAATTAGTCCGCTTGAATTTGGGATTGAAATCTGGCTTTAAAACTAAAAATATAAACACTCACTTTTATATTTTCCTTCTCACTGCACTCTGTTTTTAAATCCGAGTTTTTATTTGAAATAATACTTAGAAAATACTTTTTTACTATATTGGATAGTGGAAGAATTAAGAATTTTTACTGTAGTAACTGTAAATTAAGTGTAAGAATGAAATGTATAATGGTATACTATGCCATATGGAAAAGATATGAAAGAAGGTTGACAGGCGAGAGAGCGAGAAAGGGAGAAGGTCGCGAGGAGATTTTATGACAAGACATGGACTCTAGAGGAAAGTGTCTCAACTGCGAGAGGAAAGAAGTGTCAAGACGGAAGTTGTTTGTGCATGCAGAGACGTTCGTCTCCAAAAAAAGAGGGAAGAAAAAAGTGAGTGACGCCATCTGACTCCCGAGTAAACAAAAATCGGGGAGCGGAGACAGAAAAATCCGAATCCCTAACTTTCCTTTTCTTACCACTGCACTCCACTCCACTAGTTTTTCCCGTTCCGACTCTACCCGCCTCTACTACTACCCGTCCAAATAAAACTTTTTCTTCTCTCCCCCAACCGCACGCGGGAATTTGGCAAAAGAATTTCTCTCCACGTTTTTCTCGCGTGCCTTTCACTCCGTACACACTCACACACCTTTCTCCTTCTCCTTTCACTCACTCTTTTTTCTATTCTCTCACCCCCTATTTACCTTTCTCCGTTCAATACACAAAAAGATGATCATTTGTTGCAGCAGAGGATAACTTTGCACACAATAATATTATTTATTCCGTTATGAACTTCTTACTGGTAAATACTGTACACGTTATTAAAATGGAGTACAATATGGTGCTTATTTTACATTGAAACTAATATTACAGGCTTAATCTCGGATCACAACAATTAAAATTCATTAACAAACAGCAGTTTTCTACCTTCCAAACCAATTGTAATGTTACTCACAATAATACAGCATTCTCATTTCGCTATTGTTCCAGAGTATCCCTACTTATTATTCATTTTATAATTCTAAACTGCTACTTAAGTACAAAAGAAACAACGGACCACTTTGAAATTTCGCTCGCAATCAACCGCAACGCAAAGTAACTATCATCATTGATTTCGGTGGGCTAATTTTTGAAATAAAGTAATTTTTCTGAGAAATTTTAGAAAAGAATGCTTTCTTTGGTAATATTTTTAATTTTGGCAGACATTTTAGCTTCATTCAATGTCCGACTACAAAGCTGCGCTCTATAACAGCAAACCTTGCCTAGTATTTGAAATTGCTAAGACAATGTCAAGTACTTGCATATAGAGCCTGACTTGGTAATCCACTGTTCGATGCATTTTAAGACGCAAAGATAATAAAATGGTACAAAGACCAAAACGATATAATTTATCTCTCGACCGTAATATGATCTAATTAGTTAGCGTTTCATTTGTAAAAAGAGTAAGCTACATAATATAGGTAACAGTATCATAACTTACAGCTATATAGCGAGTGACAATATTATAGTTCCCCTAAGTCAGAGTAATGTGGCGTAATTATTGAAATGAAAGACATGATGCAAACTTTGACATTTGAGTCTGACGACATCGCGCTAATAGGACTTAATTAATGGACTCACATACACACAGCACGTACATATCGTTTATATAACTTACATATACTTATCAATTATCATCTTGGAGCAGTAGAACCACTACTAAAATCGATAATTAAAACTAACCATGAATTTGTACTCAATGTTAGGTTGGATAATTACTGCTACGAGTACAGTACAGGTTGTATCTATTTTCACAAAATTATACGCCAAAATTCTAATTATAGGTCAGGTAGATAGCTACCTACTTACATACGAACATCAATCACACGAGTACATACACTACACATATTAGGTCGTGAAACCTTATCCTACAGAGGTAGATAGACAGATGTACAGCTTGTATTAATACTCCGTTTGTATTCAAACACCCCAGTATTAATACATGTTTTCAAATCAATCTGTCATGTTTAGATGTTTTTCAAAGTAACCAATTTCAAATAGAATTCGATGTCACTTGGAGCTACTTTGGTTTTCTTGTCTAACTTTGCCATCATCCTTCAAATAGAAAAAGCGTTTTTGTGTACTACAAAAATTTAACATCCAGTCAACTGAAAAATATTTTGGCAAGAACCAAGATTTCAGAATTTCAAACTCAAGGCTCTCACTGCACTGCTTTAACTTTCGCCAAAGTAGCATCAATTGGTAAGGTAACTTTGGCATGATTTTGAAAATTCTTTTATTTTAAAAATTCTATGTAAAATTGTTCCAACATTTTTAAATTTTTACCACAAAAATCTTAGCTAATGCGCTCCAACTTTTTTCTGCTACTAAATTTCTAGAAGTTATTAGCAAAATATTTTTTAAACCGGTCTAAAGTAGCCCCAAGTGACTGTACTATCGGGCTGATATCAGAACCGCATTTAAGGACGCTGTTTACGTTGGTTGCTAACGAAAAAAATATAATTTCCAAAATTTAACCCGTCAATTGTCACATCCGAAACCCCATAGTTAACCTACCCGGCCATTCCACTACCTCAAGGGGAAGTTTTGGCAGTGCAATATTGATAAACAAGATGCTATCAAGTCAATAACAAAATGAATTCCATGCGGCATAAACGGCCGTCTTATGGTATAATATTTGTAAATCTATTGGTTAGTACTTTGGTTAGTACTATATCACTATGACTACGGTGTCAATGCTTGTACTTGATGGCCGTTTATGTCACATGGACAATAGACATCTTTGATAGTAGTTATAACAACCATGGTTATAACTTAAACTTACAAGTATGAATGCATTGAAGCAAGATGCAAACAAAAAAGATTTTGTACTAAAGTATTTGTAATAACATTGCCAATGACGACAGGTGGAAATGCTACTATACAAGTCAGTATAGAAATCTTTATAATATAATACACTTCCCCGTTTCCTAGAAACTAATTTTTTGGAATTGCATTGACTTATGCCCTCGGTATTCCATCATCAGCAATTCGGGTCAACCTCCATGCATTTAAAATTCATCATAATATCTTTACATCGACTGTTATAACTTCCGGAGGATCAGTCTGATTTTTATGGGACCTACATTTTTGGAACCGTGGACTATCAAGGAACAAAAGTTACCATTCGGAATTTTGATATAGTTGTTTTAAATGCATTTAAAAAAATCAAATTCCCAAAAAAATGAGTCATTTTTAGTTTTTTATAAAACGTTGATGTTTTTGGTCCATTTAAAGCAACTATATCAAAATTCCGAATGGTAACTTTTGTTCCTTGATAGTCCACGGTTCCAAAAATGTAGGTTCCATAAAAATCAGACTGATCCTCCGGAAGTTATAATAGTCGATGTAAAAGATTTTTTAACATGCATTTTGATAGTCCCCTGTGGTTGCTATGCAGGGCCAAAGTGTAACCTTAACAAGAAAATTGACAACTTGAGAGCATGAGTTTTAATACGCATCGATATACGATATGTTTCAATGCACGAGTTTTAATACAAGCAGTAACGGTTAAATACGTACATTGAGTAGTATGTATTTCCTTTCACAATTACATTTACAGATGTATATACTTTGAGTACGATCATGTTCTAGAGGATCGGTCTAGTCATTATCAGCACAAAGTAGCATGTAGTAGTACCCAATACTGAAAGTGATTAGTTTACGTAATACGAAGGTACCCATATAATTTCTTACAATATAACTCGTATGCTATCAAGTAAACACCGAAAAGGGCATATGAATGCAACCCCTGGGCAAACTATCGTTGGTTATCGATACATTGATTCTTGAGGTTGTTGCGGAGTGCAAAAATGTTATAATATGAATGCCTCGAAGGTATAATTAATAAGGTCTCCACACACTTAGGGCATCCGCCCCCGCTTGTGGTTGTTGGCTTGACCTCTGCACTCTGGAATGAGCATGTGAGTGAGTTGACATATCCCCTCCCCCTAAAGAATTGCCGTGGAGACCCCCAGAACTGTTTTGTGCGGCGGACTGTTGCTGAGTCCCACTTTGTTGCTGACCCGCCGCTGTCAACATGTGCTGCTGTTGTTGCTGTTGGTGGTGGTGGTGAGAATGTTGGGCATGGAGTTGGTGGCTGTGATGGTGTTGTTGTTGGACCAGAGCCCCATTGCTCATTCCATGGGGTTGTTGGCTCTGACGATTGTTGTGATTGTGCTGGTTGTGACCACTAGCGCCACCGCCACTGCTGTTGGGAGTGTGGCTGCCGTGAGAGTGGGTGTGATTAAGAGGAACCCCACCCACCGCCACTGCACTTGCGTCGAAATCGTTCAGGTAAAGTTGTGAGTAAAAAAACGAGGCGGCGGCGGCCGCTGGAAAAGAACCTAAATACGACATGGAACCTCCGGAAGAATGGGTGGGGTTATTTATTGAAGCGGCAGCTGCGGCGGCGACAGCTACTGAGGATGTTGCACTGGAGGAGTTATGTAGATTGGTGTGGGAGGACGAAGAAGGGATATTCCCTTGAAGCTGAATATGGGACCCTGAAGATTGCCCTGCGGAAGACCCGTAGTGATCTTCGCGGATAAAGTCCCCACCGGCAGCAGTGGCTGATCCGGCAGAGGGCGTTGTGGCTCCGTATACGGAGGTCGATGCTCCAGCCAATCCGCTGAGTACTCTTTGCTGGTGGGCGGAGGATGTACCGAGAAGGGCGTTACTGGCGCCACTGTTCAAACTATGCGATAGCAAACGGTCTGAAGCAGCACCTAGTGGATCCACGTCTGATGATGGTGAAACTTGACTTTCTGTTGTCAAAACTGCATTCGTGTACAATCAATGAATTTAAAAACAAATTAATTGATGATACGGTCAGACCATTGCGTGCTCCTCCAACTAAAATATTCAATTCTAATCTGAACATACTCAGCAGCCCTATTTCCAATCCAACATTGATTTTGTGAGCGTAACTACTAAATTATTAAAATCTCGTTAGATTTCATTTCATTGCATCCACAGATTCTGTTCCTTGCGTGCGTCTGTTTGTTCCGGTAATTATCTCTACTGAATGTTATACCCACATACCTGTAATGTCTGCCTTTGGAGTCCTATATTATGTTATTAGCATGCCTATTGTATCTGACTATTACTATTTATAGAGTAGCGAGACAGTAGAATAGATTGTTATGAGTTAGTGTATCAAGTTATAGAAGTGAAAGTTTGTTTGTTAGTACCTGAGGAATTAGAGGCGGGCGTTGAGGAAGAGTACTCAACTCCTGATATGGAATTCGTACAAGCCATCGTACCTAAATCCGGGAGACTTAATCCACCGGTAGAGGCAAAAGACCCGGTCGCTCCCTGCAAATCAATTTTTAATTTCATTACAGAATATTTTAATTGCATTTTATTTACATTCCTAACACTTGAACTGGCTTTTAGTACAGCCTACCAACAACGGATTATAACATGTATTACTATATAGTACACCGTTCTATGTACTTGTGCGTATACATACACACAGCTATACTTATTTTACTTTCTCCATACATGAAGTGGATATTATTTTATTACGCTTTTGTAGCTGGTATGTAAAGTTGAGCTGTGTGTTTAGGGCATTAGAGAGGGAAGAGTGAAGGCATCCGGTGAGGTAACTTAGAAATTCGGAGCAGACGCAGCCCGAAGGAGACCTTTTAATGGAAATTCTGAGTAAATGAGGTTGCGGTTTCCATATAGCGAACCTAACTAAAGGAGAGCGAAGGGATGCCACGAGGAAGAGAATTTCAGAGGAGAGAGAGAGCGAATAAGCCAGCCAGGGCAGGAAAACTGAAACTCACAACCCAACAAATGTCCTGTCGACACACTAACTAAAACTAAACTCACCAGATAAACTAAACTAAGTAGATACGCATATAACTGCTACACTCACTCCAATTACTTCTACTAAACACTATACACAGAGTTTCAATTCTCTCGTCTATGAATATCATACAAAATATATAGGTAGATACATAGATGGACATATTAAGTGCAAAATACGCATAATATGGACTAGGTATGTCCTTAGCCTCTCTTCTGTGTGTACATACTTTGTAGGCAGATCGGCTACTCATCTATCTTTATCTATGACTTCTCTGACTTGCCTTCTCTTTGTGCCACAAACTCCACACTGCTTTCTCTTCTCTCTACATTCACAATCACAATGCAATCTAGGTATACCTATTATACCCTGTATGTCACCGTTTGTATTAAAACTTCCCAAGGAGAAGCACGTCATGTGGCCATTTATGTCTTACCTGCATTTTATTCTTACGTACACAAAATGTGAAAACGTTTTTAAATATTCCTCCAATTAAATTGCTTTCTGATAATATTCGATGGACACCCTTTTAAAAATGATTTAATTCATCGGTATTTAAGGTATTTTACTTCAAAGAGTTATTTAATGCTTCTATTTAAATAACATTAAGGACGATGTTGAGTTATTGTCTTAGCCTTGATCGCATTTGGCTTATTGGTATTCATTTGAGTCAAAATTGCTTTTTAGGAATGTTTTAATACAAACGAAGATTCAATAGCATCGGTAACTCAATATATAAGTGTAGATATTCAGTTTAGGGCTAGGATGGATCTCTGTAGCTGCAAGTGGATGAATGGGGTCTAAGTGATGTTATGTAGCTTAGGGAGAGAAAAGGAGACCACAGGAGCATCATAATATAAGTAACCAGCTTTGTTAGGCTGAGAAAAGAGAATCTCCTATTTCTCCCAGCTATAACTACATATACATATACAACACTCACACATTCACACACAACAAAGATCCTATACACTCCTACACATTACTCGGCAGATATCACGTTTTCAAACTCCACAATCCTGCTGCTGAATTAAATTGTACTATTTAGTACACAAATACATATCTCCACTACTGAATGTGCATTGTGCAGACAGAGATAGTAGAAACAGACAAACGTATACATACTTAACTAAATAATAGATCCTTCCAGTGAGAGTCAGAGGTGAATTCATTTCGCTCATCGACAGACAGAACATCAACTTTCCACTCCAATCCTCTTTATTCTATCTACATACAACTTTACATTTACACTACAACCTACACTTATATACTCTATCCCAACTGCAAGAACCTACTTCCACATTTTGCATACCCAAATTGTAACACACAAAGTAATCCACAAAATTATCCCATACCTAGTCTTGCATTTAGTAAAGAGAGAGCACCGCCTCACAAAGCTATGCGTGGTGTACCAGTTCCCAGCTAACTAATCAGTCGATAAAACTATGGTAAAGTCAAAGTGCTCTTTAAATTAAAAAATATCAACACAACACATCAAGACCTTAAGTGTCAAATGAAATAAATACATACGCTTTCATTTTTTCGAATTCATTCAAACCGAAATCTCATTTTCCCAATTCACTTAAATCCTTCATTGTTAATTCATCTTCAAGAACTACCAGCCAACAAACATCCCCATTCCAATGTTATTATAATGGAAAGTGGAACTTATTCTAGAAGCGGAATTCTGGATTTAGGGGAATGAGTAATTTTAGATGTCATAATGAGTAGGTAGTTAGTAGTAGCTTTCAAGTTCAAATAATGATAATGTGTTACTTATGAATGAACAGCAGTTTCATAGAAGATGCTGCAGAGGAATGCAAGAAGACACATGTCATTTAGGATATCCTATAAAGCATGTACCTGAGACATTTAAAATGGGTTTTTGAGGAACTAAGAATGTATAGGTGAGTGAGTGAGTGAGGTGTATGTAAATGATGTGAATAAGTTGGAGACTTACTTGGAGAGTACAGTTGGGGAAGCCACTTCCCAGATAGGTTGAGTATGGTGAAGACGCATAACCCCAATGGTTGGAGGATGAGGTCAACCCGAATGTTTGGCTCATATCTACATGAACCATTCCGCCGCAGCCGACAAGAGCAGGGCAAACCCAAACCGAATCAGACGAGACGAAACCGAAGAGCCAACCAAAGCCGAACGAACGAACCCACCAACACAGAATACACCGAATCGTCGAACACACCAAATACACACAAACCAAACAAAAGACATCGCATTAGTTTATACATCTTCATTACTCCATCACATCTGTCTCTCAACTCACTTCAGTCATTTATCTTCACACATCCCCATCCATGCACACACATCATTCTTTCACAACCACACATAGCATAGGAATAGTATGTCCGCAGAGCTAAACTTACACAAAATTTGAAAATTCAGTTAATATTGTAGACGTTTTTACAAAAAATAAACAAAAATCAAACCAGAAATGGTATCCCTACTTTCGATAGGAGAAGTCAAGTCACAGCTAAGTACGCTTTTGAAATAGTAAGATTGCATAACTTTACTATTGGCTATAAGTGGGGAATCAGAGAGTGAGATTGTAGAGAGCCAGTACAGAGAAACCAGTCATAATAATGTTGTATTAATGAAATTGGATTTGCATGTTATTTAATTATTCTACACAGTAAACCATTGGAAAGTAAAGTAAAGACTCTGACTGAATTTCCATTCCAAAGTTTTAGAACACTTTCTACTTAGTTAACAAAGTTTGGTAGAAATATAATTCATTCAAGAACTTGGAAATGGGAAGGTTATTTTCGTTTTCAGAATGGTAAACCAAACAAACAGCAGAGATTTATGGGGCATCAGAAGAGTTAGCAGGATTTGTTTAAGTGACACTTCAGGTATATGCCAGAAACAAGTACATGCAAAATTATGAACTTTCTCCAATATTTCCGAGTTTCAATTTCTCCTAGTCCCATTCCGTGTGAATCAAAAAATGCTTTTCAACAAAATCTTTAAATACTGTAGTTTAGCAAGAAGCTTGTCATTAATATCAAGCATATAGCTACGCTGGGTACCGGGTGATTATTTTAATTATTTACTTCCAATAATAAAACCCAATTAAATATTTTTTCGATTTACCAAATTGCAAATACTATTGGCTATTATGTAGTATTAATTATTAATGTACTAGAGGACCCCATGCTGTTAGACCCCTAGTAGTGCTATTGAATTTTATTTTTTAAAACTGCTATTTTGACTTTAAAAAGATTACAAATAATTTCATCATTTTGGTTTTGAAATAGTTTAACCCAGAGTTGTTTTGCTTTGCATTAGCTCTTCTGGCAATATAATGATAACCAGACATATGGACAGATTAATAAATCAGAATTGGAATTAGACATACTACTATGGAAGTGGTTTCGTATATGGATAATAACAATAACCAGGTATGCATAATAATACCTACATTATATGTGTCTGACATCTTTATTTGAGGACAAGGGCTATATGGAGGTTTGAATTTATGGGCGTGGGATTAGGATGAGTATTTGTAGGTGTGTAATGTAAATATGTGACTAGATATAATATATGCATGTGTGGTGAGAGTGTGGTGAAAGGAAGAGAAAGTGAAGGGAGGGAAAGCAAACAATTGTGGATAGATGTATAGTATTGGTTGGATAGAAGGAATTAGTATTGGTGGATTGTCGTTAGGTTGATTTGTTGAGGTTATGTTTGGTTTAGAGATGCTTTGTTGTTGTGGCTCCATGGTTTGGCTCTCTCTTGTGAGACTCAATATAAGTAGTATAGACACGGACGGATTGAGGGTGGTGGTCCTGGTGGTGGTGGCTGTGGATGTGGCGGGAGCACTATACAGTGGGTCAATGTGTCTATTAACTATATGTAAATGGAGTACGTAGGCAGGAGTGAGTAGTCGGTGAGGTCAGTTGAGCTGTGAGGAGTGTGCGGTGTGAGTGGGAAGAGCATTTGGGTAGACCGAAGAGTAATGTCATAAAAGTTCAAGTGGACGTACTTTGGCAGTTGGGCATCCGACTGAGTGTCATTGCGAAATCCGCACTGCGGTTAAGATGGTCCAGTGCCCCTGTGTAGCCGCCCAGAAATGCTCGCTGACCAAAACCAAAGTGGAATTGTTGCTGCTGCCCTGTACAAACCAAATATCATATCATCAACTAACAAACACAACATATGACACTTTTTTCTATTCTTCATTTTCCCATACTACCGTGCAACATATTATATTAACTAATATTGTGCTTTATACTATTTCAATGAATAGTTAATCGCATCTTTAATTTTGAAAGTTATAAAGAATTCCCCATCTTGAGTAACAAAAAAAAGGAGTAGTCTTACGAAAACTGGGAAGGAATTTGATTTGAATGATTACTACGAAGCAAGTTCAATTCTTTTCAGCAAGTTTTCAAGCTTTGCCTACTCCCAAGGTAAAGCGATCTATATTTCTCTCTTATCCATGATCACAAGTGTGATTACACTCTTGTGTTCTGAAGACAACAGACTAACACAGAAGAACAATAATTAATTTTTCCACTTCAAATGAAGAGATTATGATTTGCGTATTACATTGACTTGCTTACATATACATATAAATGTAATTTGTTTATTATTGGAAAATATCAAAGTTGTAAACCAGCAAAACGTAATTTTGAATTTATGAACTTCCGAAAAACTGACTTTTAAAAAATATGGACATCCAAAAAGTAAGGCTGTTCACATTCTATAGGGAATAAGTTTTATTGACATGCCGGAGGAAAATGGAAATGATTGGAAAAGAGTTACTTGTTTTGGAGCGAGGTTCTCGTGGGCCGTCGACTGTGACTTTGATTGCTTTGCTGTATGTGGCTACCTGAGGAGGACTGCTTGCCACTGTGATTGTCAGCGTAAAACTTTTACCTAAATGCAAAAACACGTATAATAGTTTTCATTCAGTACACTATTTCAATAAGTTCCCTTTATTGCTTTGGGATCATCTAGGGATTCTGAACAACAACTTGAAAACTATATAAGCTAAATATTTTCTCGGTTTTCAGACGATTTTTTGTTACTGATTGAGATAATGAGTAAGATAAGAATGTTCGTGAAGGAATAAGTAGAAATGTCTAAAATACTCCCCACTTGCCTATACCTCGTCCGGATCTTCCCACGAATCGCAGGTCATTAAACTTGGCCACTTGATTCTTCATGATGGCTGTGGCATTTCGGAGCTCACCACAGTAATTGTCATCGTTCCCCGCTCGCACTGTTACCAAAGTCCCGTCAATTATCTCTCCTAGAGCAATCACCTACACAAATATCACACCACATTAAACACCGACCTTTTCGGCCATGATGCATTAATAAAAGTAAACGATACCGCACAGAATAATTTAATAAACTTTTCCAATAATGGGATTTTCACACGACTCGTGGAACCGAAAACGGCTGTTTTAATTAAAAGATTTAGAGAAAGTAATTTCTGAACTGAAAAGATACCTTGAAGGCGACAGGCAAAGTTTTGTTGGAACGCCAATGTATAGGCAAGACGGAGCATACAAGATTCGGACTGCCTGTTCTCACCAACTCACCCCCGGGGGAATCTGACAACATTTCCGTCAATGCACGCTCTGCCATCACCTTTTCAAAATAATAACATACGTGAACACTTTACATTACATTACTATTCCACATCTTATTTCGATGTATTTTTGCCTAAATTACTAAATCTAAATCAAATACTAAATTAGAAATGACACAATTTTCCTAATTTTATGAAAACGCAATAATTGAACATTAAAATTAATAAAAAAAATTACCTCCGTGGCCAATTTGTGATATGTATCAGTAACAAAACTCAGTTCACTTGCTAAATGCATTTTGGCTATTTAATAATTAATTAATATCTAACACTTTAATTCACAAAGTATTTAATTTTGTCTCCGATAGATCCGATTGTCAGGTAATAATATTATATTAATATATTAATAATCTGTAATCTGTAGATAAAGGAATTCGTTTTTCAATTGCTATTTTCACATTTCCCCGGCCCGCGATACATAAACAATGGTTGGGTACAAGAAAAGTGGAAGAAGGGCTGAGAAAGTATGTAGTAGTTGTAATCTTATTAGTACTAGTAGGATGTTGATGGAAGAAGAAGGAGGTGTAATAGTGGAGAATAATGGAGATGTAATCTAATAAGGAGGCATTAAATGAGACTAATTTGGAGTCGTAACTTAATCGCTGGAGAAAGAGAGGAAAAAGGAAGGAAACCACGGAACAGGAGCTCCGACTTTTCTCTTCTTTCTTCCAGCTGAATTGTGTTTGACGGTCGTCGTCGGGGAGAAGAAGCAGAGGAGCTTAAAAGTTGCAGAAGAAGTGAAGCGAAGGCAAGTCACGAGATAAGAAGAACAAGAAGGGTTGATTACACTCGACACGGAATGGGAGGCTGCAATCCCACGACTCAGCTAAACTCAATTGTCAAATTAACTTCCTTTCTTTACTGCGGATTTACTTCACTCGAGAAAATAAGCTTTCACACTTTTATTTAGCTTATACAAACGTTCCAGAAAATCTGTTGGTGTTGACACAAGTGCCTTTCTATTTGCGTATTTGCTAATAATTTTGTGTTTATTTTACTCCGTGTAATTATAAACAAGCTTCAAGGTCTATTGAAGGTCATTTTCTTTGAGCTCCATAAATGTAGGCGGTGAAATGTCAACAAATTAATCCCTTCAGTCACTTTCACTTTTACAATATTGAATAGTTCATCCTGATGACAAACACTTGTTACTACAGATAGATTTGGGACAGAAGAAAAGGGATTTAAATCTGGAGAGAAGGATGTGGAGGGAATAAAAGTCCCGCTATGAGATATGACAAGGGAATTGAGTGGAGTGAGCGAGGGAAGAAGGGTGAAAAGAGTGAGAAAAAGTTTTCTTTGACTTTCCCCTAATCGCGTTTTTCTATCGAAGCACTCTTTTCACTCCACTTACTTTTCTCCACTCCATGCACTCATCGTTTAACTCTAATCGTCTTGTAAAAGAGCCCGCACTACTCCCATCGAATCTGTGTCACTTTCTTTTCTCACTCCACTTTCTTCCGACCCTCACTTTCTCACACAAAACTTGTTTTTTATAGGGCTTTGGGTTAATTGCTTTCTCTCTACCCATAAACACGGATTCCCACTTTCACCTTTTATCTGTACACACGACGACTCCTGCCCGCCTAAGTTTTTTATTTCTCAAATTTTATATTTTCCGTACCAAAGTGAAAATCGATAATAAGACTTGCCTGGAGAAAGTGTTTCGTTTTGTGTAGATAAAGTGATGAGAAAGTTTATTTAATGATGATGTGTGAATGTGTGAGAGTGTAGAAATGAAATGAGTAACTAGTGGAGCCGTTTTCGATGAGTCCGTCTCAGCTTGCCAACAAGGACTCGGAACAGAAGCTGAGTCTGACTCTCTCCTGTCATCCGAGTGGTAGGTATTATATAGAGTAGTTGAGCTATGCCGTGTGGGTAAGTAGACGCCAGGCAATAGCAACAATGAAGATTATGTCGGAGAAAGGGCAGTGTGTGTTTTGGGTGGGCAGAATAGGAAACCCGGTTTGGCTTTGGGTTCCCTTTAGGCTCACCGACTGCTGAGTGAGTGAGACTCGTGCAATGCAAAGCTCAAATCAAATGTGATCGTGAAATGGGAAAGTGATGGAATGGAGGGCAGGAATATTGCGGGAGTGTGAACAATAGGGATGGGCGTATCTCACCCGGTTTCGGTTTTGTCAAACTTTACTCTCTCTCTCTCTCTTGCCATATAAGTACACAGATCTATACTACTAATGTTATGTAATCACTACAGAGTCAAGTCTGTCTGGACTCAGGCATGCATTCTTAACATCTTCTACTACTCTATACATATATCGAGTATATAACGATATATTAATATATTTATATAGTGTTATGTTATACCGTGTAGGTAGTCATTGCAATAACAGAGGATTCAGTTCACCTGATCTATACTTTGGCTTTTCAAAGGCACAACATCATTTCTACCCTTCAATCCAGAACTCGCTCTTCGGTAGTGTGTGGGAAATCAAAGGGAAGCCGCCTTATCATTAAGAAGCATTTATTTCCCTCTTTTCTCCCAGCAGATGCTTTTCTTTGATCAACGAACACATCTAGGACTATGGAGAGAGTTGCAGGAGGAAGAGTGGGACCGACGGGTTGTTTGTGAGGAAATGGTGTTGACGATGAGGCTCGAGAGTCAGCGGTGATGACTATACTTGGTTAGTTAGTTACTCCCTTATATGTCGGTTAGCTCCCAGTCAATTCCTTCCAGGGTTCCTAATACCCACTTTTTTATTCTAAAGTAGTCTAACATTTTCAAAAAAACTAGTCAGGAATTCATTTTTAATTAACTAAATTTTATTAATTCATACCGGTAAGATTAAACTAATAGCTTTGTGTGGTTCCTTAAGTAGCACAATTCCGAATGATTAAATGAATAAATTAATAATAATTTCAGCGTTGAAGTTTAAACTTGGCTGGTGTACATCTGTTTAGAGAAATCGCCTATAAGTTTTAATTTAATGTGACCTTCCTTCGACCGACATTATTGGACTCAAGAAATCAGAGTATCAGAAATCAAAGTAATGTGATCTATTAATGAGTCTGTCTGTCGACAAAAAAGTTTTTTCCCGTCAGAAAATATAAGATTATTTTCCAAAACATGGACAACCTGGCCCGATTGGTAAAATGTACTATTGAAACCCCAGTTTATATCAAAAATGTCTTGTATGGTGAAAATCCGAAAGGGTTAGGTTAGAAACCCTGGTACTCCGGTTATTGGAAAGGGAGAGAAGGCAGAGAGAGACCAACTCTCCATAAAGTTTAAACTGGAAACCAAAAGCAGGGACTGGAGAGAAAGTCCCTTTTACTACTCCACGCTCCTACTGCTTTCTTTCTTTGTGTCTTCTGTCTGAACAGCACACACAAGGCCAAACCACGGACTCATTCTCTATCTCCGCCATTCAGTATATTTACCATTATAACATGTGAGCATAAGATGAGAGTCGCACCAACAACCCTCTTCCGTGGTCAAAAAACATTTTCGGGGACTGCCAACGACTCTTTCATGCTCACCACGCATTGCAATACCCAAACTATTCCTCGCCTTGAAAACAGCACCTTATCTACTACATTTTTTATTGTTTATTGTGTACAGTCTATGCTGCTTATCTTACAGCTTAGGTTGGAAATAATGATTTGTTAATGTAAAAGTGCTCCAAATAATAATACTTAAGTTTCATTTCAATTTGTTTAAATCGTTAGACAAACAAAAGTGCAACCTTAGAAGAATAGTTGGGCGAGCATTTAAGAAAGGAAGATTCACTTGATTTCCAACAGGCTCCTGAAGAGATTTTCAGATCTACATTTTATATTACTACCTTTACTTTAAGAATTTAATAACTAAGGAAGAAAATCCTTTTTGGAAGACTGATTTATTTTGTTTTATTTGCATTGACAGATTGACACTCAGAATTGAAGGCAGAATCTGCCATTGAAATTGCACCTGTAACGATGTGCTGATGACAGTGACAATTATTTAAAGGGAAATTATACTGTCGTAAATTCGTGAGGGAAATTATACTGTCGTAAATTCGTGATATTATTGGAGCTGAAGCTCTTAACAAACTTTTAGATGTTGCAATCATTACACGATTTCAGTATTGACATTTCATTTCAGTCACATAGTAATATTAATATTTTAGTTGTGCAGTTCACGTAGAGAGACTTTGTGCGTGTAACGTGAATATTGTTTATGAGACAAATGAAAACTTGTTTACATTTCCCCGATCGAAAGTCGGTATTGCATGTTTAGAAAGTGCAGACATGTAATTCGGGCTCCCTATGGTTTATTCAGTCTCATTCACCGACAAAGTAGGCATTTCACGACTTCCGACTCACAGTTCCGATCCGATTCACCTCCGTTCTCCCTCCCTCCTCTTTCTTACACATCCCCAGCAACTGCACCGGAACAAAAAACGACTTTCGACCTGACTCCTTATTTTATGAAATGTGGTGTAATCTAACAAATACCACCAACCATCTTCCACATTTCATCTTTTCCCATATCGCCCAAAAATATACTCAAATAGCAAACAACCAACCATGTGATGACATTGCAAGAATTATATTCAAAGATTTATGTTCATTTATAAATATTATTACTTCATCACAAGGATTTTCCTTCTGCCTCTTCGAGATAACTTCGGTATACATAAATTTTTTTTAATTCTTCTCGTGAAAATAACAGCCAAAATGAAGGCTAAGTTATTATTAGAGAAATCTTGGAAGGTTAGTGTAAAAAATAGCTGGGAAAAATTACTTCCTTTTTCGGAGAAAATCTCTACATTCTCGTGGGTCCCAAACTTCAAATCATTTTAGCGATTCACTGGTCATTACTTCGGATGCTTTAGAATATTTTGTTAGGGAAAATAGGAATTTGTATGGCACACACATGACTTTTGTATGGGAGAGCTAAAAATAGATAGTGTGACTTTGTATGGCAGTTTATGACTTTGTATGGCGGTTTATGACTTTGTATGGAACTTTATGACTTTGTATGGTAAGTTAATTTAGAGTTAATGTCAATTTCAGTCCATGTCTGTTGCACTCTTGCCTTCTTTTGTTTCGTTTTCTTTATTTTCAACTTCACTATCATCAGTGTCACTGTCACTGTCCGTTTTATATTCCAAACTTACAAATTTTCTTGACCCGGCCATTGTACTTCTTGTGTTCACTCAGATGCAATTTGTAACGAAATAAAGCAAACACGAAGGCAGCAGAGCAGAAATATACTGATTGGAAAAATTCTGATAACATGCTAATTGCGGGAGATAACGTAAGAGCTAAAAGTATTGTGACTTCCCTTCATTTTATCCACATAGCTAACTATCCATGCTTTATGCTTGGATATGCAGTTTCTGCCTGGGTATTATCAGTCTACTATATATATATTCTTAGACTTAAATAAATTTACCAACCTGTGGTGATACATATCGTGCATCGGTATACCATGAATATTTATATAAAACTATCACCATACATAGTAATTATTTCCATACAAAGTCATTAGGTAAGTCATAACATACCATACAAAGTCACACTAAATATCAAAAAATCCTCCATACAAAAGTCATGTGTGTGCCATACAAATTAATTGGCACCCATTTTGTTATGTAAGCTATTACTATTCAAATTGGGAAGATGGAACAATAGCACCCTTCAGTATCAGGGCAACAGCTATTTTAGCTTATTGGATATAACAGATTATTTAGCTAGGTCGTTGAAGGGCATTTTTTATTAACAGCTAATAATAGTGCTGAACCCTGAACTTCTAAGCGCGCACATTTAAAAAGCACTGGGAACTTAAATTTGTAGCGGAAGGGTAAAATAATCCCTTTTTTTATCCACGTTGGAGTGAATAAAAACGGAGTTTCGGCAATAAATTAGCCTTTCGCGCCGCAAAAATCTATCCGTTTCGCATGCACAGTAAGGAGATGAGAATTTTATTAGCGTTTTTAGCTTTTTAACCGATTTTAGCTACTTTCGTTGAAGGGAACTAATATGTAAGAAAGGAAGATGTTTTTAAAAATGAATACTTTACGGTTTAAACATAATAGAGATGTTTTTGCCTGACATCCTTAGAAAAAATTAAGAGTTTGTGGTTTAATTTTCCTTAAATAAAATACAAAAAGGGATTTGTCGTCTCAAAAGGTGATAGCTGTGCCTTGCGTTCCTTGATGCAGACGCACAATTGGTGATGTGTAAAGTTTTAAATAAATGTGAGTTGTAAATGTATTTAGATTGTGATTTAGGCTGCTGTATGTGGAAGTAAGCAGTAAAGTACATTGCATGATTTTCTGCGAGTAATCTAGAAAAGCCATAAATAGGGTAAATGAGAAAGAGATAAGAATAAGTAGTTGGAGGGCCGGGGTAAGTGCTCTTGGTCATCATCAGAGGAAGATAGAGGTAAAAGGGTTTGTGGAGTGTTGAGTAAGTGAGCCCATTTGACGCGCAGCGTATTTTATGATAAGATCTTTTGGCACTTGAGACGTCTCCTTCTCTTAGTCAATCTTCGGACTCCCCACTGCGATCAGCCTCTTTTGTCTTGACCCTACCGAGAGACGGAGACTCCTAGAACACCAGAGGCCACAAGGCAACAATAGACCCTGCTACACAAGTCAGCAGGCAATAAACGGGAACAGCTCTTCTCCAACAGATAACATCAAATGAAATGCCATAATAAACACATTACGTCCTACAAAACTGTTCTACAAATTTGAGATGACCAGAACCTTCATCCGGACATGGAAAAATGCAAACTGCTATATAACGCAAGTTTTGCACTTAAAGAATAAATAATTTTCTTCGTTTTTTTTAAATTTCTTTGCTTAAAATAATTTAATAATATTTTGTTCTATGTCCATTAAAACTGGCATGGTTTTTTTATTTTCTAGATGTTCCTTATTTTTGTTATAATTTTTCTCAAAAATTGTCGCAGTCCGTCGTATAATTTTCATAAGTAACTTAAATTTACTTTGAACTTTTTTAATTTTATTTAAAATTTTGTTTAAATTTTGTTAAAGGACCCCTTGGGTTAAGAGCCTGAGTTGGGCCTAGACAACACGGTTTTAGGCATTATTTAGGACACAAAATGGGCCTGCCATTTCCGATGACCAAAAGATCAGTTTAGAATTGTCACAGTAACAAAATTGCTATGATAGCATTACGTACACTACGATGCCTCACGTACACTTTGCAATTATAGATCATCAGACGGTCACGACGTAATCAGTTGGATTAAGGGTCCAGTTTCTCTGATAATCCGGAAAAAAGTTTCGGATTTCGAAAAACAATGTAAGTTCCTAATGTTAGCCGAAATCCACATCTTAACCTAACCGACGCACTAAAAGATATATAGTTCAAACTACCCCTGGTTTATGAAAATTCTACTCCTTGAATAGAATGACAATATCATTCATTCATTTTGCTTCAAAAACGGCTGTTTTGGAGTTAGTCTTCTGAGTATTATAATATTCATTATCACTATTACCACCTCGTCAAATATTTGTGTTAGTGAACGTTGAATAATAAAGTAAAGTACTCGAAAACTAACTAGAACGATTTTACGGAAAATGAAATTAAAGAGTAGATTATCTCATCCCATTTGTGATCTCATTTCATTTGATTTTTGAAAATCATCGAGTATTTTTTACATTGAGTTACATTACAGTGTTGTGTAAAATGCTCATCGATTTTCATAAACCAGGGGTAGTTTGAGCTAGTTACATATCTTTAGTGTGTCGGTTATGTTAGGGTGTGGGTTTCGACTAACATTAGGAACCTACATTGTTTTTCGAAATTCTAAACTTTTTTCATATTGATCAGAGGAACCAGGCCCTTAACGGTAAATCATCATTCCCCGTCCACTCGATCCATTTTTCACCTTTTCATTTCTCCATTTATGTATCTATGCCCAAGATGAGTACACATGACTATGACAACCGTCATAGTCATGTCATAGCCATGTGTACTCATCTTGACCTATGCCTCAATAATATAGAACACTTTGTATTTTTGCATTATAGGCAGTGGCAGTGTATTATTTTGTATACACTTTACATTTTAAAGGTCAAAATGAAGTTCTTGTCATTAAAAATTAATTTCTTGAAAAGTAGAGAGAGCTCTTTCGCAATTTTTTTTAAAAACGTAGGTGACATGTTCTTCTACCACAAAAAAATATTTTTTACTAAAATGTCATGTGGTCGCACTTTTTTATGCATCGAAAGCTTAAAAATGTACATTTCAATGCTATTTAAATGGGAGACATGCTTTGGTAGAACCCCGATATCTCGGTAACGGAAGAGAGCTCCATCGCAATTTTGGCTGTAAGAGTAGCTAATGAGTGAAACTATCTGTGGTTAAAATTACAACTCCTATGTCTCATGTGGTCATTGAAAATTTTTAGGCCAAACTAAGGCCACCGTCCCAAAGGATCCTTTCCTTTAAAGTTGCTAAATGTCCTTTAAATTTGTTAAATTTCCTTTAAAGTTGCTACATGTCCTTTTTTGTTAAACCTTTAAAGTTGCTAAATGTCCTTTTTTTGTTAAACCTTTAAAGTTGCTAAATGTCCTTTTTTTGTTAAATTTCCTTTAAAGTTGCTAAATGTCCTTTTTTGTTAAACCTTTAAAGTTGCTAAATGTCCTTTTTTTGTTAAACCTTTAAAGTTGCTAAATGTCCTTTTTTTGTTAAATTTCCTTTAAAGTAGCTAAATGTCCTTTAAATTTTCCTTAGATTTCTTTTAAAGTTGTTAAATGTTCTTAATTTTTTTAATTTCTTAACTGTTCATAATTTTTTTTAAAAAGTTTTCTAATTTATGTTGGAATGAAACCCCAGTACCTTCATGCCTGTTGAAAACATGTTCCCGTAATGTCTAGTTTATTCCATTACTGGTCATCTTATCATCTCCTTTGTCCATTTCACGAGAATTTCTCATCCTTGACTCTTCGGACTCTCTCACTTACTAGAATGCTTCATACTATGTAGAAAATCATATTTTAGATTTACAAACTATGTAGAGCTGGACCATTCCCAGCTTTTGTTTCCTATCACTTACTTATTTGTATCTAATATAGTTTATATAATGCACTCTCACCCTATTCGAGATATGCGTTGCAAAATTGTATTTATTTACCTATTTACGCATTTCTTTACACGTCTTTCTTTTGTTTAGCTTTTATGTGCATAGAAAGATAGACTTGAGGAGATGAAAAGAAGACAATGGACATAACATGAAGATGTAAACTCCCGAAACTCTCGTTTCCCAGGCCAGACGATTCATTTGAGAAGTCAACTCTGGTTTTCCCTAAACAGCAAGATATATCATCTCCAATCGGTCAGCATCTTGAAAAATAAGAGTCTGTGCATGTTCCAAATTGAGTTATAGAGTCTCCAGTTCTGAATAAAGACGCGTTGTGTGCCCTGTGCCGTATGGAATGACAATGAAGAGAGGCTAATCTTGCATAAGTGCCACCGTTTGTATTGAAGCATCCCGGGACTGGTTAAAGAAGGTTAAAATTTCATAAGCTGTATGATTTTCAATGTTATAGTAATTGTCATTATGTCACCCGGTGGAATTCAATAGACAGAATCTTATAAAATACATTAAATAGTATTTGAATAGAACGTGGATTTTGTCACAAAAATAATTGCTTAATAGGATTCTCCACACCGAATTCCATCAGGTGACATTCATTCCTTTTCAAAAGACATGTACTATATAAAAACTGTTGTTTCTTAATATTTCCCGTGTGTTTTAATACAAACCGAATTTTAATATTTTATTGTGAAGATAATATTTATACGTGTGGAATGTGTAGCGTATTTTATATACGTACAATCTAAAAATGAAACTGTCCAGTTCTGAATGTTTATGAGTATAGTAATGCAATCAAGAATTGCTGAGTCTTAGGCATTCCCCTCGTGTGTGGCTAGCTAATCCCAAGATATTCTATGCCATAAATAAAGCAGAAGCAGTCGTAGTAGTCGGAGACATATTTAATGCAATAACACTTCCTTATCATGATTTCACATATGAACATTCGTTGGGGTCGACGAGTCTCATTTCACCACACAAAGTTGCTCTAGTCCTCATGTCAGTGTGGCTGATTGTACGAACAGCTGGAATGTGAAACACGAAACTCAATTAATTTACTGCCTACTCGCAACCTAAAATTAGGAAATCTATTTTTGCTCTGGAATAATTTAAATTAATTCTTACCATTTAAGAAGTATACGCGATTATACTTCACTCTGAATAAAAGTTAAATGTTCGTAACTTTTGTGTGAATTGGGGTTGATGCGGTAGTGGGAAAGGTTTAGTACTTATACCGAAAACGTCTTTTGAACATGATATAATTTCCTTATTACTTAGTAATACAATACATGTTGCAAATTCAGAACGATTTGGCTTCATACTGATAAGCAGAGTTTACTTTACTGATAAGCAGAGTTTGGATATGTATTTACTTACACAATTGTGCAAGTGGTTCATGCTACCCTGCCAAATTGTACTTTACATTTGAAACGATACAATATTCACATAAATATGGTTTTGAAAATATTTTGTGTTTTCAAAATGTAATAGAGTACGAAGAAGAATGAATTGTACAAACAATATTAGTAACGATCATAATATTTAGCTAATTCATGGTCGATTTATGAGAAAGTGGGGTTTTTATGAATAAAATACAAATTACAAAATCATTTTTATCGCTAACTGATGTCTTTGAATGAGCTATTTGTAATGTAAGTGCATCCCAACATTTATTGAAGCAAACCTTTTCAATTTCTTCAATTTCCCTTTTCCAAACTTTTTCAATCGACCGAAAAACTAGTGAGCACTTTATTTTTTAGATTTTTGTTTAATCCAAAACATTTTGCAAAAAATAACAACAAAATTACCGTTATTACAAGGTGCTTAAAACCTTAAGGGAAGCGTACGAATCTGAAAGTGGGAAAACTCGATAACTTTGTATATAGTAAAATAACCATGGATATAATTTTCAATGAAGCAGAATAGTCAATTTATTGCACAAAAGTAGTTTGCAAAGCTCTTTCTTGTTCTATCTCTTCTTGCTACTCATCACCTTTGAATCTAAATATACCCGAACCGAATATTACTTAATTGGGACTGTGTAGACCAATGTGTTATAGGAATTTTTAAGTTTTCTTCTCTCGACTGGGTTGAATTTAGGCAACGGTACCTCGTTGCCGTTGTTGACGGTAAACATTGTTGCCAATTCATCTTTTACCAAGGGCAACAAAGGCAACACTCTCATTTGGTTATGTAATAAACTTATCATATATAACAAACCTAACCTAAATGAAATAAACAAATTCGACAGTTATCTATAAAAATTATTAGGTTAGGTTCGTTACATTGAAAACTGGTGGAACATCCGCGTATCCCCCCTTATAATTTGTTTATTTCATTTAGGCTAGGTTTACGTAAAATATGGACCGGTAGGACTTTATAGGATAATATTAATTTATTATACGATAAGTGGTAAAGTCATTGATGAGGGTGTTGCCGGTGGTAAGTGGTAAAGATGAATTGGCACCAATGTTTACCGGCAACGAGGTACCACTGTCTATATAATCAGTCCTCGACTGTGAACAAACTAATATTATTTGATACTGTTTTGATGCTGTTTTCCACTCCGACACTTTGGAAACCCATTCCAGCAAATTGGAAACTCAATCCAACACTACTGTCATGTTTTCAAGATGTTTTTTTTTGCCTATTCAAACTAGTTTGTGTAAGATTGAAATCGATTTTTGAAAAATCAGTTTTTCATAAATAAAGTAGGGAAGAGAGAAAAGTCTGCTTCATTCGCGGCCTCACTTTGACTGAGACTTTGGCCCTACCTAAAGGATTTTGGCTTAATCTATCGGGTCATCTAGACCTCGTCAAAGCAAATACCAGGAGAATATCAAAAAATTTGGTCATATAATTATATTCTAGCGCTTCAGCATATTTGACTGACTGACAAGGTGACAAGTACAGGCTGTTTATTCACTGAGCCCCAGTTACACTTTTTTAGATCATGAAGAGCATATAATACAGATTACATCCGACTTCCTTTACAGCAACCGAATCAACTCAAAAACCAATAGACCTACCAAAAAGTTTTAATGGGCAAACAGATAGTCCACAATCCCCTGCATTCGGCTCCGAAAGAATATTTCAAACATATTGGTCCAATCTGGAGATATAAACGTTTTCGTGCGGAATTTGCAATTAATCGCAACTACAGAAAAAAAGTTTAAAATATTCTTTCGGAGCCGAATGCTGTGGGTTATGGAGTGTCTTTTTCCCTATTTAAACTTTCTTGTAGCTCTTTTGGTTTTTGAGTTGATTCTTTTGGCGCAAAAAAAGTT
Organism: Tomocerus qinae; assembly: GCA_020055645.1. Classification (NCBI taxonomy): domain Eukaryota; kingdom Metazoa; phylum Arthropoda; class Collembola; order Entomobryomorpha; family Tomoceridae; genus Tomocerus; species Tomocerus qinae. Next base: position 286,596 of record CM034550.1, read on the forward strand.
AAGAGGCAATATGATAGTCAGATTAATTTGCCGGTTGCCATCGGACGCGTACCTTAAGACCTATTATTGTTTTTGGTTTGTATAGAAACTGTGCATATAATATACGTTGTCAAAGTAAATGCATATCCGAAGGCTTTGTAAGAACGAAAGAGAAATGACTGTAGAAACAGGAGAGACTTGTGAGTGTTGTGAGATGGTAACGAGTCTATTAAGCACGTACATGTCTAGGTCTGTATTATAATATTATTCATATCACCCAACTTAGTGATATTTACAAATGTAGAGTTAAAGTGGTGTAGGTACTGCTGCGATGTACATAACACTAAGCAATAATATTATAGAACGAGTGTCGACCGGGAGTGAGGATTGTTGTTTTGTATAGGAAGAAGAAGAATAGTCCGAGTTGGTTGTGTGGAGTTGTTGGTTAAGTGTGTGTGACTCTGTTGTCGTGTTATTGTGTTGCATTGTGGAGAGACGGAGAGAGAGTGAAATAGCAATAAAACAGCATGTTGTGCTGACTGGTGGGATATGAGCTCATAAAACTGTCTCCAACCAGCTCGGAGAAAAATGTCTTAATTCTCTCTCACCCTCACAACATTCACAAAATCACAATTTGCCTCTCCCATTACCTTTCCTACTATTTACAACTCTTAACTCTCCTAACGACGACAATCTTTATTGTACTCACTCACGTATTTTATGCCTATTGTGCTCAGTCGTGTCTAATTCAATTTACAACGGTCATGTCATTCAGATACACAGGATTCAGAGGAATTGACGTCCAGAAGCATCCGTCCTGAAATCTTGTGTCTTGAGGATAAAGGAAGATGAAGATGTCACAATTGACAGATATTGGTAGGGAATACCTATAGGAGAGTGGAATACCTATAGGAGAGTGTATGGGAACCAGAGAACTTTTGACACTTTGTCCATTCAACAAATAAATGATCAACTCGGTGAGTATCTATCTGACTGACGCAACTGTCGCAAGTGTTACGGACTCTCCTGAATTGGACAGTGCATGGAGTGTGGGAAAGACTCTGTACTAGGTGACAAATGGATTGATCATTTGTCACTCTTGATTTCTTTCCAATTCCCGGTACACAAAGCAGGTTATTATTATTGTTTAAGACTACTCATCACATCCCTCCTGCTGATAATCTACAGCATAATAAAATTGTTGTTACAACAGTCCGATGTCTAATATGCCAGTTAGCTCTAATTCTCAATATACACAATTCAAATCTCCGTTTCTTAACAATTTGATTAAATCCCCGTTTACATTATTTATTAACTTATTAAATACACGAACATAGAGCCCGGGAGGTGAGACAGGAGAAAATATAGAGTAGAGTCAAGATCAAGGCTAGTAGAAGTAAAATAGGTTTGGAATTCCCAGGCACTTCTGAATTTTTGTGTATGTAAACCGATTTATGACGTCACACGGCGACATTTCCTATACATTTCCATGGGACAGAAAAATATTTTTGACAAAATTTTTTAATTTTTTTGACATGCACTTTCACCATGGTGATGCCCCATGCAAATGTATAGGAAAGTCGCCGTGTGACGTCACAAATCGAATGCATTACAATAAAATTTCAGCTAATCAGAAGGCTTATCGCCGTACCACAGGGCAAATTTCAGCCAATCAGAAGGCTTATCGCCGTACCACAGGGCAACCATAGGTCTGATGTTGGCTGATTCTAACAGTAAGAAATAAAATTTTTTTTATTACATCAGTTTAGAAAGAGGCAAAAATAGATTTTATTAAGTTTGGATGTTGGAGGAAACAGATAATAGGTTACGAGGCAAGAGAAGAAATGGTATTCCGCTGCCTAAATTCAGCCTCCAAATTTTCCAACGCTTAAAAATTACCCCTCCCACTGAACGTACCAAATGAAAACCACTGACTACTAACAGCACTTAATAGCGAGAACGTACGGGTCTAAAAATTTAAATTTTAAGTTTCTTGTGCACGTAACGATTTAAACATTTAAAATTATAATTCATTTTTAACGGAAAAAGGCAAATGTTTAGCAACATGTTTGTTTGTTTTAGTTTTAAATTTCACAGAAACTTAAAATTTTAGTTTCCACACCGAAGAAATGCGGGCAATACTTATTTTAACTACAATTTAAATAAATACAACTACAAAATTTAATTTTCATGCCACAGAATGCAAAGAAACTCCAGTTCACAGTTTTAGTTCGCTTGTTCGCAGTAACCTAAAATTTTTGTTTTGGAATTTTAGTTTTTAGAACGCAGTAAGCAATGAAATTTGAATTTTCAGACTGCTTTTTGTGCACTGAAATGAAACTCAATATTAGTGAAAACCAATGCGCCTTTAAATGAAACTTGTTTCAATAAAAGCCAGTTTTCATCTATGTTATTAATAACTAACAAAAGATTTCAAAATTGTCTCGGTGTCGGATACATTCTTTCGTGTGTACTGGTCTCCTTCGAGTTGACAACATTTTGTTACTAGGGGTTTTAAACAATTTTAGGACTTTGTTCTAACATACATCGTTCTACGGCTTAACCCGTCATATAGAGTAGAGTCAAGATACCTTTAGTGACTATTATTGGGACTGGCGTCAGGTAGCCTGATAGTCAAAGCAAAAAAATTACAACTCAATTTTTTTCTTATTTCATTTCCATGGAAATCAGTAGGGCTATCCCTATCTCTGCCCTATCAGTCCCCATCTCACCCTCTGGTTCTCTTTGGCACAAAATTGTCGAATTTTGTACCAAAATGAAAAAAAATTGAATTTCAATTGTTTACATCTGACTACCAGGCTACCTCATCCCAGTCCCAATAATAATCACTAAGGTAATTATCTTGGAGTAGAGTAGAGTTTGAAGTAGTCACAACTCGGGGAGATGAGTTGTATGGGCGAGAGTAAAGCGCCGACAACGTCATCTCAACTTCCGATTTTCCCAGTAGCTCCTTTTTCTGCTACAGATAGCGTTTTATCTCCTCCACCCGATTCCACTCTTGCGTCACGATTTCTCTCCGAATTTCTCCCTTTCGCTCAACTCTTCGCTTATTCTCTCTCTTTACACTGGCTGGGGTTTTCTGATCTTAATAGTTCTTCTCCGTTTATTTGCTAAAGGCAAGAAAAGGGGAAGCATTTGTTCTTGGGCAATGATTGTAATTTTAGACAGCGCAAAATAATTCATCTTTTTATCATTTTAAGTGCAATTTTGAGGTTATCAACTCGTATTCTACTTTCATAGCGGATTTAGCCCACACAATGCCAAAGGCGTCCAATAAGATGGCTATATAATAAAAATCATCAAAGAAAAAGCAAAAAATCAGTACTGTAAGGTACTTTAATTTAGGTAGAGAAGCAACAGCCTTTTCGTGGTATATCATCAAAGTCATTAGATTAATTACTAAATCCGAGAATTATTTTTTATTGAATGGCTACAAGTTATAACCGTATTTCTAGCTTTATCCTGGGTCAGAATATTCCAAAAATTGGAAATAATGATTTGAGCCGACAAATTAGTGAAGTTGTATAGGTAGTGGGTGTAGGTAGGTGGGATGTGTGAGTGGATGTCGAGGGCAGGCGGGCGGTGTGAGAGATAAGAAGACGGACGAAGAATTGAAGCGGATGAAATTCGGATTTAGGGAGTCTGAAGCGAAGCTGAAGGAAGTGAAGTGAACTGATCAGAAGAAGTGGTCTGGAGTGTGAGTTCCTGTGTGAAGGTTCGTCTCCAGCTACTCCGACTGACTCAAGTCTCATCTCATCTTAGTTTAGTGAGCTGAAATCCAAACAATCGGTTACTTTTTGGTTTCTTTTACTGGCGAACTTGCGGTATCTCACTTCACTCCACTGACTCCTCTATTGATATGGAAAATTGGCCGTTTTCTGACTCACTCCATCTACTCTATTATCCCAACACACACCTACATTACTCTTATGAACAGAGTACTCAGACTCCAACTATTTATGTCCAACTGTATCGTATTGCTAAATCTCTAAGTACAAAAAGAAAAAGTTCCTTTCTCCGCTCAGACACTGGAAATGTTTTTACTTTAAACTACAAAACAGTCATCTTTAAAGTATTGTGGAAAATCACATAAAGAATATATACCGGAGTAAAAATTACCTTTATCGTGATACTAGGCCCCCAGTACTGTTGTTGAATTTCAAAGTGATTGGGCATATTAACATAGATTAGGCATTAGGCATAGATAGATAGTTAGGTAGAGGATTACATAGTAGTTACATAGGATTTAAGTAATTAAGTGTCTTCTATGCAGACGAGTTTGTTCTCGTACTAGCTACATGAGCGAAAAATGGCATGCATAAATTAAATCTACACTTGTTTAAAAATGGATTAGTAGGTTGTTTGACCCACGAAATGTTTATTTCCTCTTCAATTAAAATGTTCTTATTAAATTTACTCAAAAAATATTTAATTGTTAGAATAGTAAATAGCTTTTTGCGTCCGCTAAAATTAAAAAAGTCGGCATTTTAAGTTTCAAGTATCAAAAGTTTGGCTCAAAAAAGGCCAACGGCTAAAATTCAGAAAGATTGTTAAACATTCAAAAGATTTTAGGAATGATTTTCCAAAGTCTGAAAAGTTTACAGAAAGGGTATGGCGTGTCGTTGGTATGAGATGTAAAATGGGCAGAGATTCTGGGTGTACATGGAAGCAATTGAATTTGAAGCTAGACACGGAAAGACAGAGAGAGATACCAAGTGAAATAAAATAAGTCAAGGATTGGATGTCTCTACTGGGGATCACGGAAATAAAAGTGAAATATGGAAGAAAGCTTTTACACTTGAATACAATATTCCCTATCACTTCTAAAAACTCCAGACAGACTCTTTACTATCCTTCTCCCATATACATTAGAATATACTTTACCCATGGTATATCCCGCACATCCTTCTCCGTCCATCCCAAGACAATTTATACTTACATGCATATTTACACTTGTAGTTACTATGTCTCAATATTATTGTCTGTTGTCCGAATTCTATTCTTTACATTATAGATTTATCAATCAGTCACTTAAAGTCACAAGACTTGGGTAAATTAAATAGTTTTTACATGGAATTGTTTGAATTGTTGAATATTATTCTGCAGAAGTTTTATTAAATTATACAATTACTACACTACAATCATGACTCTATGAAATTGATAATAATAACAATATTATACTAGAAGAACTGTATTGTAAAATTACTTGTGCAAAATCGGGTCAATTTATGGGAAATCGGGCCCAAAAGTTGTCTAATTAATTTTGATTGTAATTTCGGAGTTTGGCCTTTAGTGACTTTGGCCTATAGTGCCTATGGCCTATGCATATCATTTGGTTTAATTTCGAAAGAAGCTAATCCAGACAGTGGTTCAATTTTTGTGGTGTACTCTAACTAAGTTCTTTATTAAGGTCGCATTTGGGATTGGGAATGGGCGGAAAATTTTTAGATCGTTGATGAGAGGTATTGCATTGCGTGTATGTTATCCTTTCAAATATGCAACCCTAAAATCTCAAAAATGTTTTTGTATTGTAGTCTAATTCGGGGGTCTTGTGAACCCAGTTTGTGTGCCAAGCGCTTTGGAACTGCAGCCCTTCGCACATCTTTAAACAAGACTACAATAATGTTCATTTAAATAAATGTAGCACGGTGAACGAAATGAGCCAGTTGGATTGGCAAAGTTTTTAAATGCGACCAATTGCTAATTAGTAAATTAAAAATTAATAGCTATCTGCACACCTAAATTAAGTAAGTGTTAATATTTTGGGATTAATTGGATTAAAAATATAATGGGCGTACGTATTTTAAAACTAATTATTATCTAATGCATATCAAGTTGCCAATTGTATTGTACTAATATAAAATTGTATTGTTCTAATTTAAGAATGATCAAAAATAAATATTTTGGCAATTTCCAAAGCATAAACTTTTAATTTATTATCTAGGTGCTCATCTTGATTGTGTGGCAATGTTTGAATTGTTTTCCGTGTGTGTTTGGAGTAGAGATTAGTAGGAGGAGGGAGGCAGGAGCCACCACAAGACGATTATGAGATGTTTGTGTTTTCTAATAAATAAAATTTTATGAAGTCTTTTGGGCGATGAACAAAGGAAAGGAAGTGGAGATCCACCCAACAATCATCACGGAATTGTGGTAAATACTCAGCTCTCTCCTACTCTATCATTATCCATATCTCCACACGGAATCTCCACACTTACTCAACTGCTAAATGTCTTCATTTCATACGAAATAAACTCATTTCCTCTTCTCACAACTACTTGCTCCAAATAATATGAACCCTCTTCAAACTACAAATTATACACCCCATTCATCCACTTATACTCTAGAAGTTGGCAACTCTCACTCACTGTAAAGATTCAACACGGTCCGACCATAGTATCATTCAGTTCAATATAAAAGAAATTAAATTATATTTAAGAATTTATTTATTTATGCAATATACTACAATCCTCAATAGGCGATTTAACAAATTATTTTGTTTGTTAAGTTCAGTGTGTAGTTATTGCTTTTTTTAAAACTTGTCTTTTCTATACGGAAAAATCGTTATTGGGATGACGGTGTGCATTTCATGAATTCTATTCATTTTTTGGAACGTCAATCAATTGAACATGTCTAAATGTTCTAACTAAGGTTTATTTTTCCGCAAACTCCCTATCGCATCTGACATTTATAATATGCACTTATAGATAAGACACTGCTTACTTATTATTACTATTATGTAATTATAAGGTTATGAATTATAAACTCCAGTATTGTATTGCATATGACGAAAAGTTGTTTATTTACGAAAGAGACTGAAACCAGTTTACCATAATATGAAATTATTCTTTTTGCTTACATTTATGTGTTGCTAGAGATAATTGCTCGTCAGTCAGACATGCTCGGGTGAGTTGAAAGAAAAGCGAAACGTACACTATGGATTTTGTAAAGAAGTCTATAATTATTGGGAAGTTAACTACCGATTTTAAGTTTATTGCCTTCTCGTACAATTCCAACCTGCTCAGCCTTACTAAAACCACCTTTCGCTTTTGATTGTTTTTTACTTTTTATGCACAACGAACAATGCATAAAACTCTGCATGATGTTAATTGCACCATTTCCAACTCGAAACGGTGGTGCTGTAAACACGAGGAAATTGTCTTTAGAAACTATAACTCTTAATCTTAATTAGTCCATTGTGCTTATGAATAGCCATCTACTTCCTCCCGACTCCCGATACCAACTTTAACTATTTGCAAGTTCTTATAAAGTACATTTACCTAAATACACACTAATAATTTAAAATAACTTTTATTTCAAGTTTTCAAAACTAAGAAGAACATTTCAAAGAATATTTTTGTGTTCTATTTTTCCAAGTTGATTCACCCATTTTTAAGGAGGTGTGCAACACTTTGGTAGTCATGCCATACGGTGGTAGTTTCTCGTCCCATCATCACTATTTTATAATCACGGATGGTCATGGTTATGTTATGTAGTATGAATTTGTCGTCCAAATGAGATTTGCGCAAGCGAATGTGAAATTACATGAACAATGAACTCTAAATACTCTAGATTATTATTTTTCCTTATTTAGTATAAAATAATAATAACATGAAATCACATGAAATCACATTTGGTAATTTATAAATTCGACATTCATGAAATTTTGATTACTAGAAACGCTACTATTTTACTGACGTGTTCAGCACTTACAATATGGATTTCATAGTCCTTGAGACAAACTTTAGAATTGTTATTTAATGTTCTTAATATGTTAGGGTTCGAAAGCTGGGGAAGCTCACATCATCATAAACGACACGATCTGTAAAGAATGTAGCAGTTCCACCTAAGTGATGTAGGCCTAGATCCTCTGGGTAATTTTTGTATTTTGCTGTTGGTAAATATGAATTGTAAATGTGGACAACTTTCTGGCTAAATGAGGCGGGTTCAGACTTCGAATCGGATTGAATTAGACCAAATTGGACTGAATTGGAGCGAATTAGACCAAATTGGACTGATTTGGACAGAATTGGAGCGAATTAGACAGAATTGGACTGAATTGGAGCGAATTAGACAGAATTGGACCAAATTGGACAGAGTTGGGGCAAATTAGATTGAATTGGACCGAATTCGACTGAGTTGGACCGAATTCGACTGAATTGGACTTAACTTTAAAATATTTAAGAGGTAAGTGAAAATGTATATATCATTTATGTTTATAGTAGTAAAATATGTTCAACCATAAGTAACCTTCGGAAGCATTATTTGATCAGTGCAAAGTGTATTCGATGTTAGTAATGTTAAAAATCGTGTAGCTGTTTGAATAGTAATTTTAGCGATGTATAATTTTAGAATTTGTTGGGAGAGTATAAGGGAGTGTATTACTAATAAATGTTTGAGTGTAAAGGTTGAGAGGATGTGGATAGCCATAAGTCAAAGAAGTTAGTCAGAGGGTGGCGGGCGGAAGTAATTGAGAACACAAGATTATTCGAGTGTTGTAGTATATCAGATTAAATGCATGCGGGACGACCGACGCGGCGACGATTATTTATGGGAGTGCGAGAGAGACGCATTACACTTATTATGTAATTTCCATTAAGTTGTGTTGGATTTTGCATTGCGTGACTCGACATCATTACAGACTAACATCAAAAAAGACATTACAGAAAACCTCGACAGCCACCGGACGGTTTCCCTCAAACCCACCCGAACAAATCGACAACTCTCCGTCCACACACTTCCCAACTACCTACACGCGGATCGCTGTCAAACTCAATTCAAAATAATCGGATTCAACTCTACTTCGCTTAAACCTTATCTCACCTTCGTGCCTGATTGATACCAAGTAATAAACAGACTTGGTTTGATTTTTTTGAAGCTTATTAAACTTTTTATCAATCTTTATGGTCGAGTAGTCCAAAATATCCTAGCCAGAATTTTGGGAAAAGAAAAAATCATTGTAAAATGTTTCCTTTATGATCTTGACCTGATTCCAGTGTCAGTGGTGGCGGTGGGTGGGTGGGATGGAGAACGGAGGAAGAGCGCAGTGAGTGAAGGACGGGGCAGGTCGGGTCAATAAGGCAGAAGGGAATGGCCATTTATGATGTTTATATCAGTCAGAAAATTATTATGATTTTTGGAACGTGCTAAGTTAAAGGGAGACCCAATAAATAAATCCGTGACCACATTGATGGAAAGGACGAGTGAGTTGTCTGTTCTGGTTTGTTTGAGGCACACGTCCACCTAATAAATGTATTTGTGGAGAGAGGAACAATCGAACGGTCACTATCAAAGCCATAAACTAATTGTAAGTAAGCCAAGTCTCTTCTCCGTCCGTCCAGCAACAATAAATATTTATAGCGGTGGCCGGGCTGACTTGTAAAATATTTCGATGTGGTGGAGATTGCACATGAAAAGTGTGTCTGTTTTGCATTCATTTGCCTTGACTTGAACATTCGACACCAACTTTCCCATTTTCAGATCAAAATAATGTCATAAAATTGAATCTGGAGTCCTTTGTACCTTTCTGAAGAAACTCCTCCAAATCCACCCGATGATTTTACGACGACAATAATAATATGCGCACAGGAGGACGGCAATGCCACTGCATAGAAAATGTCATGAACTATCTGCAATAAAAACTCTGAGTTTCGATAATTCACCTTAACCAAGAGAAAACCACAAAAGTGTTTCTGTGGTTTGCTACACGCCAAATTATCCGTATTTCTTTCATCCTCCTATTTGAATCTATAAAATACTCGAAATTTTCTTTATTAATCAGTTAGTTGTGATGTCGGGAATGTAGAAACTCCCCCAATGCGTATGTGCAATTACAAATTGGCAAATCTTCAATGCTTTAAAATTAAATTCTTTAAGGAATGAAACACAATATCTGGAAATGAACGTCGAAAAAGGAATTTTCATGAGTACTATACATTCATGGATTAAGATAGACTTGGGGAGAAGCAGTTGGTTTCGCTGAACCACGTGGCCAATCCTCTGTACAAGATGAGACCATAGTAAATCGGGGTAAAAAGTTGTTGATTCTACCATTAAGGGGAATTGGGATGACAAAGAGAGTACGGAAAAGAAAAGGACGAAGAGGGCAGATTGATAACAAAAGATGGATGAAGATGTTATTCCATAAGTAGTGGATGAGAGGTAAACAAATAAAACGTCTGAATGTATAACAATCGTCGACATGGAGTGGATATGGTTAAGGGCGATGCGAAGATCGTGGCCAGAAGAGGAAGGCTGTATTCATTCTCCTCTACTACTCCACGCACGGATACATTAGCTACTACATACACGGAATAGTCTGCAAAGAACAGCTGCAGCGGAGGTGTGTACATTACCCATCTCCCCTCTATCCAACGCATTTGTTCACGGACCCAAGAAACAACAATGAAATTGAACCAAATCCAACCAACCCTTCTTGCAAACAAAAATTAAGATTTATAAAACTTGAGCACATAAATACCAAACTCAAGTAATGGATAGTTTACTTATTGTCAATCACATCTCCAAACATCTATTAACAGTCACTTTTCAATCGAAGATCAATAATTGTCTTTTTATTTATACTATGGCTTTTGAGATTGTAAATATATGTTACATTTGTATTTTTTATTTTAACCCTCTCTGTGGCACTCTACCTGTTTATAACTATTCAATTCTTTAAACATCTGAGATTTTTGAATATTACTGAATTGATACTTCTGCATAGTTTTCTAATACTATTTAAGGCAAATGTATATCAAAAAATGTTCTACTTATGGTTTATATGGTAAGTATAGGTATTAGAAATGAGAGAGTGGTTGATTAAAGAGGTAGGTTTTGTGTGTATTGGGGGCGATGGTTGTCGGTGGTGGTGAGTTCAATTCTGGTTGGATGACCAATGTTTCTTATTCATCGAGCAGGACGAAAACATCTTTGTCACTCAGTGTGGACAATGAGACGATGGGAAGAGGGGGAGTGACTCAAGATATGCTTTCATGTACAACAAATCTCCACACAATGCGGAGACAGATTTCTCTGTAGGTAATGTAATATGGGATGTAATGGTTTCTCCCAGCAAAGATGACACTCTTCAAATTGTGATGTAACCTTAGACTCAACAGTTTACCCATAGGGAAAAATTCTACTGCCGAGTACGAGTACTAAACGACTCTTATTTACTAGTATAATAGAACTAGTATTTATGGGACGTTGAGTCGTATTTTAGTACTAGTACTAATATACAAGTAAAAACTAATTTTAATTCACTAGGAAACAAAAGCAAAAAATGAACATCAATTTTGGAAAAAAAATCCAGGGGGGGAACCGATTTCCCGCCAACTTCCACCAAAGTCCCCACCGCCTACCACCTAGCTACTTTACCAATCTAGTAAACAGGGGATACAAAGTTTAGTAATTAAACTCGTAATGTACCAAAATACGAGTGAAAACTAGTTGATTAGAACTAGTTCTTTTATTCCTATAGTTACTAGTATTTTAGAACGTGTTCTAAAATACAAGTTGACATTTTTCCAAATGTTTGTTTATACTCGAATTCTCTAGTATTTTAGTACACCTGTACGAAAATACTCATAGAAACGTGTGCAATAGAACTTCATATTTCCTATGGGTAGTACTTGGCTCTATCATTTCCAAGGTGCATTTCGGTAGAGAGTTGTTTTTCTGGCTACCCAGCCCCAAAGTGCCCATCACAAATCTTTCTTCTCTTGCCTTTATTCTTCCATTCATAACTTTTTCCATTACGCAACATCTACCTAACAACTTTAGTGAACCTTCAAATACTACTAACCAATTCTATTTGGGAAATATCGTTTAAAACTTAGGCATACCACCAGACCAGAGATTTGACGTGGTTTGAACAACTCAAAATTTCCTACGGAATGTAAAATATCGTCGGCCTAAACAGATTTCCAATTTTCTAGCTATGCAGGATAAAATCATCTATTTAATTGTGTTGTTTTTGATAATTTAAATTACTATTTATTTCAAACAAATTAAATCATGCACAATTTTTGGGATTGGGGTGCATCTCTTTCTGTTGGACAACTTTCTATGCTAATTAGAATAATAATGTAATAATAATAATAATAATATTTCGTACCTAATGTCCAGCTGATAACTATAAAGGTTTTAATTAGTCATGCATTGATGAAACAGATTCTGGTAATTAATATTCATCAGTATTGTTTGGTATTTATTTCATAAAAATATTCTGCTACAGTAACAACCGCTCTTTACGGCGGTGGTGTCCATGTCGTAAATAAATAAATATAATATACTTAAGCGTATCATAAGCGGAGTGCATTACACTTGAGTATTAATATAGCTGTAGAAATAAATATCGTGTAAGTATAGCTTTAACATGATCTCGATGTTCTCCATCCTGCCCAACCACTTGAGATAGTTGATACAATAAATGCTGGAGAATGGCAAGAGCCTTTTGTTGAATAATATGGAACAAATAGCTAAGGTTGTGTCAAGGAGTCTGGGTATTCACAAACGATTACCTGTAGAAATAGGGGGCAAGCAGTAAATGTGTGAAGGAAGACAAAACAAAGAGGGTGAAACGGCAGAAACCAAATCTAAGTGCATAATGCTAAGGACCGTGAAAGCTTACAGACTAATAATTGAGGTCTCACAGAGTTTTGAATGCAAATATATTTCTTTTACATCTCATCTTCCACAAGATTCTATTATACTTCTTCCTATAGGTTGTCTAGGTTGGTGGAGTTGGAGGAATAGCCAGGAACAGGCTTGGGATATTTATTTATTTGAGCGTCAATGACGGTTACATGGATCGACTAATACGAGGAATTCACTCCACCAAAACAGCAAAATATCAATTTTAAAATATAAAAATGTTCTGTGCAGTTTGTAGATATATTTTGGTCCTAATTTTAATAGTCGGACAATTTTTGTGAAATTTATTTTTCATACTTGCCCAAAAAATCCTTTTTTTCAATTAATACATATTATGCCGACATGGGAAGTAGAATCTATTTAAAAGTCTTGATGCCTTATGTCCTATTGATGACTTATATTAATAACATTCCTCCGCTATAAAAAATATTTTTGTTGTTTCAAGACAATATAATTATTTTTTTACAAACTATTTTTAAAAATTTGTTCGAGGCTTTCAGAAAATAATATTGAAAAATGAATATCCGGAGGTTGATGTTTAAGGGAGGATGGTTGTTAGTGTATTTGTTTGGTGTAGCTGAAAAGGAAAACAAATAAAAAGGAAATGTGTGGGTCGAGTGAGGAGAATGGAGCAGATTGTCACAGAATGTGTAGAAATGCCAGAAATCCATCCATTCACTTTAAACTTACATTAAAGTTTCAAGCTAAGCTCCTTCTACTTTTACGGATATTATGACAATAAGCTCTTAAGCACGGATCACGTTTACATCGAGTCTTTTTCTTTCCCTATTCCCAACAAATTCTTATTGTGTCTTGTTATACACAACATACTTACACTCTTGAAATACAAATGCCATTGTGATTGTTTGGTCGACGATATTGTTTCTTTCGTGTATGTACAAGCATCAGTAATGTCGAAGGGAAATAGACAGGCAAATAGGTCTAGGAAATTCGTATCCCAAATTCGTATTTGCGTGAGTATTCTTGCTCATAGCATTTTGAACTTTTCGATATGCAATTCAAATTCGTACTAGAAATTATATTATAAGCTAATTTAAAAATTTTCGAATTTGACCACCATAAAAATAAAAAATTAGAAAATTAGAATAATTCTAATTTTCTAATTTTGCATTACAATTATTATAATGCACTATTGTCCAAACTATAAAATGTGGGAATGTAGGTTTGTCACAAATACGAAATATGCGATTTTACTATATACTTTAATATTTATAGTACAATTTTGCAAAATAGGAATATACTAAACAGTACAAGTTTTGGTATTTCCGTATAGCAATGAGTGGCAGATAAAGTTGTTGAGTGTTAGGTGGAAGGCGAGTAGGGATGAATAGGAGTGAGTATCTGTTACATAAAGAAAGGAAGTGCACTTAAGTATTTATGGAAGGAGTCGGGGAGGACATAAAGCAAATGGACTAAATGAAAGATCTCGTGGCCAGGATCCGGAGCCAAAGAAGATAAGCAGAGAATTGGTCAGCAGCTGCACACTTCCCTGTCGCTGCACTTTATTAGACCGTCTGTATACAACTTGCAATACAAACTACTATCACGATATTCATTTCACGTTCTTTTAAATGCCCTTCTCATCTTTACTGCATTAAATACATCAAATCATCCAGAAACCTTTACAGATGAAATATATACTTAATTGTATGTAATGTAGCAATGGGTATCAACACAATAGCTCCCGTATTGGACTAGCTCCCTATTGTAATAGCTCCCCGTTGGACTAGCTCCCTATTGTAATAGCTCCCCGTTGGAATAGCTCCCTATTGTAATAGCTCCCCATTGGACCTGCTCCCGGTATGAAAAATGAGAAGAAACGGCAGAACGAATATCAAAACTATAAACCTTAAGTGTAACTTGATACGTGGAGGTGGAACGAAATGGAATAAACTGTGTTACACACAGGATGTAAGCAATAAGAGGTTCAAAAAAGGTCAAAGGTTAAAAAAGACGGTAAAATTTTGTGTTAAACATCATGGGGCCCCAGGCGGCTGACCATTTAGCCCCCACGACAGACCGGCCCTGAAATGTATTTTGAATCATTCGGTAACATGATAAGTGTTTCGGAGTCAAAAGAAGTGGTTAGAATGTACAGAATGAAAGTTATCCACTTCCCCAGACGGGGGATTAAGGTATTTGTCATATAGTATTTCAAAAGTTGTTTAAGAACCATTACATGACTTTATACGATGTACAAAACTAACTGAATTTTGAAAACAGACGCCGTTGAACTAAAAGACCCGAAGGAAATCTAGCCAAATTCCACCTCACTGAGTGAGTGACAAAAAGTGACGTCAGTGAAGTAGTAATATTTCAAAGTTGACCTAGATGTTCCACTTTTCTACACCTCTCGTGTTTTCCCATAATGCAGAACTAGATTTCATTTCATTAGTTTGCCCACCGCCCACATCAATCCCTTTGACTGTGGTTTCGGTAGATAGTTGACAGAGACAATGGGACAATGTGATTCGAACCTATGACAGTCTCTCCCACTTCAGGTGAAGTCAATAGCATGTTGAAACTTCAAACTTCAAACTGGCTGGAGAAAGATGTTGAAATTGGCTATAGACATCACCTTATTACGTTCGATCCACATTGCAATGGGAATTCATGCGAGTCACTAATTAGATGACGAGGCATTTGGTACTCATAAGAGAGTCATAGTTACTCCCGCCGTAAATATGGGTTGGGTGACTTTCTTATGGTAAATAAATAAGCAGCTGATTTTCGCACGATTTACGAAAATAATTTTACGATGACCGTTAACTTGTACAGCTGATAATACTTGAAATGTAAATGTGAAATAATTTTTCGATGACTACCGAATTCGAATGTGATGGTACACGGCCACCCCGAAATATCCAAAATCAGAGTTCCGTAATGTAATGTGGCAACGTTGCAAAACGATGGAAACGCTGCCCTTCCTGTAATTTACTGTATTTTGTCAGGTGCTGCATAGTCAATGTTTTAAACGTAGCAACGGCATCCTTCTGCTTCTCCGATGTGCGCACTAGGGAATCCAGTCTTGATCTATTTTATGAGCTTTTGCATCCCTCTGATTTTCTGGTGTACGTATCACTGGATCCAGTCTTGCATTTTTATGAGCTATTGCATCCCTCGCTTTTCTGGTGAACGGATTGCTGGATCTGGTCTTGCTATTGGATGAGCCATTGCATCATTTTGCTTTGTGTTCGCATTACTGGATCATCTCTACATGTCGTCATACATCCAACATTATTTTTTCGGTGATAATCGCGCAGATCTATTTTGTTTTGAGGCGTCTTCTCCAGTAATTGAAACTTTAAATAATCACTATCCTTTTTCTGTTTTCACATTTGTTTCTTTCTCTATCGGTCCTCTTGCAGGTTTTCTTGTACACTTTCTTTTTTAATTTGGGCATGAGATGCATTCAAAAGTAAAATTTAATTTGGTAATTCAAGGTGAGTCAAGTTAGAGTATGATGATGAGTGATGGAATTACAACTGAAAGAAAATAATTGAGGAATTTTACCTCTGAGTAAAACAGTTAACCTCAATGGGAGAAACGAAATGTAAAATACGCGAAAAGTAAAATAAAAGTGGTATTGCTTACGTGTAAAACGAATTCGTTATAAATGGTAGCCAGTGATTACTTCAACGGTTTAGTTTAGTCAAAATGAAGTACCCAAAGGGATGTACTTTCGATGAGTGATGAAATAACCAACGTAATGGGGAGGAGAGAACTGTTGAAATGTGGAGGTAAAATGTAATGAAATCGACGTAAAATATGTGTGAAGGTAATGTAATATAAATAACGCAGAAAGAAAAGTACCTTTGACGTGTGATACGTGTAACAAACGAAATAGAACAAATAATTTTACGATGATTGAGATAACTGTTGAATTGTGAAGGTAAATGTAATGACGAAATCAAAGTTAAATAGGTGAAACGAAATGTAAAACATAACGAATTGTAAAATACGCGAATTGTAAAGTGACGCTTGACAGGGACGTAAAGCAGAATACGTAGTGGATATACGAAAATTTAAGTCACAGTGGAATGAAAGGAACAAGTAAAACATGTGGTGGGTCTGCGGGAAACTGGAATGTCGCATCATATTGCATCATATTGAAACTGGAATGGAATGTAACGGTCATCGAAATTAAGTCATCCCCCCTGACCAGTGGGTGTGACCGATGTGACCCATTGACGAACTCGATCTCATGTCATACGTCTTGTTTCAGGATCCGAAGACAGAATGTAAAAATTTTACTTCTGTCAAAAGTTATTGACCATACAGCTTATGCATGGAGGAGTGGACCACAGACAGACAGACATCCAGACAGAAACACAAACTACTCGCATGAATAAGAGCGAACCTCTTATTAATAATGAGACTATGGGATTCCAATATTGTAATGGAAAACTCCTGACGTCTGTAAACTGTTTACCTGTACTTAAAGTAATAAATTGTTTGTCCATCTACTGTTTCAAAAAAGTTTCAGTAGAATGTCAGGAGCGGTATGCATAAAAAACTGGTGGGATTTAAACTGTCACTTTTGGTTAGGCTATATTATTTTTTTTAGTCATTTTAGTCACGCAAGTTTTATTTTATGCAATATTCAACATCATTGCTTTTAGTCATGCAATTTTTAAGGTCTGCACATATTAATAATTACAGATACATATTATTATCAACTAATTAATAGTAGTGACCGATCTCGTTTATACCATTTTTCTTAATCCCAGTCCTTTCCTTTAGTAACAATTTGGGCGGGGGCTATAACAGCAAATATTTATTGCTTTTGTACAGCACTTTCTGTATTTATTATTAGTACATCCAAATAATAATTGGATGTATGTGATTTATGGAACTGTTTTCCAATATAATTAATTGTAATCACATCTCAAGTTGCTAAATTTTGTAACTTTGATTTTCGTTCTGCCGTTTCTCCTCATTTCTCATGCCGGGAGCAGGTCTAAAGGGGAGCTAATACAATAGGGAGCTGGTCCAACGGAGAGCTATTACAATAGGGAGCTAGTCCAACGGGGAGCTATTACAATAGGGGAGCTAGTCCAATACGGGAGCTATTGCAACGTATTCGTAGCAATGTAAACTGTATAATATTTCACTTATCCTTCCGTTTACTACGCATTGAAGAATACTCTATGCTAATAAATACATGTCTGTCTGTCAGCCCGTCCATGACAAAAAGGATAACGATGATGAAATATTTTCATCCAAATTCCTTTTGATTCATCAAAATTCACCCCACTCCCCGAATCCATCTAAATTCACCCAAGCTTTTCTTACTTCACCTTTTGCCCAAATTCTTTTTCAATTCAGTTACATTCGCTAAATTCTTCTTCAATTCGGCTAAATTCGGCCAAATTCTTCTTACAAAATTCAGCTAATTTCTTCTTCAAATCAGCTAAATTCGCCCAAATTCTTTAAAATCATCCCAATTCACATGAATTCAAATCCAATCACAACTGATTTAATAAAATATATAAGCTAATATTCTATGGATTTCGGGTTTCAATTATACTACTTGGCTCATTTCTCCATATCACTAAGCCTTAGCTAAACTAAAGCAATTTTCTAAAATAATAGTATTAAAGATAGAACGCTATAAATGAATTTGTTTGATTTAATTCACTTGGGCATTTATTTCTTCCGATACTTTGTTGCACTGTTTAACTGGTACAGTTTTAAACTTGACAGAAGTAGTATATGGGCTAATATGAAGCAAGGGATTTATTTGTAGAACTGAAATTTCTGTGTATTGAAGGATTTTGTATATGCTTAGTGATGCGACATAATACAATTAGACACGGGGTGGGGCGACCTTAAGTCCTTTCAGAGGAGATAAAGACGTCCATTTGTCACCGATGAATAGAAGAGGTCCCGAGGATTGTCGTCTTGTCCGTCTGATTGTCGTGGGTCTTTGTTAAATATTGCTTTAGAATGGTTTAGTCATGTTCCTTGAATGCAGATACACGGAAGAGTAGTCAATTGAGTTGTCAGGATCTTTTGCCACATTCACCCAATTCTCTTCCCTAGCCTTAGATGTTCTTGCGTTCTATGGACACAACGTTCTCTGTCTCCACGTAATCTCTGCATATACCACCAACACAAAAGATGAATATATGCTTGGCATAAATCTACAGCTATACATGTATTTCTAAGACATCAGGGAACAAAAAACGCCTTATTGTGCTGTAACAAATAGCAAGCGAATTTTAAAAAGCTTTTTGTTTTTAAGGCGGAAAATAATATAATAAATTGTAACTTTGTTATTCCCTATGATTTCCAATTTTATGCATTTATGCAAAATGCAACAATTTAACTAGTTTTTATCATCCCTTCTTCTGAATAGCTGTAAATTAACATGCAAAAATCAGCACTGCATTTTGAGAGTTGCCATTTCAATTTTTTGTGTAAAAACATGATACTTTTTGCTGGTCCTTGTTATAGAACTGAGACTGTATATTATAATAGGCCAATGGTAGTAAACAATAAAATATTTTTATCTATAGGACTGCAGTATGATATAATGTGCAAGAGCGTAGCTTTTGTTTGGATTTTTGGCACATTTGCAAAAATCTCCATTATCTGCGGAGGGAAACCACACAGACAGATAAAGTCAACCGAGAAACCGATTTGTGTGAAGGGAAAGCCTCAAAGATTACTTTGTAATGTAATGGAACGTATGAAGCAGTTAAATCCTACTCTTTCTCTTCATTGTTGATAACCCCAAACAAACGGAGCGACATTTATTTTTAACCAATCTTAAACAAAGTCAACGACTACTTAAAGAGTGCAAATGGACAACTTGCTAAATGCACTTCTAATTACACTGTAGAAAATGACTCTTATGGTTAGCATTGAAAGTCGACTTTAAAATGTTAATGCTGTGTTTTATGAAAGAGAAGGACACTAACGTTAATCTAAGTCTATTTGCTTGAAAAATCTCTACTAAATTGCTCTGTCTCCTTTTGTTTGACATCATGACAAGACTTTTGGCAACGCGAGAACTTGCACCCACCGATGCCAAGCACAACCGACTCGCACAAACCCCGCATCTTGCCCTCAGGGAACAATCGAATCTTCGTCTCTGGATATTCATTTATTCGCTTTTCCAATACACACAATTCTATAAACAAAAAAATTAAATATTTAAAATCAATGATTTAAAAGTACGAAATAGGAAAATAAATTCTTTAAATTCACTCATACTTTCATTCAACCCACTCTTAAAAAGACCTACAATAAAAAAATCCTATGGGCACAAAAATTTAATTAAAATGTGAAATTTATTTCTTAAAAAATCATAATGCTGTGGTGTTCACGCATTTAAAAATTTAAGTTTTTAAAGTAAATTAATTTTAATTTTTAAGTTAAAATACTGGCATATAAACAACAGTATCGTAAATGTTTCGAAAATACTATTGTTTTTTAAATTTAGTTTCATGATTATTTCATTCATAAAATTCCATGACCCCGATGCCAATGCATTCAATAAATTCATTGCAAGTGTTTAAGTGACTGTTGCAATTTTCATATTTTAATTAAATTAAAATTAAGTTCTAGTGTTTTATCGGAATACTAAATGATATTTGCCAAACATCAAAATTATTGACATTAACTTATTTTCAAAATGGCGTCATGTTAAAGTTACATATGTAAATAATTGTTCGGCATTGGCAGCTATGTAATACAATCCCGACATTCCTAGCAAATCCGTTTGAAAGAGATATAAGCAAAGGATTTTTGGAAAACTTGTGTCCAAGAAATGATATTTCTTGTAGGGGTGATTATGTAATAAGGAGGCTGGGCGTAGGATAAGCCTGGATGGCGAATGCATCATCTGAATTTGCATTCGTTTTGTTCCATGCCATTGTGTGTTTAATGTAGCATTATCCTCATGGGACAAAGCGGGTAATTCTTCCGTAGTTTATTCCTAGAGGATACGCAAGGCATGCAGTTAAAGAGACATTTCTCCCCAAATTCATTACAAGCGCCGAAACGTATTATAGCATTAGCCACTATTAGAATGGAGACGACAAGAGACGAAACCGTAAACATGGGAGAATGCAGAAAAGCCTGGCAGTTCATCCCATCCTCTCATTTTTGGCCACCGTCCAGCCCTACACCAAAATATCTTCCAAAAGAAAAGTTTTCCGCGACTTTTCGTGGTTTTCTTGCCCCCACAACTTCGTCCTTCTATTATCTCCTAATACATTCTGCTTATCTGGCCTTTTTACCCATCCTCTTCAACTCAATACATAAATAACATTCAAATTAAACTTAGATCATTTCTGCACAAAGTCCACAGCGAATCCTAATAAGTGGAGATTTTTTTAGTAAATAACAACAATATTTATAAATCTATATTTATGAGGTAGGTACATATATTTTGATTTAATATAAAACAAGGGTAAAACGCTTGATCTAATAAACTACAGTTGTTTGAACAGGTCAGCGACTCCATAGAAGATGATCTTGAAAAGTTTCGAGTATAAAGACGTTAGGTGTAGTAATAGATAAAATATTATGGGCCCCAATTTAGAATTCTTTGACCTGAAGCCACTAAAATATAGGTACAAAAATACATGGCACTAAATAACTATTTACTGCGTCAAAATACAAGTTCACCGTTACCTCACTACACAATTACACAACTATATATCTACACACAGCTACTTTTACAACTACTAGGTAGGCATATGATGTAGATACGAAAAGTAAAATGATATTCAGAAATGGCCATGACTTCTCTAGAAGTCATTTATGACCCTATGTTCTTAATAAGTCGTGGCTATTTTAGTTCAGTGTGATCAATGTCTAGTAAGTAGCAAGGAACTTTTACTTCAGCCACTTTTAAGATTTTTCCAAGATTTCCTTTACAGGACGATACTTTATGGGAATGCTTTGTTCGTCCTTATATTTATCTTAGACTACAATCAATTTCGACACTATTCTAATTTTTGATACGAAAATTTTAATTAATGCCAATACAAACATACCTCGAATACATAAAAAATCAACTACGGAATCTTAGAGTGACACAATGGGTAAATGTTTGCTGATTTAATGAAAAATTAGCTAATATTTTGATTATTTTCTAATTTCTTAGAATTTTAAAGGTAATTATGCAAGCAGCATGCAGCTGCAATTAAAATACAATTAATAAGAAACAGACATTCGTTCTACCTGTTTATTTGATCCGAGAGCATTTATTCCGATACTTTGGTAGTCCGTTAATAGATATTTTTTAAGGTAACTATGTAAAAGGTGCATATTAACCTTGACTTTCCTATCGAAGTACACATAAGCCTTATGCAACTTTGGGCAATATTATTGTAACGGTTGGTTTATGTGACAGTAAAGTAATTAAAGGCATTTGGACCTACTAAAGGAATAAATTCAAACAGTAACTTATTATTCCATCCTTATTTGCTGACCATAAAGAGAGAAGGCACGCTTATTCCATCCACTTATAACAGGCTACTTATTTACAGTAAACCATTATTTATTATTACCCTCAACAAAATGATACAACGCTTTTGCCTGATTACAACAAAGTGTGATGTTTTTGATAACCTCAATTCAGTTTTATTATGGCGTACACAACTAGAAAACCCTTCTTGCCCTACAATTACAATTACAGTAGTATAACTACTTACTACATTATTTATTACAAAAGTAAATGTAATTATTATAGTCCAAGAGCTTATATTCTGTTCACTCTTTCTGATGCCCGAAGATGAGCTAAAAAATAGTAAATTTAGGTGAATGAACTATTTTTACACAAAAAGCTTTTTTATCTCACGTTTTCATAACAAAGCTGTACTGACCTAACTGTAACTTGGGCAGGCAGTTATAGAATGAATCAAGCATATTCTTGATCTCTTCATCCTTTTCAAAAAATAAAATCTTAGAGATGGACACTGTCTGTCAATGACAGTTTTACACTTCATAGAAATGATGTTATCTGTTTCTAATACGGTTTTGTCATAAAGTGCATATTAAAAATGTACTCTAGTAGTAAAACTTCTGTACTTAACAATTACTACACGCCAATTAGAAACGTCAAAGTTGAAGGCATTTTAATTTAAGTATCGACTAATGAAATAAAAATATTTGTAAAACCAAAACCTCGGTTCCTTAGAAGTAGCAATGATTAGCTACTTAATGTGTTGCTGTAAGTAATACCCATACATTCCGGGATGTTTCAATTGATGACAAGAATATTATACAATAATTTGATAATGATTAGAACTTAACTAGCCATTCCCCACTTCAGCCAGCATTTAATGCAAATCATTGCAGTAAATGCATTGACTGCAGTCAAAAAATTTAATACAGTTTTTTTTATTTCCACTGCAATTATGGTAATGTATAATTTTGTAATGTATAAGTAAATATATATCTCTATACTAGCTTTATATCTGTAGGTAGTAGAAGGTATGATCGTTTGTCGGTAGATATGGCGTTTGGCGTGGCAGAGTATTGGTTCTGTGGTTCCCCTCTCAATTCGACACGCAACTTTGATGACTTCATTACATGTTCCTACTCGGTGGTGGTCTGCATCTGATGAACCGCTCCACATACAGCTAACTCTGACGATCGTCACGACAGACAGTCCAGGCCTCGATATCCAGCCACAGCCACCTACATCCACAAAAATGACACAGACACACATAATAGTACTCCGTGCTCGTCTGTCTGTCATCTACTGCTCATCTCCTGTCACGCTATGTCATTACTCCACTAATCCCTACAGCCAGCACATTCTACCTGTAAATGCCCATAATCGCATGGGAAGGTGTAATCTAGTATTATGTTACACACCGTTCGTCCTCCTCCCGCATTACCATTCCTATCTCTCGACAAGTCTCCAACTGCTTCGAACTTTTGCTTTAAATCCTTCCCGAAATAACGTTGTACTTGTACACATGTACCAGAGGCCGGAGAAGTAATGCATAAAAATATTTCCAAATACTTCCAAACATTTAAAGCGTATTCAGAGAGGACCACAAAAGGTACTTGAGACAATATACAAAGATTAACAACTGTAGTCAAAGTTAATAAGCTTGACATGAAAAATTTGCTCAAAAATTGATCAAAATATTGATGTGGCCCAAAATCTGATGTTATATTTGCTACAAACGAAAGATGGTACAACTAATAAAATCTTATTTTATTGTTAATTTTACATCGTTGCACGAAAATGGAGATCTAGATAAGGAAACAGAGTATCGAAAACCTTTTAGGAAAGAAGACGGATTCTGCTTGCTTTTCCGGTCTCTTCTAAAGTTACTACCGGGAATAAATAGTTGTACGTGTGTATGTCAAAGCAGTGTTTGCTGTGTTGAAAAAATCAATGTTAAAAATGTACAAACCAAAAAGGTGGATAGTTGTGGAGAAAAACTTCAAATGGGAACAGCGTCCTTTCTGTGGCTGATTGTGGATGGACGGAATCTCTCAGCCAAATATGAAACGATGAGTTGTTAAATGTTTCATCTACCACTTTCCAATATAAAGTTATGGAATTCTGTAACGAATAATTAAATGTTCTTGGCATATTTACTCAAACTTTGTGACTAAATAGATATACGACTGACGAGGGAATCTGTCGAAGGGTAATCGTGTCCAGGGTTCGTTTAACCAAATTGGATTTGCTGATTGCAATTCTGAGGAATATGATGCAATATTCAGGGATAAGCACCGAATGCCCCGGCAAACATACCTGGTTGGGGGATCCCTTGTAAGTTCCCAGCCAGCGTTATCTAACCCGTTCTGCCTGCCCTTTTCTCTTGACTGTTGGATTAATTGCATGTTTCACAGTTTAACGATTACCCTTACACACCGTAAACAAAGTCGCTGATGCTTTTATCTCTATCATCTCTAATGCAGTAATCCATGCCACTATAACTTATAATTCATCCAACATAATTATGAGATGTAGCAGAATAACTACTATACCTATCTCCGTTCTCAACTTTATGCTCTACTTGGTACATTCCTGCTGGATACAATATTTTTTACATAATTTTGAATCCTCCTCGGCCATGCTGTACTAATATAAAAGTAGTAATAATATGCTCTATGCGGTTCCAATCCTATGTAAAATGTTCCTTTCAGGATTTTCCGCTATTTTTGTTTCATACTACGTAGCACATTAATATACTATATAAAATATACCTTTTGTCTTGAACAATTTACTACGTCGCTTGTAATTACTTCAATGTAATTTCCGGCTGCCACATTTCTTGCCCATAACGTTTTTATACAAATTCATGCATAAATTATAAATTGTTTTGGGTTAAATTAAATTAAAAATAAAAACCATTTCTAAATTAATGGCACTAAAATGGTAGCGATTTGACTATTCTTAAGTAGACCTAAATAATAAACTGTTTATGAGTTGCAATAGTTTGAAAATTTAAAATTTCGGACGTTTTCTGTCCAATAGCCTCTGAAAAATAATAATATTCATCTCGACTATGAACAGCATAATATAGAATTGGATCTATCATATCAGTTATCATTTTGTCCGATGTATTTGTCGTTAGTGTCTGTTGTGTATTATAAAATGTTGAATTTTATGTTCTTAGCTAAACTTTTGTTTATATAGGTTGACATGAATGAAGAAGCAATAAGGTTGGTTGGGATGAGACTCGTCAGCTCTTTTTAAATGTGAATCTTTTGTGTGTGGATGGGTATTGTTGAGGAAGAGTGCTGTTTAGAATTGGGTGAATGGAGTTGGGAATATCAACATCATCAAGTACAGGAGTTGGACTGTAAAGATTGACAAAATGTCTCAGCATGCTTTCACTCACTCTCAGTGGGCACTAACAATAAAAGGTCTGCACGGCCATTCAGAGCATTTACATAGAGATCAGCTCAGACCCGGCGGATGGGATGATGAGAGTCTCCGCCATCCCGCACTTTTTGTGGTCTCCCCACACAAAGACATCTTCCTTCCGTCTCATCCCTATCCAATATAATCTCCAAAGGCACTTTCCAAACATCGTCTTCGCCTAACAGCGCTGGTGGAAAAACTCCTCTGGTTCTGGAATTGTCGAGTCGCTAAGATAAATTTGTAAAATCACTTGTTAAAAAAAGAATAGAATGCCTATCACGGCAAGAGATCTTAAGGTTTAATACGAAGTTGTTACCTGAATATGGGTGAAGGCCATATTTAATTTTGGAACCCTAGACATTTTTAATTGTAGATTTACATGCAGGATAGTTAGGAGATAGAAATGAATTTCCACCAGCGCCACTCCAAATTATGCAGTCATTGTCCATTTTTTCGTACTGAATCCTCGAGTTGTGCAATAATATTTGTCTGGAGACATTATGATGAGTTGCAGGTTAACCGTAGGTTGTGAGTCTTGTGAGTAGGAAAAGTGACTAAATGTCTAAAAGAGTCACGTTGTCAAAAGTGAATGGAAATGTTTAGAAGTTCTTGATTGGTTGTCATTTTGGATTGGAAGGATGTGTAGGATAGTGATGTGTATGGAGAGATATGCGAGTGAGTGTAAGGTGGAGATAAGGATAAAGAGTCTTGCTGCAGTGGATTGGCTATAAAATCAAAAGAGATCACATAAGTGAGGTCTCACAGCATGGCAATCGAGGTGGCTATCAATTGCACCACATTGGAATCCATTGTGGCAGACCATTTACGACTTCTTTTCTTTTCTTTCCTGACATGACATTCACATCCCATTTCTATGCTTCCCCGATTTTATTTTATTTTATCGCTCATATCATACCACTGCCTCCACTATTTCTATATCATTTAGTCATACATAGACTACTATTACTATGCATTCAAAACGTCTCTATTATGCTATGCATTCTTTCTCTGTTCGTCAAAGCCAACTCTTTCTCTGTCCGTCCCTTCCTATTCAAACAGTATAATATAGATATGTCGTTGGATTACATCGTCAAGCACTTAGATTCATTGTGTACCATTTCACAGAGTACAGATATTTTATGTTTTTACATTACAATACATACTTACATGTGTACACACAGCACAGCTACCTACTCTTTATAAACTCCACCAAACTACCAACTTCTTGCCGTAAAAACTAAATACAGTCCTCATTCTCATATTATATTCTTCTCATCAAACTCCATGATTAAGTTTTGGATCTCTAATTTCCCTCAAATATTATAATCACTTGCATTGTTGTCTAAAGTATTATCAGGGGTTACAAAAAATATTTAGTTCAAACAATGAATCATCAACCATGGTCACACAACACAAATACATCGTATAAAGATGGACGAAATCGTAATCTCGAGTAGTTACTGATTAGTTAAGTAAAATATTAATTTCCCTATGCATTAACAGGGCAGAGTGGGGGTTAACTGTTGAGGTATTTACGGCGTGAGTGTAGAGAAGGGGTATATATGTATGTTATGGGCGATATCGACTGCAATTCAATTCAAAGGGATGTCATTCCAACATGCCTTTCGGAATATTATATTATGGAGGGAGTGCAGGAGGTTGTGTAGAAAGATGTAGGGAGATGTTTTGCGTATCCAATCCAGCTCCATGCACAGATAGAAAGAAAGAGGTTCGGGAGAGAGCAATAAAAATTGTCCCATTCTGTCACTCTATGGGGTTAACTTTACTTACTTTAGATTTAACCCTAGCCAATATTATACATTCTACCTATAATAATATTATGCTCTTCCATACTGTGCCCACTCATCCGGAGCACTAAACTATTCCAACCAGCTATACATCCAGCCAAAACTCAACTACACCAGCCCTAAGTAACACAAACTCACATCTACAACTTGAAGTCCAATATTTTCATGTCTGGAATACACTAAATATTTTTATATCTTCTTTGCAATGTGACAATCCAGAGTTCCTCCTTTTCCCACAAACGATCTACAAAAAGCTCTGCACTCATTATTACATCCTCCACAATAATAAACCCAAATTAGGTATATCATTACCGTTTCGTACTCTTTATTAAATAAAATGACAATTTGTAAACAATTACGGGAGACACTGACCTCTAAAGAAATGACGTTGGTATATTACTATACATCCAACACATTCGGTGTTCTTTAATCCTACATTACGCTAGTATGCCTTTCGTAGGAAATACGGGTTGGCTATGATCTTGTGAAACAGTAACTGAGATGTGTGAAAAGAGGATGCACGATTAGAGGATTAAATTGGGATGATAAATGAGTCAAGTCAGTCAAACAAAAGCAAAATTGTATACGCAGCTAAACGAAAGAATGCTTTCTGCAAGCCAAGCAAATACACCCCAAATATTCTTTGTGAATGTCAATGTCATCAACAGGATGACAGAAGGGTGATCTGGAAAATTCTAATTCCTAATCTTTACAACAGTAATAAACAATATTCAACCTCTGACATAATGCATGTTTTAAAAGATATAATTGCACCTCAAACCATTTATAGTAGAAAACATAGCCATATATATAGCTCATACTACCAGGTTGTCCACAGTTTTGATAAAAAATCACCTTTCTAACTTTCTGGAGACGTACGTATCTTTTTAAAGAGATTTTAATCAAATCTTCCGATTCAATGCCACGATGAATTTTCATTTGAGAAATGGATAGCTGTAGGCAGTATCAAATCTGGTGTTACAATTTCACAGGCGAACTAATCTTCACCAGATTCAGTTCTGTATCTGAATGTTTTAATTTTGGCCTGATTCATCATCGCGTACAGAAAAGATTTGATTAGGTTTGCATATCGATGCTGAAGATGGACAGAAAAGTCTGATTTGGAAAGCAAAGGCAGATTTGGACTATTTAAATTTTTGCGTAGGTACTAATTGAAGGAGAGGGTTTGCTTAGCTAAATCCATTAAATTGTTTCTAATTTTAGGAAGAGTAATCCAAAATATAAATATAGTAATTGTTGCAATTAGGAGAGTAGTGATTAATAAAGGGTAGATATAGGGTGAGGCGGAGTGTGGGAGAGGTCGGAGTTGGAGGTCTCATGGATGCAGATCACTCATCTCCTCATCCTCAGTTGATGTCGTGTGTGTGGAGTTGAGCGAAAGCCAAAACTTTCTTTCAGTTGAGTTGAGTTGATCCAATCTTTTAGAGCCAATAATGATATTCCGAGAGGACGGGGACTGGGACTGCACCGAACCGGATCACATCTAAAACTCATGCACTGTGTTCAACTTTGTTTGCATATGAAATGTGGAATATCCCTAATCCCTCTCTATCTCTCCTACTATATCCCTATTAAGGCATCCTCAGCCATAAATGCGCACGCCGTAGACCCTGTATAAAGAACCCGGAGTTTAGCCTTGCCAAGATAAATTTGTATTAACAGCCCCGCGTTTACAAAAGACCGAGTTACAATTTATTAGCAATTCGGTATTTATTGATTGCCTTTCACTAACAATAATAATGCAGGTGATTCCTCCGATTTTTATTGAAGACCTGGTGATTATTAAAGACCCGGTTATAGAGTTAGGTTTTATGTGTTGAAGATCCATGTGGCATTTAGATATTTACAGCTCTGTAAATGATTCCCCACAAGTTTATTTTAAACAAGTCCTAGGTGGTGTTTATTAAAAACCCAGTATTTTAGCTAACTTAAATTAGAGTCCGGGTGTTTATTAAACATCTGATATTTTTATTTCAAGTTCTGCGTTTATTAAATGCCCAGACAGTACCGTCTTTTGACATTGGACGTCGATTTCAGAAGGTACAATGATGTTATCGAACCCTATGTCTTATCAAGCACGTATCTAGGAATTTTACTAAGAGGGGTACTCAAAAATATGTTCGAAAAAATAAGGCTCAAAATACTTTTTACCATTTTTGACAAAATTATCTTTTTTCTGGATTCAGGGGGACTCTACCCCCATCTAAATATGTGCTTGTGTCTTTTGTATATTCGCGCGCAAAATTTAGGCTGTTTTTTCGATAACGTATCAAAAATAGCTTTAAAATGACAGATCCTGCAAGATGTAAATGTTTATGGCAGGTGTTTTAAGAAAAACTAGTTTTTGTATTTCGGACATTTGCCCCTCAATTATCCTTGGCGCCAAGGCTTCACTGCTAAATGGTCGGGGTTTACTAAGCCCGAGCATTTAATGCACTATGGACGGTAGTTGCTAAACAAGTTTTGTAATTCTTGTGTAGATTGAGGATAGAAGAGAGTGTGTGAGTGTATGGCCGATGCTATTTGTTGGCCATGAATGAAAATTCGGTTTGTAAATGTATTTAGGAGGCTACTCTGCTCTTAGTCAGACAACAGATAAGTCGACTGTGCAGAATGTGATTGTGAATCATAGAAAGAGGGGAAGTCCCTCTGTCCTTCCATCTCTTTCTCTCTCTATCCACTCCGTTTCGGATTTCCTTCTTCTCCTCTATATATTCTATTTACATATGCCAGCATTTTTATATAATACTCAAGTTGCATTTATAAGGATGCATTTTCTGTATTTTATGCGATGATACTGCTAGTACATGGCGTGTTGTTCGAAATATTGTCTCATGGTTTTGTGTGGGGAAGGGAATAATGGGAGGGCAAAGCGTTCCTTGTCCACAGCAACCCAAAACCGAAGCATAAACCATAAAGATCTTCCTTTACTCTAACTTAACATACGAATTACAGTTTCCTCACTTACACTGCGACTCTCAATGAAACTTGTAACAAACAAATACAGCAATCCACACTCATCGTCCCTAAAAAGTAAAGTAGATTCATTGTGAACATAAAAGGGACAGAATAACATACTACAAGGTCTTCTACAATGGAAGAATAATGTTTGTATTATATAATATGCATGGCACTTCAAAACTATTCCGTTTGTTATTTCTACCCAATCCTCTAATCATTTTTTGCTTTCCAAGTTTTATCGGCACTCGTCCTGAGGTGAGCTTTTGGCTTTTCGAATTTCTAGCTGTCAAACTCCTACTTTATTTTTACGCTCTGCTCTTTTCGATTGTGTCCTATTTCTGCTATTTTTGAAATGTAGAACTTCTTTATTTATACCAGTACGCTCTGCTGTTTTAACAATACCTTTTGGAAATACTCTAGAATTCGGGAGACCATATTATTTATTTAAGGGAACTAGAAATTGAAAAATTATGCAAAATGGCAACAGAAATGCGGAAAATATCAGATAAATAATTAGTGCTTTTCAAAATAGGAGCATGACACCAATAACTTGCGATCGGAATTCAGTAAGTAAGTAAAAACAAATTCGCTATAAAGATATTGGAATGGATAATTTTATGTTCTGATGAGTTTTTCCAATCAATTGTGATTTTTATGATTGTAGCAATCATGGATGAATTGCTTTAGTTAGGTATGTAAATGTATTCGTGTATAGTACTTAATTTAGAAGATGATGGATATTCGGATGCGGAGGAAGATTAGTTTTAGTGCATGTGACATGGGAGATTTTTAGCCGGGGGAGGAGGTTGGCGGAAATGGAGGGGCAGTTCTGGACGAGATGCTTTTTGGGGTTTTTGGGTTTCCCTTCCCCTAGATGTGTGTGTCACACCGCAACCCTCAAAGGGTGGGATTGGGAATCCGAAATCCCGAGGGAAACCATTCCGGTTCACCTAAGCTAAACTTGCCTTTCTTTTTTACGAACCTCATCCCTTCACATGTGCTGGATGTGGAATGGAGAGAGAGACAGAGGGTGAAAGAAATGATATTCAGTCAGCCGAGTTATAATATTCCATTTATACTAGGCTTCCTTATCACAGCTATCTGCAGAATCTCCTTCAAGGGGGAAATATTAGGGCGGGAGGAAACTAAAGTGAAGCACATGTGTGTGATGCGATGTCATGTCATGTCAACTGCATCCATACATGTTCCCAACTACTAAATCCATCCAGCAAACCAATCAACCATATATTATATGAAACAATATAACATAGATAACATATACACGTACTATCTTTATGCTTAAGTATACCTTGTAAATGTTTCCCTGTGTCATTTCAAGTGTCATATGTGAAAGTACTTTCAGAATATAGGAAACACTCAAAATATACTCTGCTTACATGCATACAGACGTAAATCTTTTCTCTAAAATAGACCCACATCTAATATCGAGTGTATATAGTACATGCATAAATAGTGTATGTGTATACATTGAACTATATAGGTACATATATGCCTAATTTAGGATATAAATAGTGATAATAGATGTGTATGTTAGAGTGAATGCAGTTCGGAAACAAGAAAGTGCGTATATTGTTTGAATGTGCATTATTTTAGAGTGCGTTTGCGACGCGAGCATTTAGAGTGTGCATTATAGGTTGCATATGAGAGATCCTAGCAACGAACAACCCCTCGCTCGTCTCGTCATTTCTGTCAGTCGGTGGAAGGAGCTCATCTCATGCAGTCACCAAGTCTCCCTCCCTTCCCAACATGTTATGAATGGGTCTTTGCACTCATACGCACATTCTACTATGCAATTGCTATACACATAGAGATATAAATAGATTGGTATACTATTCGTATAAGAATGGCACAGTAAGTGGAGTGAGTCGGACGGATCACTGAAAATGCATTTCCTCTAATGGTTACATAATACCTATAACAAATATGCTCATCGTCAGTCACACAGTGATACACAATAGACTGTATATCAACTGATTGGTAGGTTAGGTTATATAATATTATAGGGAGAGTGGTGGAGTGCTGTGTGACTATGCAATCTTCTTCCCCATTTGGTTTAGTTAGTGCATGTATGGAGAGTAAAGAGGGAAAGTGAAACCCGGAGACACAGATGAACACAGAAGCATCATCTGAATGCAACTAGCCACATACACCATACATACACATACTCTATTACACAGCCGCTAGCCGATATATATCCATTATATAGTTGACAAATATATCTCTATATATATATGGTCTCAGTAGGAGAGGATCCTATCTGTGTATTTAACTAAAGCAAGCTGTGTGCAACTAAGGGTTGTCTACTTTATACATAAGTATATAGGATGTGGTGGCTGAGTCTGTGGCTGTGGCCTGTGTGGTGAGTCCTCGGCTTGTTCCTCCATTCCCTGCTCCCATTCAATACTCATTCTCAGTCTCACACACACAAACGAATCAATCCATTTTGTCTCATCATTATTTATCCAGCTACATATGCATATACATCTCGCCAATTGCAATCTGTATACAAATATATTCAATCACCTTCGCGTCCTATTTAAATAAATATCTGATTTAGTCTTAGTAATACACAAACAAGCCGAATTTTTCTATTTTGACATCCATTTCGATGAGGTAAAGTATTCTAATAATAGTTACATCCAATTACTCTATTTTCCGAAAATCGGAGCAGTATGGTAGGAACGGATATAACTTATTTGTGCATTAAATAATCTTTAAGCATGGGAACAATGTGTGGATGAAGACATTAAGTTTAATCGGATATAGTATGATTTAGACAATGCAGAGAGAGAGAGAGTCATAAACAAGTATCTACTTAAGTAAGAGAGAATTTGTAAAGGTTTGAAAGGCGAGTTATGGGGATACCATAAGGTAACCGAAAAGGTAGACCATAAAGATAGTAAAAGGTAATGAAATAAACAAGAGGGTGACCCTCTGTATAAGAAAATATAATTTACAACAGGAGAAGAAGAGAGGTACTTTAATAGGATTCTTAACAAATTGTGAGTACACTGAGCTGTGTATTTATAATAGGGACGACTGGACTAAAGTGCTGAAAGGAAGATACTGTGCGTTGTTGTGTGCACGTATACGTAGTATAGTGGGGTTTGCTCTCCTTTTTGGTGAGTTCTCTGACGGATCTGCCGTTTCAGTTGGTCTGGTTCGTTCGGTGGCTTGACTCGGTCTCCCTCAACACACAACAGAGCGAGAGACCCCAAAATAAAAACTACGGCTACGTTTTTTTCTCCCCTTTAGTTGGTGACAAGCCGGAGTAGAAGGAGGACTGCTTTCATTTTCCTCTCTCGCATTCGATAAATATTCTACCCGGGTAACTCACGCTTCTTCCCTTGTAGCAACGCCGCACAACAAAAAATATTCATCTGAATAAAACAAAAGTTTGGATTTCTAGATTCCAGTGACGTGACTTTGATTTCAGCATTGCAGTAATAGTAATACCCAAAGTGCCGTCGTTTTCTTATTTTCCTATGTGCCTTCCAATCTTCGTTATTTTAACAGAAAAGTTCACCCATTTCGAGTAGTGATGTTGTTGTGATTTACTGCAGTGAAATATTAATCGCTGAAGTTGCGAAAAGAAATTGTTGGGATATTTTGGGAAAATCGTATTTGCAGTCGAGTGAGATTGAAAACGGAATTTTAAATGCATTTGCCTCCGAGCCATTACGGATCTGCCTCCGGAGCTCTCAATCACAATCACCTCCAACATCTTCACCATCAACATCACCTCCAACAACTGAATAACAACAATATCAACATCGCCAACAACAACAACACTATGGGGACTGAGATACTGGAAAATGGTTCTCCGCACGGCTATTTCGGACCCGACTACTCCGATTTCCAGAACGGCGGGGATTTGATCCGCACCGGCAGTCCGAATTTATTATGCAGTGCTCTGCCCACACATTGGCGATCTAATAAATCTCTCCCCGTGGCCTTTAAGGTATGTTCCTAAGAATTAATTGCAAATTGTTAGTTGGTATTGGGGGCGGAGCAGGATTGGATATATACAAAAAATTAAGTTGGAAAAATGAACATCAAAGTTTATTTGGAGGAAAATTTATTTCGAGGTTTTGAGTATTTCCCGAGAATAAAAATTAATTGTAAAGGAATTTAGAACTGTATTTTAGTTGTTGTTGAATCTGGGGGCGAAGATTTAAGTAAAAGTAGTAAGTAGAAGAATGAAAGTTCATGTGGGTAATTTGAATCAATTTGAGTGGGATAAGAAGTCGTATCGGGACCAATAACTCCAGTGCCAGGATCCGGTTATATCACCCAAATGATTCCATGATTACCTCCATTCCATCCTTTTCCTCCACGAAACTTCTTTCTCCCTTTGCCTCCTTGTTATTACCTTGCATTACTTTACACTTAAGGTTTGTTAATAGTCAAAAGGGGATCACACGGAGAATAGAATTAAGCTAATAACATTCTGCTGCCCGACTCCTCAACAAACACAGCCTTAGCTAATGCCATTAGTCTATAGTAGTTGACTTTACTGACTATGCATTTTATTCAGACACACACGATGTGTTGTTACGTAATCTTAGGTTACTTTATAGCTTTATCCCCAACTATCTGTCTGTATGTCCATCACTTCAATAACTTTCGACATATATAAATTTTTTGAATTCCATTTTCGAATAAAAAACATGTTAAAATGAAGGAAAAGTTATTTAATGGAAGAAATCCAACTCACTCTGGGAAGAATGGTCTTTAAAAATCACAAAAAATTGTTTCAATGAAAAATTAACCAATGCTAGAAATTTGGACCTTATTTGGATTTTTTCTTATCAAAGGGGCTTACTGGGACAGCATGAGACATAAATAGTGTGATCAATATAGGAGACAGACTTTTTTACTCTCAATTATTTCTTCCGATACTTTTGTATCCCGTTAATTGATTTGTTCTTATACAAGAAGTGATGTGTACATGCATGGTAGATAGGGAATCGGCTTTACTACCCTTTCTGTCCTCCGAACTCGGGGCTAATACGAAATTGCTTATACATTCTCAAGTTAAGCACTTGGAGGTAGTTAGCAACTTTGTCGACAAGAAACTCGCCCAAATTGCTTCCCGTTACATAATGGCAACTTGGATTCTATGTTTTCACGTTTCTGATCCTTTTATATCCTACTTCCTTGCATGCCAGCGACATCATAAACTTTCTTACATATTGTTTTACAAAGGTATCTATAAACCTGGGAAACCCTACAAACTCCCTCATACACACCGTATAGCAACTAATGTAAATTATTATTGATATTGATCGTAGGAATTCAAACAGATATGAATTCATTAATTTGATATTGTGCTGTGTCAGTGCGTGTAGCTCTTGATTCGACTTAACCCCCATATATGGGCTTCCCACAAAAGAAACGTTGTATAGAAATATATTTTGAAAATGTGATTTTGCATAGAAATTTTGTTTGTGTGCAGGTGGTGGCTTTGGATGAAATCGAAGACGGGACAGTTGTAACAGTGAAAGCGGGCAACGACGAGAACTACTGTGGAGAGCTTAGAAATTGTACAGCCATCATGAAGAACCACATTGCCAAGTTCAATGATTTACGATTCGTTGGACGATCTGGTCGTGGTACGTCTAAATCCATTCATAATAGTACTCTTACGTCAGAGATGCAATTATGTAAAATTTTGATTTTGGTTAATATTGCCTAAAATTATGCCAAGCATTTTTGAAATTAATCTCAGTCAATTACGAACAGTGCAATTGAAAGTTCAAGAAATATATTTTAGTATTTCTAGTTGAAAGCTGTTAAATAACTACAAATGATGCAGTACTAAGGCAATTATTATTATAGTTTTTATAAAAGTAGTTTATTTTTGAATTGTATTAATGTTGTGTAACTGCAATTAGGTATGTAAAATAGTATAAAAGGTAAATGGAGAAATAATGCATAACTAAGTATCTGATGTGGATGTAATTGTGACTTGTTGCAGGGAAGAGTTTTTCACTGACAATAATCATCAACACAAGGCCGGTGATAATCGCAACGTACACGAAAGCCATTAAAGTGACTGTGGACGGACCGAGGGAGCCGCGAACCAAAACAAGTGCGTTAAGTTCAATCAGTTTAACATTCATTTGTAATTTCACATCCATCACACCACATATACATCTCCGTGTATGCAATGCCATGTATTGTAATACATGCATACTACTCGTTTACACTTTAATGTTACATTTGGGAGTCGCGTTTATGGCAGAAAACAAAAACAGTAGCATCCACTAAAACTCTATTTCCCAGCCAATGAAATCCACAGAGCAGAGGGTTTAGTCTTTACTTGATACAAGCCTATTTCCTATATTACAACGTGTATATCTTAATCTATATTACTTTTAAAATCTTTTATATTTCAATTAGCTAGCCCGTGACATGCAACTGAATACAGGAATTGAGACGAATTGGCAGAGTAGTTGGTTGTCGACCGCTACTAATAAATAGTCGTAAAAACTCGGCGGTCAAGTGAGACTAAGAGCTAAACGATTCTTTTTCTAAGTACAATAGAAGAAATGTAGTCGTCATGCTTTAGTGCTAATCCGTAGCGTGTACCGAATTTAAGTTTTAGTGTTTGGTGGGCAGGGATGTTCCCCACAAAGGCAATTACGTTCAGTATTAAAGTATTCCGATAAAGCGTAGAAGAGAGAAAGAAAGACGCTGACATGACATCATGTTCACTTAACTTATCTATCTACATGTGTAAGTGTCAATGTTCTCCTCCTCGGGCATGGCATGTGCATCCAGCTAGCTCCTGCCACATGTCAACTCAACTGTCAACATCCATACACACAAATAATAATTCTATCTCTAGTCCACACAATAAAAGATATAAATAAATAACAAAGAAAGTAAATCCATTATGCTCTAAATATTTATGTATCGACATAAGGAACTGGTTAGGCTGGATGTGGAATTAGATTTGAGCTACTTAAAATGAAGAAAGGGAAGCCGATGTGTGGAATTAAGACTTGAGGTTTAGCGTTTACCTTTTATGGCATTCGACTTATCCCCATTGTTACGATTTACTTCCAGGTTTATTGTACCTGACTGTCATAATATATCTCTCTCCATTCACCATCAACACAATTTTATAGATAGTCTCATTTAAATGTACTAACTCAATTATATATGCCTAGTACTAGTATTATAATGTAACTCACTATATGACATGCTACTTATATCTGCATATTGCTAAATGTGTATAATATGTGGATGTGGGAGTAAAAGTGGTGTATCCGATTAGTTAGTGGTAGAAGGAGCTACCTCCAGTAGTGAGAATCGGTCATAAACGGATTTAACTCTCGAGTGAGAGCAGAGAGAATATTTACAAGCCCTGTCAAGTCCTCATTTCTAATTTTTACTATTTTATTCATGGTCAGTTAAGAGGTCAAAGGCTTCTCTGCCTAATAGTCCCTAATCCCATGTTCACTTCATTCAGAATATTTAAGGGAGAGTCACACATGGATGAATATAGATTTCGATGAGTGTGTGGTTGGTTGGTGAGCCTCTTTCTTATCCGAGATACTAAAATGAGATGGGCCTAGAGTATGATTATGCATGTACGGTGGATGCATTGCTACTCTGTGATTTGGTTGAATCTGTGGAGTGCATAGAGTGCAGTGACTATGCGACTCAGTCCCACTTCCACCTTTTATCCTCCGAATTGCTTTTATTGCACCGTAAAATACAATTGCATGTCGTTTCTCAAGCACTTCTGGACTTTACTGCTCGTGTCAATCAAAGACCGTTGTAAAACTTGATCCGCTCCTCTCCTATGTATTATCCCATCTCCATCCATAAAGGAAACTTAAAATCATATCCGTTTTAGTACGTACATGGAGTATATAATTAAAGTATACTATCTATATGTACATTCTTAAAAGTGGTCCACATATTAACTCAATTTCTGAGTGTATGTGTACGACTTGGTAGTATCTCATTTGTTCACAATTAGTTGAGGCAGCCATAAGAAATGCTTCATTCACTTTAGTGTGAGTCAAAGGATTTTACGATGAGGGCATGTTGGGCATTATAATTCTACCAAGTGCGTAGGTTCATTTAAATTCTCTCTCGAACTGTAAATTGAGTTATTTAAGCTAAAGTGCAATAATCAATGTAACGTGTGGGAGGGAACTGCTATAAATGAAGTTTGGTTAGCCGATCCACTATAGTGCTGCAGATTTATGAGTGTTTCTGGGTGTAGTTTGGACAGAGTCCCCGTAGTGCATAAAAAGCGTTTCCTCCTCTGTCGTAGCATTGCGTGCCAAAGTGCAACTTTTCCAAGTTGACCCCGACCGACCGGCGGACAGCAATTTTCATTTTTATCCTTTTTACACCAGAGCCACTAGAAATGGCCACAAGAAGCGAGGAGAGCATTATTGCATGACTTTGCATGTCTCCCTCAGTTTGCCCATCCATTCAATAACATCGTCACTTCCTCCCTCATTTCTTTATCGCCTTTTACTACCTACGACTCTAATTTATATACGAACATTGCATTACCTCACTATACAAGACTACATCGCCGACCAACACCTCTAACCAACTACACTTAACTCATTATTATTTTTATGACGATTTTCTCTACTTTTGCCAATACTCACACACCACCAATCATGCAGTGCTGGTGGAAAAATATTATTTCTGGTATCCAAACATCCATTTTCCTTGTATTTAGTAAAACAACATATTCTTAGCAATCTAAACAATATCCAAGTTTCCATTAACGCTTTGCTGATTTAGTTTTTATTTTAATATTTACTTAGGTTGTACATTGTTTATTTTAAACGGACTTTGTTACCAGCATTTATTTTTGCATATTTTGTTTCTTTGCATGCCCCTTTGTAATATAAATGGCAGGATACCCCGATTTTTGCACCAGCGACATGCAGGAACACTTAGGATGCATATTTTGGATAGCTATAGAGAGCAGGAAGCATATTTGTGGATATTCTTCATTTACTAGCCCAAATATGCATGCGACAAAAGAAATGTAATAACCGAAACAACTCTCTGCTGTTGCCAACAATAACCAGAAAGTGAAAACTGAGTAGTTTGGTTAAATCCTAAGACAGCCAAAATATTCCGTATTCGTGTTGATAGTTTAGTATCTGGAGATATATAAATTGGTAAAAGAGTGTATGTTCAGAGATAGAGTCAGTGCAGAAGAGGAAAACATAAAAACAATAAAGATGAAATGGCTTTTGCACTTCTGTCTGTTGCTTTGCGCATCGTCACTCTGTTCGGTTTGGTCACGACGATTACACAGGCAATTCCACAGTTCCTCCTATTTACTCTTTTCCTCTGTCAGACTCTATTTTACCAGACTATAACTTGATGTCTCTATCTACAGGGTTTCTCTTATCTCTCTCTCTACCCAAACTGCCAAAGTCTCCTACGTTCACTAAACGTCTGGATTTTTCCAAATACTGTTTTTCGGAAAACCACAGCTGCGGATGCTCCATAGCTGTAGGATATTTTCATAGATAATTTCTTAAAGTTATTCTGAAATTATTTTTCTACAACAATATA
Organism: Tomocerus qinae; assembly: GCA_020055645.1. NCBI lineage: Eukaryota > Metazoa > Arthropoda > Collembola > Entomobryomorpha > Tomoceridae > Tomocerus > Tomocerus qinae. The sequence goes on from CM034550.1 coordinate 326,508, forward strand.
TTTACATCCGGAAAATTCCACACAGTTAAAAAACAGAAGTTAATTTTATCCTTTTTGGGTGAATTCATGCTTCACTATTATACCCCAGAAGAGGATTGAAAATTAGGGAACCAAAATCAATCGAAGGATAAAAGATTCTATAAATTCTTCTATTGGGTGTTGGGGAGAGGATAGAAACAATAATATACCTAGAAGAATGTGTTCCTGCATAAAGAAAGATATTTACGGATCGAACTCCAAGAAGTTTGAAATTCGATTAATTTTTGTAAGTTTTCTCCCAATTTTTTATCTGTGTTAAAATACATAGTAAGAAGGGTAGAAAATTGGCCAACCAACATCTTTCAAAAGAATCTAAGATAACGATGTTTAGTATATATTGGTTGTCTGAAGAGGGTATGTAGATACCCTGTAGATATGAAGGTAGGCAGTAGTGACATTGTGTATGAATGGCTTGGGTGTAGCCACATTAGTGAAAACTTTGCATTTTTTCTTGCGAGCTCTTTGCTCCCCATGCATTAGCGTCCGAGTCGCCTGCACATTAGCGACTGCCATTAGAATTGTAATGGGATGGCCCGATGTTATGTTAGGGTTATTGCAATTCCGACTCTTTTCCAACAATCAGGAGGACTGCATATTCACACAGATATTTGTATCTATGAACATTGACATAACTAAGTAGTTCGAGAGGGAGGGGAGACCAAACTTTTACACTTTTTTATCACGAAAGAAATTGGACATGCCTCTTATTAGCGTAACTGTGGGTCTTGGACCACGAGTTTCGGTTTCACGACAATATTCATCCGATCCTCTATCGTATGGTCTGCAGGAGAATTTGCATTTGTTTCCCTACTACTGACACGATATTTTAAAACGATGAAATCTGATAGTTTCCTTGGGTAGGGGAGACAAGTTGTGGGTGGGGAGGGATTTGGTCGTATTTTTGGTTGGGTTGGCTCAGCTTGTCTCCTGGCCAAAGGAAACGAAAGGGAAGCAAACCGCGAACTGAAGTGGAGTGAGTTGCTAGGTGGAGTGTATAGCAGAATAGAGATAGTAGTATAGTGGAATAGAGAAATGGCGAGATTTTGGTCATTTCCGGTCGTGAAAAGTTATGTCGGGGTGTGGTGTTTTCTCTGGTCACTGATGTGGCCAACCGTAAAAAATCCTGGCGTCAAATTGAACTTGTCTGCCTGAATCTCTATCTTCCCATTCACTTGTGCTCTGTCCAGTTAGCCCAATGAATCTTCCTCCCATCTCCTCCAATACTCTTCCTATACTATCTATCCTACATGTTAAGGGACGATGTCTCCGTATACTTACCGTCTTGACGCCAAATCCATCCCACCAAAAGAATCTCTCTCGCCTTAAACTAACCCACCGCACAGATATTTTTCACCTACTGCGAATACAAAGGGTTAGTGAGAGCTACTTCAAAAACCTCTGATTGTTTTGAATTTCATTGTACCACATCGTCCGTCTTTCAATTAAAAGGGTACTATCTCGGCATTCCCTTAAATACCAAAGACTTTCTACGCTTCAAGATTTCCTTATTTCCTTTCAATATAAATACACTTGTAGACATCTTCTACGTTAATCTTTGAAATTTCGTAGAATTTCCTTAAAAGGGAACTCGTATAAGGACCTATAAGGAAGCATGGTTATCCCAGCAGAATGCTTTATAATATTATATTCATAATATACCAATACAGCAGATTGTATTATAGAGAGAATTTGGCTCTGGCTAAAATGGAGAGACAAACTAGAATGAAAAAGTGTTTGGCTGGACAACAACGTCCAGATTTCCTTTTCGGTGTACTTACTTACTTTATCTGTGGCAGAGAGGAAGAGCGAGGAGTCCACTCTTATAATACAAATCGCTGTACAGACGATATCTTTTATTTCTCCCTTCCGAGAAGACTTTATTTTATTTCCTTCTGCCCCTTTTTCCTCCATTTCCTAGACTCGCAACTCCTCCTCGTCCTTGTTTTTGGCAAAAGAGCGAAATTCCGGCCACTAACTTAAAACAACAAACGAGTCCAAAGGCCAACTCGCTTGTAAACAATAAAGTTATTCATGTCTTCACCATAACACATGTAACTGCAAAACTGTCACCTCCAACATAAATACTAATCCTTATTTAGTATTATGTACCTACATAGAGCTGTCGTTTCAGTTTAAACCTTCAGAAAAAATCTTTATTTAAAGACAATTCTTTTAATTTGAAGTAGACGCCTCCGATAAAATATGCAAAAGCAGTAAAGAACATCATTGTTTCTTTTATTGGACTAAATGTGTAGGAATAGTAATTAAACACAATGCCTAAAATAAACAGATGGTCTGGCAAAACTGAAAATATCCTATGGTATGTTTATGTATCAGATATAGCCATCCATACGGAGTATACTATAGAGGAGTGTACGTACTAGTTCCTTCCTATTTCGAAGACGGTTAGTTGGGTAGTCAGTCAATCCGCTGAGTTAGTTATTTTATTAGTTTTGTAGGTCGAAGGAAACCAAAACCAAAAAAGCTTCCAATTCGGTTGTCGGCTATAAAAATGTCGGCAGTGTTAAATGTCGAGGTGTGCATACCGAGGACGATCGTCTTCATGATAATTCAAGTAGATGTATGAGAATAGTCAAGGAATTTGCTTTGAGAATTGAATCTGAATTGGAGGGAAGACGGCAGGAGCCGAGATTTCCTTTGAAAATAAACAGACCTTTCGTCTCGAAATTTTTCACCGAATTTTATGATAGGAACAGCTGTTGCTGGCTTGTCTTCCACAATTTCTTTACCTCCTACACGAGAATATCACCACTGAACAACTACACCGAGAGGTTGTTTCCTTCGTCTTATCTCTCATAACCAGACCTTGGAAACTTATTTAAAACGCTAAAAAATCAGAAGAAAATTAGTTTTCCTAAAACGGCTTAAATTATAAATTATTATGAAATTTTAAAATACAATTTTGAATAATGTGAACGAATGGAATAAGAAATTTTGTTTTTCTCACAAAAAAACTAATTGTCCTTTTAGAAACATTGTTTCTTAATACAAATAATATATTATGCACAAAATTAGCTTAATTGTTTCTTCTTTCATGCGATGATGTTTTTATTAAAATATTTGTATCCCAAAAGTTTTAAAATTGAAAATGTGTCAAGATTTCACAAAATGCAGTTTCATTTTTAAATACATTTCCGGGGTTTGGTCATATTTGAGATGCTAAGACTGAATGTAAAGATTCCCTGGGACTTGATAGAGAACGATGTTGCATATTCTTCCGCAAAGATTTTGTAGAGTCATCAGGAGTGTAGCAGAATAATGAGAAGTGAGGGATTGTAAATGTTCTTCGTTTATTTTATGGAGCATTTCGGCTGTCCTAAAATCACCGCCTTTGATACCATTCATTTCACCAGGCAATCATCACTTCTTATTGATTTCCCTGGCAGTCAGTCTTCTTTTCTATGGCTTCCCTCCTCCAACACTAACATTGTAAAATTCTACCGAAATAAACGAAACTGTAGAATAACAAGCGAGACTCGAGAATTCCATCTGGTCATAAAGACATCCCCGCTCCTATCACCTTCATATCAATCCCTCTGAAGGAAGAACAATAAGCCACTATTAGTCAATCTTTGCGTAAATATCGCAACTAAAGTTGCCAAATCCTTTTTCTATTAAGTCGTACCAGGGAATCAATCTCATGCATTCCATGCACGGAAAATCTCATTCTTTCCTCAACCCATGGGCTATAATATTATAATAAGATCTTCTCTCGGAGCATCTCTACAACTTTTTAAGATTAATTCATATTTGAACAAAAAAATTACTTTTGGTTAAAAATAAATAGTTGACTAAAACATAATTTCGCCAAAAGCAAGAAGTTAAGGATAGACCTTTTTCGACCAGCTTGCCTCAAATCCGTTTTGTGAGCTCTTGTGACAGATTTTCCATGACTGAATGGAGAGTTAAGTTATAGGTATCTGTATTACGGATTGCTGTAGTGTGCTTCTGTTGCAGTAGAAATAAACGATTGTCTTGAACACACTAAACCATAAACATAGGCGAGATTTTATGAGTTGGAGTCCATTTGTTGGCCACACAGAGCGAAGTAGGCACACGGAATTTCCACTGTAAACATCCAAAAAAAGGTTGAAATGTTGTGTAAGTATTTATAACAATTCTGAAGTTTTCTTGTTTGAAATTCAACAGTGTTCTGCTTTCCAGGGCACGGAGGAGTGTTCGGCCCATTGATGCACCAACCTTGGTTCGACCCCGCCGCGGCCTACATGGCCTACAACTGGGAATGTCTTCGTCGTCAAGAGGCGCTTTCCGCTGCAGCTTCCGCCGTGTCAAATCCTTACAAACTGCACGGAACGTCCCCACCCCTCGTCACCGCCTCCGCAATCCTAACCCCCGAACTCTCCCGGGGTCTCTCCGCTTCCAACAACAACAATTCCTCGGATTTTTCATCGTCGTCTTCTTTCCTCCCCGTAGCGCCATCGTCGTCTTCCCTGGCACCTGGAATTCAAATCCAAATCCCGCCACTGCCACAACTTCTCACTCCGCCCACGCCTACAGCAACTCACGCGCTACTTACCAGTAATCCGAATTTGACGCCGCCGTCTGTCCCGCCTCCTCCACTGGCCAATGGCAACATCCACCATCTTACCCACCACCACCACATCCCGCCCTCCATCCTCCATAGTCATCATCTCCTCTCCAACGGCAATGGCGCCGTCGGGATTTCAAATGGAGGTTCGTCCAATCATGCGCACACAACGACAACAACGACGCATTCGACCAAGAAACACAAGAGTGATGTCAAGTCCGCCTTCCAAACAGTCAAACCGAAGGACAACAACTCCGGCGGCATCGGCCCCACCCCCACATCAACCGTCACCTCTAGTGCTCCTTCCAAAGGCGTCTGGCGACCTTATTGACCTTCCCGTTTATTTTGACTACACAACAATATTATGATGCCACGATGGGCGCGAAATACAAAATTAGAATTTCTACCAAACGAGGAGTTATTTTTAATTACTTGATGATACAAAGGATTCCTCACGGTCCAGTAGTCAGCACGAGAAAATCAATCAGTTATACGATGAGATTATACGATATCTACATTATCCTACGTAGTTTTTAATTTCTGTATTATCAACCATATTTATGATCAATGCACACAATATTCTGTAATTATTACACATTTTTAGTAATATCTAAAGTTTGGCTTTATTACGAGATTTCGGTTGTATTTAAATGTTTTGTGAATATGTCGCAAAAATAATATTCTGTATGTATGTAATGTACCAAAAGGCAAAGGGGAATTGTTACGTAATTTAATTAATTATAATGAAATAGTTAATTATAATTATTATTACTACGTTCAGAATAAATATAGTAATATATACACAGATATACGAAAGTCTTAATTAGTAAAGAAATACAAAACTAGAAGAAGAATTACTTAAAGAAGATGGAAATACTTAAACCTATACCTACTACCTACAAGTGCCATAAAGACTTGCGTATTCACCTTAACTAATTGTAAGATACATTCTAATAATGAGCAATTACTAACGCAGAAATGTATTTATTATAAATTGTGTACTGTAACTTTTAGTTTATAAGCAACATATTATTGTTCATAATATCGTTCTCTTTACTGGTGTTTGTACGTTTCACGAATAACATCACAATTTCACTGTATAATCTTTCCTACGAGTCCAAGAATAATTACTCTCATCTTTGTCACTTAAATGACTGCATATGTATAGATTTATTCAAAATTTCCAAACGGTTATTAATACAAAATTGGCTGGGGTATTGATAAAAAACTGAAGTATGTTTAAGAAAACGCAAGTAAGCAGCATCCGTACACACCTTTAGCTGGATGATAGGGTTCCTTGAAAAAGCTGTTACAAGTCAGGAGATTGAGAGGTGTGAAATCCCTGGAGAGTTCGGTTGATATTCTTATCAAAATAGATTTGTTGGTATCCTTTCGACAAATTAACCAAGTCAAGCTGCTACACGAACCAGGCATGCAGAATTTACAAGAGAAGTCTACACAAAATATTTTCTGTGTTTGTGCTAAACTTAAAGATTTAGTATTTAGTTAAGTAGAGGCAGATGATACTTCCATTTCACCAACATCCTAACAGGCAACATTGCATTGCTGGCCAAGTGAATAAAATGGATTAAAGAGATGAAGTACAACAGAGCAGAACTAATTCGGCAATCTTTTGGAGAACAAGTTCGGTATCAGTCACTCACCACCTCAATCTCTGCAGCTCTTCCGAATTTTATCAACCCGTCAAATTGGGTAAAGGTCCTTCTATTGAGTTTTGAATTCCCCAGCATTATTCAGTGTCGTTCAAAAATTTGCAAGCTAAAACATCCTACAGGTAACACAAGTAGTAGTAGCAGCTGATAGTATTAAAATATGACTTTAGTTCAATCAGTAATGAAACTTTCTTTTTCTGTTAGAGACATTATCATAGAAATGTACCGCACAAAACATTTCTGTCCCAAATTCTAAGCCTTGGTAAAACATTAATTATGATAACTGGGAGAGAAATTGAGAGAATATCCAAACACCTCTGCGCTGCTGTCCAGAGTCCAAAATTCATCATCAACATCAAATTGTCGTCATAAGCAATTCAAAAAACTTGCATGGCTAAAAAATAAATTGACGCCACTCCTAGGGATAGTTTTAGCTGGAATTTTTGGAGGTTGTTTTCACGCAGTCGCTGCCACCGCCGGGTTTTCACCGGAGTAAAAACGTGAAATTAAAAATAGAATGAAAAGGAAAAAGATTCTAATTTTTATGGACATGTGAGGGGAGTGACTATTTACTCAAGAAAGATATCCAAAATGAATTTTGAATGTTCATTTCTTTCAACTTTTGTGACTTGAACAAGAGACAGCAGAAATCGCACCAGCACGTGACATGACCATTATAAAAACTGGTGCAACTGAAGTTCTGTTTTTGGAGTTACGGTGCTGTAGTGTGCAAACTTCAGAGGGGGATGAAAAAATGGACACAACAGAGATGGATTACGGACTATTTAAAAGGAAGTAGGTGGCCCATATATAGCCATCTTCTGCCCTATGTGTATGTGTATCTGTATCAGTATGTATAAGAGATGAGACATTCAGTGTGAGAGTGGCAGCCACGGTTTCGGATTTTCGATATTTCCCACGGAGAAAATGTATTAAAAAATTATTAAAAAATGGGAATTATGTAAAAAAAAAAAGATTTTAATATTTTACATCCAATTAAATCTCAATGTTAGTCACTTTTAACGCTAAAAAATTATCACTCGTCGGTAGATAGTTCCCGCCATACTGTGATAGAAAAAACTTTCATGGTGGGTTTTTTTCTTTTAAAATGCTTAAATGTAGTTAAAGTTAACAGTACAGTTAAATGTAGTTTCAATTGGAAATTTTTGAGCAGTTGTAGCGATATCACAGAAACTGGTGGAAATGTCTATATCAAAAGTGGTCAAACGGCATCTGTATAAAAACACGGTCTTTGTGTGTTGAGACGATTTGGTTTACTTGCATTGTATTACATCCTATCTATTATGGGTTGTCCTATCTTTCGGTTACTTAGTGGTACCAAATGTGGCTTCCCTCTCTGTTTTTTACACTCCGACCGACCGACGACCGACTAAGATCCACAGACAAATCCTCCTCATTTCTTCTTCCACTTGTTTTCTTTTTTCATTCTCTCCTTCCACTTTTGCAAATACAAGGATGACACCAACCAACAAATGCACATTTCTTCTCCATTACCATCCGCCATCCAGCAAACACTCATTCTCTTCAAATAGTGCACACAGTACTGTTTGTTCTATTAAATCCTGTTTCTTCTACTACGTGTATAGATACATCTTGGTAAAGCCCCTTAAAATCTCTTCCTTTGACTTGCTGAGTCTTTCGTGTCGCAGTTTCAGACATTTTTTGCAACATTTAGGCTCAATGAAAGGGAAGTAATAAATGTCTTGTTCTTGTAAGCATCTTTTATCTCAATTTGGACCCAAACCGTCTCCACTGCAGAAACCAACAAATTCATATTTACTCTCTTCTTTAATAAACACATCCTTTCATTTTAGAATCTTATTTTCATATATATTTGCACTCCGCAAGGTCCTGTTTGACGTTTGCCAACATTTGGCAAATTAAGACAATTTTGACCATTTGTCAAATGTCAATTAAGATTTTTTAAATTGTTAGTTCAGTTAGGGCTTGCAAACAGTAAATCGTAATAATTTAGTAATAAAAGTAAACAACAAATAGGAAATCTGACTTTTTGTAGTGGAAATCAGACTTTTAATAATTATTTCCATATAACTTATATCACCTTCCACGAATACCAGTAGCATTTTCCTAAATGAAAATTATGATAAAAAAGAAAAAAAGGCAGTTTCTAAGAACTGCTCAAAAAGCTCTTTTTGTTTCTTTGTAATAGAGCGTTGAGCGTAGAGAGATTTAAATGGGACAATGTTAGGAAGACAATGATGCAGAAAACTGTGCATGCTAATTTGGTTGATAGTAGTGCAGTAGCATTTAGTAGTGTTATAAACGACAGTGGGAGTAAAAAAGATAAGGGAAACCGCATTTTTAGCTCAGGTCGGTTGGTCCAGAAAAAAAGAGGGAGGGAGTGATAGTAGGAGACACGCGTGTAATGAGTCTGAAGTTGTTGCATGGCAATTGGAAGAACAGAAGAATAATGATCTCCTTACATGAGTCCTTTTTGTATCTCTTTCCTCACATTCACACTCACATAAATACCTCAAACAATCCTCTTTTCTCTTCTTCACCACGGCCGTAACCAGGAGGGTCATGAGGGCAACCGCCCCCAAAACCAATCGGTGAAAAGACAAAATAAATCTCAAAATTTCTAAAAATCTCCAATTTTTAAGTTTTGTGAGTGCCTCTAAAATATTTTGCGGTTCAGGCCCTGATTTTGACCTAATTTAAACTGGCCCAAAAACCAGAAAAGGACTATTTTTCAGTTTGGTGTGCCCTTCTTGAAATAATTTGTGGTTTCGGTCCTGTTGTTGACTACCTCAGTGACACACACGGCGATGCGAGAGCACTTTCCCCGAAACGAAGTAAGTCAAGTTAGTGAAGAATGCGGGAGAGTGTTAAGAGCTTATTGCTTATGGCACTAATGTCTATTATTCATTAGGTACTTAGCGCTTTTCCACGAATTCCCCTTCTTAATGTCTTCTCTAGTATTCCGTCCTCTGCTGACTGACTGAATGGCTACATACTTACATACATGTAACAACATCCACCCATCCTCATAGAACATAGAAAAGACTTCTACACGAATTAAATCTCCAATTTCATCTTAAAACAAACATCAACAAAGTCAGATTTTCCAACTAAACAGAACATCTTTTGTATTGAATCTCAGTCTGTCTGTATTAAGTCACACTGGTAAATATGGCAGATTTTAAATGAACATGTGCAAACAGTGGCCCAAATGACGAATCAATACATTCATAATATTATGGGTGTTTGATTTCTGAATATTTGTTGGTGAATACTGACTACTTTCTAAATTAAAATTCAGTACGAGTGAAAATATTCCAGGATCATTAGATATTAAACTTAGACATTATTATTGTGTAAAATTGTAGGTCACTGTAAAGTCTCCGGGGTGTTTTAAAACAAACCGAATTTCAAAAATGTTACCTTCGACAGAGTGTAATAATACTACGCCGTGTAGATCAGAGACTATATATATGTGGTAGTCCAACTGATTCATCGGGCCGGGTTAGAATTTCTCAACGATTTCAATACAGTAAATTAAAATGGGCTTAATTAGCCTAGATTTAAATATCTTAAGGATCCGGTACTCCATTCAAAAAATATTGTATAAAACCCAAAACTTTTACATGATTGAGTTGAATGTCAGAATGAATTGAATGGAATATCATATTCTCACATTAAACATATAGATATCCTAATTATGCACACTTTCATAAACTACATTAATACCATGGATAAATCCTTCCTTATTTAGTAATTAGTGCAATTATAGTCTCATTCATATCATTCAGTGAGACTAGTCCATCCGATGCAGTTCATCTATTGGCGGATTCATCAGTTAGACTACAACATATACACCAAATCAAGCTTTGTCTACACAAATACATTGCTACATATATTAGTTTCACCTGACGATGTACTTTAGTACTTTGTCATTGAGACGGATTTCATCTCAACTTCCGTCCAACTCTTCAGAATAGTTTTCCAATAAGTAGTTGTCGTCACACACCAAACTGCAAATGGTCAGATGAGAAAGAATTTGAATTTACTCGCTCAGCAACTCCAACGAGAGAATTCTATTCAAATTGGACTGGACAAAAGACGGGCGTGAAGAATTCTAGAAATTCAATCTCGTCACCCTCCGTCGCCCTGTCCATCTCATTCACACAACACGATCGAGTAATAAATGAAACGAACAATCCAGAAACCTGCTCCAATTCAATTCAAAGAGATTCAAATTACTTTTTATTACTTCAACGAATTCAAAACTAAATACTATTACTACTACTTCCTTATAATATTATATAAGTATTTATATATGTAACGTTTTTTGACCAATCTAAATATTTTTGATATAATTTCCTCTATTCAAAATACTCCCGATATATTTGGCTGATTTTAAGAAATATATATATTTGGGGGAAAGTAAATAAATACATTTGCAATGTTTAGTAATAAAGGAGAGGAAAGCAGGAACATTTCGTGTCGTTATTTATTCATATGCAAAATGGAGCCAACAGCCAAATCAAAATTATCATAACATGACGAATGCATTGTTGAATAACTCTTCGGGTTGTTATTCGAGATCGTCGACTATGGCCTGTGATTAAAAAGGAGATAGGGTCAGGAAGTCTGGGTACCTTCTATTATTGTTATTTTGATGAGATTGGTAATTTGCATGGCGCAGGGGAATCGTGGTCTGGTTTTGGCTGCCTAGCTCACATCTGGGCGATTACGCTATGGTTGTCCCTTTTTGCATAATCTGTGAATAATATTATTGCCACATTAGCCAAGGGATTGAAGGGCAGAGCGTGACTCTCATTAGCCATGTCATTTCAGGGATCAGCTGACAACTCAATTTCACTCCACATCTGTGTGCATATAATCACATTCTTTTCATCCAGATGATCACAACTTGCCAAGTTACACGCACTAATCTGAGCTACAATATTCTAAGCTAATAATAACCGTTTCTATTTTCTGATTGCTTTTCACCCTTTTCATCTCTTCTCGTTCGACTCTCCAGTTGCCAGGGCGTTTTTAAGCAAAAATGAACAATCATTTCTAGCCTAAGCTTTGCAATGTAAATACCAATTTATTCTTCATAATATTTTCCGAAATAAATTACAATAATAAAAAGTGTTTCCTTATAATATTTCCTTGAAGCAAAAAACTCAGAAATAATTTAATCAGAGATTCACTTCATCAGAAAAACTAGATTTTAAAAATATTTTTTTTAAATAACGTAGCTTTTTAAAAAAAATAATAATAGCCAACTAGTTAAACGTCAAAAAATTTAAAAATAAAATTTTTCTTAAGAACCATTTTTTATAAAAAATTTACTTTTTCGAGAAATATTTTCGTGGATTTTATAAAAACCCAACCAGAAAATGTTCTTAAAACTTAAATAATTTCCTTACAAAATTTTAATCGAGATATATAATATAATAATGCTAAAACTAATAATAATATAACATTTTCTTAAAATATATGTTCTTGAGTGTTGCTAGTAAAATTACATGTTCATTTCCATTTGTAAAAAAGAATTTTTTCTTATTTAGCGCAAAATCGGAGCCAATAATGGATTTATATGCGTTAACTTAGTAATATTGTTTATATGCTGCAGATTTGTACAATAACATGATAACAGTGAATACCGAATTGTGTTGAGAGTCGACTTTATATCAAGTTACAATCGCTGAAAGACATCAGAAATGAGCATAGGGATGAATTAATGCCGAAGGCTAGGAAATGAAACCACTTAAAGATGAGATAATCAAATAATAAGAGAGGACGGACTTATATAGGAACTAGTGAACCCAGCTAAGGGGGCAAATCTAGCACTCACGAGAAATTCAGCAGGCCACCCATCACAGTAATAAAAACAATTTCGAAAACATCCCATTAGGTTGTTAACTTTGTAAATACAAAGTTCATTTAAATTAATACACCTTTATTTTCTACAGTGGTTGGAAAAATTAGCTGCAGCCCCAACTTCCTGATAAAAAGGAATTCCCTTCACCAAAATAATAACTGTAGATAGTAGCATCAAATACAGGGAACAATAAAAGACTATTTCCGAAAAAAACTCCCAAAAAGTTACCAAAACTTTTAAAATCGAAAAAATAAGATTCCCTCTAGGATTTTGGAAAAACGTTCAAATCCCATGAGTACAACTTACGAATAAACATTTTTAAAGAATAGTTAATTACCCAGTGCTGTTATTTAATTCTACAAAAAGATATCCCAACTGGCACAAAGGAATTAAGAGGGTAGTAAAAAGTAAACTTAGCTCTATTAAAAAATGTTGAATAAGTTTTTCGATATTATAGCAGAACCAATTTGGGTTAGAAGTTTTGAAATGCTATTTAATACGCACATTACGATCATTACGAAATGTTCCCTTTCGCTAATCATTTCCATTCGATCCCCAGTCACCATTCAACCTTCTTATGTAAACTATTATTATTTAGATGTTATAACAATAATATGTAACGACCTAACGACTCATTTCGTTGATTTAGAGGAACTGGGCTTGCGCATTTTACTTTTTTTGCTTTTAAGGAGCCTGCATATATTCCGTGTGCAGTTGATGGGAGGAGGGGATACCCAAAAGTGTTGCAGTCAGCACTTGCGTTGCACATGTGGGAGGGGGTTTTGCTTTACGTAATATATGCAGATTTCCTAGGTTCTCCCTACACACGTACATATATATATATATAGACAGGTAAATTTATCAAGTCTGCGATTATATATAGAGATACTATAAAGTATTCAATAAAATGTACAAACAGCTGTAGTTATTTCGATAAATTCTAGTTATCAGTAAAATTCTGTAAATTGGGTATGAATTCTGTGAATTGTATGAATAAATATAAATATATTTTAAAGTTAAAACTGTAAAAAGCTATATACTATATAAAATTATAAACTCAAAATATAAACTCCTGCTAAACCATATAACTATAATAAAGCTAGCCATCTAAAATTATTAGTGTTCCAAAACATCCATTCCCCCGTTCATTAGAAAGACAATGGTCATATGGCACAATACAATAGGCTTTTATCTTTGACGGGAACTCGAAGCCGAGAAAATCAAAGTGGGAGGTTCAACTGGATGATACCTTGTCTTCGTAGTGAATAGGGGAATGGATGTTTTGGAACACTAATACATACATGGCACATCAACCACCTTCTTCCATTGCATTCGAATAATCATAAAACTTTTACTTGACGAAATTAACTGTAGTAATAAATAAATAAATATGATGTACAGGACGTAGTATAGGGATTTTCCATCCTTAAAGTATAAACAAGAAGGAGGCAGGCAGGCAGGGTAGGGACAGGCCAAAATGGGGTGAGTTTACGGTATTGTTTGAGTGATCTGTATGCACGTAGACACAACTCGTTGAACTCAGGACCTTTCGCTCCTGGATACGAGACATTTCGGATCACTGGGGTTAAAGATTCCACATTTATTATTCACATATGCTTATAAAGTATAGTACTCTATATAGGGGATACGTATTTATACAGAGTTACCATATTTGTAGTATTAGTTACTCCGAAGTGCAATCGTGATGCAGTGATGATGTCAGACAGAATGGGAATTATTGAGAAGCATCTGTTGTTGGTCTCCCTCCCCTAATTTTGGAATAAGGCTACATACAAGTATGAGTATAGGACAAGGGGAGAAAGCACAAAATCCAGTTCGTCAACATACACAACTTAAGGCTTGTCGTACGCTACCACTAAGCAACTAGCGGAATTCGTTTGAAGTAGTAAAAATGTACAGGAGTTAGAACGAAACTAGAGATTGAGTAGAAATGTCTGACTTGCTTCACCGGCATATTCAAACAGATGAACCAATTCCATTCTCATACAACTGACAGTTTTCGAGTTTTCTTACGCTTTCAACTACAGTTATCTTTGCGTACGATTAGCAATGGAAAAAGAAATTTGCAATCCACATGGAACCCGAAAAAACCCAGAAACCCCGTCTTTGTCGGTTGCAACGGTAGCAGTATTTTAATACATTCTTACATGATAATATTATAAATCATGCATTATTTAGATTGTATTATATTAGTTCAATGATCAATAATAAATTAAATACATCATGTTTGTCGATTTCAGATGTCGGTGGTCAAGGCAGCTAGCTCTCTGAACTCTACTGATTACTTAAATCTTGTAATGGAACTAATTAATAAAAGCCCTTTCGATGACGACCAGCTGCTAAAAGTGAAAAATCATGCTCAGAATACTTTGAAGAGAAAGAAAAAGCAGACGAAAAGTTAAAGTCGTCCACTGTGGGTGTTGGGGTGAGTGAAGTACCATGTACAGTATTTTCGAGTGCCCCAAACCTCACTTCTTTAAAACCGTCTCCGGCATTTTCTTCGGTAATTTTAAGCTTTTTATAAAATTCATATATTTAATCATAAAATATCATAATTTCATAAATTTCAATAATTGCGTTTATTTATAGACAAATTTTATTTATCGTGGGGACTTAATCGTATCTGGTGAGAACATGTACTTAGATATTGAAAATGTGACAGAAGCTAACACCCACAATTCTCTGCCAGCGTCAGTTGCCGTCGTCGACAAACACGGACGATTAATTTTCTGGGCAATAGTCAAACACGGTAATATTTGTCGGTACAACACTGCATTGACTGGAATTGACAAAGAAAAACTGGGGTCTGGAATAAGTTATGATATAGTAAGTTATTTATTGATTATTGCGAATTATGGCTAGTCAAAATTTAAGAATTTTACATGGAATCCTCACTTTATTTTACAGCGTTGTAATAATTAAAAGTAGAGTTAAATTTCAATCTTTATTACAGGTACGACAAATGCTACAAACCTGTATTGAAGGAAAATTAGTTATAGGATTTGCCATTTCCAATGATTTAAAAACTTTGAAAATTGCTCATCAAAAAACCGAGGATCTTCAAGACTTTTTCGGGACAAGAAAAATACTGCAATATCTGCAGAAGACTTAGGTGTACATTTTCTAGGGAAAAATATTCAAGAAAACCCCGCCGGACTTCCTCATCATTGCTGCATCAGAGATGCAAGATTAGCAGCTTTATGTCACAAAAAAAGCGAAGTTTTTTAACCAAGTATCCAAACAAGGCTCGCTTCGAATGCGATGATTTAGACAAACACCGCGACATAAAGCCATCTAGAAAAGTTAATCCTAAAACCATAAAGTGGGAAGGGTGTTCTAAAGGTTGTGCATTGAAAGAAACATTTGCCAGTGGTAAGAAAAAACAAAAGCTATGCCGAAATATGCTGGGAGGATTCAAAAAAATCAATTTTGACAACTTTGAGTTTGGAGGTACGTTTTCTGGTGAAATTGATGATGACGATGATAATTGGGAATAATGTGAACTTAACAATTCTTAGATTTTTGATAATCTATTACATTTATTTTTTAATTAGCTAATAATAAAATTAACCAAGCTGTCAGTTACCCGTTACGGTTTGTTCTATCGTCTTTAATATTTTTACAACTTCTTTAACATTTAATTAAGGACAAATGTAAGTTAAATTTTGAAATAATAAAATTAAAATGGTTCAAGAAAAATAATAACTACGTAAAACTGTTACTTATCATTCATTTAAAAATTGAATCACTGGGATGGATTTTAATAAAGTAGAAAAGGCAAACCAAAATATTGGTAATGGGTGAGTACAAAGCATGATAGTATAAAGCATTATATATTCGACAGCCCATCCAAAGATGTGCATTGCTTTTTTAAAACTTTTCGAGGAGGAATGTTTTCTTTGTTCCGCTTTGAAAGTTTTTTATTAATTGCATCTTTGCGATACTGTGGCTGTCTGATTGGCATATTGCGATTAGAACGCGAGTTAATTATCTCTGGAGCTACATCTTCTTCATAAAACTTTAAAAATTTAGTGTACATTTTTTTCCATTGTGTATGGATATAGAACTCCATTTACGACAACAAATTGCCCTTTTTCTCTTGCTAATTTCTGTTCCAACCTCCCATTTTCGGCTATCTCTTCTTTTAACGCTTGACTCCATTTCTCCGTTGTTACAGCTTTATAGTTTTGATATGTCCTATGACTAGGAAATGACACTCGAGAACGTGAAACAAATTTTTACTACCTTCATAACTTGATGCTCCGGCGAGGGTTCCCCATGATAGGGCTTCGTTAACAGTCAGATTACAATTTAAATCGGTGTCAACTTCTTCTTCCAGCGACAATATTCACATTGAATGGTGAAAATGGAACGCATTCCCAAAAGTTTTTCATCAGCAATATATCCCACTCCTTTTGGACAGACTTTGCCATGGTTCATTGCTAATTGCATACAGTATTCCAGCGATGTAATTGACATTAACCGTCTCCCCTTCATTCGTACATCTATTGGTTCTGGTGTTGTAATGGGTGGATTTGTTTGCTGTTGTGGAATGTCAACTGGGGTGGATTGTTTTTCTGTACCATTTTGATTTTTTGTTCTCTGCAGTAGTTTATGGGGATTCTTTCTTTTACCGCTATGGATGCCTCTGTATTTTGGCATTCTAAAATACAAACATAAAATTATTGTAATGCAAGACCTTACCGGGAAACTATAATATATATGGATTTATAGTAGATGTAATTAATAGCTGTAAAACTGTTAATAATACCTTTCTTTAATTCGTGACAACTAAAATCACTCGGATGTATTTTACGTTTTACTCCTCTCGATTTTTCAAACTAAATGTTGTACTGCATTGGTCTCTTGTTGGATAACTAAAACAAATGCAATATACGTATTAATTGGAATGATTACAGAGCTGGTTAAGAAGAATCAATTCGTCTATTCAATAATATTTTTTTAATGTTTGATTTAAAATATTCAGTTATATAATACCTTTTGGGAGTTAGTGCGAAAATCACTCGGATGTATTTTACTGACTACTCCACTCGATTTTTGAACAATTGTAATTTCTGAACATACTTGCCCATTTTTAATAAAGTACACATATTGTTTTTCAAGGCTCACGAATATCACACAGCTGACTCAGTAAATTAAATGTTGAATACCCAAGTTCTTTAATGTTTACCAAATAATATTTTTGCTTTTGTAGATATTCCTGGTATTTACAAACACCGACCTTACACCGATTTATCAAATGAAAAGAAATATTGGTGTCAATCCGTCAATTGCAATCAATAGCATAGCACAATTAGTAATGTCAATTTACAAGTAAAGAGCCAGATGTTCGGTTTCTGTACACAATTTTGCATTGAATGTATGCATTGAATGAATGTAGAATGAATAGCAATAGTATTGTTATGGCTGCAAGGGGCACATGACTTTTCCGCTCTGTCGTTCTTCCGTGTAGAGTATTATACTTGAAATTCAAATTTTTCGTCTGTGTTTCAGTTCGTATAATTCAAAAACGGGTCAACTGAAAATTTTCACATTTTGAACATAAGTTTGTTTCATATTTATCTCGGACCTATGACGCTCACTTTTCTAACATTTCTATTATTTGCTATGTTATTCATTTATAAACATTTGCCGCCGAAATATATTACATTTTTTTATTTTAACCTAGTCGGGTGACCTTTAGAGGTCAAAATTGTAAAGTTTTCTCGAACTTAGGTCCGAGCAGGATAATTTATCTTTATTTTAAGGCATCATACGTCCAGATTGACCCAATATTAGTCGAGTTATTCAGACTGAAAGAGAGTGGGAAAACACATACAAAAGCACCTGTGTACGACGCACCTTAACATATTAGATCTATCATCTCGTTCGGGGAAAAGATTTCTATTACATAAATATTTATAAATTACCATTTCACGGAACGTTTTACGAATATTTTAATCCGGATTTTACTTTTAAGGATTTTAAGGATGGAAAATCCAACTTTTTATTTTGACTGAAAATGGAACAAGCAAGGCTTCATGAAAATATCTCAAAGCTGGGCATAATATCAATATGTAGTAGTTTGCTTGCTTTCCGAATCACGTTATGGGACTGGCGGAGTAAAGTTCGCTTTTTAATTAGATTACATCAACTTTGTTCACAGCCACAGTTTCGGTGGAAGTTGCTTGAATATTTGGGAATTGGGAAGTTTATACGCGGAATTGTCTACACGTTAGTCAAATTATAATCTATAGTGCATTGTGCGAAAGAACTAATAATACTAATAATGAATTCGTTATTAATTAATATTTAGCCATTGGAAAGAGCTCTCTCGAACATGAATAGACAAATTATTATCTTATCCGCTTAGTACATTGCTACAAAGTAGTATGTGTAGACCAAGAGGGACATCATCACGTACATACGTGCCTGTATAAAACACCCACAACCAAGACATTGTATAAGGTGAGTTCATGAATACTTGTGCTATTCGATAGTATTTGCTATTGTCTTCGGAAATATTTTATTATTTCATTTTTTAAGTTATATTGTAATATAACTTTTAATAAAGGTTTTGCAGTAATAAACAAACTTGGAATCTAATCTAAATATTATCGATGAAATACACAATTTCTATTTGATTGTATTTTCAATTAGCAATACACATAAGATAGTAAAAGCGATATGTTAGCTTGTGGATTGTGGTTGGAGGTTTGCAGATGAAGACAGGAATGTCATCTTCCAATTGAAGGTCCAACTTTCCGTTTGCCTTCCTCTCGCCCGATGGGAAATGCTTCTCTCCCCCACTCCCAGTACCAATTCCCATCTTATCATTATACATCAAAATCTCAACTTGAACAGAATCTTAAAATCTCAACTTGAACAAAATCATAAAATCTCAACTTGAATCTCAACTGTCTCAATTCTCAACTTTATTTCGTTTACCTGCCTAGGGCCTACTAACTTTAGTAGTATCTAGTACCTACGCCTACGATTCATGTTCATTTATCCACAACTAGTCTGCCGCATGTACATACATATAGTAAAAATAATATAAGGTTGTGTTACTTTGTTTAAATTATTTTAATTTATACTTGGAAATTCTAAATGCCTCAAATCTTTGTCCATTATTGCATAACAACATGGTGATGTTAAAAAATTATTGTTTTTTAAAAGTACGGTTTAGTGGGAACACAAGTGAGACAAACTTTAAAAGCAGAACAGAGTACACATTGAGAAAAATATCAGCGAAAACTCGAGCATTCTCTAAAATCAAGAATTTTGTTTGCTTTCTCATGATTTTTAAAAATTTCAGTTTCATAAATCGTATAGGGAGAAATGATATAATTATCATTTATAAACCTATTTATACATACCTACAAAAATTACAATGATATTGTCACTAAAATACCAAAAACATCCCAACCCTATCCGTATTCTTATAATCCTTCTTGGGATCATTATGTTAAAATGTGGAAATGCTGTACCTACTATCAACTAATTAAAATTAGCGTATCTCAGCCACGTATGCACAACATGAAGTGATTTCATTGAATTTATTAATGTAATTTGGGATGCAAATGAATTTTATTTTGGTGACAATTCGATTGTTTTATGTGAAACATTAAATATGGCATGCCACTATAGAAATACAAAGTTGACCAAATTGTTATTGTCGTAAGATGGTCAGAATGATTGTGGTCGAGCACCCTTGAAATTGAAGAGTGCATTCTGAAGTTGACAAACTTGTAGTGAATCGAATTGGATAATTAGTTGCGAAATAAAAGTGCAGCGATTACAATGTGCAATTGTTGTTGGTTGGGGGCACCGGCTTCGTAACCTTCGCAGACTTGTCATTACTGTTCGGTCTACCAGTAATTAGAAATAATTAGAGTACTCATTGCCTCATCCAAATAACTAAATGCAAGAAAAGAGAAGGCAAAAGGGAGCCACACCCTCAGTCATCTTTTTATTTACTGCACATACTACTCGCTATTACTACACATCTATTTTGTGCCTACCTCTTTTACACATTATTGCACACATATGTAACTATACTACTATAACACATGTTATAGTAAGTAGAATGTGCACCAGTAAATAATTTCAGGCAGTAGCTACTGTCCATGCAGGACCAAGTTTTGAAAAATTCTCTCCCATTTAAAATTTGTAATGTTATCTTGTACTACATATTTCAAATAAATAGCCGTATTGGTTGTAATGGTATCAATGGTACAGTATTAAAATTTAGGTAAATGATGTATAAAAATTGTATTGAGTTTAATTTCTGTGGTCTTATGGTCCAACATCCATTTTTAGCTATTTCAAATTAACAGTCATTAAGGTTGAATACTGGTGAACTGTGTATAACGCTACAAAATGGCTTTTTTAAATATGTCAGACTACAATTTGCCGAATGCCTAGGTATTAGACGGCCTGAAACTACTTTTTCTTATACCTACCGCTGACAAGTATACATTATGAACTATTATGTACTTATTTAATGTCAGATGCATTGTAATCAAAGTCTCGCTGCATACATTAATACGCACAATAGGTACTATACGCCATGCTTAGATAGATGTCATCATTATGGTCTTCTGTAATAGTCAATAGTATAGTATAATAGTATATAGAATATAGTTGGATGGTTTGTATATATTTAATAAGTTGTATCTGCAGCAGTTTGGGAAAATTTGCTATGCTAATGTACCTTAGACTTATAATTTGCACTTGACAATCTCGTCACAAATATTTCTAATTTAATACATTTTCAGCCTAGAGCCCCAGTAGCCGAATCTAGATCAAAACAGACGAGTCAATTCAATCGTATCTTCAGGCATCTCATCTGCATGATCTCACCTATACTGCGTTACATAGCCATAAAACATGTTACAAAACAACAAGTTGTACAACTATTGTACTAGCTGTGGTAGTATAATTATTATATAAACATATTAATTGAATGTTGTACACCAATCTCCTGATTAAAATATAAATTATCTCATTTCGTTGCCCTATCTGACTGAGTTATTATAATATTCGCTCTGAATTCAAAGGATATTATAAATGTGTAACCATATTAAATGTAACCATAAATGTCCTAACCATATTATTATCAATATAATCTAATGTAAATGAGCAAAGTTCATGTAGTAATTTTAATTACTCATAAAGGAAAACGAATAAAATATTATTCATGAAGAAATGAGGGACCATTAGTTTTTATTGCCTAATTGCAGTCAATTCGGCGATACAAATCTCAATCTTGCAATTCAGAATTTAAATTCGTCACTGCAGCTGACAAATATGGCAAATTCTAACATGCCAAGTTCCGGATAATAGGTTTTTATTTATTTATGTACTCCTATTTTCAAGTTTTTAAAGTTGACTGTTTTATTGTCAGTTTTGCATTTTTTTAATAACAGCCATTTTTAATATCATGCCATCATCTTTGCAATTTAGATTTACAAGCTCCTATGTTGGCAATTTTAAATGTTTGCAATTTTATTGGGATTTTTTCAATTTTTAAATAATAAAGATGCTTTATGGCATTATGAGAATACAGAGAGAAAATTTAGTAAATATATTGTCAATATTTTTTACTTTTAAAAAATGCTATTCAATGAAATAATTTTGCTGTAATATAAAACGGCATCTTCATAGTACATACCAAAGTAGCTATAACAACATTCTATATAAGGTACTCTCTTCCCGTAATATTTCTGATAAAAATTCAATTTTTTCATTCTTGGGAATAAAATCGCCATTTTATTCCCAACTCGTACCTCAGTGAGGAACCCCGAATAGGGGACCATAGTTACGGTAGTGTAACCGTAACGCACTGCGATTATCGAGGAAAAAAGTTAAGTTTTATTTGAAATATTATGGCAAGAGGCTACCTGGTTAGGTTAGGTTATATTTGCCTTGGTACATACCATCTTGGAAATCGCAAATTGTTTCTTAGTTTTTCCAAAAACAAAAACCTTTTCGCCAAATTGGTTTTGCAATTTCCAGTTTAGAAACAATAATCCCTCCACAAAAAAGTTTTGACAGTTTTGCAAAACCATAAAGTTATAACTAACTGGTTTCTGTACCTACTCCTTTTTTAAGAATTTATTATGGTTTTGAATTTAGTAAATGTATCAAATAAATATTTTGGCAAGAGAAATACATGAATATCCGAAGCCTGGGCTAAAGAATGTTTGATTTATGAATGATGAAGTCATCAGCAAGCATCAACTGCATAAATCACGGATATTTTATTGTTACTCCTCGCTCGCCTCTGTTAACAATTTTACGGAGGTACATACGAATTGAGCGAGGAAAATGATTATTATGCAAGGATCGTACTCTTCGTACTCCTCATGCTCATGTTTAGCCATAGGAATTAAGCAAGACTGCAGGAATAAATTGTTAGTGAGTAAGCCAACACCTACGGAAGAAAGTCCTCGCCCTACTAGTAAACGTTTACAAATACAAAATAAATGACCGATGCTGCCTAAAATCTGTCAACAATAGAATAAAAATAAAAAGACAATAAAATTTTACCTTCAACTGATTAGCACCAAAAAAAATGGCAATAAACACATTCGGCACTTATTGTTAATTGAATAGAACAAACTAAAAGGGCCGTTAATCTAGATTTGTATTAGCGAACAATTAAAGGCCACATTACCAAAATAACAGTTTTATGGCCCAATGGCGATACTGACCTGTCTAATTCATTCATTAGCAAATAAAAAGATGTAAACATTGAAAGTAAAACAATTTACATGTGATAATGTCTCTCTGCTGTATCCTACACTTCATTGTCAGTTCATCAGTTTCACTCATTTTCATTAACAAATAAATGTGTTAGGATGTAAGACAATAACCAGTTACTCAAACAAAACTGGATGCAGTAACAATTAATAATAACACAGGCAGAAGTAGACAACCCATAAACGGTAGACAAAAGTATCGGAATGAAAACTCGGTTACATCATTTACTATGGAGTGTAAGGTTTACTCCTTCTTGTCTAGAAGTCAATAATATTATGTCGGTTTTATAAAGGACTAACCAAGGAGCTTTAACTGGTTGGGGTATCCCTTGGTTTCTCTTCGGCTGTTTTTTCATAAGGAGGGTTCAGTTAGGCACTTTACGTGAATATCTACAAGGGACGTAAAACGTCCCTTATCCGATTGTTGCCAATGACAACTGGTAGGATTTGTCCCTTATAGATGTTCACGCAAAGTGCCTAGCTGAACCCTCCTGTTAAAACTGTTGACACTCCTTGGGACTAACTATGGTTGTTTCAATATTTACACATGTTAATTGCTACTATTATTGGAACTAAATTATTGTTGGGGATAAAATACTACACCTGGACCCAAGAAGAATGGATGGAGATAATTGAATTAAAGCATGTTTATCCATGCTATTGGGATTCGAACAGTCTTAAGGTACTTCCAGTTCAAAACCTTCTGGCTTGACAATCTTGAAAATACAACTTTAAATCTATTATTAACTGAGTAATTATTGAATTCCTTCTGTGTCTTAAACCATGGATCTATTAAGGCTTGCTGAGCATTAACTGTTTTAAAAACTGATCTGCATAATTTGAGACCGAGTGAAACGTGCAAATTCCTACTCCAGACCCCCAAACTTTAAAAAATCGTACCTTTTTAATACTTGATGTTCCAATTGCTTCCAAAATCGGAACCTAACATGCCCTTGGTATTTATGCCAGGGACCAAGGATTAAAGACCTCATTTAGATATCTTTTTAAATGAGCCCAATAAGTGGAAACGCGTTTTAGCTAATAGTAAGCCGTAATGCACTTTCAAGAAATGGCAAAGGATGGACAAACTATTGCCACAAAGTATCATACGATGTGCAAATGAAGAAAGTAGTGTAAAATGATGCAGGTTTAGAAATTGAATAAGTTAGGGGCCAATGTGCCATGCCCTTTGTAAAACAATGCAATTCTCAAACTGGAAATATATATACTTTAATAATATTGCTAAAATATGCATTCCTATAGATAGTAAATTGATACATAGCGTGCATGCGTAAGGGTATAATCCTTATGATTTTAAATGCAGAAAAGAAGTGTAATATTTAATTGTATGCATCAACACTGTTAAGCGACCGATATTGAATATACACTCCTTTGATTTGCTCCATCCATCCCAAGAGAGTCAGTCCATAATTGATAAAGAGCCCTCCACGCCCTTCGCACTCAATCAAAGATAGAAAGAGAGCAGATTTTTTCCGTGTAGGTACTCTCTTGTATAGGTAAAGGTACTCGCGGTGGTGTGTCCAATGTTTACGTCTACGTGCCTCGTCGACCGACTACTTATTTGTACAAATGTGTCATATTACATGCCAATCCAGTTCAGTCCAGGTGTTACATAAATACAAGTCTACGCAAATACCACTATAATATTTTTATATAGTAGGATTATTATAAATATTGAGCTATAGGACCAGGCCCCCTTACCCAAGTAAAACAAATCGTTTTCATTCTATGATCCAATTGTTACAGATACACAATCGATATAATATAGATATAGTATTACATGGCAAAGCAATTGCACCTTTTTCGATGTGGAATTTTTGCAAGTTTCAGTGTCGCTGAATGGTGTGTATTACAAGAGTCATAATCGATGTTTATTAATTTTATTAGAAAGGGGTCGGGACACTTATCTGATGCTCCCTCCTCATTCACCTGACAGATGGTCAACTCCTAACGTGTAATTTTCAGATTATTTCAATTCAATCTGCAATTCCAGTCTTGCACACTGAAAATCGATGGCCACTAATACTAAATTGGCCGCTCTTCGACACCCCAACAATATCTCTTTAATAAAATTAGATCCACTATAAATACTCAAAAACTGAACGCAAAATGTATCAGTCATCTCGACTCGAACCAACTGACCACATCAAAAGAAATATTTTAGCTTTTTAGTTTTGAATTTGGAAAACTACAGCAATTAGCAAAATGCTCAGAGTGAGTTTCTAGTTTTTTTTGCAATCTGAATTTAAACCGAATTTCCAACTTGTTTAAAAACTCGGAAACAGTGCCAGTCAGTGATTATACAAAATTACCGGGATCTTTTAAATTTTTCCAGATCGCGTCTCTCTTGGCCCTTGTGGTTGTTGCCCGGGGACAGTTCATTAACACCGGCATTGCTGCTGGTCCAGCATATGCTCAAAGAGTTGTGGGAGCTCCAGCCGTTTACGCCCAACCCGCCTTTGCTCAAAGAGTTGTTGCCCAGCCACAAGCCGTTTACGCCCAACCCGCATACGCTCAAAGAGTTATCCAGCCCGCCGTCAGAGCTTACGCTCCAGCACCAGTAGCTGTATGTTAATATTTCAATGTTCTTTAAAAAAAATGCATACTGAATTTTTAGACCAAGTATTTAATTGAGATTTTTTCTTCTGCTAACCTTAAGTATGGCTATGGACAGGTCGCTTCTCCAGTAGCTTATGCCCAACCAGCTATTCGCGCCGTTGCCGCTGCCCCTGCTGTCGTTAAGGCTGTTGCCCCCGAACCATTCGACCCTCATCCACAATACAACTTTGGATATTCCGTCTCTGACTCTTTGACTGGAGATCAACACTCCCAAACCGAAAGTAGAGACGGTGATCGCGTCAGTGGTAAGCAAGGAAAAAAGAAATTCCTATTTAAAATCAAGAGAAAATCTTAATTTAATGTTTTCTATTCTCCAGGCCAATACTCTCTTGTTGAGCCCGATGGTTCCATCCGTACTGTCACTTACACCGCTGATGCCGTTAATGGATTCAACGCTGTCGTCGACCGTCAAGGAGCTGCCGCACCCGCCGTTGCTGTAGCCCAACCCGTTAGAGCCGTTGCTGTAAGAAAATATTATTACTAACTTATTTTTCATACTTTTTTAACCTTATTACTTAAATCAATAATATGATCGTTTTATTTTTAGGCTGTTGCCCCACGCGCCGTTTACGCTCAACCCGCAAGAGTTGTTGCTCAGCCAGCCGTTTACGCCCAACCCGCATATGCTCAAAGAGTCATTGCTCAACCCGCATTTGCTCAAAGAGTTGTTGCCCAACCTGCCTATGCCCCACAAGTTTATGCCTCTGCTCCCCGTATTGGGCTTGGTGCTAGAGTAGCCTATGCTGGTCCACCAGCCGGAGTTGGATTTTCTACCTATCACTAAATAAACTCTAGTCTGTGATTTACTATTTATTTAATTCCTCCTTTTCCTGTCTGCACTCGGGCGGGCCCGAACTTCTTCGACCCCGGTTTCAAGACTTCAACCGAGAGTTAGTTCCACGAGCTTGGATTCC
This sequence comes from Tomocerus qinae, assembly GCA_020055645.1. Taxonomy (NCBI): domain Eukaryota; kingdom Metazoa; phylum Arthropoda; class Collembola; order Entomobryomorpha; family Tomoceridae; genus Tomocerus; species Tomocerus qinae. The sequence goes on from CM034550.1 coordinate 353,009, forward strand.
TCCCTACCCCTTTGTTTTCAATTTTCCCTTTTCTTTTTAAGGTGCTTGAGGATTCAGAGTCGATTTAGATCTGCTGACTATCGAGTTGTTCTTGTTCTGCATGAATTACTCGAGAATTCTTGTCTTGCCTTTTCATCATTAATATCTGCCTATCGTGAATGTTCAACACACTCGAGCGATCTGATCTGATTTTGAAATCCAACTGTTATTTATTGTTTCTATGTTCTGAGATTTCTTCTGCTTCTTCTTGCTGCTGCACATTCTTAAATTGCCAAACAAATTCCTAAAGCGCTGCCACTTCATTTGTAATTTATGCTACTGTTCACTTTGCTTGACCGTTGACTTGTTGCTTAATTCCCTTGTTTGGGCAGATTCGTCAATTTGTTGCACTTGTCCTCCTCTAAAATCATTGTCAACGATTTGTGACTATAGCTAAACTTGAATATCTTTGATTCGATGAGGCAACTGCTAACTACAGGGCAAACGGTCTAATTCTTCTAATCTAATGTATTTATTCCTGTGAATGTAAGTCTGTGTGATTCTAAGCAGTGCTAAAGAAATCAATAAAGCCTTTTCTGAGAACAAACATTTTATAATTATTTTATCATATTAGATGCCTTAATTGAATCTCTATAATACCAGTACCACCAAAGAGGTTCTAAAAGGGTATCTTTGCGTACCACAGACTGAGATAGAGCATTACCTAACTTTGTATATGTATGGCTGGTAAAGAGAACCGAAAACAAGATGTGGATGTCCTTTCACTTAAACACCGAAAATCCGAAAACATATTGCATAAAAGAATGAATTCCATTCTGGGTTGTATTTAAAATCTTTATATATATTGCTATAACTTATACTACATTCATTTCCGATATGATTTTATTTTACCTTATAGATGCCCCCAGTAAAGTAAGACCTCCAGTACGTAACATCACCAAGTGACTTTATTCAAATCAAAACTGTGAAAACAACAACAGACTATAATTTATTCGGAAATTCTATAATGTATTCGGAAATTCTAAAGAATTTCCGAATGGATTCAGCCCTAGCCTGTAAAAAACATCAAATTGGTCAATCTCCATTTAAGTTTACAAAGGATGCCTTGGGAAATCCTATTTGTGGTAGGCTACCCGTTATACCCAGTTCGCATGAAATGTAGACAATGAAACTTTTACCACTAAAAGTCCATATAGTCTTATGTGCCTATAACTGGAGTATTGCATGCGGGCTCGGCTTAATTACCGAAAAAATTGCGTTGAAAGTATACACCTTTTCCCAGAATAACATTGAAATATCATTTTATTAATTTCAAAATCGTATAAAATTGTGTTCGCAGAAATTTTTTTGCGTGGTTCTTTTTTTGGCCGAAAGCCCCTAATGTGCACTATACATCAGCCAAAAATTACGTGCGGGCTCTATTTAGGTCAAATGATATTATTTTCTTGCAAAACCGACTAGGTATAGCTACGTATCTCTATATCCTTATATAGCTTACCTTTATACCAAGGACAGCATAGGGGTACATGCAAGGTGAGTATGGCGAATCAAGCTCATTTTACCATTGAAATGTCAGAAATAATCTACGGTCCCGGCCTGTACCCCTAGAACATGGATAAGTGTCAAATTTCAAGTAATCTTTGAGTATTGAAATAATTGCAACAATTATAATGATTTAGTATTGGGCCTCGAAATCGTGCTTAAATGCAAATGGATCATCAGATCCGCTTTCCCCGTTATAACGAAGAGGATGGGTGACCATCTTAGGAAGGATTTCTACGACGGAGTCGAATAAGTTCTGCCTCCGGAGATTGCCCAGTTCTTGGAATGAGGAGACAATTGTTGACTGACTTTGATAACTGCGTCCCTGCTCGTAATTTCATTCCAAGAACTGGGAAGGAAGAACTCTCCCTACTCCATGAACTTAGATAATCTCTACCCCGACTGGTGCCTTTCCCTTACTACGCACTGGCTACAATCGGTTTCTTCCAATCGGTCGGGGTGGAAACAAGGCGATTAGAACTAATAAAAGTTGCTGTTAAATGTTAAATAAGAAAAATTAGGACCTCCAGTGATGCACTTGTCAAAAGACAATCGATTGTAGACAAGCGACGAAACAAGCCAATTTTAGATTTAAAAATAAAAAGAAGGAATAATCTGCGGGATTTACTGCAACTATAGTTCAAATTAAACTACGTAATGTTAATTTATTTTATGATTAATGAATCAATTAGTTTCAGTAACATTAAAACGTAAATTACAATTAACCATGTATAGTACTATTATTAATAACACAATTGTTGATCATTAGTCCCGCTGCTACTTAAGCATATACTGAAGCAAAGTAAGACAAAATCTTTCATTTTACTACACACATTATATCCCGTTGTGGCTACTGGACTGCATCCATCTAATTTGACCTGGGGTGAACATCTTTTCCAAGTTCTTTTAAACACAATGACTTTTCTGCTTCGATTTTAGAACTTTGATCTGCAAGTTGGAGTTGCATTATTCTATTGTGTAACCGGTTTTAATTTAGCCTCCAAAATTCCAATACATTTTTTTTAGCTTCGCTACTTCGCTACCATCTTCAGAAAACAATAGTTTTGTTAAGGTATTAAATTGTATAAAGTGTAAAATTTGGTATTTAAGATGTTAGTAATATTAACAAGCCGATTTTAATACAATTATAGTATGGTCATGCGTACCCTTTGCCCTCCTGTTTCTTCGTTTTCGTAATCTTTTATTACTAACCGCCAACGAATTCAGCTTGCGCTTTGAAGTGGGCAATGTGCTTACCATATTATCACTTGGTGTAAAATGTAAGGCACAAAGGCCAAAATTATCTGGATTTCCAGTGAAAGCTTCCTGTAGTACAAAATCTATCCGAGACCCTCACCTATCCACTTCCCCATTATGAGGAAACAGAAGACAGTGACTGATGGTCTACCAGCTGCATTTGGATACGATTTTAATACACAACGTCCAACCATTGATAGTATTGAGATTATTTCAAAACACTAAAATAAGATTACTGCGATTCTTCGACAAGATTATGTTCTATGAAACTCAGTCAAAGCAAGGAACAAGCAGGAAGTTGGGACAGCCCGGGACCAAATGATCCCGCAGAATATTCCTGAAATAAACGCTTGATTCGTCACCTGTCTATAAATCGGTTGTCATAGTCGTGTGTACTCATCTTGGGGTACATGCCATCATTATGTCATATCATTATGCAATATTTATGTTTCCATAGAGAGACGTATTTTTGCATGTTGATAGTTTCAGCCGAGCTTGGTGCTGACCAACCCGTGGCAGATCCCCATGGAAAAATGAAAAAATGAAAAGTGGGTGGGAAAGCTCGCCAATTGACGTCATTGGCGAGTGTGTATTTAAATTGAGATCCCCAAGTGGGGGAAATTAGGGATCGGCTGTAGTCATGTAAATTTTCCACACATTTTCACTTGTTCCGAACCCCCAATAAATCGAATAATCTGCCATTCCTTTTCTATAATATTATATTCTATATTCCTTGGTGCTGACCAAGGAAAATAAACTGCTTCCAGTCCCGCCTCCCTCCCCTTCCCCGCATCAGGTGGGTCCAGAAGTGTGAGGTCCCACCAGAGGGGCAAAAAATAATTTTTTGTTGCTAATGGAAAATGTACAGTACGCTTTAAATGGGAAAATTTATTGGAAATTAATTTTTTGAAATGAGAATTTCCCATTTAAAATGTACTGCAGGTGCAGATGACGTCTCAAAAATACTTTTTGAGATTTTCTATGTGGGAAGTTGCCACGAGTTAGCTATAATGGATGTTTTACAGATTTTTCAGATGGGGGAGGGGATTTTAACAACATTGTGCAATTACTGCAAAACACAATACATGAATTGAATATTACAAACAGAATGCACACAAAGATTAAAACTTTGCAAGGTGCCTACAACAGAATCATACTCATACTAGATACTACTGCCACCCTCGTGATACGTGCATGCAACTATTATAAATCATTTACCCCGCATAGTAATCTAAAACCACGATGTGGAAATGTGAATTATCCTGGAATTATCTACTTATCTAAAAATAAACTGCCTCCAATTCAAAAGGTTGCAAATTAATTTGTGCTCCGGTCTTTACTGGTGTATTGCAAAACGAATGTTTATATTACTAATTTTGGTAAATGATTCATGATGAGACTCCGTTGTTGTACGCAAATTACGTAAGTTTTAATCTTTGTGTGCATAATATTCATGTATCGTATTGCAAAATGTTACAAAAATCCTCCCATGTGGGGCATCTATAACATATAGAATTGAGATTATTGTTATACCAATAATCAATCAGATTGCTGGATGTCAAAAAATATCGACCAATAAAAGTGCGTATTCAGGTACAACTCCCAAATACTCCCAAATAGCCAGTACCAAGCTCGGCTGAAACTATCGGAGAGATATTCCCCGATTTTGCACCCAATTCGAATTCTACCCATACTGCCACAGAGAGGTAAGTACCCAAGTCGAAAGTAACCATGGTTATATGGTTTGGCTGCCTACTTCTCGGGGTAGTACGTAGAATACGCATTGGGTGCAAAAATCCTGGAAACCCTCTCTATGTCTTCACCTGTAAAACTAGTAAACGTACCGGCGTTAGGTGAAAAGTCAATTTATTTTGCTCTCTTTCTGCAGCCAGTTAGAATATGAAAACTGGGTGCAGACCCAGTGGGGATCGGTGGCTGTATCCACGACCACGGGCTCTTTCCCAACTAACACTAACTAACACTTACCTTAATTCACCTAAACCTCAAACTGGCTGCAGAAAGAGGCTTAATTGGCTATTGACATCACCTTACGTTTGATCCATCTTGATACCGGTAATCAACTCCAAACTAAATAAATGATTACTCTTATACTGTTGTAAAGCCCGTTGTCGGAGTTTCCGGATAACTCCGAGTTCTGGCCTCTTCCTGGTTCATGCTCTATGGTTTAATTTGTTACTAAATGTTACTATGTCAATAGTCCGTCCGTCCCCACGATAACTTTCGAATGCAATAACGGATATTGATTAAGGGTCAGGTATACACAAAATACGGGGGAATTCAATAAATAAAGGTCAAATAAATTTGATGGGTAAGTATCTATGACTACGATTTAAAATCGCATAGAGGTATAGAAATTTACTCTATGACAAGGTTGAAAAAAACTTTTTTGGCAAACTGGAAACTCCTCCGAGAATACTGGTCGTAGAAAGACAAGATTGGTCTCTAAATTCACAGAAAAACCTGGTTGAGGTCTGGTAATCAAATCTAATTCATATTCATCTCCAATTTCGAGATATTAAGGTTTTAATTTTAAATTCGCAATATCTCGAAATTGGAGATGAATGTCGTTCACACTTTATACCCGATCTCATTATAAACTTTTTTCCTCATTATTCTTCTGACAAGATTTTATAATTAAAATTTCAAAAATAAAAATAAGTGAGTTCAATTTCTTTGGTGATGATTTTCTTTCAATCATTTTCATGTTCTACATGTACATATTAGTATTACCTACCAAGCAAGATACACATTTATATTTTACATGAATACACATCGAAAGTGTGTATTAGATTTAAATTTTTGTTGTTTACTGGCATTTCCATCCAAATCAGGCAATAAGACCAGGAATTAAGCCTAATGACGAGCAAAATTCAGGCATTAGTCTTAATGCCTAGGCTTTAAGCTTAAAGACTAGTCTTTAGGCCTAACGCCTGAATTCACTTATTGCCGCTAACATATATATATGATGGTCCAGTACCGTATTTAGAAGTCGATTTCGGAGGGGGCAATGATATCATAGGACAATATATAGTGCGAAAAATTTTGGCTTATTTTGAGAAAAAATTTCCCTTTTTCTTGGATTTCGGGGGGGGGCATTTTCCCCCAATGCCCCCCCTCAATACAGCCTTGTGATGGTCCTCATTCCCATACTGCCTCCGTTTAGGAGAGCTTGTAGACCATGTTGACGGAATTATCAATCATCCAAGCCTGAATTAGTTTTTTAAAGAAAATAATGGAAAATGTACGTATTCGGTTTTATTTCAAAACAATAATATATAGCATTAGTATGAATATTTTGTGAAGTGGTAAAAGTCCCATCAAAATCCCTATATCTTGGAAGCATTGTCGACAGAATTAAAAACAGAGCGTTATTGGCGTGGCAGACAAAAATATTTTTTGAACTAATTAAGCGACTAATTGAAATCATCCCCCACTCCTGAACCCCAATCGTAAATACTTTATATTCTAGTGATAATGATAATCATAAAACTTTATGATAAGGCTTTTCTGAATTTAGTATACAAAAACAAGTCAGTTTAGTTCAATATCAAATCCTAGACTTCCTACCTGTTCGATTTTATATTGCTACAACTTTTACTACATCTTTTCAATTCCTTCGACTGTTATTGAGAACACTAGGGGTCTTGAAAAGGCTACTAAGAAGTTAGAATCGTAGATAATTAAGTAATAAAAGTAGAGAAGTGATTCGTAATTGTATCTGATGTCAATTAGAACACTCTGTCAGGCTGATTACTACGCCTATTTCTAACGACCTTTCCTGGATATACAACTTTAACAATAGGATTGTGCCCTTCCTTGTTGATCCAATTACTTTGTGCGTGGTGCTTGTACCAATTAATATTTTCAAGGAATACCTCAAATCCAAAAATACACACCTTAACTTCTCCCTTATTTCGTTGTACATACTTTGTAGTTGTCATTTTAGATAGCAGTCAATTAATTAAGAACAGGTGTATCCGCATCACTACCCTTATGCCATTCAAACAACTCACGACTCAGATTAGATTCTAAATATCTTTCTGCTTCTGACAGAATTCATTAGCTGTTATTTTCTGTGGATGTAGTTCCCTAATTGAGTTACATTTACATATCAAATATGTAACAAACTCCTGCATATTTAATTCTCTAACAAAACTTATCCTGATCTAATTAAAATTAAATTTAGTTCAGGGAGCAAAAATGAAACTTAATTGTGCATTCAGTCAAAAAAGGTTGAAAAAATTTGAAATTATATTATTTATTTCTTACAAAGGAAACTTAAAACGAAATAAAATATACTGTTCCATTTTGTTGTCTGAGAAGCTAAGCCAAGATTTTTAGCATAATTTTTTGCATCTATAACTTAATTAATTTGGTATTTGAAAAATAATTGGGCGAATCTTATAGGATTTTTTATGGAATAGTATTTAAAATGTTTAAATTGAAGATTGCATAATTTTAATTATATTTAAGAAAACGGTTTGAAAAAAATATATATATATAGTGCCATTCTGTTGTCTGGCATGTCAAGTCAGGATTTTTAGCACCAGTTAATGTAACTATAAGAAGTACAATAATTTGAAGTTGAATTTTATATGAAGAAATAAATAGTTTCAATTTGTTGTCTGTTGGATTCAATATAAACCTGAAATCTGACTTTTAACATATTTTCCATTTTAATAAAAAATGAACTTTCTTCGTTTGCTTTCCCTTTACTTGTATGAGGACGTACAATTAACTAGCAAAAACATAGATTGCTGCTTTTAAAAAATGTATTGCTTTTTGTTTGAAAAAGCTTTACATTTTCATTCCTTGATTTACACGGACGAAGTGTATCTCAAGCCTAAAAGTCTTATGTATAGGTTATTATTTATTGTTTCAACGTAAGTAATAGCAGAATAGTTAGCCCAGTCAGTTAAATAAATAAGAGTAGCAATAATTCACGAGCTAACTACAGAATAATAAGTGCTCTAAATTAATAAATAGCATTGAGCATATTATGATGGAAGGCCGACAAAAAGCCCGAATGCCGAATGTTTTTATGTAATTATGTGATTGGACATTATTGGAGGGAGTCGCCTTTATTCTTTTGCAAGGCAATAGAGCTAGGTAGACAGATTAGCATAATATTATCTAGGTACTCTGACTGTTTGGGTAGTTAGCAAAATTAGTGCAAGTAGGCAGAGTAATTAACCGGGGTTATTTCGTCTTTTAACATGCAGAGGAATGACAGTCCCATCAAGAGGGAAGCAGAGAAGCAATAAATAAATCAAAGTACACTTGCATCTACGTCATTACGGCAATGGTCATTAGTTAGACACAAAATTAAAAAAATGACCTAAATGTTAAAATAAATATCTAGAATTATAATAAAAACATAATAATATGTGATTATGTATGTAATGCTATATGCCTAGGCTAATAGTGCATTGCCAGACTAGAATTACGATCTCTGTGCGTAGACTTGATGGAGTAATGCAATGTAAACAGTTATTAAAACAATTCACTTCTTTAGACATCACCTGCCACTGCAGTTGACTCGCTCTTGATTTATTTCTTCAATGTACCCAGCTACACTGGTAACGGCTATTTCTCTTTGTGCATCTGATTATATTTACTTTACCGATGTTATGTACAAACAAAATATGCAATCAGTGCAATCTTTTGTGTCAATACCACATAATAGTAATTATATAGAGCTCTGACCGCATCGTTTTTAAAAACCGTTTTTCGTTTTCCAATTTTAAACGCTGATCATCTTTTAAAAAGCAAAGCAAAACAATTTTTTTAAATCAGAAACATTTTTGGGTATGACTCCAAGGCTTGAAATAATTAATGTAATACCTTTTAATTTATTGATTAAAAAATACATAGATGGCCACCGCCATAAATAGGTAACTAGCAATATTTGGTATGAACCAGACCTACTTAAATTGAGTACAAAAAGTATTCAAATATTTCTTCAGGAAATCAAATCCAATTCAAGAACAAGCCACTATAAAAATCCATTTCTACCAGATATTTTTCCATTGCCTTGGGCCTTGGAGTGTCACAAAACGCTGTTTGATCAAAAATTCCTCAAAATTCTTAAATGTGTTCAACAAAAAACAATTGTTTGGAAATTGGCCTCTAATAATTTTCTGGTTGCATTAAAAAAGTGAGTTTTGTGGCCCTCTAGAGTAGCTAGCTTTAGGACTTATAATATACAGATTGATTTAAAATTCATGATTAATGATTAGGGGGAGAAGGAAAACACCTGTAAAGCCTTCCACTACAGTAGGATCTTAGCGAAAAGCTTACTCAGCGTCTTTTCAGCTAGAAATAGCTCAAAATATCAAAAATCACAAAATAAATTCTGGCAGAGACAATGCTATATTAACTTGGCGAAAAACATTTTTTGTTTTGGGTTTACCTTGGAAGGATCATCCAGAATGGTCAGAGCTCTAATTGTTTGAGTGTATAACGTGCATTGGCCATTAAAACATTAAAAATTGTTTGTAATAATTAAGTAGAGCCAAAGTCATTTTTTAATTATGAGTTTTAATTGCCCATTGCCTTCATATGCATAGCGTATTTCCCAATTGATGAATGGTATTTGGTATACCTAGTAGGAATGTTGAATTGACAGAGTCCAGGAGATTATTTTATTGCATGGGACATAATAAATGATATTTAGGTAGGTACACACTCATTGGAATAAACACAATGATTTGTGCACTAATAAATGAATGGAAATGATAGGCATTTAAGTGTATGTGCACATCTACATGCAAATTATGATCTAGGGATATTATCTCGCTGATGTAGGTTAACTAGAGAAGTGCTTTGTGTACATTGGCCTTTGGTGAGTGCTACTCTAATTGTATCGATAATTACTTAAAACAAAAAACATTACATTGAATTATAGCAAATGGGTACATAAAGCTTTTACTTCTAAGCCATCTCATTACCTACTCTACTTTCATTCCAATTAGAATTTTAGAACATTTAAAATGACATTGGACAATAATTAAAAGGAAAATATCATTCTGGATTATCAATCTCATTGACTTCGCAGAATTATGTTAATCATGTAATGCGCGAGGTGACTCTTTACCACCCGCCATGACCATAATTACCAATTTTTTAAATCAATTTAATGAAACTTCTCGGCACCAGAACTCTTGCGTGTCTAAAATCATCAATTTTATAAATGCACATTAATTTTTACATTAATCACTATCATTTTAGCTGCTATATCAATATTATTTTCCTGCTAAAAGATCCGGTCTAGAATTACCTTGGTTCTGATGAAAAAGAGAAATAACCTCAGTCAATGGGAAATACATTTATACTACTTTAAAAATTGAATTCAATGTAGAAACGCTAAAATCTTAGTTTTTAAAAAGATTGTAAGATATTTTAGTTTATCAGTAATAATATTCAATAAAAATAAATGTTTGACAACAAAAATGTGTGTACCATTGCAATTTAATTTATAATGGTGTGTGTAGTGAGTTTATAGTAATGCTTAAAGTTTTATTTATGAGTTCTGACACTTTCCGTACTGGAAAACTGTTAATCGTTGCAATTGTTACCAATTTTGTCAAGACAAATCTATAGATATCGTAAAATTGTTAATTAAATTATTTGAGTGTAATTTGATAAATTTACACGTGTAAATAGTATTAGAAGCTTAGGGGGATAGAATAGTAATTAATGATGATGTAAGAATGTAATTGACATTGTCTCAGCGTCACCTTGCAATTGTAATTGGAGTTATGAATATTGTCAAATCCTTATAGAGCAGGTTTGACTAAGTGCAGTGTTGAGTTGACTTTTGGAGTCGGACCAAATGTCTTGTCTACACTGAATGACAAGAGATAAATGCATTGGGCAAAGGGCAATTAAAAAACGTGACATTAATTGAAATGACGCACTACATAATTGGAGTAAGTAGTAGTGTTGAGATTGCAATTTTAAAATGGTGCATCTACTACTCTTCTAGAGATGTCCATCTCCACCGATAAATGTCCCTATCAAAAAACCCAATCTATTGTTTTATCAGATCTCCTACACAATCCCATGTAAGAATGGATGTGTACAAAGTCAGACGATAATTGTCGTTAATTTCGTGTAGCTATGTCGTAGACGTAACATACTTTGACACAGATACAATGATGTACAGCCACTGAGAGATACCCAAAATAGGTGACGTGCTTTGATTCTGAAGTATCTTGACTCAACTACATACACTAATTGTGATCAACTACGTACACATATCTCTGTACCTCATCCCCAGGCTTCGGACATCGACCTATGATTTATTACATTAGATTTAGATGTTGCAATCTTTGTTATTTGTAGTGCACCGATTTAAAACATTCCATGTATGGGGTAGCAGGATATTTTACAAAAAAAGTTTTGTACAACACTTTTAACAAAATTCTTTAAAAACATGCTAGCTTTTTAAAAATGATACTGGGAAATATTTTTATAAGTAATGTAATAATAAAAATAAACAAGAAAATATATTTTAAAGTAGTATCAGGAGGTTGGCGTGCACAAACATTTATGAAAGTTATACAATTTATGCCAATTAATTTTATATTTTTTATCAAATGAATTACAACTCGTGAAATGTTGTATGGCTTTGCATTTGTAGCATTTATAGAATATGGTCAAAATTTTGTGAGATTTATATATAATAATAGTAATTTGAAATTCTATTGAGCACGCAAACTTGCTAGTAAATATTTTTCAGAGTAATGTTAGACAGCAATTTTAATAAAAAGTAATATTCTAGCAATATATTCTGTGATGTGAGTAGTATATCTTCGTTAGACTTTGTTAAATAGCATACAGTTGCAGGGAATTTAAATGCTGTTATTAGTATTAGTAAAAAATCTAGCTGTGGATATTTTGCTATCTGGAAATATTTCGATAATTTCAGAACTGAAAAATCAATTTCAATAAAATAAGGATATTCGTACATGTTTTTCAGTGTTTTCTAATTTTTGTTCCATTTTAATATATATTATACTCTCCAATTTGCCTTTCTTACATTTTAAAAGAATTATGCATGTGAAATTTGTCGTTCCGACAAAATTAATATTTTGGCTATGTTTTATCCATTTTTAGAAAATACAAGAGGCGATTTATTTTGGCGAAATAAATAAATATCCGAGGCATGGGATTTCATTGATATAAAACAAAGCAGTAAATAAATATGTGGATTATGGATCTATAAGAAGAGTGTTGGTAATTCGTGTAGAGATGTATAATACAGAGAGTCAGGTGGCATAGGCGATAATTTCTGTGCGATAGAGCAGATAGTTGTCAAACAAGAGTTGATTGCTATTCCATTTGCACATGGACACGCATTATTGGGCTGCGAGTGTATATAGTAGGGTTAAGTAAGTGTATACGCAGTTGGATTGACTGAGTCAGTGGAATAAAATGATCATGTTGCTCTAATTACTGTAAAACAAGACAGGGCTACTAGCATTGTTTGGATGATTGTTACACAGTGCATATAATAAGTGTGTTTATGTACGCGGTGCATATAATATTATGTCCATAATCCATCAATCCCTCCATTTTAGTGCTATTGTGTCTGTAATGAAGAAATGAGTAGTCGTAAGTAAGTAAAGTAGCAATCAATAGGAGATTGCTCGAATTAAATTCATTGGCGACCTGAGTAAAAGTATTTACTGCTACAATTAATCAGGAGACCAACCTAAGGATATACCAAAAGAACTACACTGTACAGCACACGTTCACCTTCACTTTGTATACGCGTAACAATGGATTATAATTAAGAAGCCCAAGTACTAATGCCATTGTTTTGTCCTTCTGTCTGTTCGTCCGGAATTACGATAACCACAAGTGTATATTTAAATACATTTGTGGTAAATTTTTAAAGTAAATTAAAGTATAATAAAGTTTAAATAAAGGCAACGTTGGTTAATTGGTAAAATCTCACACACTGAAAAGCTACAAAAGCTAAAATTTAATTTAAAATAAGTTTAAAAGATTTTTTACATTTTGAATGTCTCGCTTAATTTCATTTTGCCTCTATGTTTAAATTACCTCAAGTTATCAAAACAGTAAAAATTGGATGCAGATAAAATTGGGTTCACATGTATAAAAGTTCCACGCTGAGTCTAAGTTTGGAAAAGAGAATAAAATGCGGGTAACCAATGGATAAAAATAGCAGTAAATAGTTGTAATAAAAGCTGTGAAGACATATTATTGATTTCGATACTTTGGTGTACCGTTTGGTTAGAGTTAGTGAAATGGTAAAGTGAAGTAGTAGTTAGTGGGATCATGATCCGATGTGAGATAATCAACGCTGTGAGATCATCCCCTACGAGAAGAACGTGTTTAAATTGCCTTTTGTGTGTCTGTGGAATCTCCTCATTGTTCTCTTGTCAATTCATTCCCACTCATTACTTACAGATTACATTTGCATTCATTGCGCATTAAGAATTAGCATTAGCGCTCCGTTATGTAATACAATCAAAGCATAGCTCTACTTAGACTAACGCTTTCATTCTCGGCTAGTAACCTTTCTTTGGATTAAAAGCCGACATCACATCAGGTGACATGATTGGACTTGACGTATTCCACACAAAGCACTGTCCACACTATACTCATTTATAAATTCATTCTACACATATCTTATTTATGTGTCCAAACTCTGTTTGTATCAAAACTGACCAAGGAACATCAACAATTTCTAAATCCTCATCTTTAAGTTATAATGCCATGCAGATTTCATGTTGTTAGGCAAGTTTATTTTTCCAAAATTTTGGGTTTGAAAGAAAGGTTTTTTTTTGCAAGCCCAGTACATTCGTAAAAATACTGCTTATTGGTTTGCATTTTAATTGTCAATACATACTGTGGGTGTTTTAAAACAAACGGTTTGTTTCTGACTACATGGAAATCTCTGATAGCTTATCTCAGAAGCTAAATATTTAAATATCGTGTCGCTTTAGCAGAAAGGTCTAGCGTAATTCCCAATAAATTCTGCTTCCACTAAAGAACCATTTACCAAATTGTCAGTTGACACGATCCGCTTGTTTCTGCCTTTTAAATGGTTTAGGCGAGACATTCTACTGGCATTATTAGCAATTCTGAATTTGCAGTAGAGTCTCCTCCCTGTTATTAAATGTGCTCTCAATTGGACAAGAAAGAGGTTCGTTGTACACTAAATCCTGAGCATTCTTTTATTTGCAATGTTTTGCAAAGCTATTTATTTTGCTTATCTCTAACTGTCGGCTGTGTGCTTGTGGAATTCGCAATCCTCCAAAGTAATACAAGGTGCAATCGCTTCACAAGCCCAGGAACAATTATCTGCATGGAAAACATGATCACATCATCGGAATGTCTTGAATGATCTCTGCGTAATCCTCTATGCGTTGCTCTATGTACACACAGATGCAAACAAAGATACCTTAATTTAGTAATCTATACCAACTCCATAATATTAGTCTGTTCAACTCACATTTGCAAACAGGTGAAGAAAGATTAAAAAGGATCACTTAACTTGATCACACAACAGATTTGTCTGTCTATAGTACTACTAATGTGTCTACATTCCTACTGCTACTTGTTGTTACAGGTAGGAATATATATCCCTATATGATATAGTATGTGTGACTGTCTGCTAATCCGACAACATAATTTTAAAGCAACTTAGGCATACGCTAAAAATTTAATTTTTACATGTCTATAGCGTTTTTAAATGCAAAATATTTTAACACAAAATTGTTTTACTAAATAAACTCAAGGAAAATATAATTGGAAATTCGATATTTTGTCAAGTTTAATTAGAAGCTAAAAATATCAAGGCAAATTAAAACAACATAACAATATCTAAGGTTAAAATAATATTTTTACATATTTCTTAAAAGTTAAAGGAGGCTTTTAAAAATTCTCAGTATTCAAAATCTAAAATATTTTTAAAGACAAAATTAATGCCACAAGTTTAAAGAAATCTTAAAACTTTTTCCGACATTCAATAACCTTATGGGTAGGGATACCAAGAAAGAATCGTAGAATTTAATGAGTACGGAAGAAGTAAAGACAATTCTTTTGAAAACAAAAGTAGTAAACGACACCCCTTTTAATGCGTATCACTACTACCTAAATCTTAAATACCAATTATCTTGTGTAATTAGTCAAGCGTTCATGTTCATCATATATCAATATTCCGGCATAATTTTCAAACTAGCCTTCTCGATTAATCGTGGCCTTGAATATAAGTGGGACTCACCCGTGTTATTAAGTAGTATCATTAATTAATTAATCTTAATTAACTATATAGTAGTATTTCTTTAGAAGTCCTGTAGTCACTAGACCACCCATATCTGACCGAGTATGCAACTGGGCTTTGTCATATGAATATATAGTGTGTGTATGTAGTGAAAATGCTACTACCTTGCTTTTGGCACGAGAATTATTGGAGTAAATGAGATTAATAAGCATAATATATAAGTACTTACGTGTACGGATTTTACATTATCTAATCTGGATTAAGGTTGACTTATACAATTATTTTCCTTGTCAATTAAGAACTTTGGTTTGTTTGCTTAAGAAAGAGTACCTTATGATTTGTCTGTGCAGACAGCCCAATCAATTCTCTCAATCATTTATTTATGCAAAACGATTTCTTGATCTTTATATTATCTGTTGTCATTTCACTATATCTTATTACTGCAATAAATTCTATTTCCAATTTAAGTTAAGCCGTTTCTTCTAACTTATAGCCCTCGACCAACAGATTAGTTCTTCAAGTATGTCTATCCCTTAGCTATTAGGTAGCACTCTTCTAAGAGTGGCCTATGACTATTATTTCCATGTAACTTGTAATTGTCTTTGCACACAGGTGTGTGTAGGGGTAATCATAACGTAGTATGCAATATTAAAGCAGTAGAATTCCAATTAAACTACTACCTAGGTTATCATTATGTAAAAGTTCAAGTGTAGCAGCGCCGTACGCGTTCGTTCGACGCTTATCATAAGAAGAAGGAATGAAGGTTGCTCTCCCCCGATCGAAGCCATCAGATTCAGCCTAATTTTAATTTCTTAATGAACGACGTTGCGAGTGGAAGGGCTGCGGTTCGAAATTCAATCGTATAAATACCAATCACTGCTCAACACAAATTCAGACATTCACCGACCTCTCAGATCTACGGATCCATCTCACTCAACTGCTCAGCAGTCACCGCAATACAAATCTCTTTATCAACAAAGAATTTTTGTGATATTTTCCAAAAAGTGATACTTACTCCAATCAAAATGATGAAGGTTCGTTCCTCGATTATTTTGTGACTTTTTTTCGGTTTTTTGTGCTCTCTTGCCGTGTGCACATTTGTCAATTCAAAGGATCGTGCTGACTTGTTTTTATTTAAATAGATTGCCGTTTTCTTTGCCTTGGTGGCTGTTGCTGCTGCCCGTCCTCAATTGCTCGCTGGAGGAGGAGTAAGTTCCCTAGGAATAAAAATCTAATTTTGTTTATTAATTACCAACAGGTATTTTAATTTGTGATTCTTTGTTCTGCACCGTAGTATGGTTACCCACAGGTTGCCGGCATTGCCCATGCCCCAGTAGGAATTGCCCATGCTCCAGTAGGAATTGCCCAGTACGCACGCCCAGTAGCCCATGCTGTTGCCGCTCCAGTTGGAATCGCCCACGCTCCAGTAAAATAAAATACTAAACATAACTATTCACCCGCTAAATACTGTCAATAACTTATGGAAATTTTAATTGACCCTCTTGCTCTCTTTACTAACCTGAAGTATGGTTACCCACAGGTCGCTTTGGCTCGCCCAGCTGTTGCCGTTGCCCACGCTCCAGTCGCCGTCGCCCACGCCCCAGTATGAAATAATTTTGGCTACTAATTTATTTAAAATCATTCGGTTGTGAAAATTTTCCTTTGTTCTGAATAGGCTGTCGTTAAGGCTGTTGCCCCTGAGCCATTCGACCCCCATCCACAATACAACTTCGGATACTCTGTCTCTGACTCCATCACCGGAGACCAACATAGCCAACACGAAAGCAGGGATGGCGATCTCGTTAAAGGTGATTAAAGCTAAACCATTCTTGAAGAATCCGAATTTTAATGCATGAAATACTAATGGCTCCAATTAATGTTGTAGGCCAATACTCCCTCGTTGAGCCCGATGGTTCCATCCGTACCGTCACCTACACCTCCGATGCCGTCAATGGATTCAACGCCGTCGTCGACAGATCCCCACCAACTGCCGTTGTTAAAGCTCCAGTCGCCGTCGCCCACGCACCAGTAAGTGAAAATTGTGTATTTAAATGAAAAATGCTACAATTTTCGTATTTATTATATTTGAAATATTTTAAACTTAGGTCGCTGTTGCTCACGCACCTGTCGTCGCCCACGCTCCAATCCGCGCTATTGCTGCTGCCCCAGTAAACCCCTAATACAATACAAATGATATTTGCATGCTAATTATTTGTCAGATATTGTAATTTTCAATTTGTTCTCTTTTGCTAACCCAAAGTATGGTTATCAACAGGTTGCTCACGCCGTCGCTGCCCATCCAGTCCGCGCTATCGCCGCCGCTCCCGCCTACGCCGCTGGTCCAGCTTACTACCATTAAAACTTAGCTTTTAAGTTATAACAAATTCAAATTAGCATTTTATGTAAATTTTAAATATAGTATTCACTACCTGTACCTTTTTTACTGTACACAACTTGATCATTGACCTGTCCGACCCTTTCAAACGAGCTTTTTTACTTCTTCCTCTTCTGTCTGCATTTTCAATGGATTGGACCAAATTCTCTTCTCCTATCCAAAGTGATGACCTTTTCAGACTTATAATTGGTTTTCCTATTTTTACTTGTTTTTACACTTTTTTCAATTTCTACTCTCCGACTTGACTTTGCCCACTCTGTTTTATGTTCCTATTTCCTAATTATTGGAGAAAACTGAAAATAAATCGAGTATATAATAATATATGCTGTAAAATAATTCCCTTTTGCGTCTTTCACATCTTTTTATTAATCATTATGGGCCTCTAATGTAATATAAAATAATATTAACATGGAATTACATTTTGTAATTTATAAATTCAAAATGAATGGCTTGGGTTACAGGAAACGCTACAATTTTAACTGATTGGTTCAGTGTTTAATGGTATACACCTTAATGTACCTAAGACTGTAAGTATTTTAGGGTTCGAAAGTGAAGGAGTCGCATCATCATAAACTACAAACATTTGTAACGAATTGTAGCTGAACTGCTACAATTCGTTACAAATGTTTGTCGTTCTTACAAATCAAAGTGATAACAGATTTTGGTCGAAGACTACACATCATAGTCTCTAAGGTATAAACGGAGCCCTTGTAAATACCAAAATCCCATTTTGTAATTTAAAAATGAATCAACTTGAGACATGGGTCGCAAGAAATGATGTCATTGTAGTTGTAGGTTGAAAATTTCCCATATGATGCCAGGTGATACTCCTTGAAACAGGCTTTCGAACGGTATACGACTAGTTAGTGTAGCTAAGTGGGAATCTCTAGCAATGGAAATTTTATAGTTTGAACTGTTTATACAATGTTTGAAGAATATCTTATATGGAAAATAAGAAAATTGTCGCTTATGATCCTATGTTCGAAAATCGCTTATGATTTACTGTCTCTGCAAAAAATAAATACTTCCCACTTCCCGTGTATTAGCAAGGCTTTTACCTAGCCGAAAGATCGTGTCAGGGACAACAATTGTTTCAAGGCACAAAATTCTTCCAGAGTTTTTCACACATGTTATGTAAAATCATATAGGAAATTTATGAATAGTATAAATTATACCTATGTAAAGATACTAATTCTAACCCAGAGTGGAATTCCTTGTATTATGTAATATGTTTTCGGTTATTTAGAAGAAATGGACATGCACATTATGCTTTTCAGCTCTGTTTACCAGAGATACATACATAGCCCAGGTAAGTAAATTTATTACTTTATATCAGATTCACCACTATAACATTTTAAAATACATTTATTATTAGGAAAATTGCATACACATCACTACAATTAGTATCACAATTACTTTCAATGAATTATTCTAAAAAGGAGTACATGTATAGAAATAGTTTCTTATTTTAATAACTATTTCAAAAATAATAATAATTATTTTTGTTCTAATTTATTTTGAGTGCAAAATAATATTTCTGCACGAAGTTTCAAACAGTAAAAATATAACAATAGTTTTAAAATTAGACACATTTATTTGGGAGTTTGGAAACAATAATTTTTTGAGCTTTTATAATTATTTACGTAAAAATTGAAAGTATTAGGACTATATTTAGAATTCAACAATCTAAAGGAACGTGAAAACAAATATTTATAAATGCAATAGCTTTCTAATAATTCCAGGTAAAACGTTTGGTACTATTCTGTAGCTTGAAAACCCTAGTTAATGAGTGATTTTGTTTGATTTCTCAGGATTAATGTTTCATCATTCTCTGCCAAGGTGCGTAGACCATTTTTCTGATAGCATGAGCAGCAGACTACAAGTAATCAAATATTACAAATTATTGTTACAATACCAAATCATACTTACTTATAAAAGTTAATATAATTCGGCACTATTGTTAACCTGAACATAATCCCCGTAGGCATGTCGAGTCCTGCGAAGAAATCCCATCATCGGGCCAAACACGGGGCCACTCTGCTCTGTCAAGTCAATTCCATTTGGATCCTGTTCAAATTCATTGAAGATTTACCAAAATGGCCAAATGAAAGTATGTCGAATTTCGGGATTTTTAATTTAGACTTACGAGATCCATCCACGGTTGATCGGGAGTGGGTGCTGAATAAACTAGAGCAATGACTATTCCTATAACAAATAAAACTTGGCACAATTTGGCCATTTTGGATTAAATAAGTATTTTCAATTTCTTTTCAAAAGTTAGGAGGAGAGGGTTTTGTGTGTTTGTGTTGTGAGTCAGAGTGACACTTGGAGTTTAGGAATTGCAAGAGCAGAATTTATAAATTCTGAAGACTCTCCACTTTCACTGTCTGTAGGAAAACTTCCTTTCTTTCATCATTTCCGTTCCACCACATGAACTCATTATACCCTCATTCATACAATAAACACGTTCATTCACTTTTTATGTTCTCGCTATAACGTCTCCCGCAGGATAGGATTCTTATTTCTAGAGGAGTTCCGTAGAGAATAATTATTGGTACGTACTTGCCTATGCTTTATGATAAATTGAAGATGTGTAATTCACTTTCATGCAAATTGATGTCAGATTTGTATTTAGCTATGCATTGTAATCATTAATCATGATGATTAGACATGGTATATGCAAAGTGTAGTACAAAGTTTTATGTAGTGGATGAGCATCAAGTAAATTGCGTTAAAAAGGATGCAGAATCCAGTTAGTTAAACCGGATTTTCTAGGGAAAGTTGCTATTGAACTTGCAATTATGACAGAGTAGTGGTGGAACTATATGAACATTTAACTACGTACCTACGTTATTGTAGTAAAATTGTAACCGTATTGACT
Source organism: Tomocerus qinae (assembly GCA_020055645.1). Classification (NCBI taxonomy): domain Eukaryota; kingdom Metazoa; phylum Arthropoda; class Collembola; order Entomobryomorpha; family Tomoceridae; genus Tomocerus; species Tomocerus qinae. Next base: position 373,364 of record CM034550.1, read on the forward strand.
TCGTACTACGGAGTTGGTAGTAAACGTACATACCAATTCACTTGTTCTCCATTACTTATACTACTGGTACATTGACACTATATTGGCGTAATAATTATAGGCACATTATTGGCCACATAAGTAGTGCAGTGTTCCAATTCGCTATAATACTATCATTTGCCAGCAGTTTGTATATACACCAATATACAGGGTATGCAGTTAGGAAATTTAGCCAAATCTTTCTGGAGTTGCTGATGTTGTGTCGTCATTCTAGAATTTATTTTATAAGACCTAAGTGCTTCTAACAAATATTGCAATTTTCTTATAAATTCTCAATATAGCATTCCAAATAAATTAACTTACAAATGAGAATATCTTATTTTTAGCAGGGATTTTTGGTGTTTCCTAAATCCTTGCTGATTATTTTACAGCTCCCTGTATTTACATCAATTGCAGTTGACGATGACGTACAAGTTCAAACATTGTCGAAATGGTGTGTGTAACAGTTACATTTATTGCCTTATATCTCAGTTATTAAGTATAGTTTTATATGAGTTAGCGATAACTATGTTACATAGAAGTACTTGCAGTGTAGTAATAATAGAGCACGATCTTGAACATCTACTTATTTGTGCCGTCTCTCAATATCAAATTGTCTTCAGATTTTCGTGTCATCCACATTCAAATTATGCGTATATAGATGTTCATTTTGTTTTAAAACCTCAAACACAGAAACAGTGGCTGATATATAGCTTAGCGTGATTATGTAGACCTTTTTATTTACTTTTTTGTTTTTATGACTATGTGGTCTTGCCTCGCCACGTTTCATTGTGGTCACTCTTCTAATGAAACGTGGCGTCATTGTGGTTATTACCTGTCCTAGAAAAAAACTGGATATAGTTGAGAGCTAGTGTTAGAAATTATATTATTTCTCCCTAAATTGTAAAACGACACGTGACCTATTATAAATTTCAAAAATTTCATTAACAATTTATGTAATGTGTAGAGTAAATTTGTAATTGCTATATGGACATAGCAGTAGAGATAACTTAAAAGTATCATTTTTTAAGGAAGGAGCGACATCAAATAGACGAGTGAGAGAGATCCAGATATAGCCAATGACATCAGAGACATCAACTTGGTCTTTGCACAGTTACATAAATCCGAATCGCAAAGACATTCGGTTCCTCTAACTCCGTTTTCGTTGAAGTCTACGCAGCCAAACTCCTTTTTGTTACCTACATTTTGGAAGCAGGATCTTTCTACTTCTGTCCTTCCTGTTTCTTCATTAGTACCTTTAAATTTTGCACAAAACATCCTCCAGTTGGAATCACTTCTTGCATAACAATCCTGTTCAGTAATTCTTACGCAGTTGCCCGAACAGACGTAACACTTGAGACGACCTATTTTATAATCAAATCATCAATTGTGCATAATTTTCTTCAACATGTCTCAATTTTCAGTGGTCTTAAAACCAAAAATGTCGAACTCTATTACTGCTTTTACCATAACAAGCAGTTGGAAGTGCTACCAGTAGGAACACGATAAACAACTTCATTTTGATGCAGTCAGAAATCGGGATTCTCAAAGGTTTCCCTAAATACCGTAGAGGGCGAAATAGTTAAATCTTCACCAACAGTCATACAAAGATAGGTGCAAAATAATGTTGAAAATAAAACCGCCCACAGAAGTAAAGATTGAAAAGTAAAGGTTGTAGTAACTAGCGATAGTTTGTTACTATGGTGCAATCATCGGCCAACTGTCAATAACCGTGGTTATGAGATTCAAACATTCCATATTGGCTACAACTTAGAATATTTGAATTTATTAGATAGAACAAAGAACAATGGATTGATATTGAACAGCATTGTAGAATAAATCGTTGGTTGCATTCGTTCAGATTCTGATTGACCTCAGAGACTGTCCTTTAATGACAGCCATAGTCATAAAAATGAAATGGAAACTCTTTTAGCAATCAATAAGTTGTAATGTGAGCTTTGTTAGAAGATAAAATCAATGGAAGCATAGCATAACACAATGTAGCTATTTAGCTGGGTCTACAGCTATTTGTTGTATAGCGCAAGTTCCCTAATAACAAAATGATAGTAGAAATTGAAATAGAAAACTTGAAGAGTTAATGTCTGACAGGTCTTGCATGCATGTTGTTCTCTAAAATAAAAGGTAAATAGAAGCTTTCAAAGAAACAAAGAAAATATGCTGGCAATTCTCACAAATTAAATTCTTCCTCTTAGGTAGATTATTTCTTGGTCCTCTCCACTACCTGCCACAACTATACACTAAATACATAATAATATTACATTAATTACTTAGTAGGGAGAACATAGCCTAATTCAGAGAAACCTAACAGACTTGTCTACTTCACTAAGGCTTCGTTCATTGACTTGTTCAGTCTGTCTCCAATAATATTATCTCCTTTTATTTCTCTGTAATTCATAACATAATATAATGCACTCATTTATCTGCTATAGAAGACATAATATACCTCTATTAGACAATTTAGAAAGTTACTAGGAAAATCCTAAGCCAAGTCTACTATTCTCCTCTACAAGTACACAATGTTATTTGTTTTGAAATTAATTATTAGACCAGGCACACAAAACATTGGGTCTAATCTAAAATATATTACTTATTTGTTTTCCCTGAGTTTTTTGTAAAATGTAAGCAAAATATTTGCCTAAATATGGAATTTTATACATATATACATTTTATATTTTTTATAACGCACATAATACATATAACCTCACGAGACTGGGCGGATTTGCCGCTGGGAGTATACATTTACATGGATTATTTCTGTTTAGGTTTACTAGGTTAGGTTAAGCCAAGTTAGGGGATTACGGCAGATTAACCCTCGTCTGTTATCAAAAAAATTGTATCAGTGACAAGTGACATGATTATGAGTGAATGCCAAGGTCAACCGAATCATGAGTACAGCCACTGCTATTATGTCTGCCTTTACAAATTGTTTGAAAGTCATATATAATATTTATTATACATTATAATAACTACAATCGGTTTACTTACAGATAGGTTGGTTTCTTTCTTTTCACAGTCCATTTCTGTCAAACATTCTTGGTTGTCAATAATATTTGTAAAAGGTATTTTACACGATGATATTAGCTCGGAAATTTGTTATCAATTCATTAGTTAAAGGGGAATTACAAGAGAGTGATCTAAAAATCGTGGAGGAGAAGTTGTCAGAAGAATTAGAGGATGGAGGTTGTAAATAATTTCCAAATGGGTTATAATTTCCGAACATACAACTTATTTGGCTTTTTATTGCAGAAATTTTGTGTAAAGCAGAATGGTATTCTGTGGACCCATACATTCGCCTAATTCTGGTAAATTCAACTGTAGGCCAAGTTGTTCCTGGATCGCAAGTGGCAAGGTAAATTGATATTGGGTTCAATAATTTCACAAGCCCAATAAATAAATAAATAAATAAACGGTTATCATGAGCATACAATTTAGTCGGCAAGTTACATTTAAGAAACCAGAAAATTAATTGTAGGGGAATTCCAAGATTTTAATTTAAATTTTTCAGGGTTTTCAAAAGCCGCTGTCCAGAATTTCCGGTAGGGAGCCTCATCATTGGACAGTTTGGTTGGCGAGGCATGAAAGTTTTCAATTTTTCACATTTTTAACCTCATTTACAATCTTAATTGTTGCAGCACTTGATTTGAATAAAAAATATTGCAAGTGTAACTGGACCATTTATTACAGACTGGACGATTCACAAACCTGAAGATGATAGCCAACGTAATTTTTGGACTATGAATAAGCTTCCGGACTTAAAAGGCGTAGACGCCTCCTATGGGCTCGGAGTATTAGGAATGCCAGGGTAAACGACCGAAATGAATCATTATGCAGAAATGCTTATTTCCTTAATCTTTTTACTGTAATAAATAATTTTGTTTCTACTTTAAATAATAATTTACAGCGTGACAGCGTTTGGTGGATACCTTAAAATTAGAGCCCCCAAAAAAGGAGAGACAGTTGTTGTATCCTCTGCTGCGGGGGCCGTTGGGAGTATCGTTGGACAATTGTCTAAACTTCACGGTAGCTACTTTGATTCATTTTTCACTTCTATTGATTCTTTGGAAGAAATAATAAAATGTAAATAAATGGTGACAGATTGCAAAGTTGTGGGGATAACTGGCTCTGATGAAAAAGTGTTGATGCTCAAGCAACTTGGATTTGACTATGCATTCAACTACAAAACGGAAAATATTCAAGAGGCTTTGGAAAAATCTTGTCCGGAAGGAGTAGATGTCTACTTTGATAATGTAAAAATGATATTTTTTTTCCTCAATATCAGTAATTCGCCTATAGAAATTATTCCCTTTAATTTATTATCATAGTATATTTATTAATTTACATTTCATCTAAGTAAGGTAAGTATTTAAATGTTTAATTTGAAGTGATTACTATAAAATTACCCTTTAAATGTTTATGCTGACTAGAAATCAAGGAAAAATGTATATTATTACGTGTATTTTCTTATTAGCTGATTAATTGTACAAGTGCGGTTTCTAAAATTGCTATCGTTGTGGCTGCAGGTTGGTGGCTTTATTTCTGCTCAAGTGATTCGTAATATGAATGAGTACGGAGAAATTTTCTTTTGTGGTGCCATCGCTTCTTACAATGAAATAGACAATAATCCCCAAGGAATTCCTCCATTAGGCGAGTGCCTATATTAAAATTAAATAATTATTAATGTTTATGATTTTAATTTATGCATTCGAATCTTGCCTAATGGAGTGTCAATCAAAAATGTATCTTTTTAATTTGCAGTTCCAATGGATTATTTTGCTATGCTCAGCAAACAAGTGAGGGTAACTTGTTTTAACACCAACCGATGGCAGGCAGAGTGGTTCCACTTTCTTGATGAATTGCGAGATCTCATTCTACAGGTTTAGGAAAATTGCTAGCATTTTTTTTATTTATGTTCTAGTTTTTATTTTACTTTTACGTTTTTAGCATAAGTTAGCCTGCAAGTAGAGGATTTCTAAAAATAATATTGTCGTGATTTTTGTGTAGGGAAAAATTCAAGTTAAAGAGAGCAATTACAACGGATTCGAAAATCTTCCAACGGCCTTCCTGGACATGATGAATGGGAAAAACATTGGCAAAACTAATGTCAAAGCATAAATTGTATTTAGCTATAGTTTGCAGAGCTTGCAAATATAATAATAAAATATAAATGCCATAAATAACATGCAGTAGATGTAATGCTATATGAAATATAATATTTAAAAGCAGAGAAATGATGCTGCAGTTGAGATAGATCGTAGAAGTGAAGAATCGAATGACGAAGATTGCGAGAGACAACAACCTGCAAGAAATTCCTATAAATAGGCAAGGCAGACCACACCACCTTTTCCCAACCAATCCGAAGCGAGTGTGTGTCTTTCTACTCATTCATATTTTATGGTTTATTGTTATCACTTTGCAATTCCAAGTATGTAATAAAGTTACAATAATTATAGGTACTTTGTGACTAAACCCAATTGACATTTTTCTACTCTACATTATTTAACTTTACTATTGTTTCTCTTTTTCAGTAGAAAGTTTCCAAACAATGCATTCATTTTGCAATTTCGATGAAGGCCTTATCTCAATTTTAATAACCAAAGAATTTAGGCAAACATTAAAAATGAAATGATGATTTATTCTACAAAGAACGAACATAAAATACGAATTCCCCTGCATCCACCAAATAGTTATCAGTATCGTTTATCTTTGAATGACTTTTATCTAGTATATTATTATGCATTCAAATTGCATCACTCAGAGTAGATATGTATTTAATATTATGGAATTATGCTACGCTGTATGAGATGAGAGAAGTATGAAAACCAAATGAATATTATCAAAATGCTCCAGTCCTACAATTTTATTCCAAATGCAAACAACGCTTCCCTAATAGTCTGATTTAAAGTTATCGAAGGAGTGGTAGTTGATGAAAATATTTAATTTTGAGTCGGAAGATAATTATCGACAAATTTCGGCAACTTCCTTCTGATTCACAATTATTGTCTACAATATGATTTTCTACTACACAATTTCAAGTAAGATTTTTAAAGAAGTTTTAGCAACAAAACGATTGCTAATGGATTACTACTTGTCACATCGCATAGGCTTTTTGAATGTTGTACACCTAATAATGTTGAGATGTAAGTGATATTAACTATTTAATTTGTTTTCAATGGTAGAAATAGATCTGACAGGTGTAAAGATGATAATTAATGACGAGGCATTAAAAAGAATAATAATTATTTATAAACGTGTGGTAATGGGAATTATTTCATTTTTATGAAGAGTAGAAAGGAAATCTAAGACGTGAAGAAGAGCACGTAGGCCGGTGTCTTTACAGATTAGCGAAAGACATGCAATGCTTGTAGTATATACCTGAGTTGGCTTTCTTTCAGTTGCTAAAAATGTATTAGTTGCACTCAGAACAGTTAATCGCATTACAGTGTAGCACTCAGTCGAAAGGATGTTTGATGAGCAGACAGAGGCTAGTTGGCATATAAATAAAATCGAGGAAGTGCATGTGAATATACGTTATGTGTATGCTCTACATTCGCGATATTCCGTGTACATGAATAATCGTTGACGATTGACGTGACGACTTTTTCTTTGCGTTCCTTGTCCCGATGATTGACTTGCCGACTTTGTATCCCACGCCAAAGGAAAGTTCATAATGCCACTTACTCCCAATGTAATCTCATGCTACATTATAACATTTTACCTATCACACTGACATAAAAAATTAATACTATGCAATAATTTCCACTATAACATTAATTATGGATCACTTGCAGACTAATTATATAAGAATAAATAATTATATAAGAATAAATAAGGATAAAAAATTAGCCATTTTTTATTATTGGGACACAATAATAATTTCATTTTTTGATTACCTTTGATGTATTAGTATTCTGTGCTAATTATTAAGGTATGTAATATGATGTGGGAAGAACCTGTCAACGACCATCTTTAGCATGCACGTAATACTACAAATAATTAATCTACAACTGAATAGGACAAATGCTAATGACTGACTTTCATGAAAAGAATAACACGAACAATAATCTTACTCTTTCGGTATGTGCGAATTTTGAGGACATTTTTTTAGTCTTGGTCATATTGAACCTACAAATTACAATTTGTTAATTTACATTCTATCATCTTTGTGTAAAATCTAAGTACACTTGTCATTATCTTGTCAAAAGGCAAGTAAATCTAACTAGACTTTATTGCCTACTTCCTACAGCCCTGTGTAGTTATTTTTATGGCATTGCGTTGAATTGGTAGCATGACAAACGTATTTGGATTTCCAGCACAACCGGACATGAACCTTTCCTGGCCAGACATAAAATTAGCATATTTTTGAGAAATAACCATACTAATAAGTGAAGTTCAGCCCGATGAACTGGTGATAGGTTTAGATAAATTTTGATTCGTGTGTAAATATCAGTTTGTTGATCTTTGAGTACTCCATACATGGCTTAAAAGAAGTTGGGACTAAACCTTCGAACAGCTCAGGTAGGGTCAGTATAGTTTGGGTCTATCCAGGGAGGAAGGGACACCGCCACAAGTACATCACTTTGAAAGAGAGTCAAAGATTAGTGGGGTCTAGCAGACAAAAGGGTCAGGGTTGCAATTATAATAAAGTAATATTGTTGCATGTTTGTAGTTTCTATTGAAAATTCGTTTGTACTAAACACCTGGACATAAGGAAATACGTATTTCAAATGCATAAGAAGAGTTACTAGATGATCTTACTTGCCTAATTTCATATTCTTAAGACTCTGCACATTCAATCTTATTGAGTGGCATCCAAAAACATTTGATATAGGTTAATAGGAATCCAAACTGTACATTAGTAACAGTAGATAATTAATTATAGCAGAATAAAATAATTGTACCAGGTGAATTGGTAACTGTATGGATGTTTTTAAGAAGTAATTATTTGTTTGTATGCGGAGGAATAGGGCAGTGTGTTATTATATGATGGCAGAGAATGTCGGTCGGAGAGAACGGCACAGACTCCCTGCGAATGCCTCGCACCAACCTTTCTCGTAGCCCAACCGAGTAAGGAAGAATCTGAGTTGACGTTGTTGTTGGCTATAGAGTATTATTATGAAGTAGCAGAGTTCGTTGGATCGATGAGGGCTGAATAAACTATCGCTAGAACTCTACACACACGTCTTCTACTCTACTACTCTACTACTCAATCTATTCTCAGCATTATTCTCCTTTTATTCTGTTCCCACACTCTGGACTGGAACCTTCTTCCATTCCTTCCTACTAACTCTCAACACACACACCAAATAATTGCTCATCCTAGAGAGAATATATTTTCAATTGCACAAATAAGTCTATCGGATGTAATCTAATAGTCAGTAGAAGACTAAAACTGTATAATAATACTAGACTCTATTTAAGTAAATCGCATGACATTGCGTGGCTAAATCATCCCAGTATTAACACAACGATATCATTGGACAATATCTGTGAACAATTGACGTCTGAATTGTCATAGTCATTACAAATCTCAGAAAAGGATCAAGTGACTCTACAGTTCAGTTTCATTAATTATTGGGATCGCGACTCTGTGAACAACAGAAGGTGTTAACTCTATTTCCATTTAATATAAGTGTGCTGGTTCATCAATAATACAATCAAGTAAATACTAAGACTGATTCTGATCTATATAAATGCTACGCATCATTGGCCCTTGATCCATCTTCATCTGCGTCCACAAAACAGGAACTCAGGACTTGTACTACTGCCACTTCACTGCCCTGGAACAATCAATAAATCATCTCAATAGTCAGAGGTGAGTAGTCTCTCTCTCTTTATATATTTTGTATGGATAGCAAATCTATTGATGTCCTCCTCCAATTTTCATTACTACAACGAAATATATTTAGTATAGTTTTAGATTGGGTTCTAGCTAGTATTAATGGAAAAGGGATCTTAAAAGTAGGACATGCAAGTTCAGTGGGAGGAACTGCAAGTCAATGTGCTCCAGAACTATGCTTTGTTATATCATTCACTTGAGAATAATTTAAAGAGCAAATTAAGTGTCGGCCTTCTTTGTAGTAATTGTTTGCTACGTAAAATGTAATCTTTACGGTTCAAAGGGATCTTAACACTCAACACTTTAATACTGCAACGATATGTAGTAACATTTTAGTGGGTCTATAATCATTTTATGTCTATCTATATACCTATGAATACATTATAGCCAAATTCATATGTCACAACATTAATCATGTCTATATACTAATGCATTAGTACTCGTACAAGTTCTAGTAAAACTGTCGTCGAAAATATAATTATCCTTCTAAATATTAATATTTTCTTTTAAATTCAGAAAATTAGCACAGGTATTTATTTTATTAACTTTATTTTACTTGAGAGCTATAAATATACTAAAGATGTCAAATTAGGCTGCAAGGGAATACTCTTACAATACAATTATCGTGGGAAATAGAATAATATAATTTACCATTCTATGTAAATTAATTAATAAATTAATCCGGGTATATAGTATTTCATTTACTTTACTTTAATCAGGTAAATTTAAATACAGTATCAATTTAAATACTGTACTTACTAAAGGTCACAAGGTCAAATTTCATGGGCCGTTTTGTGTAAATGAGGGATATTCCTATTATTTTTAGGAATATTCTATTACTTTAGAATTAGCTTCTATACGTATAAAAGAAGAGTATAAAATAGCAGGGAGATAATTTATCTGCATTCATAAACGATATAATTGATAGGATTATTGGAATTAAAAAGCATAGTATACAAAGTGGATAATGATATTAGTAGAAGTAGGGATAGGAAAACGGACCTTTGTAATGGGAAGCCGAAGGAGAGTGGATCGATCGATTTTTATTTGGTTTCAGTACATTATTCGTTTCATGCAAATACGACGATAAATATAGTGCAGAGCACATACGTTGATGGCATTTGCCCACAACAACACATTTCCAATGTCAGGCTATTAGTAGGGGAGAAACACACGGAAATGTACTTAATATTACTATCTGACTACTTCTTTATCATTTTGTGAGTACGAATGGAATTGCAGACGGCGCACTTCATTTCATCTATATAGAGCATTCTGACTCCACGGCTAAGACGAGATTCTTATATAAAGCTTTGCGTGTTATATATTATTCTGTCTCCGAGACTTGTGTGTGTACATGAAGTGAGTGAGTGACAGGCAGAGGACATAATTGCCTCTATAGATTTTCCTTGTCATGAACTGCGTCGTTGCTCCCTACAACAAATCATCTCTCGCAAGAAAAGAAACGCACCTGAGCCTTATTCCACTTCATAGAACAATCACTGAATGTTAATTAGTATTGCTTAATCACCAAAGAGGATTATCTAATGTTCTTAGTTGGCTTACAACCACTTCCTATTCACTGAGTCTCAAAACATTCATTCACATTCTAGTACAGCTTCAATCTGACGCATGAGACAGATGCTGATGTGATAAGTTGAAAAAGGTTTAACAATTCCTCCTTTAAACGAGACAGAAGCTTACAGCTCTTTAAAAATAAAGATAAGATGCATTTACATTACAAAGGTTATACGGCAATTTCATTTTAAATAGTTTAGTGCTACAGTTTCTGATAGTAAATACACTATGGTAGACAAATATTTGGAAAACTCCATGGACGACTTTGAATACTAGGAACGAAGTGACAAACTGCTCCTACACGCAGATTACTTAAAGCCAAAGTATATATGTATGTACATACACAATGACATCAATAAAAATATTCCCATGATGAACGTACGCAAATTAACAAACAAAATACTTTTTATTTTCAAACATTCACTTTTTATTGTTTTTATTGCCTAATTGTACACCTTGAAAATTAAAATTTACAGAATGCGAATGAATTTCATTTTCGCGGTATGTCCAGAAATCGCCAATGTAAATACATAACCTGATACTGATACGGACAGACATTAATGTATGTTGCGCTAAGTAATTTCGACAGGGCGAATTAGTTATTTGGAATTTGGAAGGCGAAAAATAATGGTGAACTATTTCAATATGGCGAAGTATTTCGATTAATATAAAATAATACTGACGCTTTTGGGAAATATCCCTATTTATTCATCTACAATCTACATTATATACCGTTTACACGTTTGTAATGCAATGCACAGTGTACGCCTTTTCCTACCTTTTAGACTTGATTCACACCCACCTGTGACAACACTAATCCTTGAAAACGACGCGGTTATTTTAAAAACTATGTGCATTAGGGTATTTTAAGGGTGGTTAATAGTTAGTTAGGAGACTGACCTAGCGATATTTAAAATCCCGCTAAACAAGGTGACTTTGTTTTCGAGAATAAACGCTAGACCTAGTTAGTGATAAGGGGGTTCCCTTTACTATTTTCGTCTCAGCGCCACTATAACAGGAAAGTCGAGAACAAGTTGGAGGCAGATTTTGTCTCCCGGAGCCAAAATTTTGGTCCACAGTCCTTTAACTCTTATCAACAGCTCACAACGTGAAGCGAAAAGTTGGTAAGAGTATAAAAACTTTAACTAGTTAATAGTACCTTGAGCATACACTTTGTTTGTATTACTTCGGATTACAGTGTAGCCCTATTTATTTATCAAAAGTCTTCAAAATTTCCAAACAGTGGCGAAAGGTGAATATGTTAGACGTAAAATATTTTGTTAAGGCTGGTTCTACGGGTCTTCATTACGTTTCGCAAAATCCTCCTACCTCCATTACCACAAGGCGTACGAACCCAAATTTGAAATTGAAGATTCTTTGACTTATTATCTAGTGAACCTAGTCCTTAGAATTTTTTTAAACGGAAGTAAAATAGTATTTTTTGATTTTTGAAAATAAAAAGTTGAGTCATTTTCTGCAAAAGTTAATACATGCAAAAGAGCCTGTGAGACAGATACATTACATCGGTAGTCTTTACTAATGGTGTAATTGAGAAAAGTAAGCTCTAGGTTCACTAGATATTTTTCTTCTCTTTCTTTTTGGTATCTTTACAAAATCCCCAAAAGTGACCCCAAAAGGTCAAATCACGATTTTCAGTTATTACATGAGAGGATTGATATCATTGAGTAGGATGTCACTCTATTACCAACAGTAAATAGGAAAACCTGAAATGAAAAGGTTTTGCGGCTGATTTGTGATTGCGCTTGCCAGTTATAATACCCTATGTTAATGTTACAATAATATGCTTAGCATAATGTATACGTAATAAAATAATGAGCATAAATGTTTTTGTAACAGGGTGGTTTTAATATTTCAATATTCTGTGATTGATGTGTAAAAAATTGATTCATTTTGTGACACGGAACAAAACAGAGTAGGTACTATACAATACACTACAATACCTACTATAACAAGAAATTATGGGGAGTTCATGTTTTATGTTGCTCTACGGCGCGAGAGTGGGCAGGATTTAGTAAAAGGTGAAAACCCATAGAGCCAGCCTTAAATGCACCTAAATATAAATAAATTCTAGAGTTCAATTTATCCCATTTTGGTTTCTCTCGTTCTCCCATTTCTCACATTACATTTCTCCCACCCTAACACTGTGAGGGCGTACACTGGTAATGCGCAAAACCGCAATGGGAAATTGTAAATTGTGCATAACAATATTTCCATTGGGCTAGTACCTTTCGAAATCCAAAGAAAGTGCTGGGTGCCAAGTATCAGTGCAAAATCTGTCCTATTGTGCTGTTGGCCAGACTAGTAGAAATGGGGAGGTAGAAATAGGCAGAGTGTAGGGAGTCATTGTCATGTGCCTGAATGTGTATTAGTTTATTTACGAGACAATTTAGGTAATTTGCATATTTGTACAGTCTAGTTGTATCCAAGTAATTAATATCCATTTTATGTAAACACAGATTTGATGAGGTTGCAGTGTAGTGTCTGCTTTAGTGGATTTGTATTCGGGGACATGCCCAGAGTTAAGTGCAGAGGTTGAATAATACGTCGACGAGTGATGTGCGTAGTATGGATGTAAACGTGACACCGGATGTCTATGGTGTGTTATCTCACTTGGGACACTCAGCCTCTCTTCCTACTTATGTATCACAAGACTGGTACTTAGTCATAGGATACACCAATATGGTATCATGTTACAAATAATAAGTGCCAAATGTCAACTTGTGTAACATGCGAACTAAAACTCATAAAAAAGTCATGCATATTTACATACTATAATTTTATCCAGCATTACGTACATGCAATTCTTATAACTCTCTCGCCATTCCTTACACAAATGCATGTAAGAAAATGATAACTCTCGTTAATAGTTTCTATAAATAAACAAGAATATAGGTCAGGATGGTTGGACGTCACATCCATAACACTCTATAATTTGGCTCAACTAATCTTGGCACACAGATGAATCTGCCTTCAAAATAAAAGAATCTGCCTTTAACTTATTTCACCCATGCATTAAGATTCCTTGAGGGAATAAAGATTTTCCAGGTGATAGGAAATAATAGAATTACGTCTCTTGGCTTCCGATGATCATTCTAATCCTCCTCATCGATCCCTCACAGCTACTTGCAAGATGTTTTATCTAGAAATACTATAAGAATCTTTATTAAAGCAAGTTTCATTTAAAGTATATTTAAAACTACTAATTTATAACCGTTGTTCAATCTTCAGGCTTTGAACTACTTACACAGATGCGGAGAAGACAGAATTAATGTAGCATGCTGTATGTTATTACATAACAGTATACTTGAGTGGTGCATTTATAGGGAAACTATGTCTGCTGAACAATGTTTAAGCACAAGACAGGATTTTCTCAGAAAAGTAAGCAGATCACTTATTTACATAAATGTATAAGACATTGCATATATAATCATATAGTGTGTATAATAATATAGTTGATATATCTACCCATAGGGAAAAATGAAGTTTTTTAAAACATGTGGATACTATGGAAATGAAACGTATGTTCTTTTTCACATGTACATACGCATTAAAACAAGTACAATTTAATCAAATTTTCCTTTTTTGTCGCTATATAAATAAATCAAGTATGAACATGTAATATAAAACATGCAAAAACATGTTTTTAAGCAGCTGAATTGATGACAACATTGATAACCATGATTTAAATAGAAAATTTAGTGTACTCATAATGTAAAACACTGCAAAAAAATAATTAACCGGCAATCCGGAATTGCTAAAACTATACTTAATCAGTGACTACAATGTCACTGATCAGTTTTTCACCAAGTTTCACCTTACCCCGAGTTGGCATAAGTATTTATTTGATCTAAAGCTTGTTATAACACGTTGCCAATTATATGAAAAACTGTCGACAACTGATTAGCCAGTGATCCGGAATTGCTAAAACTATACTTATTCAGTGACTGCAATGTCACTGATCAGTTTTTCACCAAGTTTCACCTTACCCCGAGTTGGCATAAGTATTTATTTGATCTAAAGCTTGTTATAACACGTTGCCAATTATATGAAAAACTGTCGACAACTGATTAGCCAGTGATCCGGAATTGCTAAAACTATACTTATTCAGTGACTGCAATGTCACTGATCAGTTTTTCACCAAGTTTCACCTTACCCCGAGTTGGCATAAGTATTTATTTGATCTAAAGCTTGTTATAACACGTTGCCAATTATATCAAAAACTGTCGACAACTGATTAGCCAGTGATCCGGAATTGCTAAAACTATACTTATTCAGTGACTGCAATGTCACTGATCAGTTTTTCACCAAGTTTCACCTTACCCCGAGTTGGCATAAGTATTTATTTGATCTAAAGCTTGTTATAACACGTTGCCAATTATATGAAAAACTGTGGACAACTGATTAGCCAGTGATCCGGAATTCCTCCAACTATACTTATTCAGTGACTACAATGTCACTGATCAGTTTGCCACCAAATTTCACCTTACCCCGAGTTGGCATAAGTGTTTATTTAATGTAATAGCATGTGATAACACGTTGCCAATTATATCAAAAACTGTCGACAACTGATTAGCCAGTGATCCGAAATTGCTAAAACTATACTTATTCAGTGACTGCAATGTCACTGATCAGTTTTTCACCAAGTTTCACCTTACCCCGAGTTGGCATAAGTATATATTTGATGTAAAGCATGTTATAACACGTTGCCAATTATATGAAAAACTGTCGACAACTGATTAGCCAGTGATCCGGAATTGCTAAAACTATACTTATTCAGTGACTGCAATGTCACTGATCAGTTTGCCACCAAATTTCACCTTACCCCGAGTTGGCATAAGTGTTTATTTAATGTAATAGCATGTGATAACACGTGCCCGTTATATGAAAAACTGTCGAAAACTGATTAGCCAGTGGTTCGGAATTGCTCCAACTATACTTTTTCAGTGACTTAAAAGTTAGTAATCAGTTTGCCACCAAGCTTTACCGTATCCCAAGCTGGCATACGATTTTAGTCAATGAAAGGCATTTGATAACAGGGTACCAATCATATGAAATACTGTCGATAATTGAATAGCCAGTGATCCGAAATTGCTCCAAATATACTTATTCAGTGATTAGAATGTTAATAAACAGTTTGCATCCAAGTTTCACTTTACCACAAGTTGGCATACAATTTTAGTCAATAAAAGGCATGTGATAAAAGGATGCCCATCATATGAAAAACTGCTGAAACTAATTAGTCAGTGATCCGAAATTGTTCCAACCATGCTTATTCAGTGGCTAGAATGTTAATGATCAGTTTGTCACCAAGTTTCACCTTACCCCAAGTTGGCATACAATTTTGGTCAATGAAAGGCATGCATAAACAGGATTCCCATCATATAAAAACCACCAACCAATGATGGTCTAATGATCCGGAATTGCTAAAATTAAATTTATTCAGTGACTACAATGTCACTGATCAGTTTGACATCAAGCTTTATCTTACAACAGTTTGGCATCAATTTTTTATAAGTAAAAATGTGATTGTTAGGTACTATTTCATTTGAAATTATTTAAATAGTTACTAATATTTTCTGAACCAGTGATCCGGAATAGCTTAAAACATTTTTATTTAGTTGCTTCTAGGTTACTGGTCAGTTTTACATCAAGTACCACCTTATCCTTACTTGGCATCAGTTATATTTAATAAAAGTATGTAATATTTTAGTTCTCATCGAATAACTGCTGTATCATCAAACAACTGTATTCAATTAAGTTGACTAAAAAATCTCCAAATTTTTACAGCATTCCTATAATGAAGCTCTAAAAGGGAATATGGCAATTTAATAGTAGACATTATTGGATAATGGTCCTTTCCTGTCATGGAAACTGTCACTACTAAAAGTTGTTTAACATAAAGCTAAGCGGACGATAGACATCATTCAAAATTCCATGTCATGTCCTCCCAATATCTAATCAGTTAGCGATTGAGATGGGGTCTTGCAAATTCCAAGGTTTGGAATACTGCGTTTATCTTGTCGGTGCCATCGAATATCAAAATCTCAGTATGGATTTTGGTCCAAATCTATACGAGGACGTGTTTATTTTGCTAAGGAGTATTGTATATTAAAGGTATTAATGATAATTTATTAATTAAAGCACTATACTATTGAAGTTTTGTAAGTAGTTTTTAGAAAAAGCTTTCATTGAATTTATAATTGGCAGTTTCCTGAAAAAATCTACTGACGAGACAGAATCAACTAGCCCAATTAAGAGCTCGAAACTTCTCATGGAACAGAGCTTTGTGAGAAATGGCCTTCATCCTCAGTTCATAGTCTTTCACCGTTGATGATAAAAGTCTAACTACTAAATAATGCTGGATTGAAATATACTGCAAACAAAAGCTCAACGAAATAATAAACCAACTGTAAGTGATATCCAAAGATCGGTTTTATATTTAATGATGGCCGTCATTCGCAATGTAAAAGTAAAATAAATGTTTGGTTTTAAATGTTGTAGAAAGAAGCGTCAATTTCGCCAACGTCAAAAAGGAGGTGACTTTAGGTTTTTAAGACGAGTTGAAAAAAACAGATGGACCGTTTGGAGAAATTGATGGTTTTAAATAAAATCTATGCAGCACCAGGTTACAAGATATGTAGCATTGCAGGTAACCATATTATTATTATCAGAATTACAACTAACGAATTGTAGTTTATTGTACTTTTCGTTTATTGTATTAATCAAATCGTTTTGATTTAATTTTAGATAATTGAAGTTGAAGATGGTTAAAGTATTATTAAAGCAAGTCAACATTTCTGGGTTCAGAAAGCAACAATTCCTTTATTCGTAGCATTCAGGGGAAATTTAGACTATCAAACCAAAGGGAAAAAAAGGCCTGTTGTTCCTGGTCCTTTGATTGATATAGTAAGATTGTTGTACTTAAGTACTATAAAAGCGATAAACATTTATTATCAAAAACCTAATTGCTACATCTTTTATTATCTTTAGAAACTTTCGCAAGTAAACCATTGAGTGACACTCTATCCCTGTTTTTTTGCACAGAAGAACAGCGGACAGTACGATTTATGATTAGCATTTTCTTAAAACGAAGACACCAGAGGGAATTGGCTAAATGGAAGACCCAGAAATATAGTTTGAATATCGACGTCATCAAATTTAATGAGGGAAAATATTGATTACCAGCAAATCTATCATAAATCATAATTTGTTTTTAGTTTATGAATTGAATAGCTATATTTTCATACTTAGTAATGTCTAAAATACGGCTAGTTTTCAGTATTTTGTCTGCTGGTCTATTTGCAATCATTTTATTTGGGGTCATAAAACATATGATAGTATCATTGGCATATTGTGTGTATCAGTCTGTTTTATTAGCTGCTATTGTGGTAATAAATGTCTATATGATGATAATTTTTTCAGAGCATCTTTGTTTTTCATTAATTTTAAATTTTCTGGAACAGTTTAAGGATCAATATTAATTGATGGCATATTACATGTATTAAGTAGTGTAATAGGATTGATATAGCTGTACTCGTTTTTATCTGTTTTAACATGTTTAAAAAAACATGTTTTATTATACAACAAATGTCCCATAAACACTAGTTTCCACATGTTCTATCTAACGCGTATTCCACAGTTGCTTAGTACCTGTGTAGCCATAGCTATATTTCCGTATGGGTATATATAGGACATGTGTAGATATAGGAGAGTTTTGCCCAAAGTTTGTATTCTGGGTAGGTTATCTGGGTAGTAAAAGAGTACGGGTAGTAGAGCGGGCGATGGCGGGTATTGCGTTTGCCCGTGAGCATCAGCAGGCAGTAGTAGTGAATGTACGAGGAAGTCACACGCCTCCGTCCCAACCCAACCCAAAACAACTGCAGACGTCATTCATGACTTCGTACCGATTCGGTTGTAGTAAAGAACAGAGATAGTAGCTGGAATTGCAAACACCGAGTAGTAAGTAACAACGTAAATCAAGACGCAAAAGAATTTTATCAATGCTACCGTTGCGTTGCATCATTTCTCATCGTCACGAGGCACTGAGCCACAAAGCCCTGCCCGAACTCTAAATTATTTAAATACCCAAAGGCCTTCATTATATTTCATCTTTTGGATTGAAACTCAGTTTGTATGCAAACTACCTGGAACATATTAAATATTTTCAGATATATTTCAAACTATTTTTGTAATTAAATAAATGTTACCCGATGTAATTCAATATCGAGTAAATATTTTTGAATCAAAATATCTACATGACCTGGCTCGTTTCAAATTATTTTATTCGTTTAATAGAAAACGTAGATACAAACTGTAACAAATACAGGATGTGGTAGGGCAAAAATGTTGGCAGAAGGAGATTGTGATCAAATGCAGCTGCCTTTGTCTGTCTGGATGTAACAGAGAGATGCTAAAAGTAGTTTAGATGTGGGGAAGTTGAGAGTTTGAATCGGAGAGTCGGGGCGGGGATTGCACTCTTGCAGTTCCACTTCCGCTGCATTTTCCATTGCAGTTGCTTAATTCTTATCCTTGTACACAGATTCGTCTATCTCGTCCTAGTTGACTACAACGTTAGTTCAATCTTTTGAATGAATGTGATCTCAATTCACTCAGCAATAAATACAACAGGCTGCAGAAAATCACTGCTTTTAATTATTAGGTTTTCTGCAAAGTGTCATCCTCACTCTTCCCTCTACTGTCTCTGTTTCCAATAAATCTTTCTATTTTCTGTACCATTTTATACACAGTAAGGAGACCCTGGGCATCTTTCCGGCTCAATTTACAGAGGCAATCAAAAACAATGAAAATAAAAATCTTTAACCCAGCTGGATGTTAAAAAACTTTGCTTTGTAAAGTTCTCCAAGAGATAATCAGGTCTCAGGATTAAATTTTCCAAAATAAGTTCTATTTCTCCTACAATCAAAGTAATCCCGCCAAAATTAACAGTTCTCTTAAAAAATTGTAAATGAGGTCAAAAATTAAAAGGAAAACGCCCGAGGACCTTCGTTAATAGTTTCGCTTACCTTAACTAATTTTCATACGCTCATGAAAATGTAATTTAAAAGTAGGTTATTAATTCGAAGACGAGATTCAATTATTCTGTCTGCCTGTGGGAAAACTCTGTCGTTGTTATAGTATACCTAAGTAAAACTAGGCCGAAAAAATATAAGTTCCAATGTATGGCGTTATGGGTTGTAAATTATATATTTATTCGCATACTTGGCACTTGAAATTTGGTTTCGTTGGCCTATTTATCGAGAGTCAGTCGTCAGTCTTTCTTACTGACAATGAATCCACTGAAATTTGGCTCTCTTTTGGCTTTTAGTCCGACTCCCCTAAATACATCTCTCTCTTCTTCACTCAACTTGCCCCACACTTGTCGACTCCTCACTCACACAACTCACTAACTAAATGAACCAATTTACGGCCTTTCCACTAATTATTTATTTACATTTTCTGCTACAATTGCATCAACCTTTTTTTAATTTCATGATTCAAAAAATAAGAAATTTTAAAAATATTGAGATGAAAATTGATATTAAAATTCGGAAAATCGTTTAAAAAATTGAAATTAGTGGCACTCCAAATATAGTGTATTGTATAACATTTTAACCCATAAATAAGTAACTTGAAGTTGACTTCAATGATATTTTTTACAGAATTTTTTAAGCATTTTATAGTCTGTTTATCTCTTGCTGAAATAAAGCGGACGGGGTTGTTGGATGGTCCTTTTGGTTCTTTGTTCTGTGTTTGGTTGGGTGTGTGTCTTGTCTATCTACTTGACTCACTCATGCTTTCGTTTGGCTCTACTTTCCATGTTCCAGATCTCGAGACAAGAAGGAGATTTCTGTCTCATCGTCATTCTATTTTCAGCACTGGAGGATTTAGCATTCCCATTCTATCTGTTTCTACATTAGGAGTGTATCTCTGTAGTGTCTCATCTCTTAGCCCACATCTCTGCTCTAGTATTCACTACTTCAGTCAGCGCCCTATTTACTAGAAGTGTCTCTACAGCAAGTTTCGTTCTACAGAGGTAAATAATACCTTTCTTTCATTTCTTATTTACTTACTATCTTTGTTCTCTAGAAGCTATCTTGTAATTTAAGTATAATTAGTTAAATCATTTTCTTATTAACATCTCTCGGGACTATCTCGATTATAAGCTTAAATTAAATTAAATTAAGCTAGGTTAAATATACTATTTCAAACTATAGAAAGTTGTCCTTACAAAAGATTTTTCTGTGGATTGTTGATCTTATTTTCAAATCTTAGAAAAAGTTGGGAGAAATGCATTCCTTTTTTGTTTATAACTTTTAAACAGCTATATAGTAGATGTCTATTTCCACCAATAAGGCCAACTATTTATAATGTATCACATAAAATATTTATAAGGGTTAAACCAAGTATTTCATATAAACGTTCCAAATCTAAAATTTGTCCTCATTAAATGTCAAAATCAAAATTTAATATTTTATGTTGTTAAAAAGGAAAAAGCACAAAATAACTTTTTGCTATTATTGCTCCTATTGACTATAACTATTTCTATACTATTTTCTACTGACTAGAATTTCTGTGATTATTCAACTACATTTAGTTGTACAGTTGACTAGGCATCTGACATGGTTGCTGAAATAAGCTACTGGAACTAGTGGAAATAGAAGAAAATAGCTCAGCATTATTAAGTAATTAAATCCATTCTGGTCTGCTATTAAGCTCTCCACATTCATATAATATGTATCATTATTTGTGCTGATAGCTACTCTAAGTGGCTTTGCC
This sequence comes from Tomocerus qinae, assembly GCA_020055645.1. Taxonomy (NCBI): domain Eukaryota; kingdom Metazoa; phylum Arthropoda; class Collembola; order Entomobryomorpha; family Tomoceridae; genus Tomocerus; species Tomocerus qinae. The sequence continues at coordinate 394,614 of CM034550.1, forward strand.
TATAGATAGCTTCTTTCGTATCTCCTATAGTGTCTCTAATTATGGCCCGCACAGCCACCTAAGTAATTCCATTTTCAACACAAAAACTATCGGTTTTGCTTCATTTAGCCTCTGCACGTATCAATTCCCTAAAGGTTGTTTGTAAATCTGAATATACAGTCTTAGACACATCCTATACAAGCTCATTACAGAACTGATTATTAGTGTCATATATCATAAAAATTAGTATTCTAACCTTCAAAACTGCATAAGAAAGCATATTATCAGTCAGCCTTTCATATTATTGCACTGGCGTCATTAGAATTGCTACTGAAGCGCTAGCAGAAGAATTTTAGTGGAGAAAACTATGTTTTATATTTAGGGTTGGGTAACAATGCATTTTCATATTCGAAACTTTATTTTAATACGAAGATTTATAGGAACAGTAATCAGAACATTAAATAAATTGTTATTTAAAAACATATTTTTAATGTTTTATCGTAAAGAGTTAATTATCATATCCTTCAGTGAAAAAATATTATAATCTGTAGATTACATAATATAGTGGATATAGCCTTGGCCTTAGGTATATCTTGTTAAAAGCAAAGTTAATGGGAGAGAAGATGTTATTTTATGTCTACATACTTAGTTGCTGGGATGGCCTTTGGCCAACTATGTTGACACGTAGCGGGACTATTTCTGAGTCTACTTACGTTTGTCATAAATGTCAAACTCTTCATCTCTCCTTGTCAATACGCAATAGCTTAGGTAAATATACTTATTTACATACTATACTTGTTATGTACTTTGGTCAATGTCATTTGGAGACAAAGTCAAATCTGGCGAAGGCCGCTCTCTCTCTCCGCTATTCCTTATTTACACCGAACACAACAATATCGTCATAAATAAGGCAAGAGACCTGCTTTATGTGTACACACAGAAAAAGTATTTGTCTTCCTTTAATGTTTATAGCCGTCAATTTGACTAATCTTTATCCCAAAGCCTGTATTAGCATGAACAAGTGTACGCAACATGCTCAGCCTTCCCAAGCGTCCATCCTCTCGCAATAAAATGAAACGAGACTCGTATTTTCATCTCATTAGTTGCCTAAACTAACCAAATACACGAATTGGCACTTATTACAATGAAAATTATCTCCGTTCTTTAGTGACCTAAAAATATAACATAAACGCCCGCCTGCCCCGCTCTGCCAATAAGTTTATTACAGAAATTACACAATAGCACTCTTAACAGTCCATTCGCTGGGATAACAAACTGACATTAGCTAAAGTGTTGTTGTTTTAACTGATATTCTTTCGCCTACAATTTCCCTCATCGTCACTGCTAACCCAGTTACGTCCTAAAAAAAGAAAATTCGATACTATGTTTTATCTTTAGCACTCTTTTTCTCCATTATCCTACTTAACTTAGGGCCAAGAAATTAACTGACAATAAACTTATTCTAAAAACGATTTTACCCTGAAGAATTCTTGAGGAACTTAAGCATGTTGCGTGCGGTAAAAATTACAAATTATTGTTTTAAATTTAAATGTCAACAGTAAACTTGAAAAATTATTGCATTGATCAAAAAGATTGTATTTTTAACTGGACACTCGTTTCGGGTGCCATTTTGGGCCATAAACTAAAACAATCCAGTCATAAATGCCAGATTTACAAATAATATCAATGTACACACGATTTCTAATTTTGGGACCTTATATAGATTTAAAGATTGAAGTAACAGAAATGCTCTACATGCGAGTTAGAAGGATTGCAGTCCTGGTCATCCAATTTATTTAGTAAAGTCCACTACAAGTGGATGTGTATCAAGTGTAGTAAATTGTGATGATTAATATCAATTTATTCCAATGACACGGACTGTTAAATAAATTCTAAATAACTTATGTGATTTGTGACATTACAACAGAGAATGTATCCAAAGAACTATTTTCTGGAGCGAAGCGGTTTATTGTTATTTTCTGTTTTATAACCATTTGAGAGTTAGCCGACAGCTTTTTTTTAGATGTTGTTTAGCACATCTCTTACGTTGTACATAGGAGTGAACAGCTAAATTGGCATTAAAACACTTGTCTCTCTTGCTGTAAGTAATCAATAGTCGGGGAGAAGATGAGGAGAATTATTATAAATCGTTCTGAACGAGTTAAGTTAGGTTATCTAACTGCGAAAGCATTCATTCATGCGTGTGATTAAAAGAACATGTGGACAGCTCATGCATGTCATGTCATGAGACCCAAAGGGGAATTGTCTTTGCATAATTTGTTATGGCTGTAGGAAAATTGCTGCCAATTTATTTACATTTCGTTGATGGATGTTTTACTGCTTCTATTCCAATCTCTCTAGCTTATACTAGATAACTGCATGTATAGGGACAGACTTCAACTTGCACTCTGCAGCTGACCATGTGGAGAAAAATTGCAATAATCCGTCGTCTCCACACCATCGTCATAGACTGTCAAAACTTGTTCAGCTACGAACAGCTTAAAAGTGTTAGGTGAACCCATTTAACTCCTCCACTTTAAAATAAAAAAGGATTTTTGACAGAGAATGGTCGCAATCATCACCCTCATGTAGTAAGTACTTGTATTATCTATTAATCTATATAAAAGAGTAAGCTTTGGATATTTATCTGTTTGCCGAGGTCATAGACGGGTCCGTCTCATCAGCAGCGATATATCAAATTAGTTTTCAGCCATTTTAGTGTCTAAAAATACATTTGAGTAAATGTATTCAGTAGCTAAGTTATTTCAGACATTCTTTTCGTTTTCAATGAAATAATTCGTATTTTAATAAACTTGGCTATTTTACGTAAATTGAATACCGTAATAATCGATATAATTCCCCGCATCGAAATAGTTCCCCGGTAGGGGAACTATATCGATTTTTCCCCGTAAATGTCAGCCTTTGAAACTATAATTCCCCGTTTCGAAATAATTCCCCGGTCAAAATTTATTAGAGCATTTGGTACGTGTGTACTAAAACACATGTATTTACAGTTAAGTACAGGTGTACTTACAGTAAGTACATGTGTACGAAAAGAGAAAGGAAGCAAGAACATTGGTACTGAAAGGTAGAATAGTTGCAGTCCACAGTAAATCTGAAATGGCAGAAGGAGGAGAACAACGATTATATTTGACTCCAAGAAGACCCAGTGCATATGTTATTGGAAGAAATACATTCAGAAAAAAATTGCTGGTGTGGGACAGTTGGGGGACGTGGATGGAAGTGAGGATCATTTGATCACCGCCTTTAAACCAGGCAAAGATTGCAGTGATGGACTGGAAAGGTTTAAGCAGTGCAATCAATTTTCACAAATGGAACAGCCATTGATTAACGAGGATGACATTTTGTTGCCCTCGGATGATGATGATATGGATGTACATCTCACGGGACCTATAGACGTATTACTCTCATCTGACGAAGAAAATTAATTACATTTTAATAAAACTTTAATTTTTTTAAAAAATAATGCATTGATAATCTAATAAATCTTGACTTTGAAACTATAATTCCCCGTTTCGAAATAATTCCCCGGTAGGGGAACTATATCGATTTTTCTTGCACAAAAGATGGCCATGAAACTATAATTCCCCCGAGGTATTAATTCGATTATTACGGTATGACAGAAATATAAGTAATTGAAAGTCTATAGACAACTCTAGTATGCACGATACACTAATTTATTTTGTAATTTTCGCATTTTCGATAAATAGTTTTTGCTTGCGCAAATGAAGTATAATTTCTAATTTTTTCCAAGTCCAAAACCTTTCGATGATAATTTTGCATGTATTTGAACAATATTTTATAAAAAGGCATTATCCGAAGTCTGTGTTGATCAGTATTTCTCATGGAGTAGTACTACTTGAGATGTAAATGCGTGTTTTGTGTTGCTATTATTACACTACATATCTGGATTGCATTTTATACTTTGAACCGAACCCAATAATTATCTCGACGTAAATTCATCTTCCGCGATAGTATTTAACATTTAATACATTTACTTGCTACGAAACAAAAGTCGGAATGTGGAAGAGAAGAGACGGCTTCCATTAAGAGTTTCATTCCACAGACCATTAATTAACATGTAGGAACTGTACTTGGTTGACACAAGTATTTTAAGTTGGTGTAGTTAGGTGGTCTAGAAAAATTGGATTTTCCGCACACAAATCAGGAGGACGATTCTCTCCAGCTCTTAATCAAATGTAAACAATTGCAAGGTAATTGAATGAAGTACAAATATTATTAGGACACTCTCTAATCTAATCTTCTACTAATGCTATATACTGTCATATATATACAGCTTTAGCAAGTACATCCCTGCAAATTAAATGGAGGTGTAATAAGTTGATTTTCGTGTGTATTTTAGGGAAGATAATTATGACAGCAGAGACACAATTTGTGTATTTATAAATGCAGGTCATTGAGAATACGCTTATTCGCATATTTAACAGTTTAAATTTTAATGTTTAAAAGACTTCTTTATCAATCGTTTTTAAAACCAATTGCTCAAGTACACGTGCCAAGTCGTAAAAGGCGTAATAACATTCTAATACCATAAGTACAATACAGAAGTCATAATTGGGTTTACATATTTGCAAATTGATGGAATGTGGCAGACAGCCATAAATCAGCAATAAAATAAGTGAAAACACCCTATAAATCAATGCTAATCCATTAATGAGGGGGTTGGGTCTTCCCAAATACTGATTGAGACGTCTGAAAATCCTTTTAAATCTTCAAAATCATATTTCCGTATTTCGGATTTGATTTTCTAAAATTAGATTTAAAAAATAATCTTTTTGGATTTTGTGGTTGATATGTTTTGATTTTACTTAACTTGTTGCTTAACAAAGTCCAAATCCCGTAATCAATCCAATTTTGCTATTTGATTTGAATGAAGTGGAACCCTTCCTTAAATTATTTGGTGACACGGATTGATCGGTTTGATCTTGTTTGGTTAGGTTCTGTTGGAAAACATTTAAACAAGTAGTGAAATGGTCCATTAAGATAATGAAAGTCAGGGAAGGGCAAGTCATAAGGGCAGACTGATGAAATAAGTTGGCGTAAGCTAATCACTAGATGATTTATAGCCATCAGTCAGAATAACACATTCATCTATTTTTAATTGACGAAGCTGTTGTGGTCGTTTCCCTTTTTAGTCTATTAATAAATAGTGTCCTCTAAAGTGCCACCACTCACTCACTTCCACCATTTCTTCCTCCGGAGGATAATCTTCTGTTTCTAGCTATCAATGGACTCCAGTATCATTAATCATTTAGATATCATGTTTACATATGCATAATTGAATACGACTATTTCGCCTTACTACCTCCAGCGAAGCAACAGCCAGAGTGACCACAGCTAGTAGCTATCAATTATATAAAGACTTGTTTGTACCAAAATACTGATAAGCCGAGATTGTTTATTCACATTCATTGATCATTCCTCAGCAGAATCTCCCCTCGTGATTCAAGTTCCTTGTCCTCTTGGAATTCGAAAAATTCTTCAGTTATCGCATTCTCGACTTGGATACACTTTTCCAAGAAAGTAAAATCATGAATAAGCTCTAAACTAAGTGGCAACGTCCTACTTAACTCATCTACGTATTAATAGGGGTTTGCCCTGCAACTGCAGTTCATAATACTTCGCCCATGTGAATATCATTTTGAGGATTATTATTAATGTATTTCTTTCACCTAAATAAATCCTAGAAATTCAACCCGCCAAATCGATGTTGAGTCTCATGCTCTTTGAAAGGAGATGGTGACGTTTTCATTAAATTATCTAGTAATGGCTGAAGGAAGGAGACAATAGAGTAAAATACTCTGTACATGCATGCCATAACTTAAAATAGCCAACTAAGGCTATTGTATCCATTTTCTGCCAGCAGCTGGAAGCTTAACATAAAGTTTTTTCAACTATTCTAGACAGTGTTTGATTAGCCACTGTAGCCACTGCATGGCTGGTGATTATAATAGTAGTCGTTAAAATAGCCTAGTGACTGGCTAAAATCTTTGTTGGCCAGTGGCTAAAATGGCCTTCAATAGCTAAAAATAAAAATTTAAGAAGACGGATTTTTTTCAAATGATGACAGTAAAATTGGTTTATTCGAGATTCAATCTTCCACTAAAGCATTTTAAACGCAAATGCAGTTAAGGACTACTTATTTGGGACGGGTAGTACCACATTTTTGAACACACTAGACGATTTTATACCATTATAGGCCAGGTAGCTGGCTAAAATGTAAAAAAGCCGGCTAAAATAAAACACTGAGTTGCTATCAAATATCGAATAACGACTCTGCTAGTCACATCTGTTTTCCTGCCACGGGAAATGTGCTCTCGTTATATAATTGATTCTAGATGTACAGTGTATCCACTTAAATTTATTTGCCAATCAGCAAGAAATGCGTATCACCATAAGATAGAGTGACACTTTGAATTCAGAGTTGACAGTGTGGGCAGATAAATGCGGATGTTTCGACTCGTCTTTCATTTTATGGTCTTCTCCATTACGCACCAGTTTAGACTTAAGTCACCAAAGAACATCACCTCACAAAAGGCGTAAACCACACTTGGCCTTCTTCAAGATAACTTACAATGCAAATGGGTACCATTTCCATTCAAATGACTCTTGATTTTATTCTCCACATAGATAGAGCACAGTGTCTGAATCAGGGTTGGAAAAATCCAAAGGTTTTCAACCAAGACCCAATAAATGGTTCTTTTAGAATTTTGTTTGTGGCTTAATTCAGACAAAAGACAAACATAGAGATCTGGGTTTCAAAATAATGTCCTGTTTTTTCGATTTCTGATTTTTGCAATCAAACGGGCTTAGGGTTTTGCGAAAATTGTATGAATTTGACGAAGGAAATTTTGAGTTTTTGTGAAATGTTTTAGATTTTGCCGAAAAATTAATTTTTTTCTTTTGCAAAAAGTTTTTTTCAAAAAAAAAAACCATGGGGTTTTAAAGAGTATTTCCTCAATGAATATCATTTATCCATTTCTATATTGAAAAAGATGTGGCCCTGATACTGTCAACCCTGGTCGGGTGTAGAGTTTGGGTTGTTAAGTTAACAGGCTTAACAAATGTAATTGAAAAGAGTGTAGGGCGCATTGAGATGAAATGATTGTCCATGAGTTTGTATCGTAATAATGATGTTGGTGCTGTGTAAAAGCAAACAAGTGTCAGTGTCAAAGGAGTTACAACAGTAAATGCTTTATTATCGTTCTGCTTTTAAGCCGACACTCTTCCCTATCTGTAGTATTTACACAGTTCACTATAATAACATAGACTTGGTCGTCCTTCTCTCCGTTCTCCATTATTTCCAACATTTTATAACTGCACCATCCCACCAACCACCACAATAATATCTCGCTACTCTAAATTTACTTACACTAATTATGTAAGGCTTATCTAATCAAAGCTCCCAATTCCAGTCGAGTCGAGTGTGTGGATGGAGCTTCTCAGCTTACTTCATTCTAACAACTTCTCCTTCCAATTCACGCACACACACACCATTTTATTTGTAAGTACTACCAATTTATTACTCTAATTATACTTTAAGAACTAAAATCAATTTTAGAACGGCTGTACTTGAATTCCTGGTGCAAACTGCAATTAATATTATAGTCACACTACTACAGTAAATAAGTGGAGAATTTTGAACGAATTGTTTCTATCCGTTCTTGATTTACTCTACACATTCGTTAATTACTCCGAGGTCACATGTCAGATGGAACCTACTTATAGTAGAGTACTTAAAAGGGATAGAATACTTGAATTAGATTATCTATTCGCAATTCATTACCAAATGTAAAAGGTCATAATAGGGGCACGAATTGGAGGTCCGTTAAGACCTCTTACAAAAATTTAGAACGAAATGTCTCCATTCCTTTTTGAATTATTGTCCGGACAAACACGACAGATAAAAGATTAATAGCTATAGATTGAATAAAAGATACCTAGACTTAGTTTTCTGAGCATAGTGCAAGCAACCAGATTGAAAATGTTTTGCATGTCTTTTTAGCAAATATAAGGGAAAGATGGGCAGGTGAGATGAATTTGTAGAAACGTTTAGTCAGACAGAAATATATTTTTGTATTAGGCTGAATTATGCATGCAGTTATTCATAAAGAATTAAATTAAAGTTTTGTGTATGTCAAGGTTAGTCAATCGCATTATATACTCGAGACAGACGGAGTGTTTTTTTGCATATCACAATTCAACAACGTGCTCTGTTAGTGTCGGCAAAATATCATTTTGCCTCAGGTAGGATTTCACCTTTCTTGATTGATTTGACGAGCCGCGTGCAGAATTTCCTCAATGAATATCATTTATCCATTTCTATTATTTTCTATATTGAAATATTCAGCTACACTTTGGCATTGCATATGGATTCAAAACATAGACGCTTTCCATTCTACCACCAACTGCCTTTTAAATTATATTTAATAATTATATTAGGAATAGATAAAAAGGTTCACTCCGTCGATGGACATTTTTAAATGGAAGGAGGAGTTGATAATTCCATAATACAGCTTTGATTAGGTTAGTATTTACTGGATTCTATTCAACCAGTCCCTGAGATGTGTTGAAACGTGTTGATGATACACCTGGCCGTAAATTAATAAATGCGCAGTGCTAAGAGATAGCTCTCGCTTAATCCCCAATTTTTTCTTTATTATTAAAGGTCAGTAAATCAAAGAGAGATCCTTATAATAAATAACTATGAATCCTCTTTTATCGTATAACGCCATATATATCATTTACCTTCTGATAAGCAGGATTACAAAGTTAACATTTTAAAAATGAGTATTTTAATATAAAACCAGAAAATCAAAAGTTTAAATGTTAGCACTGCCAAGTACAAAAGATTGAAGCCCAACAATTGGTAGTGCATAATATCATGATAATAGAATATGTCTAAAATTAGCTCAAGCGAGTGATCTACTTATAACTTCTATAAATAGCTATAGCTGCGCAACTGCATAATTTTATTATTATTTTATTATAATCAGATCTGGCCTGAGTATGGAAATGTATCCATAAAATAACATTCCATTTGTGGTTGGACTCTGTATTTACTATCTGAATGTATTAGTACACTATTTTTACAACTGTCAATCATAGTTCTCAATGTCATCGTCAGTAAATGCACATTTAGTAGACATTCCTGAATACGCCTATTGTAGATTCATTTTATTTTTTAAATGTTTATATTATTTTAGTGGGCTCTCCGGCTTAAGTATTAACTGGCGCCAGGCCAGCTAGAAGGAGTTTGCCAGTTAAAACCTGAATAAATAATTCGTCAACACAGCTCACATGCTCATCCATGATAATTTGTACAGGAAAGCATAGGATTTTTTCATACCTATATAGTACCTGCAATACATTGACCACGCCAAGACCAAGATTAACCCATTACACTGCGGTTATTCCTGATAACGATTTCTTTGTGACTAACTAGTTTAGTAGTACTTACTTAGTACAAATTATAGCATAATTAGTCATATTGTTAGATGTCCACTCCAGTGCATAAATATTCCTTAGGCACTTTTATTATCTATAGTAATTATTATGCGTGCGAGTGTGTAAATGCATTGAAATCGTATGGCTGGGAGACAGAGGACGCAGTATGGGTCCGTGTCAAAAAGTTTATACGCAAGGACATTACATGATTGATGGACGAAGATCATTAGGTATTAAAATGTAAGAGATATAATAATATTATTGGGTATGAATTTGTATTCACGAAAGGTTCTCTCCCAATCAGTTCTCACTTGGTAAAGATGGTTAGGTGAAGACACAAACGAAAGGAAGAAGACTAACTTACTGACACCCAGCCAGCACCATTTAGAATTAAAGCTGTCCAGCAGAAGATCTACAGCAGAACTACACCATACAATACTATAAGTGTTAAAAGCACATTTGTGATTAAAATCTTTTTTGTGACAGCAAATATTGTAATACACAAGTAAAAAACTAAACTGTATTCCTATTCAGTCAGTATGCATAATTTATAATATGATATACTGATGTTTGAGTGGATGGTAAAAGAAATAGGTCTAAGTAGGCAAACACATGTGGATTGGTGAACATGAATACACAGATCACTACAATAATGCTGATTTTAGCAGAGGAGGAGTATTTGTCGGTTAGAGCAAAAGTGATTATAATATTTGTTGATTTGGTTTGTATAGGAGTAGGAAGATACACGCACTGCTAGGCTGTTAAGTACACTCAACTTTAAAGGTCAAGGTCCATCTAGTAATATAGGTACACACTGGGATGTTATCATCTATTTGCATATTGATATTCCAAAACAGAACCACCTATAAGTGCTAGGTAAGATGGTAGTTAGCCAAATTGACTAAGTAGTAACTAAACTAACTCTTCTAAACACTTATAACTCACTTCAACAATCTCAACAGGTACACACTTTACATAAAATCCTTTTATGATTATCGTCAGTGGTTGGAAATGGATTTAATCCATATTTTACAGTGTCGGTACAGCCCTAACAATTTTATAGTCGTTTCATTAATTGTGTGAATATTTCAAAATTTAACAGGATCTTATAATATAGGCCCTGACAACCTTTCTGAGACTGTCAGCGCCGCGGCGAGTGCTTATACATTTTAAAACATTTAAATACTTTAGGGTGTAAGAAAGTACTTTAGGCTTATATATTTTCTTTTAAAAACTATTTTAAGATATTTCTGCAATTTTTTAAAGCTTTTAATGCATTAAAAAAACGCCTTTTCCAACCGCAGAATAATTTTCAGGAGCAAATGGAATGTGTGGGTAAAATTTCGGATGTGGCAATTACCGTAAATTCGAAAAATATTTTCTAGTAGAGACATTTCGATAGTATCATTACTATAGTATAATCGTGCTGTTCGAGTTGCGCGGTGAAATTCGGTATGTCTATATGTATGGCGATGTGTTTGTACCAACCTGTGTTAATTTGCCGCTCTGATATTGAAGCTAAGCAGAACCTGAAACTTTACCTAAATGTGGCAAAATCTCAACAAGTCCGTATATTTCATAACAAAGCAGTTCATGCATTCTGTATGCAAATATGTCCGGCTTTTAATGTGTAAAAGGGTCTTATTATTTCATGTGCCGGAAAATTTAAAATTAGCCATTTACATAGTTTGCCCCAGAACACTCACTAGCTTTATTATAACAGGACCTAGGTCCTGTGACCGGCTAGTTTGAATATAACCGTCAAATTATATTCTGTAGCAAGATTTAGAATAAGAAAATGTATTTTTGAACGTTCATTTTGAAATACTATGCATGGGCCTATTTGAGAGATGTAAATAAATACATTTCCGAAGCCTGCCTTTTTTAACGTAATTTTACCACATCATGCATAATAAATAATGTGTATTATATTATACAGTAGTGCAATTGTGCCTGGCAGACTATTAGACTAGTGGTATTGTTGTCATGATAGATACACGTGAGATTAGTTGAGGTGTAAGGTAGGGTGTAGCTAATCTGTAGGGAGAGCAGCTTCGTTCAGAAAAAAACGAAAATAATAATTACGGATCTTGCATTTAGCAAAAGTGCCAACCAGTTGAGTTGATGCAACATCAACAGCTGAACCACTCTCTCATCTCAATTCAGTCATCACTATATGGAAATGTCCGGAGGTCAATCTCAATCTTCTTTGCCATCCCATTTGACCATTCAATATTTGTTTGCTATCACATTCCTTTAATAACTATAAGGTATAAGAATTGGCAGTCTGTGTATGCTATGCGTGACATGTTTGGTCTTCTTTCAAAGATAAAACGTTGTAGACTATACATTGTGTAGGTAGGATTACATAAATATAAGACTTTCGGGTTTAATTCTCATCCTGATCTTGTTCAACAATCATCTCATTATAGCTTGCATAATCTTTATTTACTCATACCAACCAACCAAACTAGATCCTTTTTCGGCTTCTAAGGCAGGGATTTAAAATGATTTTTATCTCTATGAAATTGTACTCTCTGCCTACGTATATAACAATAACCTGAATGTAAAAGCTGTCTATAATTACTTGATAATATTATTAGATTTGCACGTAGATAAGAATAAATGTAACTACTAGTACTACCTACACCACAAATGTAATGATTACATTTTCAATTTCAATCTTGTTATGCAATGTTTCATGTAATGATGGGGAAATGATTTTAGTTGGATGCCAACCCTGCATTACAATACAACTTATTACTTTAAAAAATGTTTTTCAACTTTGTATACATTAGTACCAATGTAATCGATTTATCTTCATTTTTTAATTTAATTGGCTGTGTCCTCTAAACAACTAAGGGCTCTGTTCATTTGAACTACGAAATAAATTAAATAGTGCCAATTCTTCATGCAATAATGTAATTTTTAGCAAAAACACGAATATATTTTTACTTTTTTGACAGTTTCTTATGCTTAGTAGTAGATGGACTATTCAAGTGTATTGCAGTGACCGTGTTGTAGAAACTGGAGATCCATTCTTTTCAATTGTCTACTTTGAATTGAATGGTCATAGTAGAAGTAGTACATAAAAATGTGTAGCATGTGTGGGCATCTCCGTAATAAATGAATGCAAATTCTTTCGCATATTACGTAGAGATAAAATGACAATATAATTATTATTGACATATTGAACTAAACCATCCAAATTACGAAACATTATATATTATTCTTATGATTCTCTATATACCATACCATGCTATTACAAACGTATTACAAACGTATAAGCTATAAAACATAGGTTCAGATAAAGAAATTTCTATTACATTCTATTGTCTTAGAATTTTACGCCAATCAAATTCTACTTTGCAAGCGATTATCCTCGTTTTAATATACTTTGGTGTTCTATTCTGTATAAATTATTTGTAATTTGGAGATAATACTGTTTTTTGGCTGTGTGATTAGTAATAGATACTGTTGTGTGAAATGAAGTGATGGAATTACTGATCGTGTGTGTTTCTTGATTTATTCTAGGTTGCACCTTTAATGGCATTTCCCTGATTTGAAATTGATAGCTGTCTATATAAATCAGAATTTTGGAAAACTTGGTGGCGCAGACCCACTAACTCAAACACAGTTGCGAAGTAGCAATCAATCAATCAAGATCAACCAGACCAAGTCTAAAAACAGAAAACTCTTATCGGAGTAGAATTTAAAAAAGGAAAGATGCCGGAACTAAAAGCAAATTCTGATTTGGATGACCACAAAACATTTGAAACGACGAGTTTCCTCACAAAAGATCCTCAAACTGTCCCCAACGATAGCCACGCAGAGGCGGGTAACGGGAAAAAGGCAGCGGCAGCCTCGCCTACTGAAGATGGCCCCAACCGAAGTTGCTGGGAGAGATACCGCGGAATCTGTTTCGCCCTCATGTGTTGTGTCTTCTTTTCTTTAGCTAATTTACTGGCTAAGATTCTCAAGGATTATCACGCCTTCAGTATTTCTATTTGGCGGTATTTGGGAATCCTTGGACCCTCACTTCCTATCCTTCTGTACTTCCGTATCAAGGGGGAAAGCGTCACCGACACATGTTTGCCACTCTCGGAACCGGAGAAAAGGAGAAATATGATCTTCCTTATTGTGAGACCATTTGAAAATATTTTTAATCATGATCATAATTACATTATCTAACAAATATTTTTCTCGCCAGGGCCGTGGACTCTTTGGTGGAGCGTCAATCATTTTACGGTTTTGTGCTCTGATGTACCTCACGATCGGTGATGCCACGGTCATCGCATACAGTACACCAGTCTTTGTCACTATTTTAGCACATTTCTTTTTGAATGAAAAGGCGGGTATCGTCACCATTATCATTGCCATTATAACATTCGGCGGAGTTGTCATCATCACACGACCCCCATTTTTGACGGGAGGTGAGGGCTTCGATACCGAGACAGTGGTAAGCAAATAACAGGCCATTCTAATTGATTCCACTATTCTGAGGAATATCACCCCTTTTTGTCCATAATGAGGCTAAAGAAATTTTAGGGGAGCATTCAGCAATTTTTATTGTCGATATAAAAACTCTTATTATTTATCAATATTTTGAAAATTATTAAATTGTTTTACCAAGTTTTATTCTTGACTTGTTTCAGATTGGTTCAGTCCTCGCATTTGCCTCCATGTTGTGTTTCGCCATTATGTTCGTCTTGCAACGAAAAATCCGTTCTGTTCATTGGGCATTCATGACCTTTGTCTTCGGTTTCATTGGGTTTGTCCAGGCCATGTGCTTGGCTTTCGGCAAGGGAGTGTACAAAACTCCAGTGAACCTCTATGACGCCATGCTGACGTTGGCCCTCGCAACTCTGACTCTTGGTGGACAAATCGCCATTATCTTTGCCCTGAAATTCGAACAGGCTGGTACCGTTTCTCTTGTCCGTACCTGTGACGTCATCTTTGCATTTTTCTGGCAACTGGTTAGAAAAATAAATTATTATCAAAATTATGTAAGATTACGAAATAATTAAATTATTATGTTTATTAATTGCAAATTATTTTTCTCCCCAGGTGTTCCTAAGTGTGTATCCCGATGTTTTCAGGTGAGAGAAATTCCTTTTCAGTTATAAAGAATTCTACTTTATGATTTTATTAATAATTGTTTTTCATTTTGCAGTGGAATCGGCGCGGTTATTGTGGTGGGCTGCGTCCTTTTGACTTCCTACCGGAAATACCTGAAGGATCTACCTGAAGATAACCCAAGCAGAAAACGAATGGCTTTCCTACTGAAGTGAGAGCGGGATAAGAATAGCTCTAAAAATAAATAAGACCTGTTTAACTTTAGCAAAGATGTAAATCACGGGGAAGAACTTACAAAACAAAATTATATAAACAAATAGTAATCTTCTGTAAAAGAACAAAACAAACACATTTGAGAAATACTTACTCTTAGTTGTGATATAGCAAGTATCTAAATAATGTAAGGGAGATAACAGAAAACAATGTTGAAAAGTATTTAAAAAGCAAGTACATCTCTACTAAATAGCTAATGATGATGTACTCTGACTTATCCTGTTAAGTAGTACGCGTCGTATTTTCTTAGTGAACTTATATGTATACAAATTTTGAGTGTTCAACCTACCTGTTTATTTTTGTTGGTCTACTTCTGCGACGACGAGTGTCTAAAAAGAGACGCTCGCCGTCAAGACAAAAATATTTTAATTCCACTTCCAATTAAAGGAAACTGCGATTGACCAGGAAGAAACAACATTTACCCAAGATTCCTTTATTATGAAGACGGAATAAATGACACCCAAAAAATATACAGGTAGATGAGGCACTCGAGTAGTACAGTCTCGTAGAACGAATTGGAAATAATTACAAAACCAAATACAAAAAAGTGTAGATTGAGAGCAGACGTAGAAATTAGAAATTGCACTCTAATTGGTAGTTGTCAAAAATGAAAAAGATAAAAATATTGTACACGGAACCTTCCAGCTGCTCTAATTACAAAATATCGTTAGTTTTAGTCCTCACAAATTATTGTTGTTATAAGTATATACTAGTTGAAAATGTTTACCCTGGCAAATATCATTGCCTTTCTTTACTCTCTAATTTGCAAGAGGTTGACAATAAGCTGAGTGCAATTAAGGCAGATGCGTTGATAGGATAAATCTTCCTTTTTGCTGAACTTGTTATTATTGCTAAAATCGTAGTGATATCCATTTTTGTGTAGTCATTTGTATCGAGTGTGAATGAGTTTCTGATTTAGTACACCTAATATTAACTGCTAATGTTGAAATAATTGAAAATGTTACCATTGATGTTCCCTTTTACTGTCGCCAAACTTGTACTTGGGCGACTTGCGAAATTGTATTTTGCAGATTTTAGATGTGTAGCTGTAAAATGAATTCCTCTGATGAATATTTTTCTTTATCTTTTAAGTGTGAATATTATTTGTTATCTATGTAAGTTAGACCGTCTTTTAGTACTATTATTGGGTTTCTGCTAACATTTATACGTCTCATATTTGTTGTAATGGTAGTAGATAAAGAACTGATTGTACTATATTGTAATAGTTGTTATTTAGTTAACTCATTAAAGTAGTCATCTCCAAAAAGGGTTTGCTTATTATCACAGTCCTCCTATGAATTCAAACAAAAATATTTTCTAGATCGAATGAAATTGTTAAAATGAAAATGAGAATTCTGTAGACATTAGTTTTGTCGTGTTATGTAAAGTAATAAATGTGGTTTAATGAATGCAAGTTGACATAAGGCAGCATGCAAACAAGTCAAACGTGGATGAATGATTTAGATAATGTCATTGTCATTCCGTCGTGTCATTTAATGCTGTGTGGAAAATAAAAAATGGTCTCGTCTAAAAATTCATTCAAATACCCATCGTCTGTTATTTATAATTTAAACAAATGTGGGTAAAGTGAGACAGGTTAAGGATCGCAAACATGGATAACCTTACAATTTGTCAAATGGTCGAAGCAATAGTTTAGACCTTGCCACAGAGACAAAACAATAGTCCCCAACCAACCAACAACATTTTCCGACTTGCAGCTATCAGGAAGAAAAACATTTGATAAACCTTTCGGTTCTAAAATTCACTAAACGTGATTCCGCACATTTGAATAATTACTATATATAATCGTGATACAGATAGAGCAATAAATTTACCTGCCTATATATCTATGTATGTAACTATGTGTGGTAGGAGAGCCTAGGGAACCTGCACATATTACGTAAAGCAAAACTCCTTCCCCCATGTGTAACGCAGGTCCCTGTGCTGCGCTGACCGTAACACTTTTGGGCACCTCCTCCTCCCATTTACTGCACACGTAAAAATATGCACGTTACTTGAAATCGAAAAAGCAAAATGCGCATGACCACTCTCTCTAAACCATCGAAATGAGTTGTTTCATAATTATTATAACAATCAAAACAATAATACTCTACAGGTGATTTATTGAGTTGATTATTGGTGATTGAATGAAAATTATTAGCGAAAGGGGACATTTGTAATGATTGTGCGTATTAATTAGCATTTCAAAACCAAATAAAAATTGGTTCTGCTATATCGACAAACTTATTTAGCATTTTTTATAGTAGAGCTGGTTTTACTTTTTACTGTTCCCTTGATTTCTTTGTGCCAGTTTGCACACATTTTTTGTGGAATTAAATAACATTACTGGTTAAAAATTAACATTAGTGAAGTACCAATGATTTTTTTGGAATTGTTTTTGTTACTGTGATGGGTAGTCTGCTGAAATTCCCTTGAGTGCTAAGTTTCCCCCTTAGCTGGGTTCACTAGTAATTTATATTCAGCCAAGTTGCAGAACTGTCCAACACTGGACAGAACATTAATCCACCTAGATAATATTTGCCCAGTTTCTAAATGATTATGATTCGCCTATAACCTAACCTAACTCCCCAACAGTCTTGGTGTATGATCTCCAACTTTAATTAAAAATTGAGTAGAAGTTGAATATCCCAGCAAATGAACTTTATCTTATTCTGGAATCATTTTTCCCCAAATAATTTTAATGTAATCAGTAATTTTTTCTAAAGTTTTTCTATTAAAACTATTTTCCTACAATAAAAATGTAATTTTTAATCACGTCTTTTCTTCACGTTATCTATAAAAATAAAATTCCAATATATCTTGGAATTGGAGTTTTAAATTGTTGAATTTGTAAATAGTGATAACCAATAGTAGCCGACCCAGTTACAGACTTGCAGATGTAGAAGTAAATAAAATCAAATCATTTGGCAAACGCATGTTTTGGCCATGTCTCCTTTTACATAACTTACACCTTGCTAGAATTAGTTATTGTTCAGGTTGATGTAATATAAATTGTAACAATGTTTGCAGTAACCTTTTGGTATGTCCCTTCTTGAGTAACAGACGCCATAATCTCAACATTCAACGTCTCAGCCAAATAACTGTGCTGCCCATTAATATGCATTACTTTGTTTGAACAGATAAACTAAAGCATTTGTTGTAGCAGCAGAGTGCATAAAAACTAACTGGACTTGACTTCGTTTGGCTGCGTTGAATTATCAACTCAACCAAACTGACATTTCTTCAATGCAGAAAACAATAAATTTTGACTCTTAACAAAACGCCTAGTTATTTAGTCGATTAATATACATACAAATTGCAATTATCTATTTGTTACCCTTATCAAATGCATTTAGATTCAGGTATTATGCAAAGATATCACAAACAGTAGTGGCTGAGTGGCTCCCTTACGTTATAAAATAAAATATTTATTTTTATTGATATTGTTGCTAATCTACTTTTCTCTTCGTTTTATTATTGTGGACGTGGACGCTCACTTAAAAACATCATATCAAATAGAGGTCGGCCCGTCAAAGGATTTTTGACAAAATTGGCAAATGGAGCAAAAACTCCATATCAAGTGAAGGAAAAACTTTTTATAGAATTCCTTAAAATATATATATACCGGTAAAAGCATTTTATATAATTAAATTTTTTGGCCTGAAAATACTTATGTTTTGAAATGTTTTGTCTCTAAAAATTAATTTAACAAAATACGAATTAAAACAAAATTTACATTCATTATTTCCTAATTACTTGATTATTTCGCCAGGTTTCGCTTGAAAAAAAACGTGTTCACTAAACAAATATAATTTTGCCGAATTAAAAAACCTCCAAACTAGTCTTAATGTTCTTCAGATGGGCTTTTAAATTTTGTTCTTTAATTTAGAATTCACATTTTATTTGATGCAAATGTAGCTATTTTTTCATGCCGCACTTAAACGAAACAAAAACATCTAGAACGAAAGAAATGAACAGAGTTGGTCTGACCTCTAAACATGCCCAGAGAGATTTGTCTTTAATTTTCAATTATATTACAAGCTAGAGCTATGTACAATAATATTATAATTGGTAAAATATAGACATGTATTAACATGTGTACAATTGGATTAGGCGTTCACAAGTTATTGTTGTTTAAAGGAGATAAGTGTATATAGTAATCTAAAATGGACATGAATAAAAGAGTAAACAAAAGAATATAGAGCAAAAGAAAAGTAGTCAGTAGTTTATGGGGTAAAAGAAAGGCATACCTGCTCGCATTGATTAGTAAATCTTTTTCAACTGATCTGATTGTTTCATTTATGGCATGTGTCAATTTTGACTGAGGTAAGTGACTTCTAGTACTTGTAACTTACCCCAACCAATAAAGAATGAGGTCCTTAATAATAGTAACGTGATATCACAGATTCCTGGGTGAGTGAGTGATATAATTAGATATGCGTTTACAATTGATATCCATTACACGACATGGGTTTCTCACTTGTAACGAGAATAATTATGACACTTTTAAAATGATTTAATCGCCAAGCCAGTTTTCGTCATTTTCACGAGTCTATTCCAAACACTGTCATTGCCAACTGCAGCGGAGAGCAACAATGTCAGTCCATGCAGTTCAACTTCAACTCAATTCTTCCAATGCAATTCAGAAAATGTAGTGCAGTCAGTTTTCAGCTGTCGCCTTTTATTGCTACATGGAAAATGGAGTAAGAATATTGGACACGATTAGGACACGTTGGGCTTTCCCTTAATCATTATTCGTATAAATAGACGATAGTTAATTCAGACAAATCAGTCAGTTCAGTGCTTTGTCCAAGCAAAGTAACCAATCAGCCAAGGAGCTTGTTGAAAGTTTGTCCAGAACATTTTCTCAAAACAAATCAAAATGAATCCCATCTCTGTAAGTTGCAATCCGTGGACTAGTTGTGAATCAATTCATTATTTGCTATTTAAAATTCGGTGGCAAATTCAAATATTAATCAGTGAAAAGTGAGTTTAACGAATTTGTTCATAATTATTTCCAGCTTGTTCTTCTCTCTCTCTTCGCTGTGGCTCATGGAGGAGCTCCAATTGGACTTGGAGGATATGCTTCTCCAATTGGTCTTGGTGTTGGTGGATACGCATCTCCAGCCATCTCTTATGGAGCACCCGCCATCAGAGCCGGCCCTATTTTGCAACCAGCAGTTCGTGCTGTAGCTGTAAGTAACACACAATGTGATCTTTACTTTATCCACTGAACGTTTTTAAATTTGTTATTATTATTTGGTTCACACAGGCTCCTGTGGCCGTTGCTGCTGCCCCTGTAGCCGTAGCACGAGGTAACCCCCTGTTTTCTAATCTTCATCAATTCATGCAAATAGATTTTGAATAAATTCTAATATGTATTCCTGAATATAATTAGCTGTTGCCCCTGAACCATTCGACCCCCATCCACAATACAACTTTGGATATTCCGTCTCTGACTCCATCACCGGAGATCAACACTCACAAACCGAAAGTAGAGACGGTGATCGCGTCAGTGGTAAGCAAGGAAAAAAGAAATTCCTATTTAAAATCAAGAGAAAATCTTAATTTAATGTTTTCTATTCTCCAGGCCAATACTCTCTTGTTGAGCCCGATGGTTCTCTTCGCGTTGTCACGTACACCGCTGACGCCGTCAATGGATTCAATGCCGTGGTCGAACGTCGTGGAGCCGCTGCCCCAGCTGTTGCCGTAGCCCAGCCAGTAGCTGTGGCTCAACCTGTAAGACAAATCGCTGTCGCCCAACCAGTGAGACAAATAGCCGTTGCTCCCCGTGTGGCTATCGGAGGTCCCGCTTACGCCTCCGCCGGTCCAATTGCCACCGCTACATTCTCCGCCCCTGGAATCGGATATTCCAACTACTTCTAAAGTCTCTCATTCCCTCTCAACTAAATGAATGTTTATTATTTCTAATTTTTATTATTCTTCTTTCCATCTCGAAGGACTCCCCCTCCCATTATCCTGTCTTGTGTTATTATCTGTGATTGACTTCCTCCTCTCTACCTCTTCTTTTCATTTTATGTCCTCATCAGAAACTCTTGCTGCCATAATATCTCTCCACAAGATTTCTAGAACTCCCACGGGTCTGTTTTTGTCTCCCATTGTTGTTGCTCTTAGCACTTTTACGCTTATACTCTGCTTGGACTTGACTTTTTCATCTGACTGTCTCCTCAATTTTAGTCCATCTGTTTAATCTAATCTGTGATTTTCATCTTATTAATTTTAGTTTATTAGGTAGGCTTATCTACGCTCTGTATACTTCGCTACTTTGCCGTCTATTTTGGATTTCTTCTGTCATGTGGCAATGTCTCTGTGCTTTCATAAGAATTATATTCTTTTATAGATATCCTTACTTAGATCTAAAGATCGTGCTTACACAAAATTGTACAAAATACCTCTACTAAAGGTATCCTCCTTTATTAAGGAATAAATTATTTTCCTATCCAAATATAAACTAAAAGAACGTTTTTCATCCATTTTATTTCAATTGTATCTGCAAGAGATAATAAATTCATATAACTTAATACGAAAAGGGAAGATCTAGGTTCTATTACAATTTAGTGGTGTCATTTAACCCTCATTTAAAAAATGGAGATATCTACATCATGGATTCACTCACAAATTTTCTAAATCTGATTATCAAAAACCTAAATTTCAACATCTAACCTAAATAGTATAATAATGTTATGTTTGGGTAATTTGGGGTAGTCATACAACGAAAATGGCATACCGTTATAATATTCATTATGCCATTTGGAAGCATTTTGAATGGGCAAGGAAATGTCTTTTCACTTTGTTTGGCAGAGTTTTGCAGGGAAAAAACGTTCGACGGTATGCAGGGTGCCGGTTTGTTATGATGGCCATTAATCGAGGACAAGTGAGCGATAAAAACTGAATTATATAATGGAGTTCACTAATAAGCATTTGGATGTATAAAAGAGAAACTCTTTCATTTTGTCCCACATGTAGACTTGTGTCCAATCCATCCACTTAAATAACTAAATTGACCACTCAATTGTATATGATCAGCTAATGTACTACTATACAGTGGAGTACCTACGCTTATCTAATTCTCGCAATTATGGCATTAGTGATTATGTGGCTATTCGACTACAGATGTTGCTATACTCCTTTACAATTTGTAATTAGATGCCATTAAATTGCACTTGATTAATAAACAGCGTAACTTTTTCGGCAGATGTGCCACATTACAATGCAGTAGTGGACACGACACAATCATTTTGATCGCAATGCATCGTCATTAGCACATGTGGAAAGAATGTCGTCAGTCCCCTGCAATTTTGGCCATCACATGTAAAAGCGATACAATTATATTTATCGACACCTACCTATAGGAGAGAGGGAAGGAATGACAGTGGTCAAACAAAAATGTTTCACGTCCGCAATTCTGTAAATATCGACCAGAATACGGATATTTATTTTAAACAGAAACTATTACAGATTTAAATAGCCAAGAAATGCATAAATGAACCAGGCTAAGGCTCAATAAATATAAGGCTCATTGGCTGTGTATCTATAATAACAAAAATGTTCTAACTTAGAATGTTCTAGACTTTTTATGTGAGGTAACGGAATATACTCATCCATCTAAGGATAGGTATACTCGAAGGATTTAATATTGATTTTTACAGTAAATAAATGGAAATGGAAGTCACAAATACCCGAGGACTAGTCTTTGTTCTTCTGTAATAATTGAACCGTTGGCTAAAAAATGAACTTGACAGGATGAGAACAAAGTAACAAAGAAAGGGAACGGTCAGAATTTATGCGGCGCAAAGTTTGAATTGCCACAGCTAGATTTTGTCCGATACTGACTTTTATTCTAATAGGTTTTTGTAATTTTTGTTTGTAAGTCTAGTAAGTCAGGTAGTTTAAAACTCAAGGGAATAATTTATCATGTTTATATCATTCTAAATTGTTGATCCTATGAAGTACATTAATTGAAATATTATAAAACTTGTAGCTATATAGAAGGTGATATCTTCCCTTAATGTATCTTCATTTCTTAAAAATTCAGACAGCAATTTTCTCTTCCTAAAGTGAATAAAAAATCAATATAGAAACTCAGTACCTCATGACATAATGTAGGTAATCATTTTTCTCTGCAATGAAATTATTGGCATTAATCCACACGAGTATTAAACATCCAAATACCTGCCGGCAGGTAATTAAAAGTCATTAACACAGTAGACGCTGTTAATATTGACTTTCATGAAGGAATTTATACATATTTTTGTGTTTTTTCCTGTTACTGTATCAGACTGTCGGATTAGCCCGCAAATTATAGAAGATACATATCCGGAGTCTTATTGACTGTCCACAATGCTACGATTTAGGAATATTAAAAATCGAATCAAGTCAAACATGTGGAACTGTAGTTAGTAATTGGTAATTGTAATCATAATATGTTTTCCTTAGATTATTGCACATGTTGTTCGAGACACACTGACATACACATTACGACGAGGGAATAAGTTCCTATACAATTATATAACAGTAGTGTGCATAAAATAATGCATTTGTTGAGTCATTAGCCGTATTTACATAATATGCAAAACTGTAGTCATTTAAAAGTACACCGTTACCACTCCGCCTCCTTCCCCTGAAGTTTTGCAAAATGTTTGGCATAAATCAGTGGTCAACTAATAATTTTTGGCATAAACGAACGAAGGAATAGTTGACCCTGGTCAAGTGAGTTATACAATAGTAGTGAGTGATGTGATTCTAACGTCTTGTCGTGATAGCCAATCTAAAATTGTGACGAACCAAAATAAAAGTGTCTAGATAGTTAGAAAATGCAAATATTTAAGAAAGGAGTAATCGTGCAGGGCTCTGCTGCTTGATATGCACCGTCACGGCAGCTGTCTTAATAGTTAGTACATGTTTACTCACACGAAGTGGGAATTATGGTCTGCCACTTTAAAAATCTCGTCCAAAGTTACCTTTATGGCTTTTATCTGTTCTGAATTTACATATTTGCCTTATCCACAGCTTCCTCAATTTCTCATCGTCCGTCGTGAATGAATGAGTGCGTAAGATCCTAATTCACATGATCACATCCATACCCATACTCCTTATTTCACAGCACCAGTGAATCAACAGAGTCATTCACCAAACGATTCATTAGGTCGCTTTTCGTCCGCAGATGCATAATTTACAGCCATAGGATATTTCTTTAATTTTTTATCCTGACGTCCTTTAGATCTTTCATGATGGCGCCATCATTTTAAAAATCATTAATATTTTCGTGATTATTTTTATATAATAAACATTTACAATAAATAATAGAAATACTTCGGTAAATAAGTCAAAGCCAGATTATAAAACTAGGCTACCTGTGCTAGAACTGGATTTCAAAAGGCCAACATTCGGGTTAAATTCAAACGAGGCTAACCAAGGTTGAGGGTCATTTTTTTTAGATATTTGCATACCCGCTTGAGGATGTTATATCGGGGTCAAATTACATGGAACATTATTAAGTAAAACACAATATTTTAAGGAAAAAACTTGTTGGACACATACCTATATACGTCTTAAGTATATTTTCGTTTTTCATTTTCAGTAATGCCTATATATTTTAAATATTAAAAGGCTAAAATGGCTTTTATTTTATTTTTGATGGATGTTTAGGGCGAAGAGATGTATATTGGACACTTTTCTATCGAACACATTGTACATGCGCTGTGTTCCAACTAGAATTAAATATCCGGGTGCTGCTAATTAGTGTTTGCTTACACTGCATGTGTCGAATCCTCCACAAAGAAGTTAATTAGCGTGTAGTAGCAATGAAAATGCTGACATGACACAGATGGACGTTATCTAATGTAAAGTAACGCAACTTGTAATGTTCACAATAATATTATCTGAGAATGAAGCAAAGCAAATGAAATGAAGTCAATCAGTCTCTCCCACAATAAAAGAAAATCGCAGGTGCAATGCGATAAGATTCGATTGCTTATCTCTCCCTTTTCTTACCTTTTGTTGTATATGCACGTCTGGCTGTTATGTAAGGAGCAGACTGTGTATGACATACACAAACAGATAATAGTAATAATGATAGTCCATTTGGAGGGATAGAATTGAGACAGATGCATAAGTAAGCAGGGAGAGAGAGGGGTGGGTTTTGAATCGATTGTCCCTATTCATTAGTTCTGTCTATAGTGCATTAATAAGGGAATATACTTTTTGTATTTATTTGGTCTGCACTCATTTTTTAGCGAGTGAAATGTCCACTTTAAACAAGTGGGCTCATTAAATGTAGTGCTGACTGCTGGCTAAACTAATTTCTGTCATAGCATTAGGACATGTACGCACTGCGAGATATGACTTGGTTCCGTAGAAATGTCTTCCGCATGACGAGACACACTCCATCACTACCAAATGCTCGCTTGCATAAATACAAAAATGCGATAAAGTTGCCAGCTGTTTGCCATTCCGACTGTAGCCTTTGTCAATTCAGCATCCCACTGGCATAGGGAAGACAAAATGAAAAGGGTAATTTATATCCTCCGATACAGCCATCCAGAATTTTCCAAAACAATTTGTTACTCCATCTCCACCCCCGCATGGAAATTGGCCGAAAATCTAATTTTTGGTAGAGTTTTCGTGATCACAGCTGGATTTGGAAAATTCTTGATGTCTGAATATCATAATCAGTAACGAGATCAAATTTTAAAAGTTTTGTTTCTATTTACAGATTGTATTCTTCCCTGTGATCTTGACGCTAGTGTGCGGACTGACAGAAGCTTATCCTGAACCGCCGGGATCGAAAAAAGTGACGACGTTTGTGACTTACGCATACGAGCAAGGAGACGAACCGATCCAGGTGCCAGTGCCAAGCGGAAGTTTCAACACTCCAGAGTTATCTGCAGATAACACCGGACCGGCAGAAATCGAAAACTTTAGTCACCAGGCACAACAACCAGATTTGGCGAGGGACCTGCAGCCACCACCAGAAGTGCCCCAATTCCAAGTGCCTCTGCAGGGACCGATTCCTTTAGAACAACCAGGTCCTTCTGCTTCTTCTCCAGTGAAACTAGAAGAAGTGAATTTCATTCATGAGAATGACGAACTGAAATCCGAGCAGGTGGTTGAGACGCCCACTTCCAAAATATTTCCAGCAAAGACCCAGTCCTTCCAAATAATTAAAGCCCCGATGATCCAACAGCATAGTGTGACGAGTGACGGGGATTTTATGAAAGCGCTGGCTCACGCTTTCGGCGTCACTAACCGTTTAGTGCTTCATTCCCAGTTAGAACGGGGGTTGAAGGCTCCAGAAGCCATCACAACTCCCCTCCCGCATCTTCCTGTTGAAGAAACGGTGGAAATCACTCAAGGAGGTCCGTCGATCACTGAAAATCCATTTTCACAACCGACGCATGTTGAACAACAGAAACAAAGTCTGCAGGCAGCGCTCATTCAAAGTTTACAGCGTCTAAATTCTCCGGGAGTCCAGATTTCCCCGCAAGAACACTCTCGGGAAAGTGGAGTCTACCAACATATATTTTCGCACGCGAGTCCTAATTCCCAACTGCCGGTGGAATCTTCCCAAGTGCCTCCTCCTCCACCGCAGTACCAATTCACGTTTCATGAGGCCTCAGGCGATGAGAGGAAGGAGTTGTCAGGACCGGCCACCGCACCCAAACAAGTTGTCATTCAGGAAGAAGTGAAAGCTCCATTAGGACAACAGGGACTCTACA
Source organism: Tomocerus qinae (assembly GCA_020055645.1). NCBI lineage: Eukaryota > Metazoa > Arthropoda > Collembola > Entomobryomorpha > Tomoceridae > Tomocerus > Tomocerus qinae. The sequence continues at coordinate 421,169 of CM034550.1, forward strand.
ATACGGAAGTGCTCTCGTCTCCTCCGCAACAAGTAGAGCAGCAGCCACCACCGACGCCACAACAGTTCCTGCCTGACCCACCTCCTACTGTCTTTCGCAAATTCAAGCCAATTACATTTACACGCCAGGGTAGTTCTACTCCAACTGTGCAGATTGCTAACTCCGCCCAATCTCCCGATCCTTTAAAAACACCCGCTAAATATAGTGACTCGACTACTGTTTCCAAAACTACCTTCACCAGAGTTAGACCTCAAGTTTTACTCTACAGAGACCAGCATGGAAATATCCAACAAACTACCCCTTCACAAATACAAGAACAACCTCAACAGTTTGACCAGCAACAGGTCAATCAACAAATTCTTCAACAACCTCCTGTAAATCAACAATTTGCCCAAGCAAATACAGTAAATCACCAAAATCAAGCAAATCAACAATTCATTCAGCAAAATCAAGCAAATCAACAATTAATTCAGACAGACACAGTAAATTCACAATTTGTTGAAGAAAATCCAGCTAACCAGCAATTTGTTCAGTCAGGTCCGGCAAATTCGCAATTTGTTCAAGAAAATCCTGCAAATCAACAACTAGTTCAAGAAAATCCAGCTAACCAGCAATTTGTTCAGGTTAATCCAGCAAATCAGCAATTAATTCGGGAAAATTTAGCCAACCAACAATTGATTCAGGAAAATCCAGCCAACCAACAATTAATTCAGGAAAATCCTGCAAATCAGCAATTCATTCAAGAGAATCAATCAGTTCAAGAAAATCCTGTACGGATCACTAGACTCCAAGAAGTATTTAGGCCTGCTAATGGTAAGTTTATTTAAAACAATTAATTTAGGTACTAAAAAATCGGTATTTAACTTTTTAATAATCCTTTGAATAGCATTATCTGGAGAAAGCCGAAAACAATTTCCGGAGCAGCAACAGCGATTTGTGTACCGTTACTTGACAAATGAGGCGAGTGGCGGGGAGTCCGGAGAACAGATTTCTGGAGAGGTTCCAGAATCCTCGACTGAGTCGGATTTCGACAGCGGAGAAGTAGAGGGGAAGTACGCCGTCTTTGAGCCACAGAAGGTCATCCAAAATGTAAATGCGGCCGGACTGCCCGTAAGGGTTGTGGTTAACGGTGGACATCAGTTCCGACGAAGACGTCCCAACGGAAGACGGCTGAAGGTGCGAAGAAAGAAGGTCAAAGTCCGGCGATTGGCTACTCCTCCTCCACTAGACCTGTAAATTTTCTTCCGTTAACCTCCTCAAATGTTTCCCATAGATTTTCCGTTTTTCTACTGTGAAATGTGTACAATTACATCAGGGCCGCAACCAGGGCATACCTGCCTCTGTACATCAACCGTATAAAGCAAGAAAATTTTTGTTTGAAAAGGCTAATTTTTTATGAAAATTGACCATTTTTATTCACTACTATTTTATGGTTGCGGCCTTGAATTGCATCACTTTTAAGTTTTTACTGGTAATCTCTCAAATAATTATGAGACATAAAAAGACTGAATTCAAGTGTCAGTGTTGATCCTGCGTCCGTTTCTTGTACAACCTTTTTTATTCTATTTTATATTTTGTATGCTTATTCATTCTGTCTGGTGTCATGTTTGCATAATAAATGCTCCTCATTTTTGTATTTTAATTACCAGTTCTCGGTTTTGAATAGCCGACGCATCGGATGGATTTTATCAATCAACAGCTCTGACAATGTTTGCGTTGAAATGTTTACGTTTTTCACATTTATTTGCATCTATTTTTTCTGATTGGCTAAATATTTAACGAAAATCGAAGATCGTTCGGGTAAGATAAACACTCGAGAGCATTTTTACTGTAGAGAGGGATGAAATGTTAGATTATGAACCTCAAACAGCCAGTTTTACTTTTGTTCATGAGTGATAGTAAATAACCAGATATCTGAGCCTATTTTACATGGCAAAATGCAAAAATGAGCTAAGTTGTAAGAAGCAACTGAAAATTTCCAACATTCATTACGCACAGTCAACAGTTACGGCGGTCGGTTTTTTAGTAATTTGTGATAGAATTTATTCTGAGTATGATTTTTTATTTAACTACTGCATGGCGTGCATGGTTCTTGTTTGCACAACTGAATTTGCCAAAAAAACTTTTGCGCACAGTACACACGAGGCAAACACGATGGATATTATCATTTTAATTGACTTTTCAGCAATTAAAATTAAAATATATCTGTCTATACTGATGGAAACAGACATATTAATTGGATATTGTTATAATTTAAATGACTTTCTGGTTGTGCATTTCCTCAATTACAAGTAGGCAATAGAAACGTTTCGGTAGAATGTTGGTACAATAAGGAAATAAGAGCAGATCATTTAAATGTACTGACTAGTGACTAAGGGGCAAGAGACAAGTGAGAAATAATCCCAATGCATTAACAAAAATCAACCTGGCTCTCCTGCACGCTATACATCTTTAAAAAGCCCTTGAAAATCGAATTTTATGTTGCCGAAATCTTCGAAAGAAATTACTGTGAGTTTTTAAAAACCGGGTTTTATAAAAAAAATAATTTTCTCTGAAGGACTACGCAATTGTCTTCCAAACTTACAACTTGTGACAATTATTTTCGAAGCGTGCCTTCGACTTGGACAACGTAAAATCGGTTTTTCCAAGGGCAGTTTGTGTTTGTTAGAACTTGGATGGATCTAAAGGATGCCGTTACTTGGACTGAGTTTCCTACTTCTCACAATTCTTGTTCATAGAGACTTAGAGTAATAAGATAGCGGATTAGATTAGAGTAGGAAGAGTGGGATTTGTTTAGTTTGGCTGAAGGTAAGTAGGAAACCCAATTTGTGATGGTGGTACTTATGTAACGTGCGAATAAAAACTTTACACTTGAGCGGATTAGTTTTATTTATCTAATGATAATTTGGCAGAGGTATAAGTAGAGCACGAAGAAAACAAAAATAATAAAGAGAGTGAGTGGCCCAGATTGTAACCCCGCCCTTTTAAAATATGATCCATTTAAAGTGCAATAGTTTACCTTTGGTTCAATTATGTAAGGTCCACATTTCATGCAGTCCACATCCCCTACTCCACTTTATGATGAGATTGCATGACAACCCTCTGCTATACATTTGAAAGTTATGATGCTAATAAACTCTCGCTTCATTGATAAAATAATGCCTTCCGTCAATCCCTCCAGCTTTCCCATCCATCTCCACACACAATATCTTCTCTACCCTCAACTGTCCTATTCAACATTATCATGCAACAACCACATCATCATCCACTATAGCTACATCATGCACTACTACTGCACTGCTGCTCAATAACTGCTTATATGTACCATTAAACTATGGAAGTTGTCTTCTATACCTATATAGTACATGGGAACTATTGTGGAGGAAGGTGCAGTGTAGTAATCTATTTGTTTATTGTGAATTCTAATGTGCAATAAAAACAAAATGATTTGTTGTGAACTATACAATTGGCTAGTTATGCTCTACTGAGTTCACTCTGTCTCTGCAAATTATTATTATGGTAATGGCGATCTAAATAAATGAATATTTAAATATAACTAACTAACTCGGATGAAGAGGAAAGTAGGTATAAATAGGCTTTCATTTAAATTGGTACTCTCATTTTATTGTTTCTTGCACTTTTACCAACTCAGATACGCTCAGACTGGTGGCTACTGGATTTATGATTTATTCACAGGACAAACAAAGATTTCCGTCAAGCAATCTTTACCAAAATACTTTCTGCAATTAAAATATCAAAAAATCTTATACTATTATTATACTCCTTAATAATCTTTTCTCTATTTATAAGCATTGTCTTGAGTCTTGAAAGAGGAGTGAATTTACCTACCTGCTTATCTGTATGTGTGGTATATGGCATGCCAAATATCGAAAATGCCCTAGTCCACGTATTGCTTAGAGTGAACTTTTAAAAATTTCTAAAACCACTACACAAAGAGGAAGTGGCCCATACACATTGAACAATACCCAAGTAAAACAATTTATAATATACTGAAACTGTCGGTTACTGATATACGTTGACAAGTATCTGCATTATAAAAATATTCTTGATAGACCAATACATTAATAAATTGTCTAGCAATAAATTAGTAAGTAAATTAACATGGAGTGTTCCAACTGAATCTGCAATATGGGTTCAGAGTAAGCCAAGTGCTATTACGGGGCTACTATTTATTCGTTTCAATTTTATTTATTTTTGTTTATTAGCCACAGCTTAGCCTTTTGCTAAAGTATGATGGAGATAAAACCATTACTGCAGGAATAATTTAAAATACTCGCCACTAAAATAAATTGGATCAATCAATCAAAGAATTAACTGACCTGACGTGTCGTCACTTGATTAGATCTTAATATTATTAATGTATGATAAGGTAAAAGACAGATTTCATAATTTTGAAGACGGGTTAAATGATTTTTGATATTATCCTAAATTAGTATTAAACAACGAACTATCTTCTAATATAATTCATAAATAATTCAATATTGTATTACGTCAGATGAATAATTACACGTAGTTGACACATAGGAAAAAGACGCATCTTGCAAACATTTCGCAACTGCATGTTTGGCAAAGAAAATATTATTGCAGAACCGAATTAGTAGATGTAGGTAGGTATATAAGTAGTAGCTGGCTGATTGAACAAAAGCAATTAAATAATAAACATGCACATTGTGAGTCACATCACAACTAATGAGACGCATTAATTTAAAAAACGAAGAGCAAGTTGTAATGCAATGGCAGGGAAGGGTCACTCACGCTCACACTACACACACTCATCGTCGTGCAATCATCTATGCAACAATTAAGCAAGTAGGTACCTGCTACACTTTATTTACTACCACTGCCCTCTCACAGGGTTCCTAATTAACATTTTTGGGTTTTGGCTATTAATGCTGGTGGGCTTCTTTCACTAAATCTGGTTTTCTATGTTAGATTTTTGGAGGGTTTTGTGGGCATCGCAAAATTTCATGAAATTATTTTTCAATGTTTTTTGGGTCTTGATTTCTTGTGGATTTTTTTCATGATATCATATGCATCTCAATGCATTTGTCGGTAATTAGAGTTTTTACAAAAGTAAAGTATTTAATACCAAAAAAGTTGCTGCCATTACATATTTCAGGATTTCTCTCAAAAATCCCAAATTATAACTAATATCGGGATTATATGGTTATTGAGGTCTGTGAAGGGTCCCCAAAAATTCGGTAATTTGTCAGAAAAATCAAGTACAGAAAGCTATGAAATTGTTACCTAAAAGCTTGAAATTCGAATAACCGTATTTAAGTTGACAATGTTTATACATTGAGTATAGGTTTACAATAAACGTTGAGGTTTGCAGTTTGAATGGGAAATGTTGGATTTTTGGGAACCCTGGTGTGTGAGATAGAAGAGGACTGAGAGGGTCGTAATGATTAGTAGATTTGGACAGGGAGACTAATAACGGTCGTTGATGGCTTGTATTATCCTTAGAATTACTTAATTGTGAGATGAGACGAAACAATTGTAATTGATTTGCACACATAGCACTCTATTTATCAATCAATTTTTATATTCCCTCGTCGTAAAGTGAAGTGTCACTTGCTGTGACATTTCGCTGTACCTACCTACTTATCTTTTTCATTCTAGCACTCTTAGTCAAGAACAAGCTTCCTTAATTTGTGTACTCCACTCCTCGCAGTGTACCAATAACTGATACAACAACTTCATTGCATGCAGCAAAATACTGCCGCATAAGTATCTATCAAATCTTTTTATCCCAAAACATTTACCAAAAATGGCTACATTTTTTTCCTTTAAAATTGGCAAAAAGTTTACTTCATTCAATTTCAAATTCTCTAGATCGCAAATAAACGTTTTGGAGCAAATTTTATCCCAAATTGACTTTCGTGGATTTTAAGGAATTAATTGTGCATAATTTATGCTAAGAGTTAGGCATAATTTATGCTAAATAATTTTCATAATTGGGTGTGAATGGTACATGGCACCCTAACGAAGATGTATTGTATAATTCAGGGAAAAAAGTTGTACAATTTGTGCAACAGAGTCAGGAAATATTTGGCCACATTGATATTCATGAGCCAAGTTCATTATTGTATGGAGATGTATCTGCGATGTGTAAACGATGAGACTCGTAAGGGTCCATGCAGGTCCAGCTGTGGAAATAGATGATATTGCAAATGAGAGTTGAGCTAATCAATTATGTAATCTGGTTAATGTAATGTGTTTGTGATTATGTTTTTATGTTGTAGGGGAAGAGTTGGCAGATAACTATTTGGATCTGTCACTGCAGTTATGAGATCATTTAATAATCCTGAACTGGATATGCCAATGTGCATGATGGGGAATGATCTGATTAATAAATAGAGTACAAGAGGAACTGAGTGAGTGAGTGGACTAATCAGATGAACGAATCAGTTCTTTTGACCATCTTATTGCTCTCTAAATGCCAAATGCAAATATTTACGAGCCACAGAGCACTCCATTTTATTTGTCTTGTTTCGCTGTACACAGGTAATAAATACCTAAATGCTTGCTAACAACCACTAACTACAAACTCACTCCTCCGTTCTACATATCTATCCTTGCTACACACTCTGTCAACACCAATACACACATACTACACCATACACAATTTTTACTAAACAAACAATCATCACATATTAACCGCGGCCTATACTCAAATCTTAGAACTTACTTAACGTAGCTTTCTTCTTCTACACGACATGCTTAGTATGCTGATATCTCAATGCACAAGCATAATGCATATTTAATTCTGTTAAGCCGTACAATTAGATAGCACTGAATTGGACTGAATTGCTCCAAATTGGACTGAATTAGTCCCAGTGGAACTGAATTGGGCCAAATTGGACCAAATAGAAGTGAATTGGGCTAAATTGAACTGAATTGGACCGAATAGAAATGAATTGGGCTAAATTGAACTGAATTTGGCCGAATTGAACTGAATTGGGCCGAACTGAACTGAATTATACCGAATTGGGTTGAATTAAGCCGAATTAGGCTGAATTGGAATACCTACATACCTGTTGAAGGAGTGAAAAACTGGGTTGTACAAAATATTTGGGACTACCTGACGCTTCTTCCCCTAGTCATTGGCAAAATGAGAATTTTTCCAAAAGAGAAGAAAGAAATATTTCCAGTTAAATTTTCATTCTTCGAAATTCAAACAAAAAAATCTGCACGACTAAAAATTCAAACTAAAGTAAAGAAAGAAACCTATCTGGTTAACCATCAGTGGTCCTGAGGGGTGTTTTTGGCCGAGGAAATGGAAGGGAAGATGCGAGATTTCGCACGAAGAGTGTACTATAGTCGCAGCTTGGTGGTGTTAGTGCAAAAGAAAAGAGTTATTGCAGTTAGGTAGATATAGGCATAATAATGATAATAATATAGATGTAATAAATAGTAGGTTGTTGTTATCAGTTTGTATTTGAAGGGATCATTAGTGTATCTTGTAGTAGGTATCTTCCCTTGTTTTCTGCACTGGTAAAACATATTTTATTTTGTTTGCGAATTGCTTTTGACTCCACTCGACTCGAATTGGATTCGAATGAAGTGAACAAGTAATAAAGACTTGATTCGTGGGGCATTAAATATTACGAAATTCACTATAATCCAGATTGCTATTTCTTTTCTGGTTTCGCTTTTTCGTCTTCACATAACCTACCTGACAAATGGCCAATCTGTCCTATAATTGCACTGATAAATACAATAAACACTTTTCTTTGTTCCGTCATTCTCTTCTGCGAGCATCTTGAGACTCCACGCAATCCTCCTCTCCATAAAACGCAACTCTACTATATAACCAAATAAATCCCAATTAAGGAATTAATATAATGTGCTCTTTGGTGTCGTGAATACCCCTTTTTGGTTTTGCTTTTTGCTACAATTTACTAATATCCCGGAGGATAATTCTCAGAATAATCAATCATGAAAATTCACATGTGGAATGTAAGAACTCTCTTTTCCTATTTCGTGATACCCATTCGCGGAAAGCGAAAATATAATTAATTATCTACTTTTTGCGTACATATTATTTCAAAAGCCAATTTCATAGCAAGTATACCTTGTATTTATATTTATATATTTTGTGTCTGAAAATACTTTTCTCCAGGTTGATATCTTCCTAATAGTTGTCCTAGCTGTAAAAATTGGACACTGCTCTGTAAGACGGGATATAAGAAGCTATGATGACAACATTCAGACGGAATCTGCATCCGTGCAATCCTTTGCCAATAACTTTGAAATCATAAGCGGTATGTTTTCAATGAAGTTGAACGTCACACTTTAATTTTAGTTCTAAACCTGGTTTCAAATAATATTTCTTTGCATATATCGGAGAAGAATATCATTCACACAAGGTGTTTCCCTCCAATATGCCGAGATTTGCTACTTTACGACCATTTACTTTCAATGTACAAATGTAACACTGGGGTAGTATTCATTTCAGCCATCCATGGGGGTTTATTGGACATTCAGACTCACCTCAAATTCAAGAAACGTGATTCGTTTTCTTAATTAAAAGTTTCTGGGTTATGCATGTTATTTTTTAGCGATTTTTATCAAAAAGGCATAATGTTTTTTGCAATAGTAATGAATTTATTGTTCTGTTAAAAATATGAAAACCGTCCTTCCAAAATAGATTCCTATCTAGTGTCGATGGAATTAAGTTTAAGGTTGCCAATATTTTCAGCTCCCGTGTTCCATGTGAAAACGACGAGTTCCTTTTCTCCGGAAAACGAAGTTCTGCAGTTCGGACAGAGTGAGCAAGAGTTGGTGGACGTGGTTGAGCCACCCGCACAAACTGAAATAGGAGAGGAGGAGTCTCCACCCCTTTATGCCATAAAAGTCATCCGTCGCCCAGAGGTAAAGTCTCATGATTCTCCGCCTGTGGTGACAAAACTGTTGGAAAACGGAGGTGGGGGCAGAATGACTTTGAATGACATATTCCGCTCAGTCATCTCAGCTATAGAAGAGAAAACGCCAAAGAACGTGGCAACTGACGACAAATCGGACACTCGAGATTCGTATTCCTATGCCCCAACAAATACTGTAACCGATCCGAATGCGCCAGTCTACCCACCTTCAGGAACTCCTTCGCCGTCGTCGGAGGAACAACCGTCCTCTGAGGAAGAGATGGCCGTCGTTTCCCAAGAACCCGCTGCCCCAGTCCAAATAGTTCAGACGACCGTCACCCCGGAAATCCCCATCACGAAATTGAAGCAGGAGGTAGTGGCGGAGACTCCGGTCGTTGTGCAGGAGACGCAGGAGGAGGAGCCGCAGCCGGTAACCACCACTCAAAATGTCCAGGAACGGGTAGTTGTCCAGCCAGTGTATGTTCCGTATCCTGTAGCCCAGCAAGAGGCTCAGCAAGTGCTTGTGAAGGGATTCAAGGGGATCCCTTCGCTGAGTGAACGGGGCAGTTCGGAGGCCTACAAAATCTACCACAACGGACCCGCTCTCAACACGGCCTACCCTCAGGGCACTTACGCCCCGAACTCCCCGAATTACCTGGTGGCAGAGCAGCAGGTGTACGCAGAGCAACCCGTCCAGCAGGAGTTAGTGGACTCCAGTGGTCAGCCAATCTACGCGCTCGCTACTCCAGATCAACAACTCCAAACGGCTGCCTACATCCCAGAGGAACAGACCGTCGCTGTGGCTCCAGCCCCCGTAGCATCCACTGTCGCCTTGTCTGAGGAAAGCATTCCCGTAGAAGGAACGATAGCAACTGCTGTTGTTCCCCAAACTATCGCTTTTCAAACAATTCTAGGTCTATTTCATTTTTTTTAAATACAATCCATATTTTTAATTGATTGGCAGACTAAACGAGATTTTTTTGTTTTTACAGGTGAGCCAAGGGATCCTCATCCTCGCTACATGTTCAAGTACAGTGTCAACGATTTGACCACAGGAGACCAGAAATCGCACGCGGAAGTTCGAGATGGGACAACTGTTAAAGGTTTATAAAACCGCATGACTTATTATTAGTTATTTCAGGGTTAAAAAATCTGCCAGATCTTGAAATGAAAAATTGAGGATTGAAAACACACTTTTGTAATGCTACAGCAAGAATGTACCGTTTTTCGGCTTAAACGTTTGATTTAATAGTTTTAATAAATCATTTTTGTGCTTTGATTGGGTAGAATAATGAATAGTGGTAGATTTTACATGCCTGGCTCATGACTAATAAGGCTTGTGGTCATTACAGGTCGATATTCTCTCGTGGACCCTGATGGCTCTTTGAGGTAATTAATCACTAATTTATTCAGTTAATTCATTTACTGTTGCCGTTGTAGTATTTTTTAAAAACTCAGTTTAAACAGCCAGATACGTAGTAATTAATTTTTGTGAATAGAACGGTGACCTATACAGCGGACTCAGTGAATGGATTCAACGCTCACGTCGACCGACAACCTCTTTAGAAATCTCTACGAGGTTCTGGGAATCCAAACATTTCCATGACGCTTCAGATGACCTCTCTAGTATTTTTCGAATATTCCTTTTGTAACGTTATTTTTGAGACATTTTCTGTTTCTTCTATGATGATCTAAGTCTCTGACTTTTGCAGGAGTGCAACATTGGTACTTTAATCCAGTCATACTAATATGCATACATTAAATATTTACTACTTTGTATCTCAATTATCTAGCTATGTAATATGTACTATTTCACCTACGGGTATTTTGTCCGTTTGATTATTTTTCTATTATTTTCTACAATGTAAAGTAATGATTAAGGCATGAATGAATTTAATAATCTTATTAAGGTAACGTAGTAATTACAAAACAGGTATGAAAATCCATCATCTGTTCTTTTGTATAGTGTGATTTTTAAAGATGTGTGTGAATTGACGTTTTCTCGAAAAACCTTCATACCGTATTAATCGAATTAATTTTCCGTATTGAAATAGTGCTCCCCCCGGGTAACTATTTCGATTTTTATCATTTTCAGGGGCAAAATAATAGCCTTTGAGAAATAATTCTACGTATCGAAATAATTCACCATCCCAATCTAAGTTTCAGTAGGTCAGGTCAGGTGGTGGGTATATTTGAGTGCAAATATGCCTAACCCCAGTCCCTATAATGGGGAATATGATAGTCGAGGAATAATTTACTTTTCTATGTACCCGGACTTCAATAAAAATTGGCTGTTTGTAAAATAATTCTCCGTATCGAAATAATTCACCACCTGGTTAACTATTTCGATTATCTTCGTTTTCAAGAGCTAAAAAAAGACCAATGAAACAATAACAACCCGGAGAATTAATTCGATTAATACGGTAGTTTGTTTAAATAGTGCATGTGTTTAGCTTTTAAGTACAAACATTTATTTAAGTTTTTAAACATTTGATTTAACTAGCCCATTTCCAACAATTTGATATGATACGATTAGAATTTTGGTATTTACCTGAATTTACATAGCAAAGAGAATGTGAAAATATTTTCTAAGATATTGCCAAATGCAAAATCGGGACATTTAAGCTTTTTTCTATGGAAAATATAAGTTTCTTCCCAAAACTGACAAAATTTTTGGGGAAGACCTTGAAAATATTTAGGATAATTTTTGCATCGTGAAAATCTTTTAAAAAAATATTCGCGAGTCCCGTTTGCATCCAACCCATAAACTTTAAATATAATTGAAATAATATTCTTAAAATGTAATATATTCATGTTTTATTGTAAGATCTACGTTGAATTCTTAGTCAATAGTGCTGTTATATTCTGTAAGCAGTTCAATACTCAAGTTTTGCTCTTTTACTTATTAATATTCATTTAATTAGTTGCCTTCCTAGATAGTATACCTAATAGCTGTATTACTGTGTGGATGCAGTACAGACACAAACTACGGACTTTGAATAAAATATGTACAAAGACAGAAATGATAAATCAAAACAAATAAATTGCAATATGGTTATTGTTGTGAGATCTGGTGCAGCTTTTCATTTCTCATTTGGCACAGCTTCCAACATTCCAACTGTTGATCCAATTCACACCAAGCCAAAAATCTCAATCCTTCTGTTCCGGATGCGCAATGGCACAATGAGATTAACAAATGTATCTCTCAAAAGTACGCAATGGGTATTAAATCATATTAATTGTTTATTTTACATTATGTGCAGGTGGGACGTGCTGTGCGTGAAGTAGATTCACAAAAGAACCTCTAGAATGTTGCTAGGAAAGTGCTCAAACGACAATCGTGCATGAGTTGCTATTTGAAAGTATTCAACTGCAAATTGGTATTGGGAAAATTAGTATTTTCCTGTTTATTTTACCCTCTCTTTTTTAAAGGAAAATTCAAAATAGTATTTGCTAAATTCGTACTCTGTTATTTGATTTATGTATTATGTGAATGTGTTAAACCAAGTATTTAGTTGCTTGATGTAACTGCCTAATTTTTATTGTATTAATGTATATTTATTTTCTTCAGATTTTTTATTTTTACATTTTAACATTAATGATTTACTTTTTTACATTTCCAATTTTATTTATGACATTTTATTTGCATGGACATTTACATATGAAATAATAATATAAATTCTGAAAATATGGAAGATTGGTGAAATACGAATAGATGAAGAAATACCAATTTGTTCGTAAGTAAGCCCATGAGAGTCGTAATAGTTGATAGTCGCGTAAGTCGTAATCAATTTGGCGTTATATTGGATATGGATAGATAGAATTTGGAGAGTGATAGTAACATGTAAGGTACAATTTAGGGTAACATGTAATTGAGTGTACAGTTGATGTATTTGTAAGAGCAGATAAGTGCCTAATTACAAGGTTCCTGCAATATTTTGTTTATTCTTGAGACTGCATTTCTAATCTGTGACAGAAACCTTTGGATTTATAGGCAGTTCATGACTCTCCTATAAGTCTATAATTAATTGGTGTATATTTAGAAGACACTTTTACTCGTTCGTCGTTCGGCAGGATTTTATTGATCTTGGTTGCAGTTGCAGAGTCGTGCTCCTCATTGCAGTGCAGGTTGACAATTAAATTATATTTAGTGGACAGTTGAGCAAGTCAATCTTGTTATCCAATCGCATCTTACAGACCCAGATTCGTTACACTTTTATTTGTAGACTTCATCTGATAAACTATTAAATCTCCATCCCCTTCATTAACAACATGCATATACGCAGTATATATAAATGTTGCAATTTAAATATAAAAATGTATGCATTTATAGAGAGTCAGCATATCGAATTCCACTGGCTAAGATAGAATGATTTGCATTAGCTTGTGTGTGATGCAATATAGAAGAAGATTCAGCGAGATAGACAGGACCAAGTGGAACGAGCGTCTTGAATTGTTTCATCTCAGACCTCACGTACCGAGTCAGGCAAGTCAAAGTCGAAAGGTGTACGTATAGCAATAACACTCGCTGCTGACGGCGACGGCATTTCTTATGCTAATTCAAAGGACATCACAACACTAACCATAAAACAAGTCCGTATTACTATTATTGCTATCGGCAATTGCGTATCTTTACCTTGCAGCCATCAACCACATCACTACTTACTATTTCTATATAAATTTAGACACCACAACATACACGGTGTCTAATAAATACCTTCTCTCCCTACTGCTAATACAACATCCACTTCTCTAAGCCATTCGCCCATTTTATACCGTAGCTTCTGTTTAAAAGTTGCAAATTCTTCAAAAAAAATCTTCCTCGAATTCAAAATGTCTGCTGTTTTCATTATATAATTATTTTGAGGATTTTTAACAATTTTCTTCAAATTCCCGCTAATTTTCAGGTAGCTATCTAAATACTAACTGAAACAACAGAAGTTGACAAACCAATTCCGCATTTAATTTGAAACTCGGACATAGTTTTGGATTTTTCTCTTATTTTTGGGAAATAGTAATATAAATACCCAGTGTTAAAAATGGCTGAATGAACGTAGTTACTCTAATGTTTCTAGTAATGGGTTTAGCATGGGGGTGAATAGTTTAGGGATACCCTGTCTACTATAAGTAGGTGGGACTAACAGCACTAATCCACTGGCTGCACATACAACGGTATTGTTTGTTTAGGTTTTTGGAGAAGATGAGCAACATTAGTCAGCATGCATTTTCACAATAATTAGGCTCCAATAATTCGTGCGATGTGTGCAACTTTTCTGGATGTTGAATAAATCTTTTCGTCACATTTGCATTGTATAATGAAGAAATGAGGAGACAAGGTGAGACGAAGAACCTTTTATTATATCTTTGACTTTAAACTCCAATCGTCTAGTCCTCATGTCAAAAAAGTCACGTAAACAGTACAGCGTATTATTATTATTTATAGCGCAGACACCGACGGGACACTCACAACACAATTTACATATCGTTTAATTAACAAAGAAGGTTTTCTATTAGCACAAAACACGTATTGCAGCATTTTGACAAACGTCTAGTAAATCTAAGATTGTTCACGTTTTGTTTGGTCAGAGATGACTTGCTCCAACTACTCCCCCACCTACCTCCTAGTTCACTTTAGCCCAAGGAAAACCGAATTGCTAATTGTAATATTATGCATTCGTCCTGCTAGTGCAGTCTGGCTAATAAATTCATAAAAATCACTTGCCAAAATTGACACTAAAAGCATTCTGCATGTCAAACCACGTTTTCCTCGTGTCGCTGACACAATTAGTATCATTGCTGCCTTAAAAATAAATGTTGCTAGCTAACTAGCTGCTAACTCACTTTAATCGTCAATAAATTATATTTATACGAATAATATAACATCAGCCACATCATTATCATAATAGTATATACTAATACTACTACACTTTGTAAAACCTGAAACAACCTGAAATTATTGTTTTAGGAGGGTGCATCAAATCGACAAAATTAGTAGAATTGAAGCAATCAACCGCATTTTATGCTACTAAACGCACAAAATAAACAAATTATGATTATCAATTTAATAATTTTTGACTCTATTACTTAATTGAAATTGCTGGTTTAAATGGAGCATCTTTATTATTTTCTGCATTTTTATTTTATTACTTTCACTGTTTTTTACTTTATTTATATTAATTTTTCTACATTGATTACTGATTAAGTTCAATCAGTTTATTCAGTTCTAAATTAAGTTTTTACCTTTACGATATTTTATATCCATTAATTTATGTAAATAATCTAACCTATAAAAAATTTAACATATTAATGTATTTATTTATTTTAAAATATTAATTTAAACATTTTCTATTATTTATTATAATCAACATACATAGTTCCTTTTAAATATTACTTTATTATAATATTTTCTAGTAATTATAATGTCTATTAATTTATATAATTTCTATCAATTTATATTTTCTATCAAATTAATATAATCTCTATTAATTTACGTATTTTCTATTAATTTATATTAAAAGCTTTGTTTATATTTCACTCGCTTTTATATTAATTCGCTTTATTAACTAACTTATATATTTTTAAAGATTTTATCATATTTTAATTCATTAATATTTTAAATATTTATGTTAATTCATTAATTTTTATTTTATATTAATTCATTTATATATTCTAATTAATTATTTTATCTATTTTTAAGGATTAATTAATTTTTCATTAATTTTTATATTAATTTATTTAATTTATCTTTTTTCAAACATTGTTTTATAATATGTATTTGCCATTGTTAGTATAGTATACCCACTGTATATAGGTACATATTCATTTTATTTTTTTACTGTTTTTACTTAACTAGTGAACCCAGCTAAGGGACAAATCTACCACTCAAGAGAAATTCAACAGGCCACACATCACAGTAATAAAAACAATTTCGAAATTCGAAAACATCCCATTAGGTTATTATGTTAACTTTGTAACTACAAAGTATATTTAAATTAATATACTTTTATTTTCTACAGTGGTAGGCAAAATTAGCTGCAGCCCCAAATTCCTGATAAAAAGGAATTTCCTACACCAAAATAATAACTGTAGGTTGTAGCATCAAACACAGAGACTCTATTTTCGAAAAAGCTGCCACAAAGTTACCAAAAGCTCCCTTTGAAAATCAAAAAAAAATCGATTCCCCGTGGGATTTTGGAAAAACATACAAAATCCATGAGTACAACTTACGAATAAAATGTTTTTAAAGAATAAATAGTGGTACCCAGTACTGTTATGTAATTCTACAAAAAGATGTCGCAACTGGCACAAAGAAATAAAGAGGGTAGTAAAAAGTAAACCCAGGTCTACTAAATAATTTTGAATAAGTTTGTCGATGTAGCAGAACCAATTTGGATTAGATGTTTAGAAATGCTATTTAATACGCACATTACTATCATTACGAAATGTACCCTTTCGCTAACCATTTCCATGCGATCACCCCTCACCATTCAACCTATGTTTTCTATTATTATTTTGATGTTATAATAATAATATGAAACGACCATTTCGGTTGTTTAGTGGAATTGGGCTTGCGCATTTTGCTTTTAAAGAGCCTGCATATATTACGTGTTCAGTTGATGGGAGGAGGAGGTACCCAAAAGTTTTGCAGTCAGCACTTGCGTTACATATGTGGGAGTGGGTTTTGCCTCACGTAATATATGCAGGCTCCCTAGGCTCTCCCTACCACACGTACACACACATATATATATATATATATATATATATATTAGACAGGTTTGCTTTATCAAGTCTACGATTATATATAGAGATGGATAGGTGGGGATTGGTATTAGACTTTTTATTGGCGCAATTAATGAATATTTTGGCAATTACGATGGATTGGCCTTCTATTTACATGTAATGCTAGCCTTTACATTCTTGGATATAACAGATGAGATAAATACCGGTACGCGTAAGGTGTTCATTAGATTCATGGGGAAGCACATAGTAATTATTTTCCGCGTGTACACAGGGCATAGTAATTAAATATAAAGGTCAATCAGTCACGTAAGATTTGGACGAACTCGCGTGTAGAGCAGAGCAGAGATGGACCAATCAAGTAGATAAATATTTGATCTTACTTAAGTAGAATAGAACTGTAAAAGTTTATTAGCTGAACTGGGCTGAGTGGATGATGATATAAATTATACACAAAATAATAATACATGCCAACTTGCTAACGTGATGAGTTAAATGAGCACGAAACAAAATTATTAAAACTTAAGATTTCCAATTTGGAGTCAGCTTATTACTCTAATGAAGATTTATCATCATGCGATACTCCAAAAAGACAATCCAATTAATTATTCCTTATCAGCACTGCTTTACTTGCCATCTCTTCAACCGACTACATAATTTGACATTAATTTGGTCTACTACGACAACATTTAACATAATATCACGAGTTTAGTCAATCTCAGCATGCAGTATTATTACGAAACCTTTGTTTAGTCTTCCCTACATAGTTGAACATTTGCAAAACACATTTATAAATCTCATCGTTAAGGAGCTTGCACAGTTATCTCTATTTACTCTTCTGCAGGCTTCGGATATGCACTATTTACAACTTTGATGTAAATTAGAATTTTTTACATTTAAAAAAATTTTCGGAGTGCTTAAAGACTTGAAATTTCAATTTGTCGCGGAAACTTCAATAAGACAATAGATGTCATTTTTTATTATTTGCTTAAATCGTTAAATTTTTGAAAACATTCTGGGTAAATTTTTTCTAAAAATTCTGGGCAAAATGTTTTTACAAATTCTAAATAAAATTCCCAAATGCATGCATTAATGTTTCAGAAAATAGTTTACCTAATTGTTTAAGTTTTTTGAAACATTTTAGTTAAAATATGAATACAAATCAAATATTAATATCCGAGGCTTGCGGTTGGTGTTGGATAACATGATAGTTATGATTAACAAACTCCTACATTCCTTACCTACGCGAAGTGAAGAGCATCCTTCAGTATTTAGGAATATTTACGTTTAGTGAGTTAGTTAGTCGAATCCAGTAGAAGATTATTATGGTTTGTTTCTGTTACACTTTTTGATATGCATTGTGCTGTAATCTTCCTACGATGCATTAGTAAAGTACAGATAAGTATTAGTTGTGCCAAAAGATCCTTTTTCGAATGCAAAAGCTGCTTGGCTACTTTCACACAATGCGGAGCCAAAGCCACAAATTCAGCCTACACTTACATATATTTATTTTTACAATTCTAGTAAGTAGATAAGATTAACATTATTGCCATCTGAGAGCATTGTCTAAGTAAATACGTAACATCCCCCATGTAAACACATTCCGTCTCTCGATTCTGCTTCATCTTTTCATTGTTGATTTCCTTTGGACCTGCACTGCATTCCTTCTTTCTTGCTTCATCATGGACAAACAACATACGCAACCCAACTATAGTTTAATATCTATTTAAAATTTTTGAAAACACGACGACGCGACTTCCAAAGTGATACAGTGTGTGTAGGACTACTCCAGCATTATCAAAATATTTCGCAACTACTGCAAGGGAAAATGACCAGGGTAAAATTCCATAACTGGATTTCTTGAGACTTTTTTAATTTTTAAATTTTCGATCGTTTTTAGTGGATTTAATTTTTTTATTGAAAATTTTTACTAAAATTCTTAAAAAGACTAAAGTACATTTAAAAATTGAGAATGCTGGAGATAGTTTTTAAAAATCCATAATTACATTTTTATCCTTACAGAAGAATATTTGGAATATAATTGCAACGTCCTTGACTGTCACCCTGTGTTTCGCGATTGTTCTTGCAGAGGAAATTCCTTTCGTAACAGCCCCTCTGTCAGCCTATCCTTCTCTTGCAAATCCACCAATTAAGCCCTACGACTCAGTTGCCTTGCTGGCAATAGTCAACCTCATTAATCCGCCGCATCTAAAACTGACGAGAGTACCCGCTCGGTTGCTGGACAAGAATAATAACAATAAAGCAAAAAATAACACAGAGATATCAGCGAGACTTTTCAAAGACCTCCCACATTTCGACACGCCAATATTTATAGATTACCCGCTACTCAAGCACAACAATGTCAGCACCGAAATTAGAGATAATAAAATTAGCAGTAAAGAAAATTGGAGTTCGCGTAACAAAACTGCGGGTAATTCAAGTATCCCGTTGATAAAACCTAAACGTCGGTTGGAGCCTGTCGTGATAAATGAACAGAAACTTCTAGGATCATCATCATTAATCTCTGATACCAAAGCGACCAAAGGTACTAGAATCTTAAAAAAGGCGAAGGATTTTAGGATCTCCCCTTAAATCTAGATCTTATATAGTTTCCATTTTCAATCCTATTTTTATTTCTTCACAGAAGGAATTTGGATTTAAACATTTCTAACAATCCGATATTCTTCCAATATTTTGTATAATTGCTGCATTTTTTATATTTCCCCCAAAATCATTTAAAGGTAAAAAATTCCTTGATGCCCTGAAAGGATCCTTTGGGACGGTGGCCTTAGTTTAGATTTTAGAATTAAGAAACCTTCATACTAAAGCATTTTCGTTCGAGGGTATTGATAACATTAGTCCTTCAAAGACTCTATAAAGGTTTTGCAATAATTTACAGAAACCCCAAAGAAGCCGGAGCCTTTGGAAAAGATTTCAGGACGAAGTGCAGCAGAGGCCAAGGCAAACTCATCCCAGCCACTTGCCAGTGACTACAGCTACAACTACACGGTATCAGATGAAAGCAAGAAAGACGTCAAGTCCCATTCTGAGGCTAGAAATGGGAAAATTGTCACTGGAGAATATTTCGTTTTAGGTAAAATAAACATTTAAAATCTATGAAATTTAATCCGTCTTTGAAATAAAGAAATCTGTCTTTATTTCTGAAAACATACATATTATTGTTATGCAAGATTTTAAAACCATGAGCTCTTTACTACGATATTTTATAAGAGCTATAAAATGCTCCTAAGCAAAGTTATCCTATTTTTAATGCTGACTATTTCAGAACCCGACGGTTATACGAGACATGTGCGATACTATTCAGATCCTAGTTCCGGATTCAAGGCCAGAGTTGTAAGAATTGCTCCATTAAAAACTAATGTTATCTAAGAAAGATATATCCAGCAATATTTTATTATGTTTTCCATCCTCTTCCTAATACGTCATTAAACATGTTATTTGGAATCATTTTCTGCGTGAGTCAATCTCTCAATCTCTCATAGTGGAGCGTACTTACATAAACTTAAATTTTGACACTGAATCAAGAGTCTCAGAAGAACAGTATTTGTTTAGTTTATCAGCAAGGTGTTACGAACATAGTCGCAGTCTGAAAATAATAAGGATACGGAAACAACGAAACTAAATGCATAGGATATCTTGCTAGAATTTCCTGGAAGAGATTAGATAACATTTTTCAAGTATGAGCTTAAGTCAACTAAAACAAATTCCTACCTACTCACTCAGTGTCAGAAACATCAAACACGATAGTCATGCACGGTAAATAAAGTGGATTATTTTATTTTTATACAAACGAATACTCAGCGTTGATAGTTGTATTTGCCGATGTGAAAACACAAACACAATTGTCAAAATTCGTGTGGTAAAATATTCCAAACTTTTGAACCCTCTTGAGCAGACGAACTCAGCAATCTAGCATTTTTCCATTAAATATAATGAAACATTTTAGTCATTCCATTTTTATAAGGAGGGGCTATGATGAACATTGTGAGATTACTCAAATCACTGCACTGATAGACGATTTTTACGACAGACCTTACCGAATGCTTTCAAACTTTCAAAAAAATGATCAGCCATCTGATGGGGAAAATGTTGAGACAATTGAAAGCCCCTTAAAAAGATTTTCTTTAAACCTTCGTGACTAGAAAACTTTGAAGCTGTCGGCAACTGACTTCTGACTCCAAGCAATTAATTCATGACCAGGGTCGGTCCGTAATTTATTTGAGAAAGGTTGCATGAGATAGGTAAGAAAAAATGTCTTCATGTCTTCTAATGGATTGACTTGAGTAGATACTCTCACAATGCCCATCATTACCCCTCCTTAAAAGTAAAATGGATCAATTCTTTCGCCTACATAGGTATCCTTTTTTATTTCCAGATGGCCTTCATCTATTTTCTCACCGTAAATATACTTTTACTCTATTTTAGTTAGTGTCCGTCCCTACATAAAACGACCCTGTGTTTGTACTTACGTAGTACGTATACGGCATGCGATCAAAATGCTATAAATATGTCTTTACTGTGGGTTAATAGTAGTGGTCTGCGTTGTATCTTTATTAGGAGTCTGGTTCGTAGTATATCTCTTTATTCCCCGATGCCCAAAACATAAATCTTGTTAGACAACGCTGCATCGCTTAGTCGCTATATCCATAATGATTACAGTCAAAAGTTATCTAATCTGATTTACGTTTGGATTCCAAATATTGTTTTTGGTCTGGCTAGCAAAACCTCTAAAATTCAAACTATTACAACGAGGCATGGAATTTTAGTTTTTAATACAGCCTGAAGTGTTCAAAAAAGACCAAATAAATTGAAGGACAAGTATCATCCTCGTAAGTATGCAGATCTGCTTTCCTGTATAAATTCCGATCGAGTCCGATTTAAAACATATTTTGACTACTACTGTTATCATTTATCATTCGCCTCGCCTTTTGAATCTGGCCATCTTAGCAGAGTAGTAATCACAAAAGGTAGTCAAATCAATAGACTTTCAGCCGTTCACAGCATTAGCAGAATCAAAAATAAAAGTAACTCTGGCATGAAGCAGATTTCTCAACTGATATCGCATTGCATAATATTAATTAATGGAATATTTTATGGCTGGTCTGCTGACATCGAAAGTCAGAAAAAGTAAGCGCACGATTGAGCACGAAGGAGTCGAAGAGTCGGGTGTTTATAGATAAAGCATGATCTGTGTTCATCCTATTTCGTGGTCATTTGAAACCGTCTGGCTCGTAAAGATGTTTTCCTACCGAAATGCTGACGATGGAGGGAGATGGATTGCAGTTTCATTTAATACGCAGTTGGGTTAGCTCGGTGTGTTCGCCAACGGATGTTTATGGATGTCTCTCCACCACTATCTAGCACAGTTCTATGATATCACAATATTATTATGCCGAGTTTGGTTACTTGGATATCTGATACCCAACTGAAACTTCCAGGGAACTTTTACTTCTCCCTTTTTATATGCCTTCCTAGTTTAATTGGCATGCTAATTAAGACTATGTCTCCTAATGTAATCAAGACAATTTATGCAATATTTATTCAAAATCGCAAGACATGCGCAAGCTCCTTTGAGTGGTAATGAAAAAATTTCATGCAAAATGTAAAGATTGGTCATTTTGTTGTCAATTACAAGTTCCCGAAGGCTTTAACATGGTTAATCTTTGAGTTGAATAATTGAAAATAAAATTACTGAAATATGTTTGCTCGTTTAATTTCGTGTAAGTAAATATCTAGCAAAAAAGCATTGCTTTTTTTTAAAAAAAGGTTGCTATTTTGAAAAAGCGATACCTATTTGTTCCTTGGTTATCGCGATACGTAGTATAATAGGAAGAGTACCTATGTGTGCAGGAGCGAAGGTAATAACGATAAAAAATGATGTCAAACACGACGAAGAAGCCTTATATGTAACAGAGTTGCTAGGTTAGTCACATCGACCTGATTATGAAATGGACGAACCAGCAACAACGAAAGGTAACAAGAAGTCCAGAAGAATTTTGTGGTGATTGCTATTGGTAATAACCTTTTCCCCATTTGTGATTATCCTCACGACTCATTCAAAACAATGCAGGATAGATCTCTTCTTGTACATGCTAAAGTAGTAGTACTTGATGTATATTGTGTGTAATGCTATATTGTATACAAATCATACTTGTACACTATGTCAAGTTTAATAGACTAATGGGGAATTGGCAATTGCCTATAAAATCAGGCTGAGCTCCTTACCAGCTAACAGCATCTACGTACACGCAAAACGGAAAACTGTCTCAAGTTAAAATGGAGATACTTTATTTAATTATGTTAATACAACAAATGATTAAATCTATTCCGAATTTTTATCTAATCTGTGGATATACAGTCTTTGTATTTTCAATGTAACGGCCTAGATATCCTATCCACACTGATTCCTATTACAACCAAGCACTAAGAGCTCTAAATAAAATAGGTCCAATTAGTCATGATGATGAGGTAGGTGGGGCTTTGTAAGATTTTGTCACTTGATCTCCCACTGGACACTGGAGACATACCCTAGAGTCGAACTGCATGTAAAGCTACATTAGATTAATCATTTAAATCTGTACTATCTGTATATTTATTTCCAGAAATAGAGAAAGGTAGGGATAGTATGAGAATATTATGAATATTTATTGAGAATTCCGAACAATGGGGTTTTCACACAGACTAACAAGTTGTCACTGTATTAAACAAAGTTGGAGATAAAAGTGTTTATAGACAGAGATAACGTACTAGTATGAATAAACTTTCTTGGAACAACAGCCGTGGCTTCCTAATAAGTCTACCTTCCTAGATGCCCAACGAATCCCTCATGCATATGCATAAGTATAGGAACAATGCTACTTATTTATTTCGGAATTTGCATAGAATAGTCAATAATAGTGATATGCATAACGGAGTGTGTGTGACCAATGTAGTTAGTAACAATGATGAGTGCATTAAGAAGATAGGGAGAAGAGTCCATTATTCTAATAAGCACAGTGAAGGAGCGTCCTTGCTGGATATCCTTCTGGACTGTGATATACACAACAGCCGGACACACTGGCTGGACTCACTTTTTGCTCTTGGCATCAGGTCCTTCCAGTTTTCTTATTAGTCTTGCCTTGCCATCCATCCAGACAGCCACTTGACCGACTTCTCTCTCTTCTACTACAATTCTATTCTTCTCTGACCAGGTAATATTTATTTACACTTATATAACTCCTTTCTGCATTTTTATGTCTTCTATGCAGTTTCACCACCAAATACCTCCAACTGTATTTTAAAATGTCAAACGATTGAATCAATAGAGCTCAAAAATAAATTATCAGGCCAAAAGAACATAATAAATATAACACATCATCATACACAAAAATTGTATTGAGCCATATAATGAATTGCCTATAAAAGGAGAAAAGCATGCTACCAAATAGTCTGATATTTAATTGTAAACCTTTAAATGCTCTTGCATTCGACGGACAGTGACATTGATGGAGGCAATGACAATTTGGGTGAACTGTTGTTTACATACACATGGTACATACTAATAGGCATTTTTATGTAAATTACCTATAGGACACACATACGCACTTACAAACCCTTACTCCTATACAGACATTTAGTAGCTTTGATTTTCGTGGTATTTGTGTATAAGTGGTGCATGTAAGCAAGTGAAGGGCAAGGACAAGTCGATAAGTGTCAGGCCGTGTTCCTGAAATTCTAATTAGCCATTCTCTGATAGCATATGTGGGCCTACTAGATATTTAATTTTTGAGTTTGAGCCTGTTGAAGCGTCCAAAGTCCAAGGTCGCTTCCCTAGCCCAGGCGCCAGACCCTTTCTCGTATCTCTTATAACGCTTCTCTTATAACTAAATACATTATGTAACATCACTGGATCCATCAATCAATAAAAAATACTTTGTTAGCAAGATGTGGCATTTCATAATATTATTCCTTTTAGTATGTACGTGTTATATGTTAGTAGTTCTGGGAATATGAAACAAAAGCTTTCAAATTTAAATGATCAGAAACCACAATCAATATTATTCGCATGTTAAACTCTTTCAGACTCATTGCTATGCATTGTAGAATGTTATGTGAACGTGTATGCAAATTGTACTATTTTGTACAGATAATATAATAGTTATTGTGGTTAGTATAGGTAGTAGTGGCATGTGGCATTTTCGTGCTCCTTCGACAATTTCTATTACTTGGAATTGGTTTCATCGATATAAATAAGCAATTAATTACAAGTGTGTTGGGTATACTGCACTCGTTACATAGAATGAGAAGATGAGCGAGCGTGTGTGAGAGAAGCATGGCAGTTTTGGTTCCGCGGCCGGAGTAGTGGAGTGTAAGAGAGCGCCAAATACGCCATGCACATCAACAAGACCCACATGCACATTGCACACCCCAAACAACATCAATTTGCGAAATACACCTTTAACTCTGAGACATAAATTAGAGAGTCTCTGTCAATATCAATAGAGATTAGCGATTGCCAGCTAATAGCATTCTGCGTCATAATAATTATCTTGTACTACGTACTTGTACTATCTGAGTGCAAACAAATAACAAGTGTATACAATATATATATATCTATATATAGGTACAAAATACTACATACAATATTAACACAGACAATATTTACAGACTTGTAGAAAAGTCATAAACATCTGCAAGTGTACAGTGTATATGCATCTGAATGGCTGTACATGTAATACATGCAATTAGTATATTATATGCACTTAAGGTGTATACTAGTTAGTGAGTGATTGAACTCGGACTACTACTCTGTGTATATTTCCGTTGCACGCTGAACATCTTAACTTACTTCAGACATCTTCACTACACTTAAAACGAGACAGACACGCAGAGTGCAAAGTGCTCGATATAGACAGACATTTATTTTTTTAATCTTGGAAAAAGATTCTCCTAAGCGAGACTTGTCTCGCAATTTGTTCTTCAGACCAGTCTTCTCCTTCATATTCTACGATATACCAACATCCGATTTCATCAGCAACAAAACTGTTATATTCATTATGCTATCCATTATCTGTAATTCATCTGGTTCTTGAATATTTAGAAGGTTTCAACTAAAGTGTATCGTAGTATTTCATTGACGTGGCTTAAAAAGGACTTCTCAAGGAAGTAGTCCCTACATTGCCAGAAAAGTAAAAAAGATTCTTAAAATTTGGAGCAATTTATTCAAAAATATTATTAATTAATTAATGTTTGGACTTACAGGGATTCCCGGACACTAAATTATGAACGGAATGGTAAAAATGAATGGAGAATCAAGCGGCGCTGGCGACGTTCTTGTGGACGGCGTCTCTTGCCGAGAAATGTTTCAGAACAAGGAGGGTTTGACTTATAATGACTTTATAATTCTACCTGGCTACATTGACTTTGCTCCTGGAGAAGTGAACCTGCAATCCAAGATCACACGGAAAGTGAGTCTGAACACTCCACTAGTTTCTTCTCCGATGGACACTGTGACGGAGTCTGAGATGGCCATCGCCATGTCCCTGTGCGGAGGAATCGGGATCATCCACCACAACTGCACTCCCGAATTCCAGGCTTCCGAAGTTCTCAAAGTAAAGAAATACAAACACGGCTTCATTCGGGATCCTATTGTTCTCACTCCGCAGCATACAGTCAAGGATGTGTTCAACATCAAGAAGATCCACGGGTTTTGTGGAACTCCTATCACCGACACTGGAAAACTGGGTGGCAAATTACTAGGGATAGTTACTTCGCGTGATATTGATTTTCTAGAAGGAAGTCTGGATGTTCCTTTGGAGCAAGTGATGACAACTGAGTTGGTGACAGCAGGAGCCGAAGTGAAGCTCTCAGATGCCAATAGCATCATG
Source organism: Tomocerus qinae (assembly GCA_020055645.1). Taxonomy (NCBI): domain Eukaryota; kingdom Metazoa; phylum Arthropoda; class Collembola; order Entomobryomorpha; family Tomoceridae; genus Tomocerus; species Tomocerus qinae. Next base: position 447,681 of record CM034550.1, read on the forward strand.
GAGAAGTCAAAGAAGGGAAAACTGCCGATTATCAACGAAAATAACGAGTTGGTAGCTCTGATCGCTCGAACGGATTTGAAAAAAGCGCGCAGTTTTCCAAACGCTTCTAAAGATGCCAATAAACAACTTTTAGTCGGTGCAGCCATCGGAACAAGAGACGCAGATCGGGATCGACTGGACGCTCTAGTCGTCGCCGGGGTGGACGTCGTCGTCCTTGACTCTTCCCAGGGAAACTCTGTCTACCAAGTCAACATGATCCAATACATCAAAAGCAAATATCCAGAATTGCAGGTTATTGCTGGAAATGTCGTCACCACAAATCAGGCCAAGACTCTGATCGACGCCGGGGCGGATGGCTTGAGAGTCGGGATGGGCAGTGGCTCCATTTGCATCACCCAGGAAGTCATGGCCGTTGGAAGGGCCCAGGCCACAGCTGTTTACAATGTCGCCAAGTATTCTCACGAAAGAGGAATTCCTATCATAGCCGACGGAGGCATCCAAAGTGTGGGCCACATCATTAAGGCTCTGTCCCTAGGGGCTTCTACTGTCATGATGGGAAGCATGTTGGCAGGGACTACCGAGGCGCCCGGAGAATACTACTTTTCTGATGGAGTTCGTCTAAAGAAATATCGAGGTATGGGCAGCTTGGAGGCAATGGAGAGGAAAGATGCGGCGGGAAAATCTTCAAAATCTGGAGGTAAAATAAATTGGCATTTATGTAATTCATGTATATTATGATAGAAATTATTGATACAAATAAATTACCATCCACCTGCATTTTCCAGGCTTTTTCAATTCGGAGAAGTAAAATAAAATTGTTTAATATATAGTGAATGGCTTATATTTGTGCAGGTACAAGTGCAGCAATGAATCGATATTTCCACTCGGAAAATGACCGTTTAATGGTGGCACAAGGTGTGAGTGGATCCATTGTTGACAAAGGCTCCGTTTTGCGGTTTCTTCCTTATCTGGAAAGTGGACTTCGTCACGGATGTCAAGATATGGGTGTTCGCAGTCTTTCTCAGTTGAGGGATTGGATGTACGAGGAGAAAATTCGTTTTGAGCGGAGAACGACTTCGGCCCAGCTGGAAGGAGGAGTTCACGGATTGTACTCTTACGAGAAAAGGCTCTTTTGACCGGAGGCTTCAGAACCCAGCCCCTCTTCCAAATCCTAACATCCAAAGAACTTCCTCGGGTTGTTGTCATCTTAACATCTTAATAACTCGTACTACTTCTAGAACCCAAAGAGACGTGAGAGGATGTGCGAGACAGCGGACAAATCCTACAGAAACGGCACGCCAAAAACAAATACATTTAAACGCTGGTGCAAAAAATCTGTAAAAAAGTTTACTGCTGACCCCAATAAAATCCTTGAATTTAGGGGTTTAGGGGATTTAAGAAAATACTATAGCATGATCAAAAATTATGGAAGTATACTAATATCCCTTTCTTCACTGATTCACTCCCTCCGATTTATTTTTCCCCTTTCTCTTCCATTCTCCATATGTTTTTAAAATCTTACTAGATTGCCAAGGTTTATGCACCAGCGCATATAAAATAGACTGTAGCAACATACCTTGCTGTAACGTGACCCCAGGACAATCTAATTGACAGTGTGTACTACTGATAAGTTTTACTAAGATTTTGACTAGCGGTTGCTATAAAATACGAATTAATTAGCTGCAATGCTAGAACTGTTGCAAATTATGCCCTAGACAAAAGCTTACTAATTCAGTTTAGTAATATGATAAGATGTACAGATATGTTAAGATGAAGGTGCTCTTTGTATTTCCGTCGTTTTTCGAATTGTACTTAATTTTAGTTGCTATTTATGTAACTAAGTATTGTTGTTTTTACGCTCTTTTTACGTCTTAAATTTTTGTCTAATAATCATTGTCGCCAATTAGTTATTTTATGGTTAAAAAAGTGGCTATCAGAAATGAGAATGTACTGCTGAGATTCAATCACTATAAAATTAGAATTTGTGCTGGAATGTATAACTGTCTTGCAAAGATTTTCTTGGTCTAATTATCACCAGGACCAGTTATCTTATTTTCACTTTGTGGACGATTTTCAGCTACCTTTTGGTTTAACCTTCAGTCAATGAAAGTGGTGCAAAAAATAAAATATAAATTGGCAAATTTTAATTTTATTTTGCACTTGTGAAAATATCTGCAGTTTGGCATAATGAAAAGAGAAAGAAAATGTATTCTAAATTATATTATCCCAGTATAAAAAATTAATATTAAAAACTCGAGTCACAGTTTCCATAAATAATTTAAATTTTTGTGTGTCGATTCTCGATTGATTTAATGTGATTCCGTGAAGTGATTAGATTAATTGTGAAACTGTGTATAATATAGCATCACAATATCCAGGTTTTCTGTCAAATATATATTATAGTCAGATTAGAGAATAATATACAAATTATATAATTATCAGTACGATACTTACATTTACTATTAGAGATGTGTCTAAGAAGTATTAAAATAATTTCGCGATGTATATTTAGTATTAATTAGGTATTAAATGACATTTTTAGATTGTCGCACCGAGAGTTATTCAGCCACTATCTAATTGCAATAGAGGCGAGCTTCGTGTCTGCCAAATTGTATCATGTGTGCAAAATTATAGATTATATATAAATATATAAAAAGAATAGTTAAAAATTTACTTGAATGTAATTAAATTAGATCTGTATTTACATGTAGCGAAATAATAATTATATGCAATACATTTAAAAACGGCGATAGCCAAAATACGTATAATGTATAATCTTTGTTTTGCTTTGATGTTATTGATGTTAGGTTGGTTGTTAAAGTAAATGTATATAATTAGACCATTAGCAGTAAGTTCATTACATTATACTAAATTAGTACATTACATTACTTTTTTGAGTTTTTTATGGATTTAAATTTAATGATGCTAAAAATGCAACGAGAAAGATCCAACTTTCAAGAGAAATGTATAAAGTTAATTTGATTCGCTACTTTGATTTGTGTGAATGTGAATCCACGTTGACCAATCAATGTACAATTTCAAATAATTCCGAGAGAGACTAAATGAACATTATAATCGCTGTAATGCTAACAATATCGTCTTATCCTGTTATTTTATTTACCATAAACGACATCCAGGTCCAATTAGTTAGTAAATTATATTATGAAATGCATCCCAGTAATTACATAAAATATAGAAAACGAGATGACAATTGAAAAGGACTTCCTGTAATACATGTTTCACCTGTTGTTAACGTTTGGTGAACGTAGTGCAAACGAAATTGGACTAGATAAATAGGAAAAGGGTTCACCTATTTAAACACAATGATATTTGACTACAACTGGACAGTACATTTTAGTAGTTGCTTTAATTAGGAGTCATTATTCTTGACACTGGCACACTGACACATGATTCTTGTTTTTTTACCAAGTGACATATATCAATTTTTGTATTGCTATTTAACAGCATAACATACCTGTAGATATTATGCACGATGTAGAATAATTTTATAGCACTTCATAATTGATAATCGATGATGTCATACAAAAAATAAAGGTCATTGGTGAATGTTAATTATCATGCCTATTTAGACAATGGTTTTAATTGGGGCTTATTCAATTGTATGAACACATCCTTAATTTGTAGAATTTCACCATCATCTAGGAACACAACTTCTGTAGCTTACTGATCGATTCTGAATTAGGGAGGCAAAAGTGATTTTCACTAACTCTTGTTATTAAATCGAGTTCTAATCTTCTAATCATACAAATTCCGTGTCCATTTTCTAGTAATGCAGTCAGCTATGAAGTTACTGATAATTGCTATTTTAACAGTGTTTTTAAATGGCATCTGCACAGGTAATTTCATAATATCTTCGAATTTTTAGGGCTGGGTTAAATGGGGCTGATTTGTCAAGCACGTGTATTCAAAAATTTGATGAATATTTCTACCCGGTACGCAAAAAATTTGCGACTTTTAATTTTCCCTTTGAGAAAAACTTTTCTTGCGAGTCAATGTATTAATTCTTTAATGGGCTAACGCAACAAAAAATGAATAAGCACAATTTTTATGCAGTGGCGAAATTCATTGTGATTTCCAAAGAGTTTCTTTTGTGGTTCTAGGTTTTGTAATCAAGAAACATTTGCCGAGTTATTATCCTACATGTGGCTTTACGCCCGATCAGTGCAGACGAGATTTTCACTGTCCGTATGCGAAGATCATTTGCCAGGAGCAATACACAGACGTTGTATCTAATCCTTCAGCCAAGCCTTCGTGTGTCTGCTCAAGTGCGTCAGAACGGAGAAAAATAATTCTTCATCCATCTTGGGAAATGGCTTCCATTGAAACTTAATTAATTATGAAGATTAATAGCTAAGAAAATATAAATGTTAAAAGAAAGAAATAAAGCTGTTATTCAGTTAATTCTGCACGTGAGCCGTGAATATTTATTTCTTGTACTTATTTTACAAATAGTTTGTGATATATGTAAATTAGATACATTTCTTGGTATGTAATTCTCTTATTGATAGACATGATAATTGTGCCACTGAATCAGTGCTACCTCAATCCAACAAAACGACGATCCAGGCACCTGGGAACACCACTTTCAACAAATATCAAAGGTAACTTGTGTGTCGGTGAGATATAATACAGATAATATCATTTGTGCTAATAAAAGTGCCAAAATAGTTCTTGTGCCTATTTCTCATTACATATCTACATTATACGTCTAGTGACAGTGTTGGCCATTTGTATTAGAACATTCTAGTAGTTGTTAAAACAGTTTTCAAATGCATATCAATTAAGCTCTCTTTTTAAATACGGGTGAATATCACCCTTAAACTTTGAAAAGTGTGGATTACCTAACCATAAAATTGACAATATCTTACTTATATAAGATAATTGAATTCCTTCGTTTAAAAAAAATAGCTTCTTTATATGCATTTCAAAACTCTATTTAAAACGATTTAATACAATTTTAATACAGGACGTGAAATAATTATTCATCATTTTTACTCCCGACATTTTATATGAAGTGAAATTGGTGGCTACAACTACTACATTTTAGTAGATATTACCTTCTGCTATGTAGGTTATAATAATATACTATTTCCTATTATATTGGTTGCAAATAGACATTTACTAAAGTCGATGTGCATGTATATACTTTCAAGTCTACAATTACAATCCAGACTAATTCATCAATTTCCATACATCTTTAAGTAATAATAATCATAGTTTGGTCGTCAATTGGTTGAAAGTACAGGTAAAAGAAGTAATGAAACCTTTAAAGAATTAATTAAATAAATACAATTTAGTATATAGAGGTTTCTATCATAAGGTACAATACAATTACATACTCCGTTGGTTATGAAACCTATTTACCTCTTAACCAGGTATATAATTTATATAATATTATTTATATAGAGCTATATTACCTACTAAATTATTCAATAGATATTGTATTAACTAGCTTTAAACATTTTTCACAAGAAGACGTTTGTTCCCCATTTTAACTATTTATGTTATCGTTGTTTACCTAAAATTATTTATTTACTGTTGTTTAGCTAAAGTATATCATTTACTACAAGCACAATTATCATGTACTATAAATTGGTGATTTTATCTGCTAATTGAACTACTGCATATTTAACTTCTACTACATTTGAAATCGCTGTACATAAACAACACTCTACTGGCTCTTTGGTGGATTCGGTGTTTATTCTTTATCACTGTTGCTGCTAAAACTAATTACTTGGTGCGGGTATTTAGAGTGACTACAAATGCACGGGACTATGTTAAAGTGACGGACGGAGGGTTAATGGCAGTGACGATAAAATAGGTATATATACATACAATAGAAATTATAATAGATGAGGGACGCGCCCTGTAATTATAAAAATATGAATTACACTATTCAACAGAGTTGACACGAAAATTCCATATATTATAGAAATATAATTCTCGTTGATAACCATCAAGGCACTTGACTTTGAGCTGCGGAGTATTAAATTAATCAACAATTACTAATTAACATTATAGATAGTGATTTTAGTAATACTAGTTTTGGAATGGATGATAATTGTGGACGGAGACTTTTTGTGTAGCACTTCATCGCTATAGAGTTTGGTGGATACATCTAATTACATTATTCGTATCCTTTAATTGAGACATGTATCATTAAATCTATCAAAAACTTTCGTTTCGTAGTCAATTCGTAATTATTATTGTGTTTTGGTTCGTGCATTTCTTTGCTCTCGTTTCTTTCAGTGGCTTTAATATTATGGTCGATAATCCATCACTTAAGGAGTGAGTCTATCACTATATATATCTAATATTTGGCTAATTCTGCACTTCAAATTAAAGAAATCCGTCTTTAAATGTCGATTCCTAGTTGAGGTGGCCCTGTAGGAACCGCAGTCCGATTATTTTCCAACTCTGACTGTTCGATGATAGCTCACCTAATATTCAACCAATTTGAATACGGCCGGTGGAAATATGGGTTGAAAATCCCAAATTCCTATCTCATTAAACTCAAATTTTGACTATTTCAAAATTCAAAAAAGGCGGGAGAAAGTTGGAGATTTATTGTGAACGCAGTAAAATGAATTTTGTAAGTATTAAATTAGAGCCATTTCCCTTAACCTTGCAGTATGCGTAAAAAAGAATTTTTTTAATGGGGAAGGGGTTGTTGAGTAATAATTGATTACCTGAAATAATTTACATGCCAAGTTTCGCTAAATAGTAGTACTGTAGCGCCACCTTAACAAAAAATCTTTAGAAAGAGAGAGGAATTGCATAGCATCTACTATCACCTGAAAAAATTCCTCCACTAAAAATGAATGTAGAGATAAAGACAGATTCCTTTATTTTGAAGACGGATTAAATGACAGCAGCCGTAATTATTCTACCTAACTCTCTATTAGATATCATTCACTAAATAGTTTCTGTTCCTGCTTGATTTGTGAGTCGGAAACGTGCTGACAGTTAATGTTCGTGTCGCCATTGCATTGACTATGGATATTGGTGTTACAGATATTGTTGTTGTTATTATTGGGACAGGCGTCAGTGTGCTGAGTTTCCGTGTGTCGACGTAGATCCACTTTCCGTTGAAAAGCTCGTCCGCACAGATTACAGGAAAAAGGTTTGTAGCCCGTGTGTTTCCGAGTGTGAGTGATCAGGTTCGATGACTGAGAGAACGCCTTCCCACAAATTGTGCACTTGTGCGGTTTCTCTCCTGCACAAAAACCAAATTATTAGCCAACTGTTAAACTGTCATCAACAATTGCAAAAAATATTCTGCTGCATTCTCGTAACCTATCCAAGATAATTTCACCTCAGATAGAGATTGCGGTTCTCCATTTTTGTAAAATCATGATCCAAAGTAAAATTAATAGTCCTTAGAAAATGCAATTACTTTTTATGACTTGATTTGCGGTTTGGAATCATTGCTTGGATTGTGTTTTCTTAAAAACAATAAGATAAGATATATTTATATGGTAGTGGGCAAACAATCTACATTCAAAAGTATAAATGTGGCTTTTTATCATGTAGCAGGCTAATAAGACTGTGTCATTTTAGCACAATTTTATTCATGAAGCACTAAAATTGATTTTAAAGCTAGGTTGTTTCTTTTTTTGGTTTTCATCTTTTTTCAAAAAAATGCCATTTTTGTAAAAATGACCAGCCTGTGCTAAAACCTTAGACGAATAACTTTTTGCTACTTTTGTTACAATACTTTTCGTGTTGGCATTTCTGTATAGCACTGTGATATTTGTCCAGGAAGACTTAATGATTTACCTGTGTGGATGTATGTGTGTTTCTTCATATCAGACTTTTGGTGAAATCGTTTGCCGCAGTAGGGACAGGGATAGGGACGCGTGTCCGAGTGAATAAGAAGGTGTGTTGAAAGAGTTGAGGAACGTTTGAAGGTTTTGCCACATTGGTTACACTGAAATTGAGAAATTCATAATTTACATAACGCTATCACCATCCAGCATAATAACCTTCAAAGGACGGATAAAGATTGTGTACCTGGAAAGTTCTAACGGAAGGCCCGTGTCCCTTCTTGGCTCTCTTCCGACTAATCTCCGTGGACGAAGAGACGGACACGGGCGAAGTTTTGCATTTGCTAACGACCTGTACTACGTGGCTGCTATCTCTACTCGAGATGTTGGACGTGCTGATGTTGTTGTTGAGAATCAAGTCTTTGGTATCAATGGGTAGGAGAACACTCATCGGCAATCTCCGCTGCTTCTCCTGCTCCTCTTCCAGGGCGCTGGCTGGAGACCAAATTCGCGACGACTTGGTGCTTAGATTCAATGGCATATCTGCCACACAAAAATTAAATAAATGTAGAAAACATACTTTTCATTTAAATGAAGATTGCGTGCATAATGCTAAACGCTGTTAAGTATGAAATTTCCATTTAATGGCACATAGAAATTGCGAATTTAAAAGAATTATGTGCAAAAATGTATAACAATTAGATTTATATTAAAACTGTAAATTTAGGCTCAAAAGCATTTTCTAGATTTAGGGACACAATAGATAAAATTTTAAATGGGAAATTGGACAATTAGATTTATGAATATGTAGGGAGAAGGGATTATAGTGATTAGTTATGCAAATGGAGGGGAGGGTTGGAGAGGTGGGAGGAAGTAATCTCACATTCCATTTCATTCTGCGAGCATTAAGTGAAAACGCCTTTTACTTATAAAATGTTCCACTAAATGGATACAAAGTCCAGATAGGACTTAATGGATTGTGTTGCGTTTATTTATTCATCCTTTCATTTTGGGCCGAGCTGTTTACTAGTGCATAGCTTCTATTTCTCCATACGATTGTCAGTCAGTGATAGCTCAACCAACTTTCATAACTTCCATTGCAAATATTATTTTAGCTAGTTTCCCAAACTAGCCCTTCTATTATCATTTTTTTAATGCAATTACCTTTTCTCTCCAGACACAATGCCTACATAACTGCACCAACTATCCTTAAGCATTCGATTTACGTAGGTACGGGTTAAAAATTGCAGTGCCACAAAACATAGGTTTGTGTTTGGCTATGTACATAGAATGGGTGCAAGTGGACTGAGAGAGCTTTGTGTTTGCATGGATATTAGATATTAAAGGAGTGCACATAATAGGGCTTTAAGGAATGGAAAGGAGGGTATGAGGTATGGGGACTAAACGGGCCCAACTGTCTGCCTAGATTGTGCACCAATTCCGTGTGTAAATGTGTGCTCAAGGAATAAGTAATGAGGGGATCCAATCCATTCTGCCATCATGCATCAGAATAAAATCAGACAAGAAAAACTCTCGATGCTCTCCATGAATAATTGAGAGCTTCTCCAGTAAAAAGCAAAGCAAACCTCATTCCTTCATAACCACGCTCCGGATATGTATTTCTATACCGTATATCTCCCTTCCACTTCACATGCATATTGACGTTTGAGGGTTGACACTCCCCTTGATTGAATTTTTTAAAAGATATTTTGGTGTTCAAAACATGCAAACGTAAATATCAAAGCATAAAAATATTATTGGCAAATAGTTGAGGTATTATCAAAATATATTTTATAATAATTTCTAATTTTTGACATTTTTAAGTCTATAATATAAGAAAACTCCACTCCCCTATATTTAACTCTTAAACTATCTTAAAGTGCGAAATGATATAGAAAGAATTTTGGCTGTTCTTTGGAAAATATGTAAATGTTTTGTAGATACATATCCGAAGTCTGTTGACAACTGGAGGATTATTATCCGCACAGGACTGAGACTCCCTTATAAGCAATTTCCTGCATGTAAAGAGAGTTATATCTCTCAATTAAAGACATTAACGAAATGGATGGCACTTCCTTCCTTCTCGACCACAAAATCCTATTCATTACTTATGGCCAACTGTCACAACTTGTAGTCATTTGCGTTCATTTTTACGTAATCGGACACAGGATTCAAATCGGGAATATTAGATGATATGACATATGAGAGCCGTCGATCAGTTCGTATAAATGATATACGTAGAATGAATAAATCACAGACGGGAGCAAATGAAGCATATTCGCCGATTGTGACAGCGAAGGGACTTTTCCAACAAAAACAACCATTTTTCGGCAGTTCTGGAGTGTAAGTGCATTAGTACATAACAAGTGGAGTGAGTGCCCATTCCTTATGTCAGAGGAGTTGGAATAGACGGAGATGGATGGATTTGGCTGTAGGTGAGTGCGGTGGCCAGGAGACTTACGTCAGGTGAGTTATTATTCACAAGTGTGAGGTGCCCAACGAAAAGCTCAGTGAGGCTAAACGACTCCAACTGACCAAAATCTACCAACATAATTTCACTCCCGTTCTTATCTATGACTATCAATATCCAATTTCATTCCACAAATACCTCGGCCGGGCATGGAAAAATAGACTTGCGGAGAAAACAAAACTTTCCTCAAAGGCATCTTTTCATATTCCCAAGGCATTTACTTAGACACCTCAAAAGTTATATTTCCTGTTTTTGGCGACTGGAATGACGATTTCCTAAAACTTTTCTTACTTTTCTCACAAGTTTTTTAATTGTTCTTAGATTAAATTTACCTAACTATAATTTGATTAAATCTGCTTAATTTGCCTTAAATTACTCCGATACTCCTTAAATTCCGTTCTAGATTTCATGGTTTGATTTTAAATCCCTCAAACCTTACAAGACAATTTGTCTATAATAAAACCATTGGGAACTGTTAAATGGTTGCTATGGGTGTTCGTCCTTCGCTTCCAATTTTTTTCCAGTTGTGGAAGAAGAAGACATGTTTACTCTAATAAAGGTATGAGATATGGTATTAGTCAAAGTATATTGGTAATGGGAGATAGATAGAGAGACGTAGTGGACGTGACAAGGCAATCAGGTGAGGTGGGCTGCTTTCTTTGTGTCTGCTGAGACTTTCTTTCATTTTCTATCTCTTCATACCTGATATTATTAGTGCCTGGCCAGGCGACGGATATGCAGCCATGGACTCTATGGAAAGTGGAACTGGAATTATTCAATCTATCTCTTATACATATCCTATACTTATATTGGGCAATAATATATCATCATGCTACTTATATTATTCTAGGGCTGCTGCCAAGGAAAGTGGAATGCAGAGCGGGACTAATATTTTATTCCATGCAATGCCACTCGACTATCAACCGACAAACTCACTTCACTACTCAATACAATAATATTATGAATGCACTAAACGTACTATTAGGAAGGGACAGCTAAAGCGATGCCTATTTGCCCACTCAAACCCAGGGAACAAAAAATGGAAAAGTTTTTGTTAAAACACATTTTCTGCATTTCGGCAGCTGAAGTATGACAAGCAAATGGAGCAAATTTTTCTATTTTGAGCATTCTTTTTTAAGTCATATTTTTAATAAATCAAATGGCTAATTTTTGTGTATAAAAATGGAAATTTAATTTTTTTTGCATGAAAAGAAACGGATTTTTTGTTCCCTGTGTGCAGTAGGCATTGTCCGTGTTGGTGTATGGCAACGGAATTAATAGAGCTGAAAGCAAATAGAGAAGACAAGTAGACGACGTTTTGTAAGTCGGTAGAGAGAAAGAGCTTTCTCCAGCCAGCCATCCCTCCACATAACATACTCACTTAAATCCTTCATATTCACACAAGGAAATAATCGATTAGCTCCTAATGGCTCTTTAGCCCTCTCCAACAGTCCTACAAACATGTACAGCACAATGGCCAGTATATTCTTACTTTCTTATCGACACACAAAAGATTTATCTGAAGGTGTGTTCTTCATTCCTCAGACACTCACCCAATTCTTTAGTACATCATAATAAACACCAGAAAATGTTTTGAGTACCTTCCTTTACAAGTGTCGTATACTAAGTACCTACTTGCCATATGAATATATGTCTCTTTTAAAGAGAATTGATTTAATGAAGGAAAGTGTAGCTGGACAATGGACTCAGAACTATTGTTCCGAGAATTTCATGGAATTCAGTAAAAGGGCGTCTCATCTGGAGTTGGGTGAATGTAAATGTATGCATACAGTATGACATGAAAAATGTCTTTTATTCATGCTTACAATTAAATTCGAGAGGGATAAAAATCTCATCAGTTGATAGGCTGGTGGAAATCCCCCGACCCCCATATGTCTACCAATAAAGATTAAGCGTTTGTTTTCAGATCCCCAAAACCTTTTTTAAAGACGTCGGGAACTCCATTTAAAGAATTAAAAGGTAAATTAGTTTCATAGGGGTGAAAGTTTGAGAAGTAGAAAGTTTTCATGCCATAGTGTACAATATAGTTGTGTGTAGATTTATTGTGGTGGATGTACTGACCTGGATCATCTTGTATGGGTGATATTTGTGAGTAGTGCGGTATGTTGTGACGTGTAGGCGTGGGCGGGCTGAGGGGGTAGGCTGTTGAGTAGTGTTCGTCTTCGTGGTCGCTGCTGTCGGCGGGACTGTGGCTGAAGGCGTAGGAGGCGGGGTAGGTGAGGTGGGAGGAGGGGGAGGGGGAGTACGAGTGGGAGGAGGAGTACGAGTGGAAGGGCGAGTGGCTCTGTCGGCTGTGTGTGAGACTGGCCGTCGGCTGGTAGCCGTACCGGTGGTGTGAGGGCTGGAAAAATATTCTGTACGGGTTCCATGGCCCTATTGACTCGTTCGGATGATGCTGATGACTCCCGTTTAGCACCGGCGAAGGTGAGCCGTATGTGCAATCAATCACTGCAATCAATTATGGATACAAATCGATTACATTTCACTCACCCATTCCCGACACAACTCTCCTACGTATTTTTACACACCCGGCTAAACCCTTTAACCCAAGTCAGTTGCAACTTCACCAATATTTATAGACCTTCTCAATACTCCCGTGTTGATACATGCAATTCATATATCCCCTATATACTATAATACTATTGCATAATCTCACAAACTGTCTCTACATTAGAATTTCATTATGTTTGTATACCTTATATAAGGTCTTTGTCGAAAAAACTCCTAAACTGTCGGTAAATCCCGTTTTTTAAATTTTCTTCGATGCAGTGAAAGAATTCATTTATCCTGTAACCGGAAACCATTGAACCAAATCTACCATGTTGCCTTATGATTTAATGCATACGAGTCTTTAAATAGTAACATGGTATTTATAACTTAATTTCTTTCAATTTTAGGCGATTTTAAATGAGGTCTCCATCCATAGAAACATAGAGTGTATTCATTTAAAGCTGGAAATCGGGCCAGACTCGCCTTATTAAACATTATCCTAATTGCATGAAAACTTTGGCAATATTAGGTTTAAAATAAGTGTCTGTTCCCATGTTCTTGTCAAGAACAGAAGAAAATTCAAGCTAGAAAATTGAGATTCAAAAGTGGTTCTGAAAAAGTTTCTATGCAAGACATATTATGGGCATTTCAGATTAAATACGGACTAAAATGTACAGCACTACATATAAAGCCGTATTATGTAAGCAAGTAAGGTTTTAAATTAAATTCTCTTCCTTTGTACAATTGTCCACTCGTCCTGTCCTACTATGCTTAGTCGGTCCGTTAGATTTGCTAAAATCGTTAATAGTTCTATTACACACTGAGTTCTGTTTTTAGTGCAAGTGTTAGCTGACACTCCTTCTGTGCGGAATTCCTTAGATTGTTTTCCTACCTCTGAGTATACATTTAGGAGTTGTGTCTCTAAGTACATTACATTGCCCTATTGCATTACTAAAGACTTCTCCTGTCACCCACTGTTAAAAGTTGGATTAGGTTCGGTTGTCCGCATATGCACACGTAAATTACAAAGCTCACTAGGGAATTCTTCTGCAGTACATTGGAGAGTGGAACTTGCAGGACTGACAAGTAACGCTAACTATGGTTTATTGGATTTTACCACAGTGAACATTTCGAACCTGCACGAAATATTCAGTAAAAATAATATTTTAAACGGTAAATTGCAACTTGCCCAATAAACTCGAATTTAAGCAAACTTAAAATGACCGATTAGGTCTATTTTATTACATTTCATAGCATACTTAACTGCCAGGGATCATTTTCGAAATCTTCAGTATGTAGAACATTTTACATCGCTAATTCAATGATTTCGGTGAAACCCACAATTAGTAGAAATAAAATGGCGTCATCTACAATCAGCTTAAATTCGGTGAAAGATTAAGATTCTACCAATATTGTCAACGAGATTGTAAATGAAAGGTCAGAATGGAAAATGTTGCATTTATAGATGGGATGTGAAATGTTTCCCTTGTGAGAAAAAAGAATGCAGGTGAATTAGTTTACTAATTGCATGAAAGAGGAAAAGTTTGGTCTTGTACAGCATTGTCGGGTTCTGTCATTCTGGTCGGAGAAATCTCGTCTATTTTTCATCTCTTGCTGGGGATTCACCCTGAACTGTAATAGCTGTCGAAAAGTAATACACGGAGTAGAGAGAGAGTGCATAATAGATAGAGAAAAAGAGTTTTTGGTCGTACAATAATCTATGCATTGGGACTATAAATTGATTGTTAGCAGGAGAGAGTTGACGAGGGGTTATTTGTGTAGTTCATAGTTGCATGCAGTTGTTATTAGAGATTTACATCGATTTCCCATCACTCACGTCCACCTATAAATGTCTATAGGTATACTGCTCATATTAAATAGGTAATCATCGCTGTCTCGGAGGGTGAATCCTTGAATCCTAATTATAAAATCTGTTTTATTACTATTAGTGAAGAAGCGAAAACAGGGACGACGACGCTTCTATTCATTACCTTCCAATCATCATGACTATATTATACCTGCAAATCTGATGTATACCCATGTAGCTCGGTTCCTGTCGTGATGACTCAAAGTATACAGCTAGACTGTACGGAAACATTATCATGAATAATGAGCCACTGTGCCACATGTTCATGATATGTGATGAAAAGACATTTTCAGAGATTCATCATTGTTACCCGCTTTGTCCATCCATTCTTAATAGCTATATTAGCCATTTAATAATACCAAACTCCATGCCATTATGAGAATACCCCTTTCTGGGTTCTTATTCTAAATAATGCAACTACTAATTAAACCCGTTTTTTGGGAATGTTTAACTAAAATCGCTAACTACCTAATAATATGCTCTTTAGTGAAAACCAAATGATAAAGTTAAAATTAATTGCCTAATCAATTGAATTTTGGAAAGGCGTTTAATTAATTTAAAAAATTAAAAACCATAATGATTGCTAAAAATTAGGATTTGGAAAGTACTTATTAATTTAAAAAAATTAAAAACCGTAATGATTGCTAAACAAATAAATGGCTTAGATTTTGGAAAGGCATTTGATAAATAACTGAAAATAGAAAATATTGAAATAAAAATGCATGAAGGCTACAAATAGATTGTATTTAGGGGAAGTTGAGACGTACCTTTGAATCGTTCGTAAGAACGTATGGTAAGATTTTTGGGCATGACGAGATCCATCTCACAGTTGGGTTCAGTCTGAGGTAACTGTTTGAAAGCAGTATGAGATTCCGGAGGAAGCTGCGGCGAAGAAGCGACGAAAAGAAAGCAGCGACTTGAGAATCCGAAGCCACGACGAGGACGTGGAGATTTAGTTGGGACTAAGCGGGTGAGAATGTAGTTAGAGGAGGATACTGAAGATGATACGGCTGATAATGATGATGATGATGGTGTGGGAGAGTCGGGAAGCGTGCTTGCAGGCGAGTAACTGAGAAAGCAGGCGGAATGGCCAAGCCGAGTCGAAAAGGTATTTTCTCCGCAATGCAACGCAATGCAATGCACTGAAATGAAATCGTGGACGATGGTTAGCCCTCGGATGGTTTGTCTCTTCCGAAAGAAAATAGCCGAAGCGGTCCCTCCGCCTTTCCCTGGTTGAAACCGGAGACCCCGGACTGTCCTCTTTATTCGGATTTCAAGTGGTGCGAGAACAGACACTGAACTATCATTCAAAATTCATGAGTGGACTCAAGAAAGTTCTCCCCACCTCTCCCGGCTAAAACATTCGATGCACCACACCAACACAAATACCAATCCAATTCGATCTGATCACACAACATTCACACACACTCGAACAATTCTCACCTTTTCATGCCTTTCCATGCAACTAAATATCTTGGATTTCTTCTTTTCATGCATTCACGAAATATTCCTTCGATTTATCTGTTCTGTAGGTACTATTATACTAGGTAGATGGACAGTGCTTGATTGGAGGTGTGAATGAGAGCTAGAAGAGAGTGGTGTGTCCCCTTGCACTCTCCAGCAATGATTCATATGATGAAGCTCTGTCGAGACTGAAAGGAGAAGCGGAGAGTAGTTGAGACGGGAATTCACTACCTGATGTTGCATGCATGCATGATGCGTAGTGGATGGAGGAACTCATCCATGTAAATACTTATCTCTATATATTGGAGTGAGAGAGAGGGTACTCATCGGACAGGGAACAACGGGCGACTACACAAAAAACAATAAACTCAACTGGATGGAGTACCTCGTAGTACCTACTTATATCTACATAGTAGTATATATTACATTAGAGTATATATTAAGGTATTAGTATATAGGTGCATGAGAAGGCAGCCGACCCGCCTGCTGCTGCCTCTTCTTCTGGGACTCAAGTCAAGTCCACAAGAAACGGCAGTTGAAGATTCTCACTCGTGCCACATGTTATCCTACCAAACATCTCCGCTCTGTCTCTCTCTAATAGTCAATTAACTCATCCAACTTCTACTACTTACTACCAACTACTACTGATAGACTATCTCCACTCAAACCCTCTTATCATCCATGGCTATGCGAGTCAATGTCTGTTTGCTACCATCGCATTATCTGTGATAATACTAAAACCATGACACGTTTGGTTTGTATCTAAACATCCCGAGGTTGAATTGTCTTCAAATAAAACCGAAGAATGAATTAAACTCCTACTGGATAGCGTTTGTCATTAGCCATATTTACTAAGACATTTATTTAATGTAGTTACACAATTAAGTCGCAAATTCACTTATGAAATATCCACATCTACTGATGAATTGATAATTTTCAAGATATTAAGCAATAATAAATGGCTTGATTGAATGGTTGAAAATATGCAAAGAAATATTTAAAAACGATCGTATAAAGTAAAGCACTTATTTATGTATACTTAGCCTCTGTGTTACAGTATTATGTAAGACTCACAAATGCTGAGCTACATATCCCAAGCAGCGGTGATTCCCGTAGTCGGCGAAGTGACACGGCCAGGGTTATCTGGCAGCAGTAAAAGTACATAGAAATAGAAATAATGATGCACGCGTCGCTCGACCAAATGGTTTAGGGAATGTGCAGGATTGTGAGTAGAATTAGGGACAGGTATTGATAAGTGTGGATGTATGGAGAAGAGCAGGTGATATCTGCCAGAACATTGTCATCTCATTCGGCTGTCTCATCTCATCTTCCCCTGCATTAATAGCAGTAAGTAGGGAGCTGCTAAGCTACGACGACAATCTTACAAGACATTTCTCAGAAGACGTTGTTGTTGCTAAGTTCAATGCATAGTGGATGCGTAGGTAGGCTCTGAAAGCGTGGGGGATATTTAACTATGTCTTGTAATCTGATGACGTCCTAATAGCTCTTCTAAATGGGATTGAATACACAAAGATCCAGATTCTCTATTGTCCGTTTTCATTCAAGCATCCTGAACGGTCACTGGATACTCTCACAACATCTTACATATAGCACTAGTCTATAATTAATAGGTAGATAGATATAGGAATCAACTGGTGCAACTCCTACGGCTAAATCCCTGAAAATTATCTCCACAAAATTGACCTTTCACAATGCCCACAAAGACTACTCTTTATTAATATCTTCATAATGCCTAAATCATTTACTCCATTTAGTCGCCTATATAATGCTATTGACTCCAGCTAAATATCCAGTTCATAAGTACAATGAATGTCCTAAGTAAAAAGTATATTCCTATAAGTAGCATATACTTCAAAATAAGTGTAGGTGGTAGGAAATATGTATGCTTTGGTAAAATCAGAATTTGCTAAATGAGAATGTGCAGAGGAAGTAATTGGCATGCTAAAATCTATATTGAAGTAGAGCTATCAATTTATTTATTATGTACAAACAATGAATGTTTGGTGGAGTAGGAAAAGTATGGTGCAAGTTAGTAGATGGGAGAATGAACGTTAGGTGAGTAGTCTGCAAAAAGAGAACAAAAGCTGTTGAGGAGGAGAGAGAGACCGTTTGGAGTTTCGGTAGACAAAAAGTGGTAAGTCGGTAGAATAGATTTATATATGATGCAGGTATATGTATGTTATTTATTTATACAGGAGAGTAAGAAGAAGAGCGGATCCGATTGACACCTGACGCAGAAATTTCCCCTCTGCCCATTTCACTGTAGTTGTTGGGCTAGCTTAATTGTTGTTTGGCCTGTGCGAGGATGAGACCGGCTCGTGCCTATTATCTCCCTTCATAGATATACTTCTTTCACTCACTTACACATACATGAGTCACCAACTCACTACTACTCTTCCCTTACACATCTAATACACGGAACAATCTCACAATCCCCCATCCAATCATAACTGATGGTGCATCTAGCCAACCTCAGCTTATGCCTTATAAGTATAGCTAATACAGATAGTTGATATAGATTATATTGTATACGGAGTGTAATAGTTCGAGTACAAACTAATTTCCATGCAAATCTTTTCTTTTTGTAAATCAAGAAAAGTATAAACCCCGTTATATACGTATTTCATGGCATATGGTCAGTAGTCAGTACTGATGTAGTTATGTGATAGTAATTGGCAACCCTCCGCTTAGACTCACTCCAGGTAGCAGATGAGACTTATTCCTTCTCTCTATACACATTCTAAACACAAATTACACAATTTTAACATTCTCATTATAAGTGTAAGAACTGCTGGCAGCCCATGATACAATACAGTAGATTTGCACTATAATTTGGACACATTAGGACATATTATATGTAAGTTTAGGAGGAAAAAGAGTACAGATTTGGCAGTCTCGAGACCTGAATCCTCTAACAAGGATTCTTTAAATAGACTCAAAGAAAGTCTCGTGACTCAACTCGGCCGATCAAAAGTCGGCCGACTCTTATTATTTACATATTGTCATTTTTATATTTAGTTGGGACACGTTTCTTCAGGTCGGCCGACACAAAGTGAAATCTAAACCAATTATAAAAATAAAAAAGGCAAGATCAAGATGAGTTGAGTTGGGGAAGGTAGGTACTCGATTTAAAAGATATCGTTGTAGTATTTCACGTTAGTAGATGATCTCGAGATCTACTCGTAGGATTGCTCAATGTTAGCTGGTACACCTGAAGAGTTTTCATCTAATTGTGTTCACGAGACTTTGACTCTCGTGATCTATATATACTTATGCACACACAATGTCATCAAACGGATCGGGTGACAGAGATCGTTATAACTCCGTTTAAGCCAAGAGAAAGTCGGCAGACCCGGATAAAGTTACTCCAAACTGCACTTTTCCTATTCGTTTATGCAATTCTGTGTTTTATGAGCTTTTTTATTGCTGGAGACGCTACTTATTGAAACAGATAGCATATAACCTATCTGTTTATTTTACCTAAATCATTGTGGGAATTATTTACTTGTTCATATATTGTCATTATTCAGGGTAGCAAAACTGTATTTGTTTGACCTGCATCTGCATGGATTGTGCTCAAGGAACAAAAAAGGACATTCTTTTTTTTGCAAAAAAGGCAAGTGCTAAATTGTAAAAAAGGTTACCTTTTGCTTTTTTAAGTTTCTAAAAGTTGTAATTAAAAATAAATAAAAAGTCTCATTATGTTGTCTGATATTTCTAGATCAATGTTCTATTGTTTTAAGACACTGTTTCAAACTGTAAATGCTTCATATTTAAATGATTTGTGTAGTAACTGACTACAGGAAACAAAAAAGGACTTTTTTGTCTTTTTTATAAAAAAGGTAGGAGTGAGTTTTTTTAAGCAGACCTATTTTGCGTTTTTTGATGTATCAGCGTGCCCCATGTACTTCCACTTTACATGAAAATAAGGTAAAAAGAACTGCTTTTTAAAAAGCAGTCCTTTTTTGCGTTTTTTGTAAAAATGAGTACTTTTTAGTTCCCTGGCTGACTGCGTCTTTATGCATAGGAGAAAAAGCAAAAAAGGGTTCATTTTTACCATTTAGAGAAAAAAGCATTGTTTTTTTTGTTCCTTGCTTGCAATTTACTATTAACCCCTCACTACCCCTTAAAAAGTTTGTAATAATTTTGATATTTTGATGCTGTATTTGTTCAATTGATGTGTTTATAATTTCTGTCTTTCGACTTACATAGTCCATTCCATTGCATGACGTGCTAAAGTGTTCAATGAATGACGCATGGAAAGAGATAACGAATTTTTATAAATAGAACTATTTAATAATTGTTATATATCTATATGTATAGTAAATACATATACTGTATGTAATAAAGGGAGAAAAACCTCCTGGACTATCCCGGAGATTATAATGAATTATGTATGAATTACAACCATTTAATATAAACTATCAATTAGAAATGATCAAAGTATAACAGAGATGACACTGAGAAATAACTATAATTTTTTAGACTATATTTTGTACATCTTTGTCTATAAATAAAGTGAGTTATCTATCCCGGATTGTTTTATGTACACTTGTGTTCATATTCTACTGTACTGCTTATGGCACATATAAATCTATTGCAACAATATTCGCATGTAAATTATATAATCGTTCTATGGTTGGAGTGCGTAAGTATCACTTTTGAAATAGATGCTATTGACCTACATGATGCAATAAAGGTATTCTAAGCCTACTACTCCATTAATACTATCTTTCAGAAAATGTTTCTCATAGAATTTTGGTTAGAGAAGCTTAGACGGAGTAGGGAGGATTGTGGATGAGGATTTATTCCCAAAACTTATCCTTTTCATTCTGAAGAGTTTAGTCATTTTCATTTCAATTAGGCAAGAATTAAAGACAGAGTACTCAATATTATCATGATCAAATCCAAATTTAATTATCACTTGTATTTATATCGGCTATTGCATTAAGATGACTGGATTTAGATTTCCACGCATTGTATACAATTGACTAAAATCTTATTATGATGAGATAACTGCATAGAGGATAGACATAGGAGGGAAGAGTGTATGGAAATGTTAATAGGAGACGCGTGCCGAAACGGATGGACGCGGGCAGCAGGCGGACACGCTCCGTTAGATTGTACAAACTCCACTCGAATCTCTCTGTTATTCTTGTACTTATGTAAAAAACACATCAGCTACATACTTTTATATAACATCATGATTATGCAGTAGCAGTATATGCATAGCAGTATAGTACATATCCATAATTATACTGCTATTATATAACCGAGCATAGCATATGTTCCAACCAACCTCGCATTAACGAGTCCGTCTTCTACGCATTGACATAGAAAAACTCCCAACCACAACTACTACAACTACAATATTAATCTTATCATCAACATCGCAAACAGAATGGCCTCGAGTACCCTTCCCCTGCTCCCAATTCATAAGCTAACATACCAGGACTACATATCCCTTATAATACCTTATGCATTTGTCGTAATTAGAGTGAAAGCACGGCTATTTAGTAATATATTTATAAATTGAAGTCACTGCGTGATATCCAAATAGTGGTTCGAGTCTTGCGTACTTGTCACTCACAAAGGTGAACTCATCCTTTATAATGGAAGATAGAAATGCATACGTTGAGTGAGACGGAGAGAGTGCTTGGCACACGACAAGGAGAGAAGGCACGAGTCAAAATTGTTATTGTTAGTCCGTTGCTGCTCAACTCGTTTTTTCCTCCATTTGTCTTGTCAGAACTGCAACACTGGCCCACCTCATCCTATTCTTTATCTTTACAATAACATGCTTCCGTTTTTCAGTTTGTATTAAAGCACACTTTATCTGGTATAATACAAATAAATAAAACACAGCCCTGGTACGTGTGTTTTGATACAAACTGAGTTTGGATAGATACAAATGGCACGTAGACCGAACAAGCATCATTTGACATTTTCAGACTGGGCATCTCTGGCATTTCTTTTCAGATATAAACTTGTTGACTGGGCAGTTGTCCCTTCTTGTTTCTCTAGTTCAATTTACACCTGCTCCGCCTTTCAATCCTCTCCTTACTTCTCTTAAGTTATGTAAACTCAAGAATTTGACTCCGCAGATGCATTTCTTTAAATTTATACAATTACTTAGAATGGAAACGTCCGTTTTGGTACAGCCTTTCTTTTACTTCAGTGAATGAAGTCTTTGTCCATGTAGAAGAAAGAACATTTATAACCAATTGTTATCCATTTAACATGCGAACACATCTGACAATTTGAAAACAGAAGACGAGACAGACATTTAAAAAACAGAATTCGTCAGGCTTCTCAAAATTGCTAAGAAACTCTGTAGGAGGGAATCCCTTCTAATTTTAAGTTTAATTTGAACAGAAATGTATGCAAAGCTTTATTTTAAAAGATTTAGTTTTTATATTTGTATTCTATTCGTCAGAAATGTCATTGCAGAAAAAGTATGATAAAAATGTTGTAATCAAAATGCTGCTCAATTCTGACTTTTCGAATAAGTTTTATGCGATACTTATACAATTAGCTTCGTACATTGACTCCTTTTGAAGAGCCTTTTAAAAATTATTGTTTGAACTAGAATTATAAGCTACAGTCTTAATAATTGTTGGTTGAGGTCCTTAGATAAAAAAATATTCCTCCCATTGCGTAAGGAAAAGACTGACATTTGTTTGTAGAGTTCTTTGTTTTGGCTTTTTAAAAGTTTTCCTTGAAGAGTAGAGTCTGTCGGGTGTAGGTCGGTGTCTTTGTCTCCTTGAACCGTGTGTACTTATTATTATTGTTGGCACACTCCGTCCAAGACATAAAGGGTCTTCTGCACTTGAGAGAGAGGCAGCAGGTTATTATAAGACTCATCCTTTGTAGCCTGGCCCAGGTACCTCACTCACTTCGTCCCGAGAGTTCGAGGATTTAAATCCCTCGCTCTTCCACCTTGCCTCTCTACGGAATATTTATTTCACTTCTTGGAACTGAAACTCTATCTATCTGCTCTGGACAGGTGTTCTTTTTATTCCTTCACTGGACTCAACCGACTCCCTCACAGACACAAACTCAGCAACGGACGTGGAAAAAAATTAGCATCATGGGATCAACCATACTCCCAATAAGCATTTGAACCACAGATAAACGGACATGGAAAAATGCATTGGCAATGATGGAAAAATGTTAGGAGGTAATCACATTAGTTTTAGTTTTATGCATTTCAAATTTCACCCTGTCCGTTCCTTCCCCATTATTTGAAAATCCACAACATTGGGCTACAATTTTTGATATTTAACTCTACTTTTAAGAAATTTTGAAAAAATTAGGGTTCTTGTTGGAAAACTTTTGACTCTAAAAATGAAAGTTTTAGACTTTTAAGCAATTGAGGCATCTGCAGCAATTTCAAGACAATGCAAAATGTATTGAATTTATTCCCATATGCTTTAATTCTTTCCATGCCCGCCATGCATGCAGTAGTTAAGTTTGACTTAGACCATTGCATGTGTCATCGCACAAGATTAATAAATAAAGCTCCATCTGATCTGAGGTCAGGCCAGCAGAATTATTATTATCGTATTCCCTCATTCTATCCTAATTAGCATAAAGAAATTGCGAAGAATGACATGATGCAACGAGGAGGGAAAGGTGGCTATAATTTGCATTCTATAATGCCGAGACTTTTCGAAAGTGCAATAACTGGCATGGTGAAAAATGTATTTATGCTACGGGGAGGTTTACGTATGCAAATGAAGATTGTAGATGGACATGTGTGTGGACGAAGAGGAAGACGATAAATAAAAAATGGTATTAAAAGTAGTTTTCAGCTGCGATTGAGGAATCGGCGGTTGGTTGTTGGGACGGACGAACAGAAGCTGGAGCAGATTTCAATCGAGGTGAGCAAAACAACTGTGATTTCTAATCTGCAATCTGGTGCCAGTCCGATAAGTGTACATATGCTATGTTCCCTTTATTCCAGACAAAGTTCAACAACGTGTGGAGATAGCAAACCTGATTCATTCCGAGGCAGAAGACTATTGGGAATTAATGTCCGAGTCGAGCACATGCTACTAAATACTACTTCGTCCATGATTTACTACGTACTCATACCATGCATACGCAAGTCTGCATTATTCTGCAGACACTTACATAGTATTTACACACAGTAGCCTGGAGTGCGTGAAGAAGTATTGTTACATTTACTGTACATGAATCACAAGATGTATAATAGTACTGTCAGGTTAAACAAAGAAATGGCAAATGCAAATACTCATAATCATCATTATTTATTATTTACAGACTAAGGACGCTTAACCACGGATGATGCTTCTTATATACTCTAAATACTTCTTATAAGGCTATGGCATACACACACTTCTACTACTAATGTTGACGTGGTATATAGTTTTTACTAATATATAAATGTACCTACTATTAAGTATATTTTAATAATGTTTTTGCAGGTTTTTTGTATTCAATTTATAAAACGTAATTGTATTTACATATATAGTTTTTATTCTACTGAAAGCTTGAATTGATATGCAAAAATCCATTTAAGGTATCTTTAATGTCAGATGTAGAAATATATGAAAAATTCTTTAGCTTGGTGAAGCAGATGGTTTTGCAATTTACTTTAAACTTGGTTTATGTGTAATGGATTTAGTAAAGTTTCATAAAGTTTATCAATTATTAGGACACCAGTACCGATATTGAATTCATTGTTTTATCTTGCCCAGCATTTTTACCTTAGCCACTCAAGTAGGCCATTTTAACTGGCTAAAATTGGCCGGTGTCTAAAATTACCATGCCCAAAATCTTGGTTTTAATAATTTAGCCTGGGAAAACTATCTTAGCCACTAACCAGTGGCTATAGTCAAACACTGCTCACTGATTGAACTTTCAAGGGCATTTGTTATGAAGTCAAAATGAGTGAAAATGTGCATATGCATAAAAATGAATTCATATTTGCACATTTAGGGCGAAATGTTTGAGACTGGGTCGATTTGCCTCTGGGAGTATACATTTACATGATAAAGATTATTTTAGTTTAGGTTAGGTTAGGTTATAGGGTAGGCTTAGCCACTGTTAGGGGATTACGGCAGATCGCCCAAATATTAAATGGCATACATATACAACTGATACTAGCATGTAGAATAAAAAAAACATCTTTATAGATAGAATGTTAATTTTGGAATGCAAACCCCTATGCATGTTGTCTTTTATTTTGGTATTTATGGCATTTATTGACGGTGGGGAATTCTTCGTGACAAATAAACTTGACATCCTAAACGACAATATTTTATGCATAATATATACTAGAGAGTGTATGTATTATTGGGTAGACAGAAGTTAACTAAAGGTATGTCCCAAGGTTACTGGACATTCCTCCTATGTAGTGTATCTTTTTTTTTATATTGTCAAAGGTGATCGGCCAGATGAAATCAATGTGGAGATAGGCGAAGAGACGAAGAGAGGAGCACAAGGCATGCTGAGATTGCTGGGCTGTGTAATGCAGACAGACGAGTCCATCCAGCCGGCCATTTAGTCCAGGTAGGTAACCAGTTCAAGAGATTGATTCGGTATGGGAATGTGACAGTTGTGCAGTGCAGAGGAGTCAGATGCCATTATTCCATTGTCTCTCAGATTTATTTATCCGTCCTCACCTCCACGCTCTGGAAGAACTCGTCACTCGGACAGATAAAACGTCATCTGTGCCCAACACTTTAATTCGCACGCTCCTTTGGCCTTTACTGCTCCCGAATCTTATCTTTATGATTATACAATTATGAGTTTTAAATGATTTTTCACCTGTTGTCTGAAAATACGTCCAGCCTTGTATCAGAGGCATTTAAAGCAATCTTCCATTCGCATGCAAAAAACTTTGATTGGATCGATTAAAAAAGGCTTTTACACATCTGTGATTTCTCTGTACCCGTTGAACTTGAACTTTTATAACCAAATGGTGATTACCTTACAATTTCATCCATTACAATTATCATAATCATGCTAACCTCCGTGTACCTATTATTCTGTTGTATTGCTTTGTAGCGATAAATTCCATCGTGGATCAAGAATGTCGATGCCCACATCGAAAACCTCTCAGATGCCATCCTTCAAGTTGTATCCATGTTTATTAGCGAAACACATCTGTTGGCTGGCACAAGTGATTAACCAAGACCTTTATTATAATTACCATACATTGGAGCTTAGGCTTCACTAATCACGACTCTGCATGGCGTGTGCGTTTTATGTTCAAACATTAATTCTAAACCCATTTTAACTTTTTTCCTCGTTCGTATTGCCAGCTAGTGAGCATTCTGTTCTTCAGCATTAAATAAATTCCTACTGACAGCTAATTCACTAATTAACAACATCTGTAAATTTTGTTGAACTTTAACCACTTTAAAAGACATAAAACGTAAGAAAAACTAAATCCTAATTTAAATCAATTATTTATAAAATAATTCTTTGGACAAAATGTAGGTAAATTGAAGTCCTTGCAATTTCCCAATTTAATCTATACACTGCAAACTAGATACATAAGTATATAGAAATTAATTCTGCTGCTTGAATTTACATTCATTACACAAAATAAGCTGCAGAATATGAACAGCACCTTTTTGATAATTCATAACGTTATTTCATAACCCTGTTTTCAGAGAATTTAATATTTGATTCCCAATGAAGTCGTAGTACAAATAATCGTAATGCCATTTTACATAGAGAAACAAATACTGTTATATATCTCAAATAATGTTTCAAGCTAGTACTTATAAAATAAGATAAATATAATAGAGTAGGACCAGAGTAGAAGCCCAGGACATAGCTATAACACAATAAAGTTGGCTGCCGACATTATAATATGCGAAGTGTTATGGACCATTGTAAATGTGCCTATCGCGTAGTAGTTGCTGTAATTCAATTGTTTAAACTTGAAGAATCCAATCCAGCCAAGTCATTTTAATTTGGTCTAATCGTTGTTGATGATCGGATGGCAGTCATGAAGCCTCATAACGAAAATCAAATGGAATCAACCCCATCGACCCTCTCCTCTAGTTCCATATGTGCATGCACTATGAGACACTGGAAGTGTGGGGGAAGATGTCTGAGCCTCCCGTCTGACTCAGTTTCTGGTTCAAAATTCAAAATCAGCAGATGCTCCCTTCAGATTACTAGACAATCACTTACAATGTTATTTGGTACTAAAAGGGAGCTTCCACTATAAAAAGTAATAGTAGGGATCTCCTTGTAGCTGGGCATACATACGCGCA
This sequence comes from Tomocerus qinae, assembly GCA_020055645.1. Lineage (NCBI taxonomy): Eukaryota > Metazoa > Arthropoda > Collembola > Entomobryomorpha > Tomoceridae > Tomocerus > Tomocerus qinae. The sequence continues at coordinate 475,059 of CM034550.1, forward strand.
TTTAGTAAATCCATTTTTGTGCTGTGTACTTGTCATTATGGGGATGAACCGTTTGTATTAAAACATCCAGGGACGTATTCAATCATGTTTCAAATTAAACTTTAACTTTTAACTCTTTTAAATGTGTTTAAGGATGTGAGTTGACCGAGTGATGCTTCTACAATATTTTTTAATTCTTCAATTAAATAAAGAACTCCAAGTATAATAACATTAACCAACCCAAATAGAGATACCATAAATGTTGACCTCATGACCATTATATCTGGAAATTGAATTTCTTCGGGTGTTAAAATCAACCTGATTTAGAAAGATTTTACTTAGGGGAAATGAATTTAATTTAAGGCGAATGTTTTAATACTAACTAATTTTCGATACAAACGGGTACATAGTCACAATGCGTTTGTCTAATTCGTAACTGGAGAGCAGGATTAAGGTCTAGAGCTATCCAGACTGAAATGTAACAAAATCGAAGCATGTAGTACCTGGATTGCTGAGGTGTGTATCTGAAATATCTGAACTGTACTCTACGTACGGCTAAAAGGACGGCTAAAAGGACAGGTAAATATTACGGAGGGTGAGTACGCGTATATTAACATGCAGTAACATATATGTCATATAGGATGATATTAGATAGGGAGTGGGACGTGGGATGGCAAACGCGCAAAAATAATCAAGTCTGATCACCTGTGTCGGTCGGTGGCGGAGTAAAGAGCCGTCATATGGAGAACGTAGGCAGGCACATTGCCTCCCTTCAACCCTCTCCAGTCCGACTATATGTACACCAAATCTAGTACTTATCCCTACCATCTCCATCTAACTCATCCTTAGCACTCTTAAAGTCTTTAAATCAAAAAAATCCTACGCAGAAGCTCATGTGTAAATTGTTTTAGCCTCAACCCTCACTCACGCACTATTTCTATACAAAGAAGACTTTAATTATTTTATCTGCCAGGCATCACTCTCCTACACATCTGCATTTCCCTATACCCATCGTATCGTACGATTCAACTTATTTTATGTAAACGCCTTGGCCTAATTAAGAAGCAAAATGTGACTTAAAGGATATGTCTACAATCTTTTTTCTCCGTTACAGCCGGCAATGGAAGATTTGTAGTACGATATCACTGATTATTCGAAAGAGCACTCCATTCTACCTGCATTTACGGATTTTAAATCTTGAATTTTTATTATACCGGTCATGGTATCCATTCGCCAAAAAATCAGAAAAATATTATTTTACTCAAAACTTACGTATTTCCTGACTTTTTCGTGGTCACAGTTTAGTTTGGAATTTTTTGCGGTAACTTACTGTACGGTGAAACTTATTTTATGTAACAATTAAGCATAAAGGCTTTTCTACATTCGATATTCTCCTTTACAGCCAATAATAGTAGATTTATAACCAAATTTACCGATTATTATTCGGAAAATGTCAGTCAGTTGCAGTAACTGAATTTAAATCTTGTAGCCTTTAATGCATGGCTAATCCGGAAAAATATTCTTAAAAAGTACAGATTTTCTGGATTTGCTCTGCTCTGGTCGGCGAACATAATTTCGACAACATGTCCTACTTATAAACTTCAGATATACAATCCTAATCTGTAGATTTAAATATCTTCAAAATGTTTGGAGACATGAACATGTAGAAAATGTAAATGTCGTATTTGCTTTTCAATGGTAAAAGAGGGAAACGGTGGATGGAGACTCTATAGACATGCGTATATCTAATTTTTCTTGTAATTTCTAGTATAGAGGGATTATTAGTTTAATCGTGTAGTAAATGCATTAATTTGTACATATAAGCGTAGTGGTATGCTAATAAGACTTCCTTTCCAAACAAATGATGCATACGTTTCCAGAAGTTTTTCGCAATAGGATAGACGATATGGAGATGTTGCTGTGAAGGGCATTTTTAATGAAACATTTCAGTTATAAGAAGGAACAGGTGGTCACTCTACGAGTCTACAAAAAGGTTCTTTGTCTTTTCTTATTGTGTGTATGAATAGCGTTTGCTTATCTTGGTAGTTGAACTTGTTTGTGGCACGTGCCCCTTGACCGAGTCCACTCCATTCTTATACATACTTCAACACGTAACACAACTATTCAATTTACAGGACAACTACCTATTCAAATGCCATCAGACTCTTTTGTTACTAATACTTCTATTTTATAATACATTTGATAACTATGAATAAGTATACTATAATAACACTAGTACATTTAACTCCTCGCTACTGCCTCATCCAACTGTCTCCAAATGTCTGTTGTAATGATAATCAAGCTTCGGAAATGTAGTTACTTAATTCACAAGAAATAAACATGAAAGTTTTAATTATCAGCTATTGTACAAGAACTCAAAATCTATCAGGTCCAGGAAACAAAAAAATACAGTTTGCATTTTTATAAAATTTCAAATGAAATGTAAATAAAAGCTAAAAATGACTACTATTTAAAAACAAAGTACTTTTTTGCTTTATTCCCTGATCTCTGGTTTATTTGTTAGTGATTTAAAAAAAATTCTTCCCTGTTAATAATCAGCAATTTTATATAAAAATTTAAATCATACCTTGTTAATAGTTATCACAAATTAAATTAACACTACTTTATATAATAATAATAGTAACTTTAAATATTTTTTATTAATATTAGCAATTTTACATAGAAAATTAAATCTTATTTTTTAATTATTAGTAACTTTATAAAATACTAGTGAACCCAGCTAAGGGGCGAACCTGGCACTCAAGAGAAATTAAGCAGACCACCCATCACAGTAATCAAAACAATTCCGGGTCAAATGGAAAAATTCCTAAACCAAAATAAAAACTGTAGATCGTAGTGTCCAATACAGGAAACAATAAAAGACTGTATTTTTAATAAACACCCCAGAATGTTCCCGTTTAAAATCAGAAAAATATGATTCCGGGATTTTGGAAAACGGATTGTATTCTTTAGCTAATTAGTTCTAATCAATCAAAAATAATAATCTTATGTGAATTTGTATTATTGTTCTGATGTTATAATATTATGAAACAACTCAATTCGTTGGTTTAGGGGGAGGGGGCATACGCATTTTGCTTTCGTGCTGTCAAGGAACGTGCATATATTACGTTTATAGTTGAAGGGAGGAGGCGATGTCCACAAGAGTTACAGCTAGCACTTGCGCTACACTTGGGATAGGGGGTTTTACGTTACGTAATATATGCAGGTTCCCTAGGCTCTCCTACCAAGACATAGATAGTCAGGTATTAGTGCGATTATATTATAGAATGAAATTCCACTTTAGTCAATATTTTAATTAGCATTAATTTTATTTAAAAAGTTTAAAATGAGATTATAATATTAAATATTATAATATGTGGGACAATATTCCGCACATAAAGATAGCATATTTTAAAAATATATATGGTCCAAAATTCCAAAATTTCTGGTCAAATAATATTAACCATACAATGATACAAAAATTGCAAACACAAAATACAATGTTACAGATATTCACGAGAATATATGTGTATATTATATTTTAATAAACACGTAATGAAAAGGTTAAATCTAAGTCCACATTCTAAACTGAACAAGAATCAAATTGTAAAATACATATCCGTTCCCTGATGGTAAAGCAGTGTGTTTTTATGTAGAAAATTTTAGTTCAACCTTTAAACATTTCAGAGAGTAAAGACAACTGCTGCTTTGAGTCAGAGAGTTGTACAACAGTAGAGAGAACCAGTCTTATTGCTAAAAGTATTACATATTTGTGAAAACACATGGCTTGGACAAGTACAGTTGTTCTGTGACGCGGCTCGCTCACACTTTTAGTTGTAACTGTTTTAATAAATGATATCAGTCGAGTCGAGTATAAATGATAAGTGAAGAAAGAGGGATAAGAAAATATGTAGAAAAATCTTCGATGAGAGCCACACGGCGGACACGCCATCCATCCTGCGCTCCTCGGCCATTTGGCTACCTTTGACTTTATTGCGGGCACACTTCTACATGTCATCTTTATCTTCTCTATCTATTATGTACTACGAGAGACTGTCGAGTGCAGTTAACGAAGGAACAAAGAAAGTGTAATACAAAAAATCAAAACAACCAGCATTAAAAAAATCTTTATTGCTATTGACGTAAATTAAAGCAGACGAAGAATGTAATTATTCTATTGCAATTGTAAATGTACAGTATACTCGCAGTTGAGGTTGAGTTTAAGATGTTAGACAAATGATACAATCAGACTATACAAATTGACGCGGTTTAACTCTTTTCCAGCTCTTTGAATACCATTTCTGTAAAATCACCTGTTAACCTTTTTAATACCCAAACATTCCCTTTTGTTCATGCTTAGTTAACGCAAACGACGGAGCTAAGCAAAAGATTTAAATCTTTTTTGGGAAAAATGAATCAAAAACCCTGAAATGGACAAATAATGGACAAAAGTATATTTTTTGCTATTTTGGGAAATCAAGATCTCTTTATAGGAATTTAGATAAAGCCTCCTCTATGCGTCCTTATTATTCTTCAAATAAAGCAAACTTTCATACCTAATTTTAAATCAAAAAATTGTATTGTTGTCTACTGTCAAAATTAGAAATCAAGTATAATTAGACGCATAGTAAGAGTAGTAATGTCATAGATATTTTTGAATCCAGTATTTAGTAGTTAGGCTAGGTTAGTTGAGATGGATGGGCATGATGAGCAGTTGGGGAAGTACACAGCAGTTGCACTATTAATTGTATTAGTCAGCAATCACATGTGTGTCATCATTATTTCCTATTATGTATTTATATGTCCGTGTATATGTGGAGGGGATTGGTTGGTAGAGATATGAAGCTATGCAGGTATAGGGACAACAATAGGATTCACAAATGAAATCGCGTGGCACTAGGAAGAGACGATCATCATGTCATTATCATAAAATATATAAATATGCTTCTTGCCCTAACAAACAACTCCCTCACACCAAAAACAACAGTTGGCGTTTTTCAACTTTGGCTTCATTTACCTTTTGACTTCCCTTTCCCGACTCCCGCCGACAGACCCTTTTTACCTTTATATTATACGGACATCTTTTTATATAATTTTACATTCATGTCCGACAATCTACATCTGCATGTAATACAACTGTGACAAACCTTGAGAGGATGCTACCCACTGGGATGACTTGATTCTGTAACGCTCCTCACCTCACACCTTTATAACGATCTATAGAATTAATTTCATTTAAGTACAAACAGAAATAATATCCACTTAGCTAATAAATCTAGAACGAGATCGATCAGCTATATACAGATACAAATGATTTTAACTTAAGGCTCGTTCTATGGGTTTCCAACTTGTACTAAATACTCTCACTCGGACCTAAGAGTACATAAAACACGAACTCTCCATTCTTGATGGAGTCCCTAGTTCCATGCACACAACTTTGCATGTTTATTTGAGTACAATAATGTCACTTGCCTATTGCCTGCTGCAATAGAGTATGGCATTGTACTCAATGACATATTACTCACCTCATCTAATATCTGAAAATCATGATTTTACCTTTTAGGGTCACATTTGAGGATTTTGTAAAGATACCAAAAAGAAAGAGAAGGTAAATATCTAGTGAGCGTAGAGCTTGCTTTCATCAATTACAAACGCTAATAGTAACGACTACTACAGATAATATAATGCATCTGTCTCACAGGTTCTTTATCAGAAAATGATTCAACTTTTTATTTCCAAAAGTCAAAAAATAGTATTTTCTTTCCTTTTAAAAAAATTCTAAGGACTAGGCTCATTAGATAATAAGCCAAAGAATCATTCAAAGGGTTCGTCCGCTTAGTGGTAATGGAGGTAGTAGGATTTTGTGAAACCTAATGGAAATCCGTAAATCTAACCTAAAAAATTTATTTATAAGACGTTTAATTTAAAAACCTCTTCAAATTTCAAAAAGACATACAAGATATAATGTGATTAGGGTTTCCCAGAGGAAGTGAAGATTTGATTACGATTGTTGTCCATGCCCACAACAACAAGGCGATCGTCTCCAGTACAGGCAAACGCGACTGGGCCGTTGAATTCAGGGCAGTGACGGATCTAGGATTTGCAAGGCCCTGGTCAAAATGTTCGCTCGAGGCCATTTACAAATATGAAATTACTAAATAAAGCTATTAGGAAATTCTGTTTTGCGTGACCAGCCTGCTAACCGTTCAAAGTGTGTTGGCAAAAAGTCTATTTTTATTGCCAAAATAAAATGAAATGTCTTCTGCTAACACAAGAAATAAATAGGGCTATGGATCTAATAAAATCATCGTTGATTTGGTTGAAAATTCTAACAACTAATGTTTTTTGGCCTATCAGCTAATTTAAGTATTTTATTTCTGGTTTTTCAAAATCATTTGTTAAAAGTCAGCTGAAATGGAACTCGGAAAAGAATACGAAACATGATTACCATTACCTTCATTTTTTTAAAAATTGATTTCGGTTCTTAGATTTACAACAGAAAATACTTGGTTTTTGAGTAATTCAGTGTAAATTCTTGCATCCCAAAGTATTTGCTCGGCGTGGGACATTTTGAGTAATTCTTCTTCCTGGTATATGAGAGAGAGGTAAAAAGAGTGTGTGGTGATGATGCGAGTTGAGATGCATGGCACGTTTTGGTGATATTAAAGTGTGTGATTTATTAATAATGTGTATGTATATGAGCAGAGAGGGACGGAATGGAGGTCGGTCATGGTCATTGCAATAGATTATTAAGCAGCAGAAGCAGTGCAAGTAGAATTAACAGAAAATTGAATAGTGTAGCTAAGACAGATCCAGGTCAGAAGAAGAGTGAGTCGAGAGAGATGATCTAAATACTCCATTTTATTTATTGCTTTTACGAGATGAATATAAATAATAATATGGAATCTTGGATGATCAGATGGTCAGTTCATTCCCCCTTCCAATTATCTGTCAGCACATTTCTGACCACCAGATCAAAGATAACTCAATGAATGACTACCAAAAGGATTATCTGCTCTTGATTAATGTATTGTTATTGTGTGTGATCAGACGGAGTGAGACGTGCGATAAGGAAATAATACCACAAGTAAGTCACATCCCTCTCTTCCTCTGTACATATTCTTGTCTTTACGACAATTCAGGATGTTTACATTTCCTTATCCACAATCAGCCTCTCCCTCCAATTCCTCATTTCTGCCAATTCCACTTTGTACCAATCAACAACGTATTATAATATATAACATTACATTCTACTATATGTTTGGAGATCGGAGTTTGGTTATAGCGTAACTGAATGTAAGTAATCCACCAGTCCACTTCTGTTGTACAAATGCGAGAACTCTCGCAGCAATTATCATTTATTTACCTTATTCATGATTATTTTCTTTCACCCACAGTAATCCAATAAATTCCAATGCTATGTGTTTTAAATTGCGCACGTTTTCAGAGTTGGAGGGACGCAACAATTAATATTGTCAACGATGAAAAAGTTTTCGGATTTTAATATCTTTTGAAAAAGTCCTCTTTTCCCTTACTTAGAGGGCACTGTGCCCCTCATAGATACGTACCTGTTCTAATTGTTAAATACCTAAAACAGCTTGGAACAAAATTCGAATTAGATTGGCTTGGAAGTATATTGGGTAATCATTAAATATCGTGTTTTGTACCCAACACTCTATTGAGATCGCTTTAGAGGTACCGAACGGCCAGTGTTAAAATAGAATGACTAACCGGCTGATTGAAACTCTTTGTTATCCAAAAATAAAAAATCGATCCTGACTTAATGGTTTAAAAAAATCGTGATTTCTGACATCCTTAATTTCTGACATCCTTAATTTCTGACCATTTTGGACATTTTGGTCGGCTAAAATGGAAAACTGGTTGCGACTATATAAACGCGTAGTTTTTGACCCTATCCAAAGACAGCAAAAATAATTCCATCTGCTTCCCTTCAAGCTACTAAAATTTCATTTTCGAGGACATTTTCAATGCCATTTCAAATCAGGTTGATCTTTTTTCGACTAAAAGCTACTTTTAAGGGAATAGAAGGAATTTTTTGAAAGTTTCGGTCTCCTTTGCTTTACCACTTCATTTTATCGACCATAGAAATCTTACTGTCTTGTTGAACTTTTATTATTACAGTATCATGCAGCAACCTGATTTAGGAACAGTCAATAAATGTATATATTAACGTGCAAATTTTGAAAACTCAATTGATAGTGCAAATAATGTGATTTGATTGTATAGAATAGAGATTTATTGTATTGATGATGATGGATGGAATTGTTAGTTTAGAGATAATGAGAGTGTAGTGCTGACATAGAGAGGGATGGAGGAAGCTGCCGGCGTGGCCGAGTGCGTGAGCCAGAAATACATTTTCACTTTTACATCAATGAGGGTGAGTATGTAGATCGAGTGGAGGAGAATGTTGAGATGCAATCGGACAATGACGACTCTCTGCTGGTCTATTAGTCTTCGTGAGTGCTACTCCCATTCTGTCAAGTCAGTCGGAGCATCAAACGGGACAACATGCGGGGATATCCAAACCTTTTGGGGAACTATTAGCCAGCATATTCGAATCTTTAGCTCCTTCTTCGGCCGGCCGTCGTCGTGGACTAGAAACGTGAATTCTCACTGCCTGCATGCCCCTCGTCATGAACACTGACTCATTCATCTACTTATCTGCAACTGCACCATGCCACAGGTGAAACAAATGTTGCTTTTAATATAAAAAAGGAAGATTGCAATATCAATGTTTTATAAGCAATTAATGTTTTAAAAATGGATTCAATTCCCATGAAAAGGTACTTGCCTAGAAAACGTGTTTTAAAAAACAATAAATAAATTACACATTTTCACATTTTCAAATATAGCTAAATCTTTTGAAAACAGGTAAGGCTTTTTAGAAAAATAGATTAGCGTCTTTTTATCAAACTAGATATGACGCAATTTGTAAATGCATAAAATAATAATTTTAATAAACTAGTAGCTCCCAGCCTAAGCGACTCGATTTCGAAAGGAATTATATAGTAATAATTGAATCAACGTGGTAAAATTCAAATCTGCCCTACCAACCATACATAGGTAGGAAAATTTTTCTCATTCTACGATTATATTATAGAATATTATAGATTCCATTTTCCAAACACATTGTACAGTGCGTTTTTTGCAAAGACATTTAAACTTTTTTGCAAAAGTGAATTTTCTTTTCAGCAAACATATTTTACTGCCCTTTTTTAATTCTTTGGTCTTTGAGCAAAATAATTCTATTTATTTATTTAGAGTTGTCGGTCACTGTGACTTTTGCCGTTTAGCCCATGGACCCCCTCCCAAACATTCAGATCAGACATGCCGGCAAAACAATCCACTTGTTTCAAACATAATTTATGACACGATTTTATGAATAAATATTCCCTTTGCAAGAATTTCTAAATAATACGGCAATTTAATAGATACTTTTATTTTTTCAAAAATAATATTAGACATAAAAAATTAAATTCATTAAAGCCCAGTGATTTAAAAAAATTTGAAATGTGATATGACGTCATTTTGACGTCACCAAACGTGAACGTGACGATGAAACGGGAAGTATTCGGGCTTAAATGTTGCAAATATTTTTTTCAAAATTTGATACCCTCTAAATCTATACCAGAAGCAACTGAAGCAAGAATAGCAAAAAACAAGCACTAAAATCACTTTTGTACATAGCGATGTTGAAACCCAAAAAGAACCAAAAAGCTACCACATTGATAGTAATAAAATAGCAATTTCTCTAAAACAAGGCAATAAAATAAAAATCCGGTTATAGAATTTGTAGGCGAGAATTTCGCCTTTCGAACAGTGCTAACTTTTCAGTTTAGTATTCTAAAATTGACACTAATTTTGCCAAAAAAAGTTGTTGGGAAATATTATGATAGTCGGGATATGGTCTGCCATGGGATATGTAACCATGTACTTGTACGTTAATCCGGTTGTAAATGGGAGACAGTAACTTATCTCGTGAAATGACAATAAAAGCCCACTGCATTTTTCCAAAAAAAAAACACAAATGGTTTACAAACCGCAATAATCTAGAAGTTTTTCTGCTTTTCATGGTTTCGAATATTCCCATTTCCACCTAATTTTGTTCCCCTTGCATACGGACTGTAAAAATTGCCATATTCACTTTTGCCAGTTGGAAATTCGGCACTTGTGTCATAGTCGTGTATAAGAATGGCGTTTTAGTAGCTTTTGTATAAAAAAGGAAATAGCCCAATAAGGTTGTTTTTTGTTCCCTGTGAGCTTCTGGCAGAAGATGGGAAAGATCGTGGAAAAAGGTGAATGAAGAGGTTGAAGATGGCCATAAGGCAATGAGATTGGATCTTCCCAGGTCTCTCACACTCAGAGATAGTCGACTGTACCACTAACACATCTTCACCTACCTGCACTACTACTGCTGACTACTACTACTGACTGAGATGTACGGAAAGATGTGTTTGTGGGAGGGAGTCGGTCGCCGTTTCGTCGTCGGTCGATCTGCGAGGAAGAATCTGAGTCGCTCGCTCATCGGTCATTGAATCGCTGGCTGGGGTCACGTTCACACTCCAACAGTCTCCACACTCGAAACAATGCAACAAGGACAGTAATCTTCTCTCTGTGTCAGTGTCATAGTGCCAACCTCCTATCAACGACAACAACATCATGCCATCCTACCATTTCTTCTTTCGGAACGCCATTCTCGTAAGTACTTTTCAGTTTTATTTTCACACTTTTCCTGCCCTTTTCAAAACATCCGCGTCAATGACAAGTAGATTCTTTTACAGTTCTTGACCTTCAAAAAATCCGCCTAAATCTCAAGTAGATTATTATTATTAGTGTGTGTAGCCAGTTTATATAAAATAATATTTCGGGTGCAGGGTTAAAAGAATATTAAAAAGCAGGCAGTAAAAATGAATATTATTGTGTCGTAGAGTAGGAAAAGAGAGATTTCGGGTGTCAGGCTTAAAAAATTGATGAAGATGAGTGATTGTGGATGCGGAGGAATGCGTTTTGTGATGCAAGGAAGTGGATTGAGACGAAGTGAGTAATGCAATGTAGGTTAAGTTGGGAGACTAACGGTTCTTGACAAACACGTTCGTCTCTCTCACGTTGTTCATTCTCCGCACTTGTTTCCACGTACATATACGTATTACGTACCTACAACCGACCGACCGACTCCTTAACTCACTCTCCTCCACTCAAAAACAACAAATCCGGCTACTATATCTTTCCCATGTACAAACTTACTAATGATGATGACCAGCATAATATTCGCATGCATTGCTAATCAACAAATATTACGTATCTTAGATGAGCCAGGCATCCAAAACTTTTCTGATTCCACCAATAATATCAACCCTGAGCTATACTATCATTTCCTTGTGAATTAATTTTGTTAAGAAACGTTAAAAGCGTCCAAATTCTGGGTTATTGAGTTCCCAGAGATAACTAGGTTCCCATATTGCCAAAAGTTTTGGATGCCTTTGTGATCTTGAATGTTTTTGCAAAGTCACTGGGCGGAAACGGCGAGATTGGTGTGACGAAATGACGGAACGGTTGGTAGAAAGTGTGGAGGATTCTGTTAATTGTGACAATTTTGGGGCATTGCAACGTCTCATGTAATGATTTCATCTCACTTATCTCTCCCATTCATTTATCTGTTTGACCCGCATCTCCTGCCTGTGACAGCTACTAACATCCTAACCAACTGAACCAAATGCGAACACAAAAAGGAGATGAGTTAATAGAGCACAAGGGATTCTAGTCCCCGTCTTTCCTCCCACAACAACAATATTTATAGGTATATAATTATTATTAAATCTTTGTTGTTGATCGAGGATGTTTGTTGAGAGAGTGATGCTCTGGTTTGGTTCGGATCGGTGGATTAAGGATTCTTGAGATTGGGGATTTTATTGAATGAGGGAAAAGCATGCAGGGGTGGGAAAAAATGCAGGGGGAACGAGAAATACAGGGAAACTGAAGGAGTAACGGAAGAACCTGTTTCGTCGGTGACCTTCCATTGCATAATCATCTGCGAAAGGAGAAGAAAGGCTCGTCTGTTCTGTGCAGGTGCTTAGAGATTGCAGATGACTTAGATGAGATACTAAATACTTGACTCGACTTGACTTTACTCGCAGAACGACCGATTTACGTGACGAGACTCGGCCATTCTACTACACTAGCATACCTACCTAGGATCTGCTTCATCTAGGAATCTTAAACCACATCATCATCCCCCAATATAACAATTATCCACTTTTAGTTAAAGCTTCCAATGGTACATCATACACAAATACTTTTCAGTTTTTGTACAGCCAAATGTCAATTATCCTACTCTGCCTCCTCGACTTACTTATTTTGAATGTAAAAAAGGATCAATAAACCCAGAGGCATATCACATATCAAAATCATATGATCCTCCTGTAATGAATGTAGTAAATACTAATCACTCGTAAGTAGTAATCTCTTCTTTCTCTAAGTACTCCTGATTGATGATTGATTTTCCATCCCCGACCCTGTTCACTCACTGAACTCAGCTGAATAATGACAATAGATAGCCCGTGTGTGAATTGACAAATGTGATTGCCCTTGTCTTGATTTAGAGAGAAGCTGATTTTTTCCACCCCTGCTATGTTAAAAGTGGACAGAATATTGAGCAGGGCAAGGAGAGGAATAATACCAATAAGTAAAAAATGTCTGTCTTGATTTAAGTAGAGAATGCAGAGGGAATGGAAATTGTAACAACGAGCAATTAGTATTAGTGTAGTATACAGATAAAGGAACATGCATGTATTACGGGGTGCAGTTATGAAGGAGGGAGGCTGAAAGTGTTCAAAACTGAGGATTTTTGCGTTACGCAGGAGGAAGGGGTTTAAAAAATCGAGAAATTAATTGTGCAGGTTCCCTAAGAGGATATCTGTGGTGGACAGGGCAGGGCAGCGATGCAGTCAGAGTCAATTAGCAATCAGTTAGCGACTGAGTAGAGTCGTGCACTGAAATCTCATGCTCGCCTTCTAATTGATTTTCTATACTTCACACAGATCTTTATTGAATTCTAATCGTCTCGTTATCTCCTAATGCCATCTCCTCCCCGCCTCGCCTCACATTCTTATCGCATTAATAAATAAACGGATGTAACCGAGGAGCAATTCTTTCTTTCGTGGAACTAGGCAGAGAAATTGCCCTGATGTTGTAATTAAATTACTACCTACTTGTGAGTTGAACTTTTGCTGTAATGTACGGTGCACAACTGTACAAATGTTTCTGTGTATAAATCTTATTTCCGACAGACAGAGAGATATAGCATTTCTATAAAACCATAATAATAAGCTGCATAGGTATTAAATGCTAAAATCATTTGTAGAAATAGCAAGTCCTGTTCCTGTCCCAGTGTGCATATTACAATAAGCCGTTTAGCTAGTACAGGTAGGTAGGCCTTCCATCCACCGTTTAAGCGTAGGCAAAGAAGAAAGAAAGAGATGCGAGAATGATGAGATAAGTGGTAAATAAGTGTAAGTAGGTGGATGGTTACCTCAAAGACATAATCTTCGATTAGTTAGACTAATTGTAAGTAGCCCCAACACAACGACGATCCATCCATCCAGATAAATAAATTGGAAAAAGTCAAAGAGGAAGACTGGGACAGAATATCAAGCAGATTTGTTCGATATTTATCTAGGTGTGAGCACTCGTAATTTTGGGACATGTCATCTGTCCGGAGTAGAGCATATAATAGTTAAAGGATCGTTTCTCTCGGTGATTGTATTGCTAACAGAACAATAAATCTAGCTAAATGGTATTATGATTCTGTCTGTTTTGTCTGTCGTCTTTTATGCTGAGTGAGTGAGGATGTTTGGATGGCTGAAGTAGGAAAAGAGGGACAACAAAAGAGTTAAAGTTGGATTTGAGAGAGACGCTTATTAAAGTGACCCAGAAATATTTTTTCCTCGTCAGGCGAGTTTTTTTCTCTCTTTTCTCATTCGTCTTCTTTTTGCCTCCCCCGGCCGTGACAATAAATAACTTCTTTCAATTACAAGACATTCCTTTAACTCCCCCCTCCCCAATTCACACAATTCCTCTCTATTTGGATTTACACGTCCACATTTACAGAATGTGACTTTTTTGTCTGTAGACTGATCTTTATTAGCCACCGACTAAAATTAAAATGATGTTACTACTTTACTACTAACACTGTTCCCATACGGAAAATAAGTTTTCCTACCGTTGTTGTTGGGAGTGTAAAAGTGCTGTCCTCAGGCCCACTGCAGAAAAAGCCCATTTAAGTCAGATGCACTTTTTGGTGGGCAAACTAAAAGTGCTATGTTGAATGACCTCTATTCGCCCTCACTCTCGTCTCTCTTTTCTAGAGCAATTATCAACTAAGAATTTTAATTTCTTCATCGCCCATTTCCTAAATCACACGTACTCAACTCTTGGCATTGGCCACTGCAATATTGTCAAGCAATAAGGATGCGTATTTTCACTTCTCGCCTGTCACGTGCGTATAGTGGATGATGTTTCTCTTGTCCTCATAATAATTTTCTAATTACTAGTCCACCCAATTTTCATAAAACATCTCGAATCACGACTTTTAATAATTAAAAGCTGTGAAATGCATTCATTATAATAGCCTAAAGAGTTTTTGTTAATTAATCTCACTGATTTTATTATGTTTTTATTCTAATTAGTTGGCGGTCCTGTTGATGGCCATCGAGCAGACAGAGTCGTTCCGCAGAAGACAACCACCGCCACAACAACCGCCACCCCAACAAATACGAAGATCCGGTCTTCCAGCCATTGACTCGGGGACTACCAATAACAACTTCAACCATCGAAGAATACAAAATTTCCCACCTCCCCCGCACAAGTTTAGGGGGAAACCTCCATTCCCATTCGGTCGCAGACGCCCGCCTCCTCCGCATCTTCGAAACTACCACAGACAACCACCACCTCAAAATGTAAAGCGTCTCTATTTATTCAACAACCCTTTAAAACCCTCAACTTTGTACCTTTTCAAATCTTTTTCAGATGTCCATTTAGTCTAGTCTTACTTTGATGTTTCCGACGTTGATGCGGTCACATTTCTTGGTTATTTTTACCACGTCCCGCTTGCTTTGGCCTAATGTTACTCACCTATTCCTATAAAATCTATTTTGGCGAGAAATTTTTTTACAGTCGTATTAGAAAACTTTAAAAGTTACAACATTTTCAAGTTTTCAAGAAAAATCTTGCCACTGAAAATGTCTCCATGTTTTGATTTTGAGGAAAAAAGATTTTTAAAACGTAATTGATTTTACACGATGATGCAGGGACAGTTGCTGCTGCCATTGCCGTCGAATGAGCCTTCTCAGGGACCTCCTCAGTTGTCCTTCCACATTCCACCGGCCCCGCCCACATCTGGTGCCCAACAACAACAAAATGGTCAGCAACTTCTCCAGCAACAAAGCGCTCCACTTCCCCAGTCCGCCATCAATGGTCAACAGAATATGATGCCAAACCATATGCAACAAAATAATATGCAGCAAAATAATATGCAGCAAAATAATATGCAGCAAAATAATATGCAGCAAAATAATATGCAGCAAAATAATATGCAGCAAAATAATATGCAACAAAATAATATGCAGCAGAATAATTTGCCAAATACTAATATGCAACCACCAAATGGAATGCCGTCAAATAACATGCAGCAACAACAGTCGATGCAACACATGTCCAATTTCCATCATCAACAACAACAAACGAGCTTTGCAAATCCAATTCTTGAATATGCCCCACCTCCGAATTCCTTCAATGTGGTAAGATCCGAATTATTTACAGGGAAGTAAATCATTTGCTTTGCCTACTCTCTAAAATATTTTTCATGTTATAATTTTTATTTCCTCTTCAGAATAACAACAAGGAATCATCGGAAAAGCTGGCGAAACAGACAATCACATTTACAGTGACTCCGAAACCAGCAGCAAACGGAGGAAACTTGATCCAGTTCCATATTTCCACCCCGAAACCATACAAAGCGGCATTGAAATCGAACAGCAAGGAATACTACAGCGGATCCACTCTCAGACCACCCACCGAAGGGAACAACAACCACAACAGTCCAACGCCCGGCTACCCAAATACGGAGTACAGAGTGAGTGACCGGGACAGAGAAGAACTGAGACCCGGGCAGGACAACTTTGGACGCGGGAGCTACGACAATCCTGTGTACGTCAGCAAAAACCCGAGTTTTGACAACAAACTAGAATCTTACGACAATCACTACAACGGTGCCTCCATCCCTCACGACTCGCCCGCACCCTCTCGGCAACCTGATTACGGTGGACCAACCAACCGTCCCGAATTTGGTGGACCAACAAACCGACCGGATTTCGGACCTACTAATCGGCTAGAATTCGGACCCAACTCTCGTCCAGAATTTGGCGGACCAACAAATCGCCCGGATTATAACCCCGACTTCAATCCATCGAAGCGACCTGATTTTGACAATTTCGGTCGTCCAGATTTTGGTCCAACCAATAGACCCGATTTCGGACCAACAAATAAATTGGAATTCGGTCCCACGGGCTCTCTACCTGAATACGGCCCTACTAACGGACTGCCCGAGTATGGACCTACAAACCGATCTCCAGAGTTTGGCCCAACAAATCGATCTCCAGAGTTTGGACCGACGCAGCACTCAGGAGATTTCGGCTCAAATGGAGGGAAGAATTCAGGTTACAAAGGAGAGTTCAACTCCGGCCCAACTCAAAGGCCCGACCATCATCACAATAATAACGGACCGACTCAGAGACCGGATTTCAGTGATCACTCGTATGACAGAGAGGAAAAACCGGATTTCGGAGAAGGACACCGCAACAAGGAATATTTCGAAGGGAAGTACAACAGCCGTGAGAGATACCAGAACGAGAGGAAGCAAGAAGAGAAGGACTCAAAGTACTCCCAACCGGACCCATTGTACCACCCAGAGGGAGATGTAGTTAAATCTTCGGAAGTCAGAGATATGAAACCCCCGCCCCGATTCGACAACTCATACAGCAGCGACTACAATAAGAAAGGTATCCCCCGTATTTCAAATCATATGTTTATGTTCCTGTTTGCTGATCACCTACCTTTAATTTATATTTCGTAATCATGATAGGTAATAAGGTGGCCGGTGGTTGGAATAAAGTTCTAACTTTAAATGTGATATGATTTTTCAGAGGGGAGTGTTGGGAGTGGGACTCAGCAAATTTTGCACAAACAACTTGCGGCAGAAGAAGTTCTTGCAGCCCTTGGGCTGTCGACAAATCCCCTTGTAAACGTTCCCAGCGACCTTTCAGCGTCAGGCAGCAGCAATGGACAGCAAATGTTGACCCCGCCACTGCCATGGGAGAAATCAGAGTACAGTGCCCACAGCAACAAACCACCACCGTCGAAACAGGCAGAACCACTGAATCTAATGGACTACTTGAAATTGAAGGAGGAAGAGGAGAATGGGCGGGAGGCTCTTCTCAAAAACAACGACAAACTCGTGGACTCCTTCGTAATGTCTGCCTCCATGCTGACTAAACCAAGTCTTCAACACCATCAGCAACCCAACGACTTTAAAGGTGCCTAACTGAGTATCTCCGAGTTGTACACTCTCAATATTGTAGAAACGAAACCGAAACTCACTTTATTTCAATTAGGTGCTTTTAAGGTATATTGGATTTGTTTAATTTCAGATGTATTATTTATGAATTGAACGATATTTGTTTCAGTGCCTCAAAATGTCGTGTTTGGTCGGCCACTAAAGAATTTTGGACCGGATTCGATTTCTGACTCGGCATCCCTGGAGACCGAAAAGGATTTGAGTCCATCGCCGTCGTCACCTTTCCATCTGCCGACCCCGATCGACCGAAAGGACACGGGAATCAGTCTAGGAGGACAGGGAGGCGGAAGTTTCAACTCGTACATTCACCAAAAGCTGTACAACGGCGGGAATCCTCATGTAGCATTAAATGAAGGACCTGCAGCTGGGGGTAATATGGGACACTCCATGACAGCCTCTCCACCCTCTTCTCTCTACGGCCCCAATGCAGCTGCGAGCGAAGTCTTCCCGAAACTAAGTCTCGGCCCTGGTCCCTCCTCACCATCACTACCCGCCAACTTCGTTCCTCCACAGCAACATTCACTCTACATTCCGCCACCCGCCGTCTCCTCCTCTCCCAACAACCCTTTTCAGGACCCTAACCACCGATCTTCACTCCATTCCCTTGTATCTGCCGCACCTTCCTACATCCCACCATCTGGAAACTACGGACACCCTCCGGTCAACTCTCTGAATGTCCCGGTGCCCGCCGCCCCCTCCAAGGACACCATTTCATACATTCAGCACCGTCTGAATGGTAACCCTCTAGCGGGTATACCACCACCGCCCCCTACACAAAAACTTTATGAACCATTGTACGAAGGGGCTCATGACTCTCCTTCCCTCCATCACCTTAACGCCCACCACCAGCAGGCATCTCTACCTCAAGCCCCGATCGACCGTTATGCCCTCAGCTTGGAAAGAGGTGACTTCCGGGGTAAGATTTAGTAAGGAGCCAATAATTGTCCTAAATATTTATATTTAAACTCATCATTTTTGTTTAGATGGAAGTTTGGGAGTGAATCACGGCGGAGCATCACACGGGATTTTGTCTCCTCCTCCGCCTCCTTCGCTAGGCCATCACAACGGACCACCTCATGGCGGACATCTGGAACAACTACACGGCCCTCAACATCAAGGACACATTGAGCACCACGGTCCTCAACATCAAGGACACATTGAGCACCACGGCCCTCAACATCAACACATTGAGCATCACGGCCCTCAACATCAACACATTGAGCATCATGGCCCTGTCCATCATAACGAGCACTCCCGTCTCGGACTTGGGCCAACGCCCTCCCCCTACGACTCCCACTTTGGAGCTACAGCCCGTTACGGAGAGCCTTATCCCGTCTACGTCACCGAGCCGGATCCTATCATCGAAATAATTGTACAGGATTCCAACGTCACCCTCCCGCCGTTACCCACATACCCACCACCACCTCCACCCCCTCCACCAACTCCAGAACCAGTTCATGTATTCTACGTCCGATATTCGCAGAATAAATCTTATGATAATCACTACGAGGGAAGTGAGCCACAAATCAAACTAGAAACTCCAGTCGCTTCTATCCCTGTCCGGTAAATTGACAAACATTTTTTCTAAGCATTGTGGGGGGGAGGGGGGAAATATTTGATATGATCATTTGTTATTCCGAATTTGTAAAATTTTGTTTCAGAGGACCTAATCGCGACTTGGAAGTGGATGGAGGAGGACATCACGGGCCTGTCCAGCATCAGCAACAACAATTTCCCCACCAACAGTTTTCAGGACCCCCGCAACAGCAACAACCCTCTCCTAGTCAACATCACCCTCAAATAGCGCATTTGACGACGACAGAAGCTCCTTCCACGACCACAACTCTCAGAACTGTGATTCGTCCAGACAAGAACGAGTACACTCCGAGCAAGTTGGGCGTGGCTTTTGACCATCCTCCGGAAGTGCCCATGTTCCAAGACTTGGCTCAACAACAGTCTCAGCAGATGAACCAGCATTTCCAACAAAATACTCAGCAAAATACTCAGGAGTCTGGAAATCCATTCCAGCAGTTCCAGCAACCAAATAACAATCAACAACAAAGTGACAACAACGCCTTCCAACAGGCTCTCCAAAATATTCTACAGCAACATCAAGACAATCAGTTGCAGCAACAAAATTCTTTCCAACAACAACAACAACAGCAGCAGCAGAATTCTCCCCAAAATCCTTTCCAGCAGCAGAATTCTCAACAAAACCCATTCCAGCAGCAACAGAATTCGCAGCAAAATCAATTTCAAGAAAATTCTCAGGGAAATCCATTTCACCAGCCACAATTCCCATTCCAGCAGCAACAGCAGCCTGAACAGCAAAATGAGCAACAGCAATTCCAGCAGCAGCAGAATATTTTTCAACACTCAGGAGAGCCCCATCAAAACGGACAGCAGCAGAATCATTTTCCGAATTCGGGAGAGCCAAGTCAGAATCAGCAAAGCGAAGACCTAATCACATTTCCACAGCTTAGTAATCAAGATCTGAGCCAGCTGGACAAATTATGGACGGAAAGTGGAGGGAGTAGCAGTAGCAGTAGCCATGAGTACAAACCCAGTCCTGTGTACAACTTCAATCGGAGAATGGGTCTTCAAGAATTGGCCTCACTCCTAGATGTATCATCAACCGATGACTCCTCATCACCCAACAATAACAATCCTAGTTCTCAGCAACAAGAGCAGAGTACTGAGGCGCCTAAACTCCCCGAGGATGTCCCAGAGGAATTGAAACAACAACTTGTCAATAGTGGAATCCTTGGCAATGCTGATGTCCAGGTACGACCCTTACATATGACACCCTTTGTAATAAATTAGTTAAAATGGGTCTGTGAACAGTTACTACCCAAGCAGGCACGTATTAACGGATAGGAAAATTATTCGAGGATTTTTTCTATGCTTAAATTTTTTGACGAAAAAATCCATTTTCTCGCGATTTTGAGAGGAAGGACCTGCTCCTGTTTACATGCGCCCCTGAATTCCAACACCCGATTGGGCTAAAAACTGTTTGGGTGTAATTGGGTTCCTAGTTTTTTTGTAGTAGTAACCTAATAACTATAATATTAGAAAATGCCAGGGATGAAAACTATGGGACCTTTTAATAATATTTTTGTGCTGTCAGGTGATCAATTTTGACGAGAATCTGTTCAAAGAGCTGAGCGATCTTCCTCCAGAGGCACTGACGGCATTGAGTCAGCAGTACCCATCGCTGGATAAATCAAAGCGCTCTGTGAAAAATATTTTGATCTTGAAGAACTCTCAACGACCAAAGAGAACAAACCGAAGCCGTCGACTGGTGATGATTGTCACTGAGACGGACTCGTTCATCTACAATCCACGCAAGAAATTTATTTCACGGGTGGCGACGACTTCAGTTCCAGTCCAGCGGGCCCTGGAACTTTCTCATCACCATCACTACTAATAACATTCGTGTATATTTATAGACTGAAGCGTGTGGGCTTTTTTGTACATTTTTTTTACTATTTTTTGTATTTGGGTCGTCATAAATTTATTTTTACAATCACATTAACGCCAAGGCACTATTTCTCCAGTTAATTACATCCAGATCTGGAAATGCATCTATGCATTGTTACATTTGTTATTTGTCCGGAGATTTGTGAATCATATTATAGTATTAGTTAGTAGTGAGATTATCTGTATTCAGATCTTAAGAACGTCAGTTGACCAGCACAGCACATATTTCTAGTTCAGATCCTATTGTTTGTAGTGAGTACACTTGAAGTGACGTTACACTTCTGAGTAAAATCCTTTCTGGACAAATATGAAGTCGTTTGCCAACCAATTCGGATGCGTGATCTCTTCCAGGACGTAGTAACCTTTAGATTCCATGAAATCTTTAATCGCCACTTTCCCTTCCTTGTCGTGGATGAATTCAACCTATTTTAATTTATTATATTTATAATTACTGCATTCAGAAACTCATAATTCATAATATTCATCCTTAGAAATGTATTTTTCTTGAATCATTAAATGAATGAATCATCAACCAATAAGTACGCAAATACTTAATGACAAAAAAAATTTGCGATTTGGGATAATTCTATCAAAATCTTATTAATTGAGAAGATTTTTGCGAATATGTCAAAAATAGGGAAAAAATAATAAACGTTTTCCCAATACGTCAAAATGTCTACATTCAAAACTTGTAAAATTTTCATGAAGTATAGACTGTCGTGTACTGAAATTATGAATAATTTTGTTACTTACTGAAAGAGTTTTAATATCGTAGATGGAAAAGTCGATTGTCTTAAGTATATCGAGCTCAGCACCTTCAACGTCCAGACTGAAATAATCGATGCGTGAAATGTTCATTACGGACATATAGGTTGAAAAAGGGAAGCATTGCACAGCAATGTGATTAGCAGAGAGATAACCCGGAGATTCATCTGAGATTCTTCCTTGATTCGCTTTTTGCTCGAAAGACACCTGAGAAATAAAAAGCAGTAACATTAATGACTCATCTAGGACTTTGATGGCAATGAGTCACTGACTTGAGCAACGAGTCAGCAATCTTGAGTCAGCAGTCTTGAGCAATGAGCAGTAATCATCTGGCAATGAGTCACTGACTTGAGCCAGTATAGTGACTGAAATAAAAGATGCTTTATGGCCTCGTAATTTTTGACTCTTCGCAGAATATTTAAGAAATCAATTCTATTCTTTTGTCCATACAAAAAAACCCAGTAATTATAATTGACTTTTTATTGAATATTCTCAAAGCATGAAAATTGTAAAATCTGCCAACAAAAAAGAAAGTAAATGTTTTTAGATATTCACATAATTAACTTTGAGCTTTTCCATTGAAAAAATGTCCCAATTTTTGGGCTTTACTTTTACAATAATTCTGAAAAACACAAAAATTGTATTGGTGCATTCAAAATAGATTAATTTTTTGGCCTTAAAAAGTTTCACCTAATATCTTTATAAAGCCCTAAAGTTTAAACTTTTTCATATACAAGCTCTTTCTTAATAATAAATGATTTAAAATCTTGATAATCAACTCGAACAAAAATGCTTTCAACAATAAATTGTATTAGGCAAAGGCAAATATGCTATGCTATTTACTAATAATGTAGTCGAAGTTAAATGACATACCATTGTGGGATAGTCTTTAATGGACAGACAGCTGTTGGAAATCCAAGCTTTCCTGCCTTTTTCTAGTAAAAGTTTAAAGTTAGCAGGATCGGCTTCAATCAGTAATCCTGTCCAGGATTTGAATTTCTCCAGGTAGAGAGTGTTAGAGCGAGTTTCGCCATCTAATGCCCCACATTCGATGAAAAAGCCAGGACTCTTGTCCTTAAAGATTTTTCGGATTACTTGAGATTGGCCCATACTGGGGTCTGCGGTAGTCGGATCGGACAAATTGTACTTCCCTTTCAAATTAGGCTCCAGTAAATATTTCTCTCTCAGTTTCCATTTCAACTTTGGGGAAGTCGCTGGAATGTCAGGACCATTCAAATCGGCGAATTCTGTTTAGTATATGTAAAAATTAAATCGCATTTTAAATTGTGAATAAATAATAAAAATGATCATTTTGCTGTTTATTATTTTGTCGAATAAAACAACGGAAATAGCTCTCACCAGGCCTCCACTGATACTTTGGTCCAAAAAATCGAATAAGACCCGTAGAAATATGAAAGTAATAAATGAGTGCAAAAATAAGTAGAAACAAAAATGCGAGGATTGTCCGATTGGCTTTAGTCATTTTTAATTGAGTTCATCTGTTCCGTAGAGTCGGCATTTTCAGATTAGGCCCTCCCCAAATGCGAAACACAACCAAACCAAAATAAGTACCCTTAATAAATCACCATTTGTTTGTCTAGAAATTATATAAAATTGAATAGTAAACGCTAAAGGACACTTAAACCAAATCAATTAATTTTTGGATCGTTCATTAGGGAAAAGGGAAAGTCGAAAGTCAATTATTGCGCCAGAACATTTAAAACTTCTTGCCGGGAAATCAATTGAAATTCTTCGCTCAGTTCAACTTCATTGCATGCTTTTTGTAGTTGAACATGTTCATATGAATTTTGAATTAAAATCCCGCCCACCGTTCTTTTCACACAAAATGCTTGTCTAAAACTTATTGAAGTCTTTTCAGGATTAATTTCTACATATTAAATTATAATAATAAATCATTTCACAGAATATAATATTGAAATTCATGACCTGATACTTAAATAAATTACCAACTTTTGAAACTGCAAATAATTTATTTATGTACTTGAATATTAAGATTATACAACAGAAATGACAGTGATAATAACATTTGTTACATGCATCTTTTCAACATTATTTTTATTTTATTTCTTGCTAATTGCTATCTTCCTGAACGAGTGTGTTGTCACTCTCTGTTTTCTCTGTACTGATTGTTTGACCTAATTCAGTGTCTTCTGTGAATGTGTCCGTTTTCTGACTAGGCGGCTCACTGTCCTCCGCATCCTTCTTCTTGGCCTTGTACACATCCAGGTTGCTCATTTTGTTGGCTGCAGCATTTGTTTGAGCCCGAGCAGCAAGAGCAACCATTTTAGCCGCCGTCCGGAAGTAGAAAGGATGACATCGTTTCGACTCTCTCCTAGCAGCCTGTACAAATACAAAGGGCCATACATGCAACAATGCGTTTTTGGGGTATTCTGGTAGCCCAGAAAAAATGCGACGAAAATAATATAGGAAGCTATAGGTCAAAAATGACATTCTGATTAAAAAAATTGCAAGGAAAAGATTAAATAATTGAGATTGGACCTCTTCATCTCTGGAAGGAAGCGAAAGAAGATATGAACTTGTGATCTCTCCTTTGCTCGGGTCTGCAATGGCCAGGACTGTGACACATCCATCCACAGTTCCTAGCACAATGGATTTTCCATCAATTGTGCTCTCGATCGCAGACAGTTCGGCAGGTACTCTGTAGTTTCCTATCATCACAGCATCTGATGTTCTGCAATCACAAACAATCAATAACAAAAATAAACTTTAAAAAGTTAAAAAATGTATAAATTATAAATATTTATTTAAATACAATTCGTAATAATTGGAATTAAAAATAACAAATTATTAATACAAAATATTAATCAATTTATTTTAAATCGAGGAATATTAGAAGCAAATGTTTATTTTCTCCACTGAAAAAAGAAAAGGATGAGGTAATATGCGAATTTAACACCCCGAATGAGAGTTCATATTATTAAATATTTAAACAACTGAACCTGAAGACCCGAATGGTTTTCCTTCCGCTGTGATAGTAGAGGACATACTCGTCGGTTCGGTTGAACATGCAAATAACGCTGAAGACGCCTTCAGCCACTTTAGGAATAAATGTGCGCACAGTCTTTCCGTGTTTCAGTTCAATCAATTCCAGTCCTCCTCGTCCAGGGGCGTAGAGACCGTGTTTACCGTCTCGTGTGCACCGACCACCCCATTTCGGCACTGACCGAATGAATTTCTTTGTCTTCACATCAATGATGTTCCCTTTGTCCGAGTCAATCAATGCAACCTAATTCATGATAACACAATAAATAATTTTACCGCTTAATTATTTTGTTGCATACATTCTTAACCTGGGTGGCTCTTTTTGGGACGGCGAGGAGGGAAAAGTAGTCTTTAAAGTTGGCGTATTTAAGGACAATTTTATGGAGGAGGAGGCCTGTTTTGCTGTTGAAAATGAAAAGTGTGTCCTTGAGTTTTTCAAAACCAGGGCCAATAAACAAAGTGCTGTCTGAAGTCAAAATGAGATTTCTTAAATTCTTGATAGGATATTCCAGCTCAAACAGTCGATCACCATTTGGCATTTGACGAGCAATGGCATGGACTCTAAAATCAATTACAAACAAACGGAGAAATCAACACTAGTCGAATATTAGTTTTGCTATTCGAACTCTTTCGAATGCCAATTGCATTTCAGTTGACAAAGGAATATAATATGAATTTCAAAATACTTGAGATCCGATCCACCGATTTTGGACACTGTGACAAAGGCTTGATCCTTGTCAAAAAGAAACATTTGTTTGACCGCATCCTGTTCTTCCTTAAAAATTACGCCTTTGTCGTCCGAACTCCACACAATGATGAATCCCGACTCGGCAGATATCACATACCTACAGCATTATTATTCACTTAGTACAGGATATTATAACTTCTGACTGCCCTTATTTTATTACATCATAATATTATTACTTTCCATTTTTGGTGATTTCGGCATGAGTAACAATGGCTCCTAATGGGGAGTCCGCCAGTTTCGCCACCAATTTTCCCATTCGTAAATCCCAGATTCCAACACAACTTCGGGTCGCTGTCGCTGCTAAATTCACTTCCGGAGAAATACTAAAATTCAATACATTAATGTGGGATGTAAATTATTAATCTTAATTTAAATTTTTATTTTGTATGTCACTACTTTATTTCAATTTACTATTCTATTATTGAATTATTTTGCTGTGCCTTTTGGCAATCTCAATTTGAGACAGTAAAATTATTATTATATTTAGGAAAAAATATAATATTAATTTCAAAGAATATTAAATTAAATTATAAAAATATGCTGTATTAAGTTGAATGAATAACAAATTATGTTATAAAATTAATTGAATGAATATTAAATTAAATAATGAAATTAAAATTCATTAACACTGCTTTCTACGTAACTGATCTACTTCTGAGGTTGTAATGAAAAACTAGGACGAAAAAACAAATGATTTGATATACAATGTTTTAGGCTTATGGGGAATATTTTTTTGGGAATCACCTAATGGAATCGATTTGCAGTTCATGACGATCAATTACGTGAACTTGCTCAAAAATATTATTGATATTCCAGACTTTGACTGTTCTATCGATGGAGGACGTTATCACAGAGTTCCAGTTCCCGATTGTCAAACTGCAGATTTTCATGATTCTAGCAAAATGGGCATCTAGATTTTTCAGCATTTCCCCCGACGACATGTCCCAAACATACAAGTTCTTTCTGCCAAGTCCATTCACGTTAAATGTCCACCCAGTATCGTGTCCAACAAAATAAAAGGACAATTAATAATTGTTCGAACCTGACTCCTGCTATGGCGTAAGTGCTGTCCTTCGATAACACACAGGAATTGGACTCCAGGAGTTTTGTTGATATATTCCGAATACCATTATCTGGAAGAAGAAGCGTTACGAATTTGCCAGTCACCAAGTTCCAAACCTATAATCCCCATTGAAAATTAGGGGTTGGGAACTTTCACAAATAGTTGTTTCGCCGAGATAAATACAAATTCTACATATATATAGGACTTATGACTCTACTATAGGTAAGTGTAGGTACAACCTTGTAGCCAAACATGAAAGTCGCAACAATAAATTTTTCGTCCTGAGAAAATTGTAATTGAATCAACTTGTCATTGTTTCCTTCGTAGACGCGTTCAACTTCCCATTTCTCCCCAGTCTCGCTCAGTTTCATTTCTATTAACTCATTTTTGTAGTCTTCCAGGCAGCAATACATTTTCCGATTTGAAAGTCCCATCACCATTGCTCTGATTCATCATGCAACATCCACAAATATACATGATCATCCAAGAGAAGGCAATATAAACCAAAAAATTGGCACCAGGAATCTGAGGTTACCCAATTTACCCAGCCCTTTTATGAAATTTTGATAACTGGACAGTGGACAACATGTCAACTATATAGGTACCCTTAAAAACGGATATTTGCTTAATATATTGATATACTTAACAATTTTAAAAAAATGGTGCAATAGAAAATATTTTCAGACTGGAAACCATAAGGTACCAATAAACGAGTGCCTTAAATGAAAAAGTAGTTCACCCATGAAAATCCAGTGGGGGAATATTTCTGTTTTCCAGGTACGTAAGGATCGTCATTCTTGTGTCATCTAGACTCCCACTCCAAAGAATAATGAAATAATCCTGGAGGCTGGTGAATGTCATATTCAGTATGTGCTTCGAAATCTCGGGATTGGTACAACGATCTTCTATCTCTCCAGCAATACTTTACAAATTAATTAATAAATAAATAACTACTACAATAGTCACCTACGATGTTATAAATAACTAAAAATACTATACACGCCACAATTACATAATTATTGTTACTTAAAACATGAAATAAATAATTCCATACTATTTAAATGACAATTAAAATTTTAATCTTTCGATCAAATAATTACATAAAATGATTTAAAAAATTCCTACATAAAATTATTAAATAATAAATCAATTAATATAGTTCTAAAATAATTAAAATCAATTTTGAATAAAATAATTACATAAAATAACTAAAAAAAATAATCAATTTTTTGATAAAAAATTAACTTTTAATTATTATTAATAAATTAACATGTAACTACTAAAATTTAAAATTCAAGTCATATAGATTTTCTACTTTGATCGAACTCATTAGCCTAAAGAATTAACATTGAATAAACATTACTTATAAATGACCCAGGAACGAAGTCCGTGTACTATGAGATGAGTATTTAGTAAACTCAGTCCTGTTATATTTTCTAGATTGTCCAGAGGATTTTCAAATATCTGATATTCATTTGTAAGCATATTCAGTAAAATAATTTGGTTGATATTGGAGAAAGCAGATCCATAGCGATTGTCTGGACTAATGACAAGTCCCTGAAGAATCCCTTCAATTCCTGGAATCACCTCCCGGCACAAATCACTGGTTGACAAATCCCAAGTGACGAATTTGTTGGAAATGGAGACAATATACCGAAAGTCAGCGGTGAGACAGAATCCAAACACCGCAAATTGATGGCCCTCCAAGGAGTACTACTCCGCCCACAATTATTTGAACAGTCTTAATCTTTAATACATTGCTAATAGTAATCAAATTACGTACAATATAAAAAATAAATATAAATATAAGAAAAAAAGAAATTGTCCCTATAAGTATAAAGTGATAACAATTCCTATAAGGAGAGTCTGACCTTAAGTGGTCCTCCGGGAGTGTGCATACAATGATAAGCTGGCAGAAGGGCATTGTGATGAATCCCTTCGGTGTCACATTGCTTGAGGAGTCGTTTCACATTCGGATTTGATCCAATTTCAGGAAGAAGTCTTCCTACGAGCTGAGGACCTAGCATTTGGGGATGATTGAGAAGTATTGCCCCACCCAGTCGCAGAGCATCGGCCACCAACATTATCTCCCTATTCCCATTCATTACACAAATTATTATCACCATTCGCAATGTTTTTTAAATTTGTTTCATTAATTTTTAAAAAACCATTAGTTATTTTTGCCTTATTTTCATGCCCAATTTATAAGAATAATTAATAGTATTCCATTATGCTTTAAGGATCATTGACTACATAAGCTAATAATTAGTATATTTAACATGCACTTAACGAACGTTATTATCCCCAAATGGACACATCTCATCATCCGTAGGATTCTTCTAATTCTAAACTCGATTAACTTAATCAGATAATAATAAAACTATATCCAACACAATTTTATCATTTTGTTTACCCATCTTAGATTCCCAAAATAAAACTGAAATTATAATTAATAATCTTTTGAGTTCAAACAGTTTTCAAAGAACTTGAACCTTCTTGCATCGTTGATCTACATTTTAATTACTAGTCACAACATTCAAACGAAACAGAGAAAATAGAAAATTTACCTTTGCAAGCGCCTTTGTTGCTCTCTAGTCCAACATTCACATTCAATTTGAAATCACATGCAATTCGTGCACAAACAAACACAATTATTTTCTTTGCACATGCAGGGGAGGTCAACCACTAAAAATGCACATGCCAAACTCACAATTTCATTTCAAGGAGCAATAACAAACTTATATTATACTATAATTAAATGATACAACAGGATTAGTACAACATTTTCATTCTCAGTTCAGCATCTACAAAAATAATGATTGATACTAAGAAACAAAACCTGGATGATTCCCGGTCGTCTACATGTGCGCAGGCATCTTCAAAATCACTCAAACAGGACTGTAAGGGACACGAAGAGATTTTCGCATGTAGCCATTGGTAGTTAAATAGAACGTTGTCGTACAAATCAGTGAATCGTCTCGAACGGACCAAATGATATGGCAATTCTCCAAACTGTCAAGTACACAACAATTTATTTTTCGTTAAAGAAACGACGGTAGTCTCTACAAATACAAAGTACTGTGAGAAAGGGGGAAAAATAAATGAACCTTTCTCAAGTTGTAGCGTGAGATCTTCCCATCCTTCCCGCAAAACACAAGAGGCTGCAATGGAACTTTTCGGTCAGCACAGCCTTGTTTGTCAGCCAATCCGAATCTGTGTCGCTGGATCTCTGTGTACTGAAACGGCTTCGGATTTCCTCCACCCCAAATCCCAAGAAAATAATCTGCTATACTGGAATGAAAGTAAATCGCCATCGCTTCATCCTTAAAGTAACGCTCTCTAGCTGCATCTCGAAATTGTCTGCAATTTTAAATGTCAAAAGTTAATAACCTTAAAATTAGGAATTACAAAAATTTAAAAAATTGTTAAATTGAGAAAAATCATTTTTCTAGATTTCAGGCAAGGGGAGTTGGCTTCGGTACCCAAAGTCTCCCCCCGGTATAACTTTGAAATTAGAGTTAGTAAAGTATTCAGAAAAATCTCGGTCGATAACTGATTTCTGAGTTAAAACCATCAACTTTTGGCTTGGCTTGTAAGGGAAATGTGCGTTTGTAATAGTTAGGCTAGTATCCGTACAACGTAGGGTTGGGATGACCATTTATTTACCTGTGGTACCAACTGAGAACGGAAACTCCATCAGCCTCTCTCTCCGATAGATAATTTGGTAAATCATTTCTTATCCGAGTCCAGAGCAAAGGAGGGATTCTTCTCACTGGGGGCATATGATATTGATACACATCATCCAGTACTTTGTCATCTAGAGAAATCAAATCCTCCAGCTCAGTTTCAGAAAGACCACTCTTTGCTGCCGTGATGTACGCCAACGCATGAGTCACCAAAAGCCGCCCGTGCTAAAACAAAAATATTGGAATGCGTTTAGAGTAAAGAAAAATCATTGAAAACTTTAGCTCATAAGGTCTTATTATTTTTCATAAGAGTTAATTTTATAATAAGCATTCACTTGTATTTCTATTCTCTCGAAAAGTTTGAAAATGGAATCCATGACGTTGACAGCTAGAATAGTATCTTGTGGCTTTGAGTAGCTCTTCCAGCGACAGATCTCTGCAAAGACCAGTTTGACAAATATGGGCAGAGAGCACTCGGTAAGAGCATTGCAGACAACTCTCCATTGGTAGTTGTTGACATCTCTGTTGGCCGCCACGAGCCATTGACGAATCACTTTCGTTGCCAATGCCTCTCCCAATTCTGTCACTTCCATAAAGTTCTCTTCCGCATCAAGAATTCGACGCAGAAGTAAGTAGTCTCTCGAGATTTCCTGATCTTCTGGCTCGTACACACAAGATATTACAATCTAGATCACCAAAACACAAAAAATGTATTAAATACTCGGCGGATTAAGAATTAAATAAAATTATAAATAACCTTGCAGTGTTTCGGGAGTTTGGAAGGGAGCCACGTGAGTTTGTTGGCTCCGGAGGCGCCAGTCAGCTGGTCAACTGAATCAAGAAAAACGACGAGGGGTTGTTCTGGAGTACCGTAGGTGAGGAGTTGTTTAAAGTGGGCAGTGAGAGGTACGAGGTCATCGGGTATTTCTTCCATGGGCAGCATGAAATTGTAGCTGATCTGTTGGCAGAGTGAGATGAGCATGGGGGTGAGGGCGCTGCTGTCGGGGGTCGTCCCTAAGAAGCGCAGGATGAGGAGGGGCACTGCATTTCTCTCCCCGTACCAAGGGAAACACATGGCGGCCTCCTTCGCCAGGAGAGACGTCTTCCCACACCCCCCAGCCCCGTAGAGAATGAGGGGCTTGTCGGATGTCCCCATGATGTACTCTTTGGCCTTCTTCAGGGACTCCTCCCGCCCGTAGAAGACTTTGACGGAATTGTTGCAGGCGTGGAGATGCTGAAGGATCTCCGTGACGATAACTCCTTGGGCGGACGAGTCTTCTTTCCGCATGGCTCTGTCCACGAGTTTTGTGATGTTCCGATAGAAATGGGCCAAGAAGTGTGTGAGATACTCCTCGTGGGTGTCGTGGGCGATGCCCTCCCGCCCCATCCACTCCACTGTGTATTTCTGCATATTCGAAGCTTCGATCTTACCCGGGAGTCTTTCATCTCTCAGATTACCCAAAAGTCTTGCCGCCTCAGCGTCCAGACCTCTGTTTATGATGTCGATGAAATTCGAAGCCTTCTTGATATTTTGCAAGTTGATGTTGTTGATGTAGCGGACGTAGGCGAGACAGTGTGCCTTCGTGTTGTCCACGCTCAAAACTCCATTGATCACCTCCCTCTCAGTCACTGCAACGACATAACAACACTATTCATAATATTACTATTTTAGTTTCCCTTTCACCAAAGTCCATGAATCTTCAGAAACTTTTGTATTGAATATTTATATTTTGTTGGAACTGTCAAAAGATAAATTACTAATAACAAAATGCAGCTTGTCTATCCGTTCCTCCGTAACCTACCTTTAAAAATTCTAGTTGCTTTTCCGGAAAATGAAATTGAGAAATCGTATACATAATCTCTTTGAGGATTGGTTATGAAAATTGAGAGTCTAATTGAGCAATGCATAATCAGCACATGCAAGGAACACATTAGTATTTGCCAAATTGGCACATTTTCGACACTTTACGCTAGTAAAGTTGGAAAATAAAAGATTTAAAGTACCTACTGCATTTACCTGACATGAAGTAATTGTGCATGGCGTCTGCATCCATGAGTCCATTGACGAAACACATATGGGCAGCCTTCCGTAGTAACTTCTGCATTTTGTTCAGAGTGTCCCACCAAATGGCCTGGTCTTGAGATTGCAATTTTGGAACACGCTGTGCGAAACAGAGGCACTTAGTATTATATTAATGAACAATATGCTTAAAGATTATATCGCTAACTTCAAATACATTACAGCGGTGCCTTGTTGATAGAAAGACGGCGGTCATCAGTTAACATTAACGATAAGTCATAATTGAGATAACAATGCCCGCTTTCACATACTACTCCTACTAGTCGCATTTATCATAGGATGCTGCTTTCACTACTGCACGCGTGTTTTACGTTCTAGTGAAAGTTTTCTCTGAAACGTAAATCGAAAAGTTTATTTTTGTTCGCTCTTCTAGTTATCGTCCGCATGCACATGCCGGAGCTCTCTTTCAGTGTATAGCTTTCATTTAATGAAATGCCTAATAAAATACTAAAAGTAGAAGTAGTACTTTGTTGTTGAAGTTGACCAAGATGGAGGAGATGGGCTGTAAGATGAAGACGTGGGGAACGGCGTTGGTGTCCTTTTTGTACCATAAATCCAGGAAATAGGTGTCCACGCCCATTTGGACTAACGTCTCTTTTAACATTATTAACTCTGTCGCCACAATTATCGTCGGAATGGGACGGTAGCCATACTTCTGACCCAGGAAGACCTACACAACAATCATTCTATCATCATATGCATAATATCATCAACTTACGATTACCTCATCTAAATAGGCAATTTCTAAAATTACTAAATTACTATCCTAAAACAAAGTGTCTGTCGGAAAATTGTGTCTCGGTCGTGACAAAAGTAATTGGAGAGATTGATCTGCCAGTTCCTACTTGACAGGATTTATTCTCTGACAAGGGAAGCAGTTTACATACCAAAATCAACTATCGTTATTGGTTTGAAAATGAGGGTAAAAATAAAGGTTACGAAAAAATTCTACTCTTTCTTTGATGTTCTAGTTTTCATTTGGACCAATATTTTGAAATGTGCTTCATTGTTTAGGTGATTTTATTCTATGAAATTATTTTGTTAATGCATGCTGAATTTATATCGTAGAATAAAGATATTGGTTTGATTCATAATTCAAACGTTACGAGTTAAAAAATGAAAAATGGAAATAGTACCTGCCTGTAATAGAGAATATTTATTTTATCGGGTAGCATATGTAGTTAGTAGCATTCCGTTATTTCAAATTGTTCTGTATTTACATGCGAACTCTGTACATATTTTACTTGTATACGTCTGCAGAATGTTTTCCTTGTGCTTTCGGTAGGTCTTAGAAAGATGTCTGGCTGACACATTTCGTGTGTGAGTTGGGATTGAGTGGGGGAGTTGGTGTCACTTGGTGCCTACCACTGAAAATTGACTTTTCTTCACTCACTCACTTCCATTATTGATCATCATTTATTTTTGCTGGGAAAATCGCTAATATTATTATTATTGCTAATCCCATGCCGTGTCTGCCACCCATTCCTGACTTCCTCGACCGGAGCTGAGATTCATCGACTTTCACACTCATTTCCTCATTTCTGACTGACTCACCCACTGACTTATTTTTAGACTCCATCCTGTAGTCCAGTGAGTCCAGTCCTAGTCAAACAGTGGCTGCTATTTACCTCTTCATCCTCTATTACTACTACTACTGTCAAAACTGATCAAATTTTTCAGGAAAAAAAGGCGCAGCCAGAAAAAAATTTCAGGGAGGGCTCGCTAGCTCTCTTTCACCGAGTCATAATGTTATCATAGGTGCAAGTTTTGTATGCAGTTTATAGCTTTAAAAAAGAAATCTCATACTCATCTTTATGCACTGGCACTGTCTCGTAAACCCCATGTTGTTCAAGGTCATAAGATATTTCCGGAGATGTTTATTATCAAACCATAAATCTAATATATGCAACTAACTCTGCCCTGTAATAAAACAAAAAAGTTAACTTACCACAAAATTGGGTCCCATAGACAATCGTTGACAATTGGCAATTTCCCTCATGCACAACTCAGTGGTCATGTGATCGTCCGTCGCTTATTTATCATTAATTAATTTCAATTATTCAGTATTATGCTGATGATCAATATATATAATTACAAGACAAGATTCGTGTTGTTGATGAGATTACCTTCATCTCTCACTCCCCATCGCATATCCACAACCTGCCAAAAAACAAAGACATTAAACTCTTAGCTTATTGTTGACATTTGTAGGTAATTTTTCACAAAATGAACATTGTTTAGAATCTGATGGTAATTTTTAAAAGACATCATCGACAGTATAAATTTGTCGGCATAAGTTGACTACCTACCAATGGACACCCCCTGAGTGAGGAAAACCATATTGCATGTCCTAAATCCTATTAGGTACTTCTACTTACTTGTGTTTGTTATTTACTTACTACACATAAATACGTTACAAAAATGAAGGAATTATTTCAAAATTATAAAAAGATAGGGTGAATTAAAAATGCTCCGTTCTAACTGCGTTTCGTAGTCTCGCCAATTTTTGGGTCATCGATATTTATCATCGAAGCATATAATACTTTAAACATAAAATGGGTTCTTTAGGGATTGGGATGAGATTAGATTGTGAAAATCACCTGGAATTCTAGTCCATGCTTTTCTCTGCAATACTCCTTAATTTTAGGGTAGACTTCTGCCATTAATGTATTCCTTTCCAATGCCGTATCTGTTTAATATCTTATTTTCATTATGTGTGCATGATTGGTATGTATAAAGTCTATTATAATATGTATAACTGACTGTTGAAACAATTTGAAGTTGCAACGAACCTGTGAATGTAGAGCTAGTAAAAATTCGTACTATTTTGGAGCTGACTGGAGGGAGTTCCTCGAGGCAGCCCGCAAAAACTCGGTCAATTGTACGGTCGTCCATTGATTTAATTTATTGACGAACGAATAACAGTTTTATGTGATCTTCCAGTCATTCTTACATTAAAAAAGATCCTACATTAAAAAAGAGATTACAGTCCATTACGTCAATTTATACCAATGGATTAAGAATTCTATTCATCCCCAGAATACAGTAATTTTTAAGTCCAACCCATAGTAGTAATACCGAAGGTCAAAGTTCGTGAACTCCATAACTACAGCTGAGACAAGGTACCAACTTCAAAAACCCAAGTTACGAACGAAGTTCTTTGGTGGAAGAATACTGTCTTCCTTCCTCGGGTATCGGGAACAGACTGAGACTGACCGACAAATATACAACGGAAAAGCCAACTTGCACTTGGCACGGCACAGCTGGCTAGCACAAGCTATAATAATTTTTACATACCATAGACATGCGGTGGATGTAAGACACAAATATAAATCCAACAAGGGAGTCGAGTCTTTCTTACTCAATTATCTCATTTGGCAGATTTTTCAGTATACAATTGAGCTGCCTCTGCCCGCCTGTATAATATACCGTAAAAAAGATCACGTATTATTATATTTATGTAGTAACTATTAAAACACATGATTTAGTCCGTCCGATTATTATCTAATTCTTAAAATATTTTTCGGTTTATCACGTATTGATTGATAATACTGATTCACATTGAAATTGAAATGATTCACATTGAAATTGAAATAAACTGTTGGCAAACAGGCGTATACGTAGGATCGAAGCGGGAGATTTAAAAAAAAATTCTGATGTTCTGGTTGTCCTTCGATAATAAAATGCACGCATATTTTGGAACGACATAACTTGTTTCAAATCTGCTTTTTGCATATTGTAGCACATGTATTCAGCCACAATCAGTTATCATTAGAATCAAGGCAAATAGACAGATTCCTGTCTCTTCCTCCCCCCATCCCCTGCCCGTATCAGGTGGGTTCTGTAGAGAAAGTCCTATAAAATAGTTTGAAATTTTATATGGGACTTTCTTTTGAATTAGTCCCATTCCGGAATCCCATTCCTGTCCCAGATCAAACTGCTGGTAGTCATGAACAGGGAACAAAAAAGGACCTTTTTTGCCTTTTACCTTTTTTGCCTTTTTTTATAAAAAAGGTAGGAGGAAGATTTTTAAAAAGCAGTCCTTTTTTGCCTTTTTACCTTTTTTGATGTAGCAGAGTGCCCCATTTACTTCACTTTACATGTAAATAAGGTAAAAAAGGTAAAAAGGTAAAAAGGACTGCTTTTTAGAAAAAGTAGTGCTTTTTACCTTTTTTGTAAAAAAGGAGTACCTTTTTAGTTCCCTGGTCATGAATATCCACCCTTCAGGAGTCAATTAACACCAAGCTAAATAGTGATATCTTGTCGATTTTGTAGATTCCACGATAAAATGTTTATTCCAAATAGTTAACTTCAATTCTTCACCATGTGTCAACATGCAGAACTAAATCAATTCCTAGTAGGCTGTAAAGCTGGAAAGAATGGAATATGTCATTTAATAATGAGTAGGGATGCATTCGGCAAGTCAGCTGGAAATACAAATTCAATATAGTAACGTGACTTAAACAATACCTAAATAGTAATATCTTGTTGATTTTGTAGATTCCACTTACTACGCCATCTAAAATGTAGGGTTATAGTTGGAGTCTTTGGTCCAACAGTCTGGGCGGGAGAGTTGATGGTATTGGTATTAGAGTATTCATATAAGTTTGGAGTCAACATGCAGAACTCAATCAATTCCGCACCAGGTGACTGTAAAGCTGGAAAGAATCGAGTATCACGATTAGGATTATACCCGATTAATAATTTTTTGGATTTCAATACAAATTGAATATAGTATTGTGATTTAAACAATACCTAAATAATGATTTGTGACAACTGTAGTTAACTGCACTCAGCACTGATGAATCCCACACGTGTATTTATAATGAAGTGACGATGGACGACCATTTCCATTATATTTTGACAATTTTTACGATAAAATGTTTCAAACTAATCCCAACCCAATCAATTCCGCACCAGGTGACTGTAAAGCTGGAAAGAATCGAGTGTCACGATTAGGATTATACCCGATTAATAATTTTTTGGATTGCAATACAAATAGAATGTAGTATTGTGATTTAAACAATACCTAAATAGTGATTTGAGATAATTGTAGTTAACTGCACTCACCACTGATGAATCCCACACATGTATTCATAATGAAGTGAAGATGGACAACCATTTCCATTATATTTTGACAATTTTCACGTTAAAATCTTTCAAACTCTTATATTTTGACAATTTTTACGATAAAATGTTTCAAACTGTATTTAACTAATCACAATGGACAAAAATCCTCTTCTTTAGCCAATTTTCACTTTTGGGTTACAATGCAGTGACAATATTGTTGCAATGAAACGAAAATTGTATTCAACTAATCGTTGCTCTAGAGAAGCTATTTTATATTGCATTTGTCTCCCGCAGTTTCAGAGCATGTTAATACCAGCGCGGTGTGTAGTCTCTTAGATAGCTCAGCTCATTCACAGTCCTCTATGTTATACGCTGTCTGTCTCACCTGCCGTACTATTACTGTCTGCCTCACCTGCTGCACTTTTATAATTTCCACAAAGCAGGGGATGCGTCGAATTTGAATTTTAATGATAACTGGTTGATCCTGAATATATATGCTACCATATGCAAAAAACAGATTTGGAATAAGTTATGTCGTTGCAAAGATATACGTGCTAATAAAGTACCAATAAAATTAGTGGACGACCAGACGACCAGACGACCAGACGATCGCCAGAGTGACAGCGACAAATTCATAAGGATACTAAGCAAAGCTTCGATCCTAATAAGTTCATGAAAAGCTTTTACACAGTTACTTTGTTGGCGTTTTGTCCAGTCATGTCTAGCTTCTATACATTGCGAAGAAAAAAAGCGGGGTGGTGACGCGGGCTCTCCCGTCCTTTATTTTGCGTTGTGGAAGTTTTCGACTCATTCAGTAATAAACGCCGAAGTGATCCAGGCAGCCTCTGTTCTGAATAAAATACAATTAGAAGAAAAAGTAAGTTGTTCACAATTTAAAAATTTTAGTATTTTTACTTTGACCCTATAACTACTCACTGCATGGGTTGTAGTGTCGATATAGGTCTGTGGTCACAAAATACTTTTTCCGTGGTATCATTTTCAGTAGCGGCATTTTTCTCAACAGGTATTTTATTTTTAAGGTTGCTCATCACGCCTGCATAGCAACCGCATGGGCCTATCTAAATGCGTGTTAAAAAATGCTTTACATCAAGCTTTATTCCTCCCGAAGATTACGGCCAATGTTTATGGTACTTACATTTTTGGAATTCTGGACAATCAAGGAACACAGGAGGGCGGATGGACTTTGGATATTATTGCTTTAAATGCTTTAAAAAAAATCGAATTCCAAAAAAAGTGAATCAGTTTTAGTTTTTATACAATGGTGATTTTTTTGCACCATTTAAAGCAATAATATCAAAAGTCCATCCGCCCTCCTGTGTTCCTCGATAGTCCAGGATTCCAAAAATGTAAGTCTCATAAAAATCCGCCGTAATCTTCGGGAGGAATAAAGCTTGATGTAAAGCATTTTTTAACACGCATTTAGATATGCCCATGCGGTTGCTATGCACTGCAGGCGTGATGAGCAACCTTAAGGTTCAAAGATAAGAGTTTAGACAGAGAGTATAAAATGCTTGACGTACTACAATAATAATTAGATGATATTACTGTTGAAATAATCTTTTGAGTCGCAAAATTGCAGTTCTAATTGGGCAACGGGATTGGTTAAAATTTTTCAAAATTACACATTTTATTGGTTATTTCCATGGCGAGAATTCTGTAGGTGACAACTATTTTTTGGAAAGAGATGCATTTCATAATTTATTGTTGCATTGAGCAGACAATGAAGTTATTTGGCTGAAGTAAGCCATAGCCGTTGCATGAGGGTGAGGAGGGTGAGGAGTGGGAGGGTGAGGAGGGTGAGGAGTGCGAGGGTGAGGCGGGTGAGGGTGAGGAGGTTGAGGCGGGTGAGGAGTGTGAGAGTGAGGGTGAGGAGTACATTTTTTACATTACGTATTTGAAGAGTTATATTGGGGAGGAGTAAATAAAATGTAGAATCATAAATTTCTTAATCCCCTGGGGGTCATCTATCAAGGTACTACAAAGGGAATTATTATTAGATACCTGACAAATGTAAGCAGGTTATCTGAAAAAATAATTTAATTGTTTTGTTTGTAACTAAGCTAAACAATTAAGGTCGGCCTATACGCTTTAAAACCCTTTATACCCGAAATGGGAATGTTGCTATGTAGAAACAAAAACTTTAAATCGTTAATTTTTTTTACCAAAATAAAGTTTTAGAATACTGGGCCTACATAAGTGCAAGATTAGCACTGCTGGAGAGCCGAGATTTTACTCCACAAAGTTTACTTTTTTAGTTTTATTGCTTTGCTTCAAAGATTTTGTTTTTACATAAAGCTTTTTTGGTACTAAAATGTCAATAACTACGAAACAA
The DNA here is from genome assembly GCA_020055645.1 of Tomocerus qinae. NCBI lineage: Eukaryota > Metazoa > Arthropoda > Collembola > Entomobryomorpha > Tomoceridae > Tomocerus > Tomocerus qinae. Next base: position 514,957 of record CM034550.1, read on the forward strand.
AGCAATAAAACGAAAAAAGTAATTACAACTTTGTAGAGTAGAATCTCGGCTTTTCAGCAGTGCCAATCTTGCACTTAAGGTCCAGTATTCTAAAACTTAATTTTGATAAAAATTAACGATTTAAAGTTTTTGTTTCTACATAGCAACATTCCCATTTGGGGTATAAATAGATAAAGGGTTTTAAAGCGTATAGGCCGACCTTAATTGTTTTGCTTAGTTACAAACAAAACAATTAAATTATTTTTTCAGATAACCTGCCTACATTTGTCAGGTATCTAATAATAATTCCCTTTGTAGTACCTTAATAGATTACCCCCAGGGGATTAAGAAGTTTATGATTCTACATTTTATTTACTCCTCCCCAATATAACTCTTCAAATACGTAATGTAAAAAATGTACTCCTGACCCTCACTCTCACACTCCTCACCCGCCTCACCCGCCTCAACCTCCTCACCCTCACCCGCCCCACCCTCCTCACCCTCCCACTCCTCACCCTCCTCACCCTCATGCAACGGCTGCCTTACTTCAACCTATTTTTGGTAAACTAAATCACACTTTGCTTTTTATTATATTGTAATCACAGTTTATTTAAAAGCTGATTACAAAATTTACAACTGAGTATTTTGAGTTATTTCTATGATTTTTTGCTACTGATTATTGATTAGACACATTACAAAAATTGCTTGTCTACTATAGAAGTGTTTTTTTCACTAGTTGCTGATGCTGCTGTAGGATCTTCAAGGGGGATTGTAACCCTTCCTTTCGACATGCAGCCCTGAAATGTAATTAATTTGTAATGTGTCTAATCATCAATAATCAGTAGCAAAGAATCATAGAAATAACTCAGAATACTCAGTTGTAAATTTTTGTAATCAGCTTTTAAATGAACTATGGTTACAATATAATAAAAATCAAAGTGAGATTTAGTTTAAAAAATACTTCATTGTATTCTCAATGGAACAATAAATTATGAAATGCATCCCTTTCCAAAAAATAGTTGTCACCTACAGAATTCTCGCCATGGAAATAACCAATAAAATGTGTAATTTTGAAAAATTTTAACCAATCCCGTTGCCGAATTAGAACAATAGAACTGCAATTTTGCGATTCAAAAGATTATTTCAACAGTATAGTCGATGGTAAATTGGAAACGTTTTTCCTAACTTACCTATATAGATGTCAGAAAATGTTTGGTAGCCCACTTTAATCTGGCCGGTTTTTAGCTTTGAAAATCTTGCCAACGAACAAATATTTGCTGACCCCATGTATGACGGACCCATTATTTCTATACATACTATACTATACATACTATACAACAGAATCTACACTGTTACCCTACTAAACTATATTTTTACATATTCTAACTATTATAACTACACAGAGATAGATAGAGATTCTAATCTTGAATTTCATCTTTTTTAGTTTTATCCTTTTATCTGGTGGAGTTTCAGTCTAGGTCTAATCGGTGGGCTTTCAGCAATATGGGTGCATCTACTAAGGGTATTGTCCATTCGATTTTCATATTAATTTATTCTCCTCAAGGACTTTTCTCCTCAAGGACTTAAATCAAATAGTTATTTTTTTACTGTCATTCTGAAGAGGAAACTTTTAATAAACTTTAACAAAAAAGGATTTTATGCAATATACAGGAAAGGACTCTAAGACGAAGCGTAATGCCGCAAGTGCAGGTGATTCAAATGATGCAGATTGGCAGGAGCCGGACTACAAGGATAAGGAGTGGTTCCAGCGAGAATCCTGTAAATGCCAAGAGTGCGACAAAACTTTTGAAAACCCGGCAGCAGCGTCGAAATGCATCACTTCTGGACACAAACGTCTTCGCTGCTATTTCTGTTTCTCGACTGTGAAGAACACGGAGGAGTTGTTCAGCCACTTCACAGAGAGACACAACAACGGTCGACAGGAGACTTCTCTTGTCTGTCCCTACTGCCAAGAGACGGTTCCCTACAAAACCGTTTCTTGTCACGTCATCACTTATCACATGGCTAACTGCAGCTCTGGTAAAAGTCAAGATGACAATGACAAGCCCAATAAAAAAGGAGGCAAGAAACCCAAAGATAAGAAGAAAGACGACGACGACTCAGAAGAAGAGTCGGAGGAATCTGAGAATGAGGAGTCCGATGAGGCTTCGATGACAGAGAGCGATTCTGACTCCAGAAAGGAAAATGTCCAGACCAAACCCAAACGGTCAGTGAAAAAAACCAGCACTCCTCCTCCCTCTGATAGTGAAGATGAAGAGAGCGACAGCGACGTTAGTGAACCGGAACCTGTCAAGAAGACGAATGCTAAGCGAGGTGCCAAGAAAAATGAATCTGAGTCGGAGTCTGAAGAGGAATCAGATCATTCCAGTCCCAAGAAACGTAAAACTTCCAAGAAGCAAGAATCAGATCAAGTGTCCAGTGAGGAAGATTCCGACTATGAGGTCAAGCGAAATAGAAAAAAATCTCCAGCTAAAGCAGGAGGCAAGGGCAAGGCTAAACCAGCCAAAACAGTTGCTGCTCCGAAAAAATCCGCAAGAGCAACTCGACGACGTTAAACACATTTTGAGATGTTTATTTTATTATTCGTTCTTAGTTTGACATTGACCTTGAATGAACTACAGTTCATTTTTTAATTGATTCAAGGTAAGTAAAATTTTAGATTGAAAGGGACGCGACATAGGTAATTTCATGCTCCTGTAACTGCAGGGGTCAAAGGGGAATGTCGCCTCATATGTGGTTGCAAAAAAATCAAGTTTTTCGAGCATGAAATTACCTTATGCCATATCACCTTGACAATCTAAAATTTTACCTACCTTATCATGCTTCAAATGAATGTTCCTTTCACAGTAGTTTGATCCCCATGGCTACTCCCCCACATACAGTAATGCAATACCAAAAATAACAAAAATTTTGCAACCAAGTTGGAGAAGCTCATATCATTGGCAATTTGGGTGTAGATTCTGCACATTGATGTTGCCATTGACTCCATGTGTTGGGCAGCCACCCAAGATTCCATTCAAAAATCGAAACTTGGGTGCAAAATTTTTGTTATTTTGGGTATTGCATTACTATATGTGGGGGAGTAGCCATGGGGATCAAGCTACTGTGGTTCCTTTGTTACTTGTTACAGTTTGCCATTCCGCCATACCTTGCTATATGTTGCGTATATGCAATGCTGTAATGTATATCCTAAATATTATAGAAGGTAGAAATAATATTTGAAAGACAAATCACAATAATTCTACGGAAATTGTTTCATCATATTATTATATTTCTTTGAATTTATTGTAGATGAAAAATTGTGTTCTAGGAAATAAACAAAATATAAATTCCTCTGTGAACTTTTGTTTCCTCAAAACCAATATCTATTTTTTATGGCTTTTCTTAATAGCTATTATGGCATCAGCTGTCAGCTACTTAATTATTTCGTCAATATTTGATTATTATTATTATTATTATACTAGTAACCCCCAGCATGCATGACTCAATTTCGAAAGGTAGGCAATAATCTTGCGTATTGGATATTGAATTTCGAAAGATTAACATAAGCATCCACATTACGGTTGAATTTCAAATTATGCTAATTAATATTAACCCAGAGTGTAGTTAGTTTTTTATGTAATATGCATATTGGCTCGACCTACCACATATAGTGACATACATAGGTAGGTAAATTTATTGCTTTATCTAAAACGGTGGTTATAATATAGAATAGAATATGGACATATAAATGTTTTTCAATAATAGTAATTACTATTATTATGATTTTATTCAATAGACAAATGAATAGGTAAAATATTTCGCAGAATTCATTTATTGGTTCACAATCACATTGATAGTAATAGACATAGGACGTTTAGTTTAGGCTAGTAACTGTAATAACAAAAACAGTAATAACGATAAAGCTAAGAGTTACAATAACGTTTGTCAGTGGTGGAAAAAACTTTTTCTCACTGGTAACCTCATAACTCACCTGGTTTTGCTGGCTATAATCTTGATGATGTGTTTAAGAAATACTTACTCTTTTCCACGTTAAACATTCTCCCCCAAACTCCGAAACCGTGATGTGATCTGTAGTACACCATATTCCAAGTTTCGTTCCGGGCAGAATAGGCAGGTAATGTTAGATTCCGGACGATGTAGACCTGCTGTGTACGGAATCCCAAAGCATGAATATAGGTATAGCATGAAAATAGTCACAATGCAATGCCTACAGAAGTTGTTATTCGGGCAGTGTTCGATGACCAGCCGGCTGGTTGGTTAAAATGGCTGGCTAAAATGGCCGGCCGGCTGGTTGAAATTCTTTGTTAGCCAGTGGTTGAAATGGCTGAAATGGCCAAAAATAGTCAAATGGGGCTATGTGAACTGAGACAATCATCCTTGATTTGGCGGGAAATTTAAAAAACCATGATTTTTGGCCATTTTAGCCACTAGCCATTTCAGCCATTTTAGCCGGCTGGCTGGTCAAAATCCTTTTCAGCCGGCTAAAATAGAACTCTGGATTCAGGAGAACCCGGTATAAATTGTCCCGAATCTTACAGTACTGCTTGCACCACTGGAATGGTGCCATGCATCGGAAAATTTAAGATGAGAGGTTACGTGGCGGACGGAGTAGGCAGACACGGCTTGTACCGCTGATGCCGTGCATCGGAACCTTTCAGATAATATGGCCATGTCTTACACAAATATTTTGAACGAAAGTTGCGTGAAATTTACGCTACTTTTAAAAACGTTAAATACAGAAATAGTATGTACGTACGTTGCTATTTTTGTATGTACTAATTGTACTACGGTTGCGTACATTTACACGCTCCTTTTTTCCGAACAGAAAAAATACGTCGTTGGGTCGTCCATACTATTTGTGTGTATACCAAAGTAGCGCACGTATATTTCGCGCAACTGTGGTACATACAAATAGTCTGTAGGATCATCTGTGTTATTTGTGCATGTACCGAAGTAGCGTACATTTCGCGCAACTGTGATGGATTGGATACACAAATAGAACGTAGGTTCGTCTATGTTATTTGTGCCTGTACCGAAGCTTCGCGAAGTAGCCGAGTAGCGTACATTTCGCACAACTTTGGTGCATTGTGCATACACGGTTTTGTCCAGTGTTCCATTTTAGCCGGCTAAAAAGCTTTTTGACCAGCTGGCTAGTCATATTAGCCAGCAGGCGGCCGGCTAAAATGGCCGGTCTCCGAACCCTATAGTTCGATTTTAGCCGGCTAAAAAGCTTTTTGACCAGCTGGCTAGCCATTTTAGCCGGCCGGCTGGCTGGTTAAAATGGCCGGTCACTGAACACTGGTTTTGTCTAGATAATAATAAAATATTAGTGTACGCTATCGATAATAATTGGTAGCTTTACAGCTAACAGCTATTTGGTGATATTTAAAATGTAACCTTTTCTGTTGTAACTATTTTAATTTTACTGAAATATTTGTGGGTTTTTCCCAAAAAAGTCCAAAAGTTGCAAAAAAAATTTAGCGCCTTCCGCAAATATTATGTCTAATTTTTTACAAAATTTTTGGTTGCGCCCCCCTTTGACCAAACTGGATACGTGCCAATGACATTCACATCCATAACACAAATGGGGTGCTTGAACATGTGATAATAATTTTCTTATTATATTTTTTTTAATTTTGTGAAAACATCAATACTTTTGGGACATTTTGGGGGTGTTTCAACACTTTAGTAAATCACAATTTACACATTAAAAATATTTCAAATTTCAGAACACATTAAGATGTGAAATATTTCACAGATTCAATTTTTTGAGGGCCAGACGGGACGAGTGCAAGTTCTTGCAATAAATTGACACAAAATGACTCGATCTCTATGAATTTATTAAACTTTGTAAACATAAAATCATTTTGCCTTACAATTGCGAATGACTGATAATCTAAAAGTTCTACTACAGACGGAGCATAATAATATTTACTACAAAATAGGGTATGTAGGTACTCATAATTATAACTGTTTCATTTAAATATTATAGATTTGATATTTTAAATAATGAAATTATATTTCAACCTAGGTAGGTAAATATAAACCACCATATTATTCTAAATATCATATCTTTTTAAATGCACTAGTCAGCATCCTCCAGGGGAGCCAGTGTAAACGGCAGAGTACACAATTTACATAAATTTTTATTTATCTCTCTTAAGCAGTTAATACATCTATTCAAATCGTCGACTCAAGATTTACTTTTATCTGCTACAACAACTACCAACAACACTTTTCACCACCTAATATTAGTTCTACCATAATTGACAATTATTATATTTCAAGTTTTTGCCCAAGTTGCTTTCGCTCGATAACAAAAACAGTGAAAAAGCTAAGTCCTGCTATAACTATAAATAACGTACCATTTCTGTCAAGTCTCTTCGGAATTTCAATTTTTTTGAATTAAAATAATGGAATTGGCTTGATTTTCGATGATTCCGTCCACTGCTATGCTAGAGACGAATAATTCTAAATTACTGACTGAGCAGAACTTCAAACTCCGGCCGCACTAATATTCCCATTATCTACCTCAAAATATCTTAATTTTAATATTTTTATTCTGAATGCTTTAAATTTATTATAATTCGAATAATAATTAATTATACCCAAAGTATTATATAATTCTCCATAGTTGGTAATCTTTATCTCCATTTAATCAGACTAACACATAATTCTACTCAAATACATTGCAATAACATTTTAACTGTTCTTACTAACAATAATGATGAACTGAAAAAAATTGAATGATAATAATAAAGTGGGACTATATTCGAAATGGTATATAAATAATTACTATTGTGCTGGTTGATGGTTGGATTAAAAAATTGGCTTGTAAATAATTTAGATTTACCGATATATTTAGAAAATGAATCCTTAATTCGTTTCTCAATATTCTTCCAAAAATTCAATGGAAAGAATTTATTACAGTAGACACTGTAGAGTTGACAATTTGAGAAGGAATGACAATGGGAAAATGAGAAATGGTGGAAGATTACGTCTTCAAATGTGACATAAATTAAATGTGCGTTTTTGGATTAGAGAGGATGATCTTCTGATTTTATTTTACTCTGCAGCAATTCTTACAGACATAATAATAAACATTAATTTGGCATAATTAATATTTGTTGTGCTGTGGTTGTATAGTGGGAGATGCCCCTACATTAGAAATTTTAACATTGACACAGAGTTTATTGTGCATATTTATCTTTTGTACAGAGGTAACTATAATTTCATAATCATCATCATATATCATTCTGTTCAAATCAATAATTCAAATTCTGCAAAAAACTCAATAAATGACTACAAATCGCTAATAACAAGTAACAAGGATATAAACTCCTCTGCCTTATTACACATTGATATTTTTCACACGCCTACTTACTGCTACCATTTCAATTTATATTCATTTAAAATCCTACACCCCCGAATCGGGCACGTTATCCATACAGGACCAATCCTTGGTCTATCTAACTACACACAAAATTTCCTTATCCTCTGGTTTTTTGATAGTGTAACTATTTATTTAATGATCAACGATCATAATATGGCTAATCCTTATGTATTTATATTTATGTATAGATAGTAGATAGTCAGTAGTAGTTTATACACCTAGCTATAACGCTATACACAATAGATAGATAGATGTTTATGTATTCCTAAATAATATATTGAATATTACATTATTCTAATTTTCTAAATTGAGAATCTCCATTTATCAATTCACTTTTACATAAATAAATGCGTAAATATTGACTTGACTATTATGCATCAAGGAATAAATTGTAACTTTAGGAATAAGTGAATTACTACCTCACATGCACAAAGTGCAGTGTACATACATTTCATGGATATTTGGTAAAAATACCTCAAACGAAAACCCAATGATGTTTTTCTTTGCGTATTCATTTTTTTTAAATTTGCGTTTCGCCAAGCGAAATTGCATTTTATACGTGTAAATCTGATTTTTCGCTTTTAGCATACTAACCAAATCCATTTCGAGAATAGGGCGAAGGGAATAGTAAAAAACAAACAAAAAACACGAATAACTTATCACTAAATATTAATAAAGTAACGTGCGTAATAAATTAATTAGTATGAGTTCAAGAAAATTGAAAGAATAACAAGATCGTATTAAATATATCAAAGAATAACACAACTACATTACATAAATAGTTAGTAATTAATAAATGAAGTAAATACTGACAGTTTGAAGAATGTAGCTTTTATGCATGAATCCCATCAGACAGTCTTTTTTGGAAAAGAGTTTCTTGAGTCGATATTACCGCCGACAGAAAAGATCCCAGTGCCCACCCACAACAAGAGAATGCAGTCAAAGAGAGAGAGACAGAAAATGGGGGAGTGATTAATTCACAAAGTGCCCGCCTACTGTCACCCTGACTGAGCCGACCCTTATATATTTTATTATTATTATTATTGTAAACATCTTAAATTGTTTGTTTGCTTTGCACTGGCAAAATACTCAACGGAAGTACGGTGATTTATTGAATCAAATGGAAAGTCTATCTTGCTGTAGTTTTTTGAGCAAATACATTAAATCCTTATTAACTATAGCTGAGAGAAGACAAACAATGATCAACCACGCGTAGGTGGATAAAAAACCAGGAAAATTATTGAGAGATTTGTGTTGTTTGTCAACTAATAACTACCAATCTAACACTCTAATTAATTATCTAATTAAATACTAGATCAATTAATAGCTATGTACAGATACAGAGTGACGCTTATGAGTTACAGGAAAAATTTTAAATGCAGCGCCAGCATCGGAAGAAAATAGCGAGGAAGAAAATAATAATAAATCTAATAAATATAAAAAGACTGGCTTCTGGTTTGGCGGGACTAGTTGGTTTTTAAATTTGAGATTCGAACTCAGGGGAAATACATATCTGTTTAGTGGTTTTCTTTCTTGTGGTCATCTTCTTTGAATTGGGAGGGGAAGCGGGGTTTGCAGAGGACCTGGGGTTTGACCTTCACTTGCGGCTTCTCTTTGGCGTTCGCTTCAAAAAAACTGATCTGGGCTTTGGCGGGACCCACCGACTCTCCTCCCCCGCCCTCGCCATCTCTCTGCGGAGAGCTGCGGCAACTCTGGTTCTTCTTCAGAGTGCACTGATTCTGTTTGGCGAAGCACTCGGCCGCTGTATTCATGTCGGGACTGTCGGGTGCTGCGGGGCTGCCCGAACCACTGGACGACGGACTCGTTTCTGTCTTCTCGGATTGGACGGGTAAGTCCATTACTAGGTCCGGGGTGTGTCCGTGTCGAGAGCGCATCTCCCAAAATTGGATATTGGAGCGGAGACCTTTTTGTGTCCCCTTCGCAGGCTCCAAGTCTTCCGACTTGGATTTGGAGTGTGTGATCGTAGCGATTGGCTTGGCCGTAGAGACAGGCGCGGGGGCTCCGTCCCATGATTTGGTTTTCGTGTGGATCCTCCGCTCAGGTGATGGCACCCGTTCCGGTGCCCCATCGTTTTCCACCGATTTGGGCGTTGAGAAGGAAATGTTCATCGTTGTTGCGGAGGAAGAGTCCATGTCCGACTCTTTCGCCGACTCGTCTTCCGTGACTGAAGTCAGGGAGGGCAAGTCGTCGGCGGGAACCGGCAAGGGCACCGTTTCCTCTGACAACAGAACCGGCTCCTCCTCCGGTCTCGCCACTTCCTCACCGACCCCACTTTTCTGCACCATCGTACCGTTCCCTCCTCCCGCCACTCCACCGCCAGTTGACTCAAAATCCTAATTCGGAAAATATAATTTTCTATTTGCGGATTTCACAGTGCCTTCTAGTCAAATATTATGAATTTGTCTTAGCAAAATACAGTATCCTGCCGTCCACATCTATTTCTCAGAAATCACAAACAACAATAGGAGGAGGACAAGCGACGCTTAGAGAGACAATTACAGTACATATATAAACTATCATACTAATAGTCATACAAAATTAAAGAGTAGCTAAGAAAATACAGTAACCTACTTAATTATTTTAAAAAACAGTGTCCAAGTACAAGATCGTAAGTAGTAATAGTAAATATCAAAATAGTAAATGCTTAAAGCTTAAGAGTATTACAGTTTGTTGTTGTACAATCCACGTGAACAGAACAAGAGCGACCTACGAGAGTCATGCATAATAAAAAGAACACAAAATATGGTCACATTATATTCTAAAACAGCAAATTAAAGATCCACTGATCTTCACGGAGAGGTAAAGTCACTACCTTTTAAAAGTACTATAATATAAAGTCGGCAACAGAGTCATTTGTACTTACTACTTTGCACACTACTGTCATTAATGTCACATTAATATTTATATAACTATGCTGTACAGTACACAAATTAAAAATATTTAAACATTACAAAGTAAACAAACGGAACTTGGCTGAACTTAAATATTCACTATCTAACTAATAAATGTGCAAAGCTACTAAATAACTTCTTTGCTCTAATTTTGTGCTTTACTGAGCTAAACTACAAGCTATCCATCAATCTAATGTTCCCACCCCGCTCTAAAACCAATACGACTACATGTAAAAACGTTAAATCCAATATTTTTCTGGTTTCAAAATATTAAAAGGACTTTCTCAAACTACGGTTATATCACAAAAGGGTCCATTTTTGAATTTGATGAGAAAAATTTTCAAAGCAGCTCTAAAATGTGATATTTCAAAAATTCAAAATACAAAAAATTTTGTTAAGAGAAAATCAGATTTTTGGTGAAAATTTGAATTGGAGTCACACGCGAAAATAAATAAAATCAGGTTCAAGATTGAAAATTGTAAAATTGGCGTGTATTATTTTTCGATTCGAGTGATCTATGATACGCTGTTGTAGATGTTGTATTGGATATGGATGAGGGCGTGACATTAAATACTGAATAGTCTGTAAATAATATTCCTAGCGTTCTAGATGTGAAGGATAAAAATAAAAACGCAGAAGAGGCCAAGACAATACGGGCAGACGAGCAAGACAAGTCATCAACAAGTGGCAGTGGAAAGAAGGAGTCAAATGCGGTCAGAGGTCACGTCACAAAAGGCCTAAACAGCAGTTTCCAATACCTCCTCGAGAAGAGCCTCCCGCCACACGGGCTGCGAAATGAAGACTCGGTCGTCCGAAACACTCAGTGAACGCTGGTGGCAATGTCCAGGAATCACTCGAGACGCATTCGGAGGAATCGTCACTGGAATTGTCCCGCTTTTCCCCCACACCGGTTCCTTCTCCAAACTCCCGAATTCTGACGGACTTTCCGGAGACGTTGACGCAGCGAGGGATTCTCCCGACACCGCCAAGTACAGCGGAGACGGCGCCTTCACGTATAACAATTTCTTGTCGCTGTGCAAAGACGGCGACAGAGTCAGCGACGATTTGGCTCCAGTGCTCAGGAATGAGTCGCTCGCCGTACGACTCCGATGATGAACCACTTGCTGCTGCTCCTCTTTCAGGGACGACGTTGAATCAACACGCTCCCGATCTTCGTCCCTAGTAATCATAAACACTTATGGTTATCTATTATATGACCAGATTGTTATAAAAAAGTTCTTTCCTCATTTTCTACTCGTCGTAATTTAGAAATTTCTAAAAATCCCAAATCTTTTGTTGACTGAAATTGCTCCATACCATAAAATATAGAAGTGCTATTTTTCAAATTAAAAAAAGAGTCGCAACTTAACTTTTTCTAAAAATGAGAGAGAGATTTATAAAAAGTGGCACAGTTTCCGTTTAAAAGGCTGGTGTCAATAAATACCTGATTTTGAGCATGATGTACTTGTCGGGGATTAGTCCATCCATTCCATTGACGGACCCTTTCCACCAGTCACCGGATACTTGGGAATACAATGTCACTGTGTCGCCCTTCTTGAAGCCGACTTCGCGGTGAGAACGAGCAATGAAATCGAACTGAGCCACCGCTTCCAAAAACTCCGATTCTAAGTAAACGGCACAATTTAATATGTTAAATTAGAACACATGATAATAATATTACACACAAAAATAAACAAAAAAACAAAACAACAAAATCTCACTTTCAAATATTTGTAAACTGATGTCGCGCTCCTTAATGAAAACAGAATCTACAAAACCATTTCAGACGAAACAAATCAAAGGAAAGCAAATGAAAATAACATCAAACGATCAGGACAAGAATACGTACACAATCTGTACAATAACCAGGCTTGAGATAAACTTGGTAACACAGACAGGAGTAGGGAACCCAACAAATATTTTATCACAGGGAGTCTACAATGGACAAACGTGCCATCAAAATAGATAGCTCCCAATTTGATTCCAATTAACAATTCAAAGTACAAACGTCGGTATTATTGGACATTTTATACGTATAGCAGGAAAATAATGAGAAATGTAAGGAAATATTAAAGTTTTTATAATAACTTTAAGGTCAAGAAGAAAATTTCGAGCCATTCCATCATTTGAATAAATCAAACATGATAAGCCTTTAGGGTTCGCTCCCACTGCAGATTTTTCGATATACCCAGCAACACAGATAATATAATAATTTAGTTATGGGAAATGTTACCATCCTCTGAGGGACATCCGATTTCGGAGTCTAATTCGTCCTGTGACTGGTCCATCCCTGGCGCTTCTCCCACCTCCCTACACAGAAAGAGAAGGTATTCATAAAATTGCTCCTAATAATATACATTTTATAGCTTATCGTTCATACACCGAAACCCAAGGGTCAGCTATGGGGGGTACTTTTTGTTATAAGTGGGAAGGGGTGGGGGGGGCGGGGGTGGTGCGGGGGGACGCGCCCCGTAAGGGGCGCGAAAATTTTTTTGAAGTCACGTGATAAGGGTATAGGAAAACCACTTTAAAATTTTATTTAAGCGATAAAAATATGCTGTAAAAAACTGTCAAATTTAGTATCATGTAAAATAATTTTAAATCATATTTTTATTTTCCACACTACATTATCACTACCACTATTATTCTTGTCTTTTTTAGTTAACGTGTACCTTTTTTAATAAATTAATTTTGGCTTATTTTGTCTAAAATGAGTCAAAAATAGCCTAAAAATCACATGAAATCGCGCGAAGCGCGAAATTTTTTGGTATTTTGAGAAAAAATTTTCCTTTTTCTTGGATTTCGGGGAGCCTTGCATTTGCGGGCAAGAGGACCCGCTCCCCGCAATGTACATGTACTAGTACTGTGACTATGATAGTATCATAGTCAACAGTACTTAGTACTTGTACATTGCGGGGCTGTAGCGGGTCCTCTGGCCCGCAATGTGCAAGTACTATTGACTATGATACTATCATAGTCACAGTACTAGTACTTGCGTACATTGTACGGGTAGGGTACAATGTACAAGTACTGACTATATTACAGTTAGTACCACAGTAGTAGTACCCTAGTACCTAGTGCCAGTGCAGTTAAGTTAGTTATAGTAAGTACCCCGCGCGGGGTACTTACTGTACTGTGCCATTGTACATGTACGGTACAATACAACAGGGTACCCCTACTGCTTCAACCCAGTATTTACCTCACAGAGACTGGGGTGGGGAACGGGGGTACCCTGTAAATATAATGTTAATGGTAGTTTAGTTTAGTACTGTGTGTACTATACTAGTACCAATAGTACTTATTACGGCTTTTAGTACCTATTTCTTAGCCTTGGCTTCGCCAAGGCTAAGAAATGGGTACTTTTTCTACTCAAGCCATCAGCCCTGGCTTCGCCAGGGCTGATGGGGTACCTATTTTGGCGTGATCCTAGGGGGGGTACCCAGGTAGTATACGTAACCAGGGTTTCGGTGTATGTTATCGTTTGGTCGGAAACCAGGGACGGTATTCTGAACTTTTGTGGTAAATTTGCGATATCGCAAGAGTTGCTATGTCTACTTGCGATGTCAAAATAAATCCATATTCTCATGTCAGTTAGCAGCGTCCTAGCCACAGAATAGTCGCCATCTACCGTGTTGTGTCAAGACTTTAATAAGAGAAATGGCACGCTATTTATTACTGTGAAGCTATGGTCTAGCCAATCAGCACACTTGATTCAAGTCAGCTGATCCGCTCAGCCAGTCAACACATTTGATTCAACTAGTGGGCAGCGGCTTAGTGGCTTCAACAAAAACAAAGAATTGTCCCATCTTCTATACCTCACTTACTCTCTATTGTTAATCTATGCGTCCTAGCAAGTTTGCGACGTTGTAGCAGTTTTTGATAAGTTGTCCTAGGTAACGGTACTTATCGGCATGGATGTTCCAACTCCAAGGTATGGAGCAAGGAATATGTATGGAGTAGTGTGGGAAGGGTGTTAGGCATTGATTGAGGTACTACTTTACGAGTGACTGTAGTCATGGAAATTACAGTTGCCTAATGTCTTGCACTTCAATATGCATGGCACTTGACAGTCGTACTACGGAGTCCGAGACCGGAGATTATCAAATTGCAATTGATATTGTCAAAGTAACCATAGGGATCACAAGTGTCTCCAATCTCCAAGTGCCTTCAACAATGTGATCGCAAAGTTGCGGTAGCTCTCAGTTTGCGCTAACTTTGCGACAGATATTTGCTATGCTGTGGCAAAATTATGGGATGAGAATCGTGTTTTGTAGCAGCGCTATGGAATTTCCCTATTCCTACGACAACGATAGCAAAGTTAAATCTACGACAATGATGAGAATATGGACAATAGCAACTCCTGTGGTAACTCAATATTTGCTTGCGATTTCCCCTTGCTAAGGGGTTCAGAATGTCGTCCCAGAATGATTGGCTATTTCAGGAATTATCAGTGTATATAAAAATGAATCTGGTAAAGTAGTATAAAATTGTTATTGAAAAAATATTTAGGGCGCTATAATTAATTGGGGATACTTAAAAGCGTCAAAAACCTACCCTTCATCAGGCTCCTTGGAAATATATTTTTCGTAGACAACTCCTCCGTCATTAGGGAAGATATCTTCGTTGTAAGTGATCACATTTTTGATGAGTTCATTGACAAGATTTTGATATTGGACCTGAAATTCAATAGGATCACTCCCGCTTAACTAAGACGTCAAGGGATGAGACGGAGATCAGAGATGATTGGTTAGCCAAGAAGAGCAGTTTTATTGGTATTGAGTGAGTGAGTGAGTTAAGGATGTGTCAGTAAACACACACAAGACACGGATTATGCATGTCAGAGAGGGTACAACAGCGTTAGTTATCGTGGAAGGCAGTCGGTTCGTTCGAAAACATAAAAGAGGAGAGAAAACAGACAAACTGCATGCAATTCACTACTTTCTTAAAACTCATGCATTAAATATTAGAAGAATTCAAACAGATAGAACCAACAAAACAATATTCTATTCATCACAACCGGGTATAGAGCTTACATTCCCCTCTTGCTACCATTTTTGAAACACTACCTTTGAAAAGTGGGACCTACTCGTCTGCGTTGCACTCTTGATTTTGTACGATTAAAAACCTAAATATTATGTTACAAGTTTTTACGAAATTTGAAGGAGGTGGAAATGTTTTCCAAGCCATTTAAAGTCGTATAATTCCTTTTGAAAATTTTTTTATGTTTTCAGTCTTTAAAAACAGAAGCGCTTAAACCTATATTATACAAGTTTTGTCCCATTTTTCAAAAGAATTCAAATGTTATCTTGGTACCAAAAACGAAATGCAGCATTATATACTTTTGACTTGAATATTCCATGCAACATCAATAAGATACAAAAACAAAACAGAAAAACCGCGTACTTGATCTTTGTCCTCAGGGACGGGCACCAAAGTAGGACCGAAACAAATAGCCAGATTGTAAGGGTCCATCATATTTTCGTCGCTGTACTCCGACAGACTATAAAAATTAATTTCTTATCATTATAAGCAAATACTTTAATTATGCTCCTACTATTCTCATTTGCTATGTATATATTAATTTATTTATTTATTGTGTTGTTAGCCGGACTGACTGATTTAAGAAGGCAAAGAGGTAGCGAAGAACGACGAAAACGGGTCGTGGAAGCGATTTAACGACATCACGCATTTTGGCTACGAATCCATGTTTTGATTCAAGTTCTGCAAACAAACAATTAGCAAAATTTATTATTGATACTAGTGGCTAACACCTTTAATGTAATGCACATGCATGTGGTCAGATCATCTTAAATCTTTCATTTTTATGACCCCCCCCCCACTTTTTCTGTAAATCGGTGTCACGCTCGTAAATTAGAAATTTCTTTTGAAAAATCAAGATGACATAATATTTTTACGTCTGCTAGTAATACGATGAAGAAATACAAGTTGTGTATAATTATAAATATAGATAAATGATAATAAAATGATGTAATAAATGTGAGCAAATCAAGAGTAAGAGACTGACGTGCGAGTTCCATGAACTGCTCGAAATAGACTATGGGGAAAAGCGGCT
Organism: Tomocerus qinae; assembly: GCA_020055645.1. Lineage (NCBI taxonomy): Eukaryota > Metazoa > Arthropoda > Collembola > Entomobryomorpha > Tomoceridae > Tomocerus > Tomocerus qinae. The sequence goes on from CM034550.1 coordinate 531,338, forward strand.
CTCTCAACTCCCGTAGGTACAACTTGAGGACTCCAGCCACCGAGTTGATATCAGAAGCGTCATTCACATCAGCCAAAGGATCCTCTCCACGTTCAAAACTATCTTTAAAATTGTTTATTTCCAATTGCGAACCGGAAACTCTAAATATTCCTTGATGATGGACACCTATGGAGTGAAAACAACTTCGTTAGTAGGAATCTTAATACAATTTACCAGGGATCGAGAATTGGCAATATAATAGTGGAACGAGGCTGCTCAGGAAATGTCCTGGATGGAAGTTAGAGAAAATCTTTTGCAAAGGATCTGGAAGTTGAAATATTCTCGATACCTGGTTACTGGCTATTCATATTTTATACCATCACTTTTTCAACGCATCATCTAGTCGCCGTAAAACTCACCATAAAGATTAATGACTCGGATGCAACTTTTCATGACGATGGGGATATCCTGATTCGACACTTCCAGAAATTCTTCCAGACTTCCACCGAAGAGGCGCGGATTGCCCGAACTTTGGAGTTGGCCTATTCGTTTACGACGCACTTTATTTTTTGGCTGCGGTCCACCTATAGATAAAAATGAGAAAACAGTTAACTTTTATAAATTAAAACCAGTAATGATTAATGAATGAATATTCTGTAATCGCCCTGTAATGAATATCCCACTAAAATTAATTACTAATTCTTGCGATAAAATCTCAAGTGTCCAGAAAAATGTTCTAAAGTTCGATAAAGCCAATAGCCATTATCATTTATCATATAATGCAGTAGAATATATTTCTAAATGTTTTGAAAAATATGATTTCATGCTTTTATTACATAAGAGGACAAATTGGACGTCATTAAATTGGAAAAATTCTTCACAGCGTACTATATATAGACAGGTTGGTCATGTTTTGGATCTGAATTTGAATTTTATTGTATAAAATATATTTTGAAGTACCTGCGATAGTTTGAGCTAAAGCGGGTGATGAGCCTCCTTGGTCCGTTGCTCCTAGCACTTTTCTTATATGGTCATACTTGGCCTGCAATCTTGCAATCCGATTAGTTCCCAACATATAAACATGAAATTTCTAAAACAAATAAAGCATATTATGAATTACAATCAATTGCAATCATTGTCAAACTTTTTTGCGCTTCGGTATATTCAAATAGACGCTTCCTAATAAAAATATAAAATAATGAAATATAATAATTAGAAGACATACGGACAAATGGAACTCGTCAGTCTCGTGGCGGTCGGCCCTTTGTTTGACAGTCAGAGTTTCAGGTTGTTTGACGATGGGTTTGGACACATCGATGAAGAATTGCTGTGCGTCGTAGTCTTTGGCGGTGAGCATATCAAGGAGAGACGACTCAGCCGTCTCCAGCGTCTTCCACAGCTCGTCTGACTCCGTCCGCAGTGCTTCTAACCTTTTGTGCAACTGGAGTAGACGCTGCTCCAGATCCTGCCGAATGAACCCGCTGGTCTCCAGCTCTCCAGTTTCGCTTGTGTCAATCTCCTCCCCTTTTAGAATCGGAGCTTGGAACTCGAATTTTTTTGGCATGACGAAAGCCGAGTTGTTGGCTTCAAGGAACTTTTGTTTGTCCAGTCGCGAGTCCAGCGAACATACAAACTTCATCAACGTGTCCATATTTGACTGTAGCGATTTTTTCATTTGCTCCTGACTGGAAAGGTACATGTTGAGAGCTCTAGAGACGCACTGGTAAAATCCCAGGTCCATACACTAAATACAAAACCAAAACTCCATTAACATTCTGTCATTGAATTATATCGAACGCTATTTCTTTGTTATTACGCACATCTATTAAATCCGAGAGATCGTCAACGAAATACTTTTGCACAGCCGCATTCGCAGCATCCATACACAAAATATACTCGTTTTTCGCTTTAAGGGCTTTAAATCTTGCATCTGTGTACTTATTCCGGCGCTGAAATTAAATAAAAAACATTTAAAATCGTCCCCAGAGGGTTAAATATACTAGACAAATCTTAAATATTTATACCTTCTGAATTTCTTTATCGACTAGTCGTATTTTCTTAGAACGTTCTATTTTTTCTTTGGGTATCGCCAGCTCCAGTTTGGCTTTTTGGGCTTCCACGACTTTTAATTTGGCTTCTGTCTGCTTGCACTCCGTTTGGTATGCGTGGTACGTCTTCGTAGATGTATGGAGTTCATGGAGGACCTTCAACAATTCGTCGTGGGCTTCTATCCCTACTTCTCGACACTAAAATACCCAATCAAATATTTATACATAACTTCAATTGAAGCAATTGTCAATTGATATTGACTATTTAATGACGTGGTCTTAAAAGCCGGAAATGGATGCAAAATTAATAAAGTAATCACACATTACCTGCTTGTAAATGCGCTGTAGGTCATCGGCGACAAAGGATAGTCTAGAAATGAGATGCGTATTGTAAATCTCGGCAAGAATGGCGTGCTCCTTACTCTGCTTCTTCGTCTCCGTGATCAGTTGTTGCCAGGAATTCGACACCGAAAATAAATGCCATTGGTCCCGTCTGTCAAAAAGTGTCATTATTAATTAGCGGACATATATACATTTGAAAACACGCTTTAAAAGAGAGTATGATAAAGTTGGAAAACAAAAATTGCAAAAATCGTAATGAATATGGCGTTTTATTTTCAGTGGTTAGGAAAATTTTTCTGAACTGTGTTTGGCAACAATCTTTTTAGCCGATGGAGTTTTTATAAATCATAAAAATGGAAAATGATATTTTAAATAAATATTTGACCGTTTTTCGAAATATTTTGAGGAGGGTGTAAATAAATGAATTCCTAGTACTAGGATAAATTATTTTCGTGTATACTGTCAATACTGAATATTTTGTGCAGGGCAGTTGTTCCAATTTCTAATTCCGGGAGAAACATTTTCTACTATCCGAACGACTAAACCTTTTGGATGGAAATTGGGAAATATCAAAACTATGTCTCTCAACTGTCTGAAATTTTCAGATAAAATTTACTACAGGAAACCTTAAAACGTTTTTTAACATTTTTCTCCTAGATGAGGGTAAGAAGGGATATTTTCAAAGTAAGCAGATGTCAGAAAACTGAATGATACGTACTTTTGTTTGAGTTCCTTCTGTCGGAAAGACAAGGTTTTTGCGAGTTTGTCCAGACTCCGACTGTACTCCATTTCCACCTCGGCTCGTTTTTTAAAAAATTCCTGCAATTCGGAAGTAAGACTCACTTGGGTCTCCACTCGGCTGTCCAGACTCCGCAGTTGCTCTTGCAGTTGCAGCCGTAAATCTAGAATAAAAAATAACATTTGTCAACATTCGCATTTTTGGCTTTATAGAGTTTAATCCAGTTAACAAATATTTGATTCCTATTTCGTCCCATTTCGTACAATTTTTATTTTTATCTATCTCGTAAATTAAGTCACGTATACTGACAGGGAGCTATTGGAGGGAGTAGCTTGACTTTAATTAAGTCACGTTATCGTCTGCATGAGTCGAGTCAAGCGGGATCGTGTAAGGACATTAGTGAGATCAATATCTGATTCCAACTACCTACATCAGCCAGAGCAACTACCCGCATCAACATGTTCCTCTCACAGTTTTCCTTTAGAGCAGAGCACACGCTTTTCGGTGTAGTAATGGGGAATGAAATAAACATCTTGATTTTATCTGCATTAGGTACCTACTTACCTATGAAAATCAATTCAAATTCGTATAGCGTCATTCTACAGCACTACGTGAAAACCCTTCATGCTTAATTCCATTTTATTAAAATCATAACTACTACTTCATAAATGGAAGGAAATATCTTCTAAGAGGTTTTCTTTCAAAGGACTTCAAAGAGATATGCGGATGATTTGGATTTGCTAGGAAAGCAAATAATAACTTTTTACCTGATATTCAACAATTTTAACAGTTTGTCAAGAGAATAAATTTTTGTCCAAATCTTCCCCCAAACACTAAAGAAATTATAATGTGAAGCATCTGCAAGAAATAATTCCTATATTTTGATGACAGATTTTAATGGTACCCATACATTTCTACGATATTGTTTTAGCGATCTTTTGACAGTCGGGGAAATCAGGAAAGTGTGCTGCCATAAGAAGATCCCTCAGAACCTATTTCCACTCTATTCTATTGTATGAATATAAAAAGGTATAAGAAAAGGAAAACCCTTAAGGATCTCAGTATTACAGAGTATTTGTTTGGCTGCGTAGCCGTATAGAGCGAATAGTACCGTATAGAGAGAGTGCATATAGATAAGACGACATAAGACATAATCATACACACATTCATTTAAACGAATAATAGCTGTTAACATTAGCACCATCATTGCTGTAGTCTGTTGGTCTTTCTTAAGGGGGTTTGGGCAAAAAACTCTCTCCGACCTATTTAAGATTATCAAATATTTCTGTCTTTGGTACACAAAAGATTAGAAACTGATAATGTTGTATATTACTTTTTAAAAATAGTGTTGAAATTGATTGACGTGTCTGTAGCCTATGTCTATAGTCTATTCTGACGGGACGTACGCCTTGTGTTTTACATGCGTATGTGTAAAGAGCCTAAACGCAAAAAAGATTAAAAAAACCCATGGGTGGGACTTTTGCAACTTGCAACCTTGTAGAGAAAACAAATTCAAAAAATAGGTATAATATTGTATAGCCATATAGCTATCCTATAATATGTATAGAGGATAGTAGAGGCAGAAGGTGGTTTAATGGTTTAGTTAGGATGTTGTATAATGTGCAATTAAAGACAGAGCAGGTGGCCTAGTTTACGGTAGCTGGTAGCTATCTAGCTCAGAATTGTTTCACCATTGGATTAGAACTTGGAATGACCAATGTATATTCTAAGGAAAGGTAGGTGAGTGCGTGTTCTGATCTCTTGGATATTTATTCCTCCTCTTCTTACTCTTCAACTTGAAATTATATTAATGACTGTCTTGATTCAGTTCTTTCAGTTGCAGCCAACCAACTGCGTTGTTTGTTACCAATATTATTATTTCAAGTGCAAAGCAGAGAGAGATGCGAGTTTTGTTGCATCGCCGTCTATCTAAGATTTAGATGCCACGACAGGATGCCACGTATTCTCAGGTCACTCACAAAAAGAGAACTGCCGAGTCAAGTCATCTCTCATTATTCTACTGTCTATCTACTCTGCAGGACTCACTTGTCGATGTACCTATAAATCAAACATGAATTACCTGTAGATAATTATAAATACTACAACAAATAGGTGATCCATCTTCCAATCTAAACATTCCTTATCGATGCAAGTAAACTCAATCAAAGTAGTCCCTATATACTTTAGCTACAAAACAATTACCTTTTCTAATGAAATTCTATTTGCGTAAATAGAAATTCAATATAATATCTTGTATCCTAAGATCAACTGTGTAGGTATTAACAATGTTTCAAATGCATTAAAATAATATTGTGTTCAATTTCAATAAAATGTGCAGAATTGTATAAAACTATTTTAATCATTTAGAATAAATCAGTAAGTGACATAAACTTTTATGCGCATAATTTGCCAATTAATAAATATTCATTTTTGAAGTACCTAATAAAAGATACACAAAAAATCGGATATGAATATTATGGTGTTTACCGCTTACTAATTTTATTTGCTTCATAGCAAGTACCTTGAGGTACCTACATTTATTTAACTCTAGCTAAAAGATGCATTTTAGTTTTGTAGGGCCAAGAGCATCCTATACATATAAAAATACAAGTTACTACCTATACTACGACTACACACGTCTACAAATACATATCGTTTTTTCTGAATATTTAGTAAGCATATCTATAACTAGTGAGTGTTTTTGGGAAAGCTCATTTTCATATTTTCTCATCATTTCCCTAATGCTAATTATATGTGTATGAATGAAGCCATAAATTATTCCATTTTCTCTGAGTAGCAAGTTGCAACAACAGTACCTTACCCTTACACTCACACTCGTCTTGGGCAATCACATTCTTTCAACAGCAAAATGTTACTTCCACCTCTTTTTCATCTTTTATGATTACAGCTAGCCTTGAAAATCATTTTAAAATCTTTATCTCTGGACTCTGGGGACAAATCTAAACTAATTATTTTATTGGGAAAATAGTTTCAATAGATACTGGAAGAATTTTCCTCGCAAACAAAGAGGATTACTTGATGGATGGAGGGAACTAGGGAGAAAAAGGACACCGTTTGTTTCCACCAACCTGGTCTACCTATACAGTAAAGAATCTATACGCAGCACAACTCTGCTATATGCATGTGAAGCATTCGTACTAAAAGTAAATAGCTGAGTAATGTCGATTGTGTCGATCGAATATTATTTCTTTCTGGTTTTGTTAAGATGTCAGTCGAACGGGTTTGTGGCTCGCAAAGTTCTGTTTTTCAATCCCAATCATCAACATGCATATTGCCGCATTACGTTACAATTTACCAGCCAATTGCTCTTATGAAGTCCCAATAGCCATTCTCTTGCTGCTATAAAATACTTATACGAAGCTGGTACTATATTAATAATACTAACCACTTTACTCTACACTTTGAGATTTTAGTTTAGGCATGCATAGGAAGGCGCATGGAGTTAGAGCCATAATCACTGAAAAGTCATGCGTTAGTTAGGCCCACCATGGACTACACACAGGAAGCAAAATGCGCAGGGATGGAAAAAACTTTTCCGATTTCCTAATATTTATATTTTTACTAAATGCTTTTTTTGAAGCCAATTTTTCTAAAAGATTCTATTCCCATTTCATAAATTTACAATTAAATCCTTTAAGTTCGAAGAACCTTTTAATTTTAGCAACAGCAGTCTGACTCCACATGCAACAAAATACAATAGGCGGGGATGGAAAAAAGTCTATCTAAAAATACTCTATCCTTTTCCTAAAGCATTCTTCTAGTTGGAAAAACGAACTTTTAAATTTTTATATAACAATCGAAAATGGCTTGCTAGATTTGAGAAAAGTTGATAAATCGGTCTCTAAAGCGAAACGTCAGTAAACAGAAGCTAAAAGTTGACCCATGCGAAACTATTTCTGAATACAGCTCTAGAAAAACTGAGGGATTTCTAGATTGCAGATTCCGAATTTTTTGTGTTCACTTGAATGTAGAAATGTAGATTGTGATTTAAAGATTCCCATAATTCTGAATTTATTCCATCTCTGGCTTCTCTGGGAATGCAGATGGTGATTATTAGGAGAGAGACTGCTGTGGCTCGTATGCCAAACAAACTCTACTAAACCGTAATCGCAATCACGGACACGGAATCACGGACCACATTCTATAGAGAGAAAAACACAAAAAGTGAGTGAGTAGGAAGCTACATCAAAAAAGCCACAACAAACTCATGAAAATCCCAGATTCGTGTTCCCTTGGATTGGACAAATATTTTGTGCTCGCAAAGCACTCACATTCTAGTATTTTTATGCCCCGCATGCCTCGCATTTCTAGTAGATGTTAGAAGAATGTCTATTATCGTGATCTTAAATCTTTAGTGCATGTACACTACAAATCGGTTATACATTTGCTATACATACACAATATTATACATTAAGGTATACATTTATTACTTTCAACTGGACAAGCAGCGGCCAAGAGACTTTTAATAATTCTACTTATTTAACAAATGTCTAAAGCCAAAAATAAAAAGGAAGTGACAGTATATATGAAAACCTTATCATGTATAGTTTTTAAATGTAATTATTTTTACATAATCGCCACGGACTGTTATGTATTGTTAATACCGATTTCAAATGCACGAGTACTAGGCATGCATTTAAATACAGACTGAAGACTGTCTCAAAATGTAATTCAGCAAGACATTCCAAAAGTACACACGAATATTCATTTCATCACGGAAAGGCAATAACAACCAAAATAATAGACTCAGAAGAGTTATTTGCAATGTAAATACTTTTCATGGCTATTTATGCACTAAATACAGGTATCTAAATACAAAATAGTTGCACATTACACACGTAAACACGAAGTAATATAACATTGCATTGTATAATAGTGATAGGTATATATTATAATACCTGCCTCATTATTCCTAAGAAACTACGTAGTAAAGTTTAGCAAAAGATTACCACACGTCATCAATAATTCATATTCTTGTACACCTGACGTGCCCTCACAATCCATTTCAGAGATTTATACTATTCTCCAATAAATTATATCACAATTTATGTAGCCTAGTGTATATATAGTGGGTAGGATTGGCGATTGCATCTATTCAAGAAAAGAAATACAAATTATCATCACTTCGCCAACTGACCATAGCTATGGTCAGGCTATGCATAGACGGCAAATCAATATGATTGCAATTAGCAATGTACAGCCACTCTTCATGCCTCCATAATACCGACATAAAAAGCAAACTATAAATAAACTAGGCTTAAATTAAATTCAATTTGAAAAAACTTTTTCAGGCTGCAATTATTATCTGTGCTTAATTTACACGGCAGATTAACTGGTAATATTTCTTTTTAATTTAAGTCGTAGCCATCTACGTTTTTAATTCGTAGTAATTCGTCAAGGCATTCCCATTTTATTTATTCTTCACTCACGAAGATATATTACTTCCTGAATTGACCAATATATATGACATAATTTAAGTGACCAAATGAAAGTAGGTTACGGGAACGGGAGATGTTTTTATATAGTGTCTTATATGACTCAAAAGCAAGAGACAAGTTTCACAATCGGTACTTCTGAATTTAAAGAATGACTAATCATATTATTCTAATTTCCTCGGCTTCGAATGGTTTATAAACTATTGGAAATTCCCAATAGAAAATATTATTTCATTGTATAGTAGTACATTTACTTTATTTTTTAGTAATAGTCCCAACTTGGTTAGTATAGAAGACTTCATTAAGCCATTATGGAATGCAGTAAATAGTACAGTTAGAGTTTGTACTTAACTTCCTGATTAGCATATATTCACGATGGAATCTTATAAAATGCTAGGTTAAAATAGACAACTAACAAACACGTCTGTTGAAATGCAAAATAATTATCATCTATTGCATGCAAGTTTAAAATTTAACCTTTTAGTAGACAAGAGGGTACAGATAAAATAGGATATGAGGCTCTTTCACTGGGACGTAAAATAAATGCATACTAGAATGGTCTATAGTCATAAATATACGATGTTAATATCGGTATGGGTAATGAATAACAATAACGTATTTAATACAATTTACTAGCTGCATTGAAGTGTAAAAGCAGATCTAATAGAGTCTCGTACTAATTGAAATTCAGACGAAGCGTTATGATGATCATGACGTGACATAATATCATTCTGATTAATAATTTAGCACGTACAAAACCACAACACGACCATGAAATGATGACTACGAAAGGATTCTCACTTCCAATAGATATCATATCATGATAGAAATTCCTCACTAAGCCTCCCTCCCTCCCTCCCTCCCTGGTTTGCAAAATTACAATTTCTTGGGATGGGAATTCAATTATAATCTTCATATACAGACACATCTCTAGATAGGAAAGACTACGTAACATAAAGCAGAACGGTCAGTATGCATATAAAGGAGTTACTTTTTAGTATTATTTATTTATTTACTATTCTCTTATCTTCTCTTTACAACGTGCCCTCTCTCCTCCTCTTTCTGTTGCATTCAATTCGACAACGAATATCCCGTGTTTTTTGTTTGTATACACCATTATCACAAGTTTCTGCTCCTTTATTCTAAGACGAATACAAGAAGAATGTTTGCAGAAGGATGACTATTGCTACTCCGTAAGACCCATGTAGGTATTCTTAATTGCACTTGTATGATAATACATACAGAATATAGTACATGATTATATTGTATTATTAGTAATTACTTGATGTATGCACTCAATGCATCAAAATCTCCAAGGTTAGCATTTCCTTTCGAGTTTAAGAGAAAGATATTCCCTCGCCTATATTTTGCATTGCAAGGAATTGTGGCTAAATGATATCTTCTCTTCAAGTTGAAGGGAGCCACAATTATTTGCAACGATGTTTGCTTTTTAAGAGTAATCCATGTTATGCGTATTAATTGAACTTTAGTAAGTGCAGAAGAAAAAGGGGATTCGGCCATGACAATAACATCCTCCGTAAGATAAAGAACAGTTCCCTGTCGTCTGTCATAAATAATAGAAACACATGGACGACGCTGTAACTGTAACATTTTGTATACATTGTAGAGTATACACAGTTTACAAATATAACTAGATATTTATGTGCCCGCGTGTATTGCATACGCTTTGTTGTCTTTGGGCGAGGAAATTGAAGTCCCAACTTCCCTAAACTCTTTCCCAAGAAAATGCTACCAAATCTATATTAATTATATCACCATATACTCACTCCTACTTCTACAATACTGCACGATGCATAGTATTGTAGTAGTAAAAATGTAAACACATATGCTATAAATACTCGCTAACTCACTATAAAATGCTAATATAGGGACTGAGACAACTGCATGTACATGGAGAGTAATCGTTGTAGTTATATAATATCAATTTAACAACGCTTAAAAGTCTATTCTATATTTACATTATTCCCTGTAGGGATATCTTCCACAATGATATAATAATAATTATCAATTATGTATATAAAGACCGTAGGCTAGGAGTTGGTTACGCATAATAGACATATATAGAGCAGAACTCGAATAATGTGGTAGATAGTAGTACATAATATAGCTAACTATATTATGTACATCAAAAGAATGATAATAATATAATAGTAGAGAAAGGAAGGTCCCACTAAAGGAGAAAGGTATATCTTATATAGAAGAGGAAGATAATCCAAGGCCAAGTGCAAGTCAGTCAGCCCAGGCAGCCCGGCCTGCCTTCCTCCAACTGAATCCCATTAGCTTTTTCTTAAGTGTCAACTTACATTCATCTCATTTCTCAAAAGCCGTCCCTACCAAAGCGCAGCTGCTTCTCTCCATCCTCGTCCTCATCTACTTCCAAATACATTGTCAATGTCTGTGTCATGAGCAGATGACACTTCCAACTCAATACTACTTACTACTACTGGAACTGTGTTATCAAGTCTATTCCATACCCTGGTCAACTCTCAAAGAATTTCCAAAACATGTGTCTGCATATTATAAATTGGTAAATGACATTACCATCCACCTAAATAAACTGTCATTTGATCCCCCAACATGCTTTACACTATCTACTACGATGTACCACAGCCTAAACTGAAGCCTATCCAAAATGTTTAAGAAAATTTCGAAATAAACGTACATATACAAAAGAAAATCACAAAATGGTACACTTTAGAAAATCAAAAATTAAGACATGGATTATGGATTACACAAAAAAACTTTTCCTAATCTGTCGGAGCCCTGCATCTGGAAGTCGACGTCAGTAACAGGATGATCAGTATAGATTCTTGCATATTTTGCTTTCAGCATCCTTTAGATTTTCAACCTCTAACAATATGTAATGTGCATAAGGATTGTAATTATTTGTAATTTGGTGACAATGATGACACACACAGTGCTATGATAAGGTATCCGCCTGGAAAGTTTCGGGAATGGGATGACGTGATGACATAATAAAATACAGATGATACTAGGAGACAGATGATGAAGGAAAGATGATGATCATGACACATTCACTCACTTATCCGCTCGGTAGTAGCAGCATATGTAAATAGAAAATTCCGAGCAGGGTTCTGAACGTGTTTGAACATCATAAATATAGCTCATTTCACAATAGGGACAATCCCGTTGCCTCATTGGCTCTTCCTTTCGGATCACAACTCAGTCATCCATTTTTCGAGGAAAGGAGAACAAAAAGTAGTCTTAGTTCTCATGCTAGTAGTGCATGAGTGTCAAATGCCAGGGCTGATTGTTCAAGACGATCTTTTTAGGTAAGACATTACAGGACAGGGTTAGAATAAGGGCTGTACCTTACCGTGTGGTTGAAACGTATTAAAAATATATTTCCAAATTCATATCAAGTTCTATCATTTTGAAAAGTTGTTTGGATGTCACATGAGGGAATTGAGTCTGCAGAATCTTATAAAAATACTCGAGACATAATGACAAATCATAAAACTGTGAGATATTTTAAAGCCAAAGATTCTGCACATTGAATTCCCTACTGAATTATCCTGAAAGTTGAAATGTTTTTCTATAGCGAATGGAGTACAGAGGGTAATAACAATATAAAGAGGAAAGGCAGGTAAAGATTTATGTGGAGCAGTATTATGAGAGAGGCGGATGGAGATGATGGGCCGAGAGTGACGGAGGAGTGACAGAGAGAGACTCAAGCCGGTGATAAGGTGACAGTTGTCAAGTCGCATTCAGCTCTATCATTCGTGTCAACTGACTCGACCTGGTTCGTGGGGTAATGCCAAGCCTATTCCATTACTCTCAATCTTCAACAAGTCACTCAAGTCTGTGAACTTGTGTCAAGAAGCGAAATTAAATCAAGTTATTCAACTCCTGCTACTTTAAAGAATCCAATAATATAAAAAGACTTGTGGAATCCTGCTGCTTCTCCTTACCCATTTAATCCAAAAAATGCAACACAAACGCCGAACTTTTAAAGGATCGTCAAAATAATCGATATCGCTCTATCTCTAACAACCGACTTACTTTTCAATCTAAATAAAAATTGTCCAATTGTTTTTACTACCATTAAAGGTTGGGTTAAAAATTTGTGAATTCATAAATGCAAAATCCTGATTGTTATGAAAAGCAGTTGCAGGTAACTTAAATAGTTACTTACTGATCTCAATTCATGTAATTGATGGACCTGCCTGTATCGTCACTTTAAGGCTTGTCGTACGCTACCACTAAGCAACTAGCGGAATTCGTTTGAAGTAGTAAAAATGTACAGGAGTTAGAACGAAACTAGAGATTGAGTAGAAATGTCTGACTTGCTTCACCGGCATATTCAAACAGATGAACCAATTCCATTCTCATACAACTGACAGTTTTCGAGTTTTCTTACGCTTTCAACTACAGTTATCTTTGCGTACGATTAGCAATGGAAAAAGAAATTTGCAATCCACATGGAACCCGAAAAAACCCAGAAACCCCGTCTTTGTCGGTTGCAACGGTAGCAGTATTTTAATACATTCTTACATGATAATATTATAAATCATGCATTATTTAGATTGTATTATATTAGTTCAATGATCAATAATAAATTAAATACATCATGTTTGTCGATTTCAGATGTCGGTGGTCAAGGCAGCTAGCTCTCTGAACTCTACTGATTACTTAAATCTTGTAATGGAACTAATTAATAAAAGCCCTTTCGATGACGACCAGCTGCTAAAAGTGAAAAATCATGCTCAGAATACTTTGAAGAGAAAGAAAAAAGCAGACGAAAAGTTAAAGTCGTCCACTGTGGGTGTTGGGGTGAGTGAAGTACCATGTACAGTATTTTCGAGTGCCCCAAACCTCACTTCTTTAAAACCGTCTCCGGCATTTTCTTCGGTAATTTTTAAGCTTTTTATAAAATTCATATATTTAATCATAAAATATCATAATTTCATAAATTTCAATAATTGCGTTTATTTATAGACAAATTTTATTTATCGTGGGGACTTAATCGTATCTGGTGAGAACATGTACTTAGATATTGAAAATGTGACAGAAGCTAACACCCACAATTCTCTGCCAGCGTCAGTTGCCGTCGTCGACAAACACGGACGATTAATTTTCTGGGCAATAGTCAAACACGGTAATATTTGTCGGTACAACACTGCATTGACTGGAATTGACAAAGAAAAACTGGGGTCTGGAATAAGTTATGATATAGTAAGTTATTTATTGATTATTGCGAATTATGGCTAGTCAAAATTTAAGAATTTTACATGGAATCCTCACTTTATTTTACAGCGTTGTAATAATTAAAAGTAGAGTTAAATTTCAATCTTTATTACAGGTACGACAAATGCTACAAACCTGTATTGAAGGAAAATTAGTTATAGGATTTGCCATTTCCAATGATTTAAAAACTTTGAAAATTGCTCATCAAAAAACCGAGGATCTTCAAGACTTTTTTCGGGACAAGAAAAATACTGCAATATCTGCAGAAGACTTAGGTGTACATTTTCTAGGGAAAAATATTCAAGAAAACCCCGCCGGACTTCCTCATCATTGCTGCATCAGAGATGCAAGATTAGCAGCTTTATGTCACAAAAAAAAGCGAAGTTTTTTAACCAAGTATCCAAACAAGGCTCGCTTCGAATGCGATGATTTAGACAAACACCGCGACATAAAGCCATCTAGAAAAGTTAATCCTAAAACCATAAAGTGGGAAGGGTGTTCTAAAGGTTGTGCATTGAAAGAAACATTTGCCAGTGGTAAGAAAAACAAAAGCTATGCCGAAATATGCTGGGAGGATTCAAAAAAATCAATTTTGACAACTTTGAGTTTGGAGGTACGTTTTCTGGTGAAATTGATGATGACGATGATAATTGGGAATAATGTGAACTTAACAATTCTTAGATTTTTGATAATCTATTACATTTATTTTTTAATTAGCTAATAATAAAATTAACCAAGCTGTCAGTTACCCGTTACGGTTTGTTCTATCGTCTTTAATATTTTTACAACTTCTTTAACATTTAATTAAGGACAAATGTAAGTTAAATTTTGAAATAATAAAATTAAAATGGTTCAAGAAAAATAATAACTACGTAAAACTGTTACTTATCATTCATTTAAAAATTGAATCACTGGGATGGATTTTAATAAAGTAGAAAAGGCAAACCAAAATATTGGTAATGGGTGAGTACAAAGCATGATAGTATAAAGCATTATATATTCGACAGCCCATCCAAAGATGTGCATTGCTTTTTTAAAACTTTTCGAGGAGGAATGTTTTCTTTGTTCCGCTTTGAAAGTTTTTTATTAATTGCATCTTTGCGATACTGTGGCTGTCTGATTGGCATATTGCGATTAGAACGCGAGTTAATTATCTCTGGAGCTACATCTTCTTCATAAAACTTTAAAAATTTAGTGTACATTTTTTTCCATTGTGTATGGATATAGAACTCCATTTACGACAACAAATTGCCCTTTTTCTCTTGCTAATTTCTGTTCCAACCTCCCATTTTCGGCTATCTCTTCTTTTAACGCTTGACTCCATTTCTCCGTTGTTACAGCTTTATAGTTTTGATATGTCCTATGACTAGGGAAATGACACTCGAGAACGTGAAACAAATTTTTACTACCTTCATAACTTGATGCTCCGGCGAGGGTTCCCCATGATAGGGCTTCGTTAACAGTCAGATTACAATTTAAATCGGTGTCAACTTCTTCTTTCCAGCGACAATATTCACATTGAATGGTGAAAATGGAACGCATTCCCAAAAGTTTTTCATCAGCAATATATCCCACTCCTTTTGGACAGACTTTGCCATGGTTCATTGCTAATTGCATACAGTATTCCAGCGATGTAATTGACATTAACCGTCTCCTTCATTCGTACATCTATTGGTTCTGGTGTTGTAATGGGTGGATTTGTTTGCTGTTGTGGAATGTCAACTGGGGTGGATTGTTTTTCTGTACCATTTTGATTTTTTGTTCTCTGCAGTAGTTTATGGGGATTCTTTCTTTACCGCTATGGATGCCTCTGTATTTTGGCATTCTAAAATACAAACATAAAATTATTGTAATGCAAGACCTTACCGGGAAACTATAATATATATGGATTTATAGTAGATGTAATTAATAGCTGTAAAACTGTTAATAATACCTTTCTTTAATTCGTGACAACTAAAATCACTCGGATGTATTTTACGTTTTACTCCTCTCGATTTTTCAAACTAAATGTTGTACTGCATTGGTCTCTTGTTGGATAACTAAAACAAATGCAATATACGTATTAATTGGAATGATTACAGAGCTGGTTAAGAAGAATCAATTCGTCTATTCAATAATATTTTTTTAATGTTTGATTTAAAATATTCAGTTATATAATACCTTTTGGGAGTTAGTGCGAAAATCACTCGGATGTATTTTACTGACTACTCCACTCGATTTTTGAACAATTGTAATTTCTGAACATACTTGCCCATTTTTAATAAAGTACACATATTGTTTTTCAAGGCTCACGAATATCACACAGCTGACTCAGTAAATTAAATGTTGAATACCCAAGTTCTTTAATGTTTACCAAATAATATTTTTGCTTTTGTAGATATTCCTGGTATTTACAAACACCGACCTTACACCGATTTATCAAATGAAAAGAAATATTGGTGTCAATCCGTCAATTGCAATCAATAGCATAGCACAATTAGTAATGTCAATTTACAAGTAAAGAGCCAGATGTTCGGTTTCTGTACACAATTTTGCATTGAATGTATGCATTGAATGAATGTAGAATGAATAGCAATAGTATTGTTATGGCTGCAAGGGGCACATGACTTTTCCGCTCTGTCGTTCTTCCGTGTAGAGTATTATACTTGAAATTCAAATTTTTCGTTTGTGTTTCAGTTCGTATAATTCAAAAACGGGTCAACTGAAAATTTTCACATTTTGAACATAAGTTTGTTTCATATTTATCTCGGACCTATGACGCTCACTTTTCTAACATTTCTATTATTTGCTATGTTATTCATTTATAAACATTTGCCGCCGAAATATATTACATTTTTTTATTTTAACCTAGTCGGGTGACCTTTAGAGGTCAAAATTGTAAAGTTTTCTCGAACTTAGGTCCGAGCAGGATAATTTATCTTTATTTTAAGGCATCATACGTCCAGATTGACCCAATATTAGTCGAGTTATTCAGACTGAAAGAGAGTGGGAAAACACATACAAAAGCACCTGTGTACGACGAAAGGTAAACCTGAACTTGGCATGTCTCTGTGCAGCGTTGTAAAAAACAAAAAGGCAGATCTGATCGGCTATTGTAGTCTATTGGCAAACAGGCAAGAAAAATATATTTTTTCAAAGTACGCCGCATAAATACACTTTTAGATGCCTGTGAGGGGTGTAGTAAAAAGTAAACCATTCTACTTTCAGTCGTTTTACTGAGTCAAAATCAAAGTTTGAAAATTGTGTTGAAGAGGAATAGAAAGTATAAAGGTTGGCCTTGATAGAGTCGGATTGAAAGAAAATGAAGGAGAATGTGGGTGGCGGGTACCTGGCAGAGAGCAGAAAGTTGGCACAAGAGTTGCGGGTATATTATAGACTACTTAGTTATAGCATGTATAGATGGAAAAAAGTGAAATTCATTGTGTGATGTGAAGTGAATGGAATGGGCATGTTTTCCGGATTCGGAACGAATAAGAATTGATCGGAGAGTATGAGAGTCGAGTGAGTGACGACTGCCTTGGCTCATGTCATGTCCATACCAACGAGGATCTTTTTGAAGAATCCTGCCTTATATGGGCATAATAAGTATAACTATCTGTACATTATAGTAGGATCTCCAAGAAGACGGAGCGAGGACGACGGAGTAGAATATCATCGCTGAGTGAGTGGAAGAGGACGCATGAGCAACAAGAAACCCGGCACGACTTCCGACCGATTTTCTGGAAATATTCCAGCTCCAATGACTAGCACAGCATCAACAAGGCGCAGCAGAGCAATTCAACCATGTCTTTCGAGATCCACTGGAGAGAGAGATAGATGTACACACAAAATCTCTTCTTGTGACGTCACCAACATTTTTATTCTCCACTCACTACCCCTGATAACAATAATACTTCATACACTTCTTACTACAACTACCTAATCATTTTATCTTATCATTCTGCATTCTCCTCATCTCCGCCGGCCGTCCGTCTACGCTACACTATTTCATAGGTACTTTTTTAAAGTTAAGGCTACCTTCACACAAGAGTTTGCAAAAAGCCAACATAATGTCTGTATCCAGGGTATAACCAGGGCGGTAGAATAACAATAATTATATAGTCCCTTCGTTTCTCTTGCTATATCATTAACGCCATATAGATTTCAGTCATGCCATATCCCTGTCGACAATGCCTTCACAAAATAAGGATTTGGACCAATTATAAAATTTTGGATTATGGATGAACTGGGCAGCCTCAAAATAACTGGACACTAAGCTCTGATCCAATTCTTCTTTTTGCACATCTGGCATCTGGAACACTTTGACCTTTTTGGAATTGAATATGGATAATGGATAAAGATCCGTTTAGAAATGAATTTTTTCAATGCTCTTGACTTTTGATCATCTATAGCTACCTTGGCATTCAATATTTAGATAAACGGAAGAGTTTTCCAGAATGAAAAAGAGGAAGATTTAGTATTTTGAAAAACTAAAATCTTTTGTAATACGGCGGGAATTCGTTAGTGGGCAAGGTAGCCTTAAGGGGTTCCTATAAACATGGTCAGACTAGATGATGTGTAGTATGAATATCTAGGAGGAGAACAATGCTCAGTCACAGACTTGTCGGTGTTTCCTCCTTATTTTGATCCGAAAATGATTCACCGACTCTCACTCACGTCTCTTCAGACAGACACGTACTCTCATCCTTTCCTTATAGCTTTCTATCACCTCTCTATCACAGTCACTTCACTTATCCACCCGAAAATGATAAGGAATTATCTCCCGCCATCCGTTTACCACACTTTTACATACTGGTATATATATAGATCCACCATTCTCAGTGCTAGAAAAGCTCATTTAACTTACATTCTTTCATTGGGATAATCTCATTAAGCGTCGTCTATTGCATAACATTATTTCATCATACAGCATTACCACAAGTCTTCTAAACTAACTAAACTTCCTTCCTACTGTTTGTAGTACTACAAACCAAAATGTGAATAGCAGTAAATACTTAGTGTACACAATACATTACACTACCCACGAATTTATTTTATACTGTACAGCGAACCTCTGTACCTTCATTTAAGCGTCATCTCCAGAACAGAAGAGGGATGGAAAATATACTAGAGCCAGAGGAGTCATAAAATACCTGCAGTTGCCCTATTTTAATAGCAGCAACTACGATCATGTAACAATAATTATTATTATCTATTAAATTGTATTAATTACTATGCATATCTACTTATAAAATCGCCTTTCTCGTAGCATATAAATCATCTGAATCGGATTCCTACTTTCCTACTGTGTAGAAGTTGTAACCCTTTGTCAGTATTTGATATTTTATTTAAATGCATAAAAGTCGTCATCTTTGAGCTGAGCATTAGGAAGTAGCCGAGCCGGTGGTCGCTAACTACACTAGCTAACTAGTATATGTATAGTTTATTACCTTCATTCAATGCAGTGCTATATATTGTATTGTATGAGTAAAGCATTTATAACTGCCAATTGGGCCATAAATAGTATGTGGTAAACAGATAGAAGGCAGTAAATGTTTATAGAAGTAGGTACTATTTATATTAGTAAGGATAGGAGATTATTGTATAGACACTCCCGTCATCCACTAGTATATGCCATCAAGTGTGTGATCTTTGATGAACGTTTACGACTACAATAAATAGTATATAGGTATATATAATATTAACATGTACGTGCAATATCCCATTTCCATTCTATTATTGGTACTTGTGATACAGTTTATCTTTTCCTGTATTTTTAAATAATTGTTTACATTGAGTCCATTGAACGTTTACTTTCAATTGTTCACACAGAAAACGACTGTGTATGACTATGACTACATAAGTGTAAATAAGCTCCGTAACCGACAGACAGGGAATAAATGCGTGTCACTCACTCCCTCACCTTTTACATTACGTAATAGATAGAAGAAAATATTAATAATTGCAAGGTTTAGTTTACCTGGAAAAACTTCTTTCATTTCCTGGCGACTGTAGCCAGTGGTCCACCCATTTTTGGGCTGAATGATGCACTGAAACATTTTGCTTTTCCAACTTTGATTATTCGTCGACTCTGCTAATGCTAACTCTCCGCTTTAACACTCCCTGCCTCACGACGACTAGTCGCTAAGTGCAGCATTAGAATATCTATGACTAATTAATTCTTATACGAGTATCATCTCACTTGTATAGACATAACTGGAGATTTTGCTGACCATAATTTATGAAACAAACAAAAAAAGTCTCAAGAGTTTTAACATGTCAACAATCTGTAGTAAAAACGATGAGCTTGCAATACAAATTGTGAAACTATTTCAACGCACATCATTTCGCCAACTCAAGCAGTACTTGTCCGCTTTATCATAAACAATAAAGATCTGACGATACTAAAAGGTTCTTTGAATGGAATGAATTCGAGGCATTGAGCACTATTCGTAAACACACATAACAGACATTGAATAAATCAGCCTTCACGTCTTAAGTCTTATAATACGACACACACCGGAAATTAGTGTCAAAGATAACCTTCCTCCTCCATCATCTCATTATAATAACATTCTCATTTACAATTTATCTTTGAACAATGACATTACCAATATTAAATCTCATTTATAGACTTCTTTCTGTCTTCCGTTAAACACTTTTCCAACCAATCGAATAGCAATGCACAGGAAAACTTTTGGGAATATTTGCAGTTATCCAGATAGAGTTTTAACAAACTGTTTTTAAATGAGAAGCGCAGTGATTGAGATTCGTTAAAAAGGGCGAGAGAGGATTTCCAGTTCAGTAACCTACTTACTTTGTGTTTATACACGCATAATATACTTTAATGCTAACATTTAATGCTGGGACTCGTCCACATGTAAATACTCCTTTGTGGAAGGAAAACGAGATTTTACAGAACTGAATACACACTCAACACAGTCAATTCCTCCCATACAGCGAGATGATTTATTTTTTGTACTACTACTACTACTACTAAAACCTATCTATAGAATATATAATATAGAGTAGGTGTATATGGATGACACTCACTCACTCACACACTCACACGGGTAAATAAAATACATTGAGACATAATATTAGAGCATAGAGAGTGGGTTCTCATCGGATCAAAAGTCCAGAAGCGACTGAAGTTGAGAGAGGAGGAAGAGAAGGCCGAGAGAGAGAACTTCGATTTGACTCTGACTTGATTGCCAAATTGCCAGAGAGCAGAGCAACGAGCAACTACTGCACATCTGCAACCAATACACACAACCTTCCCCTACCCGACACAACTACCAACACATACTCACTATTTTCTATGTATGTGGGAACCATACCAATACTTTATGCTATAGAGGTATATAGTAGTTCAACAACTAACAACCTACAGAACATACCAAAACACTAAGAGAACAACAGGCAGATACTTCATGCTGATTATATTAGTAAGACGATGCTGCACCGACCGACACCGACCACTCACTATATCAATTTCAATCATAAAAAAGATTTGTACGAGAACAGCCATTTATTCCTGCATATTATGTATACATAAAATATGATGATGATGATGTAGTACTATCCGTTGCTTCTTTGTTACACACAAATATTTTAACATTTTTACAAACACTAATTCAATATACAGAAATATGACAATGATAAATGATGGTCTTTAATTGACGTTTGTTCAGATAGCTAACTTGATTAATTAATCTTGTATTACTTAGAAATACTAATATTTATTAACTTTGCATATCCTTTACTTTATTCGTTATAAATTGACGTAGTTCTAATGGCTAATGGAAAATGTGTCCCGTTATTTTACCCTTTCATTTGACATGACTTAGAAAATGGCCCTAAATCCTGGGTAGAAATGTAAATATAGTTTAAAATGAAAGAAAGCGAAGAAGATAATAACGTTTTCTATTAAGATATTTGCGTTGTGAGATTCTTTCCATATGTATACCATACCATAATATGCTAATGTACGCAGAAAGGTGCTTAATTGGCGATTGCACTCAAAGGCAGCTTGTGTACGTGTGAGTGAAGTGTCCTTCCTATTCCAATTTACCAGATTCAAGATTGTAGATAAGGCATCTGTATTTTAGAGTAAATGAATGGTAAGTGCTATCATCATAAGTAAGTATTACAAGTGTTTAGATATATATAATTTATCTACTAAGCCATTACAATATACAATTTACATATCTAAATATTCTTGCATATTCTTATGTATGCTGATATGAGGAGTACAAATATTTGACTGTGGCAGTGGATAAGATTGTAGAGTAGAGTAGAGAGAGTGTGTGTGTGCGTGGGAGTGTGTCTCTGATTCTCTCACTCGATTATTCCCATTCCCATCATTTACATACGATTTAAGTCGTTCTGACATTCAACAATCGCTTGCCGGGCAGCGGACATAATAAATAAACACAACCTGACTAATGCCTTACGCTTAACCTTACAAACTCAAAAATTCAAGTTCAAGGCAAAAAGCAAGAGAATATGCCACCAGAACCAACTTTCACTCTCACACGCACAAAACTTATACTTACTTACTACACTGAACTAATAAATTATCTACACATACGCACATCTTTACTCTACATAAACATAAACTGGGGCATGCGCATGGGATTCTTTCACTATTCTTGAATAAATGTTTGTATATAATATGTCCGTAATATTTTGTAACTAATGAGTAAGGGTAATATTTTGTAACTAATGAGCAAGGATAATATTTTGTAATTAATGAGCAAAGCCTAGACTACTGAGTCCAATCAACGGTCTATGAAATTCGGGCCAATGCGCAGTCGCTAGAAATTTACTGATTGCAACATTTTCTAGCACACTTTGTGTGCTAGGATTCAACTAGTTTTAAATAAGTAGCTACATAGCCAACTACTTTCTACCGTATCCTATTTATTTATATGTATTTTAGAATACTTGTACCTCTGCTGCTACCATGTATGTACGGATAAATTGCTTTTAGTTTCTTACTAGGCCACCAGTACTGCTACAGAATTTCAAAACTTTTAAATGTCAACATTTGTTTAATTTTAATTTCGAAATACGCAAATTTTAACCTGTAGTCGTAGTACAACTAATTGTTTTATGCAATATCCATTACATACGCGCAAGAGCATGAGCATTGAAACAAAAAGCGCTAAGTCCATGGCATAGCATAGATAGTAGAGACATTTACATACCTACATGTGACATATGAACAAATATTTTTATATAGATGAAGATAAGCCTACTGACTGCTACATGACAAGTCTCTCTCATTTTTCTGTCTTACTTGAGGTCCTGTGGTTATTATGATATTGTACTGTTTGGTAAGATATTAGTGACATTCTTATAAATTGGGCTCGACGAATTGTATACAGAAAAGCAAATGTCTGTGGAACAAATCCTAGGCGTAGATATCTACGTTGGACTTATTTACAGGATTTGGGGAATATCAATGACACGTCACAAAGCCAGTATTTTAGATTAGAAATGTGAATGGATTGAGTCATAGGTGTTTTTACTGTTTATCTACAAAACTGGTAAATAGTTTAGTAGCCGGAGTGGGAAAGTATGGAAAACTGTTTCCGTTCTTTCCTTCCGCTTCCGCCCATGCGTTACAGTTAATATCCAAATATAGGTAATAAATAGAGATTACTCATATCAGTTTTGTTTCTCCCTACTCCACTGACATTCTCGGATCCGAAAATCCGAATTCAGTCTGAGTGAATGAGTTCCCTACATCCGTTAGCTTACTGTACTGGAGTCGAAGACTAGGTACACATGGCGTGGGGTTGACACAGAAATAAGTGCTACTAAATAAGAATTTATTTTCTCTGCATGTTCTGTTGTACAGGACTGAAAGATCTCGGCAACACCTTGTCGTGTTTGTACTCTTCTCATCATCATCCATCTCTACTATCTCTAGTGACTCTTCTCTCAGAAAAACAGACGACGGGGATGAGCAAAAACTCTCCTTTGAACTCTTCGAGCTTCTGCTCCTCGTACAATAAAAGATGTTACGAATAATATAGTAAAAATGTACAAGATGCAAACTACTAAGAATCGGCACAATATTATCTAGTATATATAAGCCTTGGCTTCTATATCTTCGTAGTATGAGTAACGCCATCAAAGAGATGACAAACACATTTTAGATTTAGAACTACATATTGGTCTATATTGAGTGTATTGGTATCATGGGAATGGGAACCAACTAGTAAACCTCAAACTACTTTGTACTATACTCTATAATATTGTGTTCTTAATACCATATACCTAATAATTGTACTAGATATATCGAGATGAACCATTTTGCCCTCTTCCCTGTTGATTCGTTTCATATGTTCAGTTGGATTCTATTGAGGCAGCGACGACGGACGAGTCTACAGTCCATCTGCAAACGAACAAGGGAGGGGGAAGAAAACTTTATTTTTATCAACAGCCACATTCCCTCATTCATTGTACCCACAATCCAACATACACTCCACAAATACTATGTCCGGCCATGGAAAAAATACAGAAACTATCATCATATTGGCCATTTTTATCCCCAGAGGTTTCAGATTGGAAACAGCCTGGGAGTATGGCATTCATTGTTCTTGTGACGCTTTAACAATGACAAGCTAAGAAAACAAATTTCAGTCCAATTATGAATAAAATACTCTATTTATAAGCAAACCGAAACGGAACGCTAATGTTTAACAAGTTGAATAAGCGCTATTTTGAAGTTTTCAGTTAGCATTACATTTGTCCAAGGTATTTTCCAGGTCTGAGCAAAAGTATGCCCATTAGAAGACACTAATCTACAGATCATATAATGGTAACTGCTCCACATCCATAATATAATGTAATATGAGTCAAGGCTGTATTGAGGGGGGGGGGGAATTCCCCTCGCTGAAATCCAAGAAAAAAGAAATATTTTTCTCAAAATACCATAAAATTTCGCGTCATTTTTAGACTATTTTTGACTCAATTTAAACAAAATAAGCCAAAATTTTTAGCGCTTCGAGCGTATATGCCTACTAAATATGGGTGTATGACGTCATTGCCCCCTCCGAAATCGACTTCTAAATACGGTACTGATGTGAATCGAAATGCAGATGGTGAATCAGATGAAGAAATAGTAAATGTTAACTGCATAATTATAATGCGTTTTCCATTTCCTTAGAACTGTTTCAGAAATTATAGCCAAATCAACTACCCACTAATCTCTACTGTCTTCTCTACCAATCACATTTAAAGTACAGACAAATAAAATAAATAAAAAAATTGGTATAGACATTATAAAAAACTACACAACTGTGTTAAGTTAATTCATAAAAGATTAAGCTTTAGCTCGAAATAGTTTTGAACGGATTAGCAAAATAGTTAAGCATAATAAAAATCATAACGATAATGCTTAATGGGACACAGACTTATACAACAACAACAACGATACAGAAAGAAATGCCTAATACAACTAACCACACATTAGCATATATATTATAATATTATGTATAGTATGTAGTACTTATAAGATTGGGTTATAGTATTTATTAAGTACTACTAATACAGCTAATATTATGGATCTAACCTAGAAGAGCCTGTACAACATTATCAGTCAATTAGTTACGAACATTAATTATCATGAACCCCGAACCCCTGACATGATTATCATTAAATTTAAATGCAAATACACTTGTTTGCGTTCGAATTGTATGTATTTATGCAATTTATTATGTATCGAGGTGTGTGTTAGTGCCTCTCTTGAGTACGTTGTTGGTTTAGGAAAATGAGTTGAGAAACGGAAAACCACTAATAAAGATAAATAAATGTTGAAATTACCCAGCATTATATAATACTGCCTTGTACTTGGCATTTGAATGGACTAATGGACGGAAGTGACTTCTTCTTTGCTTCGACTGACATTTACATAATAACAAAATTGGAACGAACGAACACAAACATATATTTACCACCTACTACGACTACCAGATTTTATTGATGACGAAATTATTGTCTCTCCTGTCCAACCTAAGGAATATACAGAGTATACACTCAGAGCTACATTAACCAAAATGCAAAACTATGAATGCGATTTTATTATAATGTGGAAATGCAATAGCGATTTCCAACCGATCATCTAAATAACCTCCCTGTGATTACTTTTCTTTTGTAACCCAAGATCGACAATTCCCAAAGAAACTCTATCTACAGATAATTATCTGAAGTGCACTTAAATGCTTCAAAGCATGGGGATAATATCTAACTCATTCATAAATTATAGGTATGCCTACACTAGGCTTATATCCTTTGAGCTTTGAATGGAGAGATGCTTTCACTATATACACTAAAGAAGATTTATTATTTATTTACTAACTTGTAAAGTACGGCTGCTTTCTTAAGGAGCCCATCCGCTTGAGGGAAGGACGGCTGGTCGGAGACTCTTCATCTTCCAGTTCGTCCATTGGTCCCACTTTTATATTCTATATATCTCTATAAAACAAATCTTGATCCCGATTCCTAAATATGGTCAATCAATCATTAGACATTTATGGATATACCATACACATCATCACCAAACTTAAATTACACACCTGACCTGATTAAGACAACACTACTAATGCATTTTCTTTTAATTCATTATCATCATTTATAATATCTATCATATAATGTATTATATTTATTTAGTCCTTATTACCAACGATCTAATGATTAGTTTTAGTTATGATTTAACTTGAGAAATTGTAATCTAATTATGCAAACCACTTTTTCCAGGGATAAAGTTTTTTAAAATTTTCTACAAAATTGGCCAAAAAGAAAAAAGAATGGATTACTTTTTAATGAAAATAAATATTTTATTAGGTTGAAACAATTGGGTAGCTGATCCCAATTTTTTGCTTTGACAGTTGGCAACCTGAATGAGGCCAAACTATTACAATTTTCCATCGGCTGTTCTCTGGAAAATTGTCTTCCTAAAAAGTGATTTTACTTGTTTACTATGTAATTTAAACCTAGAAACTGGAAACAGCACCTTGAAATTAAAAGCTTCACTGAAATAATAATATAACAAACCTAGTACGCAAAATATTCAAAAATGATATTATCCAATCATTTAATTACTATAACCATTTTAGCGATTCTTGTTTACAAGTTTTAGTAAATAAAATAGTGAGAAAAGACCGCAATAACACTAGTGTATTCGTAGCAGTGGTAGAGCAAGTCTAAGTTTAAGTTTAGTACTTTAGTACTTGGAAATTAACAGAAAACTGGCTGTTGTGCCACTAGTTGCACGATCATTATGCATTTGGTGATCGTGTCATTCACTCGTATCGTAAGCTAGTTTACTGAAACTTGATGACGATGCGATGCGATGACACGATTTTGTTTCTCTTTTGGATTTAATTTCCTGAATCCTATTTCCTAGTTTTTGCATATGTTTGCCAATAACTTTTGATTGAGGGAGGGCAAATCCTACATATTTGGATTTCGTAATAAAAATCATTTATTTAACGCATTTTCCTGTTCTCCTAAACTAACTATCCATTCACAACAAAATGTTATTATTGTGTATTCAAATTTCAATCTACTAACATCAAAATATAAACATTTTCGATGCATACCCTGCAAGTTATAATAGTTTCAATTTTCACAATTTCTAATCTTATCTTGAATGAATGACAATGACTGTACAAATTAATCAGCTGAGAGCTTAATAGATTGTTAATGGCTTTGGACAGAGTATAATATTAATTAATTTTATTATCTATAGCCCTTTTAGCAATACAAATTGAAAATTATTACATATTACATAATAATAAATGTTACGAACCTCTGCAAAGCTTCCCCAAAATGTAAAAGGAAATGTAAATATTCTTCGAATAGCGCGCTTGCTGTCGTTATATTATCCAAGGCTTACCAAAAATTTTATTTTGAAGACTGGAAGTTTCAGATCCGAAGTCAACCCGCCGCAGCTTACTTTACTTTTAATTTAACTAAAAATTCATTTTCATGATATTTGGATTTTTTGGATGCGTAAATATAGTAAACAAGTCTGGCTAGCGGGCGGGAGTGTTATTATTCCATACTTTCTACGTATTTTCTTAGATGATGTCGACTAGATATGACAAAAAATATTATATTTTAAAATCATTCTTCTGACGGTATTATATGGGTGGGGACACAGAAGATGAGATAGTCGTTATCATTCTTTGGTGATTTTTTAATTTTTATTCAGATATTTATTCATTTTCCAATTCCAACTGATTTACAACCCGAAAACGACAGCGTTTCCTCTCTCTACGATCACCCACCACAACTGATGATCGTACAGTTTGTGTAATAGCAAGAAAGTGAAGTAGTAGTAGTATTTCCTTATGAACTTCACAGAAAGTTATATAGCAAATAATTGGCACAACTCACTCACGCTACAGTTTTATTACTCATCTGAACCTGAACTCGAGCTGAGACTGAATGAACAATAAAACGGTTGAAGATTGTGCATTATATTTATTTCGCAAGTAAAGTAATGTTATACTTTTCTCCTACTCCTACATACTCCTTTCCTTGAGTTTGTTTGCTTTTCTGTGTAAAAGCTTCAACGTCCCATACTTTAGTTTGGCACCGGCCGGAACAGCTGAATGTTTCATTGCATTATTGAGTATCACACACCCCCTATGGAATTGTTTCGTCAACGGGTGGTTATCCGAAATCTCCTTGCGCTGCTGGACCGGAGAAAAAATTTTTCCTAATCCACCCAAAATTTTCTTGCTTCCCGTCCGGAGTGAAAACATAACCTTATCGGACGGCGAAGTTTTTATTATTAGATATTTCCATCACTGTTAACACTTATTACCTATCAAATAAAATCAAATCACCTTCTTTGGGAGAATGGGCCCTGGGGTCAAAATTGTCTTAAATGATATCTAACTGGGTTTTTACAAATATTTTGAAATATTATGTTTATATTTGCGGGACCTAACAAGAACTTGAGTAATATTGCGATGTACCATGATCTTCAAATGATGTTAAATTTACTGAGATATTGGGGGATTTAGCAGGATTCCTTGAGATCTTGCGTGATCCGAGGATTTTCCGTGATTCACCGAGATCTTGGGTGCTATAGCGGGATTTACTGCGATCTTTGTTGATATATCAGGATTTGCAGAGATTTTGGGTGATATAGCGGGATTTGTCGTGATCTTGAGTGATATTAGCGAGATTTACCGAGATCTTGAGTGATATTACCGGGAGTTGTCGAGATCTTGAGTGATATTACCGGGAGTTGTCGAGATCTTGAGTGATATTAGTGGGATTAGTCGAGATCTTGAGTGATATTACCGGGAGTTGTCGAGATCTTGAGTGATATTAGTGGGATTTGTCGAGATCTTGTAGGATATAGCGGAATTTGCCGAGATTTTAGGTGACATAGGGGAATTCCCTTGGGATCTTGGGCGATAAGGATTCGCCGATATCTTGATTCATACTGCGGAATTCACTGAGATCCTGGGTGCTATTAGCTGGATTCCCTTAGGATACGGGTCGATATTACGGGATTTATCGAGATCTTGAGGAATATTATAATCTTGGGCCATATTGCTGGATTCCTAGAGATCTTGGGCCATATTGCTGAATTCCTAGAGATCTTGGGCCATATTGCTGGATTCCTAGAGATCTTGGGCCATATTGCTGGATTCCTAGAGATCTTGGGCCATATTGCTGGATTCCTAGAGATCTTGGGCCATATTGCTGGATTCCTAGAGATGCGAAATCTATTGAGTTGCTGAGAGGTATCCTGGAGTATGCAGTTTTTGAGGGATTTTGCGTGATCTACGGAATTTTTATTGTCGTTGTGGGATCTACCGATAATTATTGAGTGATCTTACTGATCTTGTTCAGAGATCTTGTGTCTTGAGGGTAAACCTTACGGAAAAAGTATGTTCTGTACCGTGTTACACCATAACACTTCATCAGTGTACTTTAGTATTTCCCCATTGTACGAGCTTTGACCATTTTTAGATAGGGATGTTTTGCAGAAGAATATTGGTTATTACCCATTAAACCTCCTAATGATAAGTACTGTCCAATGTTCATTCATGCATGACATGAACAATTTTAATTAGCGAAATCATTGTACGCATATTATTAGGAAACGAAATTATGTAGGGCACTACATACTACATACACATCCACTAATGTAATGAAAAAGAATAACGCAGGAAATTAATCTCCAGTCAGAGACTGATGATCATAGTTCCGCGCAGCCAGCTCTCCCAGATAATAAATATAATTAATAATATTATCTTTTGGAAAAGGTTAAAATTCAGACTATATAGATGAAAAAATCCTCAAAATATGATCGTGGTCTCGGTTGTCTATAAACCATTTTTCTGCCTTATCCTGTGACGACTTTTGGTATAAAGTGGCGGGGGAATATAAACTTGTAGGAAAAGTCATTATTGGATTGCATATTAAAAGTAATGCTATATATTTGGGCCTTTTGTCTTTAGCAAATTCTGATTATATTGTGATTTTGCAATTTTGTTTCGATTTATTTAGTTGTTAGAATATAATTCAATCATCTATCTTTGGAGTAAAGTTTAATAACAGGGATATTCTATCTAAACCGCAAGTTTCTGCATTCCTCTGCATTCTATACTATACGATTGACCTTCAACTTTCAACCTTGTAATAGCATTTCACATTCAACAACAATAAAATTTTGAAATTATTTACCAGGCGGACAATAGAATTCAGTCATGGCAGTTGCTCATCGTGAAGATTTTCAAAAGCAGATCCAGCAGGATTGGGTAAATCTTTCAATGCTCGTCTTATAAAATAATTGACTTCAATTTCAATGCTCAAAGTTTTTAGGATTTCAATGTGCTTCAGAGAACTGATTTTTATTTTATTTCATTATGAACTACACAGGCCAATCGAGAATACATAGAAGTAATCACAGGATCCATTAAGCGAATTGCAGATTTTCTTAATTCATTTGGTAAGATCTATTAGAAATGTAGTGCCATCATTTAATTACGTAGACAATCGGTTTTTAATCAATTTATTAACTTATTATTATAATTATCAGACCATGTTGTTAGTTTTAATTATTAACCCATTGTTTTTTATATTTTAGATTTGAGTTGTCGTTCCAGACTTGCCCAGCTGAACGAACGGTTGACTTCTTTGGAAAGAAAAATAGAGTATCTGGAAGCTTGGGTCAGTTGCTGCTTGTTATTTATTTTTCTTTATTTTGTTTTTATCCGAATTTTCATTGTCATTCGCGTGAATATATTATTATTAATTAATCTTTATGATTTCATACTTTCATGCTACTATTTTATGTTTTACAGAT
Source organism: Tomocerus qinae (assembly GCA_020055645.1). Lineage (NCBI taxonomy): Eukaryota > Metazoa > Arthropoda > Collembola > Entomobryomorpha > Tomoceridae > Tomocerus > Tomocerus qinae. Next base: position 562,460 of record CM034550.1, read on the forward strand.
CAGTAAAGGTGAAGCTCTGGCCTGAAATAATGGGATTATGCAAGTTTATCTCGTTGTTTTGTAACTATTGAGCTGGGAAGTGGAAATAAGAAAATGTGGGGAGAATGAAATAAACTACATCTTCAAGGATCAATTTATTTACATTTTATAACGTTCTGATGTTAAAATACCTTTTCTATAATGTACGTAGACAACTTCTATTCTTATTGTTGCACTTCTGCACACTAATAGATAAGCAGATTACAAAATGGCCCAATTTGCCATAATAGTCCTTAAGTGATAGAGTTAACTATACTATACAGTATTCACAATCAGGCACGTATCCAGAAATTTCATCAAGAAGGGGGGGCAACAAAAAATAATGTCAAAAACAAGAAAAAGTTTTGGCCTTTTTTGGGAAATATCTTCTTTTTCTCAGATTTAGGGGGTCGCTGGGCCTCCCCGCCCCCTGCTGGATACGTGCTTGTTCACAATTATTAATGCTTTCTGTTAATATTTAAAAAAATATTTATAAATAGACATGAATTTTTACAATACACACAATCTTGATATTGTCTAAAAAATTAATGTTTAAATAATTATTTACTAGAATAGTCAATTCAGCAATTAAGATCCGCACAATTATGGAGCTGTAGAGTTGGTGGATATTAAATGGCATTAATTTATAATAAGCCTTCGAGAACATAGATTTTTCTAGAAATTATGAGATTTATTTGTCCAAAACCTGTAGTTAAATAGTGATGGGGTTGTTCTGGAAATTGAAGATTTTCTATGCCTATAACTCTGCATGGTATAAGTTAGTAATGGGCTTTGCATTTTGTTCCTAAAGCTTAAGAAATTAATTAAAGCATAAAATTATGTTTTACATTAGAATCATTATATCTGTCAGTACGCCTTAATAACGTCAGTTTTAAGTATAAGAACAAGTAGATTCAGATTATAAAATATGACAGACGTGATTAGAAAATTAGAGGGCATAGAATAGCACAATAATAATACATACACATGTATGGGTTATCATTTAAGACGCTATCATTAATACAAAGCAACTGCAGCAGCTGAACTACTTGTATTGTGTTAGTGAATAGAAGGAGGGAGGCATTAGGTGATTATAAGAGATTATTATAGCTTCTGACAGTGAATGAACTCAGCAGCTGAAATATTATCTCTCGTCTCGTCAAAATAGAGTCCAAAGGGCAGCAACGGCAACGACTGCATTGTTCACAGTTCACGCTATCCAATACTGACTTTGCCGACAGACAGCAGAGTAGAATCAGAAATCATCCGTAGAACAAGTTTTGACGTTTGTCTTGAAGAAAAGATGGCGGAAGAAAAGATTAAAAATTTAATTGTGTCGCTTTTCAATTGTGGAGCTCTCAAATTCGGAGAATTCACTCTCAAGTCTGGCGTAACAAGTCCAGTTTATTTCGATCTGCGTGTCATTATCTCTTATCCACATCTTATGGTAAGTAAATCAAGATAGTTTTCGGTATTTCGTACATAATAGTGCATAATTATAAGTTGTTTCTTGTTATTACCAATTTTTATTCTATCACTGAATATTTGTAACAATTGCTTATCTTTTAGAATATCATCAGTCAATTAGTGTGGGATGAAAAAGAAAATCACAAAATGGAGTTGGATGTCATTTGTGGGGTGCCTTATACAGCTTTGCCTGTGGCCACCTTAGTTTCAGTACAGAATAATGTGCCAATGATACTGAGAAGGTAAAATAACTATACATTCTATGGTCACTCTTATAGACTGTTTGCTGTTGTAAACAAATATTATCTATTTAAAAAATCTGATTTTAGAAAGGAGCAGAAAAACTATGGGACTGGAAAGCTGATTGAAGGAGAGTACAAAATGAATTCTCGTTGTCTGATCATAGAAGATGTGATTACTACTGGGTCGTCTATTATTGAAACAGCCAACAGTCTTCGTGAAAACGGACTCGTTGTGACACATGCTATTGTCTTCCTGGATAGAAATCAAGGGGCTGTTACCAATCTCTCCCGACATGGGATTACAGTCCATTCTCTCGTCAACATGGACACAATGCTCCAAGTCCTCGTTCAAGCAGCTCTAATTAGTGACGAAGAGAAACGGCTAGTCGACAGCTTCATAGCTTCGAATAAACTATTTGATCCCAAAATTGACCAAGTGTTTCAAGAACGCATTGAAAAACTGAAAAGCGGGGATGCTAAAAATCTTTTAAAGATCTGCCTGAAAAAGTCGACTAATTTGTGTCTCTCTGCCGACCTCGAAAATTGGAAAGACGTCCTCGAAATAGCGGAAGTACTAGGCCCCAAGATTTGTTTGTTGAAAACACACATCGATACTTTAAACTTTGAGAATTACTCAGAAGTTTTGGAATTTCGTACAAAGTTGCGCGGTCTAGCGGATGAATATCACTTTTTGATCATGGAGGACAGGAAATTGGCAGACATAGGAAATACCGTGACCAAACAGCTGACTGCCAAACCCTTCGAAATAGAAAAATGGGCTGATTTCGTCACTGTCCACGGAATTTCCGGACCCAGTATTTTCCAAAGTGTTAGAGACTGCAAACTCAGCGCAGTGGCAATAGCCGAATTGAGCTCCGAAGGAAATCTGATGACCAAACTCCCTAGTTATAAACTCTTGGTCCGGGAAATGAGTGACGACTGGGAGTGCGTGTCTGGATTCGTTTCCCAGTCGAATGTCGGAGGAGACAAATACTTGCAGTTTACACCGGGTGTATCTTTAGACTGTGCTGGAGATGGGAAAGGTCAGCAGTACTGCAGCATCGAAGAAGCCATCCTCACACGAAATGCTGACATAATCATAGTTGGCAGAGCCATATGCAAAGACAAGCAAACCTGGACTCGCAATGCCAACGAATTCCAAACTAAAGGCTGGGAAGCACTTTGCCAAAGTTACAAAAAGTCATTATCATCTTAACCAATTTTAAGCTGCGAATCAGAAACCTGGAAAGCATTGTTAAATTATATTCAATATTATTTAGATATGGTTTCATTCGTGTTCGATATTTTTGTAGCGGTAATTCACGACATTATATTGTTCCATATTTCTGATCATCAGGGTATGTAATATTAGTTTAAAAATGTATCCACAAGAGACTATAAGTAATTTCTACCTCTGTAAATGATCTTAAAAACTATGAATTGTCTGTTAACAATTTTTCTTATTTGCATATTCTAAATAATTTATTATATATATAAATTTATAAATTGTATAATAATATGTATACTAGTATAATATACTGAAGTAGGATGCTATTTTAAAGAAGCAGAAGGAGGCTATTATGGGTTGGCATTTGTCGTCATGTTGTGTGTAAATTTGTCATATAGTTACAAGAACCATAATGAATGATGTTGTTTATGTTATGTAGAAGCAGAGTTTGATTGACGTCACGGAGAATTGTTTAAATCGATTAAATTTAATACAGGGACAAATAACAAGTGCAAAGTTGTACGTGCTAACGACTCTGACTCACATATTGATTTAAAACCCATAATCCGTGATTTTCTTTATCTTAAAATTGCAGCAAGCCAAATATGTACTCTATGTGGACAGTATATGCATGCATGGCGTAAATAAAAGATTGGAAGTTCCACTGTATGTTTGCTACAATATTATAATAAACTATCTAATATAATTTAAAGCTGTTTATATCTATGTCGCATGCGTGTATCTATGCCATGAGAAATGCGGCTTTTTGTTAATAACAATGCATCTTTCATAAAACAATGAAGTCCAATATGAGTGAACATTAGCTTATTTCGAAACTAAACAATGATACTATAATGCCTAATCATTTTTAAATTCAGCAATAACACTGTCTAGTTAATTATAGTAACGTTCAAGGTTGAATGATTTGGATTTTAACATCCAATGCACATCTAGGCCTAAACGCATCCATTAATTGATTCTTGTGTATCACTCACAATGGAGCAAACATTAGCAAGAACAAACTTTTTGAATTCCATTCATTCATGCAGATTTTAACTGGGATTTACGATATTACGCTGGGAGAACCCCAAATTGTCAACACCTTTTTGTCCACACATTTATTATACATGGTTAGGTTAGGTTATATTATTAGAATAGGTTATAGTGTTGACAAAAAGGTGTTGACAATTTTGGGGTGTATCACGCTACATACTTAGCAATTAAACAATAAGAAAGGTTGGATTTGACCGATAAAGTACAATTTTTACCAAAAAGTCCAAAATCTTTCGCTTTTCAGGCAATTATGTGTAGCTCTAGGGCTAGTTTCGGCAAAAAAACCAATAATTTTTGTGCTTTGTGTGATTATATGTAAATAGGGCATTTTGGACTAAAATTTTACAATTTTAGATCATAGATAGACGTGATTACTGATTATATGTAAAAATGCCATGTTTAACTATTTTCGGTAAAAAAGAACCTATTGCGCATTTCGCACAAATGTTTCTAAAGCCAATTTCCCCCTCCAATTCTAAAATAAATAGAGTACTACATAGGGTCCCATTTTCCCTTAGTCAAATTATACCACTTTTGGTGGTAAAGTCAATATTCAATTTTGATTTTCTTTTGATTTGGCAGTATATCACTGGCATAATATCACTTTCATATCAAGGTATTTGTGCAACCTCCACCTTACTTCAACCGTAATTTTAATACGGGATGCAAGATGATAAACAAACCCAATCAGTAGAGTAACACATAATAATTTGCGCTTTTCCTCCCCGTATAGTAAAAATTAGTTAAGTCTAGTTCAACCGCAAAGAAAAGGTATAGGTAAAACGCAGAACACTGATTGGTAACCTCAATTTGTGATAGTTGATAAAATAGAGCACAAAATTCTACAGGAGCCATCGTGGCCCAATTTCTTTTAGCTTTCCATAGAGCAGCTCAGAGAGCGAGACGAGTTTGTCAAATTCCCATGCATTTCTCCCACTACAAAACCAATTTAATTTTGAAGAGTGCAGGGAATTTGGGGATAAATGGCCACAGTGCCCGCTCTGAAAATTTTTATTCCCCAGGGGGATGTGTTATCATTATTAGTGTTTTGATCATCGACGAATGCTTTAAGTAATAGTAAAGTTATATATTATTCAACTTCAACGGATATTAAATAAGTAAATAATATTATGATATAGAATGGAATAGTAAATATTAAGCACTTTGGTGGAAAGTCTTGATGAGAAGTAGTACGAATCATTTCCTCGGCTAATTGTGCCTATAACATCATGTCATGTCATGTGAGATGCAGTGCACTGGTGCAAAGAGCGCTACACCTATTCACATATAATATACATGCCATTCATTGAGCGGTGTAAGCTAGTATGTCCCATTTAATTCGATAGTATAATTTAGCTAATTGTTGAACCTAGTGTCTGTACTACTCAGTTACAAATTCTAACGTACATACAATTAGTAGAAAACTGGTATATATTTGATCTGATGGCCATGAAAAAGTAGTATGTGATTTTTCAGCCAATGCACAGTGAATAACTACGAAATGATTTACTTTTATACAAGAATGCCACTAAAATGCCCAATGCTGTCAGCAACACGTGTTTAGGCTGCTGCCGTTGGATATTCACCCGTCAAGGAAGGTTATTACCACTCTCCAACTGACCGATGGTCAAAATTGCAATTTTTCTTGTTAAATAATTAAATCATTATTTAGTGGGGACTTCTTAACCTTAACTTTGTAAAGAGTAAATAGTGTAGTGTTCCAGGTAAAATAACAAAATCAATAAATGTAATTTAATCCAAACAGACATTAAGAATGCGGTGTGTGTGCAGGAGTGTACCTAGATATAATTAGAAGACATTCAAGTGGTAGGTTGAAGGGGAAAGAGGACATGACATGGCTATGACCCTAAAGAAATTGAAAGTAGGTATGTACAGAAGGATATATCGATCGTTGTATCTTTATTAGTGTACACATGCATGACCTGACCTACTCCAACCTCTGCTTACCTACATCCACACAACTACGCGAATTGATACTATGCCCATGATATTGTCTAGTATTGGTAGTCACTACAGATAGTAATTACTAGACTCAGGCTACTCTGATTAAGGTTTCTGGCTTAAGGCTGACTCGTCGATACGCAGAACATTGACAACAACTCCCCCGTGGGGAATAAAATCTTGTCATATTTTTTAAAACGTGCACCACATATTTTAAGAGAGGGTATCGTGGCCATTTATTCCCAAAGGTCCCTGCAATTTTCAAAGTTAAATAGGTTTTGAAGTGGGAGAAATAAACGCATGGGAATTTGACAAACACGTCTCGTTCTCTGTTCTACGAAAAGCTAAAAGAAATTGGGCCCCGATGTCCCTCAGCAGAATTTTATGCTCTATCTTATCAGCTACACTAAATTGGGGTTACCAATGTTCTGCGTTTTTCATATACATTTCTTTGCGGTTACACCAGACTATGTCAATTATTACTTTTTTTCTACGGGGAGAAAGGGTGCCAATTAAAATTACGTCATTAAGACTGGTTTGTTTAGCTTATCATCAAGCCTCAAGCACCCCGTAGTAAAATTACTCATTTCTGCTCGTTGCTAAGCAACCGTAACATCAAGGCAGCCTTAAGAAGTACTGAGAAGGGATATTATATACATAGTGGCTAAAAGACATTACAAAGATAATATTATGTCAGAGATAATCTACGAGCATGCCATAGCTTTCAATTCCACCTGCTCTCAGTTTCACATGAATGCATTACCTACTCCTGCCACTGAATTACTACTCATTGCAATTTTTGTGTAACTTTATACTGCAAGCCACGATATGTTAAGGGGTGGTTAATTGTTTGGTTATAGATTGCAATTGCTTTTAAGAATAATAAAATTTACTACGTAAGCCACCACAATAAATGCACAATGCACACCCTTGAATATTTGAATCTACACCGTGGGTGGTAGAACGATCCCTCCAGTGTTTGAAAAGCCACTATGGCTGGTGGTTATAATGGTATAGTGGCTAAAATGTTAGTTGGCCAGTGCCCAAAATGGCATAGTGGTTAGCTAAAATGTTAGTTGGCCAGTGCCCAAAATGGCCTGGTGGTTGGCTAAAATATTTGTTTCCCAATGCCTACAACAGCTAAAATGTTTGTTGGCCAGTGGCTAACAAACATTTTTTCTTGAATTAATTTTTAATTCCAGAAAAAATGAATTTTTAAAATTATTGCAGTGTGTTCAAGGATTAATCGAAATTCATTTTGAATTTCAAAAATTTTTTTTAAAGTGCCTAACGGGATGGTGTTTTTTAGCTTCTAAGCCATTTTATACCATTTAAGTTAAGGCCAAGGTTGCTATATAAATTACCTCTGGGGGATAATTTTACCCAAGAGGGAGCTGGCATCCAGTTGACAATTGCCAACTCCCGCTTCGGCTAACCTCTTCCCCAAAGGGCCAATTCTATAGCAACCTTGATTTAAGACAATTATAGCCAGGTATCTGACTATGTAAAAAAGGCGGATTAAACACTTACCCTCCCCCAGTCCGTATCCCTTTCTTTACATATCAACCAAAATTCCCCTTGCAAAATCCCAATTTCCAAATTCCTACATGGGAAAACGTAGAGTTGAAAAAATGGTAAAAGGATTAGGAATATCTATCGAATCTGAGTCGAATCGAATCTCAGTTTCCATTGTCAAAACATAAATAAAAATAAAATAACATTGAAAATAATTTTTCTCATGTGATTTATCTACTTCAATTAGTTTGGTATTTTGTGAGTTTAAACTGTTTTTCGGGCCTTCACATTCGATAGAAAAACAAGATTTCAAATATGTAAACTTTGTTATTCTACTCTTGGCGTTGAATATGCGAGGGAGAGGGATAAACCCACCCTTAATACTGCAATACAATTCTACTATAGCATACTATATTATTAATGTATCCTGCAGTTGTAATCAGTTCAGTATGTTATTGTAGTTGTGAGTGTTTGAGAAAAAAGTCATTCCACATCGTGGTAAATATGTCACACACATGTTACACATAAATAGTTATACAAGTAAACAGTTTATTGTACAGTAGGTTTGCATTAAATTAGAGGTTGAGGGAAGTGATGAGGAGACGTGGAAGAATTGGCCATGCATTGCTTGGCCAAAGAAGATTTAAGTATTTCCACCTCCCTAAATGCAATTCCCTTCTCCTCGCTTGTCCTCAACATCCTTTACCTACATCTCAATGAACCCTAAATAGAATCCTTAAATTGCCCAACTTCTTTCCAAATGGACACAATCCACTTTTCAGCACAAGCGAGAACACCTCTGCATTTTTATACCTCCACTCTACTCTTCAATTAGGTAATCATTCTACATAGTAACTTTTAGTTTCACCTATTTCATGGTTGCATAAAATTGTTCAGTTTTAAATAGATATTTTAAGTCTTTTATTGTATGTCGGTTGTTTACATTTACATTCCATTCAATAATGGGTACGAAAAGCATTTAGCTAGCAAAACTAAATAGTTGAAGTATCCATACAAGGGTTTATGAATTTATTTTAGTCAGAAGTGTATTTGCATTGTGCTATTTTAGTTTTAACAGAGGTGTTTGTGTCTAGGTTTCCTTCTGGGCTGGTGGGTGTCCAACTAAAAACGAAGATGATATTTAACGTGATAGTGCTCTCCCTTGTCCTTTCATGGAGTGTGGAAGGAGCCGTTGTCTCATCCGATTCCAGTACTAGTGAGTCCATTAGTCCATATTATTCATTGTAATCAATTAATTGGTTCACCTGTAAGAATACGTTTTGACAGATTCCAGAATAGAAGAGTACATGTTAAAGACACTGGAAAAGTTCCGTGGGGAATTGGGTGGTGGAAAACAAGTTTTGGGGTATCCATCTCTAGACCCGATGCAATTGAGCACATTCAACTATTCCTTGACGAATAGTCCCATTGGATTTAGAATCGACATCCGTTTCAACGTAATTTTAATCTGTGCATGAATACTTGATTAAAATGGAAATATGTAATATATATTTAATTGTGCATACCCACTCCTTTTCAGAATGGAAGTTTGTCTGGACTGTCCAACAATGAAGTGTCTGCAGTCACTTGGGATAGCGCCAGCAGTACATTTAAAACTAAAATGGTCTTCCCAACTGTTCAGGTTCATTTTTGTTATTTAAATGCATTTTCTGATTTGAATTTCTAAAATTCTTCGTTTTGGACACATCCGATTGATACTTATTTTCTGGCATTTGTCATTTTGATCATTTAGATTGGGAAAATGAGTTATATAAATATATAAGGGCTATGCAAGGCAATTAAGGGTTAACATTTTGTGTAACTGAGTTTTATGAGATGTAAATGAATATTATATAGATGAAGGCGACTTACGAGATGGATGGGAATATGTTCAGTTTCTTCCCCCTCGTCGGATCCGGCACTTCCATCATCTTGGCTTCAAATACTTATGCAACAGCCGAGGCCACACTCAAAGTACGTTGTCTTTTCTGCAGTACTTAGTATTTATTTCTCTGCCGCTATCGGACAAGTGCCCAAACTTTGCTTTGCCATTTATATAGATTTTGGTGTAAGTTATATTTGTAATATTACATTTAATGTTAGCGAAAGGAAAAGAGTCAAGCCAAGTGTGTATTAATATTTCCAGAAATCTGGTAATTCATTGTCCACCGAGGATCTGAAGTTGACATTTAACGAGCCTCGCGTCAAGTCGACGTTCACTGACAGTGTCCGCAGAGGTAAAGCCTAATCAAAGTTGTATTTACTATGAGGATTCAAAAGTCTAAACATGTCCCATTACCCCACAGGACAATTTAGCGGGATTGCCAGTGAACTTCTGAATGCGATGGGCCCTCAAATATTCAACAACATTTTGAAGCCCATCATTGCAGACTCCATGACGGAACAGCTTCAGGTAAGTTCATGATTCACATGCATGTATGAATATGTCCTCAAGGCCGTTAATTGTGATGTCATTTACAGGCCTACATTAACCGAGACTTGTCTTCTTTTGACGGCAGTGAACTATTATCTGATCCAATCAAAACATCCGTCTGAAAAGATATAGTAATTACAGTTTAGTATTTACCTACAAGTTTTAGTTTAAATAGGTATATGCAAGGAAGAGTTAAGTTAATGTAAGTACCTGCATGTAGAGTTATTTGTAGCTAGGTATTTCAAATTGCAAGTTTCACAAGTTCCTATATATATAGCAGTAAATAGTGTAAATCATACAAGTAGTAGCTCGATAATGTTTTTACATGTGGAATTAATTATTTGCTTCATGTATAAGTCGTGTGTAGCATACACATTTTATTAATAAGTAATTACAAACGCCAGCATTTAAGTGAATGGCATGCATGATAAGGATATCATTTACATGCGTACGAATACGAATTGTGTTTATTTATGTACTCTTATCTCGTAAACTTAAATTAAGTACTCTGCGTTGTGCGTACGTGGAGATAACGATAGTCTAAAGTCTAAAAGTGGATATAATTATTATGCAACTGCATTCAGGCATAATTTACGATTATATATAACGTTTGCCTTATAATTATCCTATGTGTGTATATATATTAATAGTATTATAAAGAAGTGTATCGTGTTTATAAAATCATTTTTAAACAACTATTAAACAACACTTATTAACAAGTTTGCATATAATTTGCATTAATTGTAGCAATTAAATTAAACATTAATTATTTATAGCTCTAGTATTTAATTACCTCTTACCAGAAACATGCAATGTAGTAATATTAAACGTTCAATCCAAATTTACATAACAGATAACACGGAAAAGATGGTTAAATCAATCACATTAAAGGTTTGGAAAGAGCAGGAGAGGAGACAGAGATAGTAAGGACACATTAATGAATCAAAAGTGGACATCTTCGATCTTGGTAGCCGGAGGTAGACTGTACACATCAATCTTGAGAATGGCTTTACCGCGCTCGCTCATCGTCGCATGGATTTTGTAGTCCCTGTTTTCAATGAATACGGACCCCCCACTGGCCTAAATCACCAAATAAAGTCATCACCTCTATAATAGAAATGCTAGGGAAATGAGTTGGAAACTGTTTGGAGGAAGACAACAATACAAATACAATATTATGTATGTAGTATCACTTGTGATCGTATTTTCTCCATTCCATCGTAGAAGCCTTCGTCGTAGTACATCTTGTCAAAGAGAGCACCGCTGCTGAGCTCGTAGTTTTCAACTGTCTCGTTATTCAAAAATGCCATCCCGAAATAATTGAAAATTTGTAGCTGGTTGTAGGGAACTGCGAACATGACGGCGAATCTCAACGGAGAGTCTCCGAACTGGTAGGACAGCACCCCCACCACTCCCATATTCGTGTCTCTACATAATTACATACATATATGTGATAGACTAGGAGGATATAATTGAGAGATAGCTGCTGTGGTCACAATTACACGACAATTAGTGAACGGTAGATATTATAGCTAGAGAGATGTTACTAGCACCATCAATTAAAAGTAGTTTAATTAGCTTACCTTTGAAATATTATTAAGATCAGACATCTTTAAATATGCTGCAATAAAAGCGAAACTTTTGAATGGGACGTCCGATCTTAATAATATTTCAAATCCAGGCTAATTAAAATAGTTTTAATCAATAGTGCTAGTATCATTTCTCTAGCTATTACCGTTTAGTGATTGTAATTATGACCATAGATATCCCTACTCAGCCTAGTCTGAGAGAGCCAATATATCCCTCCCAGTCTGCCACATGTAGATATACCATGCACTAATCACATTTTGACCAGTCGTTTAGCTGGGTGTTCACAGATATAATTAGCTGATTGAATGAATACCCACCTCTTTTTTGAGAATGAGCAGGCCTCCTTACTTCTGGGTTGGATAACGGGTTGCATGTGATAATAGGGACATCCTGTGAAACAATACCACTTCGGATCCGACAAAGGAGTGTTCAGATGATTGGCTATCAAAGATAAATCTTTAGATAATATTACCAAAATTACCATACAATGATATATCAATATTGTGTGGTAATAGTACTATCCGATCATAATCGAGAGAAAATTGTCACATCATACACTGGAAATAATATTTCGAAATAGGAGAGATTGAGACTTACATATTTGGATGGTGCAGGTTCTGTTGCTGCGAATGCTGTTGGAGAGCAACTCGACGGATCTTCCTGAGAGAGAGCTGCCTGGATAAACGGTGCCCACGAAGCTGGACATGACGACACACTTGTGGGAAGACCTTCTTCTGCTGAACAACTTCCGTTTCTCTCCCAACCATGTGGAGCTCATTAACAACCTGATTAATTGATCGATTAATTGGGTTTAATTAGCACTACAAACATGTCCTTCAAACACCCGAGTGCATCTGCCAAACCAGCGAGACTGTCTTTTGTCACTAGAAGAAACTCAACAAGAAATAAGCTAATCACGATTACAGAGTAATCGAATCTGTGCAAAGACAAGCAATAATTAACTGCGTAGGGAAAAGATGTACGGCTAATCGACTCTATACAGTCAGAGGACAATTATTATTGATAATGGATTCGTCGATTTTCTCCTTACTAACTGAGCCCCCCCCCCCTCCCTCCTCCGTCAGCCACCTTACATGCTTACATCACTCTTTGCTTTGCAGATTTTATGCTCTCAAACCCATTTGAGCTGGCTTTTTTATCACAGGCTACTACGACTAATTAGTATGTAGTAATTAACCACTCAGTGCTATCATCGTCGGTATATTGTTGTTGCATCATTGTAAGACTTCGGAAATGTATTTATTCATCTTCCCCATATAGTACATTATTACAATATATAAGAAAATAATAATTTGTTATAAATCAAGTTATATATAAATTGTGGCTAGTGAAAACTCTGCGTTTAAAGATTGTGTAACAGGTTTATGCATAACATATAAAAGATACAAGACATGCTTATATCACTTATTCAATGTTCATGACAATGTTTACAGAAAATACATTTCCGACCTCTTGTCTTATTTTATATAACGTTGGACAAGTACCTATGTATTTACATAGAAATATGCAAGTCATGTATAGTCTGTGTAGTAGTATACCTGTTGACTGGTTAATATTATTGTTTCATCACTAATGAGTTAAATTATCATAAGTATGCAAATGAATCAGTGAAATATATACATACTTAATGTTTGACATTTGTTTGCTAACTTCGTAGCTCTATTAGATTATGCACAAAGAAAGGATGAAGAGGACTATTAGTATTCAAGAGCAGATTCACTCACTCACTCTCCTACTTCAAAAGGACAGCCAGACCGAGAGTCAACACCGCAACATTAAATCTGATTTAAATAAATACACATTTTATGCATACTTGCAAATACTAAACGATATTTTTTATAACTATATTATGTTGACATTACATTACAGGGTAGCCGAATTGATTAGCTCAAATAACTTTTGAACCGCTGGCTTAATTTCGAAAAGGTATGCCTAGTCGAAACAGAAACAATTAATGCCAATCAGAAGAGTTGACGCTGCTGTTAGCAATTAAGCATATCATAGAATAGAGTAGCCAAGAAGCAGCTGAGGAATTGTTCGTTCACTCACCGTAAAGTGGGAAAAAGAAATCTTTCACAGTCCTCAGAATCTATTCTAGGTATTTTATATGAATTTTGACCCAGCTATTCTCACATTACATTTGGTGGGATTTAAAACTCGAAAATCTGCCTTCTCTTTGACTGCCACTTGTATACACAGAAAGTAGTCCACTAAAAATGCTTTTTCTTTCAGACGCATTATTGAGAGGTAGCCGTCGAGTAGTTGTTGACGATCAAAGTGGGACATCCAAGCTGCACATCTTTTACCCATGACTCCTAAAAAAGGCTTGTCAACAAGAAAAAGACATTGATGTATGACCTTTACTTTAGTAGATGTGGCATGGCATAGATGACAGCTGGGAGCTAGAGGTCAAGGTCTCTTGCTGGTAAAAGTACTTGTAGACGAAGTAGAGATAGTCAAATCCCATTTTAGAGTCAAAGAAATGAATTACTTTATAAATCAATCACAAATAAAGAGTTCTTGTAGACTGGAGATTTAACTTGCTAATATGGTGATAAATGATTAATTAAAGCAAGATCATGCTCCTATTTGTCCAGAATTACCATTCCAGGTATACCGAGGAATGCTAAATAGAAGACACACTGATTATTCTATCTCACATGCTCCTATCACTAATGAGTACTTAGATGATGGTATATAAAGTACGTTCTAATTGTTATTACAACTTCCGTCCTCCATCGCTATTCAAGTTCATGGTAATAAATTTACGCCACGACATTTTCTTGTTAATTGACATATCTTCAATGCTAAATAGTATTACGTACTTGTATGCTATGTGTGTATATACTGTGTGTACACTTACCAAATCTAAGGAGTAATGTCATCCTATATATGCAGCGATAATTTAACATAGGCAGATTTATTCAGCGTTAATCAAAATCATTACAGCCAGTTCTAAACTGGAATTCGTCAGAAGGAAACTATTTTGCAAAAGGCAATACTAATACTTGTGTCCTTCAAATAGAATGGGTCTCCTATTAACCTGCATATTGGCTTTTGTAATGTAGAAATATAAAACAATGAATGTAGTATAAAAGAATCTATGTTTAATTATTTAACGTCTCTCACATATTATATTTTTACGTGTCTCCAGTTGTTGATGTGAGTGACAGGAGTCAAGTTAGTTGAACCGAGAATGGAAACAAAAGAGCCAAAAGAGTCTACATCAACTCCTTTAAAAACCGTTATAAATGGCTCGTTTTAAAATGCTATTTAAAAGTTTAGTTCGAGACATCCCGGTATGTTCTTAGAGCAGAGTTGCGACCCGCCCGCCCCATCCTTAAATTAGGTGAATAAGCCCCACCCTATGCTGCATTTTAGTCCGACCTTTTATGTATTCGCTACTGAGATTGGAACAGCAGACGTCAGCCTGACAAGCGGCTGTTTAGATTAGACCATACGAATAGGGTTCGTCACTGGCTCATATGCATTGTTTCTGCCAAGTTTGGTCGATTTCCGTGTTTTCATTCAAGAGTTAGTGTTGGCGGACGGACGGACGTATGTACGTACGTATACGGACAGACTGTGCGATTCTATAAGCTGCCTTAGTCACCCGAGCTCGAGCTAAAAAGGGTTCTAAACGACAATCGCTAATACCCTGGGGACAGAAATTATTTGATATAGGAAAATAAAAAACCCGAGGTGTTCAAAAAACATTGCCAAGTACTTTTTTATGTCCGCTTTAGGGAAGTCAAATAACATCTTTGGTCAAAAAAATTGATTTTTCTGTACTTCAGGGGCTATGTATAGAAAAACACCCCCAAATCGGAATATGAAATAGCACCGAAACTACTTAACCGATTTGGATGAAACTTGGGCCACATGTCGACCATTAGCATATCTCCAGATATTTTTTGAATTTGTTAAAAATTCGCATTTCTTCCCTTTCAAAATTACGAAATAAATTTTGAAATAGACAGTTTTTCACACAAGGAATTTTTTTATCAAAATTCTAATGGATTGAAACTAAAGCTCGTTATAAATTATCAATTAGCATTTTTAGTGTGTTGATTAAGTAAGTTAGGATGTAGGTTTCGGCTAAAATTAACAACCTAGGCTGTTTTTCGAAATTTGGAACTTTTTTCATGGTCATCAAAGGAACTGGAGGACGAATTAGCTTTCAGCCAGCCTAGGCGCAAGTCATATGCATTGTCCTCCACTATTCCAAATGTCTACTGTATTTCGAACGTATCGAAGGGAAATGAAAAATAGTTGTCTGATCATAATTTTCATAATTTATTATATTTGTGATTAGGTGCACGCGCCGAACAACATATTTTAGTGACAGGATCTTTCTCCCGTCGCCCGAGAATGCAAAACGTCATTTAATTGTAAATATTTTATTATTTTTTATTATTAAACTCCTTCGTCATTACAAAACCCTTCTTCGGTCGTTCGTTTCTTCTTTATTGGGCTGTCCTTCATCTCATTTGTAGTATTCTCTGATTTCCGCAGACGCACACGCCAGTCCAGGGCGTTGTACAAAACCTCCGCTTCACTCCCAGTCGCCTGTCAAACAAATAAGTGATAAAAGTAGAGTCATCAGTTATACTTCCACTAAGGAGGTGTTAGGACTGGTGCTTTCCCACTTTCTGCGTTTATATTCCCACGGAGCCTCCCACTCCCAAATTTCCTTCAATACTCCCATAAAAGACGAAAGGAAAAAAGAAGCATTTTATTAATTACATTTGGACACCATTTCCAAATAAATATTTCGAGCCATATAAAATTGATTGATTACTTCTAGTCCCATTAGCTGATTATTTTTGGAACACATTAATTTGTTTGATCTGCTGGGGCCATCGAAATATTAATTGATTCGGCAAGTGAAACGCCAATTGCCTATTTTTAGGCAAATGAAAGTGAAAGGCTAACTATCTACTATTTTGAGACAATGAAATGCTAATTGTCTGTTTTTTGTCTAGAACCTATAACATTGCCTAGCAAATGGGTATAGTAAATATGCCTCCCTTAATTTTCACCTTCCCTCATTGTCGGCCATACTATACCCATTTGCTATACGATACTATACCCATTTGCTAGGCAAAGGCAATAGGTATAGGTTCTAGACAAGTCTGTTTTGGGCCAATGGGATGGGATGTTAATTTTTTATTTCGGGACAATGAAATGCCAAAATTGTCGATCCTTAGGCCATTTAAATACTAAGGGCAGTATGCATAATGACAGGTAAGAGTAACGTAACCCTTTACCCCGAGTCCAAAATGTGACCCCGGTGGACGACCATGGTCAGTTGCCAATAGTTACTTTATTGCAATTATTAGTTATTGCAATACAAAAAAGTTAACCCTAGGTTGCACTAAGGTCAAGATGAAGACTATTTTGTGACTCCGGGTTAGGAGTAACCTCTGACTCGCCATTATGCATACTGCCATAATTGTCTACTTTTGGCTACATTTGTTTGTTTGGGCTACATGTATAGTTTAGGGCAAATAATGCTCATTTTCGAATTAAGAATGATTAGGCCCATGCCATGAGCTCCTCCAACTTGGGTGCAAAATTATTGTTATTTTGGGTAGGGCATTACTGTATATGGGGGAGTAGCCATCGGGATCAAAATACTGTGATTGAATTTATATTTGCTGAATGCAAAATCTAATTCAAAGTTTATCCATTGCTTAGATACAAATTAAGAGGTAGGTATGGTTCCTAATGACGATTGGGTTTGACTATCATATTCGCTCTAAACTTTTTTTGGGAAACTTGGATCTAGTCCGTGAATATTGGTCGTAGAAAGACGAAGTTGGTCTTTAAAAACGCAGAAAATGTCAATTTATAGCAGCTTGGGCTTAGATTTCTACCTTTAACCTTCGTTTGCAAGTTATTGCAATTTTAATTAGTATCTCGTAACCAGAGGTAAAAATTGGGAATCTAAGTCCAAGCTGCTATAAATTGACATTTTCTGCGTTTTTAGAGACCAACTTCGTCTTTCTACGACCAATATTCTCGGACTAGATCCAAGTTTCCCAAAAAAAATCGTCACTTTTATGCCCTATTCATTTTGCTGTATTGTCATAGAGTAAATTTCTATGGCTCTGTGTATTTTAAATCGTAGCCATAGATACTTCCCCATTACCTGCCCCTCATTGAATTTTTGAACCACCCCTGAACCTTAAAAACAAATAAAAAACGAAATTCGCGTTTCAGATAACCAACAAAGAATTGGCACGGGTCTAATTTTAATTCCATCTACAGTAGTAACCCAACAATAAATTATTGAAAAATACTATATGTAACTTCACAATATTCAAACCGCCATAAAACAATGTCCCCCACTGGGTGGGGCAAAATAAAAATATGGTGATTGATGACCAGTGTTCCGTGACCGGCCATTTTAACCAGCCAGCCGGCCGGCTAAAATGGCTAGCCGGCTGGCCAAAATGCTTGTTAGCCGGCTAAAATCGAACTATAGGGTTCGGAGACCGGCCATTTTAGCCGGCCGGCTGGCTGGCTAATATGACTAGCCGGCTGGTCAAAAAGCTTTTTAGCCGGCTAAAATTGAACACTGTAAAGAGATTCATTAGTCACTACCAGATGGTAGTTTCTAAAATGGGGTTTTAAAAAATCAGAAAAATTTTCAAAATGGATGAAACCATTTCCAATCAACTCAGCTCGTTGAGAGGAGTCGAATGGTGGTCCATATGACTAACTGTCGTCATAGTTGATCAAAATAACAACTCTTTCTCTTACTATGCATTCATTCTTCTTTCTCATCTCTTTCATTTACACATTCTACAAAAAAATGTAAACTAAATGTATAGCATGAAAGAGGCTAATGTATAGGATACATATTCGACCCATCTCAACAAACTGAATCGGTTTGAGTCATTTTGGGGAATGTGGCATTTCTAGATAAAAATTTATCCAGGTTTATGTGGGTTAGACTTAGGTTAGATTAGCATTACGGATGTCATAGTAAGTGTCCCTTCCATATTTAGGATATATTGTATTTCCGGTGCTCTTTTATTGCTTTTTGTAAAGTAAACACTTTTTTGAACATAATTTCATGTATCTTGGGAAATCATATTCAACCACTTTATTTCCAACTTTGACATATTGGTGTGTCAAGGCCTTTTTGGCAATATCTTTCCAACCAGCGAACATATACAACAAAGAATTTGCTAGCTCCATGAGTTCGTTCCGTAAGCCCTCAGAGGTCACTAACATTGTTTTAAAGCGGTTTGAATTTTGTGATATAGTTGCATATAGTATTTTTCAATAATTTATTGTTGGGTTACTAGTTGTTGTGGCACCATGGGTCATATATCAGAAAATATAGGTCATGTGGGTCATCAATTGCCATGCTTTTATTATTTTATTTTGCCCCACCAAGTGGGGAACATTGTTTTAAAGCGATTTGAATATAATGGGTATGGTATAACAGTTATAGTTAATCTGGGTTAAACCTTATATTTTTTGATTTACTTTAATTTCAATGTATGTTTAAATAGCAGGGCTTCCAACGTTTGCCGATTGTCATTGTTTTTATAGTGTAATGCATTAATGGTTTGATCTGAAATCGATCCCAACTCTAAATTGGGATGGCTGGAAGAAAAAGGTCTGGGACTTTACCCTAGTGGTAAAATCCCAGTCCTTACCATGTTTACCAACAAAAACATTTAAATTCGGAAAATATGATTCTGGGAAAAATGAACAATTAGCAAATATGAGATTTAAAAAAGGAAAGACAATGACGAGCAATTAAATTAGGGCCTCTTTTGGAAATTGTGTTTGGAAGTGTGAAATATATTTCTCATATTTCAAATAATCAAAAGATAAAAGAAATCAAAATCTTCAAATTGAATTTTTGCTGTTTAAAGAAATATTTTTCGAAATCGGACTTTTACGTCTATCATTAAAGTCTTGATAGGTTCTAAAGTTAAAACCTCCATAACTTCAGTACATTTCGGGGAATCATATTCGTTTGAGTTCCCAACACCCCCTTAAGATTTTGCATTATGGTTAACGGTTAATGCGTAGAGTTACCATGATGAGAAAGACTCTGAGAACGCCATTGTCCATGGCGGTGATCCTGACACTTTTATCACTAGCTCTCTCTACAGTCATATCTGACCAAACTTTAGTGTTGAGCATGACACGAAGAGAGCCTTGAGTACGAATGATCAGCCGCGACTGCAACTCGTCGTTCTCCTCCACACGGTCATTCAGACGCAACTGTCCCCGCCCCCGCTCGATCCAACTACTCGTCGTTGCATTAAATGCAAATAATCGACAGCTGATCTGTATCAAGTTAATAAACAAAATATTAGTAAAGAAATATTAAACATCCTCCGGTAGTCAATTTATAATATGTAGCCAGGCATCCCGAATTTGAGGGAGCCATAAGCCAATGAAGCGGAGGACGAAGAAGAGAAAATTAGGGATGCCTGTTGTAAATGTAAGCACCTGAATAACATTAGATTCGTCTTCTTCTCCAGTCACGACAGGAGTGTCATCGAATTTTCTTTTCCGGTCTGAAGCCTCTTGGCTAAACAGTTCATCCCCGTTACTACCGGAAGATTCAGGTGCTTGGCTGACGGTTGTAGTAGGGTTAGAGCTTGTTGCTGCCATAGGCGACGCTTCCGTAGAGTCTGACTCTGGCTTTGAGTTCTATCGCATTAATATACATAAATAAATTGATGACCGTTAAGGGGTAGTTGCAAGTGCGCACACCACTGACTTCTTGCATTGCGGATAGTACTTAGCTAGCGTCTCGTCCAGTGTGAATTGAACGTTATAGTTTTTAACATCCAGAATTTAAAATTGTCTGGAATTTTCAATTTTTAACGTCTGTAATTTAAAATTGTTTGGAGTTTTCAATTTTTAATGTCTGGAATTTAAAATTGTTTAGAGGTTTCAATTTTTAACGTTGGGGTTGGCAGTTTTTAAGTCTTGGAATGAGGAAATTAGGATTTCATATTCATATGCAAATTGGTGGCTATGGCAATAACTGGAATTCGTAGATACCTTTATCGACGAGACCAGTGTGAATCGAACGTTATAGGGTGAAGACAAGGCTAGTAGAAGTAAAATAGGTTTGGAATTCCCAGGCACTTCTGAATTTTTGTGTATGTAAACCGATTTATGACGTCACACGGCGACATTTCCTATACATTTCCATGGGGCAGAAAAATTTTTTTGACAAAATTTTTTAAAATTTTTGACATGCACTTTCACCATGGGGATGCCCCATGCAAATGTATAGGAAATTCGCCGTGTGACGTCACAAATCGAATGCATTACAAAAAAATCGAATGAAGCCTGGAATGCCGTAGGTTGGGGTGAAGACAGTAGAATTTTTTGCTCTTTTTCTGCAGCCAGTTTAGATAGGAAAACTGGGTGCAGGCCCCGGGGGCATCAGTGGATGTATCCATGACCACGGGATTTTTCACAGCAAAAAGTCAACTGAATGCACCCAAACCTCGAACTGGCTGCAGAAAGAGAGCAAAACATTCTATTGTCTTCACCCTATAACGTTCGATTCACACTGGTCTCGTCGATAAAGATATCTACGAATTCCAGTTATTGCCATAGCCACCAATTTGCATGTGAATATGAAATCCTAATTTCCTCATTCCAAGACTTAAAAACTGCCAACCCCAAATTTGGACGTTAAAAATTGAAACCTCCAAACAATTATTTTAAATTCCAGACATTAAAAATTGAAAACTCCAAACAATTTTAAATTACAGACGTTAAAAATTGAAAATTCCAAACAATTTTAATTTCTGGATGTTAAAAATTGAAAACTCCAAACAATTTTAAATTACAGACGTTAAAAATTGAAAATTCCAAACAATTTTAAATTCTGGATGTTAAAAATTGAAAACTCCAAACAATTTTAAATTCTGGACGTTAAAAATTGAAAACTCCAAAAAATTTTTTTATTGAGAGCTCACATTTGATAGAAAAATAGGATTGCAAAAATGTAAATTTTATTGCTCTATAATTCGCCGCTACTGGAATCTGGGATAAACAGTAACCCTTAAAAAAATATTTTTATATTTCCTGCTTACCGTGGTGACTCGTTCATGAAGATTGCATCCGAATACGAAGGCGTCGCCACTATTGGAGGTAGAAGGGGTGGAAGGAGGGACAGGTGGGTGGGGAGCAGGCGCTAACCCGCCGCTCTCTTTTCCGTTCTCCTCACAACTCAAAGGCACAAAAACAGGATTGACATTTTCATTCTGGACTCCAGTGGCGGCAGCGGCTTCAGAACTTTCGTCGTCTGGCTTGGTTTCCAGAACTTTGGAAGAAGGGGAGGCTGGAGGAGGAGTCGAAGCAGCTGCTGCTAGCTTGGGGGGCCTCAAAATGCACGACGAAGGAAATTGTTGGTCCAGGTTTGTAGAATTCATGAAAGGTGAGGATGTTGATGAAACGCTGTTGTTCAGAGAAGATGGGCGAATTATGAGTCGTGAGGATGTTGTGCTCGTCCAAGGGGAGGATTTCGTGTTCCAACGACTGGGGGCTATAAGTGGCTTCTCCGAAGGACCTGCTTTCGCGAACGGATTCGTTTTCTGCTGCTGAGTTGCTAAAATAAAATACATCAGCAAATAACTACTAATAATACCATCCAAATTAAATACTTCTCGGAAAGAAATTTTTGAAATATTTCTTTCCTTTAAACATAAAATATTGAAATAAATGAAAATGTACATGTTTTACAGTTATTTGTATACAATAT
The DNA here is from genome assembly GCA_020055645.1 of Tomocerus qinae. Lineage (NCBI taxonomy): Eukaryota > Metazoa > Arthropoda > Collembola > Entomobryomorpha > Tomoceridae > Tomocerus > Tomocerus qinae. Next base: position 584,752 of record CM034550.1, read on the forward strand.
TTACGTTATAACATGATTGATAATTAATTACATTGAGGAATGTTAGAGAGAGATGATCTGGAGGGCGGGAATCCGGTGGTGTTGGGAGCATAGAGCCCATTCCTGTCGCTGTCTGTCTCTTCACTGCCACTGGGGCTATCTTCCGCGTCCGCGTCGATCGGACTTCTCACCTCTGAGTGCGAAGACGATCCGGGGTCATCGTCTTCGTCCCCGCGGATCAACACCCTTGGCCTTTCATTCTCACTCAAGTCTTCTTCTGAGAATTCAAAAAAAGGTTTTCAGGAATAAATTAGAACAGATGTGCGGAGTGTTAAAAATGGAAATCATGAATGTACCTTGGAGACTGGACGACACGGTCTCACCCACGAATTCCTTGACCTCTTCGTTATTGTCACTACTCGAAATTTTGCTGTCCTGTTCTGACAACGACATTTTCATTCAGATGCTATATTCAAATTCAAATTTTCCCTCCGACACTGTATCATTCGTCCCGGGACCTCGCGGGAATCTGAGTCTGATGTTCAAATCATTCTCATGTCACTGTCACTACATGGCAAAAAATTAATGGCATGTTTTTATTCACAAAATTAATTTATTTCAATGTGAGTGGATAATAAAATCAAGAACCATAAGGGATTATGTTTCAGTCGTCCTGCACTCTACCTCGGATAATTTAAGTGTTCTAATTGGTAGTACCGCCACTAGGTGTCACTGCGTCCACTAATTTTAAAGCTAAAAAACTAGCCTACAACGCTCCAAGTCTAGTCACGTTTCTCTTTCCCTTCATTCTTCTATTAGTGGTCATTGCGTTCACAACGACCCAAACGAAGCTGCAAAATTCGTTAGTGAATCGGGTAAGAAATTGGAATTGATCCCCGTAAGGAGAACTTTGGTAAGGTAAAGTGTTGAAAAGTAAGCAAATCGTTTATTTCTATAAAAAATTGACGTATTGAGTCATACGGCGCTGTTTTATAATATACAATCGAAATATTAATTTGTCAGTAGTTTTACGAATTGTAGAGATGGGTAGATCTCGTAGTTCGTCTTCATCATCATCAGATGGACATCATACGAAAAGAAAGAAAACTACAAAATCAAGACTCAGAACAGTAGAAAAGGCTGTCTTGTCCCTAACAAAAATGGTAAAACAGCAAAGGACAAACGACCGACATCGGTCTCGATCACCTCATAGACGCAGTCGCAGCCAATCTACATCATCAGGTAAAACCAGATACAGTTCTGAAAATGAACAAAACAGTGTCAGTGGTCCTAATGGAACCAAACAGGACACGGAAAATACCGTAGTCGACAAAACTGACAACTCCGAAACAATACTGGAGATCCATCCCTCTGATGAAGAAACGGAGCGGCTATTGGGCAAAGACCCTTTAAAGTTGGACACTACAGGTCCTCCAATTAATGAAAAATTGGCATCGCGATGGAATGCAATCGCTAAATCGGGTCTTCCGAAGGAAGAAAGGGAAATTTTGGCAAAGAATAACTTGCTTCCGGGAAACGGTACGTTTGGTGCTCCTCCACTGAACCCTGAACTAAAGCAAGTGATTCGCTCCTTTGTAAAGGAAAGAGATTTTACTTATCAGCAAATTCAGAACAACATCACAGTAAGTGCTACCATAATTGGAAAAGTATTAACCGAATTGTTGCATAAAGACAACCCTATTGACAGATCAAGTCTCATATCAGACCTGAGCAACACCGGCCGCTACTTAATGGGAGTACAAAACTACCTATCCAAAATTCGTCGCAAAAATATACAGACGAATATAAAGGAAGGTGCAATGAAAGATGCCTTGGCAGAAACAGCCATATATCCTTTTCTTTTTGGCTCAGATTTGACAGAAAGAGTTAAAGCTGTAAACAGCTTGGAGAAAGTCGGTAGAGACATTGCCCGTTCTCCGGCTGCCCCTACGAAATCAACCACCAACAAGGGAAACGTTAGTTCAAAGAACTACCAAGCTAACCGAAATTCAGAAAAATCGGAAAAGAGCAATTTAAACTTGTCGCGCCCGCGTCCGTCGTCAGTGAAAATGAATCAGACACGGAGCGGGCAGAGCGGACGGAACCGTTACTACTCCCGTCGGTAAATGTAAAGGTAAGTCAACATGCTGGCCGTCTCATTCATTTTTATCAAAGTTGGAAAGCAATAGGAGCCTCAAATTCCGTTTTGCGAATTATTAAAGGATATAAATTACCCTTTTCTTCGCTTCCACAACAGGAGAAAATCCCTGTTAGTCATGAAATGAATAATACTCAAAAATCCCAGATGAATGCCGAAGTGGGGAAATTATTACAGAAAGGGGCCATTGAAATGTGCAATCCCCAGTACAATCAATTTATATCTAATGCCTTTCTCGTTCCAAAACCAGATGGAACGTGTAGATTTATTTTTAATTTAAAAACTTTAAATTCCTTTCTTACAAAACATAAGTTCAAAATGGAGAATCTGAAAACTGCATTAAGTTTAGCCAACCGAGATTGGTACTGTACATCTGTCGATCTAAAAGATGCGTATTATCTAATTCCCGTAAGGGAAGAAGATCGAAAATATTTGAGATTCATATGGGAAGAAAAATTATTTCAGTTTACTTGTCTTCCTTTCGGACTTTCAACTGCCCCAAGAGTTTTTACAAAGGTTATGAAACCAGTTGTAGCCTTCTTAAGAAATCAGGGTTGTATAATTAAACGATTAAACGAACCTGAGATGTTCGATCGTAATTATGTGAAGGAGTCCTGCACGAATACCTCGGATAATTTAAGTGTTCTAATTGGTAGTACCGCCACTAGGTGTCACTGCGTCCACTAATTTTAAAGCTAAAAAACTAGCCTACAACGCTCCAAGTCTAGTCACGTTTCTCTTTCCCTTTATTACTTCAAAGTGTTTTTTGCTTACTCCGGGTGGGAACATTTTGACAAATGCTTTGTCGAATGGGGATGGGACCGAGGTATTCGTGCAGGACTCCTTCACATAATTACGATCGAACATCTCAGGTTCGTTTAATCGTTTAATTATGTTTCAGTCGTCCTGCACTCTACCTCGGATAATTTAAGTGTTCTAATTGGTAGATGTTTAAAGATTGCAAAAAACAAAAGCTGCGAAATTAGTTGTCTATTAAATTTTATTTTAGACAATAATTAAATCTCATTAAGTCAAATTATAAATTGAGAATTATTTATGCATTGAAAATAGAGTTAGCAAAATTGCACGATTTATCTTGAGGTAGGTTATAAAATATTCCAAACACATTTGATTCTTTAGACCAACCAGCCCTCTTACGAATTTCCTCAATTGAAACCCCATTATTAAATGCCTTTGTTGTAGAAGCATGTCGACAGGAATGACTTCCAAATATCTTTGTATCGATTCCAGCTTTAGTCAGAGTAGACTTTATCCATCTGCTAATGGTTTGGCTTCCTACTTTCTTATGCGGTTTCGATATGCTTAAGAACAAACAGTCTTCCTTTTCTCTATAAAGTTGTGTACGTTTAAGGTATTCACTAATAGTTTCTACAACACACAATTCCGGTTTTGTTTTGAATTTTGGTAAAATTAACACTGGCTGGGGTTTTCCAGGTTTACTTGTTTTGATGGTGTCTGGAATATACAATTCCAATCTATCTTCAAACTTAAATATGTTATTGATCTTAATTAATGCGATAGTTTGCACTCTGTGGGATGTAGCTAATGCTATGGAAGTAACACACTTATAGGTTAAATCTTCTAGTGACAGATTTTGTAAAGGCCATAACGTTGATAAGTATTGTATTACTACTGATGGATCCCATACGCTTTCGTATTTAGGCTTCGGAGGCCGAAGTCTTGCATAGCCTTTTAAAACTCTTGTCACTATGGGGTGGCTTCCTATTGAATATTTGTCGATGTCTTTTACGACTAGCGACAATGCAGATCTAGCGGTGTTGACGCTACTATAACTTAAACCTTCTTTCATCAAACTTGAAATGAAAGATGACACGCATGTAATATTACTTTCGAAGGGGGATGTAGTATTATTTTGAGAAAATGCGACCCACTTCTTAAATACGCTTTCATATTGGTTCCATGAGGCTGTTGTTAGAGAATTCAAAAATATTTCACTGCATTCAGCAGCTAATCCACGTCGGAGGTATGCTTCCCTGACAAAATCCCTGCCATTAGTGTAAGTGAACTGGCCAGGGGATGGTACCTATCACCAAACGATAATAAATTCATATTAGGTTCAAAGAACAATGGTTTGCTTATTAGCATTTTTTGATATAGTGGGAACCAAGGCTGATTTTCCCAGTAAGGTACCACTACGATACCTTTAGCCGAATCTGTTATTATCTTCCTTAAAACCCTTAGCACCATATTAAACGGTGGGAATGCGTAGAAGAAGGAAGAGCCCCAATAAATAGTAAAAGCATCTACATTGATGGCATATGGGTCCGGCTTCCACGATACGTATGTATCGCACTTTCTATTGCTCCAGGATGCAAATAGATCTATTTCTGGATTTCCCAATTTTTTCTTTACAGCTAAAAAAGCCGAGTCGCAAAGCGACCATTCAGTTTCTGTGCTTGTAACCCTTGATTGCGCATCTGCCTCAACATTATCTGTTGTGGCTATATAAGAGGCATAAATCCACAATTTTCTAAGTTCGCAAAATTGCCAAATCTTTCTGGTAATAGAATTTAAGTGTGGATACTGAATTCCTCCCATGCGGTTAACATAGGAAATTGCTGTAGTGTTATCAACGCGGAGTAGAATAGCTTGCTCATGCAAGTTTGTGCAAAAGGATCTTATGCCATAATATACCGCCAACAACTCTAAATAGTTGATATGAAATTCCTTTTCTTCAAGTGAAAATAATCCTCCAATTTTTTGATCTTTTAATACTGCTCCCCAACCTGTCAATGATGCGTCTGTGAAAATCTCTAAATCGTAAAAATCGTTTCTTATCGGACATGGAATATTTATTGAATGTAGCCACCATCTAATGTCCTCCTTTATTACCTCCGAAAGTGTAACTTTCACTCTAAAATTGGTCGGGTCGGGTTTTAAGGCTAAGTACTTTTGTCTCTCTAGTTGTTTTGTGTATAACATACTATAAGAAACGCCTGGAGATGAAGCGATTAAATTGCCAATAAAAACTGCCAAATCTAGGGCAGACAATTTATCCTGCCTCAATTTTTCCCGACATAAGTTAGATATTTTATAACTCTTTTCTTTAGTTAGCGATACCTCCATTGTGTGGGTATTTAAAATAAACCCCAAAAACTTAATTTCCTTTTTGGGGATAAGCTGTGATTTTTCAAAGTTAACAATTAGTCCGAGACTTTCAAATAGTGATAAGATTTTTGCAATCATTGTATGACCATGAGGCATTGTTTCAGCATATGCTAGTAAGTCATCTAAGTAGATAACAATTATACAACCCTGATTTCTTAAGAAGGCTACAACTGGTTTCATAACCTTTGTAAAAACTCTTGGGGCAGTTGAAAGTCCGAAAGGAAGACAAGTAAACTGAAATAATTTTTCTTCCCATATGAATCTCAAATATTTTCGATCTTCTTCCCTTACGGGAATTAGATAATACGCATCTTTTAGATCGACAGATGTACAGTACCAATCTCGGTTGGCTAAACTTAATGCAGTTTTCAGATTCTCCATTTTGAACTTATGTTTTGTAAGAAAGGAATTTAAAGTTTTTAAATTAAAAATAAATCTACACGTTCCATCTGGTTTTGGAACGAGAAAGGCATTAGATATAAATTGATTGTACTGGGGATTGCACATTTCAATGGCCCCTTTCTGTAATAATTTCCCCACTTCGGCATTCATCTGGGATTTTTGAGTATTATTCATTTCATGACTAACAGGGATTTTCTCCTGTTGTGGAAGCGAAAAAGGGTAATTTATATCCTTTAATAATTCGCAAAACGGAATTTGAGGCTCCTATTGCTTTCCAACTTTGATAAAAATGAATGAGACGGCCAGCATGTTGACTTACCTTTACATTTACCGACGGGAGTAGTAACGGTTCCGTCCGCTCTGCCCGCTCCGTGTCTGATTCATTTTCACTGACGACGGACGCGGGCGCGACAAGTTTAAATTGCTCTTTTCCGATTTTTCTGAATTTCGGTTAGCTTGGTAGTTCTTTGAACTAACGTTTCCCTTGTTGGTGGTTGATTTCGTAGGGGCAGCCGGAGAACGGGCAATGTCTCTACCGACTTTCTCCAAGCTGTTTACAGCTTTAACTCTTTCTGTCAAATCTGAGCCAAAAAGAAAAGGATATATGGCTGTTTCTGCCAAGGCATCTTTCATTGCACCTTCCTTTATATTCGTCTGTATATTTTTGCGACGAATTTTGGATAGGTAGTTTTGTACTCCCATTAAGTAGCGGCCGGTGTTGCTCAGGTCTGATATGAGACTTGATCTGTCAATAGGGTTGTCTTTATGCAACAATTCGGTTAATACTTTTCCAATTATGGTAGCACTTACTGTGATGTTGTTCTGAATTTGCTGATAAGTAAAATCTCTTTCCTTTACAAAGGAGCGAATCACTTGCTTTAGTTCAGGGTTCAGTGGAGGAGCACCAAACGTACCGTTTCCCGGAAGCAAGTTATTCTTTGCCAAAATTTCCCTTTCTTCCTTCGGAAGACCCGATTTAGCGATTGCATTCCATCGCGATGCCAATTTTTCATTAATTGGAGGACCTGTAGTGTCCAACTTTAAAGGGTCTTTGCCCAATAGCCGCTCCGTTTCTTCATCAGAGGGATGGATCTCCAGTATTGTTTCGGAGTTGTCAGTTTTGTCGACTACGGTATTTTCCGTGTCCTGTTTGGTTCCATTAGGACCACTGACACTGTTTGTTCATTTTCAGAACTGTATCTGGTTTTACCTGATGATGTAGATTGGCTGCGACTGCGTCTATGAGGTGATCGAGACCGATGTCGGTCGTTTGTCCTTTGCTGTTTTACCATTTTTGTTAGGGACAAGACAGCCTTTTCTACTGTTCTGAGTCTTGATTTTGTAGTTTTCTTTCTTTTCGTATGATGTCCATCTGATGATGATGAAGACGAACTACGAGATCTACCCATCTCTACAATTCGTAAAACTACTGACAAATTAATATTTCGATTGTATATTATAAAACAGCGCCGTATGACTCAATACGTCAATTTTTTATAGAAATAAACGATTTGCTTACTTTTCAACACTTTACCTTACCAAAGTTCTCCTTACGGGGATCAATTCCAATTTCTTACCCGATTCACTAACGAATTTTGCAGCTTCGTTTGGGTCGTTGTGAACGCAATGACCACTAATAGAAGAATGAAGGGAAAGAGAAACGTGACTAGACTTGGAGCGTTGTAGGCTAGTTTTTTAGCTTTAAAATTAGTGGACGCAGTGACACCTAGTGGCGGTACTACCAATTAGAACACTTAAATTATCCGAGGTAGAGTGCAGGACGACTGAAACATAATTGTTATCTACTTAGATGACTTACTAGCATATGCTGAAACAATGCCTCATGGTCATACAATGATTGCAAAAATCTTATCACTATTTGAAAGTCTCGGACTAATTGTTAACTTTGAAAAATCACAGCTTATCCCCAAAAAGGAAATTAAGTTTTTGGGGTTTATTTTAAATACCCACACAATGGAGGTATCGCTAACTAAAGAAAAGAGTTATAAAATATCTAACTTATGTCGGGAAAAATTGAGGCAGGATAAATTGTCTGCCCTAGATTTGGCAGTTTTTATTGGCAATTTAATCGCTTCATCTCCAGGCGTTTCTTATAGTATGTTATACACAAAACAACTAGAGAGACAAAAGTACTTAGCCTTAAAACCCGACCCGACCAATTTTAGAGTGAAAGTTACACTTTCGGAGGTAATAAAGGAGGACATTAGATGGTGGCTACATTCAATAAATATTCCATGTCCGATAAGAAACGATTTTTACGATTTAGAGATTTTCACAGACGCATCATTGACAGGTTGGGGAGCAGTATTAAAAGATCAAAAAATTGGAGGATTATTTTCACTTGAAGAAAAGGAATTTCATATCAACTATTTAGAGTTGTTGGCGGTATATTATGGCATAAGATCCTTTTGCACAAACTTGCATGAGCAAGCTATTCTACTCCGCGTTGATAACACTACAGCAATTTCCTATGTTAACCGCATGGGAGGAATTCAGTATCCACACTTAAATTCTATTACCAGAAAGATTTGGCAATTTTGCGAACTTAGAAAATTGTGGATTTATGCCTCTTATATAGCCACAACAGATAATGTTGAGGCAGATGCGCAATCAAGGGTTACAAGCACAGAAACTGAATGGTCGCTTTGCGACTCGGCTTTTTAGCTGTAAAGAAAAAATTGGGAAATCCAGAAATAGATCTATTTGCATCCTGGAGCAATAGAAAGTGCGATACATACGTATCGTGGAAGCCGGACCCATATGCCATCAATGTAGATGCTTTTACTATTTATTGGGGCTCTTCCTTCTTCTACGCATTCCCACCGTTTAATATGGTGCTAAGGGTTTTAAGGAAGATAATAACAGATTCGGCTAAAGGTATCGTAGTGGTACCTTACTGGGAAAATCAGCCTTGGTTCCCACTATATCAAAAAATGCTAATAAGCAAACCATTGTTCTTTGAACCTAATATGAATTTATTATCGTTTGGTGATAGGTACCATCCCCTGGCCAGTTCACTTACACTAATGGCAGGGATTTTGTCAGGGAAGCATACCTCCGACGTGGATTAGCTGCTGAATGCAGTGAAATATTTTGAATTCTCTAACACCAGCCTCATGGAACCAATATGAAAGCGTATTTAAGAAGTGGGTCGCATTTTCTCAAAATAATACTACATCCCCTTCGAAAGTAATATTACATGCGTGTCATCTTTCATTTCAAGTTTGATGAAAGAAGGTTTAAGTTATAGTAGCGTCAACACCGCTAGATCTGCATTGTCGCTAGTCGTAAAAGACATCGACAAATATTCAATAGGAAGCCACCCCATAGTGACAAGAGTTTTAAAAGGCTATGCAAGACTTCGGCCTCCGAAGCCTAAATACGAAAGCGTATGGGATCCATCAGTAGTAATACAATACTTATCAACGTTATGGCCTTTACAAAATCTGTCACTAGAAGATTTAACCTATAAGTGTGTTACTTCCATAGCATTAGCTACATCCCACAGAGTGCAAACTATCGCATTAATTAAGATCAATAACATATTTAAGTTTGAAGATAGATTGGAATTGTATATTCCAGACACCATCAAAACAAGTAAACCTGGAAAACCCCAGCCAGTGTTAATTTTACCAAAATTCAAAACAAAACCGGAATTGTGTGTTGTAGAAACTATTAGTGAATACCTTAAACGTACACAACTTTATAGAGAAAAGGAAGACTGTTTGTTCTTAAGCATATCGAAACCGCATAAGAAAGTAGGAAGCCAAACCATTAGCAGATGGATAAAGTCTACTCTGACTAAAGCTGGAATCGATACAAAGATATTTGGAAGTCATTCCTGTCGACATGCTTCTACAACAAAGGCATTTAATAATGGGGTTTCAATTGAGGAAATTCGTAAGAGGGCTGGTTGGTCTAAAGAATCAAATGTGTTTGGAATATTTTATAACCTACCTCAAGATAAATCGTGCAATTTTGCTAACTCTATTTTCAATGCATAAATAATTCTCAATTTATAATTTGACTTAATGAGATTTAATTATTGTCTAAAATAAAATTTAATAGACAACTAATTTCGCAGCTTTTGTTTTTTGCAATCTTTAAACATCTACCAATTAGAACACTTAAATTATCCGAGGTAGAGTGCAGGACGACTGAAACATAATTAAACGATTAAACGAACCTGAGATGTTCGATCGTAATTATGTGAAGGAGTCCTGCACAATACCTCGGTCCCATCCCCATTCGACAAAGCATTTGTCAAAATGTTCCCACCCGGAGTAAGCAAAAAACACTTTGAAGTAATAAAGGGAAAGAGAAACGTGACTAGACTTGGAGCGTTGTAGGCTAGTTTTTTAGCTTTAAAATTAGTGGACGCAGTGACACCTAGTGGCGGTACTACCAATTAGAACACTTAAATTATCCGAGGTATTCGTGCAGGACTCCTTCACATAATTACGATCGAACATCTCAGGTTCGTTTAATCGTTTAATTATAAAGCAAATGTATACGGGGACAGGATGATGACCTATTTGTTCGTCATAAACCATGTATTATGTACGTTTGTTGACACGATGATTGTAAAGTGTTACGTAATAAAAAACGAAGGTTTTGTAATGACAAAGGAGTTTAATGATAAAAAATAATAATCTGCGTTATTGCGTATATTAACAATTATAAGCTGTTCTGCATTTCCGCTACTTAAAACCCTTCGACGGGACTCCAAAGTCTGACGATGCTGTCCCCTCCCGCTAAAGCCATCGTGTTGTTCAACGCGTGCACCTAATCAAACCACATATAATAAATAATTATAATCATTCCCATTTGAAACATGAAAACCCAGTCAAGCACGGCAATAAAAGATATGAAAGGTAGGGAACAATTGAAATACTTTTCCGATAAATTATAGGCAAAGAGACATACTTACCGACAATATTAAATAATTGCAAAAAATAGGTAAATATTTAATAAACACTGTTCACTACTAATATGTACATAGAAACGGCAGTTATTTCTTGGTTCACAATTAATTTTAATTTATTAAAAAAGAAAATCTCAAGTAAATGCTAAGGAGAGTGATGTGATGTTACTCACCGCAGGTAATTCGGCATCTACAGAAATGGAACGAATTTCTTTGAGACCATTGGAAGGTTCGAAGATCTTCAAGAGTCCGTCTCTGGAACATGTGAAGACACTACCGAGACTGTGGAAGACTCCCTGCACCGTTCGCTTGTGGCCCACTTGGTAACTCTGCACCACTTCAAAATTCTCCGAGTCAATTAAATGTAAATGTCCGCATTTATCGCCAACATAAAAGAGTCCCACTGGGTCTTCTTTTCGAAATGACAAACATGTCGGGTAGTTCTGTAGCTAAATGTACCACAACAAAGTGTTAATTAAAACCAGTTCAAAAGTGGTGTTAGCGGCTATTTAAATACTTACTCGGAGTTCTTTTCGGACAGTTCTTGTTCGTAGGTCATAGAGAATGATTTTCCCATCTTCTCCACACGTGACAACACGGTTTTGGTCCATTCCTAGCGCCAGGACTGGTTTCTTGTGCGCGGTATACCAAGTGACTGGTTCGTAGCCCTTCCGAGGGTCGAAAAATAATACTTTCTTATCGAAGGTCCCACATGCCACGAGGTCATCCTGAGTGGCCAGACAAAGGCACGCCACACGAGTACTAATGGATACACACAAATTAACATCGCGAATATCATCCTTAAATTAAAGCAGAAATCGTAGACCAACATTTCAGGGAATGCATTCGGCTAGTCTTAAAAACAGAGGGCCGTATTTAGAAATTAAGAAATGGGGGCTAAGACATTATTTTATTTTAGGCTTTTGATGCAAAATAGCCTTAAAATACTAACAGTAGAATTTTAAGGTAAAAATATCTTTGTTGGGATTTCGAGAGGGTTGGGTTATGGATTAGCCTACCCGCTACTATCAACTACTGAGGGCCTGACGTTATGTCACATGTTGGGCAGACTGTAGACTGTAGCTCGTATTAATAAATAGTCTTAAGTTAGTTAAAGTTTTTATACTCTTACGAACTTTTCGCTTCACGTTGCAAAGCAGTAGGTAAGAGTTAAAGGACTGTGCTCCAAATTCTGTCTCCAACTTTTTCTCGACTTTCCCGTTATAGCGGTGCTGCTTCGAAAATAGTAAAGGAAACCCCCTTATCGCTAACCAGATCTAACTTTTATTTTCGAAAACAAGTTACCTTGTTTAGCGGGATTTTAAATATCGCTAGGTCAGTCCCCTGACTAGTCTTAAGTCTTGACCAAGACTTCCACATGTTATGAAGACGACGGTCATTGTCATTAAGTTATTATGCAGGAATGCAGGTCTTTACCGCGCACTTTTGAACACAAAAACTAGAATGTTCGTGAAATAATTACAAAATGATAAGATTAAGGAGAGTATGGAACTAAACATGATGTTACGACGGGACACTTTTGTCTCGTCCTCAGTCTTGGATTTCTGCGAAGTCCCTTATTAATTAACATGTATATAATTATTAATATTATTAAAAATACGAACTTGAAATGCTGTACCAAGCGGAAATCTTCACCTCTGTCCCATATTTTGACAGTAGTATCCCAACTGGCGGAGAGTAAGTGAGATTGGTTGATACTAAATGCCCAGATCCACCCCTTGTGGGCGTTACTCTTAATGACTACGGGTCGAGGATCTTCAAAACATTTCTCGACATCCCAAATCAAAATACTCCGGTCACGAGAACCCGAAGCCAAAAGACGTCCCGACTGCAAACATTTCAATTTATATTATTATAACAGCTGCGAAGTGTAAATATTTATTGCCCAAAAAATGTATAGCTAGGTATATGTGTAGTAAATATTTATTTGATTATTTACAAAAAAATGGAAAAACAAATGTCAAAACAAACTTAATTGACAAAAAAACTTAACAAAATATGTTTTATTCCCAAAATATACATGAAAATATCTACATGTTCAAAAACCGCGAGTAAAAACCGAAAAATATATTCGGAATAGTGTCAAAATGCCTTAAGGGAAACGCTAACATTCAAAAGGACTGATTGCATAGAAAACAATGCTTTTCCCCAATATTCTGGCTGGGATTAAATACCTAACAAAAAATTAACCAAAAGTTCATTTGAGGGAGATGTCAGAAAATTATTCAATACGTCAATACCTCGAAAAGATGAACCGCGTCGACGCAGCCAATATGCATTTTCAGTTCAACATTTCTAACGTTTCCTTCATCCCCCCATAATTTCCACTGTTCCTCTCTTTTGAGACACGACAAACTCCAGCAAAATTCATCTTCATTCACTGGTAACAATTTAAAACTTTTAGGATTTAGTCGCAATCAAATAGTAAATTTAAATATTTCAAAAAAAGTGAAACTCAACCTGGGACTGGAGGATACAACCCGTGATGTCCCCAACGCTTTGTCTGCCTAATTTTCCAAGTGTTTTCATTGATGAGAATATTGTAAAAATGTTTGGAAACGAGGGTCATGCGTTTCAAAAGAAATCCAGATTCCAGAAAGCTGCAGATGTGCAAGAATACCTAAAAAGACCTCAATATTATATTCCTTCGTCAACAGAAAATTATTCGAACATAGGTGATAGAAGTTAGAGAAGACATCAAGAAAATCGAGACGAGAATTATAAGCACTTAAAAATATTACCTCGATAGGGAGTGTGTCCAATCTGAGGTCAATGTGAGTATCTTCCAGTCCATGGCAAATGTTGTCCACCATCGTCATCGTACATCCACCATGCCCTTGACCACTTAAATTACTGCCAATGACCAAAAGTGACGGAGGAACCAGACCAAGAAATAACTTTCACCAAAACACCTCTTCACATTTTCACAATATTTATTTGGTATCAGTCAAAAATGACTTTTTAAATGAAGGCGGTAGGGAACCATGGGATTTACTGTAAATAATAACAGTAAAGAAGGAACCAGCTAACAATACAGGATAATGGACATTGCCTCTGACAGTGTAACGTACGATTAAAATTCTAAAAGGTAATGTGAAGTGATTATTGCCCTAGTAAATGACAGGCAGACACAGAAAGAACAGAGGATTGACAAGAGAGCAGGAGGAAAAACCCATATCTCGTTTAAGCACTGTAATCTCTGTATTTCCCCGAGATAACACGTAAAAATTCTTCCCGTCTACATTTAATAAATGAATAAGTTTTTAATAAGTAAAAAATTAATCAGTTGAAAATAAAAAGCTTAAAGCTTGCTTAGCTGAAACGCGTTTCCAATTTTTTGGCTCATTTCATAAAATAAGTTTGGGGATCTGGATTAGGAATTTAAGTCTCAAATTATAAAGTTCAGTTTTTAAAATAGGTAATGGTAAAAGTTTTCAAAAACAAATCCTACGTGCCCCGATCTATGACACCGTGATAAAATCAGTAGTGCAAAAAATACTAATTAATATCTGTCATTCTAAGACGAGTTCGGCCCACAAAATGATCCCACCCTCAAAATAAAAAACAATTATGTGCCGTGTGGTGAATAAAGATGACAGCCTTTCAAGAAGTTCTGAAAATAAAACTCAAGGAAAACTTGCTTTAAATTTAAACACCATGCTTTCCAAGTTTACAATGTATGCTAATAATATTATGCTACTAGCCGGTCACAGGACCTAGGCCCTGTTATAAATAAAGCTGGCGTGTATTCCGGGGGCAATATTGTACGATGAGACGAAAGTATTTCAGATGCATAGCTTTTTTTTAATTGAACTTTTCATGGTTTCTCATTTGGTGGGTCGGCGCCGGAGGTAGAGATTTTACATTGATAGGTATAGGGACTTTTGTTTTAGAAAACTGTCCATATCTCCGGACAGGGAGGAGTTACTTGTCAAGTGTATTGTCTTGTATCATAATTTCAACAATGTAAATGGCCAAATTTTAAATTTTGCCGCACATGAAATAATATGAACCATAAACGAACCGAAAGCTGGAAATATTTGCATACAGAATGCATGAACTACTTTGTTACGAAATATACGGACTTGTTGGGATTTACCACATTTAGGTAACGTTTAAGATTGTGTTCAGCTTATCTGCGTTATCAGAGCGGCAAATAAACAAACGATGATATAAACAAACATACCTACGGATTTTTTCACTGCGCAACTCGAACAACACGATTATACTATAGAGTGACTAGTTTAGTTAACAAGTTGCCATGCTAGTAAGTACAACAACAATTTTTATCATACCTTGTTTTAACATTCTCTCTGCCAACATATACAGGTGCTGAAACGGGACGTCAGTGCATGAGAGCATTATTGTAACACTATTATTTGGTTATTTGGAGTATACAGGCAGAGATAGGCAGCAGGTAGGGCAAGGCAGTGAAGCAGCGCCATCGCGACCGTCAGCAAAGCCTCAGCATCTCAAAACGGAATATGGACGCAGAGTAGAAAATTATCTAGTAGTTGTCCATTTAAAATTTGGAAGAAAAATGACGAATAATATGGCCTGGCAGCCACAAGAAGAAGGACTCAAGCAAATTATTCAGTTGTTGAAAGAGTCACAGTCCCCCGATACAGCCACACAAAGACTTGTCCAGCAGGTAACTCTTTTTGTCAAAAAATTATTGTCGTTCGTTGGTTAATTACACTCGTATTTTGATTTATGTTGTCATTCTTCGTCGGTTGTCTCCACTTTCAAATTTCTGTTATTATTTTCGTTTTTAGAGTGTAATAAGTAATTTGTCCGTCGTCCTCATTCGCAAAATTAATTTTTTTCATTTTTTTCGTAGAAACTGGAAGAGTTGAGTAAATATAGTGACTTTAACAATTATCTGATTTTCGTGTTGACCCAACTAAATGCTGAAGGCAAGAGCAGATGGCCCACTTCCGAACCTGTTCAGAAAATAAGTAAGTGCTATAAAAACTCTTATCAGCTGTATTATTGTTATGAAAATTATGGCAATGAGGTCATTCCATGAATCTTGTGTAGACGACGCGACTCGTTCTCTGAGTGGCCTGATATTGAAAAATAATCTGAAGCAACATTATGACGCTTTGCCACGAGAGACGACGGAGTTCATCAAGTCGGAATGCCTCAAAGCTTTGGGAGACCCATCGTCACTCATCAGAGCCACTGTTGGTATCCTCATCACAACTATTCAAGCCAAAGCGAAGATTACGTCCTGGCCAGAACTCATTCCTACACTTTGCACCTTGCTCGACAGTCAGGACTATCACGCCTGCGAGGTAACTCACTTTTCTATTTATTTGTATCTCTAATTGTCTAATTCGTCGAATTATGTTGAAATTTGCAATATGCCTTTGAGATTTCGTGCATATTTAAAGTTACATCTGATATGATCTGGATAGATCTGTTTGGTGGTAGGATTGGAATATATTATTATTTCACTCCGGTCAAATAGACATCAAATCAAAGTACACATAACATAACTGTAATAAATAATTAAATGTCTTTCCAGGGCTCGTTCGGCGCTCTTCAAAAGATCTGCGAAGATTCTGCCGATACGCTGGACACAGACGAACTCAATCGGCCCCTAAACATTTTAATCCCAAAATTCTTGCAGTTCTTCCAGCACAGTAGTCCTCGCATCCGTTCTCACGCCATCGCCTGTGTAAACCAGTTCATCATCAACAAGAGCCAGGCACTTATGGCCAACATTGAATTGTTTGTCCAAGTACGTATTATTGTAATAAATCCCAGATATAGTTAATATTTCGATTGTAAATGCCAAAGGTGACGATTGAAAATCTGGTGTTGGTTTTTAATTGATATTTTAAATTTTAAATCATTTAAAATCTTTTTTGTCATGAGTTATTCAAAAGGGCCAAATGGTGTAACTGTCACTCACGATTTAGTAATAATGGTATGGCTATAATGGTGATATTTTATTTTTTAGAGTCTTTTTCATTTGGCTGCGGATGAGGATACAGAAGTTAAGAAGAATATTTGCAGAGCTTTGGTAATGCTGTTAGACGTGCGGCTTGACAGACTGTTTCCCCACATGGTTGCCATTATTGAGGTCAGTATTATTTCTGTGGAATTACATTAACAGTTTGGAAATCGTTTGCTAATCGTGTGTGTGGATGTGCAGTACATGTTGGTGAGAACTCAGGACAATGACGAATCGGTAGCTTTAGAAGCGTGTGAGTTTTGGTTGACGTTAGCGGAGACTCCGATTTGCCATGACGTCCTTGCTCCGTATTTACCTCGCATCATCCCCGTACTCGTCAAAGGAATGCGCTACTCGGAAATCGATATCATTCTCTTGAAGGGAGATGTCGAAGAAGATGAGATGATTCCAGACCGCGAAGAGGACATTCGTCCCAGATTCCACAAAGCCAAGACAAAGGTGACAGAAGACGATGATGACGATGAAATGATTGACGACGACTCTGGCCTCTCTGACTGGAATCTACGTAAGTCTATTCTCTTATGCCTAGTTTATAGTTCCGGTTTCACGAAGTTACCGTGAAGTTGGAGTGAAAATTTTCACTTTCAAAATTTACAATTTGGGTTTATGAAGTTAGGTTGACGTTAAAATAAAGTTCTTCACATTCCGAGTTATTGAAATATTTCAATAATCCAAAAGTCCAATAATGATGATTTTCACCTTCATTTAACGCTTTGATTCCAACTATAAATCCGTCTCGGCATTATCCTCCCATGATAACGTCGTGGAGCCTGGACTATAAACTAGGCGTTATAGCTGACAACATCCTAATCCTGGAATTAGTTTATTCTGTAAAATAGTTTAGAGTTAGTTGGAAACCTGGCTTTGTAGTGGCGTAGATAGTTTTGCTTCAGCATTGACGAATCTTGTTTTGGTGGAATAGGGAAATGCAGTGCAGCAGCTCTGGACGTTCTTGCAAATGTGTTCCGTGACGACCTCTTGCCCGTCCTCCTGCCGATCCTGAAAGAGACTCTGTTCCACGTGGAGTGGGAAATCAAGGAGTCTGCTATTCTGGCTCTGGGGGCGATCGCTGAGGGTTGTATGAGTGGGATGGTGCCTCATTTGCCCGAGTTGATCCCCTACCTTATCAATTGCCTCGCTGACAAAAAGTCCCTTGTCAGAAGCATCACTTGCTGGACACTCAGCCGCTACTCTCATTGGGTCGTCACGCAACAACATGACCTCTATCTCAAACCCCTAATGACCGAGGTAGCTAATTTTATTTTCATTTTCAATATATTCTATTAATCTTGGAAAACTATTAATACTATAATATAACAATTGATAATTGCGTCCAGCTGTTAAAGCGAATTTTGGACACTAACAAAAGAGTGCAAGAGGCAGCGTGTTCGGCATTTGCCACTTTGGAAGAAGAGGCATGTACTGAATTAGTACCATATTTGGGATTCATATTGGAAACACTTGTTTTTGCCTTCTCCAAGTATCAGGTACAGACCCGACGTTATTATTGTATTTCTATTAATTATTACATTTTATTTAAATATCATTTTTGTTGCCAGCACAAAAACTTGTTAATTTTATACGACGCAATCGGGACGCTGGCCGACTCGGTTGGTCATCATCTCAACAAACCCGAGTTCATCAATCTACTTATGCCTCCGCTCATCCAAAAGTGGAACATGTTGAAAGACGAGGATAAGGACTTATTCCCTCTTCTTGAGGTTATTATTTCCCTTTACTTTTGATATCTAATATCTAATTATTTTAAATTATATCGTGTTAATGTATATTTGTGATTGTAGTGCTTGTCCAGTATTGCGACGGCCCTGCAGGCAGGATTTCTTCCTTACAGTGAACCGGTCTACCGGAGATGCGTATCTTTGGTAGAGCAGACGTTGAACCAGCACATTGCAAATATGCAAAATCCAGAGCAATTCGAAGCGCCAGACAAGGATTTCATGATCGTGGCTTTGGATTTGTTGTCAGGCTTGGCGGAGGGTCTCAACGGATTCATAGAGAAACTTGTCGTCAACTCTAACATCCTACAACTTTTGTATCAATGTATGCAAGACCCGATGCCCGAGGTTCGGCAGAGCTCCTTTGCCCTTCTCGGCGACCTCACCAAGGCTTGCTTTCAACATGTTCAACCCTTCGTCGGTAATTATATCGTTATTATGAATTATTTTATACACATTCTACAATTTTCTTTCATTTTCGGAACTTTATTGCATTCCAGCTGACTTCGTCCCCATCTTGGGACAGAACTTAAACCCTGAACTGATTTCTGTATGCAACAATGCAACTTGGGCCATTGGTGAAATTGCCATCAAATTAGGTACGTATCGTCCACACAAAGTCTCATCAACTCTTACTCACAGTAGTATTTTGTCTCACAATGAAACATTTACCAAAAAACAAGTTTATTGACAAAAATCAATTAAAAAGTTTAATGAACTATTCTAAATTGATAAAAGTGCCTTTTGGTGGCCTCTATTTTTATATTTATCAAAGTATAAACATTTTTGTGGTTTAGTTTAACAAATCAAACCGTTTAATTTTTTATTCGTTTAGAGGAAGTAAATTGTGGGTATTTGTTTAGGTGCTGATATGAGAGGTTACATCCCGATGGTTCTCAATCAATTAATCGTCATCATCAACTACCCGAGCACTCCAAAAACTCTTATGGAGAATACAGGTATTTGTTATTTCTCTCTTCCTCCTCGTTCGTGTTGAGTGATGTCAAAGGTTCTTCATTGACATGAATTTGTTGTCTGTTTAGCCATTACGATCGGGCGCCTGGGTTTCGTGTGTCCAAATGAAGTGGCGCCTTCGCTGCCGCAGTTCGTGAGAAAATGGTAAAGTAGTTGAAGTAGGATAGATATGGATGATGGAAATGGTGTAACGTATGTTTGTGCAGGTGTTCGAGTCTCCGAAACATCCGGGATAACGAGGAGAAGGACAGCGCCTTCCGGGGAATGTGTCACATGATCCAAGTCAATCCTTCGGGTATTCTCAGTGACTTTATTTTCTTTTGTGACGCCGTCGCCTCCTGGACGACTCCCAAAGCCGACCTCAAAGAAATGTTTGTCAAGGTAAACCATTAAATCACCCCTAACCATGCACATAGTTGTAGTAGATAATGAGATGATAAAAACATTATTTAATACTGATTGTGTATTGTAGATTTTGTTGGGGTACAAGCAGCAGTTAACAGAGAATGGTTGTTGGAAGCAAGTGGCTGAAGGGTTTCCTCCTCAATTGGCGGAGAGACTGCAGGGACTCTACGGACTCTAAATCTTAAGTATTTGTTTTAATAGATGAACTTGATAGACTTACATTTGGAGGATCACCAAGAATCTGCAAAATTAATATTTGTAATCGAATAGGATATTCAGGATTAACTAGACTAGATTAGAATTACCCGCCTGACTCGCCGCTAGAATTGAGTCACCCCATCACACACCTTACCTTAATTAATTTCAGTTCATGGCGTAAGTATTATACTATATACCTAAGTATCATATATTATTATTACTGTATTTAGGTTAAGCAGGTCCGCTGCTCGAGGCAAGCTCGCATATTTGCATAACGTATTTGTAAAAGTACCTTAGATATTTATTTGTACGACTTATATTGTAGTAGGCTAATAACTATAAATATAACAACTTATGATAATGCATTCAGTATATGCCCTATATATTATGTAGGATGTGGCTGGAGTATATGCTAGAGATGCTGATATTAATTAATTATTGATTAAACTTGTGGAGTGTGGTGATGAGTATGTAGTAATAAATAAGGGGAGAGATAGGTACTAGGCAAGCAGGCAGGCAGGACAAGTACTAACTAAAAAGTAATTAAAGTACCGTAAGATAATTACTAAGTGATATATTATTGTATTTATTATACCGACTATACCTACTTGGAGTAAGTATTAAGTGATACATTAGTCTACATTTAGTTTATTAATAGGAAATAATATGACAATTACCTTAGTATTATATATACTTAATAATTACGCATATCAAGTGCTCACTATAATTGATTTGTAATTCAACAAGAATAGCAATAGCCCAGTAATAACTAGAGAATTAAAAATGATCAATATCCATTGATTACTACGCATTCAACGTACGTACTACGTATAATTAATAATAGTAATAATAATAATAGAAGTCAGCTGATGATTGTTTATAATATTATAGTGGTGGGTCATTGCACCCTTCGTCTTGATAATAATAATAAGCTAATCGTATTTATTACATTGTGCATGTTTTTATGTATATTAGAGATAGAGTCCAGTGCAGTTAAGTAAGGGAGGTACTAGGGCACGGCAGAAAAGGCTCTTCTAGTGATAATGTTAGTGATAAGTCGAGCTAATTACAATTAAGTCATTCATAGCTCAATAAAGAATTTGATAATCAGGATTTTATGTAGCGTTCCTACAAATCTGCGCAAATACTAATAATACTATAAGATAAGCAATGAATACAAATCACGACGACGGATATTGGGAGGACTCTTTTCGTAGTCTCCTCCTCCATACACATACATACAAATAATGTTTATTGATCTAGTTAGTAGTTATTACTCCAATTACTATAATCTATACTACAAATGATAATAATATAAGTAGAGATGGGGAGTAAATAATTGATAATTTGATGTATAGATTAGGAGTTAACTGTAATAATTATACTAGCGAGATGTGTAAAGACAAGTTCAGAAAGATGCCTTTAAACGTAACAACTACAAAAATCGATTTTTAGTTCCACTCACTCACTCACTCCTCCTCACCTCAGGTAAGCCGCCTTTCTTTTATTTCGTTTGCGTTCGTGTCTGTGATACAATTCTTTCATTAATCCACCAACAACAAACAACACACTAACCCAATATTATTATTATTATTATCACAATTACGACTTTTTTAAATGAATTTTTGGAGCATCTGTTTGTTCTTGTTTATATATAATTATGTACATTATTAAATATTATTATTATCGTTAGGTATATACTTAGTATATATTTATTATTACAATAGGTCATTAAGCGCTCAGGCCCCTCCTCCCTCTCACTACGATGATATACTTATCTAAACAAACTACTCCGCTATTATATAACCATTAAGTTTAATTAATCTAATTCAGTCAGGTGAGATAGTGATAGAGATTTAACGTATTCTGCCAGACAGACACAACAGCTATATACATAATATAGTTATCTATCATAATAATATTTAATTACAGGAAAATAGAGTATTTAATAGAGTCAGTCGAATGCATCAGTTCTTCTGATGATGTCAAGTAGCAATACGTACTATAACATTATAGTAACAATATTTATGTTTAAACCCGACCGACGACAGAATAGTACTAGTAAAGACTAGAGAGAGGCAATAATAATAGAGTAATAATGAATGGTAGTAGTGTAGTAGTAGTACGTTCAAATAGATCCAAGATTTGGTTCTGCACTGCACTGCAGGTGTAGTGTAAGTAGTATAGTAGTTAGAGGATGAGTTTTATACTTAATTATTATTGTTATTATTGGATATAGAGGAGATAAGTTAGTTAAAGGAGTTTAGGATCGTTGTTATTGTTTTTAGATTTTGTAATACCTTTTCGCTTTACCGTTGTGATTATTTGAATTATTAAGGCATGGCTATTAGTTGAATAATAATAATAATATATCGGATATGTGATAACTGATACGGCAATTGATAGAGATACATATACATAGACTAATCTAATAAGTGTCTCGGATAAAGTTAGACTGATTAAGAAACAGACAAATTTGTAAGGATAGCCAAAAGAAGAATGACTAGGGATCATCCATCTACTAAATAAATAACTATACTGCTACTACGAATACGAGAACGTGCTTATAATAAGACGTACATAAGTGATATACAATACAACTAATTTTAATACTAATACAATTATTATTATATTATACAGACATACATACATAATAATAATACTACGATATATATATATATAACATATATTAGAGTACTATATACAGTATGACATAAAATAGATGGTATATATACATTATTACAATAATTAACTAATGATATCAATAATGCTATGATATTTCATATTTTATAGGAGATTCAAGCGAGGATTAGATTACTCCAGTCTACTAATTAATTTATTGTCCACACAGTTAAGTCATACACTATACTTATATAAATATATCATTATTATTATTGTATAATATTATACTACGATTAAATACATTTAATTCATATTATTATTATTAATGTCATACGTTAACATTATTGTAAACGTCAATTCATTATTGTTATTGTTCTATCATATTCCTACATGTAATAACGTGTTATAATATTTAATATTATACTCTCATTCGATTGCTAATTAACTAAAAATTCTTTTAGTAATTCAGTTACAAAAATAAATCAATTCGGAATTTCTTTTTCGCTCTTTAACCCCGTCCAGCAACAACATTTATTTATTCTGCAATCATTATTCCAATCCATCCATTCACTCTTGACAAATACTTCTTGAGTCCATATCAGTCTTCAGTTTTCCATGACTTCACAGTGAAGCAGGTTTCAGCTTTTAACCGAGCTATCTCACGGCCTTCTATCTAGGATGAACAGAACTGAAGTTGCATATCTCGGCTCGTAGTTTAGAAACCCTTTCTCCAGTAAACTGTGCAGGATTTATTTACGAACTTGGTCTTTGTGTTTGGTCTCTATCTATGAGCGAATTCTCTACAACCGTTCTAAATAAAGGTTTCGGTTAAAGTAATGCGAGGGTGGAGGGTAAGTGAGGAGTAGTGAGGATACGGGTTAAATTATTATGAAAAACACATATAATATGATATGATTTCATGGTCTCGGATCTCATCTATACAGTATGGCACATTAAAAAGTTATCATATAGGTTTGTATATATAAGCAATATATGGCTATTTGACTACAGACTAATTCGACTTACAAACTTTTACTAATCAGAGGTGCTCAATTTCTTTTCCTGGAGTTGCAATGCACAAAAGAGATCGAACATCTCAGTGTCCGTTTACAATGGCATCAAAAAATTAAGGCCCAATGAGACAACCATTTAACCTGCCCAATTAAAACATGATTTGACTTTGGATAAGATTCTTTGTACGCTGTTGTGGGAGATGCCTACCTCATGATTGAGGTACTCTTCTTTTCGATTTTCTATCCCCTATAATTGACTCGTGAATCACTCCATAATTTCCGTTGTCCGGTTAATTGTCACCAGTCGTTCTCTTGCACCCTAAGTGTTAGAAATGGAACTGGAGAAACAAGGATAGGAACTGGAATGAGCAATTAGCTTTATGCATTCCAACTGCAGCCTGCAGGACAAGATATTGAGCACCTCTGATTAGTAAAAGTTTGTAAGTCAAATTAGTCTGTAGTAAAATAGCCATATATTGCTTATACATACAAACTCCTATGATAACTTTTTAATGTGCCATACTGTAGTTAAAGCTACTGAAGAAAACAGGCGGACATATGATGCGGACACATTTGAAGTCCTTTTAAGCTATTTTATGAATGAGACAGCTGACGATGTCTAAAATCCCGTCTAACCATATGATGCCATTTAAAATTTTCCACCAGCATTTGCCTTGAAAGCTGTACAAAATGGTAATAAAAAATGTTTGCCACTCAGGAGCGAGCGAAAGTTGTTCATGTCTAGATTCTAAAATCGAAGATAATTTATAGTTTTATTTTGAGTGAAACCAACACAATTTGATTTTTTAGAAAAAGGTAGTGATCAGAGTTTTCAAAAGTAAAAATGATTAGATGGGAGGTGTGAGATTTCCTGACTGTTGCTGATTGTACCTCTCCCACGACGACGCCGGAGCTGAAGGAAATCTCTGCTGCTGCTGTGGGTGTTGGGGTCGCATCGCAAAGTCGTTAGGGAAGTTCCCGAATGCGGCCGCTTGCATGAATTGAGCAGCCAGCACTGGATTCAGTTCTTGAGGTGGCTGCCAAAGGGGCTGCGTCGCATTTGTCGAACGGGCATCACTACAATCAATCACAGAAAAATATCAATATCATATGGCCACTCCTCCAATTATAATTAAAACGGAGGGCTGAGATGCAATAACCAGTAGAAAATAAAAATAGGGCATGAGGGGAGGTAAATGGAGTACACACCTAAAATTGTTTCTTCGTGTTCTAGGGTCGACTAAAATGTCAGAAGGAATATTTGGAACCGGAAGGTTGACGCTCCCAAGGGTTGACTAGAACAAAAAATGGATAATAATAATTAACAAAGCCAACTAAAAATAAATCAAGTGTACGGAAGGGTAGATGAGTGAGTGATACCTGGGGAGGACTAGCAGGGGCGGGTAGCTGGGCGGAGGAGTCTTTTCGAGGGCCAAGTCGAGGGTCCATCACAATCATACTGGGTGCCATTGTCAACCGAACTTGGCTGTAGTCTGGTTTAGACAGTCCTCGGATGAGGGTCAACTTGTAGGTCAGAGGGGGATGACTGTCGTAGCCGGCCTTGATTTCAGTCGCAGGCACCACCGGGGCGCTCTTGAACACACTCTGCATCAATAATAATATAAATACTTTATAGTTACATTAGGAGAGTGGGTGGGGAGTTATTTGAATTGTAATAAATACCTGTTGGTTGTTAGGACTGCCTCTGAGATCCACGTCATTGAACTCGGGACGAAGTGGAGGGAGACGGAAGTCGGTGTCCCCGAAGAGGTTGTTGTTGTTGTAGCGGAGATCGACGTCACCGCGCGGTGGAGACTTTTTCGGTTCTTCAGGCTTCACACTCTGCCGAATGGCGGAGAGAACAGAAGAAAAGTCCGGGTTCTCTTTCTTCCGCTCACTCTCCTCGTCACTCGAGTACCAACCCGTCCCTTTCTCGTCGTCACTGATGTCTTCCTCTTTTTGCTATAAATTTATAATAAACGCATTTAGTATTTATTTATCGTATCTTATTATCCGATAGGATTTCGAACAGATGAGACTACTCACTTCGCTTTTGATCTGCTGTTGCTGAATTCGGAGAAAGAGTTCTCTCTGCATTTTGGGAAGATGCTCCAGCTCAGGCGGCTCCTTAACCTCCTCCTCCTCTCTTTTGACTATCGTCGTCGAAGGGATGTTCAGGGTGGTGAGGATGTTGGCCAGAGCGGGGTTGTTGACCAGCTGTTGAGGAATAGCAGCTTGGTAGTTGCCCATGAGCCCCATTGGGAGCATCTGGTTCGGAAGGTTCAGAGGCATGTTAAGTTGAGGCATCTGGCCTGGAAGCAGTTGACCTGGAAGTTGAAGTTGCCCGGGCAGACCTGGAAGAGGAGCGGTATTCAGACCCTGTGCATTCATTTGGTTGAGAGGACCTCCCGAGTTCATAGGGTTAATAGGGCCACCGGAGTTCATAGGGTTAATTGGGCCACCGGAGTTCATAGGGTTAATTGGGCCACCGGAGTTCATAGGGTTAATTGGGCCACCGGAGTTCATGGGGTTTAGGGGGCCTTGTGGATTCATTTGACTGTGGGGAGGCCCTTGCATGTTCATTTGGTTATGGGGTGGGCCTTGCTGATTCATTTGGTGGTGGGGTGGGCCTTGCCCGTGGTTCATCTGGTGTGGGGGCGGGCCCTGCTGGTTCATCTGGTTATGTGGTGGCCCATGAGGGTTCATTTGATTATGCGGGGGACCTTGGGGGTGGTTGTGCGGACGTTGGGGACTCATTCCATGGTGAGGGCCCATTCCGCCGTGCGGTGGACTCATTTGATACTCGGGACTGTCGTCTAAAGTGTCTTTGTAGAAACCAGAAATCCCTGCTTCTTCCATTAATTCGTGCAACTTCTCATGGTCGTCCCGTGTTGGCTGCTCCCATCGGGTTCGGCGCGGATGGTCGTCACGCTCTCTTTCTGCTGCAATTTCAAAATATAAATTATTATTACATTAATTTTAAGGCAATTACCATTTGGTTAACGCTTATTTGATGTTATGATAAGTTTAAAAATATTAGTTTTGGATATTCTTAGTCCCCAGTCTCCACCCCACCCCATTTTGATGGACATCTAAGCAATGATGGAAATGGGACAAAAAATGGAGCGACAAATTGTGAAATTGGAGTTCTTTTTCCCACTTTTATTCCACTCTCTCTTTTGAGTCATTCTACCGTTTCCCATTGTCAAAATCATTTATTTAATGCTTACCTTTAATTCTTTCTTGTTCCATAGTTCCATTGATTTTAGATTCCATTTTATTGATGAGATTAAGTGCCCCGTTACGATTGAGTCGAGGGAAATCTCCAAGGATCTCTTTAGGAGCCGTTTCAATATGCTGAAATGAAGAACAGATAATGAAATAAAACTGCTTGTATGGCAAGGAGGTGGGTGGGAGGTACCTTAAGGAGAACAGATTTAGTGACTTCGTTGAGAGGTTGGTGACTGAACTTGCATCGGTCGCCCATTTTACAGACGAGGCCGGTGTGGTAGTATTTGCAGGGGAAGTCATTGTGTAGGTACAGACACTTCTCCTTTTTGGCACAACACTCCATCATCCAAAACTTGCACAGTTCCATTTTGCGGGGTGGAACAGCGTCATGGCTGAAGGAACAGTCGTCCGACGACTTTTGACATTTGCCCTGCATGAAGTACGCACAGATGACGTCGCTTTTCTTCTCGTCCTTCACAGGACGTCGAGACCTTCGGGAAGATGGCGGCGGTGCAGGCGGCTCTTCCCGCCTTCTCCCAGACCCTCTGTCAAAACAAAAAGATTGAATCCATCGCGTTTTACAAATAAATGTAGACAATGAAAAAAAGAGTTACCGGTGTGGACTTCTCCTTCTTCGCCGATCCTCTCCGAACTCTGTCTCTTCCTCTCCGAATCGAAAATCTGTAGTTATTTCTGTTTCGAAGACTTTGGGGGGTGAGGCGCCTCTGACAAACACAAAATCCTGTTCGAGCTCATCTTCCCGACTTCTTCGCTTTTTCTTGCTGGAACTCTTTTCCTTCTCTTTCTCCTCCTCACTGTGACGTCGTTTTTTCTTCTTCTCTTTCTTCGCCTCCGACTTTTTTTCTTTTTCTTTCTCCTTTTCCTTGTCCTTTGCAGGCTTCTCTCGCTCCTTCTTTTTCTCCGGTTTCTTCGGAGGCAGTTCTTCAACCTCCTCCTCTTCCTCATCTGCAATCTCGCCGTCCTCCAAATCTTCTGGATCTACCTCCTCTAATTTTTTCAGCAATTTGGACTTTTTGTTCTCCAGTTCTTCGTAGTCCTTCTCCTCTTCTGAAAACTCTTCGAGTTCTTTACTCGCTTTTCCAGGAGCGGAGGATGAGTCCACCGCCGACACTTCGCGTGGGGGTAAAGGGATGGTTCCTCCAGATTCCACCTGATCAACAGGAGCATCAACTTTCATGCCACTATCATTGTCCTCTACATTGTCTAAGGGAGGATTTTGTGATTCGGAATTGTCTATATCCCCCGCGGAATTATTATTTTCTATCCCTGTGGGATTAATTTCCTCTGTTTTCTTATCTTTAAGAATATCCTCCCCTTCCTCCCCTGTCAATGATTTAACTGGGTTAACAGGAGATTCTCTATCTACATTTTTAGGCGACTGAATGCTACAGGACGGAACAATAATGTCTCCTGGAGGTGTCTTATTTCTCTCCGGTGAGTCTGTCCGGATAACTGATGGAGGAGAGTCTGGAGTATTTGCTGCACCGCTTGCACCACTATCAATTGGATATTTGTCTGGAGGAGGGGACTGTGGGGGAGGTGGAGACCTCTGGGGGGAGTTGGGTGTCTGCTGGGGAGAGAGAGGTGTCTGTAGGGGAATGGGAGACCTCTGGGGGGAGTTGGGTGTCTGCTGTGGAGAGAAAGGTGCCTGTTGTGGGGAGAGAGGTGTCTGTTGGGGGGAGAGAGGCGTCTGCTGGGGGGAGAGGGGTGTCTGTTGCGGGGAGAGAGGAGTTTCCTGCTCTACAATTCCTCCGGGCACCGAGGACTTGTTGTTTCCCTGACCCAAGTCCATTTCTAGTTCAGAGTCAGACACGTCGTCGGCGTCGGATTGGCGCCTATCTCCAGATTCGTCGAGATGCAGACAACCGTTAGATGAAAAATCCATAAGGTCGTCATCAATGAGGTCATCTGTCGTGCTTGTCACTTGACCGTCTTCCTTTTCAGACGTCATTTTAGTACCTGGAATCATACATATCAACATTTGGTCAACATCTGTCACTGAGAGGAAAGCAAACATCGCATCTCATTAGAATCGAGGTCAATTCATTGCCATAACATATTAGACATCCGTTTCCACATTTCATAATCCATAATACACAAGTAATTAATTAAGCCACTCTTTCCCCATTTACCCACTATATCATTTTCAATACTAATCTCCAACCAAGATTCGAGATCAATATAGATTATATCGGAGTCGAGTCGATGACCTGTTCCAAATAAAGTAACCTAAATTACTAATTGATATCACTTCAAAATCTACACAAAAAGTTTTTAGAATAATTATTCACATCTCTGGCATCACAACGAGCGAGTTTACAAACAACTCAGCTGTATTCTGTTCACTCTTCTGTGCTGTGCCCGTAGTTGTAAGTAATGCAGCTATATACTATACTTATTTTATCCCCATCTGCTTCCAACTTATACTAGCTGCTACTTGTACCTTTATACTATTATTATTATAATACTTAACAAACCACCAAGACTACATATACATGGGGCATTGTGTTACTCGTCCTACTGCTCATTTCCATAATATTTCATAAATGCCATTGCTATAAATAAACACAACAAAAACTATTAAATACTATATGCATATTCACATATAGATTGGCAGGTCACACTCGATCGGATGATATCTAAAACTAAAATTATACGAATATAAATCCTATCAAAAACTAAAATAAACTAGAATACAAAATATTACTCATCCAACAGCTGACAGCATTATAATAACAATAACAATGCTTGGTTTCTTAAAATGCTATACGGGTCCATCAGCTGCTCAGCTGGATGATAATATAAAGTTATAATACTAATACTTAGCTTCCTCAATTGCAAGTTTAAGCCTATTTTTGCCATCTGATAGCTTTAAAATCGGAAAATTACAAACATAATATAAAAACCACCCTTGACCCTTGACAGAGAACTGAAAAAAATATCCACACTCTGTTTGCCGGGAGGAAATTGGGTTTTTTTAGGAGACTGTCATTTTTTGGAAGTACCTCCCTGACCTATATAGATTCAAATCAAAACCTACATTTGATTTGGCCCACTTCAAAATAGTTTTTAAATTTCTGCCGACGACATGTAAGGCAAATAGAAAGCTACCTGCCAATCCGCATGCAAAGCTTCCAAAAAAAGTCCATAGGTTTTTCTAACAATTGAATAGGAATTATCTAAAATCTAAAGTAAATAGAGCAGTCTTTTTTTGACATTTTACAAATTGACAACTGATGCAAATGTGTATAACATGCACTGCTATACTATTGCAATAGGATTTCTGCACTGGCTAGCACTAACATACTACTACATAATAGATGTATACATTCAAAACATCCCAACTAACACTAACCAGTTTAGTATGTGGCGTGCGTGTTGCACTTTATGCCTTTCAGTCGATTCGAGTCTTGCAAAAATAACAAATAATACGCAGTATGAATTTTTACCACCTAGGAACGTGGGAGAAAGGACTCATAAATTCAAGTGCACATTATTTGTTCATGGGGCAAAGGTTGAAAACCCAAGGTCAAATTGAAGACTATTGTGGAATCTTTTATGGCTGTTCAAACAAAAATGTCACTCAATTAGAAGAATATTTTACTACTGTTGTTACGTAATACATAATCTATTTCGCTCCTGGATGCAGTTAGCATGTCAGCAATAGCTGGCACAGGCACAGCACTGAAAACTACAGCAGTGCATTGATTTGGAAGCCCCTCAGTGCCTGTTAAACCCCCACCAGTCCCCACCCACCAACCAAGAATTCAAGACTACCTAGCATAGCAGCATGATCAAGTTCTAGCTTTGTTAAAGGACACGAAAACTATTTTTTACTGTTGACGTTGATACCCAAAAGCTGGCTTAAAAGCATTCGACAAAATTTTTAAATTGGATAATTTGGAATAATTCTGTGACAATGGGGGTAACTGATAGTTTCGAATTCGTTGAACTACTAAAACTGATGAAAATGTAATAATTTAGCATTCTACCATGTCAGTGGAGTTGGTTGAGTAAATTTGCCACAGCTTTTGTGAATCAACCAGAAGTTTTAAAGCAAAAAGTGAATGAACAGTTAACATAAAACACAGAACGATACCCACCAAGTAGAGTAGAATAGAGAGAAGAAAGACAAAGTTAGTTGGTTGTCTGTTCTCGTATTGGTTGCTGGCCGACTACCTGGTACATAAATATAGTAAGTGTTCCCTGCCCCGAGAATAATGATATCATCATTTTATAGTAAACAAAATACAGTGAAAACGTTGCGTTGTCGTTGGGCTTGCTTGGGTTGGATGTCGGGGTGGGGTACGTTGGTTGGCTGGGTAGGTGAAGTAGAATGGACGAGTCCATTCAAATGGAGAAGAAGGGGAGGGAGAGATCCCACATCAACAACGGCCAAGCCCAACGGGCGCCATTTGTAAAATATAACTAGAAATGGTCTAAAAACGAAGATAGATAGGAAAGATCACACGGACATACATTGTGACTGACTGACATATCACTGGAATGAAATTGTGGCATTTAAACAATAGACACGTTCAGATTAATAATTATTATGTTATGAATTATGACCCAAAAAGGGAGTCTAATCTTGACTTACTTAGTAAACAAATACTAAACTAAAATATGTTGTAAAATATTATCATGAATACCGAAATTGTAACTACTGATTGAGTTGACACAGAGAGAACGGGGATGTGAATTTCACTCAAATTTCATTAATATTGTCCATTAATTCAACTCATATGTAAAGTAGAGGTAGACGATGATGGAAAACTTGAAAATTTACTGTTTCAGAGTCGGAGATTTTATAGGTAAAAAGGTAACCCATTCATTTCACTGATTCACATAAGAAGCAACTTGTTTCTCGTACGACATTCTGCACTTTACTGTTCACATAGCTAACAGCCACCCTCAACTCCTTCTACTCTCACTCATAGACTCCGCCCATCATCACCAACACACTGCTTCTACTGTCACACCACAAGTTCTGCTATTGCACTCGCTAGCACTCACTTTTATCATAGTAGGGGCGATCAACATATTACGTTAACTAGTTGAGGGTACCGGGTGCGGGTACTGTACAATGCTGACACTTGTTGACAGCAGGTTCATGGATGTCATTTTAATAAAAATTAAATTCAAAAAAATAATGGTACAAAATCTGTAAAAAATAAACCGAACACTGAGAATAAACGTTCCGATTCCAATTCTCGATTTTCCATTTTGAATGCTTTAGTAAATACAATTTTAGGCTTTCGAATTAAATTGCCTTTTTAACTTTTAAAATTATCAGCAAAATATTGACATCTGATGACCGAGGGAGATGAAAACGTTGCAATAGCTCCTGTATTAGACTAGCTCCCTTATTGTAACAGTTCCCCGTTAAACCTGCTCCATATTGTAATAGCTCCTTGTTAGACCTGCTCCCTATTGTAACAGCTCCTTGTTAGACCTGCTCCATATTGTATTAGCTCCCCGTTAGACCTGCTCCCTATTGTATTAGCTCCCCGTTAGACCTGCTCCCGGTATGAGAAATAAGGAGAAACGGCAGAACGAAAATCGAAACAGCAAAACTTAGCAACTTAGACGTGGAGGGCGGATGGAGACGAGAGAGGAGTTTCAGCCAATAGGGATTTTTTGATTACATAATATGTGGATCATCCCTTACCTGAGGCTAGAGAGCCGAGAGGTCTGTCCGCGTCAGCAATCCATTCATCCAGTAAAGATAACATAGGAAAGGAAACTGCAAAGAATACCCAACTAGCAGGTAGCAATAAACATAGAACATCCAAGAGGATTTCCAAAAACAGGCAATGACAGAGACCCAAAAAGCCGAAGACAAACTCTATAATAGCAGTAGTACCGTTTTAGACTTTAGAAGTAGATTTCGGGGGCAATAATGTCATAATTTAGTCATGTCTATTATCTATCTATTAAAATTTAGGCTCATTTATTTGTCGAAAATGAATCAAAATTTGTTTTTGGCATTTAGAGATGAATTTTTTTTTCGAAACAAAAAGGTTGAATCAAAAAGGGAGAGCATTTGCTCCCTACTATTCTAACTTTTGCCCACCCATAAATACAGCTTTGACCAGCAGATGTATATTATATTCCAAAAATCAGAGTTATGCTTAATTGTTATGCGTACACACACCGTTAATTGAGATAATTGACGTCACAAACTGATTCGATCACATGACATTTTTATGCTGTATACCTACCTACACATTACACATACAGACGATTTTGTCATTTACATTATTCAGACAAGTTCACCTTCTTTGTATGTAAATTGTAAATACTATTTTTATGTCTGTCTATCCATCCGTCCGACGATCTGTGCTGCACTGCACGATAATTTTCGAACGGTAATCCATTATCTAATCCAGGCCGCAAGTGACGTGATGTGAGTATGTGTACAGGAGGTCCAATGTTTTTGATTTCGTATTATTTTTGCAGATGGATGCCTTGTATTATTCAGAGAAGTTTATCGTCTCTGTATGCGATGAATACGCTAATTTCCGTTTTCAGTCTGCAAAGTCTGCATGTCCGTCTGTCCGGAATTATCTGTCAACAGGTTTATAGGAAGGACGAGTTCGTAAATGGGTAAGATGTCTCATAATACCTCCTGCTCGGGAGAGGGCTTAAAAAATTAAAGATAATTAAAATTCAGTGTAACTTCGATTCTATCCAATGTACAATTCAAACGACAGCTGACACGTTCTGTGACACTACTAAATAGGTTACAACTTTCGCCTGACCGGTGAAAAGGGCGAAAGACATTAAAATGACAGACAATCGATGTAACGTCGTAGGTTATATTCATCGTACAAAGTCGCGCAATGCAATAGTATGATCGAAAGCTAACAAGTTGTGACATTTCACATTTCTAAGTAGGCCTATGTCAGTCACTAGTCAGAGGTTACGGGTCACATGATTTAAGCTTAAGATATACTTTGTGAAATGGTTTTTTAACTTTTCTGTATGAGATGTTCATTCATATTCATAATAGCAATTGAAATCTCAATTTTCTTTGCATGATCTAAATCGTCTCAAATCTCACTTCCATACATGGGCTCAGCGCTCAGCTGCTTTACTCTTAAGAAGAGATGTAGATGTAGGGTTTGGCTGCAATGCAAATTGCAAAATCATATCCTTCCTTTACTCCATCTACCTAAACCCACCTACAATAATATATTCTCACTGATCGTTGAAAATAGCTTTTTTACCCCTGTACGTAACTGCCCAAATATTTCCACGATTTTCAGCTCGAGCATATAATTTTCCTTTCTTTATCACCTCCTAGACCTTACACCTAACTTAATGTCCGCTGCTCTCCTCTCTGTAATCGATTTAGAAGTGCCAGGTGATTAGTTAACAATAAATTGGAGTAGTTCATTGCGACAAAAAATTTACTTTTAAAAAATTACAGTACATATAGTTACATGCGATAAATGTTTCTTGTTTGTTACTTAAAAAACGAATGCGACTCAAAATTTTATAATGACTTGAAATATGTAAAATGTAGATTAGTTTCTAGCTACCAGGAAGATTTAAATTGACAAGCCGAGTATGCGACCGGTGGACATTGTCATGACGTCATTTCTGTACTTGTGGTCGTTCCAGCGCCAAACCTTTACCGTCCCACTGCTGCTGACAACAAAACACATGTATTACTGACTGAATTCAGGAGGGAGAGAGACAGGTAAATAAAGAATGACTGACTTGGTGCCTGTGAATGCCAATTTTGAGTTGACACAGATGCAATTAACTGGAGCTCCTTTGCACACTTCCACTTTAGACAACTCCCGCATCGTCTCCAACGACCAAATCTTGATAAATCCATCTCTACAGGTCGATAGGAAAATTTCCTCGTTGTTGGGGGCAAACGTCAATCCGGTGATCCAATTCGTGTGGGCATTATTGTTACTCTGAATTTATATTTTATTTTGATTTTTATACAAATCAAGAACAAAGAACGTTAACGAAAGAATTAAATCCACTCACTTGCAGTAACTCCATTTTATCCAGGTCCCATTTTTTAATACAGGTATCCCGTGAACCAGAAATCAGGATTTTATTACTTAAAGCCAGAGATTCAATACCTGAATGGATTAATAGGAATTCGAGTGATATTATATTTAGTAGCTCTATTTTTCTATTATAAAAAACTCTAGTTTTAGAAATTATCTACTAAAATAAACTAGAACTAAAATACCGTCGTAATGTGGGGGGAACAATGTCCCTTTCAGTCTGCTTTCCCCATACTCTAGATCGTACACCTAAACACGTAATATTAATATTACAGTTGGTCATAATGCAAAGTATTTCTGTTGTTGACAATTTCAGTTCAGTGGATAGTTTAGTACCTTTATGTAGTGGTCTTTGGATCCAGAGACGATCATTTGCGGGTCTGAGGCCAAGCACATGACATGTGACACGTGTTTGCCGTTTAAAAGGCCTAACGAAGAGAAGTTTCTTAAATCCCAAATGCGAACTCGCTCGTTGAAATTAGTGTACAACCGATTACTGTTCATCATCATTGTTGTGATTTTGCATTCGCCCCTAGGAATCTCCAATTTGTTTTCTTGTTTGTCAGGCTCTTCTACAGTATTGCCACTAGAACTGCACAAAAAATCTTTGTTAGTGTTTGCTGTAATTGTGGAAATTCGAATGAATTTACTTAAGAGTGAGGACAGGAGAGTTTTTGTCTCTGAGATCGAAGACGTTGATGAAGCAGGAGGAGGCGGTGAGGACGACGTTGAACTCCTGTGAGTATTTTATGCAAGTCACATTTGTGGGGTGACCATTCAGAGTTGTCACCTCCTTCCCAGCCTGCAGATCGAACACTTTGGCAGTCGTGTCTGCACATAAATAATATTATAATAGTTAAACCAACACTTCATGAGATTTAACTGAATGGCCTACCTTTGGATCCAGTAAACAGCTTATCATTTGTGGCATACACCGAGAGTACAGAACGAGTATGCCCCTCAGCTACGTGAGTATTAGTTAATAAGGAACGAGGAGACACCTGTACAATCATTTAGTAAATTTAATCAAAACGTTGATTAAATATTTTGTAAAATAAAACAGTGTGATTGTCTGACCCCTCGTAGAGACTTAATGGTGCCGACATGGAGGGAATTGACTCCTGAGCCACCGGTGAGTCTGTTAAAGACATCACTCCTTCTCCTAGAGTTGGGGGAACCGGGCGGAGTGACGTCACTTAAAGGGAATATTATGTCAGTTAGTCGAATGAATGGTTAAAGAAAATTAGTAAATTGTGTAGTGATCATTACTCAAGAAACGAAGTGTCCAGGTTAGGACTTTTTATTGTGTAAGTCGAGTTCAAGTTGTTAGTACTGTTAGTCGACTTGAGTTTAGAAGCATTCGTCTCTTCCCCAGTCACCACATCTGGAAGAATGCTGTATGTGTCCCGTCGTGTCAGTCTCGAAGCTGATCTAGACGACTGCACCCGATTCAGCCCACTCAGATGGTTGGGGTTCACTATCACAAATCAACACGACATAATAATATTGTCTGTCATCATTCACAGTAGTTGATTGTGTTGTGGGTGTTACCGAAGAGGTGGTCATCGTTGGAAGGCATTTCTCCCAGTAGTTCCTGAGTAGTTGAGGTTAAGCGTCTGGCTTTTCTGGAAGATACTGGCGGCGGGACGTTTTCTTCAGCAGCACTAAACATTAAAAGGCGACAGAGCAAAATAAATGTAAGGGCAACCGAAGAGTCATCAACATCACAAACACCAAAAATCTCAAACTACTAAGCAGACAATAAGCCAAATCCGCAAAATTATTCTTTTTCGTCTACTTCATAGTCAATTCAATCTCAAATACATCTAAACACTTACCTCGTCTTTGTCTCCGACGTCATGTTGACCAAATGAGCAGCGATATCGGCAGGCAGAGTGGTTTCATCAGTTGACTTTTGCATTAGCATGTACTTCATCAGCTCCCGCAGTGTTGTCAGCTCATTGTTCAACTAATCACCATCATTATAATTAATTACTGAGTTAATTACATATTATTTCTGAATATCAAGAACTAACGTTTGTGATCATCCCTTCGAACTCCTCATTCTTCCTCGTCAGGGAGACGACTTCCAGTCTGCTGCCGAAAGTGATGTCGTAGAACTTTTTGAGGATGTAGGCGGCTTCTTCTCCAAATAGATCGAATCCCTCGTAGTCCTCTTTTTCCGAATTTACCAGGATAATGCTATTCTGCAGCTCCCCTATTTTATCATCCAGGTATACAATGTTGGCCTTGATGTTTTCGGCGATCTCCACGTCCTCCACTTCTCGCAACTCCCCCTCCAGCTGTCCTCTCTCTTCTATCATATTGAGCATCTCCCGCTCAAAACTGTCGACAGTTGTCTTCAGACTCACGTTTTTATTCAAATTTCGGTTGAGCTCCAACCACTTGGCTTTGGTCTTCACGGGGCTGAACTTCTTTTTGTTATTACGGTTTTTGAGGACGTTGAGCTCTTCGTACTTCCGCTTAATCACTGCCTCCTTCATCCGCTTGTCATTCTCCAGGGTTTTAATCAGATTCGCTTTCTTCCGCTGATCCTTTTTGAGCTGGGCGATTTCCTTGTTCCTCTGCAGACTTTCCAGTCGATGTTTCTGAGTCTCGTCCTTCATCTGATTCATCAATCTCACCTTCAACCGTTTCATGTTTTCCAAATCCGACTTCAGACTCTGAATCTGAACTTGAAACGAGTTTTGAGCTTTCTGTTGTTTCAAGTGTTCTTTGTGGGCGGATTGGTAACGCTTCACTTCCATCGCCATCTCATTCAATTTCTTCTCATAATCCTCTAAAAATTCAATTATTTCCGTGTAAAAACTACTTATGTACATACTTTCAATAAATAAATATATATTTTACTTTCACGTTCCTTAATAATACGTATTGATTCAATCAATAATTTAAATTTTTGTAACTATTTAGATGATAAATATACACATTTGTACATATTAATTAATAATATATACATAATAAATGTAAATAATGTGGGTCTACCTTTAACTTGCTTAATTTTTGACGGAGGGGCATTTTTATTGCCATTAATGCCAGCCAATACTTGATCACGTTCCCGTTCAGTGACTTTGATGCGTTCCAGAAGGCAGTTGAGCTTTTCTTCGTAGTGGGCACGGAGAGCGTCCATTCGCTGCTGACTCAGCTCCAGCTGTTCGATCAAACGCTCTTTAGTCACTATGTCATTTGTGACTTCCGCTAGCTCCTTGTTGAGTTTCTCCGGCTCGTCGTCGTCGTCCTCCTCCGATGAGTCGTCGCTACTGGATCGCTGCTCCATCTGCAATTACCAAGGGTTGGTCTAGAATGGTATATTATAATTTCCGAGACATCGGAAGGAACAATACGTACCATGACTTCTCGTTTGGCCTGAGAGATAAGGTCGGTGATGCTGCCGCCGTAGCTGGAGATTCGTCCAGGTTTCTTCTTGAAGTCTTCAAAAGTAGCTTCACTCTCACAGAGTTTGGCTTTGAGCCCTTCGATCTCCTTCATGTACTGTTGAACGACCGGAGTGAGGTCGTTCGACTCCCAGTTGCTCGTCTCCTTCTCTGCTAGTAATTCACTATTTTTAATGGTGAGCATTTCAATCGTTTCTTGCTGCGCCTTCAGTCGAGAGCGCAAAGTGGAATTCTCGGAAGTCAGCAGAAGATTCTCGTTGTAGGCATCACTAAATTCTCCAGTCTCACACATCCTTTTGCCCTGTAAATAAACCATTTATTATGTCAAATCTTGAAAAGACCAAACATTTGAAATGAAGATTTGAAAAGGCTAACTTACTTGTCGGAACTCTGCTAATTCCTGCTGCAACTGCTCGATTTCCAGTTTGAGCACAGCGATGGTGCGACTAGCCTTGTCCTGGTTCAAGACGACTTTATTCTTTATGTTTTTGGCTCGATTAGCATATTTCATTGTATTGAGAGTTTCGACAAAGTCTCGATCACAGGGGCTCACACACGCAATCATAAGAGTCTTGGAATTGCCCCCCAAAGAGTCTTGTAGCAGGCGGGTCAATTTGCTGTCTCGGTAGGGGACGTGGGAGATCTTCTTCGTTTTGTCCAAAGCAGAAATAACATTTCCTAGCGCCAACAGCCCGCAGTTGATGTTGATACCTTCTTTTGCTCGGTCCCCTACCGCTCCCGTTCTTTTCAAACGCTCTGAACCTGCCAGATCTACAAAGTTGAACTTTCCAGTCAACGTTTCCAACTCAGGAGCCCCCGACGCCTGTAACATCCCAAATAAAACAATATTAAAAATTCATGGTTAAAAATAGAGTAGTCAATTTGATCATTTATGATCTAGTATTTTTCCAGAACAAAATTGTTTATTGTTGACAAAATGTGATTTCATTTATCCTATAAAGAATATTTTAAATGTAATAGTCCCTTCTTATCCTAGTCTTCTGTCCCTCCCAGTCTACCACATATATTTAATTGTTAATAGTTTTCTTGAAAGAGTCTAAAACTTAAAAATGGCAATTATTATTGCCACTGTAAAAGTTATACACAACAAAGTTGCAAAAAATCTCTAAACTTTTAAATTTAGCCACGAACGCTAAATATTGAAAATAATAGCTGAATCTTTGAATTGCACAAGTTTGGAAATATTTATATTTGATTTTGATGTTGGTTGGTGTTAGTTGTAATCCTGGCAGTCCGTAATTATTAGTCTAGGATAATAATTAAATAAAAGTTACCTCTCCAGGAATGACTCTTTGGACTGTGACGGTGAGCGTGAAAATTGCGTGACTCCTGGAACTCTCATTGTTCATGTTGGTACTGCCCGTCGTTCTGGATAGAGCCCCGTTCCGTAAAATCTTCATGGCGTCCATCGCAGTGTTGACTGCAGTTGTGGCCACCCCCGCCAAATATACACAACCAGCTGAGTTTTCATGAATTTTAATAGCATTCCTCTTGGCCTGTATTTCAAAATTACAACGAGAATTACTAAAAATCTTTCACATTAAACAATGCAATTATTTGAAAATGAAGTTATTTTACCCGGGAATCTGAAGAGAAGTCATTTAAGTCCGGCTGTCAGAAAGAAAAGCATGTTAGCGAGTGAGTGCATATATACATTTACAGATTGCATAAAGTTCTATTCTACCAAACTACCCAACAAACAACTCAAAACTTTTACAGCAGCCCAAAACCAATTATTTACAAACTAAATATTATTACAATTCCCGATTATTTCCAAATTACTAAACCTCGATTATTTACAAATTACTAGTCCCCGATTATTTACAAATCACTTCCCACATTATTTACAAATTACAACCCCGATTATTAACAAATTACAACCCCGATTATTAACAAATTACAACCCCGATTATTTACAAATTACATCCTCTATTATTTACAAATTATTACAATCTCCTATTATCACAAATGGTGAAGCAGAGGTGACTAAAGTGGTGATTGGTTAATGTGCTCCCTCCCCCCGAATAATTAAGTTTAAACAATATTACTAATTATTATTAATTGTTATAATTGCTAATTATTATATAGTATACCTTCACACTGCCCAGAAGGTCCACGATTTCTTCATTATAGAT
Source organism: Tomocerus qinae (assembly GCA_020055645.1). Classification (NCBI taxonomy): domain Eukaryota; kingdom Metazoa; phylum Arthropoda; class Collembola; order Entomobryomorpha; family Tomoceridae; genus Tomocerus; species Tomocerus qinae. The sequence continues at coordinate 625,199 of CM034550.1, forward strand.
CTCGATAAACTGACAAACCACACGAAATTCTGCGGGACTCTCGCCGGCCAAAATGCACTTTTGTCTACGGTCATCAATGGACTGAAATATCTGAGCGACGGCGCGTGGAATGATGCCTTCCATATCCGTGATCTCAGGTCGACTAAACGCTTCAACGTTAAATCCAGTCCCCATTGTGAAGGTCTTCCCACTCCCCGTCTGCAATTAACCATGAAAAGTGTTACAACTTTGACCCATTTTCTGTTACCCTGTAAATATAGAGTAAAGGATAAGAAAGAGACCTGTCCGTATGCCAAAATAGTGGCGTTATATCCATCGAGACAGCTTTCCACCAAGTCCTTCACCACCACGTTGTAGATCACATCTTGTCTGGAATCTGTGTCGAAGACATAGTCATAAGTGAAAGCATGGTTCCCTCCAATAAAAACCTGTGGAAGGTCCGGGGTAATCGATGTACAGATTTTGCAACTGTCAATCACTTCTCGGGGCAAAAGTGGCCGGATCCTGGAAAATCCAAATGCATGGAATTGTTAGTCAATTAGTTGATTGATTGATTGACATTTTTTACTCTGTTTTGGAGTTACCCAATACAACCAATCAGCTGTTTTGATTTAAAATAAAATAGTGAAAGAGTGATAAGGTACATGTGCTAAAAATGTTTAGCTATAAACATCCGATATTTAGACAGATTATTATATTATATATACCAAATGTATACATAAGATTATTATAGTATTTAGATCACAATACAATATAGAATTGACTATATGGTGGATATCACACTGTCTATATTTCAGTGCTGTGTGTACACATGTATAAGTAGTTAAGGATGACCTTCAGTCTTTAATCTCCAAATATTTAAGACCATATAAGGCTTTTTAAAGGAAACAAGCTAACTACCTACTCGTCGACCTTACAAATATAGACCAACCAGATGAAGAAATTGATATAACAAGAAGAATAAAATATTGTTATGGGTAGACTCTAGAGATTATTGAATAGAAGAATGGATGAAAAGAATTGAGTAACCTTAGGGCCACTCGAACGCTGGAGTCATCCCCCATGTTGAAGAGATGGGGGTGGAGAAATAATAATTAAATAGTAACTCTAATTATTAGCTACACCATAGTCCTCATTTTTAGAGGTTGATCACCAACTTCTTTGCTAGATTAGTATTAAATGGAACGGACGTCGTCGGCAACGGAATTGTACTATACTGTTTGTGTTGGAATGTTCTCTACTCTAATAATCTCAGGTATTTCGAATTATTTGGTTAGATTGGAAGTACTAATACTGTAAATGGTTAAGCCGTAATCCCAATTTAAAAATCACATAATATAATATTATATTGCATGGTTCAGAGAGAGTCTGACTCTATCTGACAGAAAATCACACACACACAACAATGATGATGATAATAATATTCACAAAACAATCAACCAACTGCTGATTCTTAGCAGAAGAAACTGACTGACAGCCAACCTAACCTAACTGAAACTGACTCTCTCTCTCTCTCCTCCGTCAGTCTCCTCATCTCAATCTTCTACACCTACACTATACTATACTACTTGATATGAAATAGATCTTTGCTTATAATTTTACGGGATACGTAAAGATGCGATTATTACCAGATGGACGCCAAAGCACAGCTGGCTGCAGCCTAACTATTTTTCCACGGCGGCCATTTAACAGTATGACCGTTGCATCTATAAAACATATTTTAATTTATTGGGGACTTACTTGTCAAAAAAATTTATGAATCTAAAAAACCTTTAACGTAGTGATCATATTTTTTGCAATCCCACGAAACATTAAAAAATTAATTTATTTCATCAAACTATGACCAGTTTCATCCGGACAGACTAATTCTAAAATAGGGGTTTAGTCCCGGGCGCCAGAATGTTTACTCCATCATCCAACTATATTTTATCCGGTTACATTATTATTGTGACATTTAATAATTTACCAGGATATAACAAAAAGTAGTTTAATTGAAGCCAGACGGAAATATTAATATTATAACGACAGAGAAGTTCATCCCCTGTCAAGGGACGGTTGTAATGTTTAGTAGTGTCCATGGATGAACATGTTAGCCTTCAATCGAGCTAATACACAACCTTGTAAGACGAATAGAACTGAAGTTTTATCGATTTTCAGTTATTTTTATGTTTTTCCTCCCCTTTCCCTGTCAGGGGATGATAGTAACCTATTTAGCAGTGTTCGGAGACATATGTCAGATTTCATTTTAGTTGCCGCATTTGAACGGTCTAGCTCAAACCGTTCGAAAGTTATCGTTTAAAGGAATTTCCGAACGGACAAACAGACAGACAGACGGAGATAGTATTCTTATACAGAGAAAATGAACTTCTTTGAATTTTTAATAAATAAACTTTCTTAAAAAGCAAAAATTATAATCCAATACTCGGCGGGAGCCATTGCGGTAAACGTATCTAACGAAATGCTTGTTACAATGCGATGTTACAAAATACAATCCGCTGCGAAAGAAAAAGGCGGTCGGCTTATTTAAAATTAAATGACAATTTACCAAAAATGTAAATTCTGTGCTTACTTTACTGAAATGTGATTGTGAAATGTTAACTTAGTTTTTTATGATAGTCTTAAATATTTTTTATTTTGCATTGATAAGTTGTGCTGTGAGAAGTTATCTGTGGGTAATGGAGATGAAGTGGGAAGAGGTGTATGAGAAGATTAGGGGTAGTCAAGAGGTGACTGAAAATTTTAGAGCACTTCGACATTGGTGCAGCCAAAGTGAAGAAAACCGAATGGAATGTAAAGTCATAGTTAGCTATCTTTTCAATGAAGGAAAGAATCTCCTTCGAAATGATTTTGTTATCTGGCAATTTATTGCAAACGCCACTGTCAGCCTCTTCAACGCCCAAATCCTACGAAATCATTTGATGGACGTGTAAGCTATTTTCAGTAAATTATTCTAGTAGTGGCATCGAAATGCTAATACGACGGATAACAAGGACGTATTCACACTCACAGTATTGAGTGATGCTTTACGGGCTGAAACCCTCCCCAAAATTCTAGAAAAAAGAGATGTTTCTAAAGTAGCATTATTTGCCATTTTTAATTTTTGAATCATTTACGTCAAAAAAGGGCAAAAAGTTTTTAAAATGAAAGTTTATAGTCCTCTCTAAAACTCAGTTATATAGACGTGTTGATAGAATAGAAATGTATTTTTACGGATTTTTGTCTATTGTGTCCCCTTTACATTCCCACCTAGGTATACTGTCAACTTTTATGTACGGAAACCCCCCCTGGCCGACGAAATCGGTCAGAGACCCCTCTCGGCCTAAGAAGTACTGAGACCACCCCCCCCTAAACTTACGAAGTCGGCCAGGAGGTAGTGGACCTATTGACCTATTCATTTTGAAGGCAAAAAATTAATATTATTTAGTTTTAGCTATATAGTGACCCTTTTAATGACTTTTAATGTGAAATATGATAGTCGATTTAATCTCCCCCTCAGAAATACTACAATATTCACCCATTAAACCCCCCTTGTCAAATCAGTGTACCATGGAGCATAAAATTCAGTAATCTCTTACAACCAAAAACGTGCAAAATACTTGCTAAAAGTTTAAATTCCCACGGGGGAACGAAAATTGTGCTTAAAATGTTACATTTTTTTTATTCTAGAGAAGAAATTGTACAAATTGCGGACGAAAAGCTTGTAAATGCTATCTACATGTGCTTGCATAATTGCTTTAATCATTTCCCGGACTTCCAAATCAGTGACACGCTTATCACTGGCATTATCGACAATATTCATCTTGAATTTCCGTAAGTGAACCATGATTATAATGTAATGCATCGGCAGGATTGGGAATTGTTGCTGTGATAGTGTCGATTCACTGTAATGTAAGGGAATCCCCCGCAGCTTTAGAGTTTGTAATTCTTTGACTATTTTTTGTCTTGCAGGTTGATAGTAGCTGAAGATGTAGTGAAGACTTCTGGAACACTGCATGCGAGTAAATTAGAAGAATTTCTGCAAATCATCACGAGCCACTCGCTGGTCCATCCACTCATATCACCTCTAGTAAGCCAGTCAATGCTTTAGCTTTATTCTGTTAAAGGCGTTGTTCGTGAAGGCGTTTTCAAATGGCAGGTTTGTCAAGTTTTTAGATGCCGTTGCGAAGGTGTACAAAATAAATTTAGACGATGTCTTACAAAGTAAGATTGAAGCCGACAGGATCCAACTGACCCAGACAGCTACAGAATTCTTATCTGTCGTGGCTCCCCACCATAAACAACTCCAGAATGACAAATCCCTTCTCACCTCCGTAATATGTAAGTATCTGATTTGAATGAATTATGTCAAATACAAAACGAATGTGATCTTATGTGCAGCCTATTTATAATAATGTGATTGTGGCAGATATGTTGAAGATGATGGAGGAGTCTGAATGTTGTCAGCCGCTTCGGTCAATCGAAGAGCTGAGGAAGATGGGCGAAGTGGACGGAGTGGTGAATCTGAAATGTGACCTGGTGAAACTGGTGACGAGTCTGTGTCACCAAAACACATCCAATCAGAATTTGGTGCGGGACTGCGGTTTGATTCCTGTCATCTTGGACAACATGCGGCCTGATGCTCGGAATCCCTTCATCCGCGAAGCCTGCATCCATTCCATACAAGTCCTCTGTGAAAATAACCTAAGCATTCAGCAATTCATCTCGCAAATGTCTCCCGTAAATAGAACTGACTAAGAATAACGATATATAAATCTATGATGCATCAAGCGGATATTATTAAGTCGGTAGCTCGAAATATCTAATACAGTTAAGTTTATAATATGCCGTCAAAAATGAGAAATGACTCAAAAATTCCTATTTATATGTGTACTTTTTAAAACCAAGTCCAACCGTGCATGCATTCGAATTTATATGATTAAATAAATTATATCTGATTTGCTAGCTGCTACTACTGATGTTGTGAAGTGAATGTACCGATATATATATATATATATGTATTTGTAATCATCGCAGTGAAGAAGTGGCTGTAACGTGCTGTAACTAATTGTAATTAAATAAAGGTGATTCTCTTAAATACGCTTACGATATTCACTAAAACGAGATAAAACAATACATTGTACGCACCTACTCTTTCTTATACTTATACCGTACCCATATATACATTTATTTACTATAATAATAGGGAACATGATAGAGGTCTGGGGTAATGTGAGATAGGGTTTAGGTATTTCGTTTCTGCGTGTTGATTTGATGTGCGCAATACTTGCTTTGTTTGTTTACCATACAAGTGTCTGGGGGAGGGGATGCAATACTGCCATTTAATTCTGTTCATCTCAGAAAGTCGTCAAAAGGCTCAGTTTTCTGTTCGTAAGCAGGTCGATGTTAGGCCAAGAGTCTCCTCTCAAGTAGTAATAGAAGCATCTCAAGATGGAAATTGACTGTGTACTGTGTATACTCATCATATATTTATTTCACCTCTGTCTTCATAACATCGTAGCTTATTTCCCAACAGTTTTACCCAAAATATTTTGAGGGAGTCAAGGAAGGAGCTATTGCGAGATTTAATAAGGAACTTTTCAAGTTCAAAATTTGAAAGCATTTAAGGACGTTTCGGGAGATTTGAAGAAATTCGTAGAGGAAGCTAAAGATAGATGATAGCTGTATAGGAGTTTTACTTTTTTCCATTTCCGCTTCAGACTATTGTAAGTGGAGGGATGGTTAGTGCGGAGTGAAGGTGAGAGAGATGATCTACATAGGAAAGGAATGGTCGGTGTGGAGGTAGCAAAAAAGGGCCCTTGAGAGAGCACCCCGAGGGCCCTTTGTCGGTAGGACTTTGAGGCGTAAATAATTCTGTTTCACGCTGGGGAGCCTTTCATCACATTCCTTTCCTAAATCTTCTTTCCAGCCACTCGACTCACTCTCTCTCTCTCCAGTCACTCGTCCAGTGCCCGTCTCTCCATCCACCATCCTACGTAGTCTCACCATTTCAAAAAGTGCCTCTCTCAATTCAAAACATCCCATCAACAACTCTTCGCATCCGAATATTCTCTGGGACCTTCTCCCATCATTTCCGTTCTACATCTACACACATCTACACGTTTTCATGAATTTTTGTGTACAGAGATTCGGGGTAAACAGGACTTTTCATTTCCCTATAAATTCGTGAATTGTTTGTGACCTGTAATTAAATTGGATGCGAATGATTTATTTGTGAATTTGGTGGATGGTCATAACTTTTGGTTGTTGTTTGTTCGTGGAGGAGATGAAAAAGACAAATTGCAAGTCCCAGGGAATGAATATTTGTGGATTGTTGTGTTGATTGTTGTAATAGGGGAGATAAGGAGGTGAGGTGATGAGATGAGTGAGTGACTCAAGAAAGTGAGTACGAGACAACAAACCGGATACTTTTCATTATTATTGGAGAGAAGATCAACAAGATAAGAGATACTCCGTCTGTATTTATTCCAATTACTACTATATACCTCAAGAAGAGACGAACACCTTGACTCAACTAAACTAAACCTACATTCTTATAGCTGGTATTGCATGTGAAGGTGCTAAACATACTCTCCTTCTCGCTCGCCCTGTATACACACCACACACACCCACTGCAACGCCCCCGGGGGAGACACACGATTCTCCCCGAAAATCTTACATTTCGTACGGCTTTGCCTCAACATAAAAATATTTCGGGTTTTCAGGCACCGTTTCACTGAATCTCTGTGTACACTCCTATCAACATACAAAAAGAGTCTATAGGTTGGAATTTGGGAGTTCTCAATTTCCTGACAACTACCTATAATACCTGTAATGTAGAATCTGCAGTATTTAGAAAGATTGAGATGGGGTACCTTTTACTAGTGCATCAAAAATGAAGTGATCTGAATAATTTTTGGGATTATTTGGTGCATCCCCCAGGGGGGGGCTTGTGCATGGGTTTGTGTGGAGATAATAATATAGATTATGTAAGATTGTATTGTTTGTAGGTGAGGAGGAGAGTGGTAGAGTGCTTAACTTGTTTAGGAGTAGATGATGTGCAGGAGAGACTAGAGAAGTGGTTGGATGTGGACGGAGGAGCGATGCCTGGGGCGGTGTGTTGAGAGTGTGGGAAAATGGTAAAATGATAGGAATACTCCTATTCGCTCTTCTATTCAGGTGAGCATTTACTTTATCAATCTATTTTTTTGGCCCTCCATTGTCATCTGTCTTTTGTCATCTCCCCAGAGAGTCTGAGACTTTCGGCGCCGACTTCCTCTGCTCCCGCATCCCCGGCCTCAATGTCAAACAGAGAGAGATCTGCCAGGTAACATCATCCACCAACCAACCACACGTCCCCACCACCAACTATTGTACTCATCTTCTCTTTTCCAGAATTCTCCAGATGCACTCGTCGCCATCGGAGAGGGAACCAAACTAGCTCTGGCAGAGTGTCACCACCAATTCAGACTCAACCGATGGAACTGCACAATACTCGGATCTGAGATCTATGGACACGTACTTGTCCTCGGTAACACATTTCCCATACCATCACTAAACAATTCTTCTCATACAATAGTGCAATTCACGCTTTTCGCTACAAATGGATTTTAATCATAATCAACTACAAATTGGAAACCGAAACACATTTTAATTTTGCTATTAATGCAGTTCCCATTGTACTGTATAAAATCAATTACATGCGGGGGAACTACAGATTGCTACAGACTCTCCCCGCCATTATCACTAACCAAAATTCAATACCCTTTGGGGTATTTTCAAAAAAATATCTGAATATTTCCCGTTAAAATTAAACGTAAGCTGATGTAAACTGTAAAGTGAAATATCAGGTTATTCGCATATTAAGTAAACATTGCTACTCCTTCTCTGTGGATGGCAATAAGCAAGTTTAAAACTTGCACATGCGCAAACATGCAGATTTTTTTTAGTTCTTACACAAAATCTTATCATTTTTCTGGTTTTAATCCATACTGTAAATTGAACTCATCAGATAATCAGAGTAAACCTAACCGACTAAAGCTTCATTTTCATTAGACAAAAATTTCTCATTCACGTTCTCATTTTCAATAGGAACGAGGGAGGCGGCTTTTCTTTACGCAATTTCCAGTGCTGGAGTCACGTACGCCATTACACAGGTACAGTTACATGACAGGTCGAAGTTATGAATGTATATGAAATCGACTTCAATAATCATGGAATTATCGTGCACTTTGTATTATGGAGCAATGGGTGTGTATTATGGTTCAACTCATGAACAATGGAGAAAAATCTTACCAAAGGATAAAAATATCCTAACTTTTCATTTTGCCAGCGGAGGCTGAATGAAATCTTGGAATGAGGTTTTAAACCGAGTTAGAATTTGGGTAGCCCGGTGTAACATATCCTTGTGATCACCCAGGGGTACCCCGATGTGGCACCAGCTCCGAAAATTGTTGTGGGCATTATGAAACTCGGGGACAGACGGTTATTACTCTAACGCAACGTCTATCCCCATTAAATCCGCGAATCATAATTTATTTGACTATTGAAAAGCGGAAGATGGACGGAGAAGAGACAATAATTGCATGATGGTGAATGTGGTTTAGAGTTGTGCCCGAGGGAATATCTCTACCTGCGGTTGCGCCCCACCGACAACGATTTCGACAACATCGTCTCCATCTCCAGATTGGGGGGTAGCGTCTGGCTGGCGATGGGGCGGTTGCTCCGCCGATGTGGACTACGCAGTCCGACTATCGAGGAAGTTTCTAGATTCCAGGGAAGTCGAAGGCGATGCTCGGGCCAAGATGAATTTGCACAATAATCGAGCAGGACGCAAGGTAAAACCACTGCAACCCGATATTAATCATTTTGAACAAGCTGAACATTTTTTTTGTGCCTGACTCGCCAAAAATTATTTTTGATATCAGAATGCGGGATTGTTTAAATGCTTCTTTGTAGCAGTTAATTTATGCGAAATAACAACTCGTTGAAAATAAAAATGTTTTACTCCGACTCCTGTGAAATAATTATTAATGTGGTTGTTGTTTATCAAGGCGGTTAAAAGTACATTGGAGACGGAGTGCAAGTGTCATGGAGTGAGCGGAAGTTGTACACTTCGGACTTGTTGGCTGAAGTTGGCTACCTTTCGAAAAATCGGAGAAAGATTACTTCTTAAGTACAAACGGGCAAAACTTTCGGTAAGTTTATGGTATTTTTATTGCCAAAAAATAAATATTGCCGATTGCAAAATGTGATCAATACAATTGTGGCGGGAAATTGAAGTAGCAATAGAATGAAGGTTATTGTTGTGATGGCAGAGCAAGAAGCGTTCGGAGCTGAGCTACATTGACCCGTCGCCTAATTACTGTGAGTACAACGAGACGGTGGGTTCCCTGGGGACTCGTAATCGTCAATGCGTGAAGCGAGACAAGGAGAACAACTGCGACATCCTCTGCTGCGGCCGAGGCTACAACACCCACCAAATCAACCGGAAGTGGAAGTGCCACTGCAAATTCCGGTGGTGCTGCGAAGTCGTCTGCCAAGACTGCAGTGAACTCGTCGAAGTCTACACCTGCAATTAACAATTATTTATTAATATTATACCCACTGGAGAGACAAGAAATTATTTTGAGCTTTTGGGCCGGGGACGGGAATTTAGACACGTGTGTCTGACTAGGTGTACTTGCCATCTTTTATTGCATATTTATTGGGCTTATAATAGGACAGTGACTTTAGGAGTAGAGTAGAAGAATCCATCTGATTTTCTCCAAAACCATGCACTTTAGAAATGAGCAGACACCGTGAGATTGTGAACACAATGTTCTCTACGCATAATATACCCACCAGCAGAATTAATTTTTTATTTTCGGGCGGTCAGTTTTCTTTTAACTGGCTAAAGTAAGTTGACTAAATAAATAACATGCGCTGTTGAAATTGCTTCTAGGTCGTCTTCAGTAATATTAAGTTATTTTCAATTCAGGGGAAACATGACTCCTAGAAATCATTTCAAAAGACAATTCAGAATCGGCATCGGGTGTTCTAAATCGGAAAGATGGTATTTTAGTAGGAAATGAGTAATTCAAGTATAGAGGGTGAGGACTTGCAAATCGTTGCCAACTAGTCTTTCGAATCACAATATCGGGGAAAGTTTTTGGAAAACCTCCTCTGGAGAGACTATTTATTCATCCACCTGTTCCAAGAATAGACGATAGTAGTATTCATTTCGATCCCGTCTCCGCTCAAGTTTCAATTCATCTCTCGTTAGGACACTAATCTATTTTAATATTTGTATTCTTGGAGGTGAGTTGACATCACAATATTATCCATCAACGCTCATCTATCGATGCATTAACTGTCTCCATTTCCTTTCAGAATACCCTTTGTAAATATTAAAACCGATTGTTGTTACATAAAACCATCTCAGACAGAGTTGCCACCAAGTCTGCAACAAATCTGTTTTGTTAGCGTAGGCAATTTAAGGTATTGAGGCGTCTATAGCGATTGGGACATGTATACCTGCAGTGTGAACGTTACTATAAATAATCTGCACTTTTTTAGGTATTACTAGGTACAAATGTAATTACAAAGATTATGATTCGAGGTTTTTGTATGAGGAAGGGGTCCAAATAATTGAAAATGTACAAAAGTTCATTCCGTCTTCCTGGACATAGGAGATCAAATATAACTGTTCACATAAGGCCAAAACCCACCTTTACCTGCTTCCTAACTATTTTGTAAGTTTTTGACTACATTGAAAACATTTTTTACGTTTCGGAGAGTGGCAACTAAAAAAAGGTGTAACTTATTATAGGTTAGTCCTGAGACCCGTGCCGTAGACTTTCTATGCATGGTGCAAAGCAGTCGCTCGACTCCCATCTGGGCTATTCACAAAGTACATTAAGGTTCCAGTACGCTCCAAAAATTTGCCGGTGGGGTATTTCGTAGCACAGAAAGTATTAACTTCGTTAGATTTGTATCAGTTTTAGTCAGGCATGGTCGCGGGCCAAAATTCCCCATATGGGGGCGAAAAGCGCCGCCTACAATTCCCTCCTCCATTCCACTCCACATCCTCTGAAATGTAAAAACATTGTTTTGTTTTCGATTGTTTTCGAACAAACAAAATTGAACAAAATTGTTTTTGATGTATTTTTGCCAAATCCTTGAGGAAAGAGTTACGAAGCCCAGTAAGGGGAGTCTGAGCCATATACCTACGTTATTGTAGTAAGTAGTACGTAGTAAATAATGTTTGTGTATCTAAGTTATTCAATAAACAACGGAAAGTAGTACTTCATATCAAGTTCCATCTTCACTTTTAACTTCATTTTCATTAAAGCTCATATTATGCCTACGGCCTATGACATTTGCTCTTACATTCTGAAATTCGAAAATGGCAACACCTGCTGAGCTTCGATTCATTACTGCATACTACAGCATTGAACTCAGAGAAACCCATTCAGGGTATTCATGTAAGCATTAAGAGAAGCTCAACATGAATACCAGAGCCCTAATGATTTTGTTAGATCAAAGTTACAAAATGCGCCTGTTTGAGCCCACGATATAGAGCGCCCCCGTCTATAGTGAATAAACGAGGAATAAAGTAATGCGTGGGTGGATGTTGGAAAAACATAAAAATTTAATTGTAAAAAAGTTGCATTATAAAATTTGTGGTTTTATGGTTTTTCAACGGGCGGAAGAGCCTGTCCAGTTCTTTTGAGAATGAATCCGAAGAAGCCCAGAGCGGCGCCTACGGTGGCAACGGCGACAGCGCCGAGGACGGAGACCCAGAAAGGCCAACTCTCGATGGCGAAGTAGAGGATGGCAGAGTCGGCGTTGTGGATGTTGCAGTCCACCCGCACCACGATGTTGTTCTCCTGGATCACCGGGTTCTTCGGACAGGTGAGGGTGGAGATGGATTGCAGCTCCGCCTTCACACTCGGCTGCAGCAACCACCAGATGTTGGACGAGTACTTGGTCCACGACACGTACGCCGCCAAGTCCTTCGGGTGCAGCAGCGTCGGCAACGTCAACGGCAGCGCCAAGGTCAACGTCAGCGGGATGTACAACCATTTGAATGACTGCAGCGCGTTCGTCAGAATACCCTTCGTCTCCATGTAAATCAACTGAGTTCCTGCAACCATTATTCAATTCTTATTGAATTATTACAATACTGCTTGACAACTTTGGGACGAATATATAAGCCGTGTACGAGATAATAATAATGTGGCCAGGTTTTCTAGCGTTTTTTTATTCATATTTTTCGTCGTTTTTTGGAAAATCGAGGATATACATAGTGCCTTGTGTTTAGACGGCCGGTAACTTCGCGTTTTTGCATGGCAAAGTATTTTGCCGGAAAGCTTTGAAAAAATGCAGTTTTATATTTGATAATTTTTTAATGCCCCAGAATGTTTAATAGAGACGGATAATACAACTTACCAACGAAAATGTAAAAATTGTAAATGTCTGTTACTCCGGCCATGACGTAGGCAGGAATGATGTAGGCCAAGTATACTGTCAATACCATCGGCAGTTCGATTAGAGCCTGTAAAATTGTTATTCGATATCATTCATCATTAATATAACAACAGAGAAAATGGATAAATTATAAATCGAAATGACTAAAAAGATGAATAGGTAAATATATTTGAATAAATAAAGGCATAAAAGCCTAGAAATATTTAAGAGCAAATGATTGCATTGCAATAAATGTAAATAAATAATAGGATGAATAAATGTATTTAAATAGGATGAATTACTTTGACTACGTAGTAAGTGGCCTTTGAATAGAGCAATTCTTCGAGGTCTCTGGTGACGTAGGACAGACTTTTCTCATCTCTACAGTTGAGGATGAGGACGACTGGCCAGGAGGTGAGGCACATGAGTGTCCAGACGAGAGCATAGCGGTCACTCAGGTTGTTTTGGTCTTGGACGCTGGTCAACCGCACATTCCAAAATATGGCACCCAGAATTACGGAAATCGTCGCTGCGACCAGGACCCGCAACAACCAACTGATCACATTCCACGGAAACGTGTAAACGATAGTCTGCCTATATACAACAAAAGTCTATTTTATCTCTCTTTTTATCAATTTGGCTAGATCTGTCTTACATGCAAATGGCATAGAACTGGCGGCAGAGTCCAGGGGGCTTCACTCGGGAAGGCAAAGGCTGGGGAGGTCCTGGGTCTGTGAGTGGCTCCATTTTCCTCCGGTAAGAGTCTGCCAGGGTCTCTATTCTCTGACTTGATTCCAGAAGAGCCTCTGAAGACAAATCATCCAGAGTCACCTGCATTCATGATTACATTATTAGGATTCATAGAGAGAAGTAAGTCTACTGGAATATTGGAGAATTGATTACAAGATCAAGGTAGTAGTCACTGGGGTTTTTGAAGGCGGGGCAAGGGTACTCGATGAATGCAAAGTAGGGGAGCATCTCTTTGCGGTGTCCGTAGAACATGACTCGCCCCGTAGACAGGAGCGCCACTTTTGAAAACATGGAGAAGATTTCAAAAGTGGGGGGATGGATGGTCATGACGATTATCTTTCCCCGACTCACGCACCAACCCCGCAGATAGTCCACCTACAATCCATAATCACTTCGTTACAAGTTTGCATGCTTATTACTACTAAGGGGTAGATAGGGCTTACAAGGAAGAAAGTGTCAAAGATGTCCATTCCCCGTGTGGGTTGGTCGAGCAAGACGATGTCCGTGTCCATCATCAGCTGACAAGCAACGGAAAGTCTTTGTCTCTCTGCTGACGTCAGTGACGACACGTAGCTGTTCCTCACACTCGACAGTCCCAATTCCTCCAATAGAATCTTCTGGAAATAAAAACAACTCAATTAATTTATTTTATTTCTAAGATCTGGAGTGGGTGGAGTTAGGGTTGGGAGGAGGTAGAGTGGGTGGAGGAGTATACCGCAGTGGTAGAGCCAGAGGAGCGGAGAAGGGCGTGGAAGCGCATGGTTTGGTTGACTGTGATATCGGGGTGGAGTCGGTAGTCCCTCCGCACAAAAGCCACACGACTCCCCAGTCTGGACAGCGTGATTGGATTTCCATTCAGCACGATGTCACCCTTCACCGCACTTTTACTTCGCCCAGATAAAGCCGTCAACAGAGCTGTCCCTTCCGTTGCTACAAATACCAACCAAAATCTTTTATATACTTATCATCATTTCATTTCAAGGATTCAATCCGGTTCAATGGTCAACAATTAACTGCACCAGATATCATCGTAAACGCTATTGACAGATTCAAAACAAGAGCAGGAGGCGAAAGAGGTTGCGTGAGGTGGACGGGGAAAGGGAGTATTACCATTGGTGGCCATGACGGCGAGGAGTTCCCCGCCGTGGAGGTCGAAGGTGACTCCATCGATCACTCGGGATTTTGCACTCTCCACAGTCAAATTCCGCACCTGCAACCAACCCAACACAAAATCTTAGTATCTTCACAATCCAAATATTTAGCCTGTACAGGGTGACGGCTTACCTGCAGATGCGGGTAGTCGTAGAGTAGATCCGGGGATCCTTCCTCCGACAACCCTCCTTTGTGGTACGCACGTCTCGAGGACTTCGAAACTAGAGAAATCTATATAACCATTACACACATTATTATCTTAGATGAACAACAATTGTGCAATTTCTACAAACGGAAACCAGCAGGTAGTATGCACTATTATTAGCAACGCATTGGAAAACCATATTATTGGGTCATAGAAATTTATTACTAAGCACCAAATAAAATTTCTATATTATGCAATGCACTGTCCTTAAACACTCTATCCTCTCTCAACATACGAGAGTACGGTTAATACACTAGGAAATATTATTATTAGCTAATCAATAGTAATAAACATTCGAAATTTTTAAGTTTTCTATAACCTGGAAAACAGGCTATAATTTTCTCACAATGCACTATTAAAACCGACCCACAGAAAATATTTCTTGAGAAATTTTGAGATCCATTTGTGAAGCACTTGAGACTTTCGAGACTGTTAAGAAGACTCTCCTCAATATTTTAGCTTTTTCGCAATAATCATTTGTTTAAGTGACGTGGTAGGCAAATATGTATTTCATCTTGAAAAGAACTCACCCGCCCCTTAAATCTTTTGTCAAAAACATATTTCAACGAATAGTTGGATTGTTTTGGAATCTCAAGGGTTCAGTGTTTCTGAAACAATCTTAATTTCCTCACAATATGATGTATCCTGAGCATGAAACATGAAAACACTAACCCCTTGGGACTCTCCTGATAGGTTTAGTTTCACCACAATAAAAGTTTCAGCATTGGCCGACAGTTGACAGAGATATGAGTAGGAAAGGATTTAGTAGAAGGAGAAATGGCATGAAGGTTAGAGAAAAGTCTGACCTGACTGCCGACTCTGTTGTCGAGCATTGTGTTTCGGGGATGCGGGTGATATTCTGGGTGTCCACTTTCGGAGGCACTGACTTTGAACCTTTCCTTGATGTAGCCATCCCTGAGGTCAACTTCGGAACGTGCGCGGAGGTCCACTTCGGAGCGGGTGCGGGGGTCAGTGGCGTCGTCCCGCTTGATGGGGAAGACGCGGGGGAGTCCGAATTTGAGGTAGGCGTACATGTTGGAGCCGAGTTCGGAGCGGGGGGCGAGGCGGGGGTGGCGGAGGATGGACTGGACGGTCTGTTCCCGCAGCTGGAAGTTGCCGTAGGGCAAGGGGGATCTCTCGTCGGAGCCGAGGGCGGAGTCGGTGAAGTCCGAGTTGAGGTTCTGGCGGTAGATCGACCAGGCGTGGAGGTCCTCGGCCGGATTCTCGTCACTGTGGTGCGAGGGCAGAGTGTAGCGACGGTTGAGCTCTATCTCTTGCATTGTCACTACTTCTGAGGTGGGGGATGTAGATTGGGGATGAGATGTGCGTGTGTGGAGATGTCAGGGCGTGTTAGGCCTGGACATGGTGGAGACTGATGGAGGACAAGAAGAGGTGTGGTCCGTGACTGCTCCTCTCCAACAACAAAAAAGAGTCTTTGCCCATTTCCTACTCTAAACGCAGCACTCACTCACCAGCAATTCCATTCCTTGTAATACTCACTTGAATCCGTCTTCTTCTTCTCCTGCTGCAACTCTGTCTGTCTGACTCCACTCAACTCTCAGCTATTTCTATTCTTGTGCAGATAGCCTATCCTATACTCACTCACAAAGCCTCTGCTACTCACACACAAATATCAGTGTTGTCTTTATCAGTTTCATCCACCACTGGTCAAAACCCTCAAAGGTGGTCAAAATACCAACATTGTTTCCTCGTACTTGTAACTGCTTATTCTACAGTTTTTATTCCAAACTCAAAACCGGGTTCATTTTCAAAATTATTTGAAAGTTTTAGGGGGTTTAGCTGATCATTTTGACCGTTTCCCGTGAGTGTTTTGAACATTTTGACCACTGGTGGTTGAAACCGTGGGGAAAAGAGTGGAGATAGGAGTAGAAAAGATATTATAATACGTTCATTCAACTAGTCAAGTCGAATCTCAAGTCAGGTCTTGGTTGCACGTAAATCCTCGTCTACCTGTCTTTATAGTATTACATAATATGGAGTGGAGTAGGAAGCGTCGTAAGTGGAATGAAAGACAAAGCGTCGTTTGTAAGTAAGTCGTAAGAAATGCTACTACCTTACCTACTTAGATAATACAGAGTCCCACTTTACTATTACGATTTATATATATAATGGACTATAACCAGGACTTGACTAATAAACTAAAGCTGCAAGGTATCACCAGAATTAGTATTGGGATTAAGTACGCTATAGTCCTGACTACCTGTACATACACTGCACTCTGACTGACTCTGCGGCTGTTGCATATTATTACGTAGCCAATGCATTGGCAATCCTACCAACAACTGCGATACCCAAATCCCTATAACTTTAGGTACCTCTTTTTCTCTCTGCTGCTGGGACTGGGATTTGTAACACAAACTCGGTCTCAGACTTCAGAGTGTCAGGCATTCTTTCTACGACACACACACACACCATCCTAGCCTCATTTATAAACACCAAATGTTGTCAATAAAATGTGAGATGCTACATTTACTTCAAAAGGGTACTTCCCTTGATGCTTATAGGTAATTGCAGGGCCATCTTCACGTTTCTACTTCTACCTAACCTTTGAAGCAGTCAGATGCATTTGTTATGCATGGCAGATAAACATTTCTGTTACAATTTCCTTCACGTTTTGAATGATCCATATCCGAAGGAAATTGATCCAGTCGTTCTGAGGATATTGACGGGGGGAGAAATGTCCAATGCCCCAATTCTCTGTGACCTTTGACCCGGTGGAAATAAGTGCTATGATAATAATTCAGGTTATTTACTCGGAAATTTTTCTTCTTTCGAACCATCTATTTATTTTGTTTAGCTGGTTCATCTTTACGAATCTATTTCCCCATGATCGTTGGCCATTATTAACACAGTCGATCACAAATGTTAACCTTGGCAGTTTACTCGGAATTTTCCCCGCTTTTGCAGTAACCCTATTTCGTTGAAATTGAATAGAATCAACCATGATCTTAGAGTATTGGCGGTTGATGAAGGGAATAACCATTTAGCATCTGAAACATATTTATCTTCTGTTTGACATTTGACCTATTAAATGCTTTCAAATCATTTACATCTCGTTGGTTAAAATTGGACCGTTTTGATGTTAATGGTGATCTAAGGATGAACAAGCCACGTTCATTTAGGGTACTTCCATAACCCTAAGTCCATCTGAGGAACACGTAATGTAAAGGAGAGATAAAATATGGAGGGGGTGTATGGGTTTGTGGCTGTGGCTAGTACTACTTTATATGTGTACAAAAGACAGGTGTATGTTTAAGTAAATCAGAACAGTTTAGCTGTAACTAATATAGTTTTGTTGTGCCTACCTTTGGAGGATTATAGGGAGGGATAGAGTAGTAGAGTGAGTGTAGGTATGCACATATATGGTTTGGTGTGTCCTGGTCCTGGTCGGTTGGTCGTCGGGGTGGAGGAGAGGACGATCTTCCTTATGTTCAGGTTATTCACTCGACTGCCTATTGTTATTATTCTTTAATCCCTCTGCTATTATTCCACCACAGCCTCGCTCCGACCGACACGCCGCAGGCCATTCCCCCAACCAACTCTCCTACAACAACAAAAAACAACAAATTCCAGAGCTACCCTACCTACCTGTACTTACTTACCTGTACTTACTTACCTGTACTTACTCACCTCTAATACTGTCGTAAGTATAGTCACAATAATAGCCTTTTTACTATATCATCATGTAGGTACACTTTACTACAACCTGCCTGACTGACCGATGTACACCTGCAGCCTATCCATCACTTTTATACTCAACCATACGTAACTATTGTATAAGCACCAAAATACTCATCAGGCCCGGTTATTAGCCAAACTAATCCAAGCATCAAAGTAAGCATCAGTCAAAAGGGGCACCTGTAAAGCATCTAAAGAAGAAGGATTTGAAGTAATAAGATATTGAATCGTTCGTGTCCCACCAAAATGAATAATGTGAATAAAAAGTGTCGGTAGCATTTTGGATTTGAAATTGGGCCAATCTTTATGTCCGGCCCTGGGAGGAAAAGCTTTAACGCTAGTACCGTTGTTGGACTCAAGTACAGAAAAGATCAAACTCCTTTGTTACTACCACTTGTACTATTACTACCTGTACCTTTGCCTACCTGTTGAATGCACCAAACAGATGTAGAGAGAGATGTAGATGAAGATAGAGCGAGGCTCGACTAGTACAGAAGGGAGATAAAGATATAATATTAAGAGTGAGTGAGTGAGTGAGTGCTGGTTGGGTAGTCGAACTGTTGATTAGAGAGATCGGAATTAACTATCAGATTGTCATAATAATTATTAGAGTGAGACCCGCCAGCGTGAGAGTGTTAATTTCTAGCCGGAATTGCGTAACTCACTCCTCGCCCCACCTACGCACACAATAAAATATCATTCACTAGATAAATATTAGTACAGTCTCACATTCTCTGTCTCCTACACTCTACTCAACAAGTGATCATAAACAATTCCCTACAAATCCAATTAAGAGTTGAGACGATTTATTTATTTGTCTGAAATCACTTTGTTGTGCATGCATGTGTTTATTTACATAGAAGAGAGGAATAGTAGAGGGAGGGGTGGTCATCTTTCTGTGGCGACACTCTTCAGTTATGTTGTGACTCCTGACTGAGACCCGCTTCTGAGAATACAAAATGTCTCTGATGATGAGCAGCGACTACATCTTGGAGATCAGCAATCTCTACTACACTGGACATGTATGTACTATTTACATTCAACCAATCCGTGTTTATTCAATCGTAGATTTAATTGTTGGACTAGTAGTAGTATTGTAGATAGTTAAAAGTGGAATGTTTGGCAGGTGGAGCCGGGGTCATGGCTGAAACAGTTGACGGGTACAACCCGGAGTGGGATGATTCTCAGAGACTGCTCTTTGGAAGTCTCTTCCTCCAACATGATGGCCATTCTCGGATCCAAAGGTCGTAGCACCTGTACATTTATTATTATTATGTATCAACGATGTATACACAAGATGGTCATAATTAAATAGACGGGTCACTGAATGCAAGGGACTATGAGGAAGCTCAATTCAAAAAAGACATAGATCACTCATTGAAAATCGAAAGAGCATTTTAAACGAATTCTTCTAAAATATAGTTTTAGTTCAATATATTTAATAGAATTAAAGTATTGGTACTTTTGATTGGTATATAGGGAGTGGTAAGAAGGCGTTGCTGGATGTGATCGCTTGTCGGGCGAATGGCTCCCGAAAAGGCTACGTCCTTCTCAACGGAGTCAATGTCAATCGTCGTCTCTTCCAGGTGACTAAATAATATTGCAGTGTGAGTATGAATCTTGATGCAGTAGTATGGTTGAGGCATGTAATGGGTGGGATGTTGTTGGATAGGCGTCTGGGGGTTACGTGACGGGTCAATCGGACAAGTACCTGCTGGAGACACTGACGGTGAAACAGACGTTGGTGTACGAGGCGAATCTGACGCTGCTGAAGACCAAGATGCGGGTGAGACAGATCATGTCGGACACGGCGCTCACCCAGCTGGCCAACGCCACCGTCGACACTCTCAGCACCAGCGAGAAGCGCCGACTCGCCATTGCACTCTCCTTCATCAAAGACCCGGGTAACTCATCCTATCTACCTAACTATTCTTTCATTCATTAATATTCCCTAACCTAACCTCATTCCATATTTCAGCCCCTATAATGTATGAATTGTTGTTGGTTGTATGTAGTTTTACTTTTGGCGGATGAGCCGGCTTGGGGTTTGGATCCCCTCAACACTTATTTTGTCATCTCCATCTTGTCCAATTTCTCAAAGAAATACGGAAGAATTGTTCTTCTGACTCAAGAACAACCTCGGAGTGACATCTTTCCCTTCCTAGACAGGTAACTCATAATCTAACTAATGATTTATTTACAGATAGGCTAAACAATTCTAATGTTATATAATACACTATCGTAATTTACTAGTTAGTTATTATAAAGGAATTAATTAGGTCTGGGGCAGGGGTTTAAAATTTAAAAAAATAATGCACCAAATGTTGATGAGCTTGAAGTCTTAGATAAAAATAAAAACACTTTCATTAAAATAATATAACAAAAAAGGGTGACTTATTTGTGCCTTGGAGATGTCGTCTACTCTGGAAATACCCGCAACATGCTCGACTATTTCCGCAGTGTCGGCTTCCCTTGTCCAGAGGTACTAGACACTCTTATATAATATAATGTAAAAGTGCGTAATCCATAATAATAACTAATATAAACTATGTTGATGCACAGATCGAAAACCCTCTCAACTACTTCCGTAAGAAAGAGACACATTTTTGAATTAAGTATGACTAGTACATGGTATTTCGTGATGACCTTAATGAGATGATCTTTTTGAAGTTTGTTTGGCGACAGTGGATCGGCGTTCGCATGAAAAGTTCATCGAGTCGAGCAACCAAATCGGTCTTTTAGTGGACAAATTTAAACTGGAGGGTAACGCGTTTCGGAAGGGGCAGTTGGTGACGGAGAGGTCGATGACCCCTCTTCACGCACTCGGAAGACCCAACGTCGGACGACGATTCGCAACTCTCATCAGGCAAGACCCAAATTATAAATACAGAATATGCCTATTGGCAGGCTGCTTTGTGTAGTGTATTAGTTAATCATAGTAGCAGACATAATGATGTGATTATTGTTTATAAAATAACAGAAGGACGTATGCGAGTACATTTGTGTTTAGTTTGAATGGACTCGTCAATATTTTCTACCATTTCTTTTTCATGCCTTTCTTGTTCTTCATCGTCTGGATTTTCTTCTTCGGTGCACAGGTAACTATACATTCCGGCAGTTGCCGACAACTTTGATGTAGATGAGAACTGAGTATAGACTAGATACTACAGCCTCTGCTAAGTAAATAATTGTTTGTGGTGCAGGAGTCGACTCAGAATTCGTACGTGACAAAAAATGGGTTGGTGGAGATCATTCTGCAGATCACGTATCTCTCATCCGTTTGGACAACACTGTCTACATGTAAGTCCTCTGCCCTCATTTCCCCACTCTCCTAATAGTTACATCTAGTATCAATCACACCAAAATGTCTCATCAAAACTTGAACCTGCTTGGTGCCAGTGAAAACCCAAAATAGGGGTTTTTGGATATTCAACATATGTCCAATCTCAGTTGTCGTCACTTTACAAGTGGCAACAACAACATAATGAATATGAGCCTCGATACCAACCGCAATGGATTTGGTCCCATGTCCTCTATAAACTTCAATATCGAATATTGGATAACATTTATTTCCACATTTTAGCTATCTATACTTCAAGCTTTGATTTTCCTAAATACTTCTCACTTTGCCTCTATGCTTGGTATATACGCCCTTCAGGAAGGCTGATCAATCTCAAAATCAAGACCAGTCCAGCATATCACTCACTTCATTCACTCCACTTGACTGATTTGACTCTACTCACACTCACACTACTCTATTCTATACAGTTTATTAGTCCAGCTACAGATATATAGAGTACTTGTTGTTGTGGTCGAATATGTGATACTTAGCTGATAAGCTTGTTTCCTATAAATGATTTATTAGATTTATGAGTTGATGAGGGAATATGAGATTTGAGACAAAGAATTAATCCAATATATTTACGAATTAGCAGACTCTTCAATTTCTCACCTATTGCTACTGAAAGTCTATGGTGATATTATCCACCGAGTCTACAAGTCCAAAACTTTTAACCGGAAGGCTTAAACTTTTCCCCAAAGTTCAAACTGATCAAGTAGTAGAGGTATGACAGGGTTTGATGTAGAATGTAGACGCAGAGAAAAATGCTTCAATACAGCTATAGGGTGATTCCGTTCTGAGTAGTGAATTCTTTGCAACATTATAATTTTTGGAATTCAATTTGAAACTGCTGAAAAATCTTAGTAAAATGGTTTCTGTAGGTTTATGCTAATTAATATTTCACCTGACTTTATGAATATGTATTAATGATTAGTCGAAGGACATCGTCAGCGATACTACAGCGAGACTCGAGATGGGCTGTACAACGGGCCGACCTTCCTCTTGGCCCACTCCCTCGCCACTCTCCCATTCATCCTCTTCACCACTTTCTTCTCCGGCAGAATCGTCTTCCAGTAAGTCCTACTTTCAATACTAATAAATAATAATAATAATAAATATAATAATAAAATATTTCCAAGGGGGTATATTATCCCTCCCTATTAGTGGAGTAATTAATTATTGTGTATCTACTATGTGCTAGGTCGATAGCGGATGCTCTGGCGGAGACAGACTGGTTGTACATTTCAGGGACAATGTGCGGAGTGGCAGTGGCGGGGCAACAAAGCACGCTCTTCTTCCAGCGTTTCGTGAAGAGCAAGACGCGGAACTTGGCGACGTTGATGACACTGATCTACCTGAGCATCGTCCTTAGCTCAGGTGCCCTGAAGACGCTCAAGAACCTCCCTGAGTACCTCAAGTACTTGACCTACGTCAACCAGCCGCGCTACGCCGGCCAAGTCCTCCAGTCCCTCCTCTTCGCCCACGTCGGCACTTCCAAGTCCGACCTCTCGCCTTGCAGCTTCAAGGAGTTCGGCGAGGGCTGTCGCTACTTGAACGGCACCCACTACCTCAACGAACGCTTCGACCCCATCGACTTCTCCTTTGAATTCGCCCTTCTCTTCGTCTTTGCTCTCGTCCTCTTCCTCCTCAACCTCCTCGCCTATGCATTCCCCCTCTCACCACTCATCAAAACTAAGTTCAGAGACTGACTTTCCTTCCACCACAATGACATACTGCTTCACTCATTTTGTATCTTCCTTTGACTGCATTTGCGAATTAAATTGAAGTAATATTATGCCAGTATCTGTTGTAGCAACGTTTGAAGTGAAATTTTGCCTAATTTTATACTCCCCTTTTGAAATTTTTAAGTCCCACAATTTAGCAAAAGCCTGAAACGCTCTTTAAGCAAGTTGTGAGGGCATATACCGGTGCGGGCATATATTGTGCCAGACACGGACGATGACGATATACATTGATCCTACAGTTAAATGTTTTACTGCGTACAGTTGTCTCCATAATTGTTACAGATAGAATTATTACAATGTTGTTAATTAAGTTGAATACTTAATTTATTAGTATTATGAAGTGCCGAAAGAATACTTGGAAGGATCAATACTTACTTATTACCCGTATGAATGTTAGTCAGATTGTTACAATAAAAATGATTGGGAAAACAAGATTTTATTTCTAGGAAAATATATATTTGTCACTCATTTCATAATGCTAATTGGCCAATTGCATCTGCTTCAAATCCTGACTGACCACAAAGTCGCTTCCCGTTGAATCCACAATGTCCTGAAGTGTCACTCCCTCTGCTAATTCTATCAGAGTCAGTCCAATCTCTTTGTCCACCGTAAACACACACTGCAACAGTTAATTCAACTCAGTAAAGAACAATCTGCATTGAACATTAGGGCACATTTAACAAGTTTTCAAATGCATCTTTTTGGATGTGGTTGGATGTCTCCCAATGGAATTCAATCACTTATAATTAATTTCTTTGTTAAATCATGATACCGGGCATATTAGTCGGCAAATATTCACTTTATGACATTTTCTCGGGACAACCAACCAGCTTACAACAAAATTTGTGTCAAATGCATTTGAAAACTCAAAATGTGTTAACTGAACTAACAAACCGAATTGAATATTGAATATTATGTCAAGAATACTAAATATAGATTTACTGCAAGCACTGACCTTTTCGGTGATGATCATGTTGACACAATTCTTGCCGGTAAGAGGCAAGGAACAATTCTGTAGGATTTTATGTCCACCGCCTTTGGCATTGTGCTCCATCGTGACAATCACTTTAGTTCCTGCTCCAGCTGAGGACACCAAATCCATGGCTCCGCCCATCCCTTTCACCAATTTACCCTACCCACCAACATCAATCAACTACTTTGTAGTTTTATTTGTTTATTACTTCATTATCAATATATTTTCAGTTCATTTTTACTTACAGGAATCATCCAATTAGCTAAATCTCCGTACTTAGAAACTTCCATCGCCCCAAGAATCGTCAAGTCTATGTGACCCCTGCAAAATAAATATCGTATTTTATTCCGTAATAACATTATATAAAGGACGTTCTGATTTTTTTGGATATAGAAAATGTTAATTGATAGCTAAAATCTTGAATTTACTTTAATCTGTAATCAGGGTTAGGGTTACGATTTACATATAAAAGCAGTGATAATAGGTATAGGATTCAAGGGCCTAGCCTAGACTCTGAACTAGGTAATTGCACTTGATTGCGAGTCAATTATTGGTCGTGTTCTCTCTAAGATATCGAAATAGTAATTTTTCTGACCCTCTGATCATTGCAAAGCTCTCATCGCTGGAGAAGTAGGCGGAGCCAGGGAGAACTGTGACAGTTTCTTTTCCGGCATTAATGAGGTCAGGGTCCTCCTGTCCAGGAACGGGAAATGGCCCTAATCCCAAAACCCCGTTTTCACTCTGCAGATTGACTTTGATTCCTTGTGGAATGTAGTTACTCGCTAACATAGGAATACCGATCCCCAAATTTGCTGCAAATTAATATAATCAATCACACTTAGAAGTATTACTCTGTAGCATTTATACATTTATATACGATGATTAAAAATGTGATGTAGGAAAACCTATTTCGTGAATATTAAAATGATTTATTTGATGATATTTAACAATTTTTTAAGATAAATATTATTAACCAATTTTTAGAAGGGATATATACTCACCGTACATGCCGTTACGAAATTCCATAGCTGCTCTCCTTGCGATTGCCTCACGAACAGCTTTGGCGGGGTTGTTGCTGGCCGCCGAACTTTTAGCTGGCTTTTGCAATGTCAGTTTCTAGAAATGATAAAAGAATTGTCAGAGAGGAGGACGGAGGGACGAGAAGAGACCAAAAAATGCAGACTGAACCTCGATTCTCTTTTCATAATTAGCTCCCTTGATGACCCTTTGAACGTAGACGCTCGGGATGTG
The DNA here is from genome assembly GCA_020055645.1 of Tomocerus qinae. Taxonomy (NCBI): domain Eukaryota; kingdom Metazoa; phylum Arthropoda; class Collembola; order Entomobryomorpha; family Tomoceridae; genus Tomocerus; species Tomocerus qinae. Next base: position 650,740 of record CM034550.1, read on the forward strand.
GACATCTTCTGCTGGAATACTGTCGACCTCCACAATTTCTTCTACTTCTGCTATGGTGATCTTGGCAGCTTTGCACATCGGAGGATTGAAATTCCTCGCCGTCTTTCTGTTCCACATTGTACAAGTCCCATTAATTAATTAACCTTATTTATAATGTTTACTAATAATCAACAGACATGGGACAGGAAAATATATTATAACTAAATTGAATGACGTATGGCGACTCGCACCCAGCCAAAAAAATATTCAGGCCCGTTCAGACTTTTTAAACTATTTCTTATTTTTGAGAAATATTTTACACCATTTTTTATACGGAATATGTCACTTGATACAAAAAAAATTAAAACAAAATGCTGTAACTAGATGTCTGCACTAATTGCTTATTTGCTTAAAATGAATTTTGAAGTAAGTAAACCTGAAGATGAGATTTCCTGCCTTATCCGCTTTCCAAGCTTTAATGAGAGCAAAGTCCCCGGTGATTGCTTCTTCCATGATGTAGTTCCTCCCGTTAAAGTCTCTTTCCTCTCTCGGTTGACTGGCTATGTCGATCTAGGACAAATAATAATAGTAATAGGATTTTGTTGCTGCATTAAATATTAGATAATTGGTTATGAAATAGCACAAAGACGTTTTTAAAAGGTATTCTGAAACTCTATTATTAATTGAATATTTGATTGATCACCATTCCATCCTTGGTGTACTTGATAGGAGCATTTCCTTCGTGAATTAGAGTTCCGTAAGCAGTGGGGGTAAAAAAGGCCGGGATTCCAGCACCTCCTGCTCTTATCCTTTCTGCTAGAGTGCCCTGCAAATACCCAATAATTATTATCCAATTTGTTGACTAATAATCATCATATAAAGCTAATATATATGACTGTGAATAAAGGTCACCTGTGGGGTCAATTCGACTTCCAACTCGCCGCTAAGAAATTGTCTTTCGAATTCGGCGTTTTCCCCAACGTACGACGCGATCATCCTTCTGATCTGCTTTTGCTTTAACAGTAAACCCAATCCAAAATTATCCACCCCCGCATTATTACTCACAACTGTGAGATCTTTAGTTTTTTGTTTCAGCAGTGCCCCAATCAGATTCTCCGGAATTCCGCATAGCCCAAAACCTGCAGAATTACATTGTCATTATTTGTCGATGCTTTATGGTAGAATATAAATTATAATAATTATGTCTCTTGGGCTATGAAATGTAATAGTTCTATCATTCTATCTGTCTGACCTCCAACGAGAAGTGTGGCCCCATCTGGGATATCTTTAATAGCATCTGCTGGACTGTCATAAAACTGTGCGGCTTTAACTGCTGATGTCGAAAGATGGTAAACCTATAATGATTTTTTATTACACGGTTAAATGCCATAAAAACACAATTTAGTAATAAAAAATAGATCATCACATTCAGAGACAAATCAAATTACAAACTTTGCACTAAGTAATTAGACTTGTTTCAGATGACATTGGAAAATTATCAATGGCATGGAATAACATTTTGTAAATTATATTTTTTTGTTTTTAACCGTGAATAAAATCATTATATTAATATCGTATGCTGGATGACGCAGACGCATCTAAAATATTTATCACATAATACACATTACGTAATACATTCACGTGCAGTTACATTTCTCACCCACGTCAACAAGAAAAGAGAAAGATTTTACTTAGGGTATGATATTTGGAAGGATTTAATTAATTTTGGGAAAACATATATGTCTCTTGTACAAACTCAATAATGTACCGGCACGGTAAAATTTATTTTGCAATAGAATAAAAAAAATTAATGAGAATAAGGTGACTACCTGTGGTTTGTAGCGAACACTTTTCGTCAATAGCCTAAAAAGATGCATTTTTATTTATTTTTCGGATATCGGACTTCGCGTAATTATTTCCGGTTTCGTTTGAATCAATTGAATCGACTTGAGGATTGTGGACGAAATTGTTCTACAACTCTCCTATGATGTTTTTAGCGTTCTACAGACCCGTATTGGTGGGAAGTGACCGTCCTTGGGAGAGTTGTGTGGGTGGAGGTAGACACAAGGAATGACCTACAGAAATATATAGACAATATTTTATATTAATATTAGTATTCTATTATAATAGTATTATTAGTAATTACCACTAAACTATATATTTACGTAATCTGTGATACAAGGTAAAAGTACGCACTGTTTAATCTAATCTACTATTGATTATTGCTTACACATTATGCTTAATTATAACATACAATTAATTATCGTTATATAAATTAACACTTACGCTTTACACGTGTTAGTTTAATCGCGAAATACCCGCTGATTAGTCATCAGGTTGAAAATTTAATTATTAGTTTAGTTATTGAAACTAAGGAATTGTTTGTATCTATCTTCTGTATGTATATTCAGTCGAAAATCTTATATTTATTACGATTTTTGCAGCTTTAAAAATATAATTGCTGAAATTATACGAGAATACGATAAGATTGCTTATCAATAAAATTAATTGTTCTTATCTTTTATTATCACAGTTGATGTTAAATGGTACTAGATCATGTAATTCATTAAAACTAGATTAGCACTTAACAAACAAAAAATAATATTATTCCTACACAAATTGTTTAGGGACTATTGGGCTACAGCTACAGATAGACTACAGAAGAAGACACGTGTAAACAAGTGTAACACAGACACCGACGACAGACTCAGATTAGATAGACAGCTAGCATAGAGCACAGCACAGAAAGATTAAAATAAATGTCAATGCCAAAAAGTGGATCAAATGCAGATAACTTTTAATAGGTACACCTGTGCAGGAATCGCTGTTGTTTACGTTGACTAAAAAATAATGATTTAGTGAATAATTAATGAGAGTTGTTCGAAAAGAGGGCGGGAGAGTGTGTGACTGCGCAGGTGGGTTGAGTATTCGGATTTCCCGAAAAGTCCCGGATGGTTCTATTTGCGATGACTTGAGCCCAGAAATCTGTTGGTCGAGGTAAGTGCTCTCTCTGCAAGTTGGCCAAGAACTCTCCATTTTCTTTATTTTATACCTGTTGCTTGCTTATCGTGCAGCAGTGCACAGCCATCCAGCCAGCTTATCATCCTCCTCCTCCAGCAAATTCTCCAGAGAGTGGTGAAGAGCAAGGGAGACCATGGATCCCGAAGTGTTCCTCGATGTGGCCAACCAGGTCACCAAACTGAAAATGTTCCCCTACTTTGACATCGCCCATGCAGCACTCTGCTGTTTGCACGTGCGGGAAGATCTCGGATCCGGTACAACCTCCCCCACTTCTATCTATGACCTCTACTCACCCCATCCCCCAATCACTAATGAACAATTAATTATGCATACGCTTGTAATTATTGAAATAGCCGTAGGAACAAGTAAATTAGTGATTGTTTCATTTAGCGGGCGTTAGCTTTACCCGGCGACATCCCCTGGCCACTTGGATTTGCTCTCTGGTGGAAATCTTTGCTGGAGGAATGCTGGCCAATTTCTTTTTGGGAGAACCTGTGCTTGCTGCTATCAAGTCCAACCAACATTTGGTCCTCTACACTCTCGTCTGGTACAATTTATTTTCACAAAAGACTTCACAAGAAAAATCATCAATCAGTGCAATGCCGCAACCACACAATTTTTTCAATGGCTTTCATTTCACAAGCGTTCTCAAATATTATATAGCATGTAGTTCGTTTCGCCATCAGACAAAAATCGATTTGCTTATTAACAAAATTTCAAATGAAACAGTTTTCAGAGATTTGTAGGCATTTTAAATTAAACTAAAACCCATTGAATTTTAGAAATATCAAACAGGCTACATAAAAATCAAATTTTATTAACAGTTTAAGGTCAACAAAAATATTATTGGTTTTCATTTTAAATAAAGCCCATTTTTGGCTTTTTATTGAATTTCTTGATAGGTATCATAGGCATGTAAACCTTTTCTGGTTGCGGCACTGCATGATTGGTAATAAAAAGCAGAATAATATTGAAATGATATTTTACTAGGTATTTGATATTCTACTGCCCGTTTGACGCGGTGTACAAATTGTGCAAGTTCCTTCCGGTAAAGTTGGCGTTCAGCGTGATGAAAGAGATTTACCGAGTCAAAAAGGTTTATGACGGAGTCACGCATGCCCTCAAAGTCTTTCCTAGTGGCTACCTCATTGCTTTAATTGTCGGCACGGTCAAAGGTCAGATGCTTATTCCAGCCATTCAATATTATTGTAATCATTTCAAGTCATTTCTTGACTGTCAAATTGTCTTATTCAGGAAACGGAGCTGGATTCTTGATTATGTTCCAACGATTACTCAGAGGTGTTTGGACTCCTAACGCTGTCGAACTTCTTCAACCATCCTTGTAACTACCAATTCAATACTTATACTATCTATTGCATTATTAACTCTAATGTATAAAATCATCATCCCCTACATTTTCACAACTTTCCAAGAATTTCAAAATTGTGGGAAGGAACAAAAACTGTCTATCAGCTGATTTTATAATAATATTTATGATTTCAGCCCGACGAAGGCTTGCATCGCTGCTTCGGTTATATTCCTTTTGGACAAAAAGACAGATTTCATTTCGGCTCCTCACAGTCTCCTCTACCTCGGCATTGTGGTCTTTTTCGTATACTTCAAGGTACACATTTTTATACAAATAATTCTAATCTAAATACTAAGTTAAAATCCCTATTTTCCTTCATTAGGGTTTTTACACCAAACAAAAAATAAATAGTTTAATAATTGAAATATTTACTCCCCACTTGAAGTGAAAGAAAAAAATTGAAATACAATTTAAAGCGCCACCCTGAATGATTTAAACCACCAATTCAATAAAATTGATTAATGTTCTCAGGTGCCAATTTAAAATTTTTCAGAAGTTAAATTGAAATGATATTATTGAGATTTCTATGTTCCATTCCATGATTCATTTCAGGAGCTTAAAGCAAGGGAAATATTTCATTTCTTTGAATTAATTTCAATTATTGGATTATTTGAATTTGAAATGCTTAATGCGTGTTTGTTAATGAAAGAAGAAATTATGCCTTTTGCCTAAAATTGAGTGTGTAATGAAAAATGCAGGTGTCTTCGATTTTGTTGGGTATCAACGACCCGTTTGCTCCATTCGAGAACATATTTTGTGCGTTGTGTTTGGGCGGATTGGCGGATGCAATTAGCCGAGCTTTTGGAGCCAAGACTGGTGAAAACAAAGGGGCGGACAAGCCAGCGGAAGCGGCAAAGAAGAAGGAATAATGATGGATTTTATTGGAACTCAAGTGCTTTGATGCCAATTTTGTAAGTTTTTTTGGCGCGGATTGTTTTAGCAACTCATGTCCAGCTCTTATTATTTTCATTTGATATTATTAAATTTGTGAAGAAGAGTGACAATCAATTTCAGCAATAGGAGCTGGACAATCCAAATTCTGTATTCTCAAAAAAAACAATATTCTAGTCAGAAATAAATGGGAGAGGTGTTTGAGCGGGAGCCTTTTTTTGTACCTTTTTTCGCGGGAAACATAACTACGCCACTAACCAACACTCTTGAACTCTTTTTTCACGACGACGACGACTTTTGTTGCTGCTGTATTAATAATAATAATATAACTTGTGAACTGACGACGACGCACTCACTCAACATTAATTTAAGTATCATTCAGACAGTTAGTTGCTTGGCACGAAGAAACAAACCAACGAAGGAAATATTGCCTATTTAGTTAGTCCATGTTAAATAAGATTAGTTAATTAATGAATGATTGGCTCTTCTCTTCTCTGCAGACGATGATTGATGATGAGTGTTGTTGTTCTATGATTATTATTAGTTTGGGAGGGGAGGCTAAGGCTACGGCGGGTTGTTTGATACTGACTGTGGAGATTAATATATAGAAAAGCTGATGAGGAACTCAAAGATACTCGACGATATCACATTTGATGAGGATGTTCGGACAGGAAACCATAAAACTTTTATCTTTCCTCGTCTCACGCTCGCGATCGCGCACTGATTTCCTTTCACTCAGAATCTTCTGAAAAATCGGCAACAGACTCACATCCAAATTTATCTCACTGAAGTTCAATGAATTGTCCAGTCGGCGGGGAACGCTGTAACTCCGGTACTTTGATAATTTTGACCCGTCTCCCGAACTGCTATGGTGCTGTGAAAGGCCATGGTGATGACCTCGATGTGGCCGCTTCAGAGACATACGATCAATACGACCCGTTGACGATGAAAATGGGTGCAAATCCCCTGAAAAACATTCACATTCAGCTTTAAAAATACATTTTAATAGAAATTTGACTCCACACAGACTACTTGTACATAAAAGTCCGTAAATAGTATAGTAGCAAGTTTTTATGATTAAATTAGTGATTGGTAAACAAGAAATAATTATCGATTCTGATACTAAAAGATATTTGTAATATCATGAAAGCATTATTTGTGGAACCCTTGGGAAGGTATGAAAAAAGTCTCACCCTCGGAGGAAAAGAGTATTTCCCGCTCGGCGACTGACTCTTCTTCTTCTTCTTCCTCCTCCTCCTCCTGGACTTTTTTGACACTGAGTGATTTCTTTTCGATGCCGGGGCTTTTGGCTTTTCTCTTTCCCTGGAAGAGGTTTCTGTCGAGGTAGCGCCGTTCCTTGCGGAGCATAGCCCATATCTCTTCCTGAGTGGTGACTGAGTTGTTTTCGAGTAGGGTGACGATGCCGAGTTGACTCTCGGAGCTACTCCCCTTCATCTTCTTTGTCCCCGAGTGCGTCTTCTCCAGATGGATGATGTCGTACTCGGACTTGTTCAGTCGGGAAGTCAACGGAAACATCGTCAACGGCAGTTGCTCTTCTTCAGGGATTTTTGGAAGACTCTTTTCCTCCAGGACTTCCGTCGACTTCTTCGGCAGAGTGAGCGTTTCTGCTGGAGCGAACAAGATTGTCTTTGCTGAGTTTATCACGGAGCTTGTCAGCCCTTCCCAGGGCACACTGGCCATTGCTTTCCTACATCACACATTAGTACTTATTTTATTAGTCCTACTTATTACACACCGACATTTGACACTACCTTTGACACTACCCAACAGAATTCGATCTTTAGGAAAACACTGGCATAAAATAAACTGCCTTTAACAATTGGCAACAAAAATTGAAAAGTATGCCAAAACTGTTTATGGCAATCTGTGTATATTTATCAGAGACATATAACCGAATCCTGTTCGTAAAGCGTCACTAGTCACTACTGATCAATTATTCATATTAATTAAGTATTATTTATTAGTTGATTAATTTATTAAAAGAAGAGAGTGAAGTACTTCAATGGGCTTTCAATGAACACATCTTCGCCTCCGTCTGAGTTGAGGCTGCACAGTGAACTCACGTCCGTATCTAAAAACAATTCCACGCACACATGCCACTAAAAGTTAGTATTTTAATAACAATGGTTAGGTTTTAATTTCGGTTGCAAGTTGCCTTACCCTCTTTTCTAAGGACTTCAGACTTGGGTATGGCCAAATTGTGAATGGCATCGTGTAAAATTTCTTGAGCATCATCTCCTAATATCTTAGCTAAGGCCTGTATTACAACAATAGCTCAAATTGGTACCGTCTATACATCACTCCCAATTAATTAAATAAAAATGGTTTCATCCCTACCAAGGATTGTCCTACACCTACATCTTATCTATAAAAATATTCTCAGAAGTAATCCAGGAATACGACGAAGATGGGAAAACATGATATTATATTGCTATTTTAAATTAAGCTAAGCTATATAGACACAGCCTCCAAATATATCCCAAAAACTGGCTTATTTCGGTCATTTGGTGCATTTAGGTGTGTTGTCAAGCACAGAGCCTAGAAAGGGATTTTCATACACAAATCGTCAATCGTAAATGGTATAGTGGCCAAATTCAAACCTATTACTATCCCGGCCAGACTATAAGGCCCATCCTAGGGTGGGGCGTGTTGCACGTGTAAGCCCATGTAAAAGTGACATGGTTAGGACGTCATAACCATGGTACTTTTGCATGTGCAACTTGGGGATAGGATGGTAGTAGGTTGGAAGAATAGAAATGGGAAGAATTGGAAGTAGGCCACTATACACATGGAAGCTCCTTGATACAAGTTTTACGATCATACATTATTTACGAGACAATTACTACGATGAGCAAAATTTTGAAATTTTCGAACATTATCGTAATAGTATCGTAGTGTAAGTGACATCATGAAATAGTTGGAGGTTAGGTTAGGTTAGGTTAGAATAGAATTCCTGTGTAATAGTTTGCTAAATGATTTCAAACTTCTAAAATAGCTTCATTAAAACCCAAGCAGCATGAAATAAATAGTCTACTACACTGCAAGGTAAATTAAATCGTGATGTGATGAACATAAAAATCATTTTGTCCATATTTAATTTTATACTGCTGTAGATATACTTTTCATATTTAACTCAAAATTCTGTGTTGGACAATCCCTGGTAAAGCACGGGGCAAAAATATAATATAGGATATGTTTATAATTTATTGAAACAGAAAAATTGGAAATGTGAGGTCGGAGGATCTCTGTACTATAGATACACACAGCCACATGAATTTTCATGTAAAACCATGAAGGGTGCAAACATGAGATTTGAGTGTGTCTTACTTGAATCTCACTGTCGACCTCGCGTATTTGTTTACGAATCTTCTGGTTATCCTGTTTGGCAGCTTTGAGTTCATTTTCGTAAATGGATGTGGCGGAAGGTCTTCGTGTGGCCGACCCAAACGGCGGCTTTATCGTCGTCCGCAGCCGTTTTTCGATCGTCCCTTTCGGATTTCTCTTCAGCTCGATTACCTATCGTCAAAATGAAAAGAGTAGCAAATAACGTTAATTGGGACAGGATGAAAATAATTTCGATGATGACGAAAGAGTGTACCTTTGGCAAGAAGACGAGACAGAGGGTGGCAGTGGTACAGAAGATGATGAAAGTGGAGATGATGAGGAAGCAGGCGTCCTGTTTGTCGGAGAGGACGTGGGACAAGGGGGCCCCCAACAGACACATCATCACCGAGTTGTACACACTCATCCCAATGTATTTGGAGTCATTCAGCGCGGGAATACTCACTTGACGCGTCTCCCACGCCAAAAAACATCCAAACATCTACATCCAAATACATATTTATTAGTCACCCACTCCTATTAGTACTAATAATAATATCGTTCAAATTGTCACCATGAGAAGTCCCTTGTAAGCGTAAATGGATCCGACAAAGTAGCTCATATACTGACTTTTACAATACTCGTTTTCCGGAATTATTTGAATGTCATCGTTTTTAGGATTCACCTAAAATCACAATCAAAATATAACCGACTTCGACGACATCTCGAATGCTATCCACACCCCAGTCAACATACTATAAATACTATATATTATATAGAGCATTCGCATTGAAATGATGTAAGTTACGAAACTGAATTTTCTACTGTAGGGGGATTAGTTAGATAATGCATGAACATGAATATGAAATCATTTTGAAAGACAGTAAAATAGTTTACGTAGGGATCCAGCTGCTTGGTTTCCCGGTACATAGGATCAATGAAGTGCCATGTTGTCATTATTGCAAAGTCAATGGCCAACAGAATACCCACCACGATGAACAACTGCATGTCTTTGATCACCTGCGCAAAAACAATATTAATTGGTTATCAACATCTGGTTGAATATGTACATAACGATAATAATATAGAAATGTCTAATAAGTATGACAATGACAATATTATAATTAAATTAAAATACCTTTTTGTTAATCTTAACATTGGTGAAGATGGAGTGGACTCGCCAGGTTTTGGAGAACATAGACCCAAAGGCGAGAGTGAATCCAGCCATGAGGACCCAGGCCCTTGCCGTGCAAATATACGGAAAGGCGTCGATTGACGTCAACTTGCTGTCCAATCCCAAAATGATCACCGATGTGTAGGTAAACATGCAGCCGATGATTATCAAATTGTTCAGGTACGGACTTGACATCTTGATGTACCTGAAATCCAACAGTCACTTAATCAGTCTCATCTAGTTAACAACAAATTGACTAACACCACATCTCTATGTATTTTATCAAATGTGTATATTTAACTCAAAATACGATTTAGGGAATGGTAAGTGGTATATACTATAATGTATAGATATTCATATTCTATAATCATTATAGCAATGGCATTCTAATTTATTCAATACTTATTGGAAATTTTTCTCTTCTGCAAAATAAAAATTTTGATTTATATCATGGCCTCCTTCCCTTATCGTTTGTGGTTGAACAAAAATGGAGGTTTAACTTTGAACTTAACTTTAGCATGTTCAATATACATTTACAAACGTTACAAATAAAATAATTCATTCACTACTTAATTTCCTCTATAACAAAGGCACAATCCTTTTAATACCTGGTCCTAACTAAGCAATGAGTACTACACAATATTATGCATGATACCTCTGATTCCGAAAACGGATGTTGATGGCTAGGAAGAAGCAGGCTAGTAGGATGCCCACTGACGATGCCGTTGCCATTGCTGCGAACAATGTGATGTTCACCCGAGTATGTTCGATTATCTGCTCAGACATCAAATATTTTATCATCTCATTTCTTTCCATTTAAACAAAAGGAGCTTATATTATAGGAACTCAAACCTCCAAACCATTAAAATAGTTCTTTTTAAAATAAGCAAATTTCGACATTTTCGGCCTATTTTGTCTATTGTAGGCTACACATGCAAAATATGTTAAATGCCTTTCAAAATTTACCTCCTTTTTGAAATATTTTAAACGGGGCACTGAAGTCTTAGCACTTAAGGTATATAAAATTCATTCAATGATACAATTTGGAGATTTTTGTAGGAAGAGGGCCCTTAAAGTATTATTTCTTTCCGGGAGCGGAAAAATAATTTCCAAACTCTCAATTTTACTCATTTTCCAAGAGTGAACCTTAACTTCCTGAGAAGGAAAATCTTCCCACTTTCCCACGACCGAGAAAATTCTCCCGAAGCATCAAATTATTTGTGATTACTAAAATAACATCTCTCTCTTTCTCTCTGAAAAACGGCTCTTTCCACAACTTTCCTGGACACATGACCTTCCCTCCTTCCCGGGATTTACCATTTCGAGGGGCCGGGTGGGAAGTGTGGGGTGAAGCTGGAAGTGGATATGAGTGACTTACCACGATGGTCTGATCTTTAGGCGGGTTTTTTCCATTCCAAACGATTCTTTTGCCTTTGGAGAGATTCAGCGTCTGAGTCACACCATCGAACTCGCCCACCTTGACCTCGGCGTTGACAGTGTTGAAAGCTACAAACATCACTCCTTTCACTACTAATGACCATCGATATATCATTTACTTAAACATGGAGTTAGTTAGTAACAGTAGAGGTCAATAAGTAATTAACTAACCCTGGAACTGCTTGATGAGCACGGTGCCCTTTCGTCCGTTATCTCGGAATTGTACCGGACCCTGTAAAAATAATGCAAACAAAAATAAGACCTCTTGCTGTAGTGGCCTCATCTGCAATGATGTTGATGAGCCCACAGGAAGTGAGTACGAAGTCATCGGCTTTGTAAGCTACTTTGTAAAAGCATTGAGAATTTTTCAAATTTTAGAACCCAACGGAAAATGTTTTTGGAAGATGAAAGGGTTTTTTATGATTTTCCATTCGGGGAGGGGTAATTTCTAGAGAGATTCCCCTCTTTCTAAAATTCTCGATGCCTGGAGGGTAGACTAACAGTAACGCCGTTGAATTTGGTGGCTTCGAGTGCAGAGAGGAAGGATTTCTCCCAATTTTCGTCGTGATAGCGAAAAGCATTGAGCAAATCTTTTCGGTTTCTGAGATTGTCATTGGGTGGGAAGTATTTGGAGATGTTGTGGAGGGTGAGGGCGATGGCCCAAATCCCATCGTAAGCGTAGCCGTGAAATCGCGAGTAGGCGCCCAGTCGAACCACTTCGTACAGCTCCTTGTACTCTGACGCCGTCTACGTAATTAATTAAAATCAAAAATTAAATTCTATCTTTAAATCTTTTCGGGATAATTGGGTTTTTACGTTTCCGGAGACGGTGACGGCGTTGCTGGAACTGAGTGGCTGGAGATCCATGAGCAGAGCTCCTTTCAGAGCCGTCTCGACCTCTTCCTCTGTGCAGTTCACATCTCTCTTCCGCCACCATTGAGGATTATAAGCTGCTACGATCAACCACTGGTACTTCTTCCCATACAAGTTTTCCCGGTATGCCTGTTCACATTTCAACATATTTTACTCAGTTTCACATGCTAATTGGTATTCTTCCAAAATCCAATGATGATTACCCTTGCAGAATTTACCCCGCGGATTCATTAGATAATATTTTCATCTTTAGACTTTATGAAAACTTCTAAACCGTTATTCCTAAAACCTTGAGATTTTTTCTGCCTTTTGGGTGTAGTGTAGAAACTATACATAAAATACTACAGTTTCCTTCCTAAAAAGGAACAACGTAAAATCTGTCAAAATGTGGATAAAAGTTCTGTCATGCTTTCTTGCTAGTGGCGGGTGGGAGTAGTTTCATTGCATCCCCACACATGACGCAGGGAAATAGTTGCAAAGTTAAAAAATGAAATCCAAAACCATGGGAGAAAAGACCCCCACTCATTTAATGAATGTCATGCAGGGTGCTTAGTAGATAATAGATAATAAAAGCGGAGGGCAAACCTCGCAAAAGATGCGTCTGGCCCAAGTCTCATTAAAGTTGCCAAGGATGATGCGGACGTCCTTTTCCTTCAACTTATGCAGTTGGTAGGTGATGTCGTCCGCAAAGCTCTGCGCGGCCTCGATTTTGATTCCCTCGCTGTCCAAGTCTCCGACGAGTTTGTTATGGGCCAAACTGTACTCGGGTTGATTCTGGTACAACGTGCCTACCCGGGTCCAGTTGAATGTCTTGAGGAGCTCAATGCGCGGAGCATTGAACTCATTCTCCGAAGGAACGATCCGAAATAAGTTCGGGTAGTTGTTTTTACTGAACATCGGGTGCATGTCTCCGTAGGACAACTGAGCGATCTTCCACTGCCGAGACGCCTTCGCGATCGGATCTGTCACCTCTTTGCACGCGTCTCCGAACAACATCACTTTCTTCGGGGACTCGTACATCATGTCGAAAAACAATTTCATGCCGTCCGCCGCATCGCACTGAAAATTAGTTACATCCATGTAAGCCAAGTTTATACTTCGAGATTCATAAAAGTATAGAGGGAAAACACCATTAGTAGTTCAAACAAGTAGATGGAAATAACATTGCAGTTGGAGTTGTCTTCTAAGACCTAGTTTAGTCTGTTCTATGGGCTTTTAGCAAGTTATATACAGAGAGAAATTAGGAGCATGAGTTTAGGGAAGTTATAATGTCGCAAGTTTAAATTTTAGATTTTAAATATCCATATAAAAATTGATTTGCTATAATGCATATACTATACATGGAATATATTCCAAAGTCACATAAAGTAATGTTTCTATTTCCCACCACTTTAATTATAAAGACTACACGGGGATGGAATTAGACTAGCTTTGTGATTACCGAAGTATAAAATAGGTTTTATGAAATGTGAAAATAAAGAATGTGATATTTGTGTACCTGAGTGTTGTTCCAGGTGATATGGAGTTTGTAGCCCTTGAGTATCTCTCTGTTCCTGTTGATATCATGGATGGCAAGTTTGACAGCAGGAAGGACCCCGATTCCGACATCGCCTTTGGTGGCATTGGGAGTGAGGGGGAAGAAGCCCGCGATGTAGATGTCGTGTTCCTTCTGTCCAGCAGCAAGGGGGGCAAGCCAGGGCTCCAAAATCACAATCAGGACCAACAACCACATTTTTACATTGTCTCCGATTGTCACGCTCAGTCCTCGGAAGGCGGAAGAGATTTTCTTGGACTGAGACACTTTCGACGGAGGAGGATTTGGCTGTCCGCCATTTTCCGGGCAGTTCGCATGTGCAGCCCAGTTGATCGATCGTCAGGTTTACATTCAGCTGTTTTGATTTCCCCTCTCTGTCTCTCCTTCTCGATTTTATTATTCCTCTATTTAAATCCACTGATCATATAATAATTATAACAATTATCATCCATCATCATCCGTCCTCCTTAATTCCAATTACTCATCTCAATTAGCTCCTTCCTACCTCTCCCGACAAACCCGATTTTCTCCGTTCCTCTACCTTCGTCTTGCATCGCTGTGTCACATTTCAGCTCAGCTCTTCTGTCTCCCCTGCCAAACATTTTACTATTACATTGCTTGCCACTACTGCTACTATTACTACTACTTACTACTTACTATACAGCGTTACACTTTACAGAACCGGCTACACAAACACACTCACCTACTACCGAAACCTAACCCGCTTTCCACTCCTCTATCTCCGTCGACTCACTCCGTTGTCTGCAAGAACTAGTGCCAATTTACACAGATACTACCTGCAGCTACTCATCGCGTGGCAGTTATTTCATATTATCCTAATGAATCCATTTAAAAGAGGTAAAAAAATAATTGACAATTTTCCAGCGGTCAATATCTTGAATGACTGTAGGAATTGATGCTTAAAAATGGACTATTGAAATTGAGTAATGTTAAAAGGAATAATTAATTAAATTAATAAAATAATTAATAGCCATAGCATAAGTAAAAATAAAATGAGAAAATTAAGTAAGTAATTAATAACCTAATTAAAATAAATGAAGCAATAAATAAAATATATTTTGAATAAATGAAGTAATTAAAATAAACGAAATAATTTGTGTAACACACATTATTTCTGCGGGTGCGGTGTTATAAAATCTGAAGGTAATAGTGTAGAGGCAGTAGTACCATTTATACATACTACATATTATTATTTATTAGGTAGTTCTCTTTTCACAGTTAGTTGGCTTGAGTAGATTAATTATTGCACCAGTATCTGGCTGAAAATAATGAGATAACTATAATTATATGTGAGCAATATCAGTGGACTAAAATGCAAATTATTAGTACCTGAACTATTAATCTATTTTATTCCATCACTGATTGTGATCCTGCATTAAAATTGATTAAAAATTATGCATTGTAAGACAGGGGTTATAGAAAGTACAATCATTAACATTCATGTTTGTGTCTATAAAACAATAAAACCCAAAAACATTTTTTAAAAGGGATTGAGCGAAAATGAAGGGAGTGAGTGTCATGTCGCGGGAGTGGGAGGGAGAGGAGTTGCCCGGGAAAAGGACGGGAGTGGTGTGAGACTCGAGAAACTCAATTCACAGAAGAATTTGGTCATGCGGGTTCGGAAACAAAGACCTCTACTCACCTGTCACACTCACCATGTCACCTGTTCCTCTTCTCCCTACCTACCTCTTTCCTACCCTCAATCAACCACTCTATCCATCCACATGCAGGAGACCATACCCAACGAATCCGGCTATATCACTATACTACATGCAATATAATCTCATCGCTATGAAATACGCTTACACTTTGCAATACAAATGGCAATAAAATAACATGGACCAAGAATTATTGTACATTTCCCCAAAATTGGCTCTAAATTGTATACTTTCCCAAAAATGTTATTTGGTCATTGCAAATACCACTTTACCTATCATAAAATTACTGGTGATGAATAATCTATTCTGCGTGTAAGTGTAGAGTAGTATAATATAGTTGGGTCGTCAGAGTTGACAGTTTTTGTTGCTGTACATTTGTAGTATGAAAAGTCTATGTATGTTGTGTAGTGAGAAAAGGAATACGCATCTGGATCCTTCGGACCAGTCGCCATTCTATTTTAGAATCCCACCGACATTTTTATATGAACATGTCTCTCTGAAAGTGTTTATATACGACTTGATTACAGATAAATGATTGCAAATTCACAGAAACAGAACCGTCGATTAATATTGCAGTAGTAGGGCAGAGAGGAGTATAGGCAGACTAAGAAGATGCTTTCATATGGGTGTAGAGCGGTCGACACTCGAGATGTGTCCTGATAAATCAGACGAATAAATGAAAAACACGACGCACTTTGGCATCTTCTGGCTCCGTCCCAAACCCCACGGACTATAATTATGGCACTCAACTCACATCATAAAACAAATCTACATGCACCAATCATTTATTTAGACACCTCTGAAATCTATTTTTCGCGAGACATTTAACTTATTCCACAAATCCGACAGCCAATGTTTTCCTCCCTATTCTGTACAATATGATTTTCGTTTGCGTTTCCCAACATTCTATATAGATGACATCCAGATTAATATTAATTGGTAATCCAGGTTAATATAATTCGCAACTTAGCCATGGATTTAATATCCACCCCAAATGAATACCGACAGAGGAATTCGCATGGAAAAGGTTTCTTGTCATGAATGAATAGCGTGTACTACTACACTGGTCTTGTGCAAATTGGTCTCAGTAAACTGGTCTTTTGGGCTTAATTAAACTGGTCTTAGTGCAAATAGTGATGTCGAGACATGGTGTGTGTGTAATATATAGACAAGGCTAAATGTTAATCGACCTACCTATCCTGTTGAATTATTAAATGTGCAAAGCTTACAATTACATGTGAATTATTTTGCATACAGTAAGGCATAAGACGAGTTTAATTTTGCAAAAGGCCAGTTGGTTTTACAGTAAGACTAGTTTACTATTAACAAAAAACCATTTGATATTGAGAAAGACCAGTTTGCATTTGCTAGAAGACCAGTTTACAGAGACCAGTTTACGTGACACCTACTCCACCTAGTCGAATGGGGTTTGTCAGTGTAGGAAGACGGAAAGTAAATGACGCGTGCATCTCATCGTGGCATTAACAAACCATAGATATGCCAATAAAATAACAGAATGTAACTCACAAAGTAATTTTATTTTGAGGTATGAGACTGGACATGTTTCAAGAATGTAGAGCGGAGTGTGAATTGTTTCCCACAGTCGGAACAAGGGAAAATCAGACCGTCATGTTTGTCCAGATGATCCCTCAGAGCTGTTTCCCGTGTGAAGCTGTTGCCGCACTTCTCACAGATAAAAGGACGCTCGTTTGTATGCGTCTTTTCGTGACGTCTCAAGTCTCCTACGAACAATAAATAAATAAATCATCAACATCCTATATTATCCGGGTTGCGAACCTGATGTGGCATTTAATTTTAAAACTATGAGGATTTAATATTTTATTATATAATTCTGCAATGGCCTACATACATATACGGTCTATATATACTTCTACTATTAATTCATCAAGTATAATATGGTTCTATCTAATAATAACTTATTACGTATAATATCCACTTTCTACGTCCTACATACCTTGTGTGACAAAAGCGACTCCACAAAAGCAGACATGACTGAGAAGACCCGCGTGTCTCTTTTCATGTATTTTGAGTTGGGATTTTTGTCGGAAGGCCTTCCCACACTCATGACAAAGATGTGTCTTCTCCCCATGAACATTCATATGCCCGTTCAGTATGGATTTCTTGCTGAAACTCGCGTCGCAGACCAAACACCTGGGACACCACCAGACAGACATTTATCACTTTATCCTTATATGTTATATTTTGTTTTATGTTATATTATATGATCTAGGTCAGGTAATAATTATTATCTCCG
This sequence comes from Tomocerus qinae, assembly GCA_020055645.1. Classification (NCBI taxonomy): domain Eukaryota; kingdom Metazoa; phylum Arthropoda; class Collembola; order Entomobryomorpha; family Tomoceridae; genus Tomocerus; species Tomocerus qinae. Next base: position 668,314 of record CM034550.1, read on the forward strand.
TTAGGAATTACTTAAAGGGGCGTATCTTTTTGTGTCTGCTGGTAACATGGCCCACTAGAGACTTTTTCTCGGTGAATTCTTTGTGGCATGTTGGACATTTGTAAGGCTTGAGCCCTTGGTGAGAGAGAAGATGTCGACGCAGGTTCCCTCCAGTAGTAAATGCCACATTGCATTTGCTGCATTTGTGAGGTCTCTCTCCACTATGCACACGACGGTGGACTAAACGATTTCCAATTAAATTAATAAATGATCTGATAAGGTTAATTTGGCCAAACTGGAGCAACCAACACTTTATACCAGCCAAGATAAACTGGTATATTTTCTAACTATTTAAGTCTGCTTAATAATTTTACCGTTCAAGTTTCCTTTCGTGGAGAAACAAGCTGAGCACTCTGTACATTTGTGGAATTTTCTCTCTCCTGAAAATTATTTTAAAATGCCATGAAATTCCGTTAACGTTTATTATTTACTTATAATTTTTTATATTCATTTTTATTCACAAAACCAGCAAAACGTACTTGTTTCGCAATTAACGGCAGCCGGGTCTTGTGGTGATCCCTGGCTTGCTGGGACATCATTTGGAACTTGTAAAACTTCATTTTTTTGAACACTTATTAGTGAATCATCATTTTTTGAGTGTCCACTACAACCAGACGAAAGACTTAAAGCATCATCTTCAAAATCTTCATTATCCTTTATTTATCAATACATAATACAATATTATTTATATTTTTTTTAAATAAGCCACTTCACTTTTTATGAAACAATAATAATGAAATATAATTATAATGAACAACAATGGAACTTACTGAATCAAGATTTTGTTGCGGGATATGAGTTGATTGACATTCTTGAGGAGGAGGAGGAGAAGGAGTAGGAGGACTTCTTTGCCGATTAAGAGCTTGTTGGAAGTCTATCGTAAATTGATTACAAATTTCTATTGCCACGATCCGCTCTTCATCACTCAAACTCTTCGCTATTTCTAAACAAGAGTCCAGCTAAAGTAGAAAATTATATCGATGTCATTGGAAATTACTTAAACAGTCACATTTGCCATTATTATTATCATTGATCACAAAATAGCGAGGGTATGTCGATGTACTTGTAGAGTTTTCAAACCCTTCCACCTTGTTGTAATATGATACCCTTTTATGCCCTACACAATCAACATCATAAATCAATATTGTGTTCACATAAAGGTTTCATTTAGTTTCGAAAACTCAACAACAAACCCGTTTAATTAATTGAAATTATACCCGACAAAAGAATAAGTAAAACTCAATTACCTTTTCTTTCAATTTTTCCATTGTTCCCTCTGTATGCTCCAAACCTGCATTTAGACCTCATATATAGTATAGATGCATCGTCCTAAAGTCCTAATAGTCCCGTCCGGTCCCTGCCCTTATAGACGTTTCCCACAATTCCAGGATAACACAGACAGGTAATGGTAATGTAGTCGTTTCAATGCCTATTCATGTTAATTTAGTGACCGGTCACCAATTGTGGGAAACCTCTATTGTGAAGTGGACAGCCGACATGCGAAATGACATCATCCATCCAGTGTTTTGTCCAGTTCCAGGAATAAAATAAACTGACAACTACATGCCTTTGACATAAAACTGCCGATGGAATTGTTAATCAATTCAAAACAGGTTCATGCCTTAAGTTATATATGCACGTCTTGTGTTTCAGTATGTAAGTCCTTGAGCCACAATGAATATGATCAAAAGTAGGAAAATATAAAATAGAATTCAAAAACCAGTTTTATTAAAGAAATGGTTATTCATTAGGGACAGTGACAGATCCTTCATTGATACCATCAATTACATCGTGAGGATTTTTGCCGTCAATTGTACAACCCACAGACTGTGCTGTTCCAAGAATTTCCTTCACAGTTCCTGACAATTCCTTTGCCATGGAACGATCCCGCATTGTTTTAGCAATATTTATGACATCCGAAAATGTGATGTTTCCGTTGTGTTTAACTGAAATTCAAAAGTTATGAATATGTATAAAGCAAATTTATAAATTACATTTTAACTAATCATATGGTTAATTATCCTTACTGTTCTTTTGCTTCTTTCGGTCTCGTGGAGGTTCCTTTAATGCCTTGATAATGAGTGAAGCTGCAGAAGGTACGACGGAAATTGTAGCAACACGATTTTGGATCGTCAACCTAACTGTAATTTTCAATCCCTTCCAATCTCCTGTGGCCTTTGCTATGTCATCACCCACCTTTTTCGGGGACTGAAATACAAATAAAGTATTTAAGTCAGGCTTGAACAAATAAAACCTCCACCAAACAAATCTTTGGCTCTATTAAATTGAAAATTCCCAATTATAACAATTTGCATATTAATAAAAAAGTTCTGTGATAAAAATTAAAACCGCCTATCTCTTCTTATCTTAATATATAAATATATAATTAAATGAAAGTAATTAAAAAGCAAAGTACCAATCCGAGGGGACCGATCTTGGGAGCGAGTGAGGATGTAGCTCCAACTTCGCCACCGACACATCGCAAGTGCACTACACAAATTAATTAATTTAAATTTTTCGACAAAATTGCTTTTCTCGTCACCTATTTATTTTTATGTTCTGGTGGAAAAACTTGTTACCCCGAACTAGAAAAAATTCATGCCCCTCAAAAGAATATCATTAATGATGAAAATCGCCGAAAATTCAAAAAATAAGTTTCCTTCTTTTGTATTACAGTTTTGCAGTTTCAAGTTTAGATTTATTTGAAAGCAATTTAAAATTCTAGGTCACACGTCACAAGTATTTGCACCAGCATGGCTATATTATATAGTCCTCAAAAAAGAACTGATACTATTAAAAACTAAAAAGATGAATTAAAACAGACTAACCAACTTTAACTTCGCTGGGATCGAATTTTGGACCCATTTTTCTGTATTTTGAGGATGGTACTCAGTGGTGGATGAGTCTGTAAAAGACACGACCACGAAGTTACACAGAGAACCGTCCGAAATTAAATGTACAATTAAACAATATAGGAATTCAAAACTTTACCTGGAAAATCAAAAACTTTTTGAAAAGCTTCGTCACCGGCTGTCTGTTGCTGAACTGCAAAGAGTCTCTGACTGCGGAGAGAAATAAATGTTCACTTACCTCGTGGAAAGGAATTTGGGATCGGGAGTGTAGATGGCTTGTTGGAGAGGCGGGAAATTTAGAAATGGGAATTGGTTAACCTCCAAGTATTTGGATTCTTCCGGGGTGAGCAAAATAATATCCGGGTATTTTCATGGCTGCAAGGCGGAACGAGTATTACGATCTCAATCGGGGAGATGGAAAGGTAGTTCACTCACTTCTTTTTTCAATAATAATAATTTTAGTCATGATCACTGATGAGTTTATTTATACTCAACATTATTATTACTTATAATGCACTTAAAAATGATTACACCTGATGGACTCATTGACATTAATATACGTCTGTCTCTAGTCTCTGGAGATGATGTAAATGCGAGGGAATTAACCATACATCACAAAATATTATACAACTTTATATACAGTTAGCATAAGTTGAGTGAGTGCCCGTAGTCTACTACCAGACTATATACGTTCCAATCTGTGATCTGGAACTAGAATCAAATTACTTTATTAAACTACTGAAGTATATTTGACCAGTGCATAATTCATGCAGATGGAAAATCAGTTTTAAAAGCAAGAATCTTAACAGCTGATTATCAACTCGTCTTGTATTTTGTAAAACCAAAACTCTTTACTACTGCTGACTACTTCAACCATATCTAGATTGCCAGGCTCACACACTAAAGACGCGTAATACAACTTAAATACTTGCACAGCAAATTTCATCAAGTTGACACACCCAACACACCGATTTCTTGTCTTTATTGTCACATCTAAACACTTTTGGTATTTAGAACAAAAAATTAATACGGAATACGCACAGAATTCAATAATAGTTATAATAATTCGAATGAAATGTCAAATATTCGGTGATTGATTTACAACTTATATTTTTTCCTTCATTTTTTTCATTACTTTAACTACTTCCTAGTCAAGAAATAGAATTTTGACAATTGTCTGATTTAATTAAAAACAATATTGAATATTAACATATATATATTGATCTAAATTAATGAAAACGTTTATATTTTGGTAAAACTAGAAATCACGAAGTAAAAAGGGGAATAAACGTGGAATGAGTAAAGTGAATGACGGAGGCGGTGGAGGAGACACTCTTTTTCAGCAGCAAGACAATTCACCTCGAATTCCGCCGCAGGATTCTAATGGAAACGTTGCTCAACAATCATTATCTAACGAACAGCAAGTAAATGCAAATATTATCACAGAAGTGGAAACTAATGGAAATACTAGTGGGGGAGGAGAGGGAGATGGGAGGAGAGAAGACTCGTCAGCTGTAGAAAATATCGGATCTATGGAGCAGTCTGGGGGCGGAGACGACAGTTCCAAAGAGATGTTATCAGCTGTGACGTCTCTCAACGACTCTTTTCACTCGCTGCCTTCGAGCGAAGACGAAGAGGAGGAGGATGACACGACCGTCGAGGAAGTGGTCAACGCCAGTCTCATCGTCAACCTGTCCAAAAACAACTCGAGTATTAACATCACGACGTCAAAAGATTCTGAAGACTCGATCAACAGTTCTCGCAGTGCTCCACCAGACTTCCAGCAAGTCACCGCATCAACACCCAATGTCAAGGGCACCGTGACCTTCGACGACCACGTGTCTGTGTACCCCGCTCCAGGTTATTCCTTCGACGGTGGCAACGACTCTTTGGAAAACTCAATGATTGAAAGTCTGCTCGATGACTCGGTTGTGGAAGTCGAAGCCACGCCCGCCACTCCGACGTCCCCGAAATCAACCTCACCTTCAGCATCACAGCGACCACCTTCTTCCGAACAATCCCCTGTTCCATCGTTGTCATCACTAGTGGGCTCCACACCTTCTCAGGATCTGCATTTGGAGGAGGGAGAGGAATCCGCCGATGAGGAAGTCAAAGAAATCAATTCCACTTTCCTCCCGCCTACTGTTACTGAATTAACTGCTGAAAATGGCGTCAAAGTTTTTATTGTCGGAACTGCGCACTTTTCCGAACAAAGCCAGATTGATGTCATGCAGGTTTGTTGTCACCTTCGTCTAAGGGAGGCATCGACAATTTTCACCAAATGAAGCTGTTTTAGCACTTTCTTTTTAATGTTGTAGTTGTAGCTGGAAAATGGGATAATTCTCGGTGCCTTAATTCCACACTTTAAATTTTTGACTCAATCTTTCTTTTTCTATAATCTTACTAAAATATGAAATCCTGTATTTAATTTTGAATATTCCTGAATGTAGACGATTCAAAAAGTTCAGCCTACCCTCGTCTTGTTAGAATTGTGTCATAGTCGGAGGAATATTCTCATGTTGGATGAAGAAACGATTCTTCGAGAAGCGGCTGATATGTCGATTGGTACGTTTGATTATCGCTTCATCGTAAGCATTTTTCACGTAGATTTTTATCAAAAATCAAATGTGTATTAATTTTCCGCTTTTCGGGATCGGATCCTAAGAGGTATTACTGCTTGAAGACTTTACTTCTAAATGACTCCTAAAAAGCACTTCTGTCTCCAATGCTAGATATTAACTGAATGTTTTTAATTATTTTACCGATTCCCTTTCAAACACCATCGATCTATTCGTGACTCTTCAATGGAGTTTACGAATCGATTTAATTTTCAATATTATCTTTAATATTAGCTAACTGCAATTCAAAGCAATTTTAAGTTAAATGTATCTAGTGTATGATGAAGCTGCACCGCACATAGTATTGGCTGGCATTAGGACTTCTTTAGGAGTAAGTTCTCTTAGGAATGAGGTCCACGTGTAGGGTCGTTCCATGTAACAAATGGAGGCATACCGGAGCAATAGTAAAATGAAGTCTTCCCAACTATTCGTTCAGTGTGATTCAAATTCATTATTTATCAGCAGCGCTTTGGGAGTGACGCACAGCATGCTTGTACTTGTATGTAATTTTTACTGGAATTATTATCTACAGGGAAAATTCGTAGTGCCCTAAGCCAATCTGGAACAATTCAAGGGACGCTGCATCTTCTCCTATTGTCCATGTCCGCCCAACTGACCAAGAAATTAGGAATGGCCCCTGGAGGAGAGTTTAGAGTTGCTATGAGAGAAGCTACTAAAATTCCAGGATGTATCCTTCTCTTGGGTGACAGACCTTTTAAGGTTTAAATACTTTATATTCTTTATATATTATTTAAATACTTTATACTGGCTCATTTATTTACTTTTGAGTGTTATTTTGTAGTAAATATTAGTAAATTGCTTTAGGTTACTCTTTCGCGTGCCTTGGCGGCTTTGACGTTCAGACAAAAATGCAAATTAGCGTGGCAGTTCCTCACTAGCAATGAAGATATCACGTAAATAATAATTTCGATCATCTTTACTGATTCAAAACAAAAGGAATCAACCATATAGAGGATGGTGTGAGTAGTGATTGCATCAATAAATTTCGTTTTGTGTGTCAATTGATAGAAAAGAGGAAATCGAGAAGTGCAAAGAGAGAGATTTGTTGGAGCGGATGCTGACGGATCTAACGGGAGAATTTCCTGCCATCACCCGGGTATTTGTGAATGAGAGAGATGCCTATTTAGCTCACTCTCTTTGGCTGAGTGCAACTTCGCGGGCTCACGACAACAAAGGGGGTCCGATTGTCGGGGTGGTCGGCATGGGACACGTTCCAGGCATCGTCAAGAACTGGGGACGCACCACAGAAGAACAGATTTGTGATATCGTCAGGTACTAATTACCTAATTTATAACTCCTCTTTTCGTCTCGAGAAATTTTCTGAAATTTGCAGACAATTAATCTGAAATGGAAAATTGTGGATATTGGAGTTGAATTGACCATCCTAAAGTAATAACATGAATGGTGTACTATGTTTGTTTAGTATCCCGGAGGCGACTCGTAGCAGTCGGGTGATGGGTAAATTAGTGAAGCTGTCGTGCTATGGACTGATGGCATACGGAGTGTACAAGCTGTCCCGCAGAATGTTCGACTTTCCGAATGCAGAGACTCAGGCGTCATTGGTTCGGCATGTGGAGCGTCTTCGAGATGTGTTTGTGTAGAGCAGTGACGACTGAATCGGATATTTAATTGTTGTTAGAGCAAGAAAGAGAGAGTATTAGAGAGAGATTCTGTTAGCAAATAAATAATGTTTATTAACAATATATAATCCGTACTGCGTCTGTTGATTATTATTTTATATCGAGTGGAGGGTCATAAATCTTTCTGTATCATGTTCAATTGTATTGTTACATGTTATTACAAGTACACAAATATTTGCTTTCTTCTGTAGCTATTTCTGTAAGGGAGATTGTGTAATTCTTTTATTCTCTCTCACTGGGTCGCTGCCTATTGGGGTCACTCTAATGGTATTATTATTACGTAGGAATATTATTCCACTAACTAACCACATACCAGATATACCTGTCTGCATCCTATTAGCTTTAAGTAAGTTGGTAGGTTATACGCGCTTTATACACTTTGCGTGTTCTGCATATACAGGGCATACGGTATGATGTGGTATTTGGCAGTGGAGTGAGAGTTAAAGTGCCGGAGGGAGGGAGCAGTGCAGCGTTGAATACTTACATAAGAATGAGAATACGTTATGCATGCATCGCTGTATGGTAAATAAATAAACAAGGAGTGGAGCTGTGGTATTCACTAAACAAGGATCTACTACTACATAGCCTTAGCCAAGTAATACTTTTAAACTTGTAAAACTGCATTTAATTTCTACTACTTTGGCATAGACTACCATAATCTTTTTTACAGGACGATGTCGTCTTGGTTAGGGATCAAAAAGTGTTATATTGTTCTTGGCGTCTTTTAATAAACGAGAATAAGTAAGTAGGGACTCTAATCATGCAGAGGCTGAGAAAGGATCCCTCTAAACCTGCTATATTATAATAATTCCATACCTACTGCCTACTATGTTCTATGTCAAATCTATGTAAAATCAGCAAGGCAGTTCAAATCCATAAAATGAATTCGATTCGATGGAACAAGAAATATTATTAACAAGCATATATGTAGAGGATTTTATTTTCGAAAATTGGGTTAACAAGGGCAATAGCTTCGTGTGAAGCACAAAATGCATTTTGAGACAAAATTCTATGTAGACAATTTTGAAGTGTCGTATTAAATGCGTAAGCCCACAATGTAGCAGAATACTTTGGATATTGAGTGTAGGTGGTATAAAAATAAAAGTCATATTACCCCTTACATGCAATTTTGTGGGGTTATTTACCCGCAGATTTTAATTAAATTGAGAATTTAATTTCTCCTTATACAAAATGATGGATGTAGATACTCAGTAGAGTGATTTTAAAAAGGCGTAATTTTGAGTTGCCTTGATTAAAGTAAAAAGCATAAGAAGGTATGTAAGGATAGCGTTATTATAGGCAGGCAGGCAGGGCAGGGGTGAGTTTTATTGGATTCACTACCTTTCATAGACATTCAACTTTATCCAACTACCTGTTGTAGGACTAGTTTCTATACCTTCTATTTGATCACAAGGCTTGACTTGGTTAGGCTCCTTCTCTACTAGTACTACATAGTGAGTATTGTTATGAACATAATAATGCATACTTACCACTATTACAGGGTATCTACTATGTTTGATGATTTCATCATCACCACATCGTCCTTCATCTGCAACAATTCACCAATGTCCAACAGTGTGTATATATTTATTGCAGATGGGTGGCATCCATTTCTCCAATATTTGTAATGTCGACAAAATAATGAAAAATGTGTCATTTCCAAATATCTGAATTTTTCCTGTCCGCAATAATATTTTTGTGGCCATAAGTCACCACATAAATCATTAAATATGTGCATATTTGTATTTTTGCGTAGTTTTTGGGGAAATGGGTGCTACAAGGAAACAAAAAAGCCTGAGGATTGGACTTAATAGAGGTTTGTATTTGTATAGGAGTATATGCATATGAGAGACCCTGTAGTAGGAATGTGTTGGTTGGTGGTGGTGGGAGATGAAGAGAAGTTGTCTGGCTGAGTCAGTTGTCGACTTGCTAGTCTTCCTCGATGTCCATATACAAACCACCAAGGTCTCATCCATTCGAGTCTCTCTCCACTTGAATTACGTAATCAACTACAGAAGAGTCGCCTTCTTCTTCGTCATGGAAAAACAGCTCTAGCACTCAGCACACCCCGCCCCACAAATCCAACATGAAAATTATCTTCCTTTTCTTCCTCCTCAGAATCGTAATTCACACTTTTCTCTATTTTCAACACTTTTCTACTCCATTTTCGAAATTAATCCCCTCATTTTATTTTTAGTCACAATGTCAAGAAGAGCCTCAGGATCTGACGGAGCCTGGAGAATTTTCTCCCTCCGTCACGGCTACGTGTCGAGCAGGAACGATGACCATTAGTATCGTCACCCGAGGACCTTTTTGGGGTAAGCCTTCTCATGAAATCACTCTTTTAATTAAATAGAGAATTTTCCAATTTCTTGAAAATATCGGAATCATGAATTATCACGAATAATCATCAGGCGACGAAAACTTTCGTGATTTCGTTGGACTCATAATAATATTATAGTCAAGCATCGAGAAATTTTCAATTTTGGTGAAATGCTAAGAATCATAGTAGGAACCCTGTGCAATAATAATCAGTCATGGAATTTTTTTAATTTTTGATTGAAATTTTTGATTGATTGAAATAATCAAAGTGATAATAGTCAAATAATAATCACAGTCATCGTTCTACGCAATACGTGTATATTAACCCATCAGCTAAATCGGTGAAAAATTGTGGAATATAATACTAAACATTTTTGTGACTTATTTTTCGTAATTCGGAGACAGGATGGTGGGGTGGGTTAGGTCGTTGGTGGGGCATTTGTGAGAAACATTGGTATGTCTGAACGAAGATAAATAAAAAATAGATTTAATGGCACACGTTAGGATTGTGTGGTGGCTAATTAACTAAAGTGAGTCAATGGAGATGAAACGGTTGTTTGTTGTGGGAAAAGAGTGGCCGTTGCTCTTCCCATGGGAGTTAATCGTCGGATAATAAAAGTAATTAAAGCTATTATTATCTGAGTGTGTGATGTAATAAAGGTTCTGTGCACCCCCGTCTCATTCGCTCTGCACCCTGCATCCACGATGGGCAGGGAGCCAACGTCACCGTCGTCTCCTACAACATGCTCGCCACTCCCTCAGAGCCCGACTACTGCGGCATCACCTACAACCAAGTAACACTCATTATTATTGTCGACCAAAGAGTCACAAAAATCAGGACACCGTTTAAAATATTGTTTTCTAGAAGCAGGATGAGAGGTCTGTGCAAATCGCCGTCCGGGCCCATCGGACTCTCGAGTTGGCCGAGGACAAACTCTACGTTGTCACCTGTGGACGAGCAGGATCCAACTCAAAGTCAGTTTAAATGAATTGTTTTGATTCGTACTACCTCTGAATTCCAATCCCCTAACCGATTTCCAAATAAGTTGCAAAAATTGGATCACCTTAGACTATAAACTATGAAGATTTAAGAAATTCAATGAGTTGCTTTAGGATTCGGGGAATGAATAAGTATGATTGATGATGAAACATGGTTGGTAAATCTGCTATTCTTTCCTCGACCTTGCTACCCAAAGTTACATCCTCCCCACAGAGCCTACAACCAATTGAGTCTATATGAAATCATGATTTAACAGAAAAGGAAGAGTTTTTAAGAATGTGATTGTGTAGGAACGAGGGCACGGTTCGGATGGGATTCTACGGCGAGGCGAATGTGAAGCTGAACGAAGTGGTCTACGGAAGAGCGTACAAGTTGAGACTGGACGTCCTCGGGATCCCAGAAGAGTCGGCCATCCGAGTTCGTTCTTGCTTCAGTTTTGGAGGAATCAACACTTCCGTCCCCCTCGTCGACGACAGCGGGTAACGCATCTCTCCCTCCTCCTCTATTACATTAATTGGGACTATATTCTGTATGTACAGGGTGTTATTCTATATATAGGTGTTCAGAACAAGGTGTCATGTCCCGATGGAGTTACAGTGGCAACAACGTCGCAGAGGCCACCATATACTCCATGTTTAGATTCCAAGACTCCAAGAGATTGAATTTCCAATGCGATGTTCTCATTTGCCCAGGTAATCTATTATTATGTCTAGTAAGTCTCTATATATTATAATGTCTTTTGGTATTCATGGATTCACTTCGCTATCTCCACATTTTACTGTCCAGAGACTATATGAATTAAAATATATTCAGAAACGGGAACTATCCGATACCAATTTAAATTTTGTCGATTTTCAGCTGCGGAATGTCCGAATCCCGTGTGTAATTCTGCCGTCCCCATCACATCCGCCAGGAGAGACACTAATGAAACTTCAGTGTTGGCCGCTACAACTGTCTCAGTACTCAACCCAGGAGATAAAGCGGGTAAAACGTTTTAGTCGTATATACGTAGTTAGTTTAGCGAGGAGTTCTGATGTTTGTTGGTTGATCATCAAATCAAAAGATCATTCTTCTACATGCATTCACTGATTGCCACCTTTATTGTACTGACTGAGGCGTGCCTCGTATTCTCAGGGAAAAATTCAGGAGATAATGCAAGTTTTGGGGTTTTCAGAGGCTGTTAGTTTGGAGGAGTGCAGTTCCTGCCCGCGCTGGCTGATGTGGTTAGCCATCACCCTGGGTGTTTTATTTCTACTGATGTTGTTGGTGAACTTGTTTCTGTGCTCTGCTCTTACGTGTACCTGTACCCGGACAGAACTCGTCGAAAAAGAACCATCTGTCCTCGAAGACTACGATCCATACAGATCTTGGGCGGGCAGTCAATACGGTGGATCCAGATACTCCCTCAACAATGGCAGCAAGCCCGTCTACAGGTAACACGACTGCCCATTAATTACGTCTAATTATTCCACCCACCACTAATTACTACTTCATACATAGAAATGTTAAAATAAATAACATTGTGTGATGTAATTATCATTTAGTGTATCTGCGGAGTCTAATGGGAGTGACCATTACGCGACAGTTCCGAGCAGACACTCGCCGTCTCGTCCCGGTTCCCGCTACAGTCAGAAGGAAACCTCTCCGTACAGCCAAAACCGCAAACTCTAATAGGAACTAACCAAAAGGCGGGTGACTATACATATAGTACCACCGAGTACTACGGAACTAATACAATAACTCGGGGATGAGGCCCCGCCCACTAAAACGACTCACAACAACAGCGTCACAAGGATTCACAAAAACAGTCAACTGAGCTCCGCCCACTTCTTGGTCTTGATGAATGTCGAGTGAGTGTCAAGGACGTGAATGAAAAGACTTAATTATTATTATTAATATTCAGGGACGTGTTTGTTTTGCTGGATGTGCGTATGTGGAGTGCGTGTGATAATGCGTGCGGCAAGGTGGATGTAAGAGAGACAAAATTTCCGGTGCCATTTAATAAACCATTTTATTGACACACACAGAAAGTTTTATGATTCTGATTTGGGAACTTCTCTCCGGGAATGTCCTTATTATTGTATATATTCTTATTAAATTCTATTTTCCCGCCACTGAGTCCACAGCCCTCAACGGAAGGCACACAAACTCCCACGCATCGTCGTCGGCAGACACAGGGCGAGGTACTTGTGTTGATTGTGCTGTTGTTGTTGCGGGCTGTGGAGTTGCGGCGGAGTCGAGGATTCTACTGAACGGGTGACTACGGCATTTGCTGAAGATTAAAAAAATAATAAGGGACAATGAATGTTTTGATATTGTCTAAGGGTGTCTACGTGGATTCTCCTCCTCCTCTACATGTCACCAAAGATCCCTGCAAACGTCTTCCGTAAATTCTTCATCGTATCTTCGCTGTCCTCCACAGGAGCACCTCCTCCAGCTGCCGCAGCAGCCCCTCCTGACGGCGCCTGTTGTGCACCACCGGGCGGGTTCGGCGACGGACCCCCTCCACTCCCCCCACCACTTTGACTGTTTTGACGTGCAAAGAAACTGCTACCCCGACTGCTTGTTGAACCTAAACAACCAATAAATCATCCTTATTACTCTTCCTCAATCCTTTACTCTCTCCGCACAACAATCCACTTATAGAAAATCATGTACCCGGAAAATCTCCCAAATTACTGGTTTTTTACGTTTTAAAAAAATAAGAAATAATAATATTGCGCCATATTAGACTAAATAAACCACATGCATCTCCCTTTTCCCACCACACACATCGGGTCCAAATATTTTTCTTTCACTTCCGGAAACCTCCGAAGTTTCGACTCAAAATAACCCCAGTTTCAAGATAAAAAGCCCAATTTGATTTTAGAAAATTACACAAACAGATTTTGTAGGCAAAATAATTTCCATATTTCTGTGTGTCGGTTTTGAAATTTTAGTGGAATAAGCCATAATAATAGTAGTAATGTCATACTCTGAGAATCTCTTCGTGCGGTGACATTAGAGGAGTCTTCGTTGACGACGTCGGAGCCACTTCCGCTCTGTCTGCGGTATCTCTGCTGAGGGGATGAGGATTGTTGCTGTTGTTGTTGGGACTGTGGAGGTTGGGATTGTTGATTCATTTGTTGTTGTGGTGCCTGGGGTATCTTACACAGCAGCTGCATTCTCGATAAAACTAGTTCTGCGATGTGTCGACGATCCTCCTCCTGCGACTCCCCCATCAGCGTTAGTGCTGAGTCATTCACTTCGATGATATACTCCCGACCATCCTTACCCACAATCACCTAAAATATCCACACACGGACCATTAAGTATTAATTAACATCTTTAAGTAGTACACTACTATAGATGCGTAGTGATATGAGCATAGTAAGAGGTATGGTAGTATGATTCTACCTCCAGAGCACAAATGTCGAGTCCACCAAAGAGAGTCGCGACATTATCCACCCATTGCTTATAGCGTTCGTTCATAGCTACTTGTTCCAACATGGCTGATCCAGAGCCGCTTTTCCAGTGCCCGACGATTCCCTTCCTCCTGGAGAAATTCACAACCCACTCAGGAAATAGCCAACAACTTGGATCACATTAGGACAAAAGAGCGGAGAGAGCGGACTCTCAATTACTGCTTACATAAAGGCCTTGTATTGGTTGCCTATCTTTTGGATGTGGACGTCACACCGGGCCTCCACGTATGGCTCCGAAGTACAGTACGTGCCCGTCACCGCCACCACGCTACTCGCGTCCTGAAAACCAAACACCAAAATCCACTGTCTAATACAAACCTCCCTAAGTATATAAAACATGTCAATAAGCATTTCTCCTGTGCCAGCAGCAGGGATGGAAAAAGTCTTATTTATGCAGCACAACTGTTGACTTAAATGACTTACCTGATAGTCGTTGATATTGTTGGCCCTGATTTTCCCGAGTCCACCGTGGGCGTGTCCGATTTTAAGTACTCCAGGGAGTTTTGGGACGATACTCGCCATTTCTTTAAAGTCTGGATAAAAGTATTGCTCAATGAGCGGGAAGTTGTGGTGTTTCCGCTGGATATTCATCATGTGAGCAAAGACCCAAGGCTTGTCCTGGAAATTGTAAACGGCCTGGAGACTGTTGACGGAGGGGACACCACCGTACATGAGCGCCAACAGCAAGTTCTTGTAATCTCTTCCGGCATCTTTCAGATTTTGTCTGATGAGAATAAAGTCTGGTTGGAACTGGCGAGTGAGCTTGGCACCATCCTTCCACGTGGGGTACGACACCACGCACCCGAAATCCGAACCCGACACCACCGACAACTCGCTGAATTCACACTGCTCTACATTTATCTCTAATTCATTCACCTTCCTTGTTTTAAAGTACTTTGACCTGAAATGTAAATTATTTTATTAGCACTGTATAGGTACCCTTAATTATTTATTTCCCAACCACAAAAAAAATTGTTTTAGTACTGATTGGGAGGCATTGGGAATTTACAGCTACTAATAATATATTGCTCTAATTAAACCGTTTACACACAATACTAATGTTTGCACCCGTATTAAAATTTATTTTAGGCATTTTACTGGAAATCATGGGACTCAGAGGAACATTATAAAATAGAACGCAATGAAGCCCTAGGTATCATATAAAAATCTTCTCAAGAATGTATAGAGATTCTTTTTGTAAAAGTTGTTTCAGATAAAGTGTGATGCATGAATTATATGCCCGTCAAAAACCTGACATTTTTTCAATAGGAAAGATGCTTATTTATTTATCATCTGGAAAGGATAGAACTTTTTACGGGTATTACTAAAATAAAAACACCGGCACCAATTAAGACTGCGATTAACGGACTACGCGAAACACCCGGCATATGGCAAGATGAGTATAGATGATAATATTACCAGTCAGTGTTTTGGTCGTCGATGACTAGAAGATAGAGGCAATTCTCCAAGCGGACAGGCATTTTGTTGACGACGACGGTGGGTGCAAGATTCCCGCCAGCGGTGGCAATGACCTGGCTGGTGAGATTGCTCGTCATTTCCTTGGCCACGCCCGTCAGACTCTGAACTCGTTGTAGAAACCCGCCGGCGCCTCCAGACTTGGCTGGAGACGTCGGGGCAGAAGTCGTTTTGCTATTCATGGGTGCGGGTGGAGCAGGAGTCGGGTTTTTGATGCTCAGATCCTGCGGCGGTTGTCTGTCGCCCCCGACTGTCGATGGCGGCTGTTGAGGTTGAGGCGATTTCTGTTGTTGATTGGGTGATGTTGATGGTCCTTGTCCAGCATTTTCTTCTTCGATCTCCGAAGAGAGGTCTCCGGAGGAGAAGCGACGTTTCAAGTAATTGACATTCGTCGAGAAGGATGCCTTGAAGGTTGAGAAATTAATTTTGGCGGATTTGTCCACGGTCACGCTTGGCTAAAAAATAAATCAAACATCAAAAACATAATATTATCCATAACCTTAAAAATAAACAATTGGGAAGTACACATTAGTTGACGGCGGGGTTTAGAGCTGCTGCTGGACAATTGCTCCGTATTTTTGGTAAAAATGGCTTTTACAATATTAGTCAAATCGATCAAAAATTTTACGCTGCACTAACTTTAGTAAATCTTTGCATTCTGTTTAAACCTCAAAAAAATTTGAAAACTTTAAGGCAGTTATAAAAAACTCAGACGATATTTTAGTTTGGAAACTTGATTTTCCCAGATCCAAGGGCCTCCATGCTAAGGTGGTCACTGTCTGTATTTATTATTATCGCTGTATATAAAAGGGAGTTATATTATAGTAGGGAGAAACGGTTGGAGAATATCTTTACCTATAATTATCTTATGGGTCTATACACGGGCAGTTATGTAAATGATATTAGTCATAATATAGGCTGTGAATCTATTCACACGGAATTGATTTTATAAATTTTTAAACAGACTTTTATCGTGATAGAAGCTTTTAGCCCGGCAGAAAGAAACGTTTTATTAGATAGCTGGTGATAGCCCTATTATTGCCAATTGTCATTTGCCATCGGTCTGGCAAAACCGTAATGGAAATTTGTTGAGGCAGGAGAAATTCATTAAACTGGTATGAGGGCAGAATTGGGAGACAAAGATATTTAAAATGTGACTTACGCAGTGCCTAGTGTCAAAGGTCAAGAGAGAAATAAGAAAGGGTTAAGCGGAAGCGACTTGTCACTTGTGGAGAGAGAGTCAGTTGGGTCTCACTCACTCACTCAACTGAACAGACTGGCCGAGGGAAGGCAACACACCCAACTGAATCGATGAAAGGGAAGTTCCACCGAAAATATCGATCCCGGCCGTCCACGCGCAATCTTCTCACCCACTCACTCATATATTCCTGCTTTACATGCACAAACTCCGAGGACCCTCCTGCCTATACTATCCACCTTCGTTGTTGTACTTTTATTATTCTGACTATTGTCATGCTATAAATAAGAGATTCGGTCCCCAACTAAATAGTTCCCTTTACCACTCTCCCACTGTATTTACACTAATATTAACATATTGGCTACATTTATGAGAATGTTTTCGAACGTGTGTCGACACCTGCCACACCTTCCCTCCCGATACTACAAGTGGAATTCAAAGAACGATTGTTATGTCAATAAAATTGTTGTAAGCGGGTAAGTACAAGAACGAGGATGGTACGGGGGAGAGAGAGAATAATGGTTTAGTCATCGTAGTGTACAGTCGACGCATGTTATTATTATTTATTTACGAATGTAGTAATTTATTCGGTACAACAGAAATGCCAATTTTCAGAGACAAGGAGTGGCCCACTGCACTTTCTACTATTGAATACATTTATTTTAGATAACAATGGTACTAAAATATGTCGCTACAGCGTGCCATCTGTAATTTGCTGATAATGACAAAGTAAAAAGGATTTCTCTGAAATAATGAATAAAGTACAATTAATTATTCTACATATGAGATGGGGCCACTCCTCTCTCCCGGGCACATTTAGAAAGGCGTGGTATATTTTAGCACAGAAAGAGTCTAAGTGAACCCGCCGGCTCCGCCGCCGCTCTCCAAGTACACAAGTTCACTTTCGGTGGTGAATGTGGACACAATGTTCAGCTCGGTCGTGTTGCTCATTGAAATGTTTTTGTCCCCTTTGTTGGCCTCTCGGTACTTCTGCAGGTACAACTTCAAAGGCTCCACGTAATTATCAAAACCCAGACTCGACATGGCAAATAAAATGTCTTCCCCGTTGATCGTCTTCCGCTTCTCTTGGTGGCAACGGTCAGAGGCTTCCGACGTAATAAAACTCACAAATTCACTAACACATTCCTGGACACACTCCCTCGCATCCTTGGCTATCTAATAACAAAAAATTAAAGGCTCATATTCATTACCGTTTTTAATTATATTTATACAATTTAATTATATATAGGGATACAGGAACAACAGGAAGGAATAAATGTAAGGCTATGCTTTGATTAACAAAAAATAAAATACAGGACGAATATAAAAATGTCTGCACTATGAGACTATAACTTGTGACACGAATAAAAAATCCGGTCAAATCTTTTAAATCGACCCCTGGGGCCCCCAGGGGGTACGATACGGACGGTCTTACTATTAGTATATCGTTCAGTTGATACAAATAAATCAAAAGCGAGCGTGCCCTATGAAATCCATACCATGGTATGGAATTGATAGACCTGACCTGAGGCATTTGACCAGAATCTTACAATAATTGAACCTGATGATTTTAAACTTTTCAGTCAAATGATTTGACTATCCCGAGATAGCATGAGCATGGAATAGAAAAATAGAAAATACATGTGGGATAATTAAAAAATGAAAACAAAATTAGAGAATAATGACGGAATAAAAACGAAAACAATAAATTAAAAAGTTGATTGATGATTTACCTTTCCAGTCTTAGGGATGGACTTTTTCATAAGTCTTGCGACGTTGGCGATGGGTAGAAATCGATCCTGTTCTCTAATTTCAATCGAATTGCTACTTTTTAAATCTTTTATTGTTCACAAATCAATTGGTTTCATGGTTAATGGGCCGTAAGTCAAGCACAAATTAATTGTCCACCAAGGCAATGCTAAAATACATTATAATTCCTTCATTCCCGGTACACATTAACCGTTCTTTTACTTTTAGTTTTAGGAGGGCCTGAGCTCGGCTCAGCCCTTCTAAAAAGATAACAGGGAATTTTTTATTAAAATACTTTAGAAAATGACGATCAATGAATTGATAAAAAGACAATAATTCTACTATATATCTCTGAAAATTGGCAGATATTTTTAATGTGTTTAGTGAAGTCAAGAATTTTTTCTCGTTTTGATGAAATTCGCTGAAAACTTTGGGAAATGAGATCCGGGAATGCTTCTGTTGAGGTGTATTCTTGAGACAAAACAATAAAATTAGATACACAGTCTTGGGGAGATCTTTTTTATTGAGATTGAGGCTGGTTACTGGTTGTATCGAATTGAACAAGAGTTGTATTTGTGCTTTCATACGGCCATGAATATCATAGCTTTAAATGATACCTGAGTACTCCAGTGGGCCGATCGTCGTCTCCATCTCTGCTGTCTAAAATACAAAGCATGAAATCATAGGTATATTTTCCGGCAATGTGCGATTATGGCAATAAATATAATTTCATCAATTTCATCTATACTTCATTATTGCTCATTACTCATTTTCACTATTACTCCTCTATGTATTTATTCATATACTTCATTTTTTTAAACCTAGGTAAATAATTAATAAATAAAAAATATCATTTTTAAAAATGCATTGTTTCTCCTACTCCTACCATTGGCTTTTACATAATATTTAAATGTTAAAGTTGTTATTCTTGTTAATAATGAAAATGTTAACATGTTAATATTAATAATAAAAAGTAAAGTATGGTGATACTATAGCATGGTAAAAATAATTATGTTCTCTTCAGCCAAACCAGAAACTATTTTACAATCAAAAAATCAATTTCTTAAAGTATTAACCATAATTTATTAGTTATGTGTTGTTTGTCGTATCTTGTTTTGAATATATTTTCCAATTTCCATTCCAATAAATATTATCAACTTTATATTTCATGTGGTCTTAAAGAAATTAGAAATTTCTCTTGGAAATAATATTCCTGATAATTCCATCACTCCCTCCTAAACTAAAACTAAAATGAAATTATTTCCGTAATATATTAAAATGTTTTGTATGTAGATGAACGTTATTAAATGTTTCATTTCCGAAAATCGGCATAATATTTTGAGCATGTCATAGGAAAATAGTTGAAAGAAAAATTTGGATTTTGGAGATGAGTTGAGGATTGGCTAATTGGAGTCGTCGAATGAATACGAGAAAACTGAGAAATGTGCAGCCAATGGATGTGGAAGTTGGAATTCCAAAGTCTCGCGGTACGAAAAAAGAGAATTCGGGCTGGAGACTCACCTTCGTTGTCGTCCGTCACTAAAAACTGAGTGTTGTCAGTTAGGAAGTTGTTGGACGCCAATTCTTCATTTTCACTGGCACTGTCCATATTACCTGCCCACTCGTCAATTCGGAAAATCCCGATTTCCAGGTCACAACAACAAAAAAGTCAATCAGGTATTTTTATTTCCGTTTGCTTTTGAATGTATGTTTACACTTTCTGCATCCCATTCGCATTTCTCTCTTCAGAGGATTTCTGTGACTGCTGAGGGAAATTTGAATTTTGGTCTACCAGATTCATTTTCCACGCTGGGCAACATTTAAAATTACATCAGCACTAGCACTGATTCACTGTCCAATGTCCATCCAACCACAATCCATAATTAAAAATAACGTTAATTTTTTTGCAGTTGACATTAAATTAAATTCCATTTAAAAATATTCTTCTGGAAATAATATTATATAGAGTAACCAGATCTCTCATAAGGTATAATACGTAGGACCAACGACACAGTCTCATTTCCGTAACTTTGACCAATCGCAATCACATTTAATTTGTATTTTTTCAGCTTTCAAAGTTTCCAAAATATTTTTAAAATTTTGAAAAAATATTATCAATTGGCGAATTTTAAGTAAATTAATTTTCTGATACTGACCTGAGAGTACTGACTGAGACATGACTGAGACTGATTAGTGACTACTAGTGACTAGCTGTTAATATGAATGCAAATTAAAAATGCCAGATGGGACGGAATTTTGGCAGAGGTATCTCGTTTTCTCCTCCTTTCCCCCGTTTTCTCCAAGATGCCACGTCAACATATTATATGGCATCTTGAGGGAAACGGAGGAAGAAACGAGATCTCGCTGCCTAAATTCAGCCCAGATGGTACGAAAGCAAGGCTGTATTCAGGGGGGCAAATGCCCCCCCCCCCCGAAATCCAAGAAAAGGGAAAATTTTTCCTCAAAATATCAAAAAATTTCGCGCGATTTTGTGATTTTTAGGCTGTTTTTGACTCATTTTAGACGAAATAAGCCTAAATTTTCCGCGCTTCGAGCGATTATGCCTAATACATTTAAGTTTATGACGTCATTGCCCCCTCCGAAATCGACTTCTATATACGGTACTGTACGAAAGTCATGGTATAGTTTTGAATCGAAATAAATATAATAGGTTGAAAAAGTCTCAATGTTATTAAGGGAAATTGTTTTCCGTTTAGTTTTATTAATTAATATCACTGATCGAGTTTATTAGATTTTGAAAGGAACGACACGTCGTTCCCAGACTGCTTGATCTCTTGGAAGTGATTTTAATTTCATCAATCTTACAATTTATAATTTCTTAAATCATAGTTGATTACTGATTACACTACATTAAGCCCATGTATTACGAATTTTAAAGGTTTTGTAATAGGATCGGAACGGTAACATTTAACTTGGGTCTGCCTGGGAAAAAGGTTTGGTAATAGACAACTTTTGGTAATAATTACTTGTGATTGGTCAAATTAGTTATGAGAACCTTGTATGGCCTTGGTCCTACGTCCTACCTTCATTATTTGTGGCGTGGACCTGCCATTGTGAGAAGAATGTAAATGATGCTATACGTTTTAGTGTTAATCCATTGTAATATTCTATTGAGTAAAAGTATATTCACATTGATGATCAGATCATCATAGTATAAATATCATCCACATCAAGCACAAATCATATAGAATGGAAGAGGAATACGCAAATCTGACTAAAGAAGAACTCATTGAACAAATTCGAAAATTGAAATGCCACGTGAAGCAACTGAGGAACGTCATTGCCCATAAAGACGATCCGCCACAACCCAACAAAAAGCAGAAACAATGTAGACCTTTTAACTTTTCAGGGTAATTAATTTTATTCGACGAGTTATTTTTATTCCTTTCTAAATCCTGCATGGAAAATCTGCAGAATCTTGAGATATAGTGTTTTAGGAGGAAAAGTTGTAATTTTTGGCCTAAATAAGTACACTGTTTTTTAAATTCTCTTTTTTCAACGTAAACTCCGGAAAACTACTTTCAAACAATGTGGAAAATCGGAGGAAGAATGGCAGATTTTCTATGTGCGATTTGATTAGCTATTGAGTTGTAAACATAAACTTTTTATTTGTTCATGTCTTGAGGACAGACAGAGCAAACGACATGTGGCCCTGAAGGTAACATACATAGGATGGGATTACCAAGGACTTGTTGTCCAAGAAGATTGCAACAATACCATAGAGGACCATTTATTTAGAGCTCTCACACTGACTAAATTGGTGGAAGACAGAGCTACGTCTAATTATCATCGGTGCGGAAGAACTGATAAAGGTGTTTCGGCATTTTCACAGGTATTTTGTATTCATTTATTGTGTCACGAGTGTCACCCTGACCCTGGTAACCTGATATAAATAGCTTGGGAACTAGGTCCGGAGAATTTACAGGAAAATGTACCTTTGTATAAGTATTATCTAAGTTTAGATCTCAGTTGTTAATATTCTCTAATTTTTCAACACTCTTGTCAGATAAAATACTTTTTTATTTTCTCTGATTGTGTTAGGTGATATCTTTGGATGTGCGGAGCAACGGACAAGAGAAAAGCGAATTACAATACTGTAAAATGTTAAACAGAGTTCTTCCTAAAGAAATCCGTGTTTTGGCTTGGGCACCTGTTCCGGAATCCTTTTCCGCCAGATTCGACTGCATTCGTAGGACTTATAAATACTTTCTTCCAAAATCCAATCTCGATATCCATGTTTGTCCTATCTGCACTATTTTACACGATTTCCAGCTATTTATATTATTTTCAAACCGATGAAAAAATGTTGACAACTTTGCATAGAAAATGTTGGAGGGTGGAAAACTGCTGGAAGGAACACATGACTTTCGTAACTTTTGTAAAATCGATAGCAAGAAAACGAAGACGACTATGAGGCGCATTTTTCAAGTGACTGTGGAGACTTTGAACGATAATCTCCTTCGAGTCACTGTCGTAGGACAAAGTTTTCTGTGGCACCAGATCCGATGCATTGTTTCTATACTCATACTAATTGGAGTTGGAAAAGAACACCCAAAAGTGGTCTCCAAATTACTTGATGTTCAGGACAATAAACAACCGTAATTAAGCACTATAACATGAGTTTCTACCTCTGGCTATTGGATTTAAAATTATATTACCTTTAAAATGTAGCAAGCCTAATTATGGAATGGCATTGGAATACCCGTTGGTGCTCTTTGACGTGGAATATGAAAACGTGGAGTGGATAAGAGATGAAGAAAATTTGAAGCATGTGTGCAAAGACCTCAAAAGTCTCTGGATCAAAGAGGCCATTAAGTCGACAATGATAATGGAAATGATTGATGCAATTGGGAACTTGGACGAAGGAACTGCTGAGGATATGGTCATGGGCACTAAAACCAAGAACTATCGGAGCTTGTTATCAGAATAATATAGGAATTTGACATTAAAAACTTTTATGACTATCTTATTAAACTGTTTATATTTTATTAACTCTGGGAAATAAAATAATACCTAAAAAATTGAAATCCATTTTTGGTGAATTATTTTTCTTTAAAGTTGTATGCAGAGTTAGAATTATTATTATAAATTTAGTGTGATATATTTTCATTATTTCATCACTCGGTATTTCTATCTTTTTTTCAGAATGTGGTGGTGTCTTTGGATAATTGTTTTTCTCAATGGAAGTGCTGGGGACTCTTATGTCGATTTTACAGATATGGGTTCTTACCATGACTCGCTGTCCAATTCAGGTACAGCAATAATTTTTGAAATTCTTTAAACATTTCTGTTCCTATTGGGATTAGGCAATTTGTGACTACAAGTGGCCATGAGAAAAAGTAAAATTGCTCCAAAAACAATTTTATAGTTTAGTGGTTTGAATTGTTTGAAATCTGTTCAATGGAATATTTATAGCAGATAATGTCATTTTTTTTAGATTTTAGAGATTCGTTAAAAAAAGAAGTAGAAAAATCCGTTGGGAAAAGCAACCCAACATCTGTCTGTAATGATCATTCCGAAGAAAAAGGAATAGTCTTTCTCAAAAGACTGGTAGGCTCTCTTCTCCGACAAATGAATGTCCGGGTAATTTTTTTTAATTTCTACTGTAGACATGCTTTTTTCATTTTCGTACTAAGATCGGAAATTTCAAAAGAAACTTAATTAAAGAAAACTTCCTTTGATTTGAAACAATTTTTACAAAGTACTCCATATTTGTTTTAAAAAAAGTATTTAATTTTTAATGGCGTAATATATTAATATAGAGCCACGTATTTGGACCAGGAGAAGCGATCACTTTGGATTTGCAAGCAGAAATATTTCACGAGGACATGGCCATTCTCTCGGATTTTCTGAGTGGGAGTAATCCCGAAAATTACCTGGCTAGCGTCGACCGTATATTCTCTAATATGATCAAAGTGGTCCCTCCCCCGGCCTCAGGGACATGGACATTTGAATTTGACGCCAGGCATTTAGAAGTCTTTTATACACTCAAGGTCAGCCACTTAATTATTTGAAGCAATAATAATTTGTGTTTTAATTATTCCGAAAATTAGTAGCTTGTTGGGTATAATTTTGTGTTCCAGTTTTGGCTCCTCCTGCCAACGCTTTCAATTGTGATATTTCTGAATCTAACTCTGTTGGTACGAATGAGGTCGGCGAGATCGCCGATGCACATGTCCTTCTACTTCTTCCTCATCATTTTTGTTCTCGGTTGTGTTTGGACATATGCCGACCTCTACGAGGTTTGATTACTGTCATTATCCGTTTGGCTTCACAAAAATGCATTTCTCAGAAATAGATTGCAGATTTCAGTAATTGTACATAAATAACTTGCAGGATGCAAAGGCTTCGGGATTTGCAAAGATTGTCCAATCACAGTCAGTGCCAAAAGATTGCGATTTTGAGAATTTGGGATTCTTTCATTCCTTAAGCTATTTTTTCCGAGTCACTTTGGGTGGATGTAAGTATAGCTAATGCACTGCACTACTCTGCCAACTTTTGTGAATAGCAATTTCTCTACTCTGTTTCCTAAATGGATTTGATTACCATTTGTAATTTGCTATTATTTATGCACCCTCTAAACTAATTGAATCTATTACATTTAATTTCTCCAGACAAAGACCGATGTGAGCAGTACTACGAGTCGACGATGACTGATCCGTTATGGAATGTGAATCCCCTGGAAGCCATTTCAAAGACATTCTCCGTGTTGGTGTTTAGTCCTGTGGAATACGTGGGTGACAAGTTGGGTCGGTTCTTTAAAGGAGTTATCCAGGGTGTTCCTTTCTGGCTCCAGCCCTTCCTCATCTTCTCGCTCTTCTTCTTCGTTTTCTTCGGGATGTTCGGCTACACCGTGAGGACTCCTTTCATGAGCATCGAGCCGGGTGGACCACGATATCATAGACCCCGATTGGAGGGAGGGGTGGGTGAGCGGAGTCTGGTTCGAGTGGTGAGTCGGGATGTGGCGACGGACACGGATGATTTGCTGCTGCGAAGTCCTCCTCCAGGGCAAGTGAACTCCTCCCACTCCTCCCCCTCCACTCATCGCCTCTTAGACTTTCTCCAGCATTTATTCAATTCCGTCATTTCCATTGGAGATTTTTTACTGCGACAGTGCCCTGCTGGAGATGTGACTGACGACAATGAGGGGGTGGGGCGTTGGGCGGAGGAGGAAGACGCCATTGTCCACCAAGGGGAGATTTTCGTGGTTGCGGGCAGTCTGCAGCGAAGGGACGCCGAGTGCATGGAGCACCAGGCGGAGGAGGAGTTCTTCCAGGACGCGGTGCAGGAAGAGATGTTGGCGGGGCGGAGTATGATGCATGTGGACGTTGTGGTGGCTGGACCGTCTTGCGGGGCGGCGGAGGAAGAGTGACGGAGAGGAGCGGAGAGTGAAGCTTGGGCTGCTGCGGCGGCATTGATTGATGCTGCGTTGGCGAAGGAATGAAGACTCTTCGGAATCAGAGTGTAAAAAGGAGTGCAAACGGCGGCAGTGAAATTATTTTTCCGCATTCTTTGGCAAATGGGCCAAGTCGAAAGTTTTAATATTTTTATATAAAGAGATCTCGCCATTCTTCTAACTCTTCAGTCGTCTTCGTTCGCCTCACGATGCAACACTTCACACCAATCCTCTTAGTCTTCTTCTTCGCCATTTCCACCTACGCACAACCGCAGCAGCAGCAACAGCAGCCCTTCCTCCCCAGTCTCCCCATCAAACACGTAATCACTCATTCACTTAATTACTCCGGGCATTATGGGCGTGGTCAATCAAATTAATTAATTTATAATTTTATTTATCTTTTAATTATTCCTAATTATCTAAATTTGTTTATTTCCTAATTATTATCTTTATTTATTTATTTCACAACTAAGCCTCCATAGTGAGACTAAATTTTGTAGTTAAAGTAGTCGGGAAACAACTGGCAGAAATAGTAGTAAAATATTAGTAATATTGGAAAAATATTACAACATAAATTAAAACACACCTTAACAGAGGTGCATTTTAATGTTGAAATTTGAAACTGCATTGCATACGCACTAGCTCATTATTAAGTTTATAAGAACATCTTCCAAAACAGAGAGAAGATACAAACTTCTTAATTAAATTTTTATAAGATGGATTATTGTTTTAATTTATTTATTTTCTATTTACTATTTTAATTTATTTATTTCCTAATTATTATTATTTTATTATTTCCTAATTATTATTATTTTATTATTTCCTAATTATTATTATTTTATTATTTCCTAATTATTATTATTTTATTATTTCCTAATTATTATTTTAATTTTATTATTTCCCATATTATTATTTTAAATTATTCATTTCCTAATTATTTATTTTAATTCGTTTGTCTCTAGTTATTTGTGTTTAATTAATTTTACTTATTATGGCACAGTATCCTTCTGGAGGGAATGGCGGTCCGTATGAGCGTGGGAATGGAAACAGCCAGCCGATCCAGAAATCTCACTACGCCCCTGTGATCAAACAGTCGGGGCCACCGTCTCCTCAACCCTCCCCGCAACCTCCGCAAGGACTGCAGCCTAGTTCCTCGAATGTTCAGCCTTTGCAGCATGTGCCTCAGCATCAACCTTCGCAGAACCGCCCAGTCCAAGGTGGGCCTCCGAGAGGTTACCAAGAGAATTACATTCCAGGGAATAATTACGGAAAGATCCACGTCAAGAGTGGAGGCCATTTGGCCAACAAGGTGAGGTTCCTTATCAGAGAATATGCCAGACCAGATTCTGTGCCGGACTCAAAGTGCAACTAGCGTGGGATTATTTATTAGGAGTTGTGAAGGATTGTGTGGGCAATGTG
Organism: Tomocerus qinae; assembly: GCA_020055645.1. Lineage (NCBI taxonomy): Eukaryota > Metazoa > Arthropoda > Collembola > Entomobryomorpha > Tomoceridae > Tomocerus > Tomocerus qinae. The sequence continues at coordinate 695,529 of CM034550.1, forward strand.
TAAATTGAGTGTGGAGGAGATGAGGTTGAAAAGTTGATGTTGTTGTTGGTTTGTGGACGGTGAAGCGAATCGGAGGCAAACCAGCAAAGCAGAGCGTAACGGATCACCGATGATACTCTCCACTCTCAATTATGCCTCATCTTCATTCATCTCCAATTTACTGCTTTACTGTACCAGATAATCTCTCTGTGGTGATCCTTCTTCTTGGGAGTCCATCCAGGCTTCTTGCACATTTACATTCGTTTACTAAATGATCATCCTAAAGGGATGATCACTATGATTATTATATAGCTATATATTTAATACAATAGAGAGATTTAATTTAATGGCTTTTATGTGATCATTATCAAGTTAAGTGGTATTATCATTTATCACGGCTAACAAGTATAGATACATATGCATCCTGGTATTTGTATATCCTATCTTGTGTAGGTATTACTAATAGTGTATCACAGTCAATTAGTCATTACTCATGAAAAAAGTCAAAAACGTTGCAATTGCTCTATGCTTTATCTTTTGTTGACCAATGTGAGTTCATCGTATATTAGTTATAAATTCTATAATTGCAACACAATCCTTTTAATTATATATTAAATTGTATTCGCAGCTAATTATTGAATAATAATATGAATTTTGTGTATTAGCCTGGAAGAGATCGTCAGGGTGGTGCGGGACAAGGACAACCACCACGAAAGGAACTGACTTCAAGTGAAGAGTTGGAGTTGTACGAAGAAGAGCAGGAACCGGACCGTCTCACTCTCCTTCTCCAGGTACATCTGATTATTATTTATAAATCTATCTACAGAGATTTACAAAGCAATCTATATAACTAAACCTTGTTGTAATTTCCAGAACTCAAAGTTTCAATGTGGAGGGAAGAAGGACGGATATTACGCAGATGACACTCTCAATTGTGAAGTATTCCACTACTGCCAGGATGGAGGCAAACACTCATGGCTCTGTCCTAACCAATTCGCTTTCCACCAGGTACGTTTCTCATTTCTATTTATATAAATAAATCAAGTTCAGCATCGACTTTTACAATGTCGTTGAATTATCTTTTCCTACGAATATACAAATCCCAACATTGACAACCTTTTAGTTTTTCTAAAACGATAAGGCTAATTTTTTCTTGTTTCCTATTTAAAGTAATTCGAATTGCCTGAGTAATAATGAGAATTTTTGGACGAAACGTGCTTTTTAGCTCGTTTCAATGTGAATAACACAATGCCATTTAACTAGAAACCTTGGCCACTACAGTTTTCTTAATAGTATTTCATGTTTCTGTCACGACATGATTTAATGTCCATCCATAAAATTGTAGTCGGTACCTACGTTAGTGTTGTTGTTGCTGCTTTGGTAATTTTTCTAAGAATATCGACTCAAAGCGAGAAATTGTCTCTAGCAAATAAAATTGTCATGATTATTTGATAACCGTAGCTGGCTATTGTTGTTATTCCTTGAGAGAGAGTGGTACTAATAAAGTTGATTTGTATTGTAGGTGCACTTGATTTGTGTGCCACCTTCTTCGGACAACATCTGCAAGCAATCGAGTCAATTCCACTTTGTGAACGAATATTTATACCGACCCATCAACGAGAAAGAGGCTCAGGCCACGAATGGTACCTTGATTTATGCAGACCGCTACTACCCGGATGGCTACTCGGTGGGCGTTGACATGATGCCATATGATGCTCCGGATGAGCACAGCGGAGAGCCCAAGACGCGTCCAGCCGTCAACTCCAATCCGAATGTGCGTCTAGTGCAGAAACACGGACAGAACAGAATCCCACAGAAAAATGTATTTTTCAGTCCTGAGCAAGTGAACATTCCTCTGAGTGAGCGTCGACCTGTCGTCAATCCGCAGCCTCAGCAGCAGCAACGACCCGGACCCGGTCCTAAATATGACTACGATGAATACTAAGCTATTTAGAATTCAATAAACATATTTACATTCACTAATAAAAACGTCTCTATTTATTTATTTGTCAACAATAAATATTTATCATATTATCATAATATTATACTATCATGTTGTACTTTAATATATTTTAATATAACCGGGATGATATTTTCCTAAAAGAACTAAGGACACTTTACATAAATTATAATCAGTCATTTATTTTAAATGTTTATTACTACCTCGCAAGTTTATCATCAAGTGCGACCAAACTGCATCCTCTCCAAAATGATCAAATATTTATAGAAAAGTACTTTTAAGCCGGAATATTTCCCTTCTTGAATTTTAAAACAATTTAAATTAGCAATTAAGTATTATTATTAGACAATGTGCCGTTACTATATTTAATTTTTATTCTCGAGGGCAATTTAGCAGCATTTGGTATATAAATAGTATTCTGCGATTTCTGCTATACATTGATTTTCGCACTTCTCACATTGCCTCACAATCTTGAAATACTGAAATTTACTGAATGTATAACATTATTGTACTCTTCGATAGTGCTAATGCGTTAAATAGTTTCCGATTTTAAAATATAATTGGCTTATTATCCACAAGTGGATAAAAAGTGTTAGATGAGGGAATGGTATTTTTGAATAGCGACGTTGGTGGGTGAAGCAGATATTTGAAGATGTGGAGAGTGTGGTGATGAAGATACAGCTAGAAACGGTAAGTGAAGCTGTAGACAAAACGGATTGTTTTTAGTAAAGGTCAGAGTTGAAGATGAGTTCAGTCCGTCTGAGAAAAAATGAAGAACGGTAATCCCCACTCACTGCAGCCAAGAACATCTGTGTCTGTCTGGTGTGTGTGTTAAGACAGACAGACAGACAGATAGATGCCTTATTGACACTGATAGTTGCCCCCCAGAGGAAGGGGGGTTGAGGTGGGTGGTGTAAAAATTGGGATTTGGAGGGGACGGGAAGTGGACTGAAGAAACTGCAATTGGAGTTAAGACGACTCGATTGTTGTTGGGAATGGGGGCAGTTGCATGTCCCGGGGGCACTCGAGAAACTCGTTCACTACTTTACCATATACTTAACTGCAACTGCAAGACTCAATCATTATCCTTATACCTTACTTACTTTAAACTAACTGACAATTCAAATAATAAAGAGAGTCTCCCCAATCATCCCCCCTCCTCCTCCCCCACCCACAGACAAAAACTAATAACGAACTAACTAACACATTGGTGCGTTGGAAATGAGAGTCGGCCAAGTCAGTCAGTCAGTCAGTAGAAATAGAGTAGTTAATAGCAGAAGAGTGTGTTTGCCCCGTCGACGCCGTTCTCTGTCTCCAACAATATGGACTGCTGCTGCTCTATCGGCGGGTATTTTTAGCCAACCGGTTTTCACCGTCGTCGGCTCTCTCACAAACACTCTCAATTGTTTTCTTTGTTTCTCTCTATTGTGCTCCCTGCCGACGACTGCCTGACCGACTGACACTCCAGAAGAATTGACTCTCCAGTCATTACTAATCTAGATATTCCGAAATATAAATACCCACACCCTTCTTCGTCTCACAGTTTCATTCTATCTGTGTGTTTGCACGACTATCATCCGCCTGTTCAACAGTCAGCGATGATTTTCATTTGTGCACCGTCCACTCTTTCGTGTCGTGTCTGTTTTGTGTTCTTCCAGAATATTATTCTTATCCAGTAGTGTTCAGTGTTTGGTTATTGCGAGTGTTCAGAAATTAAACAAGTGCTCTCTCTCTCCCTCATCTCAAGTCAAGTCATCTCCAGTCTCTCTCTCTCTCTCTCCAGAGTTCTCCAGTGGAGCCACGACCATGTGATGGGACAATGACAAGAGATGTTTTCACTTCCGCTTAGCTCCATTCCTGTCAGTGAATTATTTGGATGTGGACACGCCTTCACTCCACGGAGCTCCCTCCCTAGTCTCCTCTCTGTTCTCCTCCTCTCCCTCTTCCTCCTCTCCGCCGCCTCTCTAGCCCTCGATGACGATGAGGCCCATGACGAAGAAATACTCAGTGCTGTCATCAAAAGTGTCCGTGAGTGGAGTCTGCGCAAACTCAACCATCGGTAAACCAATTTTCTGCTCTTTGTCTTCTATTCAGTCATTTTCCCCGGGAAAGTCTAAAATTATACGAGAATTATCAGTAAACATTCTATTTTTAATGTATTTCAAGCTTTATTGCCCCAAAAATTTTTTAAAAGTTTTGAAAATCATCGGTGCATAATAATTTCTCGTTAGGCACTGTATAGTAATTATGCAATTCCATATTTTATTTTCTGGGAAAGTGTAAAATGGGGATTAAAATCACAATTTTGTAACCGAATAATGATTTTAGAGTAAAGCGTGACGAGGAGGTCGTGTGTTACGGTGAATTAGGATGTTTTCGTGACGAAGGGGCATTCGACTACTTGGATATCCTGCCCAGTTCTCCAGAGGAGATCGACACGCGCTTCATTGTGTTCACGAGGAAGAGTGACGATGTCTTTTCCTTCTTCAACTACACCCTCATCGGCCACTCCGTCTTCAACTCTTCAAACCCGACCAAGATCATCATCCATGGTTTCGGTTCAACCTGCTCCCGGGAATGGGCCTACGAAATGCGAGCTGCTCTCCTCACAGTCGTAAGTCTCATTTTCATTTTCATAAATTGTTATTTTACCTCATAGGAATGGTACTCATTGTACATACTTAAATCAAGTCACCGCAGCTGGGGTGATCAAAGGCGATATAACTTGACAGATTTTTTTGAATCTAATATAAAATAAATTAACTACAATGTACGAAGTGAGTTTACCTGCGGTCACTCCAGCTGAGGTTACTTGATATACGCATTATGCGTGTGGATATGTGTACAACTTACTTTTAAAGACTGCGATCGCAGTGAACCACAATCAAATAGGAGAGTAGGTTAAGCAACTTCAAGATTTAAGTTTTCTCCTATATACCTACCAACCATATTTATAAGTAACTCATAATATTTAGTAATGAAATGGCTTAATTAATTAGTGGGGGCACATTTTAATTTAAAGGAGATTGAAATGTAGCCCAAAATAAAATAGACAATAGAAATCACTTAAAAAAGCATTTTATGACGAAAGTTAGCTAAAAATTCTTTTGAAAATGCGTTTCTAGATGAAGATGAGCCATGATAAGAATTGTATCCAAATATCAGCCAAATGGGGCTTAAAATCGTAAAAATGTTAGTTTAGGCGAAGATAGTTTAAAGTAGGTAAAAATTGTGAAAAGTGGCGTCATCAATCAGTATTTGCAATAGAAGCAATTTGTGTTGTGAGGTTAATAATTTGCCACAGTTTTGATTTGTCCATCAAAGTAGTGGAGTGATATTTAGTGTAGGTAGATGATGAGATGAAATCTTGGTTTAATAGTATTATTGTTACGAGAGGTAGTTTGTGTGTTATGTGTGTTAGGTATGACATGTTGATGGTTATCCCTTGGTGGTTACGTGGCAGACGGCAAAGCAAACCGCAGAGTCTGTCGACTAAAAAGCTCTTTATCCCGTATCTCGACGTACTTAAAATGAGTAGAGCAGCAATAGATCTTTTCTAGTGCATTTTTACTCTACATTTTTAGAGTTGACCATTTGGTGGGTCTAAGTCTGTCTGATGTTGGTGGGTGGGAGTTGATTGAGCAGACAGACAAGCAGACTTACTACTACTAGTTAGTAGTACTTATACTTAAGACTAGTATTATAGTAGCAGGAGGCGCAGTGGAGCAGACAGAGATGTTCATCTCAATAGAGCACATGAGTTAACAGATTTAGAGTTGGTACAAGTTGCAGGGAAGAAGTGAGTGAGTGAGGGAACAGGTTTGCAAAGGTCAGTAGAGCGAAAAACGAGTGCATCTTTTTACATCATCAGAAGAACGAACGGAGTGCCTGCCTGCCATAATAAGCATTCTCTCTCAATCTCAAGTAGTTGTTGTTCGCTGAAAAGTTCATTGCATGCCGAGGAAGGGCGACGTGAGACACTTCTGACCCATATTATACACTGCAGGCAGGATTCGATACTCTTGAGATAAGTCTACTAGTAGTATATGAATGATGAGATGATCAAGTTGTGTGTGATCTTGTAGCGTGTCATCTCTATCTCTTTTACTACTCACTCCACTCATCAACCAAACTCCAACATTCTCTACAACTTTAACATGAACTCTTTTTGATTTTCATGTTGATTATCTCCGTTTATGTTGCAGTATCTGTCTATCCACAACCACCAACAGCCTTTTGTGGCATGTTGTTGTTGTTAGTTGTTCCTCCACACACTTCACACACTTTACACACTTTACACACATACATGTACCATGATGTACCTTAGAACCTAAAAGTAAACACGAAATAATTAAGTAGTAAAGTAAATTAAAAGATATCTTTATTGCTATTACATATTAGTACATGCACACCTGTCCGTGTTAGTAATTAGGTATCTATGTTGAGGGAGTGGAGAGTAGGTACTTATTATTAGCCTAGTATTTATTACCATGTGCGTTACTAATTCCCTTGTAGTAGATATGTATAGACAAAGCATTAGGATGATTCAAATCAATGAATTTATTATTAGAAGTAGGTAGTAGATGAAGATGTGCATAGTTTGGTGGATAGCGAAAACAGCAAAAGAAATCTAGTTTCTATTCTAATTGACTAGAGATTTCTTTTGAGAGAGAATTCAGTTCAATCTGGGTTAGAATATTATACATCCCAATTCTATCTCAATCACCATCATTTACTATATTTCAATTCATTCTAGAGAATCTTTTGTCTTTTGCAGGAGGACTGTAATGTCATTTGTGTCGACTGGGAAAACGGAGCCTCCACTCCCAACTACATTCGCGCTGCTGCCAATACCCGTCTTGTTGGAAAACAGGTACCTATACATAATTATGCCTAATGAGTAGTTACTAATTGATATCATTTACATGAAAATCCTCTGCCTATAGATAGGCAAAGCCTAAGAATTATACTGATTGAAGTTTCTTTCATCCTACTCTTTGGTTTTAAATTTGTCTCAACTTGCCTCCTACCTTGTAGTAACTAATCCTAATAATATTTTGTATTCACTTAGTACTATGAAGGTAGGTATACACTTGTATGTAATTAGTAATTAGAGTGGTAGAGTGGAGAATAATTGCTAATTACAGGAGGTAATGGAGAGCGAGAGAGATTCTTTTTATCCACGTGTTAAGTTGGGAATGATTATGAGTTGTGCTAAATCTATTCACGTCTACATGAATGTGTTCTGAAGGGTGGGTCCCTCCTAATATTATTCGTGTCTGCAGCAGAAACTTTTCTCGATTGTATTATAAATGTGGCGAAGCTGCGGTTGTGTGACTAAGGTAAGAGTTAGTGATACTACATAATTGTAAAGCGATTAGGAATGCAGACTACGCACTCATGAATAAAAGGAGACATATTTATTTTGAGAGTTGGATTTGAATGGATGTAGGAATTGGATATTATGTACAGGTGTATATATGTATGTAGGTTGGATGGATGGATGATAATGATCTAGGAGGAGAATAGTAAATAAATGAGTGTCGGAAGAGCGAAGGAAATTGACTTTCTTTGTAAGGAGAATTGTGAATAGAATTTATCTTTGGTTATGCACTGCACAATGCATCTTAGTCAAATAACTTAGTCTCACTCAGCACTACCAACTACTACTCCTACTATAAGGGATGATGAGATGTGTGTGTGAGTGAACCCATTCAAGTCTGTGTTGTAGGCTACTCTATTTATCTATTGTACTAGTACAGATTTATTGTGAACTGACTCAGTCACTCAGTCCTGAATGGATTTAGAAAGTGATGTTGTCTTCTTCTTCTTGTGTGTTTGTAGGTCGCCCATTTGATTTTGTGGCTGAAGGAGAGACTCGGAAGTCGAACCGAAGATTTTCATCTCATAGGTACCTTTTATTAATTATTTTTATCACTAATCTCATTCTTTCAACAATAACTAACACGTAATCAGTGTACAAAATTTACCACTTTTTAGCCTTTTTTACCATCACAGTGGTAAAAATGCACTTAATGGTAAAAATGCATTTAATGGTAAAAATGGTAAATTTTAGCGATTGATTAGACAGCTGAGTACAGATATACTAGACTTCCTAAAATGTAAGTTTTAAAATTTTATTTTCTATGAAATATTTCCAATTAGCCCCTTAATCAATTAAATTAATTATATTTATTTGATTGTACACCAAAAGTTATAAAAAATGAAGAAAGAAAGATTGTATTTGGTATCGCCCATTTAAAATTGATGCTAATTTAATTGCAATTAATTTCTCAATCGGCAAGGGTTGTTAGCTCCCCCATTTGTTGAATTCTACTCTGATTGATGAACACTTATCAATTTGTGACAACAATGATCATCTGCTAAGCTATTTCATACTTTGGCACCGAATTTTATTCAAAATTCAAACAGGAAATTTAAATGAAACTATTTTTTACCATTTATACCATTTATACCACTTACCACTGCTTTTTAGGTAGTGGTATTTAACGTTAAATACCATTAAAAACCACTTACCACTGGTAAGTGGTAAATGGTATTTTGTACACTGCACGTAATAGTGAGAAATCAGTTTGGTTTCTGTGCACAGATTAATTTACACTACTAACGTTGCTCATGTCCAAGTCTTTTGATTGAATATCTTAGATAGCATGTTTTGTAGTATATATTGGAGTACGTGTTGGAAATAGAGACCAACTGTGCCTACTAATATATGGATGTGTGAGTTGTATTCATTGACATTTTAGTAAAGCAATATGATTATGATTAGGCTTCTCTCTCGGCGCACACGTAGCTGCATTTACTGGAAAAGAAGTCAGAAACATCTCCAGAATCACCGGTCCGTCTCCCTTTCATCAGCTTTTACTCTCCCATCAATTTTAGGCCATTTACATCATTTTGACTTTTACTTAGGTTTGGATCCTGCTGGACCACTATTTGAGGGCTATGACCCTGGAGTTCGTCTGGACTCGACTGATGCCAACTTTGTGGATGTCATCCACTCCAATGGAGAGTCTCTTATCTATGGAGGACTCGGCAGTTGGCAACCCATGGGTACCTAATCACTATTTATACAGATAATAGGAAATGAATTCGTGCAGATAGGAAATGAATTGTAATATGTATGAATATTGTGATTCAGGTCATGTGGATTTCTATCCGAATGGGGGAAAGATACAGAAAGGCTGCTCCAATCTCATCCTTGGGGCCGTGAGAGACTTCCTCTGGTGTAAGTAACCATTTCCTTCCTTATTAATTAAGCAATGCAGTGAGTGACTGACAAATCATGACGAGAATTATTATGCGTGCATTATGGTCATCCATTGTTCTATTATTGCCACCTGCAGATTCATGCATAATTTAATAATTAACGTTACCGCATAACTATACCTCCACATTCTATCTAGTCTACTATAAGCATATAATTACCTGCTATATACATTAAAGTAAAAGCCGTCACTTCACTTCTTATTGTTTTGTGTGCACCCACAATTAGCCACTTAGTGGTATAATAAGGCGTTTACACTGTACTCTCATCAAAGAACAGAGTCTTGTCTAATCACAAATGTTCCTATCTTATTCCTGCTAGCTAATACAGACAACTATGTTAGTTTGATTATCACTTATTAGCATAGCATTGGTTAGCACTTCATGTAAATATTGCAATTTTTGCAAGGTCACAGCTCAGACAAGTTCAAACACTGCTCTTCTTAATCCGCCGACACTATCTGCAGCATTTGCTATCTGCGTATAATATCTAAAATGACAATACCTCATTTAAAATATCCTAGATAGAAATCACACAAACCAATTATATTTTTTTAAACAATAATTCATATCAGTTGGGTAAATAATAGAATACAATAAAAATGACTACTTTTTAAATTTCTTAATCTTTTAATAAGGAAGATTTTTTGTTCCCTGTCATATTCATACTATATTAATGTCACACTTACAGGCAATTATAGTGTTAGTAGTATTAATAGAGTTAGCATTGGAATTAAATTGAAGGCTAATAAATTGAGTTTGTCGTGCTGTAAAAGAGTGGTCATTGAAATCAGTTTTGAAAGTCTTTGAAGGGTTGATGGGATTTACAATGTAAGTGGATGATATGACATGATCTGGATGAGTTACTCCGAGTCCATCCTCCTGTCGTCTTCCGATCATTCTGATTTCACTTGTCAAAATAACTAGTTCTATTGAGTTGTTGATGAATATACGAAAGTAGTTCAAGTAGTTCCCAGAGTCGTGATGACTTATTTTGACAGTGACACGATTGGATGGATGAGACAATGTCGGCGGATCATGCATTCAACTAATATTAATATAGCAACATAAATATTTCAGTGTCTATCCGTTGTTTCCTGACTTTTGCTACACGACTGACTTGACTGATTTTATACACAATTACAACAGTTAGTCTCCGTTAGGGTTTGTGTTTAGTTTATTATAAGACGCTATTAATAACTACAAGGAAGAGTGAATACTATAAGTAGTGCACAGAGACAGGTAGAAGTGAAGGTGAATGCGATGGATACAATAATAATAATAAAAGGGTTGGTTCGTTGTCCTCAGTCCTCCAGACAATTTCAGGGTGTCCCTGTAAATGACTCCGCCCTCGTCTCATATTTATAGCTGAATCTGTGGAGGTATCTGATGAGGACTATATCACTGTAAATATATTGGCGTGAGTGGGAGATTGATTAATTGTTTGTGTTGTGACTGAATAGCGGCATCGAATGGGGATGGTCGGAGTCTGTGCAACCACCGGCGGGCGTACAAGTTCTTCACGGAGTCGGTGTCCCCGCACTGCCCCTTCCCAGCCTTCAGCTGCGAGAGCTACGAGAAGTTCCTCACCGGCGCCTGCTGGGATGTCAACCGCTCCTGCAACATGGGCTACTACGCTGACAGGAACCCCAAGAAGGGACTCCTCTATCTCGTCACCAGAGACGAAGAGCCCTTTTGTGGTAAGCATCTAATTAACTTATCTAAACATTTTAGAATGGGGATTTACTGCTAGAAATTCTCGAAAAATGAGATAATTGTTTTTTGATATTTAATTAAGTTTCCTAAGAAGTAAAAGATATATTGTGGATTGTTGTGATTGAATATGTATTTTTGGATGTAAGCGTTAAAAATGTGTGTTTAACGAGTATATTTTTGTGAAGTGGTTGTGAGTAGGTAGGGCAGGTTGTTGTTTTAGTGTGTTCAGGAAGTGGTTCTCACTTTGCATATATGTATATTATCCACGTAATAAATCACTATCTAGGTTTTTGATATTTCATTATTATTATCGCTATTTACTGCATTTCTCTATCTGATCTCCTACCTACGTCCACCTAACTACCTACTTTATTTTATAAGAGTAAGTAAGTGAGTGAGCGAGGTGATTATACCTAATATATCTGTTATGTATATATATATAAATATAAATGTAATTAGGTAGAGAGATGGATGGAATAGGGAGTGAGATATAAAAGTGTGCGATTAGAAAGTTTTGTTTACGATGTCCGACCGAAGTGGATTCAGTTGGCTGCTTTATTGCTTACTTACTGACTGACTCCTATGCAATTGTTCATTGTTGTCCAATCCTGAATGCCACACCACAGTGCATTCAGATTAGCTACGTTCTCTCTCTCTCTCTTTCTTTTTATTTCTCTCTTCTACGATATTATGCTCCTTCTAACAACAACAACAATCCTACCCTGCATTGTCCTCACTCACTCACCCAGCCACATTCATACCTATACACCTGCACATATGTTAGCGGCACCTCCAACATCCGACTAAACTCTAACGCCTAGCCACTAACTGCAGCCCGCTTCTATTGTCGTATATCAATAGATTCAACTTGAATGCGTACGTACGGGTGACAGCCCTTCTGTCTTAATTATGGTCGTATTACTGAGTAGGCAAGATAAGAGGAGTATTAATTTACTAGAAGATTCCTCCTGCACTCCACCGCAAAGTATCATCCAACGCTTTCAAACTTTCCTCAAAAATTGGATTTGAAATTAAGTTTCAACTTGCCGGAAACTGTCCTCACAGGCGAAATAATTATTTTCAAATTAATTCGGTCTTGGCAAATACGATTGTGGTGGTTTGAAAGCATTCGGTGATAATTGTGGACTGTATGAAGAGTCCTATTTCTCATCTCGCCTCGCAACTTTAAGACACAGATTGACTTTGTAAAATGGCATTAATGTTATTTTTATAAGTAATTCGGCCACAAAAATGGTTTTCTAAATTGTTGTAAAACTGAGATTTTGAAAAATAGTTTCCTGCGTGAGAAGTTAAGTAGGTGCTACCGCTAACATACGTATGAGTGGGGCAATAGTTTAGTTGGTAGGGGGAGGTGCAGTTTAAGGAAGTCGTTCCTTCCTTCTTGCGTAAAGTAAACTTGCGTAAATAATGGAGTTGGTAAATAAGAAAGATTTGTGCATTGCATGAATGAGAAATTGTTGTTATTAATATCCTCTCTCTCTCTTATCTGGTATACTTAAATCTAGATGGATTGAGGATATTGCGAAAATTGTTTTTATGATGATGTACTATCTGCGAGATAGAGAAGTAGGTAGGCTACATCCGCACACTTCTTTATCTGCTGAACATCTTATGAATATTTCTATAAATATTGCAGCCAATCAGTTTCGCCTGACGATTGAGAGCAGTCCGAGTGCAGCGCCCATCTCTAGCTACGGCGGACTCGAAGTCACCGTCATCTCCAAAAATCACAACGAGTCCTTCAGCGTCACACAGTCAGTCATCTACAGTTAACTATCGATCAAAGTATTCATTGGTGTATGCTAATGGCTAATAATTTGAGCAGGAGTCACAAGGACAACATGGTGGCCGGAAGCGTGCTGCAGAAAATGTTTGTCGCCAGTCCAGCCATCTCGGACCCTATCAAAATTCAGTTGAAGTACACAGCTTATCAAGGATGGCTCTGGAGTGGCATCTCCAGGTGGTCCATGGACAGACTCATCCTCATGAGCGCTCTTGGAAAAAGGTCTCATTACCTGCTATTTCTCGACAGAAGCTATAATTGTGCATTCGACTAATCTAATAGGAATTATAAATTTGTTATGCCTCAGTGTGAGTTTCTGCACGAGAGGATTGCTCCTTCCCTCCGGAATTGCGGTGACTGTGACGCTGACGCCTGGCATCTGCACAAATGGATTCCTTCCATCCACCAGGCCCATCTATTATCCTTACGAAAACTTACTTGCACCAGCGCTAAGTGTAAGTCTCTTTTTTGAATTATTACCAAGGTCTGTATAATCATGTATATATGTCATAATTTTTTTAATTTATTTGTAGCCGGAGGGAAATCATTTGCCTGAGAATTCATCGGAAGTGATCGACTACTCATTTCCCCTGGAAAAACAGGAATCAAATAAGACGGAAGTAAAAATCAAGATTTGTCAGTTGGTAGAAGTGAATTCGACTCTTGAGTGCAACGAGTGGAACAACACTATGCCCAAATACGAGGCGGCAGACCCCGACGTCATTCTCCCGCCCCAACTGCAGTACATACTCTTCCAACTGGACAGTCAAGGATTCGGACCTGTCAACAAATCCTCCAAGGTCGTTACTCGACCAACGCCACTGTCGAGAGCGTTGAAGGGACGGGTGGTTCTACTGCCTGGTCGAAAGGGGCGGGGCTTCGAATTCATCCAGAATGTAAGTCAAGGGACTCCCGCCCAACTGACATCGTCGTCATCTCCCGTGGCCCATTTGGAATTCATCCAGCAGAGAGGAGAAGATAATTTCGGAAGGATCCACCCTCCGGGCGGGGGTTTAGGGGGTGGAGTTCCGATGGTCCACGGAGTCATTCACAACAACAATCAACTGGTGCGGGAGAACAATGTCCTGAAGAACATCCACATCTCTATGCCCCTGAAGGAATTCGGACACAAATTTCAAGTGACCAACTACCACAACCATGAGTACGTGGCCAAGATGACGAATGCTGCCCACGCGGGGGTTCCTCTCCTAGGCCCCACCTTCCTTAAGCAGAGTGTCCAGAATGTTCAGTTACAACAATCGATGCCATTAGCGAGTGTCCACTCAGCGACGTCTCCTCACATGCACAATGTTCCTACTCCATTACAGTCACACTCATCCGTACAAAGTCACCCGTTCCACTTCCACAACAATAACGCCCATGTCCCCCCTCCTCAGCACCCCAGCCCCATTCCTCCTCCCAATGGTCAAAGTGTTCCCATCCACCCCAACCCCCCTCCGCCCAGCATCCCCAACATTTTACAACAAAGTGGCCAAAGCCTCCCGTCCCCACCGCAGAATATTCCCCTGCAACTAAGTGACGGCGTGGGTGGGGCCAAACCGCCTTTCGCCCAGCAGAATGTTCAAAACAATCAGTTACAACAGTATGTCCAGACTAATTATCAGTTCGTCCCGGGCATTCCTTTACAAGACGGAGAGACACACGAAAGAGGTCAGAGTGTTCTGCACTCTGCTGCGCCTCAAAACGTGGTGAGTCTGGAGTCGTCTAGTCCAGGCAGTTCTATGACTATGCAAGTTCAAACTGGACATCTGGCTACACAGTCACCTGTCACAAATGTGTCACTCCAGCCCATTGGCAATGGACAGAATTTGCAAACGAATATTCCGGTGCAACTTTCGACTAGCGCCCAACTCCAAGGACCTCCTCCTCCGCAGTCAAATGTAATTGGTCCTATTCCAAACAACATCCAACAGCCACCACCACCGCCGCCGCCACAGCATCAACAACAGCAGCAGCAGCAACAACAACAGCAACAACAACAGTCGGGTGTAGTGAATGTTGGGAATCTTCAGACGCATGGACCGAAAGACTTGACTCAACGGTCGTACACTCGACGTCAGTACAGGAAAGGGCACGGAGTGACGTCGAAGGGCTACTACATCGTCCCATTCTTTCGACCTGTGCGGCGGAATTCTAAAGTTTTCTACGAAGAGCGCTACCGGATTTAATTTATTGAGGGAGACAGACTCTAGTTTACAGGCGGCGGGGTTTCTTTTTGGTCTTTTGCCATTTATTATTCTGTGATTGTGACTGATGTGGTGGCTAAGCGGGCGGGGATACTGGAGGAGGACGAAAGTGATCTATATAGTGTCCGCCCACCCGGAGTACCTGAACTACTGTGTGTACCTGCCTCCTGTCTATTTGACTTATTATTATAATATTTGTATTTTTGTAAATAAAACAAGAGCATCCACAACTCGGTTTTGTATTAGTAAATAGATTTATTGAAATGAAAAAGTCAGCCTTCGTTTACATGGCCGTTTGCTTGAGTATAAACATAAGGAAAGCCGAAAGGCTCCCTGACACCGGCACCGTCACTAGCCATGCGAATATTATATTCCTGTCAATCAACACACAATCAATTAATTATTGTCTCCTCCACTACCAATTTATAGGGATTGTGATTCAGTGAATGCGAATACCTAAAAAGTTTCCAGTCGACACCGTCCTTGGTGCGGAGCCAACCAACAAAGACGACAGACCCGACTTTGCAGTGAGTGGTGCTGATGGGGAGACCGATCTTTGACGCTACCAAAACAGTCATAGCAGCTCCGATCTCAATCGTAAACCCACTACACAAACAATATCATCATCTTACACTCATATCAATTAAATACATCCTACAAGAATCATTTGTCAAATAGGTTTACATAGAAATCTATCCATTTATCAAATATACTCCATCCATTTACTTCAATCCGAATGATACGTGGCTTGGAGCAAATAGCTGTAGTTAGGTTATGAAAAAGTGTTCGTTTTGAATAAATAAGGTTAGGTGGATAAAGATAATTTAGTTGTAATGGATGAAAGTACCTGGATGGTGTGATTTGAGTCAAGTCCTCTCCCATAGTCTTAATAACCCTTCGTCCCCAAATCCAGAGTCCGAGGGAGATGCCCACTCCTCCATAGATGAGTAAGTAGACGGGCGTGGGGGCTTTCTGGGCCACGGTCCCTTCTTGGTACACCAACCACAGGGCAATCAGAGGACCAATGGCATTGCTAATAGACAATTATACGACACTTGATTAACTAACTATGATATACTTGCTTAGTAGTTATAAATAGGAGAGTGGATAGGAGTACATAGAATAGAGGTGGGTGTGTACCTGACGTCGTTTCCGCCGTGGGCGAAAGATCCGAAGGCTGCAGTGAGGATCTGGAGGAAGGAGAAGAGTTTGCCGACTCCGGGTTTGTCTCCCTTTTCGGTGGCTGAGGATGGTTGGATGATCTGCACTTGGCCTTCGATGTCGGGGTCTTTGATGAGGGGCACTGCACTGCTGTTGGGACTCAGCCCATCCATCGGAATCACCTCCAACTTGTCCTTGTAGTACTCTTTCTCTTTCATCGGCTCTATAAATCCATCTCCATTAGTCACTACACCCATAACAACAATCACCATCAACAATTTCATCCTAAAACAAATTTTATAGTACTAGCTACTAGTAATTCAGGAATATAAGCAAGTTAGGGGTATTCAGTGAGAATGCTCTTCACGCCGTTCTACTTTCTTAAAGATTTTACGACCTTTTATTTATTTAGATTTTTTTATGAATTGACAATTATTTTTAAAGCTGGCCAAATAAATGGCTCAATGTTTGACAACCACTGAAATGTTTATTTTGGAATAGTAGTTCCATTTTACATTTGCTTTGATGATTTATAAATTTTCATCCATTTTCAAAATGTTCAACTTTCCAACGCAAAAAACCTTACAAGAAGGTTGGCAAATAGACCCATTCCAATATATTTTATTTTGAAAGCTCAAAGATGATTCTTTTTGGCTAATTGTAAGCGTGCATAGCCTAAAAAGTCATCATTCCCTTCTGTGCTTGAATTGGCGGAATAGATAGTAGTGAAAATAGGTACATTGTTACAGATGATGTGTTAAAATTGGATAGGAGTGAGTATTCTGAGTATAGTCGGTCTGATATTATTATAATGCATGTCTGTTCGGATGGGGAGGGAGAAATGGATAAAAATAGCTTTGTTCAGATCATGCATACATCGTGTGCATGAAAAACACACGTGCTCTCTCTGTTCCACAGGACAAGGATGATGATGATGCACAAACAGAGTATTACAGTTTAGTAGAGGTAAGTGAAGTATTAATTGGGTCAGGGTTCTCTTCCTCATCTCTAACATTTATTAACATCATCTTTCATTACTATATTTATTTGTATGATAAGTCGCCATCATCACTACATTGATGAAATGGATTCCTATAACATTCTTCGTGTACACCAAATCAGAATATACATTCGTAGTAGAGAGAGTGTGCATAAGACAATGTGCAGGGACCAACTTTGATCGCTACAGAATAAAAATAGCAGTCTTGGAAAATGCCCAACTGAAATCTATGCCTAAAAATTAGAATTTGAAATATTCCGTGATCTTTCGGTCACTGACTTAGCATTTAGGCATACACTCCCTCCCTATATCCCATCTTACTCTATGTAAACTCCTCTTACAACAGTTAATCAGCTATAACATTAGCAAATTATTATTTAGTGGCTGTATTAGGCCTATATACCTAAAAGAATGGTGGATGGGTGTATAAATAACCAAGCTGGAAGATTTTGAAGGAGGGGTAATGAAATAAATTGAAAATGTACTCAAGTATTAGGCTGGTTGAAACAGACTATAGGCTAATGCAATGATCTATAGCTACTAGGCCTAGGCTAGGGTCAAGGGTGATAATATTTAGGATGCGTGAAAGGGAAGTCGCTTTGTTATGGATTCATTAAAATAGATTTGAAATCATTCACACGTGCACGAGCATGCGTGAGTACCTGGCACGCCATTTCCAATCACAAACACGACGGGGTCCTTAGCCGCTGTTACTTCATCTACAACACAAGGCAAACGCATCAGCTGCAGTTAATTAATGTGAGTGAGTGACAACAACAATGACAAACACCGAGAAAGACCCGCCTGATAGCCATCATCACAATTAAACGACGAGCGACTTACTTGCTATGTCCCTCCTCAGTTTGGGCACCACAATCAAGTACACGCCCAATGCCACTATCAGGGCCACACCAACAGCAATTGCCACGCCGAACAACGAAGATGTCCACGCGGGAAGGTCCCCCACCTCGATCTTCAGCACTAAAATAAACAATCGTTTATTTAATGGCACTAAAAGGTCAAATGACTCTAGTCGATCGTCAATAAATTGGGAGGGGACTTATTAGGGGGTGGAACTGAGAGTTAAGGCGGGGATATACGAAAGTGTGGAAGACTGTTAGATGTATTGGAGAGATTACTGTCAGGGCCATCGAGGAGGATTGAGATGATGTTGACAAAGATGGTGAGTCCGTAGAAAATGGGCAGAGAAGTGAGTCCTGGGGTGACTGGGTCGGATTTATTCAAGATGAATCTCCGGATGAGCCAAAATATGCATCCAGACACGATGCCGGACAAAACGGGCGACACGAACCACGAACCCACTACAAACATCCAAACGTAATCGATTTAGATTTACAATGAAGGTTAATATTACATAACTCTTATCGCGCCTCAATTTTCAAGGATGAGGGTCGTAAAATTTTGAAGTCTGAACTATAAAGTACAATTTATTACCCATTAACATGGTCCACAATAATTTATTTAACTATGGCAAGGATAGAAAAATGCCACTTTTAGTGTTACACAACTTTCATCATTTTATTATCAGTCATTTATTGCGTTTCTTGCAAATTATCTTCCAGGAATAATAAATGCCTATTTATGTAACAGCCCAATCAATCCTACTGACGACGTAATTAAATAATTACTGTCTAAATATACATTTCCCCTCTCAAAATTATTATTAGTACAGGGTGTTCTCATATCTGTTATCGAGTGTCCTCTCTTTCATTGACTCATTGCACAACCACTGCTACCTACCATGCTCACACCATCCGCCAATCTTTAACTCATTTGCATATTCTCCAATTTTACTGGAATTTTCTCACAAAGAATTATTTTTTTCAATAAAAGACTAATTTCTGGATTTTTTCTAGCCTAAATTTTTAATTTACAAAACTATTTCCAAAATCATTTAGAGTTGTTTTAGATTTTTCAAGTTTTATAAAGTCAGTTATCATTTTTGGGGGACATAAAAGAAAGTTTAGCCTTCTCATAAGTATCTCATAAAAATTGGTACCAAAATCGTAAATCAAAAGTTAGACTATAGAAAATGGGACACTTCCATTAAATTGGTTGAAAAGGGATCGCAATAAATGATGAGGTAGAGAGAGAGAAGGAAGGGGTACCAATTTGTCCGATTTTAATCCAATTGATGCCCTCAAATCCTCGGCAGACGAGGGAGAATCCAAGGACGGCTCCGACGATGCTGTGAGTGCCAGAGATGGGCATCTTCAGAAAAGTGGCCAAAATGAGCCAAATGGCACTCCCACCTACAAAACAAGGAATTATTTACATCTCTTGAACGGATTAGTAGATATTATTGAGATGATGTGGACAGACATTGTATTCAATAGCTATAGTTGTCTATAGACTATATTATACAGCACAGCAGACATACAAAACAGTCAGAGCCCGGATAGGTAACATTTTTATTCCCTGGTTCTCGGATTTTCATATTTGCCCACCTAAGAAAAGGAAATCCAAATATTATGAAGATTATTTTATAAAAATTATGAAGACGCTCATATTTTAATAAACTCAAGAATAGTCCTATAAATTCGGGAGTGAACATCTTGCTGTTCATTCATTCTCATCTTATCTGCATTGATTGTCTCCTGTCATCAAAAACACAGATAGAAGAGAGATCTGTTTATACGTACTTTCAAAAACTAATATCAATCTGGTTCAAAGCGGTATGGCTGAATGTGGGATGGCTCCAATAAATATAACACGCCGCATTAAAATCTTCTACTATGTCATTCATTATGATAACGCACGCATTATATAAACTGATACACTATTTAGTACTACCCATGCCATATACTATTGAATTCAGAAATAACTTTTTATTGTGATTTAGTAGAATGATATTATGAATGTAGAAAAGACAGGTAAAAGTAAAAAAGCTGCACGGCATGTACGATGCATGAATGCAATCTGTATTGTATATAAACGACAGAAGAATGACAGAAAAACTGGCGATTATCTTGAGATTCGTATAGAAGTGTTTACTCGTGCGGAGTGACCTATCCGGGTTCTTATAAAGATAACTTTCATACAGCAGGTGGGTACATAAAATGACAACCAAAGGAGAATATTATTAGCAAAGAGTTTTGTCTACCGAGAGCGGCAAGATTGCCGAGCATGTACTCCTCTGGGGTTTCAGTGTATGCATTTACATCGATTATCCCCTTCCGAATCGTGTCTGACACTTTGTAGCCTGCAACACAAACAAACAACACTTGGTTAACACGGGGAAGGTGAGTGAGAAGTTTATGGAATAAAATGCGTGAATAGAAATGAATTTTGACACAAAGTTCTCTATTAGAAGAGTAAAAGTATAATATCAAAAGAAGGGTGGGAGGTGTGGGTGGGGGACCTAAAAGAACGGCTCCGCTGATTTCAAAGATAGTGGCGAGGAGACAGGCTGTCTTGAGAGTGAGAACTCGGGAGCCGACGGAAGTGCCAAAGGAATTGGCGACATCATTAGCGCCGATGCCGAAGGCGAGGACGAAAGAGACGACAAATCCGGCGATGGCGATCCACAACGAACTGCTCATGTCCACGGGGGTGTCCATCTCGAAGCGATGGGAGTCGACGGGCGACTGGCTACTGGCTGCGAGTCCTCGGGACCGCGACTTTTGACTTTAGGAATGAGAAAATAGAATTGACCTGCAGAAACAAAGAAAAAAGTTACCGATGAGAGCTGCTCCGAGCATTTCGAAGACGGTGGCCACGACGCAGGCATTCCGGAGACTGATGACACCCGAACCCACCGACGTCCCGAAAGTATTGGCCACATCGTTGGCCCCTACACCCGCCGCCAGCAGAAATGCTGCCAAGAACCCAACTACCAGGATCCAGAGAGTCTCTGACTGGAATGTACTCACGTCAATCAGACTCTCCAGAGTGGATGTCACTAAATCCATCCTGATCTTTCCGAGATTCTGGAACTCTCTATGTAATAACAACTAAGCCCTCACGTTTTCAGTTTTTTGCAACTACCCGCCGACAGTTCACCTAATAACTAAAAGAATAAAGTTCCTGGAAATTAAAAAAGTGTGGATGGCTGTGTCTGGACTGCTGGAGCGTACTAATCTTATCACTGGGAGTGCTGACGAGGAAGAAGTGAAGATGAGCAGGGCAGAGATAAAATATTTGTCAACTGATTAATTAAGTACTATTTATTTCGTCATTGAATTCCGCGACACTCGACACTTTTAAGTACTATTAGTAAATATGGGATACGGAGTCCCGCATCATCCACTTGGCTGTTATCTCTCTGGAACAGCGAAAAGAACTTTGACGAGTGCTGTCTGTACGATCTTGGAGTGAGAAAAGAATTAGATGGAGTGAGAAAGGGAAGGTCAAGAGTTGACTCTCGAGTGTTGATTCACTTCTGGATCACTGATTCCTCTTCTCAGAGAGACACTTTGGGTGACACTCTTACACATTGCAGATAAAACATCCTCAAATACACATATCATTATTTTATTACGGAGGAGTGCCTCCAATATCGTTCAGAGGAAGCAGATGCACATCAAGAAGAACGTCTCTCTCTCTGTCTCACATAATCACTTTCAGTGTTCTATTAGCATACAGCCAGGCATCCAGAATTTTCCAACCTCCCCACCCACCTAATTCCTATTTACACAATTTTTGTTTCATATAATGACCTATTTCTTTAGGCTAGTAAAGTGTTCCCCATTGGTAACATTCCCAACCAGTTACTATTTAATTTTATGACGAAAATCCCAATAATTTTTGAAAGAGCGCTAAAAATCGTTTTTCTCTATACTGCTAGGTGGGATTAGGTTAAGAAGGCCAATGTTATTTAAGCAAAGTCAAGATGGACCCTCAAAAAGTATGGAGAGGAAAGGGCTTCGCTTTTTTCTCTACAGTTTTCTTTCAAAGTCAAAAGTTTTGTTTTTTTGGGGTGTTGGTTAAAATTCTGGATGCCTGGCTGGGTGGTTGGGATTAAGAAATGGTAGTTGTTTTGGTGAGTTTAGGTTGTGAGTTGCGCGATTAGGAAATTGTCACACGTGCTTATCTTATCTCGGGGATTTCTACTCCAATTAGCCAACTGTGTGACTCTTCTACCCTGTACTCCTCTACTACGTCTCATCCTCTAAATACTACGAAATATCCTCATCATCTCTTTCTAGTATAATCCTAATAAGTCTAGTATAAGGGATTTAAGTACAACAACTTAAGTCCATATGCAAATAAGATCAATCTGCCCATTATTCTCGTATCTACTGAGTAGCAATTGTAATAAATAATAATATCTCGCCATCTCTCTCTGTTTCTACTCCATCCTATCTAATCCCATCTCTAATACGTCCATCCGCTTCCACATCAGCCTTACTACTACTAGCTACTCTCTATTACTACACTAACTACCGACAGATGATATATCTATCGATCTAAATTCCAAGTACAATATCTTCCATTTCAAATCATACCCATTAACCAGGAGAAACTAAATATCAGTCATTTACAGTCATCATAAACTGGATTGCAATAATGCATGGCCAAAAAGTATTCCGTGTTAGAAATAAATCTATAAAATGTTAGGTGAATTCTTTCAAATCTCGGAGCAACAATATCTCAGCCAGCAACAGCCTATTTAGATGACAATTAATGATAGGCTAAAGCATAGAGTGATATAGTTTTCCTTTCTCGTGGTTAGTGCAGTATCGGTAGTGAATGTCATTAGGTTTGTGTAGATACGGAGGCAGGGCGGGTGGATAATGAGATGAGACTCACTCTGTGATCATCTACTCGTACTCCTAAAACCTGCACCCACAGCCATCACTAGTCAAGCGAGTTAAAGTTAAACTCATCTTTCATCTTGAGACGATCGGCACTAAACAAATCTGAGACAGAAGTCGGCGCCGATGGAAAGTCCGTGATGGCAAAGAAAACAATGAGAATTTTTTTGTGTGAATTCTGTACAAGATAAACTATCCTTGACTTCTATCTCGATATTTGAGGACTTCCCTCTAAAAAGCTCATAGTGAAGAAAGATGGTCGGTGGGAGGGTAGAGTGTCATGTCCAGTAGACAGGTGTATATTTAGTGGAGACTTACCTCTGGTGATTGACTTTGGTTATAAGAACTCGACGTGTTTTTCAAGGAAGTTGTGTTGGGACTGATCACAATCAAAGTCAAAATTATGGATCTTCTTGATGGATGCAGCTATGGGAAGATTATTAGTGGCTGTGGCGGTGGCTGCGGCCGATGCGGCTGACACTGAACCCAAGTCCCTTACTCCCTCCTCTCGGATCACCTCCATCTGCAACAAACAATCAATTACTATAATACCTCTCCCTCCACTTTAATATTACCCGCAATCCAAAGCTATAATATAATCTTCATTTACAAGTGCCAATCTGCATCTAGTATGTACATTTATCGGAATGCTATCCTTTACACCTGTTTCTATGATTTGGAGCACGGAGCTCTTTTTTAAGAACATGGCGTTGGCGAAACATGTGCAGTTTTTCAGACTGAAGAATTTCTGAAAAAGTGCACATGTTTCGATCCTGTGGATTGGACATTGCCAATTCATTCCATAAATAATATTTAGTGCACTTACAGTTGGTAAATAGAACACTCTCTCTGGCACTAGTTAAGTACTTTAATATTACAGCAGAGTGTGTGATGACAAGAGCAAGTGTGTGGTGGAGGGAGATATTTGCACGGTTGACTGGAGTATTAAGAAGAGTGAATGGATGTTTATGAAAGATATGTTTGGGTTGAGTGAGTGGACAGGAATGCATCTCATCTCTGCACTTGGTAAATTTAGATCTGGCGGAGGGCCACTTATTAATGGAGCGAGGGTATCGGAGGAGAGTCGGCCATCTCACTCACCTATACCTACCTCCATCCTCCTCCCTATATCTATATACCTTCTTTGCCCTGCATCTACATGCCGACAGTCAGTCACTACCGTCCGATTGTCACTTTTGCCATTTCCAACAGCCGCGTACTTATTGCCTGTCCCTGTCCTCATAATCCCATTTCATCTCTCGTAGTATCTCATCATCTCTTCTACTCCACATATCCTTAATTGCTGTACTAAGCTAAATATAACTGCCTTATAGTTGACAGAGCCCGCATTATACCCGGCAGAACCACCCTACTCTACTTTTTGAATTTGAAAGTTGAATTTGGATGGCTCATTTAACAACTAATTGTTGTATGGAATCTTTATGAAAAAACGAAGCTCTTGAGACATTCCACATTCTATGCACCTGGCGGGGTATTTAATTGGTTTAGTAGAGTGTGATGGAAAAGCTTCAAAATTGAAGGCGGGATTTTCTAAAAAGAAGTCTTTGCATGCCGATTGGGCTTTTAGGTGAAACGTGGAAAACCCATTCGACATTGAGACTGAAACTTATTTAGCACACTTCCGTGGCTGAATGCAATATTACGCCGTGTATCTGTATAGTACAAATACAGTTACACACCGGCAGACTATTTGAGTCAATTTTGAGTCTACCTACACTATAAAATAGTTGCTGTACTGATAGATAACTTTTATTTATAGAAATAGGTATCAGCAGTAGTATATAGTCAATATGAATATGTGTAATAATTATGCTTACCTGGGTACTGTACACATAGAATCACTTTATGAGTTCAAAATAAAGAAGCTTTCAATAGAAGCTCTCTCTCTCAGGCAGGATGGGTGTGTGTGTGTGTGGGAAGGGAGGGAGATGTCCCTCTGGAGTATGTAATAGTACTTGTGTAGTAAGACGGAATGTGGACACCGAAGAAAGGACACTAACCAAGCCAATGCAAGAGACGTTGACTGGACCAACTCACTTTAGTCAATGATGAGACTGTCTTAAAGGGGAGAGGATGAGAATAGAGAGTTGTATGAATTGTGTGTAGGTGGGTGGGAGATGGACAGAGAGGCAAAGTCCAGCAGTCGGTGTTTAAGTGATAAGGTGGATGTACTAATTACATAAGAAGGTTGAGTAATGAATAAAGAGGCTGGCGATAAGAGTGAGCCGGATGTGGTGATCTTTGGATTCCAAATTGTGCAAACGCGGACTTGTTTTCTCTCTCTCTGGGCACATGCAAAGCAGACAGACGACTGCCAATGCCAACCAATAATATCCCCAACCAGCACTCAATCCTCTACTACTCCTGCTACTTCAAAGGATACAGTACTCTATGCTATGTGCCACTATCTACTAGGACCAAAACAGAACTAGCAAACAACGTTTCTGCCATGCCATCCGAATCTGTCGTCATCAACTCCATCCAAGGATGTACCAACCGAGGGATTTGGGGGCACCCTCCAACTTTTACTCCAACCGAAACAACTTTTACTACTAACACGCCTTCTACCCAATTCTTACACAATTCTCACTTTCTTAGGGATGAATAACATCATTTTCGTCCTTTAACGGCGATTTTGACCAACTGCTATTTGGGTTATTATCCCCTAAAACCTTTCAAAGCTCGCCAATCAAATTAAAGGCTATAAAAATGCAACACATTTTCCCGGGATAAGCAAGTCGGACTAAAATGTATTAAGTTTTGCATAGGGTGATTTCAATGTCCCGATTTTAAGTAATCAAAAATGCAGAAAAGGATTACTTCTACCAGTTATAGTTACAACTAAGGATTGGGAATGATTTGCAACGGGGGTATGTGTGAGTGAGTATTGTGCCAGGTAATGGAGCCCCTTGGCTAATTACGTCGCTGCTGGTGGAGTGGCAGTAGCATAAAATGTGGCAGGGAAGACGGAGATAGAAATAAAATGCTCCTTTTCCCTCCACGCTCCTTCTCCTCCTCCAAACTCCGTACAAACTGATTCCAAGGAACTACCACTACGTAATAATTGCTCTACCTACTCCCCTGCTCCTTCCTTCCTACGTTCCATCCTTCACTACTACTCCATACAAACAAAGCAATACAAACCTCGTTGTTACACAATACTTCATCAATGACTCCAAAGAATAAAAATGAGCGGCAGAAACGTTACGAGCAAAGATGTGCAAATAGTACCCTCCCCCCCCCCACCGAAAATCCCTCCCCCTCCCTCCGCCATCTCCTCTGCCTCCTTACATACATACTCTATGAATTATAGTGCAGTGGTTGCCGGTTCCCTGCTGGAATGCCAACACCATGCATGCACAGTGAAGGCTGTCTCTATCAGGAAACTTGAGAACTACGAAATCTAATCCATTAGCAAAAAGTCCACTTAAAAGGCTCACAATTACTTTGCTACCATAACCAACTCCTCTAAAAATGAGAATTGGAATAGTCTTGGATCCAGTCAGTGAATTCGAGTATTGGAGACAGTTCCTGTCAGTATTTTGTTCACAAATATAAAATAATTCACTATTTTTAAAGCTGCTGGGCAATTCCTAAGCGTGCTTCTATGCATTGAATTTCCTACTTCTCACGAGTGCAAGTGCTGGAAAAAAGGTCTAAAATGTAGAGACAGCTTTAAAGTGCGGTCGCCATTTCTTACAAATGTCCCTACCTGACCCATGGTGTTAAGACGTCATTCACACGACATGTAGACGCTACAGTAGCGAAACAATAAAAAAGTAAGCACATGATGATGAATGACGACTGTGTTATACTTAAAATTATTGTGGCACTCTCCTTATCTGCCAAGAGTTAGTATATACAGTCATATAGCTGAATCAGTATAGATATGTATAGTATAATCATTTTAGACATTTGTGGTTAGTCAGCCTGAATTAGTATTCAGATAGCATGTCATTGAATTTTTCGTGATAAATTGCGCATTGTCTTAACCTACTCCTTCTTACACAGGACACTCTGATGCATGCTCCTAGTATTGTCTTAGGGTTAAAGTACATCCCCCGACAACTCTGCCGACCAACTCTTTTGACTTGGATCCTCATCTCCGCTGTACTAAGCAATCTTCTCCCTCCACCATCTCACAACAAAAATC
This sequence comes from Tomocerus qinae, assembly GCA_020055645.1. Taxonomy (NCBI): domain Eukaryota; kingdom Metazoa; phylum Arthropoda; class Collembola; order Entomobryomorpha; family Tomoceridae; genus Tomocerus; species Tomocerus qinae. Next base: position 722,594 of record CM034550.1, read on the forward strand.
ATTAATTTCAGCTGCAGAGTCTTCGACCTTCGCAGATGTCGACGCCGACCAAAATCGGCGTCTTCGGCGGAGGATCTCATTACAATGTCACTAATGTCAAAATACAACTTTGCTGCTGCAAATTGAATTGCATGGCAGCCACCGGCGTGTCTGGCTGAATAAGTGGTGTTAACAGCCAGATGAACTTGGGCGAATTGGTAATCGACATTTAGTGATGAGCATTTGGACAGTAATTGGATTTATATTGGGCTTGCGGTGGTGCGGGACAGTCGACTGGTGCAAATATTTAGGCACATGGCATATTGTAGAATGGGGATTGACCTTCAAATGCTGGGAGGTTCCTTTGGCATCAGATGTAGATACATGTACCTGTGTTGTGTAATTACATAAGAAAGAGAGACAATAATTCTCAATCAACTAAAGTCGCCGTGTCTGTCTCATCTCAACTGAACCACAAGCGAGAATGCCAACACTCTACACTAAAAAGAGCTGAGATCGATTCCAGCTTGCCATCCACGCACATCTCCTACCTAATTCCTATCCCATTGCAAGTATGAGTGTTAAGTATATAGTAAACACAATTTGTGAACTATCTCTATTTGATGGTTGAAGTCGATCTTGACTCTATCTGTCTGCTCTCCCCCAACAATAAACAAGTCTCTGTCTCCTGGATGGAATTGGCAGGAGGGAGCTAACAAAGATTTGCATAAGGTAAACGAAAAAATCTGGGTTTTTACGGTGGCGACGGATTCACGGACTTGTTTCTGTTATATAACTCAATGTTGGTGGGTTATTTAGTAGTTAGTGGGATACATGTATAGTAGAGGAGGAGGAGGAAGGAGGAAGCTATGCATGTATTTGTGTGAGTGTAGTCAAGTAATGTATATACCAATATATGTATAATGTCTTGAGTCGTGACTGAGTCTTAAAAATATCGTAGCCCACGCGTTTTTTGCAAATGGAGAAGGCAGAGTGACTCAGTTTAGTCCGGGAGTGCAAAATGCAGTGTGCACGTGTGTGCAGAAAAAGACATGCACTGCCATGCCCATGTCTCCCCTCCCTCCCTCCCTCCACTACGTACTACAATACAATACTCAACTACAATAGTATTCGTCCTATATATAACGTATTTAGCGAGTTTGCGTTGTCAACAATTCATAAGCTTGTGGATAATTAACGATGATTAGGTTGAGGTTCCTAAAATCTAGTAAACACGTAAAAAGCATTTCTAATTCCTCGAGATTCAATAAATTGTCTTGTCTGACCTTTCATTTCATGAAACTTGAAGTATAGGCGACCATATGACCATAGCTGGAACTAACTTTTGGCAATAGTCTCCCGGTTGTAAATGACAACTTGGCTAAATGTGTTTTCATCCTAATTAGTAAATGATACTTGAAACTATTTATATACCGATCGATAAGACAACCTATTCATTCAATTTATTAACTGTTTTTATCTTGCTTTATAAATTATCTTTGAATTCCCGACAACCATTCACGTCATTTATTAATACTGCTTGAACTTGTCCTACACAGACAGATAGCTCAAGTCATTCTTATCACAGTTATGTACATATTACGGGGATTGCCTGCAAAAAATCGTCTGTTGTAATTTTTTTGTTAATGTAAATTCGTAAATCAATTATATCTCTAAAAATGGCCACGTTTAATTCATGTAGGTAGGTAAGTTCCAGACTGAAATTGTACATGAAATTCCCTGTTGACATTAAGCAGAGAGTATAATAAGGATTAGAGGATCCATGTTTAAGAAGTTTAGCCATAATATCGATCCTATCTCCTTCCTATCTCCATTTCAGATTACAGAGACAGAATTGATTTCACTAAATACAAGCTTTATGCAATTTATCGACTAATTTCATTTGCAGCATTATTTACATGTGCTAATTATGTTTCTAGCCTATGTTACATATCTTACTATACAATTTGTATCTACATTAATGGACTCTGACTGACAGATGAGATGAGTGACCCGTAGGAAGCGAGGTCAAACTATTAATACTTTGAATTGGATAACGAGCATGATGACCGACAACTCTCAAAGACAAAATTATCAGTATCCTTGATTCAGCCAAGAAAAACGGCCATTTTTAATTAAATGTAAAAGTTCATCTGATTTGAACCCGAACCACCCGGGAGACACTCAATAAACAAATAATTTACTGAATGGACGATTTTTACAACTGACGTTTTGAGAATGAAGTTCTGGAGAAGATAAGGTCTACACAAATGCCGTGCAATATTGAATACACGTATAGCCTAATGAAGTAAACGTAGTTAGTTCATGCTGCAGAGAGTCACGAACGAATGCTGACTAACCGATAATGGGTTCTCAGATAACAATTATTATTACATATTTAATAGCTTCGACCTATCCCCGTCGCCTATCGGGAAATTTGCAATCGTCCTACTGCCATTAAATTATGCTGCTTTGCTTGCAGTGCTTTGCAGAATACAATGGGTGCATTCAGCATTTGGATTTTAATTTGATTTTAATCATTATAATCGGTCGGATTAAATGCCCTACTGCAACCTGCATAAGCGCTGTACACAATATTTCGTCCTTTTCATGTTTTTGACAAAAGACACCTTCCTATGGGATTCTCAGCCTTCTCATACAGACTCTGAATATATAGGCCCTAAATATTTTGGAAATGGTTAAAAGTCATGCGTTCAAGACTAATGTTTGCAAAAATCTTTTCTTTTAAAATGGCAGCAAAATGAAATTCAGCTTTTAAAAATATTTCAAATTTTTATAAAATGTGGAGTGGACTTCATGTGGATTGACATTTTCTGAAGCAGTTTATTCCAATTCGTCCAAACAAACATTATTTCAAGATTTAAATCCAAATCGTGAATTGTTCTATTATTACGAATGGAAATAATAAAATGTAAGTACATATTTAATTGTACAAAAACATTTCTGCCGCATGTGACAAAGGCGTTAAGAGCCAAGAGCTGAGTGAGCAGAAGTGTCGAGTCAGAAAATATTGTAATGGAGATGTAATTTGGTGTGTAAGTAGAATTTAATGATTCTGTATAAAAAAGTGCTGACGATATTTATGCTCTAATAATATCTTTTACCCTCGATGATAGGATTTAACTATAAACAAATCTGTTTACCTATGAATGCTTCTAAATACTCTAGATACAATAAAAAATCTGCAGATAATATTATAAGTACGTAGTAAGCATATACGTACTTCTCAAAGGTTGTTATACGAAAAGACTGCGCTAAGACGTATCTGTTCACTTAAAAATGTAGAATATATTTAATGAATGAGTATAAAATGACCTTTATTGGAGACAAGAAGCGTACAGTGCGACATGCAAACGAGCAGCTGGACTCGAACTGGTCAAAGGTCCTCTCCCTTCCAATCTCTGTCCAAAGTCCCAGAATCCCTCGACTTTCGTCTTCTCAACTCTGTACTGCCTGACTGACTGAATCGGCGACCGACTCGGCTCGTCACTCACTCACTTTTATTATTGCTCCAGTTTCATATCTACGTATATACATTATGAGTGGACGAACGAGTGTCTGCATTGACTCGGCCGAGCATGGAACGAGTTCACTCCGACACTCGGAAAGTCGGATTTCCAGCATCGATCCGTGCATGTGCTCAAGACGTGCTTCCCTATACTCTAATTCTTCAAGGCCCTCTCCAGCAGGCATGGACGAAATAGGTTACATTACTCAACTCCCACCCACTAACCTCCAACTACTTAATTACACATTTCATTTTTCAAATATTGAAATTCAATTATTAAATGCATCTGAATGATGATTGGGGATTAAATATGCTCTACATTCCATTCCTGTACTTCCATATACTCCATATTATACATAATAATATAAGTAATCTGATAAGGGAATATCACATATCAGATCTACCTAACACAAATCCTGGAAATCATACAGATATATGGGATTATAGTAAAGCAAGGAAGAAGTTACTCAAAGATGACTCGATGGAAGTTACGAAACACAAATTGAAGGCTCCCGTGTTTGAAAGACGGAGGAGGGAGGGCGTTAGGTAACCTTAGTCTGACATGAATAAGTAGAGCAGAGGATGGAGAAGTGCATATGGCTTTAAGTGAGTTAGTTCAGGTCCAGACGAGACAGATGATGTCTTTTGTCCACTCACCTTCTGCTTAAACTCCTCCACTCACTCTCCATTAAAATGTCACTTGTGTCTCGTACAAGCAATAAAATACTAGGGTTTTTCACTTATTCGTTACATAGGTTATATCGGGTTACATGTTACTGAGCTTACTTCTCTTGTAAGCCGAGTAACGTTTATGATGTAAGCTCCCGGCCTTTTCCAATGTCAAAATCAAGTAAACCGAAACCACGCCGAAAGGCATGTTTTTCGGCTTACTTGACTTACATCTACAAGAAAACGCAACATATAGGCTGACTTATTGACCAAATGAGAGCGTAAATTCAAAATTCATACTTCTTTCACATGTTTTGGAAGGCATTTTTTATCTTATTATTAATAGTTAACTGTAAGATAAGACTTGCAAAAAAGAAGCGCTCATTTATTGCCCGCCTTATATGTGTTTATTTAGATTTTGGGAGATGTAAGGCCAGTAGCTATAAGCCTGTAACGAATAAGTGAAAAACCCTACTATTTCCCAACTACTTACATGTAACAGCCTTGTATTCATTGTATGACTGTGTAGGGCATTTTAATACATCGACGTACACTTGAACATTCTTTAGACTGACCCACAGTCTATGAAGCCTATGAAGTAGCTACACCGTTCTGGCAGATTTGTATACTTGTACTTACATTTTGTGATTTACGCAACGTTTGTAGTCATCTTCATAGGACCGCTAACACAATAGATTTTGAGTTGTTTGTTCAAATTATTTCGTCTTGTCTTGTTGGGATGGACTCTCTGTCAGATACTCTTCCTGCTAGCTAAGAGTGTATTATAGTGTGTGTGTGTGATGATATGGATGAGTTGAGATGAATGTTTAGGTGGCTGTATATTAAAGTGTGGGATGTAGGTATTAATATAAGAGAGGTCGGTCATGGCCACTCACGAGTAGAGAATTAACAGAAAATTGTATAATTCAGTGGCAGATTCAGGTCAGTAGAAGACTGATCTACATACTCCACATCTGCATCTTATTCATTACTATTGCGAGATCATATATTATGAATCATCCTCAGAAGGAAGACATTTGTCTCTCAACCAATTATTTCCTATTTCTGACCACACTGACTACTAACACCAGACAACTCAATCAAAAACATGATCTACTTAAGAAATTGCATTGTTGTTGTTGCGATCCGATGATGATGGAATTAGATAAGGAGTCTTGGAACAGATACGAGGAGATATATACCAGGCTGAGAGTTGCGGTCTATCAGACATGGCACTTGAAATATTTCGCTTGAAATAAATAGGTGAAATTTTTGAAATATTTCGCGAAATATTTCACTTGTGCTTTCCTTGAAAAATGAAATATTTGAAATAAATGAAATAAATAGGGTACATGGCATTTATTTCAATTTATTTCAATTTATTTCAAGTGAAATAAATTAACTGCGCATGTCTATACACATGCGCGTTTAATTTATTTCATTTATTTCAAAAATTTCATGTATTTCATTTTTCGCGAAATATTTCAAATATTTCACTTTTCAAGAAATATTTCCTGAAAAATGAAATAAATGCCATGTCTGCGGTCTATCTTTATAAATGTCGGCCTCCTCCTCATTTACCGATCTGCCAGTCACCGTCATTCGGCGCTTCAAGATTGATATGGCTATGTTAATTAGAATATGGAGGAAGCCTCGTAGAAATTAGACTAATATCGTAGTGTAAGGTAGATACAGACAGGTAAAATCTGAGATCTATTATATTGTTTGAAAGATATACACTGCATGATATTCTGATACTCCAATTTTCTCTTTCGGATATCATTTATATCTTGTTGAAATTTAACCAGCCATTAAGAAGTTATTGACGGTCGATACAGGAAGAAATCTTGCCAGTTGTACAAAGTATTCGTACATTCGGATGAATGGAGGTGAGTGAATTGTAGTACAAAGATCCTGGAGGAGGATAATGCACTCGGACAATGTCCACTCTCTCCTACTCTCGTTCTGTCATTAGTAGGCGAGGATGAATAACTTATCCAGACCTTTGGAGAGCAATTAATTGGGCAGCAATATCCCAATTTCCCCCTCCTTCTCCATATTGTTGCACTATATACAAGCATTTATTTGTCTGTTCGACAGTTTTTATTGCAAGACAAAATTATCCATTTGAAGGTACTAATCCAAGGATTTTGTCTACAGAGGCGATCCAAATAGGCCTTTTTCAAACTATATTCTTCTCGAATATTATTAAAGACATGTCTGCTCCTCTGCAGATACAAATATTAAGTAATAATTTAAATCTCTTATCATTTAATGGTCCGTCCAATCCAAACGAATAAGAAGTTCCTTCTTACCTACACAAAAGCAGTCCTGATTCCCAAATGGTCTCATGACAGGTACTCAAAACATTTTTTATAACATATCTAACCTACTTAATTAAATGAAATGGCCGTAATTTTTCAATTAGCGAAATGTAATTGAGAAGGGTATCTCCACCTAACCTGCTATTTGCAATATCCGTTTGATAATTGATATAGTTTATTAATTACAATAATTTAGACAATTACAGCTCTCCAATTAATTATTTGTCGATAAATCAATAATTAATTTCATCGATAGTTGTTTTGCAAGGAATTGTTCCCGTTCCATTTAATATGCCATGGGTGTACTTTCCTGACAATTGCGTGTATTTATTTGTAAGTGTTCTTTTAGCTTTAACAATTGTAGGTTATTTGGTTGCATTCCTAGGTATATTGTCTAATCAATCTTGGTCAGTCAAATGTCAGTGTTAAAATTCTGTTTAATTGAATTTCGCTGCACATGGTAATTACATGAATTTGGCACATGGCAGAGATAAAAGAATCATCCATCAGCCCAGAAAGGTGTAACCAAGATGGTGTAAGGTGATCGTAGTAAAAAACGAATAATAATAGTAGTTTAGAATGACAAGAACCTTCTAATTTTCGTATGAGCATTGCACACAGCTGAAAATTAAACGAGATTTTTATGTTTTCTGACCAACAGGTCGAGCAATTTCCACACAACTTGTACATTGAAATGCAATCACAATAAATTGTGCAAATCACTAAATCACCAACAATTATTTCGTTTAGTTTCCATAAAACCAACATTTCATTTCATGCCGTCCTCTCTCTCATTACATACCCAGACCTTACACATCAAATCACACAAATTCAAACTAACCTTACCTAAAAAGTCAACATAAGGAGGGAAATTATTTTATTTAAAGAGCTAGGCCACAAAATTAAAAATCAAGACTCTATTCAACAAGTTTTTGGCTATCCGTAACATCATAATATTGATTTACTCCTTATAAACTTTAGTATAAAGGTGAGTCCGGGTTGGCGGCATTTTTTTGCAACTATTTTTTGAGGTTTTCGCAGACATTCTCTTTCAAATATTTCGGAAGGCCTGCAGCAAACTCTTTGCGACATCTTTTCAAGTTTTATAGGTTTAATGTCTTAGAGTCCGAACATTAATTTAGACGAGCTGTTGACAAGTTCAGAATATTTAACGAAAGCTATGTTTTTCTGAGATTAAGAATCGTAAAAGTAAAGTACACATCGCCAAGTCATAATTTTCATTTAAAAAAACGACACCTTGGTTTTTACATTGGAAGGGAAGTGGTAGATCCATGACCTTCATTCAATCCCGAATTACCTATGTTTGTGCCTTGTGCTACAAATGGTGTGGAGAAACACAAAAAGTCAACCAAGCAATTTCACTTTATAGCTCGGGGTAAAAATTTTGATTTTTAGTCGTATTCAGTTTCGCCCATCTTTTTCAGTATGAAAGTCATTCTTTAAGGGCTTATCCCCTCCAAAGCATAACATTTCGAGCAATTTTTTATAATAAAATTGAGAATACACCATGAAGAAAAATGGCAAACTAAATGTTGGAATCACTCGTACATTTTAATGAATATTTTCAAACCTGTTTTAAAAATGCAGCTTTTTAGCTGATATACACAATTTCAAGCTGTAGTTGAGTATTTTTTTGTTGTCGTATCTTACAATTAATGTCCCACGAGATAAAAATGGGTTGAAAACGTAAGTGTTAACTTTTCAATAAACAACCTTATTTAAACTCTAATTTTCATATTTAAATTCAAATCTCAAAATTTAAATCCAATTCCCCTCATTTTCAAAATTTAAATCCAATTCCCCTCATTTTCAAAATTTTAATCCATTTATCCTCATTTGCAAAGCTCTTTTGGATCAAAATCTCTTATTTCCCCAAATTATTGAATTTTTGTGTCTGAGGCAAGAGAACAGTGTATCATGTTTTGATATTTCTGAGCAATTTGACAATAAAGCTTTGATTTGATTTGTTTTTGCTAAAATGAGGAATAAGTATAAAAGTGAAAAAAAGGGCATTTTGGGTGTAAGTGATTTGGCACGTAAAGATTTGTTTAGAAGAATGGGATTTAAGTAAAGTATATTATTGGTGTGGCGGAGAGTGGGGTGAGGTGATCTTGAGTGTTTGAATAGCTGTCGATATTATGATGGAGAGAGACAGAAGTGACATCAGAGTTGACATACTTATTAAATAGTTGATCATTTGGCCTTTTGTGGAGGAATGCAGTGAGCTTGAGTCGGCGTGTGGAGATTTATAAATATTTAGTGATGGGGCACTTAATGACCCTCCTGATAGCATAGCATTATAGTAAATGCTGTCTGTTGGGAATCGTGCGTATTAGATTTTCACACAGCCGAATTGGAAGGTAAGTATATGGTGGAATGCAAATGAGTAGAATGCAAATCAAATAGTAAAAGTAACAAATGTCTATCTTCAGCTTAATCATCTACTTATTGCCTATACTTACCTATACTACCTACACCGTCAAATAATATCTATCTAGATAGACATTGATTGTACAATACAGTGTGCACCACAAACAACGCTGACCCTCTACTTTTACATTCTGTTTGGATACTTGAGATAGCTCAGCATTCTCTTCCCTATCCACAATACTTCAATTACATTTGAAAATATTTTATCTTAGGAAATGCATAAAATAGTAGATGAAAACTCCGAATTGTATCTTTTTAATTTCGCTTATCATTTTATTAACAGTGTCACTAGTTTTACACCTGGCTGGATAATAAATGGTTCAATGGGTCCTCTAGAACATTATTGGTAAACAATTGGGTGGAGTTATACTGACGGAATTGGAGCTGTACTTGGTACACCCTGTAGTCGAAAAGTAATATTGTAGCAATAAGAAGTTGGTTAATTAGCTATAAAAGCTAATATTATCATGTCTGTGCATAAATGGAAATAAATGATGAGTATAGAGTAAAGCTAAGTATTGAGTGACTAAGATAGTTCACGGATAGATGAGTGAGATGCATTTGAAGTGGGTGCATCATTTTAGATGAGATTAGGTGATTGTGGAAGAGAATATTATTTATAATAATGTTAGATAAGAATGTGTACCTTGGCTTTGCATTCACGAGATAGATAGTTGTTGTTGTGTACCTCACTCCGCTTGACTTGACCTCCTTTCCAAACAGATGAGAGCCTGCTGATGAGTTTGATCAACTCTTTAATACTCCACACACTCGACCACATTCATCTATTTATTTGAGAGTGATCTGAGAGATGGACAACGATTAGTCGACGAGGAAGGTGAAGACAACTTGTTCACCTGTCAAAACACAATTACTTCTCATTATGTTACACATTCATTCAAACATACAAGATGACCACTCAAATCAATCTATATACTTATAATATGTTGTCAATCCAAATACTCAACTCTAATAATTATCTATGTAGATACAGTGCCCCAATAATACGATACAGAAGAATAAACTGAACATCTTCTCTATCTTATTGTCTATTCTCAAATGATCATCGTTCTGGTGTAAGTACAAAACTGCAATACACACATCATAAAATATATTAAATCTTGATATATATTTACTATATGTAGTTGTGGACACAATATATATCAGTACAGGATTATTTTGGAGTTAAGGCGCTGTTGGCAGCCAAATTCTTGTTGCAACTTCTGATCTGCAGTCTATTCTATAATATAAACGCGTCGTCGGACATGCGCGTAAATAATTCCGTATGTGTATCCGTGTAGGTTTGTATTGTATGCATGTATCAAGAGATTTTCGTGCCACCGTATTGATATTAAGTTTCAAAAGGTTTTGGCATCAAAATTTGGTTTGATTGCGAAAGATGCAAAATTTAACAGACAATATTTCATAATTATTATATACTAAGCCACTGCATACTGTACAGAGGTACAGATATTAAATTTCAAAAGTTTTAAGCACCCAAAGGTTTAATTATAAAAGATGATGATTCCAACCTAGAAGAGAATACATACTTCCTAACTTCACTAGCATTGTTTAGAACAGGGTCTGGGCCCTGTTACCGGCTAGTAACATTTAAACGCATAAAATCTCAATAACGGAATTTCATTTTGTTGATTCAGCTCAGCAGAAATATTTTGTATTTATTATTACAAGATGCCACTTAAGGGGCGTCACCATACACATTAGCAAGGTTCTTATCAACTGAAAAACGGATTCCGATATGCGATTGTGGAAGTCTTTGAGGGCAGCAAGTCTAATTCTCAATCGTTATCTCAAATTTAAAACTCTGCGTGGCGGTGCTTGTGTGCGGAAATTGAGGTTTTCAATAAAAGTCTTAACGATGAGATTCTAGTGACTCTTTTCCACGAAAGTGAAGATAAATAGTCTCATCGTGTGCCAATGGGTATAGATAGGAATAATAACAGACATTAGTAGGTACACAACGAATTATAATACTTATTCTTTTCTGCAAACTTGATCCTGATGATGATAACTGTGGCTTGTGCTAGGGAATATCAAAAAATGAGGATGTTGTTATAATCTTAATGGCAGGACCGATTACGGATATTGTTTGTCCTTCGAATGTGATCAACTTGATTGTGATTGCGTTCCCTGCCTGCCTGCACAGCTTTATTCGCAACTATAATATAAGTACCTATACTACCTGCAGAGAGTCAGTCAAGGCATATTTCTACAATCAGTTAAAGAGTCGAAGATGTTCTTTTTTGCATCTATTTTTATTTTATCAGAAAAAGACCTTTCCAGCAATTACCTCGCAAATTACAGAGAGACAGAATCACAATACAGTAAATATCGCAGAGTTGCAATAGCAGGCTCCGAGCGATAAAAGAAGTAGAGGTCACAACTAACTATTTTTTTAATTAGGAGTACTTTCGTCAGATCCAATGCTGAGCTATTACTTACATGACAATTCCATCCACTCCTTTTCATAACAACATATTAAATGTATTTTATTTTATTGTAAGATATTTTTGCATAATATTCCCATTGTATCAAGTTGAACGAGTACAAGAAGATGAGTCTCCTCCATATAACAAACACCTAGTTATGTCCAACTCATTAATCTTCACAAAAAATCATCTACGGCTGCTCACTACAAATGTCACGCGTAAAAAACGGCTTCTGTCTTATAGAATAGCCGCCATTTGGTTGTTTTCACGACTTCTTTGGCCATGATATTGGAGTCATTTTTCTTTATGTAATTGTGTCACTTCTGTCTGTATGCATCAGGATGCACATTGACCATGTATTTGACAAATAATGCAGTCATGGAAAAATAGGGAGATTATCTATTTCCTAAATTATACACTATTTAAAAAATACAATAAATTCACCTGATAAATATGAATCGCAACAAAAATAATTTTCAAGGAAAAACATTTTTTAAAGGGTTATTTTTCAAAATTTTTAAAAACAGCCACATTTTTGGACATGTCCTAGGAAGATTGTTTTCTTAGAAGAAGAACCTTTTAGTTTAATCTCAATGAAAAGGTCGAGTGGTATAAAAATAGGGACTCATCGTTTGCTATAGGGTTGGGTTGGGATCAAGATCCCAGAATTCATTGAAATATTGCGTTTATATTTCCAGCGGAAAATGTTTTTCTGGCTTTTAGTTGGATAAATTCAGCATTTGAACTAAAGCTGGAATTATGTTATGGAGATGATTTGGGAATCCCATTTGTACCTGCGTAAAATAAAGTAGGAGTAAAATGGAGATTAGCATAGTGTCCAAATAGATAGTATTTAGACAGCAGGTAGCTAATAAAAAGATTCTTATGTAAAATGTTGCACATGAGGCTGCATGCAAGGAATTAAGTGGAATTTGTCTTGTTGAGAGTGAGCGAAAAAACAAAAGTCAAATCAAGGCGAAACTTTACAAGACACGCAAAGATATTTATATATAAAAAAGATCCACGGCAAGCAAATCAAAGCATTCCCTTCATTATGACTTTTAAAAATACGCAGAGCGATACTGAGTAGATAGATAGAGTACCTACGAACGACAAATAATATTATAGGGTAGACTTTTGGCAGAAGATGCTCGTATAATTATTATAAAGAGAGATACATCTAAGCAAATCCATGAAATGTTGAATAATATAGGAGGCAATAAGGGAAGGTACAAAAACAAGAATAATATACAATTCACTGAATATAAATTATTTTGGTGGGGAAGCAGAAGAGAGTGGATCGAAATGCTCGGCCCTGCTCCTCTCATCTTCAGAGTATTTAAGGCCCACGTGCACATCCCAAATCACCAATTCCTCTTTCGACAGTTGATTTTGCCACATCCAGTCCAGAGAGCTCTTCGTCATCATGAAACTTGTAAGATTTGTGTGTGTGTTTGGAATTCCCTCCCTCGCCCGGATTGTGCAGTAATCAAATGTTTACTATTTTCAGATCTTAGTCGTCGCTTTGTTGGGAGTTGCCCTCGTGCACTCTGCCCCACAGAAGGATATTGCCATCGTCCGCTCTGAAAATGACAATCAAGGAGATGGTCAATACTCCTGGGCCTACGAAACCTCCGACGGATCCCGCCAAGAACAAAAGGGAACTCTCCGCGCTGGCAAACTCGAAGATGGAACTGATGGCGAGTACGAAGCTGTTGAAGGTCAGTCCATTTCTATTCTATTCGTAGATACTATTTTACAGTTTTCCTAATTTTGAATTTTCCGGGTTAAAGGATCCTACAGTTACGTGGCTCCAGATGGTCGCACCATCACTGTCACATACGTCAGTGACGAGAAGGGCTACCGTGCCAAGACCCAATACTCATAAGTCTGTCGTCAAAAATAGTCCCTCCCAACCCACAAAATCCCCCACTCCCCTCCAATTGCTCAATCCTTAATTTGAAATTCCACCGCCAACACTCGAAAACATATTTCTAGTGTTACTAATTGTCCACTCCGTTCTAATGAATAAAAGTGACAGTTTTCTCTACACATTGCTTTCCAATCATTTTTTCATCTTGTACATTTTTTCAGACGCTCAGGGAAAACTAATTTCTGCTATCAAGGATCAGGGAAAGAAACTTGCTCGGTTGGAGGAAATTAAAGATCTGACAGAGACTGCAAGGCATAGTTATTATTAAAACCTACAGAAGTTAAATCTTGCTCAGTCATCTTTAACAACTTCAATTTTGCGGTTTTATTCTTAGTATTTCAAAAGATTAATACTTATTTCCCTTATGGGAATACCTTGGATATGGTACAATGGTGGGGGAAGAGTAGCAGAATACTCCGTGAATAATTTCCCATTGAATATGTGGAAATCTTCGTTAATCACCTAAGAATATACTATAGGTGATAGTTTTGTCTATAGTGGTTAAAATATTCAATTTAGGCATAATTTTGAAAGGGAGTACTAGGAACGATCTCCTTAAGATGGTAAGATCAGTGTACAAAATTTACCACTTTTTAGCCTTTTTTACCATCACAGTGGTAAAAATGCACTTAATGGTAAAAACGCATTTAATGGTAAAAATGGTAAATTTTAGCGATTGATTAGACAGCTGAGTACAGATACACTAGACTTACTAAACTATAAGTTTTAAAACTTTATTTTCTATGAAATATTTCCAATTAGCCCCTAAATCAATTAAATTAATCATATTTATTTGATTGTACATCAAAAGTTATAAAAAAAAATTTAGAAAGAAAGATTGTATTTGGTATCGCCCATTTAAAATTGATACTAATTTAATTGCAATTAATTTCTCAATCAGCAAGGGTTGTTAGCGCCCCCATTAGTTGAATCCTACTCTGATTGATGAACACTTATCAATTAGTGACAACAATGATCATCTGCTAAGCTATTTCATACTTTGGCACCGAATTTTATTCAAAATTCAAACACGAAATTTAAATGAAACTATTTTTTACCATTTTTACCATTTATACCACTTACCACTACTTTTTAGGTAGTGGTATTTAACGTTAAATACCATTAAAAACCACTTACCACTGGTAAGTGGTAAATGGTATTTTGTACACTGGGTAAGATTGGCAGTTTTCATTAATTGAGAATGTTGCACAATCAAAGTAGTTATTTAACATCTTGACGATCATTTTGTATTGAATTTCAAGTGAGGAGTGCGAAGATGACTTTCGTTTTGTGGCCTGTCCATTCATCCACCAGACAATTCCATCATTCATACTCTTACATAACCAAAGGAAAGGAAACAATTTAATTCTGCAACGTGTCTTATGCAAATTTCAGAGAAGGTACTTTCAACAACTCTCAATAGCGATAATGTACTTAAAGAATCATTTCACAGGAGTATCATCTTGATATGATTTACATAGGGATTTAAATACAATTCCTTTCAAATGCAACTTAAGCCTGGTATGTAGTGTAAAACACCAAAGAGAACGGGTCTAAGTAGTCCCTAAATATCATGAAAATCATTCTAAATATCTCGAATGGTCAGGAAGGAGGTTGCAAAATGTGGAATAGCCAATAAACAACTCACTTATTAATTAATTGTGTAAGGTTTCAGTTTGGACAGATTAGTCTTGTTAGATCCAGCCAAGTGACAGGCTGGATCCTCTTGATTAAATCACGGATATGGCAGCCCTCGGCCATCACGACCGCAAGTTGAGACAACGACTAAGCATAACATAATGCTACTAAGGCAGCATAGAGCCTAGCAAATCTGTCCGTCTTTTTCTGAACAGGGATGCACCAAACTAATAGATAGCATGATACCTTTTCTGCGGTTGTAATAAACCTAAATATTTACTTAGAAGGGAAATTTTTATGTTGATTGTAAAAGAATGTTTACGTAATAAATAGGAAAAAAGGGAGCCGTGTATTTCATAATGTCTATATAAGCATATTTTATTGTCTTGTTGGAGCATCATTTTCATGATATGCAAAAAAGATCATGTTTCATCTTTTGAGCAGCGTGGAGATGAGATTGGTGAGTGAATGTGATGCCAAGAGTCGCATAAATTATTAAACGTCCTTGACTTGAGATTGTTTTCTAATTACCTTCATCATATCTCATCTTCAGAAGAGGAATACCTTCGCTTTCCTGTTATTCTTTGCTAAACGCATTCTACGTAGACATCTCTTAATTGTCTAGAGAGAGAAATGATAATCCAACAAGACTCATTCTGCCATCAAAATAGATCTGAATGATTCGTCTTTCTCACCTGTTTTGTAACAGGTAGCGCCAAGGACCTACAGAAATCAATAAAAACATTTAGGTAGCAGGGGATAGTATCGGAAGACAGTCTCCAATCTCCGTCCTTGAGCCTTAACCTCACTTTCATCACAAACTATGTCTTAAAATACTTACTGACACATTTTTTGGGATTTTAAACCTCAACATCGGACACATTTTGTCAAACAACTAGAAAAATAGCTTTGTTAATGAAAGATATCTTTCTCCTTTGCTAAGGTCAGGTGAAACAGTAACTATATACTGACTGACGCAATTCAAATAATATTTTGACATAATTTGAATTGCTTTAAATAGGTTTAGCAATCCTCATACAAATCCAATACCAATACTCTTTTGTACCAACCAACCCAAATTGGGGGATGAAGCTTGGCTTACCTTCGAAACGTTACAATCTCTTACATTATAAACGCAGAAGAGATAAAACAATAAATTTAACAATCTATCTATGTATGTACAGGAAACCTGCATATATTATTACGTAACGCAAAATGGTGCAAACCCCAATGTGTAACGCAAGTGCTGACTGTAACACTTTAGGTACCTCCTCCCCCCAAAAACTGCACACGTAATATACCGCGTATACTGTTTGCAGGTTCCTTAAGGGGTATTAAAAAATTGGGATTATTTTAATGGAATTTGTCATTAAAATAATGTAATTTTTCTTTAATAACTTTGTCTTTGAAACAATAGAACATGTCTTTAAATTTAATATTCAGTCAGTAAATGATTAATGTAATTTTTCAGTAAAACAATCAAACTTATCAGTTTTCGTCAAATGTAATTTGTCGGTATACTATATTACCAAGGCTTGGTCTGAAAATTAAAATTTCGAAGTTTTGTGTACATTGTTGTCTGAAAATTAAAATTTCGAAGTTTTGTGTATATTGTTGTCTGAAAATTAAAATTTCGAAGTTTTGTGTACATTGTTGTCTGAAAATTAAAATTTCGAAGTTTTGTGTACATTGTTTTTGTTGTCTGAAAATTAAAATTTCGAAGTTTTGTGTACATTGTTTTTGTTGTCTGAAAATTAAAATTTCGAAGTTTTGTGTACATTGTTGTCTGAAAATTAAAATTTCGAAGTTTTGTGTACATTGTTGTCTGAAAATTAAAATTTCGAAGTTTTGTGTACAATGTGTTCTAAAAATTAAATCAATGGTAATATGCACAAAAAATATTTTTTCGTATGTTGTACTAAAGGAATTTGCACGTTTTTCCAAAGTCCCAGAATCAAATTTTTCTGATTTTAAAGGGGAACTTTTTGGTAACTTTTGGGGTGTTTATTAAAAATAGTCTTTTATTGTTCCCTGTATTTGATACTACGGTCTACAGATATTATTTTGGTTTAGGAACTTCCATTTGACCCGGAACTGTTTTTATTACTGTGATGGGTGGCCTGCTAAACTTTAGAGTGCTAGGTTCGCCCCTTAGCTGGGTTCACTAACAGAGTGGTACAGATAGATACAAGACATCGATGCATATTGTGATTGCTGGGTGTACTGTACAAGTACGTAATAATAAAACTGATACCAGTGCATGTCTCTATATTCTATTCCACAGACCTTATAGATTTTTGTTGAAATGTATCGCGTATGTACTGCTTATTACGTAAAACAGTTAAGTCCACTACGTGTTAGGATTAACGGATTTCGAATAAAGCCGATAATTTTGAAATTCAACAGTAGCAGTACTGGAAGCCTAGTAAGAATCATGGTGAAAACAGCTATCAATAAATACAATTGTATTGCATGGTCTCTCCCTCTACATCATAAAACTCTAACTTGTAGTAAGCTTTCTAGGTAGGGGCCGTTGATCCACTATTCTTCAAAGCTATAAAGAAAAACCAACGCAGTGCTGGCTCGCGCTCTCAGAAAACGTCATTGCTTCTTTTAGTGGCCGTTGAGTCAATGTCACACTTTTTCGCTGCGATAAAATAAAATTATTTTTACATATTTCAGGTAAAATTTTGGACGGTAAGTGTCTAAAAGGAAATTAGTGTAACATTACACGTTTCTCGTAATATAACCGTTAATCCGGTAAGGTATAAATATTCATAAATCTTTATTTTTTGATTTACATTTAACACATCGTCCACGGAGACAATAAATAGTAAAAGTTCTCTTTAGTTTTTTGTTAGCCATGTCTAGCGATTCAGAATCAGAATCACAGGCTAGTCGAAAACACAAAAAGAAGAGTAAGAAGAGTAGATTGAATAGATTGGAAAAACAAATAAGTGATTTGTCCAAAGCCGTCAAGTCCATCTCACGTGGCCAAAAACGGAGACGCTCTCCATCAAGTTCCTCAAGTAGTTCCTCTTCTCGGTCATTCCAATCCCGAACCGATCGGGAAAATTCTAAATCTCCTCCTGGAGAAATTCCAAGCGTGGGCCAAACCGTCGCAGCAACAGCACGGGCCAATCCGTCGCAAGAAAACGAAATAAATGATGAATCGCTTGTAATTGACGTTCTGGACAGTGAGACTAAATCCTTATTAGGGGAGATACCCGAGCTGAAAGAACCGATTGGACCAAATTTCCAAAATGACATAGCCCAACGTTGGAATGCAATTGCACAGAAAGGTCTGCCAAAGACAGAAATAGAAACTATTTCCAAGTTATATCCTAAACCAGGAAATTGCATAATTAAGGGTCCAAACCTTAATCCTGAGCTTAAAAATGTCATTTCAACATTCGCCAAAGAAGGAGATAATGACTTACAACGTGTGCAGAATCATATTGCAGTGACGGCTACCATTCTTGGTAATACGATGTCTAATATTCTTGAAGAGAAAAATCCATTGGACAGAAAGGACATATTAAAGCAGCTCAGCTATGCTGGCAGGTATTTAATTGGGACCCAATACTCAATTTCTATGCACCGACGAAAACAAATTCGTTTATCTATCCGAGATGATTCAGTGAAGGAAGTGATGCTCAATGCCCCTCTACACCCACAACTGTTTGGGGAAGATTTAAGTGGCCAAGTAAAGGCCGCCGAGAATATAGCCAAAGTAGGGCGTAATATAGCAAAGAATCCTGTGCATTCGGAAAAAGGAAGAACTGACGTTACAAAGTACACACCACGATCCAGTCAAGGTCACAATGCTGATAAGAGAACATCACGTTCATCAAAACCCAACAATTTAAACTACAATCGCCCGCTCACCTCCCGGCAAACATACCGTCAGAGGACGAGCGGGCATGCTCCGCGACACCGCCAATAGAGGACATTAATAAGGTGAGTCATGCAGGGCGTCTTAGCTTGTTTTACAATGAATGGGTAAAAATTGGAGCAGATAAAACCACCCTTAAAATAATTAAAGGCTATTCGCTGCCTTTCAGAAATATGCCGAGACAGTCAAAGGCACCAATACAAAAATTATTCTCTCCCCTCGAGAAAATTCAAATGGATGACTCAATCCAAAAGTTACTTGAATTGCATGCTATTGAACCATGTCATAAAGAAGAGGGACAGTTTATTTCCACAATTTTTTTGGTTGACAAACCTGATGGGTCAAAACGATTCATATTTAATCTTAAGCGTCTTAATGACTATTTAATCAACTCCAAATTCAAAATGGAGGATTTAAGAACTGCTCTTAGACTGATAGAGCCTGGCGGGTACCTAGGTACTATAGACTTTAAGGATGCGTACTTTCTAATTTCTATTAAGCAGAGCCATAGGAAATATCTAAGGTTTTTATGGAATGATTACCTATATCAATTTACCTGTTTACCTTTTGGGCTATCCACCGCTCCTCGTATTTTCACAAAAATATTGAAACCTGTTGTAGGTTATTTAAGGCGTCAGGGATTTCGTTCTGTCATCTACATCGATGACTACTTAGCAATTGGAAATAATTTCCAAGAATGTATGATGAACATACAAGGTTCTTCAGAAGTGTTTTCACGACTCGGATTTGTTATAAATCCTAAGAAATCTGAATTGATTCCAAGGCAAAGAATAAAATTTCTTGGGTTTGAAGTTGATACTAAAGAATGGCACCTTTCTCTACCTAATAATAAAAGGGATTCACTTATTAATATGTGTAAATACATATCTGCGAGGAAAAGCCTCAAAATACAAACTTTAGCCGAGTTCATAGGTTCCCTTATAGCTGCAGCCCCAGCGGTACCGTATGGATTACTCCACACTAAGCTATTGGAAAGGAAAAAAATTTCATCATTACATCAAAAGGGAGGTAACTATAAGGCCAAGGTAGTACTGTCAAAAGCAGAGAAAGACGATATTACTTGGTGGGCGACAAAGCTCCTTACTGTAAATGCTCCAATTCGATTAGATACATATGATATGGAAATGTATTCTGATGCTTCAAATTTGGGCTGGGGTGCATCGTGTCTATTGTCGTCTACTGGTGGAAAATGGACTAAAGAAAACAAGTTATGTCATATTAATTATTTAGAGCTTTTAGCTGCATACAAAGCACTAAAAACGTATGCGTCAGAAATGCGGAGTAAAAATATTCTCATCCATATTGACAATACTACTGCTATTAGCTGTATTAACCGTATGGGAAGTGTAAGGCATATTCATTTGCATAATATTACAAGGAAAATTTGGAAACATTGTGAAAAAAGGTCAAATTGGATCTTTGCAACTTATATTACGTCAACCGATAATTTTGTGGCTGATGCAGAATCGCGTCTCGTACGAGTAGAAACTGAATGGTCCCTGAATGCAGATGTTTATAGAGACATAATATCTCAATTGTTTATTCCCGAAATTGATTTATTTGCTTCATATAAGAATACTAAATGTCAAAAATTCGTTTCGTGGAAACCTGATCCCTTGTGTTGGAGAATTGATTGTTTCACACTATCTTGGTCAAGTTTTGACTTTTATGCCTTTCCCCCTTTTAATATGATCGCAAGGGTGCTAAGAAAAATAAAAACAGACGAGGCAGAGGGCATAGTCGTTGCTCCGTATTGGGAATACCAACCTTGGTTTCCTCTGTATATGTCTATGCTAAAGGGACAATTAATTAAAATTAATCCACGCAATAATTTACTTGTTTTTGAATCTAGGAGTCACCCTTTGTCCGATTCGCTTACACTAATGGCCGGGATCTTATCCGGGAAGCTTACATGCGACGAGGACTAAGTTGGTCATCTATGGAACTTATTCTCGAATCCTTATCACCATCTTCATGGGCTCAGTATGAATGTACATTTAAGCAATGGATTCAATACTGTAATGATAATCAAATAACTCCGTTTGTTTGTAATATTAACTTTTTATGTTCCTTTCTGACAAATTTGTTTGAAAAGGGTCTTGGTTATAGTAGTATTAATTGTTCCCGATCAGCCATGTCTTTACTCTTGCCTAAATATGATGGGTATCAAATAGGCTCACATCCATTTGTGTGCAGATTACTCAAAGGAGTATCACGTCTTAAGCCTCAAAGGCCAAAATATAATTCAACCTGGAATCCAAATGTGGTTTTAAATTATTTAAGTACCTCAACTTTTTTATTTAACATTAGTTTGACAAATCTTTCTTATAAATGTGTCACTTTGTTAGCATTGTCAACAGGACAACGAATGCAAACTTTGTCCAAGATTAAGCTAAGTAATATTACTGTAAGAGAAAACGATATCGAAATTTTCGTTCCAGATCTTGTCAAAACTAGTAAACCTGGACTTAACCAACCTTATATTCTCATTCCTAAGTTTATGGAAAAGAAAGAACTATGCGTTTACTCTTGCTTGCAGGAATATATAAATAGAACTAAATCACTTAGAGCCGAGTCCATGGAATCATTGTTTGTAAGTTTTAAAAAGCCTCATAAAGAGGTTTGTACACAAACGTAAAGTAGGTGGGTCAAACATGTACTAAAGGAGAGTGGTATTGACATCACACAATTTACAGCACATAGTACTAGACATGCCTCCACTGCCACAGCATTTAGGAACGGGGTGAGTATCGACGAGATTAGAAAGAAAGCAGGCTGGTCGGGCAACTCATCTGTATTTGCACGATTTTATAATCGCCCCCTCAATGATAGCATTGGTTTTTCAGAAGCCGTATTTGGTTTATAAATTGTTTACATTAGATATCAATATTCAATTAATTCAATAAAATATTGTGTATAAAATATATCGCAGCGTTTTTTCGTTTTTTGTCGAACTTTGAACATCTACAAGTTAGAGTTTTATGATGTAGAGGGAGAGACCATGCAATACAATTTAACGATTAAGCGAACTTACGTTAAGTGAAGTTCAATCGTAATTGTATGAATGGTCTCTCCCGAATACATCAGTCCCACCCATGATTGCAAATATCTATTTTCAATCCCACCCAGAATAAAGACAAAAAACACTTTAAAGACAATGACGTTTTCTGAGAGCGCGAGCCAGCACTGCGTTGGTTTTTCTTTATAGCTTTGAAGAATAGTGGATCAACGGCCCCTACCTAGAAAGCTTACTACAAGTTAGAGTTTTATGATGTATTCGGGAGAGACCATTCATACAATTACGATTGAACTTCACTTAACGTAAGTTCGCTTAATCGTTAAAGTAATAGGATAATTTTTTGTTAAGACTTCCAGCAGGTAAACACTTCAATGGGGCACTGTTGGGTGACTTCATCGACTGATGTTTATAAATTGTGCTATTGTATTATCTAATTAGGTCAAATGCATTTTAAACAATACCTCAATGTCATTGAGCTTCCTTTTGCATGTACTAATTAATCTATTATCGTTAGGGAAATTCATTAGGAGTTGGAGAAGAAGACAAACATACATAACTATTGCCACATACATAACTAATATTTTTACAAGTGGAAAAGTGCAAGTCATGAATAAGTTTAACAAATACTTAGCATTTTGATTTTAGGAAGCTTTAAAAAAATTACCTATTATACATTTTTTAAATTAGTTACGTTATTTCGCTGAAAATCTGATTTTTGTAAATAATTTTGGGTATTTCACTTGAAAAGTATATTTAGAAGAAAAGATACGGTGCTATATCGTGCTGTGGGAGATCAAGTGGGAGATGCCGTCTATTTTGTGTGTAGTTGGTGTTATTAATAGCCTAGCACTACATACTACCATTTAGGCAGCTTTTCAACACTTCAGAAAACCAGTCATGATATATTATTTACTGATGTGCGAAACAATTGTTTATGGGGCAAGTACACGAAAAGCAAGTGTAAATTAACTTCTGCTAATGTGAATGAAGCGAATTTTGTTGAGTAAGGCAGGCTACTAAATCCGTGGATGAGCAGATAGAAGACAAAATGAAAGTAGGGCGTGTATTGTATGCCTGGACATTTGTAGTTTTGAATTTGCTGGTGGATGTGGGGAAGGGGCAGGAGTTTATAAGTTCGGAGGCTAGCATCTACGACCATGTGGACTGGGGGACTAATGCCACCCGGAAGAGGGACTTGACTAACCACAACGGATTTGCCTACTTCGGGATCGGCACCTGCGACAAGCGGGAGTCGTCCTTCTCCGAACTCCAACACGCCTCCTCCGCCAAAAATGTCATCCAGGTGTTCTCCAAGGTGATGAGGATCGACTGCCAGAAGGACCTCGTCGACAGCCTCTCCAGCCTCTTTGCTCTCGAGTACATTCAGCTCAAGAAAGACCACAGCATCATCCTCAATTTGGACAACTTGAAATCGTAAATAGTTCAAACATTTACAAATAGTACATGATTAGAGGGTACCCAATAATATTTGATGTTATAGGAAAGGGGCAGCTTATCAGATGCAGTATAAAGACAAGATCTTCTTGGCATTCCGATTGGTGGTTGTGTCGCAGATTTATGTGTCCATGCAGCGGTTCCCCGTTGCTCCGTATGCTATTTTATTCTTTTTTAAACCACCCAACGTACTGATAGCAATAAATGTAGGTCAAATTGTGATTTACAATACATATGAGTTAAATGGTAATAGGAATGCGCCGGACGGGGAGCCAGTGTCGGACCAGATCTTCGTGATTGCGAATATGATTCTGAGTATGCTGGAGATGGCGGGTAGATATTTGCCTGACATGGTGGGCCAGTTCAGCAAGGAGTTTCTGTCGTTGTGTAACTCTTTAGTTCCAGTGACCGGTAAGACCATCAGAGACGAGTATACGAAGTTGTATTGTGGATGACAATGAGGATCATAAGGTTCTTGGCATGCATGCACGCAACAAAACTGAAAAGATGAAATACATCTTGCGTTATAATAATAATAATAGTGCATATGATCAAGGGTGTTTCTTTTGTTCTGGCTGGGCTAACTTTTTTGGTACTTGTGATGCAGTTATGCATTATAAATAATATGTTGGTCAGTTAAGAGCCCGGTACCTCAAATTTGGAAATCTCTGGTGACTATGAAAATTCATGTAAAACTTGCTTTACAACTCTTGGAATTCTGTCTAAAGTTCTTACCTAATTTTCTTGTGTGGTACATTTTTGGATACCTGAGTATATTGTCGACCACCCCATTGTATAAAATATACGAAATGTTTACTCATTAATATATCCTATTGCGATTATAATTTTATAAACGACAAAATCTGTTAGAAAATTCTAATTCGTGATGACCGAAGACATAATATTTCGTATATTTTATACAATGGGGTGGTCGACAATATATTCAGGATTCCAAAAATGTTCCACGCAAGAAAATCGGGTAAGAACTAGACAGAATTCCAAGAGTTGTAAAGCAATTTTTACATGTGTCGATTGGAGATCAAGAAGGGCCTTCTCGATTTTCTAAATGAATTGGTAAACTTAGCAACGAAATTTGACATGTAATGGGATGGTTCAAAAATAGCGCCAGCGTGTAAAAATGGATCAAAAAACATAAATTACAGTAAATTGAATTTCAACTTCCCAATTGTGATAATTTAGTCACGGAATCACGAAATAACGAAATTTTACCCTTTTTAATTCGCTAAAATGGGGAAAACAGACACTAGATTAACCGAATCAAAAGTATTAAAATTAAAAGTTAGCAAAAAAAGGCCCCAAAATCTAGACTTGCATCAAAATGTTGTACGAAAAAGAAAAAGGAACTCCGCAGAGCATTACATCTCAACATCAGGATATCCAGTTCCAGGAAAAATGCCAACAATAGAGGTTAGTGAAGATTAAAAACGTAAAGTTAATTTTAATTCCAAATTAGTGATTGAAGCTAACTAATTAGAAATTTTCTTGTGTATATATAGAACAAAATATGCACGAACAACTGCCAAAAAGAAGGTTGTTTCTTTTCATTGGAAACCAAACAGCAAATATTCAGAGAATTTTACAGCAGCCAAGATTACGACCAACAGACTACCTTTCTACTATCCCACATAAGTCGAAGTTTACCTCAAGAAAATGTTATTCGGCAAAATAATGCCTTCAGGTAAGGCTGATAAAATAATATTTACATCCAGCCTTTCATTTTCATTCTGCATTATAAGGCCAATTTAATGACTAAACCTAAACAAATTTTAGGTATTACTTACCAACGGACGGGTTTAAAGCTGAAGTATGCGTACAAACTTTCATGGATGTACTTACAATAAGTAGGAAAAGAGTTCGGGTCATTCATCAGAAGTTGGCCCAAGGAATACTCATTGGAAATGATTTGAGGGGCAAACACATTAATCGTGCTAATCGTTTAGATGCTTTTACTCTTCATCAAATCAATTCGCACATTTCAGCATACCCAACTCAACTATCACACTATAAACGAAATAAAGGAAATCCTATCCAACAATACTTACCATCAGGCCTGAATTTATCTAAAATGTTTCGGCAATTTGTGGCAGAAAACGAAAACTTTATCCGGGCCCCTTTTCTTTGGAATGCGTATAGAACAGAATTCAAAAAAACGGGACTCAAATTCGCCAAATTAAGATCTGACACATGCAGTCAATGCGAAAAATTATTTGTTGCTCTAATTTCTGCCCCTGATGAGAACATTCGAAATCAAATTCAACAGGAGACCGAATTACACCACTTTGCTGCTGATTCTGCTTATAAGAAAATGAATGGCGACATTCGCTTTGCTACAGAACACAGAAATGATGTAACCGTTCTCTGTGTGGACATGCAGCAGGTAGATACTATTAAAAATATTATGTTATCGTATTTTAAGTGCCAGCCAGTTGTATATTCTTTAAATTCTAATATATTTTAATTTTTTAGGTACTGTTTACACCGACGTTAGTGCATAAAGATATGTTCTATTTACGACAATACTCTACGTATAATTTCTGTGTCTACGACGCGGGGAGAGATGACCCTACCATGTTTATGTGGACTGAAAGTGTTGCCACCAAAGGATCGGAAGAGTTGTTGTCTTGCCTATGGCTTTGGGTCAGAGAAAATGTGCCACCATTGCAGTGTAATCAACAACGACACTTAATTATCTGGAGTGACAGATGCTATGGACAAAACAACAACTACACCACACTAGTTTTTGGGAAAATGCTTATCGCACGAAGATTTTATACGTCTTTTGAACAGAAATTTTTAACAAGTGGCCATTCATTCCTTGCCTGTGACCGTTTGTTTGCCCTTATAGAAAAACAGAAGAAAATCTGCAAAGCTTATGTTACGAATGAATGGGTAGATATTCTACTAAACTCTAGACCATCCAAGCCTTTTGAGGTACGCGTCATGTCATTGGAACACTTTCTGGCGTTCGACGATTTGCTACAGTTCGTACCCCGTCCGCGCAGTCTTAGAGTATCACAAGCTATGTGGATACGAATGGAAGTAGAACGTCCAAGTATCATTTTAACGAAGATGTCACATAATGAAGATTGCCAATTTCAGGAGCATATTATACGACAGCCCTTTAATGTAGGGATAATGATCGAGGATCGGGTAGAATGGGAACACGTTTGGCTTGACGATACATTCGTCCTTCAACAAAGAAATGCTTTGCTTCTTCCAATAGACGCACAAAAATTTAGAGATTTACTACGAATGGTGGAGTTTATATTACCACAATACAGAGATTTTTACTTAAATCTGCCTCATTTGTAACGTCCTAAAACTTTGATGACATTATTCCGTAATGCTATGTTTATAATCTTTAGATCTCCGCAGGTTTGATACAGCTAATTGGGCTAATTCAGTTTTTGAATCTATCTTAAGTTCTGTAATATCAATAATGTTATTAGCCTTATTGTTTAAAGTAGTGTCAGATTTTCAGTATCTTTATGTGTTCATGGTTACAAATATTTGATTACATAGTTGCTGGATGGCCCTTGTAGTTTGTTTACTAAAAAAAATGTCAAATAAATAAAATCAAAAGGCCCTTCTTGATCTCCAATCGACATGTATTTTCATCACATTTTACAAGTCATCAGAGATTTCCAAAGTTGAGGTACCGGGCTCTTAAAGTCCAGGTGCATGGAAACGAAAATGATTTCTCGATTATCATATTTGCCAGTAACTTTTTTTGGAAATTCCTTAAGGATCTGAGATAACAGGTCCTACGGCCATACAGTAAATTTCAAAAAATTCGTTGAACCCTATTCTTCAGTAGTTATATTGAAAATTTCACATTTTGGTCTTTGACTTGAAGATATAAGGTTCGCAATGAATAATCCATAATAATACACAAATATTCGGTTTCAAACGATGAAATCTTCAAGTCGAATACAAAAAAGTGGGATTTTCAATATAACTACTATATAATAAGTTTCGAATAATTTTAAAAAACTTATTGTATGGTTGTACAACCAGTAGTCTCAGATCCGGTAAGAGTAGTGATATCGTGGTATTTAAACTTTCACGACACCACGACATCGCTACTCTTACCTCAGATCCTTATGGAATTTCCAAACAAATTTCGAATTTCAAGTACCGAAAAAATTAAATAAATTCGTTCTCTTGTTCCTACCACAGTCGACAAAGCGTTTTTACGCTTCACATACTCCCGCTTCTCCAAGCACGACAAACTTAGCGCCCTCAACGACATCCTCCTCGTTTCTGGGATCCGCGAATTCGTCTTCCAGAGAAACAGAGTCTCCTCCCCCTTCACTGCTGATCTCCATCCCTTCTTCAGAGGCGCCTACGAATACAGGAAACCTGACTACCTAAAAGAGGTCACTGACTTGTACCCCTGGATTAAAAGCAAACTGCCCCTTACATAAATCCTTCAAACCTCACCTGAATAGTTAAAGTAGTGTGTATTACTCTATGTTCTGATCGTATAATATTTATGAAATATAATTTCCTTCCTTTACAAAATTGTATTTTTAGCTCAAGTATATTCGTGTTCCTTCGTGGTAAAATTTAGTTAATCACCAATGTTAGGGTTTGTACTCTTTTATTGTATGTATTTGGCCTCTTTTGTGATATATGAATTTACTTGTATTAGTTAAGGTGTTATACTTGACTCGTGTACGCTAATCTCTTAGCGAATTTTCTAGAACTTAATTTTATATTCATGGAGTCCCTAATTACGCATTCGTGTAAGTTTCTCTTCCAATGTATTCCCATTATCTATATATAGGGCCCATGTCAATGTAATTCAGCGCGATTGTTTCAGTCTTATGTGAGCATTCGGTCAGACTAGTCAGAAACTCTTTGTCGTCTCTTAACTTGAATTAAATTATCCGGACTAGAATTTTATTGTTTCCGAATTGTTTATTTATTTCATTTGCTTGTCGTTTGTTTTTCATTACTCGTATTACTAATAGTCAATTGCATTCTATTTTTGTATTCAGTATTTGAGTTCATAACTTCATTTATCTCACTTAAGCTCATTTTGCCATAACTTACATCATTTTACTCCACCTTTGGAATCGTATCTAATTATTATTAGATCATTAGCCCTTTCTCCGATTCTTTGTTACAGCCCAAATGACCCAAAACAATTATGATATGACTTTTTCTGATGGGCGATTTACAACTTGTTAGGAAATATTCGCACAAGACATTTGGCACTCGAGTAACTACACCGCGTGAAGTGTTCAATATATCTTTCAAAGCACTTCCATCCCTTTACAATTTACTTTTTATTTACTATTGGCTCATTTTGCATGAATTACTTTGCTCACAGAATATTTATTTTTTACAAAATATAATACAAACAACGTGGACTCGCGAAAATATTTACAGTTTACAACTTGTGGATTTCACTTAACTTAGTATAGTAAATATTTTATGATCAGTACAAGAATGAGCCTTCCGATGTTTTATTTTGCAACTAATTCTGTCCTACATTGATGAATTGGCGCAGTGGGAAGTGTGGTGGTAATGTAGTGAATTATGAATGGATCTTGATGAAGTTGCTGATTCTCGTAAATGATTTACAGGTTGTTGTGGGGAAGTGTCACAATCGACAAGGCATTCATAGTTTATTCAGAGATATCATTGTTGTCTATATTTACCTACTTCCGGACTGCTATTTCAGATATCTTGAGCATCACTCGTCATCCTGCTCCAATAATGAGATCAAAAGATTGTACATCGTATTTATTTATTTATTTATACATAAGAAACAGCTTCCTTCCTAGGAAGGCAATTGGTGCTGTTAATAATGTTATTACAGATCACAATTCTATACACATTTTATGCAGCAATATATAGATACAATAATTCTCATTTGATTACTTTACATTAATCTATTCTTAAAATTATATATGATTCAGTTTACCTTAAAATAATTAACTACTTCATTTATAGTTTCATCATAGCTGGTGAAATCAGATACATTATAGATACCGTCACTAGATTCAGTTAGTTGTATGTTTTGAAAATATTCGTATACTTCACATTTAAATAGTTTGAAGGATTTGATACATCTAAGATATTCTGGTAATAATAACCATTCCGTTATAGCTTGATTCGAGAATGACCTTTCGTCATAGCTACAAGTTTTATTTTTTTTAACTACATAATTATATGTTTTAGATCTTGTTGTTCTACTTGAGGTGTTCTCTATTGTCAAATAGTCAACAAAGTATGGTGGGCATTCTATATTATGTAATACATGATATACCGTTTTTAATAATTCGAACTTGTATAAATATTTTGGTAGAAGCCATCTATTTTTTGTGGTTAACGTAAGGGTGCATGGAAACTGAGATGAAATCTTGACTATCAAATTGCCTTTTAAATGTCCTTTGGCAAAAGCGATATAACTTGAGGAATACTGGACCGAAAATTGTAAGGTTGGTACCACCAGAAAGCCAGAATCCTCATTGACACCGTTTATAAGTCGTATTTTCATTTGACGGCTTAGATCGGATGTAATTGATGTTTCCGTAAAAAGTGACATTTTTTGGCTATATTTGATGGCTAAAATATTAATTACATCCGATCTAAGCCGTCAAATGAAAATACGACTTATAAACGGTGTCAATGAGGATTCTGGCTTTCTGGTGGTACCAACCTTACAATTTTCGGTATAGTATTCCTCAAGTTATATCGCTTTTGCTAAAAAAAGTTATCATTTTGTGCAACTCTCATAGGCCGTCATGGGGCTTAGTGAGAAAAGTGTCTATCCTTGGTAACAATGTTTTTGCGCTAAATTTGCATAATACATCTTTATCTATCATGGACTTGTGAGACTTTCATGTCATTTTCATCCATATTCATTTCAAATCTGGTTGTGCTCTGTGCGTATGGGTCTCTACAAAAGGTGAATTTCTGTCTTCTATCTCAGTTAGTCCGACTTTTTTCAGTGTTTTTTGAGAAGGACAATAGGCAGGGAACAGGGGGGTACATTGCACGCCGTACCCAGGGTTGTTTCACAGTAAAGGAATTCCTTCGTGGGCTTTTTTATGGGCAACAAGGAATTCTTTACTGTGGACGTCGTTGCACTGTATTTTCAGTGTTGGTCGGGCCCGTCCCAGCATATATTACAATGCCTTCACACGGGACTCCTTTGGAGTGGCCTTGCAGCCCCAGCCCGAAGGTAAATAACACAAAACTAATAGGGTAGGCTAGTAAATTCCGATTCTTATGGAATTTATTTCCAATTTAAGTTAGGAAATAGGGATTAGGCACTTATAAACTAAATATTTTTTTTATTTTTGAAAAATAAAATTTTCTAATTATATGATTGTAATAACTGTCAATTTTCAATTCTAAACTATTATTTCAATTTAAAAGAGATATGAGCATTTCAAAATCATTTTTAAATTATTAAAGTAACCAGTTTGATTCTAAATATTAAATAACCTTTATTTTTAAATTGTTTCTATTACAAATGATCAGTGATCACATTATTTTGGCAAATAATTTTTTATTGAAAATTTGCTATAAATGTTGCAAACAAAAATTAAATTAATAAAGTTTTAAATTATAAATTAAAAATCTCTTGTAACTACAGAAAATGACGAAGCCAAAGAATTCAAAGAGACAGAAAATACAGAATGCTGCTACAGCACGGAATGCAAAGCGCCTCAAAATGGCTGACGGGGAAGGGCAAAAAAAGAAACCTCGTGCAGTGAAAAAACCAGAGGGTCGTCGACTATTCTCCATAGTGGCAATGGAACAAGCATTGAATATCTCTGCTGAACATGGAGAACAGTGTGCTGGGGCCAATTTACAAATCCACAAAGAAATTAGAGACGGATTATTTACGTCGTTTACAGTATTGTGTACACAATGTTCAGCCGTCTTTAATATTCAAAGTGACTGTAACGATTGCTCATTGTCTCCTAACGAAGCTGGTGTATGGGCAGCAAATTCAGCTGGGGCAGGTTGTTCTGCCATTGAACATTCAATGACAGTGTTGGAGATACCTTTTATGAGTAAACGAAAATTTATAGATCGAGAACGAAAATTTCATGAAGAGTTAAAGACTGTAACCGAAAAACTCATCGCAGAAAACGGGCAAGAAGAAAGAGAACGAGCACTTGAACTCGGTTGGGTTGATAGTGATGGTATGGTGTACACAGATGTCGAGGGAGACTGTGCTTGGTCGAAGAGATCTTATGGAAATCATGGAACTTCATCGGGAGGATCTGCCGTACTGATTGGAGTACTCACTGGAAAAGTCTTGTTTATTTCAACCAGGAATAAAAGTTGTTATGTTTGCCAAGTTTATGGAGAAAAGCATCCGCATCAGTGTTTTAAAAACTGGTCTGGAACTTCTAGTGGGATGGAACCATCAATGATAAGAGAAGGATTTGAAAGAAGTGTAAAGATGCACAATATGCGCTACAGGCGATATACAGGTGATGGGGATTCTTCTGTTTTCCATGAAATTCAAGCTATATATTGCAACAAGGAGAACAATTTTGCAACAGTAGATAAAATTGAATGCAAGAATCACTCAATACGTTGCATGAATAAAAACCTCCGAAAATTGATGGGACAAAAGATCTATCTAATTGATCACCGAAAGTTGTTTACCAAAATTGTGGATAGAATTGGAAAGGCATGCGTATATGCACTGGCTTTCCATTCAGATAATATTTCAACGAGTGGTATTAATTCCTTACGGTTTGATATTGAAAATGTATTAGATCACACAATTGGAGAGCACGGAAAATGCAAACCACATTTTTGCAGGGATGGAATTCTACAAGTACCAAAAAAATATGTGAAACAAACCAGATCATTGACCACTGACACTGAAAAAGAAGAAAACCCGTCGGACAAAAAATATTTGGTTCTCAAAAAATTCGCCGCTTTACAATGAGTGCAAAAGAATTATCAACAAAGTTTCACAAAAATAGCAAATCGTTGATACTAGGCCGTACTACCAACTTATCAGAAAATTACTTCAGCCAATTTGCCAAGTTTCTTCAAGGCAAAAGAGTAAATCCTTTACAAGCGGGCTCTTATGAGCGAAAATCGTTCCAGACGTTTTTGGGTAATATGTACGGTGTTGGATGGTATGGTCCTACAATGCAATTGATTAAAGGTAGCCTCAGTTCGATAATTCAGAATAGATACCTCCGTGGGCTTCGTGAACGTGAACAAAACAGAATATACGCAAAAAACAATAAGAAGCGTATTTCTCGTGGAAAACCATTTACAAGTTCAACAGCCGTACCAAAATATTTCAGTAACAGTCGCATTTATTTTGAAGATAACGACTATGGCCCCAAACGCCCTAAAACCTGATATGTCGACAAATGATTTGAAAGAAGAAATGGAGCGCTACTTAACCGCTAAAAAGATTCAAAATGCTTCTGAACAATGGAAAGTACACCTCGACACCGTCAACCAGTATGAATGCGAAAAATATGTTGCTCGAAAGGCTTCAATGATAACTGCTAGTAACGCTGGAAAATTGTCTGGATTAAGAGATAGCACGTCAAATGTCAAATGGCTTGATAGAATAATTTATGATTACCCAAAATTTCATGGGAATGCAGATACCATGTGGGGAAAGAGAAACGAATCTGTTGCAATTCAAACATATGAGCTGATGTACAATTGTGCGGTTCAGAAAGCCGGCCTGTTTATCTCGTTAGAAAACCCTCTATTAGGGGCGAGCCCTGACGGTCTCGTGGGGAGAAGACGGGATTGTGGAAGTGAAGTGTCCTTCTAAGGAAAAGTATATGCTTCCTATTAATGTTTCTGACCGAAAACAGAATTCTTATCTGACAAGAGATAAAAACGGAAATATGTGTCTTAGGAAAAATCACGAATACTATTTTCAAGTCATCATGCAGCTTCATATTACCAATAGAACTTGGTGCGACTTTATAATTTGGACTCAGGGTCACTCTTAATGAACAAAATCAACCAATGGCACCTGAAGGACATATATATTAGTTCACCGAATTTATAGAAATCAAACTTTTGATGCTTGGGCAGTATTGAAAAGCAAGCTGGACAGATTTGCCAGGGAAGATCTGCTTCCAGAATTAGTAGATTCACGACTTGAAAGAAATATGGGTTACCGACAACCTTCTTACAGAGCTGACAAAATCCGTGAGCAAGAAGCCAAGAAAAGAAGATTACTTCAGAGGTAAAATTTAAAATTATTAATTCAAACTGTTTCTCTAAATTTACTTAAATTACATAAGTATCGAGTGGTAAATAATAATTAATTATTCATTTTATGTAAATTAGGTAGCAGTGAACTCAGAAACCAGCTAAGTGAAATATCTCTCTTCCATGTGATGACGTATTGTAAAGAATTTTATCTAAAGAGTTACCGTTGACATTAAGTCATTGTTTTAGAGTACTAACCTCAGTATTTCTCAGTTTGTATAGAATTTACTATTGTAATTTACGTGTAGACATAATTGTCAAATGTCAAATAAATGGGTTTCACAGCCCAGCTTTCACTTTATGATTGTGTTTATTGTTCAGCCGTTCTAACCTCACTCTACAGGGCTGATTGCGACCATTGACGAGATAGCGATAAGTCATAGTCAGCCCTGTAGAGTGAGGTTTGGACGGCTGAACAATATTTGCGATATTTGCGATATTTGCGTCTAATTTATACAGACTGGCTTCCATAAACAGAAACTAGACGAGCTCTGTGCATCTACTTTGACTTAGTTTAGTTGATACTATTTTTGTTAGATACGTATAGCAACATCCCCATTCGTGGCATAAACAATCTGGACTTTTTAACTGTATACCATCACCTTAATAATTTTTTTATACCCTCATATTTGGATATACCAAATACATACCTTGCTCCTCTTCTTACAATAGTTTCTAGGGATTTTATATTATATTTAAAAGTAGTACCGTACACGACTAACATATATCTAATTATCGATAATATGTATGTATTTACAATTAATTTATATAGTTATAGTTATATTTATAATTTATAGTATATTATAGTGATAATGATTTTCAACCAAATTCTACATGGTTTCGAATGTCATTGACTATTTTCAAAATGCACATTGCATACTCACATATAATACTGGGAAATACCTGTTAGTGCCTAACTAGCCCATCCACACCCCACACGAATCACTTTTACATCCACATTGTCCTCAATCTGCCTTCCTTGCTAATGTCATAAGTCTAAATAGTTAGAAATGGAAACAATGAATATTCTTCCATGTACTTTGCGTGAGTAGCATTACTCTGGATGTGGAGCAAGTCGGTGTAATTAGTAGCTGGTGGGTACTTCTCTACTGCGTGTTGATACTATTAAGTATGTGTATCATGTATGTCATTATTCACGTCAGTCCCATAACTCCCGGAATGTGCAGAGGTCACGCAATTAAGTGTTTAGCATTGAAATGAAGTCGAAGAAATTCGGGGAATCGATATAAGGTCTTAAAGGCTCTAAATACATCTCCCCTCCATCGATAACAGTCTTTGCATGCATACACTCTGTAAAGTTATGTAACGCAGTCTATCGCTTCATTCAACTGTTACTCTTTCCCGAAACCAAAAGGCCATTCCTTTTTTACTAAAAAGCAAATAACCATTTTTTAACCATGTATTGCCATTTGGCAATTTCCCCGTACAGGTGAAGAGAAGAGAAGACTAAATTATTGTATTTTATTTGGCTACAGCGTGTATAAAGCTGTCACAAAAATCACAGGCACTTGTGTAGGGAGAGAGAACAAAAACAGAGAATTAATAATTATTTCCTACATAAAAGGAAAAAGCCTGAAATATTTAAGCATTTTTGTGTTCCCTGTCGTTAACCGTCCAAAATTGTGTTTTATGGTATTATGTAGTAGGATAAGGTACATCATGAAATTATATGTAGTTCTAATTTTAACATTTTCTGTTGCTTCTTTTGGGCCGGTTCCATGCTTCTGTCTATCCAGGTATGGACATTAACCAAATATTAGTTTGCTTAGGGATGTCTGCAGTCGACAGGTCAGAGGATAGTAGAGCTATAGCATTTATGAGTGAGTGCCTTTTTCGCTCTCCATCCTCGACGGTCAGTTCCAGACTAATTTTACATTTTCTGTTAAACCACATCGATTCCGCATTATCAAGACTCCAGGAAAATAGACAGACTGTAACCCACAGCTCTTATATCACATTGTGTATCGTAGTCCTTCTTTGCATTAACTGCATGTTGGTGAATAGTATTCATGGTTATCCTATAACTCTAATCAAAATCTCAAAGGAAGTGGAATTAGTGAAAAATAAGGTTAACATATTAATTTATATATCTTTTACATATTCCTAATAATATTATTCATATTTAGCCAGCCACAAACAATTCCGCTTCATTTTTTATGACGTCCATTCCAATATTTTTCAAAAACTAGATTCCCATGATATTAAAATTTTTCCTACTACAGTAAATAATTAAAAAGTGCAAACAGTTCAAATACGCGGTTAGAATTTCTGATTTCAACCGACAAGTTCATTTCCAGAACTTTTGTTACGTCATCCGACCTGACTTTTTGTAAATATAAATTACAGCGATCATTTAGCATTGATTTATTATGGAACACCAACTGGGATATCCATGAATAATTCATAGGGCCTGTGAAGCATCAACAGAATCTGATCTTTCAGATAAAATAATATCATAGTATGAACACTAGAAATATAAAACTAAATTACGTGACACCGTAAGATGATCGTTTCTGCATCCTTTGACATCCTGCATCTGCAGATTCTATTCCTGTAGATTTTCATGTGCACATTTCTGCATGAATTGCATGATCTCATATTTACACTCTTGTAGTAGAGTTACATGAAGATTAGATAGACTTTTATGTCACGGTTAACAGAATAAGCATAATTTAACAGAGCCTAAATAATATAACACTGTCTGAAAGCAACAGATAAAAAACAAAACGGAGATATAACAACAGAGGAGTTTATCTCAACCAAACCACGTGACCATTGACCTCTGCCTAACCTTCATCTGTTTAAAAACGAACTATAAAGCTGTGTCAATTTTCAGCCATTTTGTAATTAATTGTAATTTTTCGGTCAAGCCCCCTTACTGGGGATGTGACCGATTTTGTTCATTTACGTACTCAGTCTTCCTATAGTAGCTACCTTAAGATTGTAAACTGAAAATCTGAACTGTAGTTCAAGCCGTTGTAGAACTATCGTGCACAGGGATTTGAGGACAGACAGACAGACAGAAAGAGTATTCACATACAGAGGAGATAAAGCCTCTGAATAACTGGGATGGGAGAATAGTCTAGTTGCAATTATTACTTTACACTTTGTTGTTTTGGCATTGGTGAGCAATTGAGACAGTTCTCAGTTTTATTGCCTTGTTATGGGAATTTTGGTGGAAAAGTTTGGCCATTGAGAATGGTCCAGTTACGGAAGAAACAGAAATTCTGTTGATGTCATTGTTTTGACAGCCTCCACGTTTCCCCAACCAAAGTGTGTGAATAAGGAAAAGATTATTTATTATTACGACTGCTGATGACAGCATTTGGTGACTGGGTTGATGTAATAGAGTTATCCTCCTTTTAGTGACATTTAGTAAGGAATAATTAAACCGTGTTAGATATTGGGTACGTGGTCAAGGCCCATCGGAGCTTATCTTCCATCGGACACACGGAATGTATCATCTTCTTCTGCTGGAATTACTACTCATTTACCAATACTCTTTTTATAGTCTCATCAGTGCTACGTAAAGGTAGTCCATAAAGGCAGACACATTTTATATATAATTTTTGGAAGTATCGTCTATTGATCCATCTTGATAATCTTCTATCAGGTACGTCCATGCTACGTCATTGTATTAGCGACACTAGACTAAGGCGACGGTTTGGCGGAAAACCTAATAGTATATCTCTATCAAAGGAGTGTTATCACTGTGGTTGTGCATTACAGGAATGGTATGATATATACCTCCTATGAAGAAGTAGATTCATTTTTACCTGGTAATCTATGTCAATTTAATATGGGTCACACAAATATTCAAATGCTATCTGTATTTGTGGGGATGGCGAACACTTGCAGGGATAAAGCATAGGGCAAGTCACTTATTAAATTCCTATTTATTACTAATTCTATTTCCGCAAGTCCAATCAACCCACAGAATAGATAACATTCTAACTCATTATATAGTAGATTTACAATCCACTTAATTTCTTGCTGAAAACGAATAATAGTAAGTGTAACTCAATTTTGCAAATGTAGAAGTGTACAAAGAATGTCTTTAATTGTTATGTCGTGGTTCAAGGAAACAATAAAGAGTTCAATGCATTGGTATTGACATAATATGTCATATACAAGGTCATAGACTATAATAGGCGAGAATGGAAGCCAACTCCTCCATTCTCTATACAAGAACGTGAAAAAATCATTATTTTTTTATTTCGTACTGAAATCGGGGAACCCGGGTAGTATATCTGATCCAAATACATTCAAGGATGCACAACGTGTGACGCCCACCCATTTGCAGTTGTGTAATTTCGTGTAGGTCGTCTTTAGTATGCGAACTGCATTCCTCAACTACCCACCCACATCCATCTTATCTTATCTCTTGCATTGGAGGTGCAACAAAAGGACAAAATAGAATAAATTAATAGTCATTTGATTGTCTAACGACTCTGATGAATTGGGATGATAACAATTAGTATAGAACCGATTATGAATAATACACAGAGGGGGTTCTTTTTGAAGGAGAATTTTTATTCTTATGATAACCATCATTGAATTATGAGTTATGTCATAATGAGTTGAATGTGAATATAATTGGAATCGTTGATGTCCTTTAAAATTATTGTTCGTGTTGTAAAATTGCGTACATATTTTATACATACAAATTTACAAATTAGAACCTAACAGTCATTGAAGTGAATTATGTATTTATTATGTATTTATTGTAATGCAGTTTTTCATCGTGTAACTTTTAAAAGCCTTTTTCCTTCCCCAATCAATCACTTTCTTCCTCATCGTTTATATTTACGAACAAAAAAGGGTGGATATTTAGCTAAAACAATACAGCTGTGGTTAGAATAATAAAATAAGAGTTGCCTAATGACGTTAATCTAATAATATACCCACGCGTGATCTGCAGACAGTTGACATTATATCTACAGGGTGAGTTGAGTTATTCAACCTGTAGTTAGACTAGACTACTACATCCACCGATTCACCTTTCAAATTCAGCCTCTTAATAATTATCTACACCTAGCCCAACCTAACAATTGTGATTAGTAGAAAGTAGGTTTAAATGAAAATGAAGTATTTTGTCGTCTATCTACAATATTTAAGTAATAAAAATATCTCTCTAAACATCTTATGTTTATCGATTAGTTAAAACCACGATACCAGATCAAGAGATATGCACACAGAAATCCTAAAGATACCTCACCCTGTACTGCACTACTTTTAGTTTACTTGTTGCTTACACATTCTTATTTTATTTATTTACAAAACTAAATACCATCATGTGTAATGTATTCCATTCATTCACTGACTTGGGTTACTACCGCCTAGAACCTTATTTATACGATAAAATTCTGGATTTTGTGCAAAAAGGCATCTTAAGTCAAATTGGCATCTTGTTTACTGTAGAGGCGGGCGGACTAAGACGATCCAATAGATTCACTTGGTCATGAAGGGGTTCGGCAATAAACGTTCGTCGCACATCGACACGATTGTGGACGAAGCGGAAGTGGAGGGACTGCAGTACAGCAGAAGAGGCTCCAGGAAACCCAGCAGCAATCTCGACGGATATTTATCGCCCAATAAAAATGTTTGTCTTTTTTCATTTTTATATTTTGGTTGGGATAATTTTGGGGCTAAGAAAAGTGTACACTCAGTACACTGACACTGTAAGTGTACTCACAGAACAAGTGAGTGTGAAGTGTGAGTGCATAAGATCTAATATGCAATCTACACGTGCGTACATGTGAAAAATATATCACTTCACCCCTAAAATATTTATATCCAAGATCCAAGAAGCATTTGACATTTATTTTTCCTCTACTTTTACCAGTTTATTGTTTAACTTAACCTAACCTTGTCCCTCCCCTCCTATCATTTATTTAGAAACAACATTTAAGCATATCTAACATTTTTGATTCGCTGAGGGGCTTTTAATTCAAAGATAATTTTGACTCAAGAAAATGTGTAATATCTAAAATTTAATCTAGTGCGGGAAAATTTCAAAATCAAAGTTGTTGGCATTTGCCTTTGCTCTCAGCGTAATTCCAAGTTCTAACTATCCAACTCAGAGTAAAATATTTTCGAAAGTAAACATCTGGTCGTATGTGGAATGGGGGGGGGGTATGCTGTGATATGCTGGATTACAACTTTGATTTTTACAGGGAGAGGAGGGCGAAGAAGGAGGAGAAATGGGGGAGCGGGTGTCGTATGCTCCAGACGGGGGTTGGGGGTGGGTGATCGTTGCCGCCTCCTTCCTCTCCAACTTTGTCCTTGATGGGATCTCGTTGACACATGGAGTCATGATGGACAGCATCATACAAGCAAGCAAGAATGGCGCAGAAATGACGACGGCCGCCTACAGCTCCATTGGAAGTACCCTCCTCGGGGTCACTCTTCTTGTCGGTGAGAAAACTTGCAAAATACCTGCTTACGAAACGTTCTCAATGCAAACTACCAAAAGAGTTAGATTAATTTTAGGCATTGTAGTAAAAGAACTTACTTTTAAGTTAATCTATAATATTTAGCATATGCAGAGCTATTTTTAATAATAATTGTATTTGTGATATTGAATGGTTGGTTAGGTCCGTTGGTATCTTTCCTGACGAATAAGTACGGATTTCGACCTGTAGCAGTTTGTGGGTCGGTTTTGGCAGCTCTGGGGGTTCTGCTCTCGTGGGCCGCATCTCCCGCTGTCCCCAACTACTACGCCTTTTTCATCTTCTACGGCATTTTGACGGGGGTGGGGTTTGGGATGATGTTCCAAATCTCCGTGGTCATCGTGGGTCTCTACTTCGAACAGCGTCGCGCCCTGGCCACGGGCATCGCCATCTGTGGAACTGGAGTAGGCACAATCGTCTGGGGTGCTAATTTTGAAATAGACTTAAAAAAATTATTGCTCTCTCAACATTAAGCCAATTAGGGGTAATAATAATAACTCTTTCTTTGGGGTTTTATGAATTGTCTTTTAGCACCCGTTGTTCTGCAGATCACCAACAACTACGGCTGGCAAACCACCTTCATCTTCGAGGCCCTCGTCATCTTCATGTCTGCTGCCTTTGGCTTCCTCTACAGACCCCTCCCCACCAAAAGTAACCCTTTCTGTCGTTATCTCACTCACCACCCAATAATTTCACCCAGATAAAAGATTTATTTACAACTATATACATAGAAATTACTAAATAACACTTTCCCTTTACATAAAGTATAATCTCCAAAACGTAGATAGCTTTCCCTTTGGCCATAGCTTCAGGTAAAACTTTCACCGGTACGTCAATTCGAACAGAATCTTGAACTGGTGAAAGCGGAGAAAATTTTACGCCAAGCTAAAGGGAAAGCCAATGCCTTGGGGAAAGCGAAATTGCTGCCTTTTTGGTTATCAGATTGTATTGGCATTCCATTTTTTAAAAAATGCTGTTTTGTTTTTATTTTGCTTCTTGAATTAATTAGATGGATAAATATTTTATTTTTTGGATGGTTAGTGTTACGTAAGAGTGAGAAGCGGAGGCCGAGTGTGACTTACCCCCTGCCGTTGGAAGTTCTGCCGAGACAGTTAACTGTGAGTGAACGTCTGAACAGGAACCTCCGTCTAGTGATCATTCCAGTTGTGACTCTGTTGACCAGCCCCACATTTCTCATCATCGCCATCACTGGAGCCATCACCATGTTTGGGTTCTTTGTGCCATTCGCTTTCCTCACGGGTTCGTACAATGTAAAACTTATGCTAGATCCAATTTCATCGTGTATGTCTATTTACTTTCTGTTAACTCTTACATATATAGTAGAAGGTTATGATTGAATGATTTATGCAATTAGATCGGGCAACTCCTTTCATTGGAGAAGACGCTGCAGCTCTCCTCATCTCTTACATAGGGATTTCAAACACTCTGACCAGAATCCTAGTCGGCTTCTTATCCGACCAGCCCTGGGCTAATCCCCTCATCATAAGCAACACGGCTCTGACTTTGGGTGGCATTGCCACAGCCATCACACCTTTCCTCGACCACTATCAACAATATCAATTGATACTCTATTCAGTTGTGTTCGGATCCAGCATCGGTACGAATTAAAAGTTTTGATTTCGCATGAAAAATCGATAGAGTTGTGATAAAGATGTAAATTGTACTTTCACAGCGTGCTTTGCTTGCCTAAGATCAATTCTAATCATGGAATTTCTGGGCATTGAAAAATTCAACGATGGTTTCGGGTTATCTCTTCTATTCATGGGAGTCGCCACTTTCTTTGGCAATCCGGTGATGGGTGAGTAAATGAAAACACATGAAACCATGCACAGAGATAGGAATGATATAATAATGTCTTTTGTGTTGGTGCGTAGGGTACTTTAAAGACGTGACTGGGGACTACGACTTGACATTTTATGTCGGTGGGGGACTCCTGGCTCTGTCGGGCATCTTGTGCTATCCTCTGAGACTCGTCAGCACCTGGGAGAAACAAAGAGATGAACGACGGGACAAGTACCTCACGAATCCCACAGTAACTGTACTAGTTCAAGAACCTTAATTCGCAATTATATTCTTTAAGCCAATTTGCATTCCAATAGTTAGGCTACGCATAGTAATTATTATGACTTTAGCAGATTACGATTTAAATGGACTATTTATAATCGTAGTAAGTTGGGTTAAAATGCGTTAATGGGAAATTCACTGGTGAATATGTATTTCAAATATTAAGTTTAGTGCAGGGTCATATACCAAATCCTTCAATTCCAACGTTTTAGCCAGAAAATGGTTAAAAGGATATTTTGATGTTCCTAATTCGTTCTTCTTCCAATTCATGGAAAATTCTCGGGGCCTGCTCCACAGAAATAGAAATCTTAACCAATGATATTTGACAAAAATTGATGTTCCTGATTTTTTGTGAGCACGAAAATGGAAATGGGGGATTTGATGTTGATGACCCTGCTGCATGTGTTTGTAGCATGAATGATAAAAAAGGAAGAGAGAGAACGGTGTGTATAGTTGGGGATTGTAATTAATGCGTAATTATGTAGAGTTGGGTAGTATAGTTAAGTAAACATGCATTGCTCATGCTTTTTATTTTTCATTCGGTCTCATCAATTATTGATTTCTCTGTCCCACCCGATACTCGAATAATATACTTTCCTCCTTCCCTTTTGTATACACATAAAGAAAATGTAATACTACATCAGTGACACGCATAATGTACATTCATATCATTTAAATACGCAGCTAACAACATAATAATAATAATCTTTTACTTAACAGAATTTTCGTTTTTTGTGAACCATTTTCGAAGATATTATACTCACTGTTTGTGTATGCTTCTTATCTCAATAACTCAATCAGACTCTCAATTGCTAGTTAATCAGCCCATTCCTCCATACGACAATTAACCTCTCAACCCCGTCGACATAAATATCTGCGATATACTAAGTAGAATCATTAAACAATCAAAAACAGACGGAAATTGCGTAAATAATTGTGTAAATCCTGCAATTAAAGTAACGTATTTAGTAGCACAATTTTATACGTGACACGAAGATGACACGACTAAATCACTCAAAACACACATTCAATACAATCGATATTGTTTGCAGTCAATTTGATACATTTGGGAACTGCCTAAATGACCAGTCCGTTGCTACATCTAAAAGATTTTTAAATGCGGTGAAAGATCTCCACGAGTTATTTTCTAATAGATTCTGACCGAGCATAAAAGTTTGATAGACATTTTTATGCCATAACAAACAGTTATTTTAATGTTTTGAATTTGATTCAAATCTATCGGAAAATTCGTTCCCAAACTTTCAGATGGAATTTGAAAAGCATTTAGACGTGGGAATAGACTGGTCACTTTAATACACGTG
Source organism: Tomocerus qinae (assembly GCA_020055645.1). NCBI lineage: Eukaryota > Metazoa > Arthropoda > Collembola > Entomobryomorpha > Tomoceridae > Tomocerus > Tomocerus qinae. The sequence continues at coordinate 766,097 of CM034550.1, forward strand.
CCGTGTAAACAGACTGCAACATATGCATTACTAGAAATGACAATTAATGCATTTTACGTGTCCGTGATAAAATGAACATACAACAACAAAATGAACACGTCTATGCGTCTGCATTGCATTCACTTATACACATGTAATTGTAACAACTCTGTCTGGCTTGTCAATAACTGAACAAACAAAAGAGTGAACTAAATATAATTGAATGAAACCCAAAAAGAGCGTTTTCTATTTTTAAACGTTCAGCTGTATTCAGCAGCGTAGCCTCAGTAATCTCTATTATTCATTGCAACTTAATGGCTAATTCACACAATTGTGTTTTATATGTTATCGTTTATTATTGTTAACTGTTATTCTCCGGTTATTTATTACAGCAATTGTTTAATCAATAAGTTAGTTGTAATTAATTATTACCTCACTCTATAGCAGTTCACTAAAGTATAAGCTTGGTGTATACGTAAATCTAGTTTTGCATAATACGCGTTCAAATGACCGGTATTGTTGTAATTATATTATCTACTGTTGTATGTATGTATACTATGATACATCTACATGAACGAAATATTAATCATTAGTATTACTGCTTTTATCTGTACAGGTTTTTGTAGTGTAATAATATATGTCTTAATCTATTAAATGTAAATAATAAGGGCATATCGTGTATACCATAATGTACAAGATGTGTAATTAATGTAACCTGTAATCGAGTTTCACTTTTTTGAACTGAATATATTAATAAACATGCATTTCGTGTAACTGTCGACATTCTATTATTATATGTACTGTAAAATTGTAATAATGTAGGTAGGTATATAGCGTGTGATTACTTTCTAGTCGTCGTGAAGACTGGCGGGGGGAACTGAATATCTTCACGAACTTGACTTACTATTAATCTAAATGAAATTGTCAATTGTCCAAGTTGCATCTGCTGTTGAAAAAGTCAACTCAGGAGACAGATGCCCACATCTTCTAGTATAGCACGATCTTTTTAATAATTTTGTAAATACAAACACAACTCTTTCTGTACTGCCCTGTCAACTCTTTAGTTCCATGTAATGGTAGCACATAGTTCTCGGTGTATCAAGCCCTACTTTCCTTTCTTAGTAAGTAGATCTACAGTAACTGAGTTAGAATCCGCAAATTACATTACCGTTGAGACATTCAACGATAACTGAACAAAAAATATAAATAAATTAGGTTAACCCAATTCCGAACGGGACTCGGTTGCTTTGTAGTATAGTAATAGTTCGTATGTAGTAGAAGTAGTCCGTTGTAGACTTTATGTATAGGTATTGTATGTATGTATAGTAGGTGTATTACAATATTGTGTTATTATTGGATATCTACACATCATAATCAAATCAGATACTTATTATGGTTCATCAACCTTATCTTTAGTTTAAAAGTTCAGACCAGACAGTGAAGAATTATTTTCCTTTCTTATATCCTTCTATTAGGTAAATTATGTATTTATTCACACTATGTAGATTAGATGTAGACTTTGGCTAGGCCGTCTGCTCCAGCGGATGCTATGTACGGTTTGGAAGGATGAAAAGCGACGTCATGAATGGCCTCGTCGAATTTCTTCCTATGGGCTGTCATTTCTTGCAAACATTGTTTAGATTCTACATTCCATACACGAACACTGCAATCATGACCTGCAATACCCAAACATGCTATCTTAGTTAATCCAAATACTTCATCTCTCTTCTAATTCTAGCAAGCAAACGTTACTTCTAACGGCTACAATTAAAATGCTTGTTTACTTGAGAGGACGTAACTATCGTGAAATAATGTTTTTCATTGAAATTAATTTATTTTGTTAGTCTAGCCCAAATAGGGGAGTGAGTACTTACTTCCTGATAGAAGATAGAGTCCATGAGGGTCGAGTGCCAAAGAGGTGACAGCATCCAAATGAGCAACCATAGCATGGAGCATTTTGCCTGTGGAGTTGTCCCAGAACCGTATGTGACGATCCTCGTGAGCTGTAATAGTGAGTGACAAGGTGGGATGGCATATGACACGGTTGACCCCGCCGATCCCCTCACTCTCGAAACGCACCAATTGCTTCTTACTCTCCAAATCGTAAATGACACACTGAGCATCGTAAGCTACCACCATATGTGCTGGCTCATCCCGCACAAAATCCACCGCTGTTGGATTCCCATCCGAACCCACGTCGGAAGAGTACGTCTCCAAGAGAGGAGTTTTGGAAGATGGATCCCAAAGCTTCACCGTCCCATCAGCTGAACATGAAAGTAGCTGCTGCTTTTGACTATGTAAACTCAGACCCCAAACAGCGTCTTTGTGGTCCGTCATTGAACGTGTCAAAATACCAGGATCTGAATTCAAGTAAAAAAAGGAAACAATTAGTGGACTTTAGAATAACTTCTTTTGAAAATAAATATATGCTATAAATCATTTATTTGCACTTTCGGCAGAGAAAGCTTTGTGAGTATTAAAATCCTAATTCACAGGGAATTTTGCAATTCTAAAATTTACGAGCAAAAAACGGATAACGGACTAAATTTTAAAAAGTTGTCAAAAATGGTGAATGATTTACAGTAATTCGGAAAATATTTGTAGCTTTTTAATGAGGAAAATCTTATTGTAACTGAATGCTTACCAAAAGAATCGTAAGGGTCGATATTTGAACTAGGAAGGGTCCATGCTTTAATTGTCCCATCCACACTTCCTGAGTAAACTTGCTCCCCACTAGAGCTCATGACAAGACATGTAACAGCAGCATTGTGAGACCTGAACGTGTAGAGAGGTTCCACATCTAAAGAAGCATTCCTGAAAGATAACAGAATCAATAAATGAACAAAAGGCAAAGGCTGGGCAATGATTTCGACTTGACATGATTGTATAACTTGGATTTGCACTAACTTCTTAGCAGAAACAGTTTTCTGAAGGTTCCACAGCTTTAGAGTATGATCTTCAGAAGCAGTGACCAGAACAGGCTCCACTGGGTGAAACGCAAGAGCCCGCACGCTGTCAAAATGACTTCTTAATGTATACTTTGCCATCCACGTTTTACGAAAGGCTTCTTTGTCCAGAGTTACCTAGCAGGTAAAAATTCAGCATTTTAATCGTTTTACGTCTTCAGCCTAATTTTAACGCATTTTAAATTATTTTTTTGAAAATCATTCATTTACATGCTAATTTTAAAATTAATAAATAAGGCATGATTATCATCAGATAATTGCTTGTAACCGGACACTATTCCACATCAGTTTACACAAAAATCTATGGGCAGTACTGTCCTGAATCTTGTTATAGGCAGCAGCATAATAGAAATTGACAATAAATTATCAATTCCCGAAAATAGCCACTGCCATTTAGCTTGAACTATAATTATAGTAACTGTAAACGTAGTATATTATTGACGCGATTGGGTGTTCTAAATTGTAATACGAGAACTTTCTATCTAAACATCATAGACTAAAACATTATATAATTATTTTAAGCCGGAAACAATAAACACCACAACCCACCACCAAGTGAAAGATAATTTACAATACAAACCAAAATGATTATCACGCCTAAACACAGACCAAGTAAAGGGTGGCTGTATAAAACTATTTCATTTTTGCTGAACAAATGACACCCTAAATATATATTTTTGCTACACAGAATTTCATTAAATAAATTAAAGTATACGAAAACTGTTAATGAAACGTAAAAAGGTGTCATATGCATGTCGCATACCATTATAAAGGTAGGCAACTAGAAATTCAACAAGGCTAATATCGAATAAAACATAAATACATTTATAAATTTAGAGACAAGAGTACTATTACAACACAAATTATAATTTTTAAACAAATTATCACAATGAAAAAATTAGAAATTACATGTCGGTGGACATTGGGACATTCTTTAGATAACGATTTTGAGTTTGTAATATAAAATGAGTGAAAGTAGACAAAGATGACTGAATGTATAATATCAAACTTACGTCCATATTTATGTCCGCATCATTATTAACAGTTAATTGGGCTAGTTCACCTAGACTAACATCATCGGCCCTCGAAGCAGAATAACTCCATTCCCCGTCTGACTTGTCAGCCGATGCTGCTTCTTCAGCCCCCAAAAAACTGAACTCATTTAGAACTTCCTCAGTCTCCGCATCTACTTCGTCCGCCATTCCCTTTGGTAGAAGAAAAACATTTTGGTTTAATTTCGATTGAACGTCAAAAATGCTGAACATTAACAAGTAACAAATTTCCAAAATGTTAAAAGAAATGCATAATTTAGGTAAATTTTTAACCCCATTTTACCAACTAACTTGCAGAGAGAACAAAAACTTACGCGCACTTTTCTTTTGGGTTGTTTTAATTCATCATCCACGTCATCTAAATCGTCTCCCATGTCATCGTCATCGTCTACGTCCATTCCACCGGATAAAAAGTCAAAGTTAGCCATCACTGCAGATTCAGCTTCCAGCATCATGGCTTCCGCTAACGACTACAACAGAAAACAAGGTTTAAAACAATTGTCTCGGGAATCTCCAGAATATATTAAATAATGATTTGTGCATTTACTTTTTTAGGTGGCGGTGCAGCTCTTCTTGCTGGCTCTACAGCAGGACGCTTTTCGCTATTGCCATTCTCTTGCTGAGGCTGTTGCTCTGGAGCTTCCAGTCCCAAAAGGGAACGAACTCGGTTCGACCTGACATCAATAATAGTATCCGTGTAACCGATTTCTTGTAAATATTGCCTAAGAAGTTGTCGACCCTGTCGCCAAGAAACTTGAGATGTGATTGGCTCGTCTGTGGCTGTAGCTGTCTGCAATTCTGGCGGCTCTGGTTCCAAATCTGGAGGCTTCCCTGTGTCTCCGGCTGGATCCGAACCGAATTTTAATTTGTGATACTTTGCCCTGCAAAATGGAATTAAAAACTTAATACTTTATTTGCTTCATTTTGTTTAATTATTTTCAATTTGACGTAGTGCACTGTACCTTTCTTGTTTGAGGGCATATTCGAGCATTTTAATTCTCCGGACAAGATCATTTTTTAGATTATCCTGTCCCTTTCTTTCTCCTTGGAGAAAAGCAATTCTAGCAGCCAGTTCCGCTCTTTCCAATTCCCAACTGGCTCTCTCCATTTCGAACCGCGCCCATTCATGCTGAATAAAATGCAAGATACCAGGGATGGAATATCTGGGTTTAGAATCTTCTTTATTTCCTCCAGGGCCATTTCCACTTCCACTGACGGAGCCCGGGCCACCGTCATCATTCCCTGGGTATCTCATGCCCTCCGTCGTCCTGCCGCCGTAGTCGTAGTCACCGTATCGCTCCGAATCACCAATAATTGATACCTTTTCACCCGATTAGGGCTACCAAGCAAGCGCAAAGCAAAAATACTTGCTAATGCTACCTACTAACAATTAGTTGACAGTTCAAGGAGTCCTTTAAGTAGACCAGTTAATTACTCCGGGTTTACATTGAAATAGACACGACTGATGACTGCCTGTGAAATGCTTCTCACAGATCACAGAGAAGAAATCATTGATTGTCAGATGTCAAACACCACTAAATCCTAATTAACAAATTACCCGACGCACCCAATTTAGTGGTCACCACATTTTTTTCAAACGACTTGAAACACTTTGATGCCTACGTATACAAACTCGAATCTTAAAAATCATCAAAATCACATTTCTGTTTCCTCCGAACAACTTTTGGTTTTTAGAGCTTCAAAACTGTGACGAGTGTACAAAATTACTTTAATGAGATGACTTCTTGATGGTCACAACCTTGTTTTTGAATGTCTAAGGTTAGTTCACAAATAATTAGATTGGAAGGGTGTGTTGGACAAGGAGTTCAGTCAACGAGGACAAGACACACGTCACAATTAGTAAAGATGATTTCAAAAACAATAATTTTCCTGTTTGCTTTAAAGAAGTCGAATTTTCGCTGTTAGCTGGGATCACACACACAGAACTCGCTCACGATGTGCAAAAAGTTGGTCACGTCACGTCAGAATTCCTTTTGAGTCAAAGACACCTAAAAGATTGTAAGAAGAATCATAGTCAATAGGGAACATCAAAGTTGGATGATCAAACATCAAAGAGAGCCTTGAAAATCAAGAACATCTCGCATCCTTTCAATTTCAGCTCCTCTTCAACTTATTCAGCGTATTATTTACCTAGCTATAAACTATAATATGATTATACAATGCAGTTAGAGATTATAATAATTACCTTTAAGGAAGCGACGAGTCCCAGAGAGGAGAATCGACTGACGAAGACGATGAATTGAGGGATGACCACGACCAGCCAGAGATGATTCTTCTGGTTCTCTGTCTGCTCATCATCAACTAACAGTAACAACTAACCCAACTCAACTTGCTCAACCTAGAATGCCCGAACCAGAACGAAAGTTGAGTACTATACCATTACCCTTTCGCACCATATTGTTATTCATGTACTAAACAAATCTCAAAATCAGACCTCCCCAAAGAGCAACACAACCAATCAACAATAAATCTGAAACCCCGAGCCACTTACGGAAGTAAATTTGAGTAATTGGGATACAAAGAAACGGGAATGATTGAAGGGAAACAAAATTATTAAATGGCGTTCAAAATATGAGAAATTGGAGCTTGACTTTGAAGAAATCATTACCATTCATAATAACATTGGGGCGATAGAGTATTTCCACTTTTCTGTACGGGAGTCTCCCATTCGCTACGCGTACTATTTTCTGCGAAGTTAGAAGAACCACAAGTCAATCACACACACACACACTCCTTCGCTTCCTCATAAACTTCTTATCATACGATGCCATCCTAACTAACTAAGCTGTACTTGTACTATACCAATACGTGTACACTTACTATATGCAACGTCTCATCCGGCCCAGCAGTAGACAGGTCATCCCATTTAAGAGCTAAAGCATAGGTAGGTATTGTTCAAAAGATTGACCCTAGGAATTTCGACTTGTAAGAAGATTCGATAAATTCAAACATGTAGGGGGGAGATAGAGAGATGAACTTTTATTTTAATAATATTTATGCTCCCATTTTAACGGACTTGTAGAACAGTAGAACCTAAAGTGTCATAGTCATAATATCATGAAACGGTAATTTATAATAAATAGGCCTAGCTGGGTAGCTAGCTATTAATGTCATCATGTCACAAAGTCATTATCCTAATATGCAATACAATGCGGTAGTAGTAGTATCAATGCTATGCTGTACAGAGTATACTTACTCACTCTGTGTGTACATAACAAAATTAGAAAAATTAATGTATTCAAATTTCAAAATGCCAAAACTCGGTAATTACACAGTACCGTAGCAGTAACGGTTTTATTGCTGGCAATATGGGGCCGGGATGAGGTACCCCATTTTTGTACTATGGTTTTTTTAGTCAACAGCATACGATAAAATAAGTACCTTATAATTACCTATTTGCTCGTCTCATAATTCATAACCTTATTTAGGCTTATTTCATTTTCCGTAGGGAGACATTCGAGGAAGACTAACTTTACTATCCTCCGGATTTCTTTGTGTAAGCGAAGTGAAAGTGAAATCAACCCCTACTATGGTCACAGTTTTCATCCTTTAAACTTTCACTGTGTGGTCTAGGTCTAGTAATTCTTACTTTGAACATAGCGTCAATCTGACCTTTGACTTATGAATACAAAACCAATAATAAATAACTCAGGTTTGTCCATAAAAGCATCTAAAATTAACTTAACCTTACTAACCTGTAATATTATCCTATACACCCGTGTTTTATGATCTGCTTTTTCCGTTTGCTGGACACAAGACTTAGAACCAGATTGAAAAAATAATATTCAAACTTTGTGTACAATACAAATGATACTTACCTACAATTGGTGTCCTAATTAAGGAACCTCCAGTTAAACTATACGACCTTTTTGAATATAGATGTCCATATCATTTCTCCGCTCCTATGAAAGTGCTTGCTTACCAATACCAACCAGAGTTTTTATTCATGAATTGAGAATTTCTCATTTGGTGCATTTCTTATTTCTCCAAAACACTTACCCTTAGTCGTGTTAAAGTTGAGAGACATAAAGTGATAAGAGCCAAGAGCTTTTCGTGATATTCCTCCGTCGAAATGTCATCACAATATTATTTTCATATGGGCTTATGTCTCTTTTCATGCTATTCAAGGAAACTTATATGGCTATATATTTTATGTACCGTATTTACCCCTCCCCATTATGCTTAAGGTTATTATCGTTGGATGCAATTCCTTCAAATGGGATGTTGTTCATCAAGCAGAGTCAATGTAAATAAATAGAAATAGTGCAGCACAAAAGTGCACATATTTACTCCTTCTTTGGACGTTTCCCAATTTTCCATCCATGCAACTTGGTCGTATACTTTATAGCTTTCCAATTAGAATACTCTCTATCCTCCCGTGTAGAGACTTTCTTTTGTTTCTACTATAAGTGTATCACACGGTTGTTGGTTGTGCTAAATGTCTAGTACTAGTCCACCATAACCTAACCTACTTGTTTCTAACATATAGAGCTGAACTAGTTGAACTCTGCCATATTTCGGTACATTTTATAGAGGATCGATATCTGCTAAAGGTCCAACAAGAAGAGAATTACTGGCTGTGAATTTGCCGTAGTAGTCAGTTGGTTTCGAGACAGCAGCCAGATAACGCACGCAAAAGGTGAGTTCGAGCAAGAACTATAAGCACTACACGTAAGAAAGGAGAAAGCGCCTAGAAACTACAATACAGTATGTCGCTTAAACACTTCCATCCTCCCACAAATAAAAGTTCCTTCGTCGTGTTATCATTATTAGCCACGAATGATATGTCAGCTTCTCCTATACACAGAAACAAAAGTAGTCCAACTTTGAGAAAACAACTTTCTCCAGGCAGAATACTCATTTTAATCACCATCATTTCTTCTTCACGGATTTAGGAATAGGGCGGGAAGTCTTTTAGGGAGTTTACTTGACAAGTCTTATGGTGAAAGTTGTAGGTCTTTAATTCCTCTAAAATGCATTGTTAACAATGGAAACTCGGAGGTCAACTCAAAGAAGTATTTATAATATCCTAACTATGTCTCCCTGAGTAAAATGTGTACAGTGTTACACAGTTATATTATACCGACCTCCACGAGGCACAAACAGGATTCTCTTTTCATTTAGAAGGTACTGATTAGTTTGTTATTATACCAGTAGGTATTATTTGACATCTTAGTAAATATGAAAAAGAGAAAGTAGCCTCCACTAATATTTAAACCTTAAACGGATAGGATATTATGCACGACACTGTTTAAAATTGGGAAAGCACTTAAATAGTTTAGATACTTGCTATTAAAAATAAAAAATTTTGCATTTTGGTGGGAGTAAAAGGAGAAGAGAGAAAGTTGTTAGGTGGTGCTTGCCAGAGAAGAACTACTGTATCGTATGCAGAATTTACTACTTTTACTATAACTCTATTTGAGGAGAGAGCGGAATGTGATGTGCATGTGAATGTCGAATGTGACAATTCGTCTATATGTCATTGCCCCCTATATAATATTTACATATATTATCTTCCATAGTATTATAAATAGATATTATATTTGGTGTCTACAAGTATCACGGTACGCATTTGACCAAGAAATGTTTAAAACGGCAGACGTCTGTGTTTCTTCTCTCTAAATTCTCATTTCAGTTACTTGTTTTCGTGCCAAGGGAAAGTAAAACTTGAAAACTTTTTTGTTTAGTGACTCCAACCACAGGAAACGAAGGATGTTGGATTAACTGGAGCTTCCTCGTGTCCAGCTCCAGACTGGCTGCATGGACTACTGCACTCGACTCATAATTTGGAGCACTACAAGAGATTAAGAGGTGAAAGTAGTGCATGTTAGAACTACCGCATAATTACACAGTTGAATGGTACTTGCATTACACGGACCATCATCACACTCTTTCTCCATAAACTAAAATCCAATGAATTTAAAATGTTATTTATGTCCCTCTGATTATCTATACTATGGTCATCAGGGGACATAAATATAGCATTGAGAATATTTTATGCAGTAGAGGAGTAAGAACTGTATTTGAGTATTTGGCCTTTAGTGGATGATGTTAAAAGCATTTGCCATTCAATTATATTAGAAATTCAAAGTAGGAATACATATTATATTACTATAATAGCGTTCCTATTAACAAACAATTAAAATGATGTACTGAAGTGAAAGCTTATAAGCATGTAACGGATATCTTTCAAAGCATTATTGCAATACGCTTTTTATTTTCAATCCTGACAACTAGAAGACTTCACCCTATAGTAAAAGTAAATAAAAATTGATTCGTCTAAGTTTAGCGTATACAAAAGTAATAAAGAAAGTCGTGAATAAATTCTACGGGGATTAAATCAGAAAGTAGATTGCTTTCTAAAGGACGGAACTACTAAGTGGATTGTTTATTATCTCTTAAAAGACGCCGAAAGATTCCTTGCATTTATTTCTCCCAAAGGGTGCACCATATATTGACGACCCAATCAGGCGCTCTTGACATTCTCCGCTTTCTCCATAATTGACTATATAGACTCTTACCGCGACTACGCTGCGATATTCATTCTCAATCGTGAATATTAGGCATCGATATAGGCATTAGGAAATAGTTGTACCTATATAATAACTTGAGCGTGAGAGGTAGAAGCTACTGCAGTGAAGTGAAAGTTGGAGTAAAGTTTACAAGTACAACGAGAAAGTTGTACAAGTAGCAACACTAATAAGACTTCACAAATAAAAGTTTATGTACTAACTAGGTATCTATAAATAATTACTTGACTAACTGCATTGTTCATTTTATTGTAGTACCTCTAATCAAGACTAAATTCCAAAGAACTTGTTTAATGTTGCTGATTAATGTTTATATTCTATTAGGGACATTTTTTAATTATAATAGATTTAGTTGTTCAGTTTTGCTAATTTAGCAATAAAAACGTAAATTACATTAGCGACATTACTTCACATCATTAGAATTGCATGGGAAACTATTTTTCAAATGTTTGAGAATTGTGCATTGTAGAAGAGTACTCAAAGATAGAAGGAGAAAGTTCTACAAATACAATGCAAAGATTAAATCAGAAAGTACATTGCTTTCTCCTTGAGCTTTAGATTATATAAAGATTAGATTATATATATAAAGAAGAGATTGTTCATATCTTAAAATATTGAATTCTTTGAGAGTTTATGAGAAGAAAAGGTATAAAGCATAGAATAGGGGCATAGTAGAATGCAAATGATTTGTGTGGTTAAAACCAAGACCTAGACCAAACCCGCTTCCTCCGAACGAACTGATAAAATTATAAATGTAACCATTATCCAGAAAAAAGTCCGGTTGCAGCTCAAAATAATTCAGCCAGATTCTTATATTTTTAACAACGGATTTAATGAATGTCAGATAAATGATGGAAGTACATGCAGGATCAATCACCAATGGTGTATATAGAACATACGCATATCCTACTTACTCTTTTTGGATGTCAATTATCAAGCTTTTAACCACTTCAAATTTTTGTGAAAGTTGCGTATATTGAAGTTAGAGAACTAATCAAGGAGAAAGCATAATTTGCCAAAGTCAGAGGTGAATGCTTGAAAAAGGGAATTATATAATTTCGATCCTTATCAGGTTTTAAATTTTTGCCCGCCATAAAGTACTTACCTGAATTGTATTTATTATTATAGAGGCGGTTGAAGTGGTGGAATAAGAATGCTGATAACAATTTGCTATTCGGTGTTGACGTGGATCCAATCACGGCAGCGAACAGAAATCAGCAGTTGGCTGCATGAATGCTGTTCCAAGGAGAAAGGGTCAATTGTCTTTGTCCGAGATCGGATTTTGTACGTGAGTGACGACTCGAGTGACCTCATCACGAGTTCTGCCGCCAACACTTTTATCGGGGTCAGTCGGAGTGAAAGTTCTTACAGTTTCGGAGAGAGTCCGAGTCGGGCTGTGAGTCGGAGCAGCAGTGTGAGTGTGTCCAACAGCAACTTCTCCTCCCCCAGACGGGACTTTCTGTCAGAACATCCGAGTCGGAGCAGCAGTCAGCAGTTGCACAATATCAACTACCTGCAGAACAGCAGTGGCAATGTCAGCAGTGCAGCCAGCAATAAAAGTTGGAGTGGCAGCACCAGACAGATCTCCGATCTCTGCTACAACCACAGCACTGTCAGGAAGCGAAAACTGCTCTGGGAGGAAGACAGAACAAGGGCACTTGTCTTGTTTCCCCATGTAATCAACTTTTATCTTTCTAATCCTAGCCTCCCTCCAAACTGAACTGAAAGTAAATATTTTCCAACAATTTTACAATTCCAAAATAAAATTAAAAAAAGACTTGGAAAATATTTGGTGCGACTTGGGGCATTCACATGCGTATGCAAATATTATTACAATATATATAATATGTATTAGATTTGGGTGGGGCATCAAAAAATAAATTGTAACACCGTAGTGTACAAGCACGTATATATACAGAACTGAGTTTAAATCTCTATATTATAATCGTAGACTTGATGAAGCAATACCTGTCTATATATATATCTGTATGTGTGGTAGGGAGATCCCAAACACCAAATACAAATAATGCGCAAGCGGGTATTCAATGCATATTACATAAAACAATGAAATCTGGGTTAATATTAGTTTATTTCAAAATTAAACCAAAAAATATTGACGCGAAAATCTTTTGAATAGCAGAACTGGTGGCCTAGTATTTGATATAGATATTTTCATTAAATTATATTGTCGCGATTGTATGCCATATTTTGACGAATATGACAAATAATCGCGCAAAGTGCGAAATTTTTACTATTTGAGGAAAAAATTTATTTTTTCTTTGATTTGGGGGGAGGGACTACGTGAACATGATACTAATAAGTATAGCGTTGTAACATTGGTGTAACTATATCATTTGTAGCAAATCGTCGAGCTTCACGATTGGACAGCATTTCGAGGGACGACGGTGCAGACGACCGGCCTCACTTGTGACAGCAACAAAGATGAAGGCAGCAACATGTTCTACATTTTGCTCGAAGCTGAGCCGGGCTCTACTTTGAAACACCAGTATAGGAAGGTAATGTCCAATCGGTAATTATTTAATACAACTAAGTAGCATATTCAAAGATAAGGAAAATGTGACAATGATCTGCATACATTATGCAGTGCCGCCGTCCACAATGTCCTGTGTATACATACACTATGCATTTACATAGTGTTTACTCTTCACTGTTCTTCAGCTAGATTGAGAAGATGCAGTACGCGTACGAGAAAGAATAGAAAGAAAGGGCTGAAAAAGTTTCTTTGAAGTACATACTGTACAAAAATTCTGTTTTGTACTAAGATATTGGTATATCAGTATAAAAGCTAGAGTCGGAATGAAAGTCATAAAAGTTCATGTGTATGTTGGAAAATGAACTGCATAAATAAGTTTATGTGTAGCAGGTGCGAATTATACATAAGCCTCAGTCGGGACTCAGTTATTCGATTTTTATTATTTTTATTATGCTCATCTCAACCCTCAGCCAGCCTCTCTCTGTATGCTGTTAATATATTGTATCTTATAACATGAATCATGACATGACCAAGAGATCTCTTATTTCTCTAGGCTTGAGAAGCTGTAAATACTTGGCAGGTTATGCTATTCTATTACTTTGTTCAGTATTTTTATGCTAGACTAGAAAAACGACACAATAGCATACATAAGTAAGGAATAGAAACAGAAGAAACAGGTCAAGTTACTTACATGCTTTTCTTACATGTTATATAAGTTACGTAAGTTACATACACTTGCATGTCAATGCTATGCAAACATGGAAATACAACGTAATTCAAACCAAAGCAAAAGCCATGTGTGAATGCGAACATCAATAGTCACACACACCGCTTTTGCTACTGCTAACTATTTTAAACAATTTATAAAGATACAATTTAATTTTAGTCATTTAACCCACGAAACAAGTGTTTTAAGGTTTAAGCCACCTTCAAAATAAAACACACTTGAAGATTACATATTTATTGCAATTGTTTTGAGTGTTGTATTTGTACTTGAAATGAATTATATTAAAACCTTGAAAAGTATGTAATGATTCAGCATAATAAACTTAATAATGTTGTTTATGTTGAAGGTTTCATTTAATTTGTATATTTTTTCAGTTCCATCAATTCGGTCATATCACCGCCTGGAAATGTGGAGCTGAGTTGGCCCTAATCTTATTGTCCGACACAGAGCAAGTAATCGAATTGATGCATATTTTTCGACTTGGTCAAATTATTTTGGAAGGTGGATGGAGGGTCTACAGACTCACAAGTGAGTTCAAAATACCTTTAAATTATGATAGATAAATACAAACGTGATTAATTCTTAAACTATTATATCTACATAGGCATTTAGTAGTATTACTAATACTGTTGGAATTTTGTGTTTTCAGCAATCAATTGTGAAGGGACGGTGGGAACTCAAATATCAAGGAGTGAAATTTTAAATAAGCAAACCGCTCTTACTCCTGGAGATTTAAGAAGACTGTCTTCAGGTAACATCTAAAATGTTTTGGAAGGACCTTATTACCATACAAATTAAATTGCTCTCCCTTTCTAATCTGAAGTAGTAAAAATCAAACTCTAACCTTTAATGTGTAAATGTAGGGATTTACGAAAATCGAGAGAGTTCGGTTCCAGCTTCCAACACTCCGAAAACAAGTCTTTCTCATGACGCCTCCAAACATGACATTACCACTATCAATGAAGAAACAGTAGAAGAATCGGAAATTGAAGTTGTCAAAAGATTACCTAATTGGTATGAAAGATCCCCCAAGAAACGCTCCATCGCGACAATTCCGGCTGCTGATGTAAGACCTACATTTAAAATTATGCATTAAAATTAAAATAATAATAAAATAAAGAGGCATTATAGTATAGTGCTCTCTTTTATTCCTGCCACAAGACTTCCTGGCTATGGTCCACTTCCTCTTTGTCCCACAATGCCACATTTTTTTGTATATTTGTAAATATTTCAAAGGAGAGAAGATAAATGCCGATTGTTTATTCCAAAAGTCCACAATATTCTTTATACCTATTTAGACATTTTTTGTAGAAACCAAATGTAACTCGTCGTCGGGTGAGCAGTTTTTGCAGTGGAAGTTTGACGGGTCTTTCGAATCGCTCTTCAAGTCTTGCCTCTTTGTTATTGTGCTCGAAGTCGATGTCATTGGACGAAGAAGAAGTGAAAGAGTCACTGCCCACTGCTCAGAAGCATGAATTGTTGCTTGGAAAGAAGCCAACGACTCTTGTCACATCCGGAGGACCATCGTACGAGTCGCTGTCGTCTACCCCGACGGACAATACCACTTTGAGTCGTTTGCAGAGTCCGACGACGAACTTGGCCAAGCCGATCACAAAGTCTCCTCTAAGTTTGTCGCTGTCGGCGTCTCCGAAGAAAGTTAGTGGCGGGATGGTGAAAAAAAGTCCCAATCGGTTGGGGAAACCCCCGAACATTTTGGTCCTCTGCGAATGCGATCAGCGTCGCCAGGAGATTGCGGGTGTGTTGAAAGCGATGCTGGCCAATGACCGCTACGTCATCTATGACATCCGCTGGGATCAACTCGTTGTAGGTGGATGGTCTGACCAAACGGCTCTTTTAGTCGTGTCTGGGAAAATCCCTGACAATTCACACATTTCCCTTCTTTTACAATTCCTTGGGGATGGAGGAAAGCTCTTGGCTTGGTGCTGTGAAACCCATCCGTTTGGACCGACAGGGAAGCCTAATTCCACTCCTGCCAAACTAGTTCTGGAGAAATCAAAAAAGATCATTCAGTATGGAACATCTCAAAGCATAACACACCCACTCTTCGTGTCCAACTGCACTTGGGGAATTGCTCCCGAATCGAAAGACAACCATCCCCCCGCGGATTTCCAAAGGGTGCTCGAGACAAATGATTCCGAAGGATATTCTCGACCTCTGACTGTCTCCGTCTTTGGGAAAGTGAAGGGAAGTCACGAAACAGCCATCATTCAGTTAGATGGAGGAGCCTTGGGTGGAAAAGCTATTCTTTCTCAGGTACAGATTTATAATTGTCAAATTCACAATTTCATATTTAACGCTTTGATTTATTTTTTACTATAATCTTAACTATCAATGTGATTAGATTCTATTTTTCAATTCATTGACATTTAGTCGTGCTAACATTCTATTGGAATCTTCAATTTGAAAAGTGCTGTGATTCTTGCAGGTCCATTTCGAGAGCTCTATGGAAGAAGACAGTTGCCTTGCTCTTTTGTCAATAATTCTTAGCCAAAGTTTAGGAATCGATTGTACACGAATCAAAGCTCCTGAGTATTCTCCTGGATATCTTCTAGGAGATCACAAGGTCTTATTATAAACAATAATGAGCATATGTATATCCATATACTGAAAACCAAGATTCTTATTCTCTATACTGATCTATTTTTGTTCTACAGAAAATTATGGATTTTTTGTCAGCTACTCCGTCTACAATTCAGCAGGCAGAATTAACTGTCGAGTTTACTCCACGTGGGGAAAAGGGGTCTCTACCTAGTCACATGAGATTTCCTGTCAAGTACTTTGAATGTCCACAAAACTTTTCAACATTAGATTATTTTGATGTAAATTTTATTTCACAATTTGATAACTTATTAATTCCTAATTTTCATTAGCAATTAATTAATTGAACAATTAATTTTGTAGAACATAACTTCAAAAGAAATCGGTCGCCTTGTACTATACACCGACGTTATCACTTCTGCCATGAACGTATTAAATGGCCATCCTCTTCAGCATGGAATAGTCGTTATTGCCCGACGACAAACTGCAGGGAAAGGTAGTCACTTTTGGAATTTAAATATCGAAAGCATGATAAATCTTACATAAATCTGAAATATGATTTAACAGGTCGGGGTAAAAATGTTTGGCTGAGTCCTGAGGGTTGCGCTTGTTTTGCGGTTCAGTTGAACGTAAGCCTAGATTGTCAAATGGGAAGAAGAATCAGCCTTTTGCAACACATTGCTGCCCTTGCTGTAATTTTAGCCGTACCAAACCACAAAGTAAATCTTGTCACAGATAATTTATACTATACATATATATATATAATTAAATATACTGCTGGATAATAATTTTGGCTGATTGTCTTTTCGTGAGTTAAATGGATCGACTCATACGAGGGAATCACTCCTAAAGGACTTCTAATGTCAACTTAGAACTATGTGCAATGCAGCTTCTTCGTAGAATAGGATTGCTTTACAGTTAACTAGTATTAAAGAAATTGAAAATTAAACTGATTTTTAAACCAATGGAAGAGTTACAAACAGATGTTGTTTAAAGGGAAAAATTTAAAAATCATCAATTAATATCTGGCATTGAGAAAGAAGTACTTGTTAGGAGTCGTTTAGGAGTAAAGTCTTTTTTTCCCTCGTTGGAGTCGATACAGCCTTTTCGTACAGTGCAATATATTGTTTACTTTGACTTTTAGGATATCAATTTGCGTGTTAAATGGCCTAATGATATATACTTGGACGATCAAAAAATCGGTGGGATTCTAGTGACGACTCGGGTGGAAGGGCACAATGCAATTGTGAATGTAGGGATTGGAGTGAACGTATCCAACGCTTATCCAACCGCGTGCCTGAACTCTGCCCTGTACCCAGAGTCGACGACCAAAGCCAGCAGCAGCAAGAAAGACAAACAGCTGAGTTGTGAGAAGGTCATTGCCACAACATTATCAGAATTGGAAAAGTTGCTCGAGTCGGTTGAGAACGGACCACTGGACAAGATTCTGAATCTGTACACAGAGAACTGGATTCACGACATTGAGGATGGGAATACGGTGAATGTGGAGGTGTCTGAAGGCTCTTATGCGGAGTGCAGTATTTCGGGAATCGATGAGTTCGGATTTCTCAGAGTGACTGAAGTTGGATCTGGCCATGTGTTCTCTGTACGGCCTGACGGAAACTCTTTTGATATTGCCAATAGACTTATAGCTATTAAAGATTGAAAAGATTTATTCGGAGCTGCTGTTGATTAATTAGTAAGTCTTTGTTTATCCATAGTGTTTAATATTGTTATACATAGTCTTATAAATGAGAACAAGATAATCATCAGTAGAGAGAGCAATGTATTGTGATGTGATGTATAATATTATGCTAATTACTATAAGGACAGAAATGTACATACCTTAACTAAAACGGCTGTCCTAATGTTTTGCGATGTAAATGTATGTGATAACATGCTGATATAACAAAAAGTAGAGCACACAAAACTGAGAAATATAGAAAATACCTATTAGATTAGCTAACGCATCAGATTCGCATACCTATATATGAAAATAATGGAAGTAATTGAACTGTTAATATGAATGCATCTCTACCCGCATTATAATATATTCTCAGTTTGCTAAATGTATCCCTCTAAAGCACCAAATCAGTAACATTCAGTCTCACATGATAGCCGATGGAAGAACAATGCCATGCTAAATATATTTTTATTTTATAAAAAGCTTGTTTAAAACAAGATCACGGGTAATTAATTTTTGGTGTGCAATTTTGTGAATTAATTCTTGAAATCAATCAACAGATTCATATAACATTCCTATTTTAATTTTGGCATTAATTTTAAATAGTATTACTCTTGCACAATTAAAATGTACACATGCTAAAAGACTTAATTCTTGTCGTACAGAAACTTCCATTGTAATTATGTTTGTGTGTGTATTTTGTGTGTACCATAAATGTAATTTATAAAATTACATTATTAGTTAATGTATTAAATTAAAATACAAAATACCATGTAATTTGCTCTGTTAATATATGCAAATAATTTAAAACATAATTGATTACATTATTTGTAAAGCCTAATTTAGTATGTAAATGAAAACTACTTAAATGTATTTTTTGGTTAATAATTTTTTCAAATACTTTCATGAGGATTCCAAGAACATTTTTATGAGCAACTGACAAAATCAAAACAGAATCTTTAAAATTTAAAAGTCTCAAATTGGGCACCCAATATTTGGGCTCTATGTTCATTCACACAAATATCAGAAATTGAATTTAATTGAATTTTTACAACATTCAATATGAAAATGTAATTTTAGCATTCTGCCATGTAATAAGTGTTGTACATTGTACATTATATCGCTTTAATTGTTTTCGGAAAATTTTCCCTAATCAATTATAATAATATTTTGAAGAACTCTCGGATCTATTATCTGGCATAGAAGAAAGCCATAAACTATTCTGTCTATAACTGTCTAGTTCAAAAGCGCTAATATTGATCAATAAAAAAGTAAAGCACGCCAGGAACGAAGAAACTCATATTAGGAACATTTGTACTTTGTGTACAATAAGAAGAAGCATTTGCAGCCAAGGAATGTCAAAATGTCAAGTAATTGCAGTGACGAAGACTAAAAATCATCTACATAATCCACAACTTGGACTTTCCCAACCTTGCATTTTGCATAAATAAAATATAAACCATGACGAAAAAGAACTGTAGGAAATGAAATGATATTTATATTTCGTAGTATTTTCGCATAGTGCTTAGTCATACTAGAATTCCAAATGAAATGAATGTGAATTTTATAAAAAATGGGTAAAAATAAAAAATGCTATTTGCTAATACTGAAATCTGCCTTTTTGCAATTCAATCAAAGATCCATCCATCAAAGATTTTTTCCATCAAAGAATCTATATTATAATGTCATTGTTATAAAAGTTGTGATTTTAATTTCAGAAGATTTAATTGGCGTTCCTAGGTTTGTTATTACATATTAATTTTGGTTACTGATAATATTTTTGAGTTTGAGCGCTCAATTTGCGTGCAACTTTAAGAAGACAATTGCTGCGATGCGATAAAGCAAAAGCATCACAGGAATGGATGACTTTCTTCGTTTCATTGCCAGCACAGCTACAGGGAATGCCATAAAGTGTGCAATAAACTTATTTTTATCATAATTTATTTAATATCAACGTCGGCTCAATTTAAGAAGCGCGATCTATTTACCACCATTGCCCCTGTTTCACCCGTAACCCTCTCTTCCGTCTTCCGTTGCCTCAAGTTCAGCCACTTAAAATATTACCTTATTCCCCTCCGTTTACTATATTATTATATCCCCTCTTCGGTTGGAATAAAATAGTTTATTTCTTATTAAATTAGATCAGAAAAGAGGCAGAAATAGTGACGGAAAATATATAAAGGTAATAGGTTTTTAAGTGCCTAATTTGAGGCAACGGGGGAGGGAGCAACTGGGTCCTCTAAATTAACTTTGGTTGGCTTGAACAGGCCTATTAAAAATAATATGTCTAGTTTATATGAATTTCCCCGAAATTAGCCTTGTTATAAGTCAACACATTGTTTTTAAACAATATTATTTAATTTAAACAGTGAAAATCTCTAGGTACCCAAGCCAGCGATAGCCATTTTGAGTCTCCCTGTAGATAATTGCTGTAAAATACCGCTGTAGAGTAGCGGCGTCTCGTCGTTGTCGGCTCGGCCTCCACTCTGCTGCATTCAGCATTGCTGTTTGCAACTTTTTTGTATTAGATTTTTTAGTAGTGGACTATAACAAACAAACAGCAGCAAGACCAAAATAATTTCGAAATAATATTCACTACTAAACTCAGTCAAGTAAATTATTACATCACAAAGCAGTTCCAGAGAAACTCTACAGTTACAATATTATAGGAACAAAATAGTAGATTAGAAAATATTGAGAGAGTTAGATTAGCAAGGAGCTGATTTTTTCAGTTCGTAGTTCTTCGTCATTAGTCATTAGATGTTCATTTTAGGTTAGGTTTTTTACTTTATGTTTTAGTGGGAAGGTTATTTATTTTCTATTGCACTGCCCACCAACTGTTTGCATTTTTTTGAAGAATGAGTGAAAACTGGATATAAGCACAAGCAGCCATCGTCCCAACCACGAAAGTAAGTGTTATTAAATTTCAAATTTTGTTTCTGGCAATTTCTGATTTACGGATGACAACATTACAAACACCTTGTGGCGTAAATTGAATGAAAAATTAATCACCAATTTTCAATGTATTTATAACACAATTATTGTTTGTTGTGTTCAGTTTCCTACCCTCAGGCACTAAAGCCCGGTCGACGGAATATTTCCGGTCAGTATCACAACCAGCAATCGAGTTAGCTCATTAATCAAGAACTTCCTGGCGACAAGACGCCGTCACTACAGAAGGCAGAGTTCAAGAAAATCTTCATCATTGCTCTGTGAAACAGCATAGATGAGCGACAATCCTCCGTCCATCTCAAGCACAGCATTTGCTGACGCGCTCGCAAGAGCTAGACAGGTGCCTGTCCAAATTTAAATATCTGCATTTTGTTAATGATTGTAAATGTTAATGTATGAATTAACATTTTGTTTGCAGCTCGCAGCCAAGTTAGGTTCGGCTTCTAGCGGAGCATCGTCAGCAGTCTCACCTCCTGGAGGTGGTTCAGGTGTTAAGCGAAGTGCTGATGATTTTCAGTCTGGTAGTCCTGGCTCTGGTAAGCATTTTTATATTAATTCGCTTTTCTTTTTCCATTGTTGACATTATATTAACTAGTAAAAGTGATAACAATATGTGCATACGTTAAGTTCAAAGTTACAATAATAATTAATAGTATAAAAAGTGGTCAGTGAACTAAGCGGTTTTGGTACAGTAGTAATTTAAGTGGAAGTCGAATCACGTAAAGTCAATTTAGAATTAATGAATTGTCTTGATTTGTTGACTTCCAAAATTGAAGAGAGGATTCGCTAACACCACTTTTAATCTCATAAGTGGAGTTTGATAGTAGCCCTCGCTACAATTACGAGCCACGATAATCAATGTTCATTATTTATTTGATAGTGTTTAATAACTTTAATTTAAATTCCTTTTTTAGAACCTGAAGCAAAAAGAATGGCATCATTAAGCGATCCTTTTGGAGCTCAATTAGCAGCTATGAGGAGCAGTAATTCGGGGACTACTGGAACTTCTAATTTCGCTTTTCCCATGGGAATGGGCATTAGTGGAAGTGGGAAAGCATGTACAGAAGAAGTTCACATACCTGACGGGCTTGTCGGCTTAAGTAAGAGCAAGTGCTAATTATTTCTATTGATTTCTACTTATTTGGCTTTGCATGATTAATAGTTCTTTGTTTCCAACATTGTACCTGCAACTAGTTGCCCCTTTAATTGTAGGTATTATCAATGTGCTAACTCCTTCAGTTTTTATTCAAGTAGACCGTTCATACTTTATTTTTCCCTGCTATACTTTTATTTGCAATGTTTCAAATATTTAAGTAATATTTTGATTTTGCTTGTTTTAATTCTACTCTATCATTTCCCAAGTATGTTGTTTCAAACCTGTTTAAATAATAATCAAATTGTAGTGCCTATATGCAAGTAATAACTGAATCAACTTTTCAAATTGATTAATTTAATATAATAGTATGCGTTGTTAAGTATCTATTTACTTAACTGAATAATAGAAAAATAACAATGAGGCTAGGAATGGCTAGCATATGTGCTGGTATTATTTTAGTATTAAATATTTGTCAATTGGAAATTGTAGTAATTGGACGTGGTGGTGAACAAGTGTCCCGAATACAAGCTGAGACTGGCTGTAAAGTACAAGTAGCTCCTGATAACGGAACAGGCAAAGATCGCTCTTGTTACTTACAAGGGACAAAAGAATCTATCGAGTAAGGATGATCAATCCGAATTTATAAAAAATACATTTTGCTTTTATAATGGAGTAATGTAAATAATATTTAAGCGAGTGTTATGTATGTATAATGTAAGTAGCATGTAATATATTTTTAATCAATTAGACGAGCAAAAGACTTGATTATGGAAATCGTCAGTTCGAAAAGTCACGAGTTAGGACGAGCTGGCGGTGCCCCCAGTGTTGGAGCGGGAGGTGCCCCTGGGGTTGTTGCCAAAGGGGGCGGCACTACTTCCGTAAGATTTAAAATTGTTTTCCGCGAATCCATGAATGAAATACAAAAGTGCAATATAGAACTTTAACTAGAGAACTTTAAATCATTAAATCTATTTGTAGATTGAAATGACTATTCCCGGAGCAAAAGTTGGACTGATTATTGGGAAAGGGGGAGAAACAATTCGCTCTCTTCAAGACAAGTCTGGGACCAAGATGTACATTTTACAAGACAACATGTTCGAAGAGTGCGACAAACCGTTGAGAATAGTCGGTGAACCAGATTTAGTAGAACACGCCAGACAATTAGTGTTCGATCTTATTACCGAAACTCCTCCAAAACCGGATTTTTTTAAACCAAAGAGTGAATATGGGGGCCCTGGTGGTCCCGGTTTGGGAAGCGGTGGTAATAGTGGGGGTGGTGGTGGGGGTGGTGGAGGTTTTAGTGGACCCGGAATGGAAACGATGAGATTTCCAGTGCCCAAAATATCAGTAGGACTTATTATTGGTAAGGGTGGGGAGATGATCAAAAGAATTCAAATGGAGACGGGAGCCAAAGTTCAGTTCGACCCGATCAATTCCAATCTGGGAGACATGGACGAACAATTGGCCATCATTACCGGAAAACCTGATCAAATCAGGCAAGCCCAACTCAGGATTGAAGACTTGGTAGAAACGGCGCTGCACGGAGGAAAACCAGGTGAAGGAGGTCCTCCTGGAGGAGGCGGCGGAGGTGGAGCCGGAAGAGGAGGTCCCATGGGCAGACACAACGACCGCCACGATAACAACTGGGGAGATAGGGGCCCTGGACAGGGCGGCGGACACCACGGCGGGAAAGTTCCACGAGATTTCGAAGAGGAGCGAATGCCCGTCCCTGTAGGGCGTGTGGGAATGGTCATTGGCAAGGGAGGTGAAACCATCCGGTCAATAAATCAGCAGTCGGGAGCGCATTGTGAGATCGACCGGAACGGGCCTTCGGATGGACCAGAAAGAATATTCCTCATTCGTGGCAATCGCCAGCAAATTGAACATGCGAAAGATCTTATAATGGAAAAGGTCAATACACTTCCACCTAAGGTTATTTCTAAATAGAGATCATGCTATATATTAGTATTTTCTCCGAAAGCTTTCCTCGAAACCCTCTCTAACGTTTACTTTCTCTATAGCAAGGACAAAGGGACCGTGGGCCAGGAGGAGGGCACCATCACGGAGGGGATCCCTATGGGGGTGGAGGTGGAGGCGGCTGGGGTCAGCACTACGGGGGACAGCCGCAACAGCAATGGGGTCAACAAGGCCAAGGTCAAGATCCCTCCAAAATGGGAGACGCCAGTGCTCAGTGGGCCGCCTACTACGCCCAGTACTACGGACAGGCTCAACAAGCCCCCCAACAAAATCAACAGGGTGAGTATTTAGGTCATATCTAAGAAGAAAGCAATTTTTATGTATTTATTTGCCATTTGTATATTGTTGGTTTGTTGGTACTGACATGTTTTGCATTTTTTTTAGGTGGAGGTGGTCAACAGGCGGATTACACACAGCAATGGATAGAATACTTACGTGCCCAAGGTCAGCATCAACAAGCCGACATGTTGGAGCAGCAAATGAAAGCCAGCAAAGGCGGAGGAGATTCGAATCCAGCTCCCCCTGGCTCCTCTGCTCCAGCCCCCCCTGGAACTAACCCACCTGCTCCAGGAACAGGTGGAGCGAGCAATGGCCAACCTGGAGCTGCGTCAGGCCAGAATGGCCAAAGTGTTGACTACAGTCAGCAATGGGCTGATCATTACAGATCTCTTGGGAAAATACAAGAGGCTGAAGCTATTGAAGCCTATATCAAATCTCAAAAGGTAAATACACCTGTTTTTCAAGTAAAGACCCTCGTTTTACTTTAATAGGAAATATTTACAATAATTATTATATTCAGTAATAGAAATTGATCCCAGTTAACTTAGAATACGTGTAGTAGAAACTCAATTTTAGTAATTAAGATAACATTAAGATATTGATTCACTTTTTGTAGCAGGCGGGTGGCCAACCTCCAGCTCCTGGTGCAGGAGGTCAGCCCGGAGGAGCCCCCGGAGGATATCCGGCAGCAGGAGGTGGTTATCCCGGTGGCGGCGGAGGAGGCGGAGGAGGAGGAGGGGGAGGCTATTATAATTATAATTATAATTATCCCGGATATGGTTATCCTGGTGGAGGAGCTCCTGGGCCCGGAGGAATGCCAGGCGGTCCCAATGCCAGCAACAATGGAACTGCTCCCCCTGGAACGGCACCGCCACCTCCAGGAGAAGGCGACAAGTGAGCGTCAGAACTCGAGAACTCGTCTTCCTTCCCAGCCATCCCCAGTTCTTTCGAAGACTACTCTCACGAAATAAAGACAAATGACACAACACGTCGATTTTCGGGTAAGTCTTTGAATTCTTGTATTCAGCGGGGAGGGAGCGAGGCCCATTGCCGTCCTCGCTAAATCTAACAATAAAAATGCATGTCATTGTGGAATTCATGTCGATATCAGCGATATATAAAATGAATGCATCGTCGTCTATTATGAGTACAGTTGATAGTAGCTTCTTAGTAGATTCGTCCACCAGAAATTGTTGTGAGTTGAAAGCAGAATAACTATTGGATGAGATTGTATAGGGATTGAATTGAGGGCCCTTCCCTTGACAGATACGTCCAGTTTAGCAACATTTTGTTCATTTCTACTGAATATTGAAAGTATATTTTAATACTAATGCAGAGATTTGTGATGTATACGTGAAAT
This sequence comes from Tomocerus qinae, assembly GCA_020055645.1. Taxonomy (NCBI): domain Eukaryota; kingdom Metazoa; phylum Arthropoda; class Collembola; order Entomobryomorpha; family Tomoceridae; genus Tomocerus; species Tomocerus qinae. The sequence continues at coordinate 791,773 of CM034550.1, forward strand.
ATATAATTGATTGATGTTGATGCATATAGGATGGTAATTGATGAAATGTATGATGATATGTATATATATATGCAATGCCGTGTCTTGTCAATGTCAATTAACCTGTGCGTATTAGGGGTGTGGTGTGACCATGTCAGTGTTTACCATGCACTAGGCGCCCTGGACACGTCTCTGTCCGGCTGGATGGAAATTCGGGAGCTAATGGCTAGAGGGGTGGAAATTCTCTCTTCTATAATATGTCCCTCTCAACTCCTCCTACTTATATCTCTCTCTCTCTATCTCATTCCTTCTATTAATTTCTATTTCTGTCCCCCTCTCAAAGTCAGAATCTGTCTATATTTTCACAAATATTATATATATCGTGTTAGCAGTCGTATAAATATTCGATAATCATTCTATATTAACTGTGATGTGCATTACATGATTTAATGTGATATATATTATGATGATTTTATTATGTAGATATATATCTAATCAATGAATGACATTATATAATTTACATATATGCTATATACTATCTTGATTGAGTCATTTATAGGAGATATTTTTGTATTTGATTGAATTGAGTTTTGATGATATATGTTGGGAATTTATAATCAATATATAATGCAATGGATGGATGGATATTTGTGCTGGAATTTTATGAGCAGGTTTGGTCAATGGACCATCACTCACTCGTTCGCTCACTCAGTCACTGAGAATGTTCGGTTCGCTCTATGAGAGAATGAATCGCGCAGTCGAGTCAAGTTGAATTGAACGCATGAGAATTCGCGAAATCCAGATTTGACATGACAGACAATTTGAAGGCACAGGCGGCTCAGGTGACTCAGGTCAGGTCGCATCCAAACGAAGCGAAAGAATCGCAACCAGCCAGGTTTCAATTAGTATCTAATATATTCTCATTTATATTCAATATTGATTGCTATGATTATTCTGAGTGGTTTATTATTCTGATGATGACATTATGATGATGATTAGTGGTTTTTGTATACTATGATATATATTATTATATTATGATGATGGTGTTTGAACATTCTAATGAGTTGCCATACATGTAATCTATTTAATATTGATAATCTTAGACAAGGATGAATCTCAGTTTATATTATATCTAGGTCGTTCCTTCGTTCGTTCGTACTCCCACAAATAACTCCCACGCGCCCACTATTGCTACTCACTCTCGATCGTTAATAATTATTAGATTCCTATTACCTACCTCAATCTTTTGTTTGTGTGAATCCTTTGGGTGTCTTATTTTGAGAGTGAGTGTATATAAATAAATAATCTTGTGTTTTATATACATATTATCGAATGTGTAGGGATGTATTCGGCTGTATGATGAGTAGTAGAGATTTAAAACTGCAAGAGGTCCCTATCTTATCTCAGGACTATCGACTGAAGGAAATATTTTTTTGTGTTTTGATATCTTACAGGTCACCATAAGGAAATCTCTGAAATCGTAATGAATACTTTGACATGATGATGATGATGGTCTTGGATGTTTATTCACTGAAAGCAAAACAAAATTTCAAACAAACAAACATACTTGACTAGGTTTTTATAATATTATATGTATATCAATTAGCAACGACATCCTTTCAAGCTGTATAGTACTTTAAATTTCAGTCAGACTCTTTAACCTATACAGAGAATTCAGCTGTACAATATTATCTAGTGTAAGGATATTCACTACATAGTCTCTAATAATATAGATATATATATATTCTGTTAAAACTTAAAATTGCTATTTAGTAGTAGCAGTAAGTAGACATCTAATGATGATGCAGAAAGAATTCGAGGGAACTAATGCACTTTGAGAGATTCGTTTTAAATCCAGAATTTAGTAGTGGGAGTAATGTATTAGGCAATGATTTTTGTTATTACTAAAATTAGTACAAGAAATAGTTCATAAATGTAAGTTATGCTAATATATAATAATATTATACAGATCCTTAAAATTAATACACAAATTATTACTGAAAGGGTTTAGAGATGATCTTAATTAGACATGAATGAAAAAGACTTAGGAATAATAATGATAGACTAATTAATAATTTAATGCTATATATTCTGAATGTGTTTGAACGAATCTTTCTGTAGGTGTCTGGTTAGCCGTGGCTGGGTTTTAATTGCTTAGAACGACTACTGATGGTTACTGATCTTTCAATACTTCTAAATGTTCACTCGCAGTTAATGAATGTTCACTCGCTTGTTTATAAATCTAAGACAATACTTGCAGCACAGAAGTAGGACGTGCAAAGTACAATTAATAGATAATAATTATTAAACATCTCCTCCAAATGCATGAATTCCTGCTTAGAATTTGTCTGAATGTGAAAGGGACTTAGCATGGCGATTGTTCTATTACTAATTAGGCGCACCTGATATTATTATAATTATTGCCGTGTTTGTAAAGTCATCTCTCCTCAACTTAAAACGCAGCCTAAGGTTGCCCTTATTCCCATCAATTTCTGTCTAAGGACATCAGATGTAATGGGTACTTAGTTGAGTCTAGTTTAAACTACGGATTTCACAACAAACACATCTCATGTCGAAATAAAAACAGTTTTTGACCTGTTTTTGATTTGGCTTGAAGATTAAAAGAGTATGTATGTAGTGAAAGCCGTAGGGTAAAGTGGACTTGAAATAGTGTCTTGTTGCCCTAAGTTGACCAATAAGCACATGAACTGACCAAAGTAGTACCAGTGAATGTCATTTATTTTGAGATAATTTGTTCGTTTAGGTTTTACACTTTTGTAGACAGAATTTTGTTTATTTTTAGCGTGTAGCCTGAGATTCTGATGTCCTTGGCATGTTTGGGAAAACTGGTTAATCTACTGACGACTGAATTTGTTATTTATTTAAATGTGTACTTTAGTAGATGGCCCTTTTCCTTACATTCCTCTCGTCTTGGCCAATGTGGCCTTTCCTTCGTAACCCTTGCTATATACAAATAATTGTGTGAAGTAAGTATGTAGGTAGGTTTTGCAGCTTATTATACATAAAGTGTAAATGTTGTTGAACTACGATTTACATATCATGAAATTGATTGATCAACTAATATATTTATTGGATAGGCTTATTTATGAATTGCATTATATTATGGTTCATTCAAAAGCATAATTATGCTTGTTTGTGTTGTGTTTTGTTGTCTGATGTTTATTGTTGGAAGAAAGGACAAGTTCAGTTCAGCGAGTTGGCAGCCAGTCGCGACATCATCAGTTCAAGAAATCGTTCGTAAGTGGTTCGTTTGTTTTTGGTATTTGTGGGAATCTTGCTGACTGACGTAAGGAAATAATCTTTTGCTATTTACTAGATGTCTTAGGAATTATCATTTTTTGTTCTAAAATTGAATGAGTGATATAATATTATTATGAATGTGAAAATGTACTTAAGAGAAAGGTACTGATCCAATTAATATGTATAATATTACAATGTGGGTTTATATGATAGTTTGTAGATAATGAATGTATATAAAGTCTTGTATTTTATTCTTCACTAATGAGTTCAAATATTTAGAAACATCAGTTCAGGTCGTCGTCAACATAAATATTCCTTTGTTTTCAGCCTCATCTAATAACAATTGAGATATACATGACAGACGGACAAAACACCAAGTGTTTCACGTTTTAATAGTATAAGTATGTATAATTCTATTGTATGTCAGTTTTCTTTATTCTAGCTCTAATCATATTTGCTATCAGTAATAAATGCTTATCCGTATTCCAAAAATACCAACTTTTATACTTTTTTATTTAACTGTCAGCAATTAACAACAAAATTGGTACATTGTAAATCATGGCATTAGATTCAAAGCATGATTCCCATACCATCATTTGAAATAATTAATTTCTTTCGCGAAATCTTTATCAGATGGCTTAAATCGAGAATTTTAGGAATCATACATAGTTACATAATATAGTCAAAGTCAGACAGTCGAAAAACTTTTTTGTCAGGGGAAAAGAAATTGTCATTTTACACGGTGAGAGTATGAGAGGGGTCAATGATCATCTTCGTTTCCCCAAAGGCCGACGGTGTTCCTACAGTTGCCCACAATATCGAACTTTTGCCCGGCCCAGCACGGCCTGGAGATTCTGACAGCAGTGTGGCAAACGTGGGATTTCTCTTGGGGGACGCAGCTAGGGTAGCCTTCTCCGTCGCGGTAGAATAAGACTTCGTCCGGGTTGGGGCAGAACCCAAGGGTCCGCGTCTTGTAGCATTTCCCGTTGATGGTCATCCAGAATTGTCTGACACGGTGATTAGACGGAGAGTCGTCTTCTTGCTTCTGACAAGGATTCCGTTGACAGACTGGCTTTTTATTCAGACCATACACTATCCAGTAGCCGTCTTGACAAGGGCCCTGCACCAATAAATGTTTATGGATTGGAATCAGTTTCGGCCATGGAAATATCTCAGGAAGTCGGGAACATTTAGAGTTCGTTCAGAAAATATATTACAAGGTCGTGAAAGAAAGTTTTTGCATACTTTCAACAGTCCAAGAAAAATAAAATGCATAGGGGATGAGTGTGTGGGAGTAAATAATAGTTTCACCTGAGTGTTGATGTAGAAGCACTCGTTGGTCTTTCTCCAGTAGACTAGTGGGCGGCCACATCTGGAGTCCTGTCGACAGTCGCATTCCCCGAAATCCGAGTTGCCGACTCTGAAGAATTTCATGTAGCGACCACAGGGGCCTCGCTCGTCAATTCGGTGGCAGTGTCTCGTTGCATTGTAGTATCTCCAGTATCGGAAGCCAGCCTTTTCTATTTCGTTTTGTGGACACAGACCTCCTTTACTGTCACAGTCACCACAATTGTCAATTTATGAAAAAGCATGTTTAATCGTTAGTCAAGTCTTACGGTGTAGGAAGTCGAGCGTAGTGGGGGACGGGGCGTAAGTGGTCGGGGATTACCACAGGCTGCGCGGGTCTTCTCCTCGACTCTGCACTCAACAAAAAAGGTCCACAGACGAGCGTCGCAACAACAAGCACCACTTCTACTAACTGCATCTCACTCCAATTCTTCCCTTCTAAGATAATATCAGTTAAGACCGTTGTCTACCTCGCTGCTCAGGAACAATTTAGAGAAATCACGGAAACTAGGATTGAGAATTAGTTTTCAGAAGGACTTGGAATGGGAATATCATTGATAGGGAAAGTGACGGAGGGTGATTGCAAATTGCAATGTGGAAAATCAAGCATGTACAGATAGGCATTTAGGAAAGCAGTCAGAGGAAGAGAAACTTTCTAGTTTGGTATACTCATCTCATCTGTAAGCGTGTATCTATTCTTTCCTATATGATCTCTTTCCTCGTGCCCTTGGCCTTTACACCAACGCGAAGATGAGATACGTGTACATGTTTCTCTTGTTTGCATTTGGAATTTTGTACAATTTCCATTTCTCAATTTTCTAACAATTATGATGTGATCGAGTTTCGAAACGTATGTACTGGGAAGAGATTAATGGCGAAAGAATTATTTCACCTCCATGAAATCAAACCTACTAATATATCGACCTTGTGCTATATCCCATCTAAAAACTGCTATAATTTTTTTTAAATTGACTACAGATTCCCAAAATTCTCTGTTCATGAAGCCATTGTACTGAACTATAATGCTTCTCTCCAATTCCGTTTAGAGTCTTTTCTCAAGGACCTCATAGATTTTCCATCACCATTTAAAATAGTTTGCAATTATAATTTAATCCATGTAAGTATAATTCTCCCTTCATTCCCAGCCGCATCGCATCTGTATAACGAGTCAATAATGACTACACGTCAACAAATACTAACTATGCACTACTATGCAATAACTAACACAAGTCATACAGATACAGGAAAAACTGGATTCAGCTAATGAATGCACAAAAGTGGGCCACTCTGCACGTTATTTGCCAAGTTCGACTATATGGTTTTTATCTGCATTGCAAGTCGAGAAATACTCAACTAGGATGATGCAGATTTATGCAAGTTACTATATAGTGTTAACAAGATTTCGAGATCACGAACAAATATTTCCCTCTATTTCAGATTTTATCTCCATTTTATGTTGTTTTGGCCTTTATTATTTATTTATTTATTTTATTCTGCCTACCATTTATCACAATCACAATGCTCTCCAAAATAAAAGTCTTTTCTCTGGAATCCTTTATGAAATAATCAAATAATGATAATAATTCTTCCGTTTAATTTATTTAACACGAATCAGAGGAGGACCTTCATAATTTATTTTTGTAGACTACGATTCATTTATAATCCTATAAAGTTATGTATTTTAACTTTGCACTCTGCCATTAAAAAGGTTAAACTATAGAGCATGTAGTATCCGAGGCGTCAAAAGTGAAAGGGCTATTCCCTTCATCATCTAAGGAGGCTTTGCCAGATTTCAGTTCATCTGCCTTCAATTTGAGGAAAGAAGATTCGTATTCCTTGCTTATCTCTTTTGGCAATTCGGAATTCCAATCCGGAGGGGGAGACATCCGCGGTTCCCACACGTCGTTCCCAAAATGGGCTTTCAGACGCGTTTTTGCACGCTCTCGCTCACTCTCAACTAACTTTCTCTGAAAACAACATTTTTGGCTTATCAGATCAAATACTTCAATCATCGTCACACCCCCCTTCAACTGACTCGCCCAGCCCGAATTAAATATCTATAATGATCTGAGAGAGATTCGGAGGGCGGAGGGAGGAGATTTCTTAGTTTTAAATGAGGTTTACCAAACCATACCAAAGCTTGATAGTCTTCTTTACTGCTCCAAGCATGGCAATTTTTGTAATCTTCATTCCATTGACTACAGTCTAAAGTTTCTCCGTGAACAAAATATTGGTGAAATCTAGCTTTAAAGCTTTTGCAATCACTGTACTCCTCCTGGTAGAAATTGCAAGGTTTGACCTATAATTTTGCAATTAATAATACAATTGGTATACATTATAAATTATTTTCCAAAGCTTTTCAACTTTCCATGAATGTCAAATTAGATATGGAATCACGAGCTTACAGCTGTGCCGAAATGAATGCTAACAATTTTTTAAAGTAATAAAATTGAATTACCATCCATGCGAACTGGGGCAACTGTTCTTCTGATTGTTCATTCTTCTGCTGGTTTACATTTACATCACTTTTTTCAACCCCATGACTTTTATCACCCGATTCGGATGGAGCTGATGCGGCAACGGACATAATTCGATTAAAGAGATATCAATTCTAGAAAATTTACTAAAGTTGTCTTACCCAAGTGGAAACGTACAGTGTTTAAAAAAATAAAAATACTCGGTTCTTTTACACTATTACATTTATATTTTCCGATTGCGACATGTGCCTCTATTCTTGATGTGATTATAATAATTTAGCGTTGGCGCCTATTTATTTGTCCGGGATTTGTCGCAATGAAGATCAGCTGCTGAAACTGTTTTTTGCGAAAAGGTAAATAAAACCCCGAAATAACCTGTCAATCATATCCAGAAAACTAGATTTTATGACTGTCATGTGGTGGATAATCTGCCAGATTCTCATGGGAAGGGATTTGGAAAAATAAAACGATTAACTGTTTTTTTAGTTTACTATTAAACCAAAGTTTGTGAAATCCGAACACTGAATGGCTTCTCTGCGTTAGGTTTCCTAATGTTCCTCATGCTGGAGACTGTAGTCGAGATTCCACAATCCTGGGTAGTCAACGAAAATAAAAAAGGCAAACCACATTACTTCTTTTGCGAAAATATTCTTTGTTAGCTGAACCATGTTTAGAATTCCTCAGAGGTCGTGGGAAGTGGAGGACTGGTAAATTTTCCATGCGTGGTCTGTAATGATTTTGATTCCATGAAAGCTAATCCAATAATCTCAAATGTAGATTTTTATTCGTGACTGACTTCTGGCTCCCTTCTTCGGTCCCATTTTTCTAATCACTATCCAGCCACAGAAGTTCGCTGGTAGTTTGCTATGCCGAAAAACCGAGGGAAAACGAGTGATGAGACGGGTACTGTAGATTCTCAGGGAATACAAGTTTTTCGGAATATTTTTGTGACCGTTGGCACCACATCCTTTGATCGACTGATTGAGTTAGTGACAGTGGAAGAGACCTTGAAGCAGATGGAGGTTTGGGACACGAAAGAAGTTAGAGTTCAAATTGGAAGTTCGAAAATTGCGGAGGAGGGATCGTCGGTGTTGAATGGAATCGAATTCACCTTTTACAGATACAAAAATTCCCTGGAGGAGGATATGGCCTGGGCTGATCTAATAATCTGCCATGCCGGTGCTGGAACAACTCTGGATGCCTTGGATGCTGGAAAAATAATTTGTGTCATTCCAAATGACTCCCTTATGGACAACCACCAAAGTGAATTAGCGGACTGTATTGCCAACAAGGGCTACGGCTTCAGCACCACCATCCAGCAGTTCCATGCTCTCGCTCCCGAAATATCAACCTCTATCATTCCCTTCCCCAAAAGCAACATCGACAAACTTTTACAGGATATAGAAACTAATCTTTTAAATCTCGACCCTGAAGAAGTCTGTGAAGCTAAAAAACAATACGACGAAAACCTCCAGAAAAAGTTGTCTAAACAAACAAAAAGTAAAAGAGTCGAGAAAACTCATCACTAAATATGCATTAAAATTACTATGTAACTGATAAATTATTTTTTCGAATTCCTTAACCGTTGAACATTAGATGAAAATATTTTAACATTTCAATGAATTCTAAAGAATAAATTGAAAAAGTATCCCACAAAAATTGAGATGCAATAATTACACACTAAGCGGCAGTTTTCTTTTCTAAAAATTAAGAGTTTAATAATTAGATCATAACAGTTCTGCTATATAAACATTTTCTTGTAAATATTTAATGAAAAAATATGTAACAATCCAATAATAACTCATTGCACCAACAAGTAATAAACAGCAAAGCAACGATTGATGAGACCAGAACCATATTCATTTGGAAATGACTAAAACAATTCATTTTCTTGACACGCATTGCACTACTACTAAACATCTGACAAAATTATAACTCCTACTCTAAAACAAATAACAATTTTGCTACATGTAAACTAAAGCACATCGATTCATTGTAGCTCATCGTGAAATATTGACAGAATTAGGTATTACAAACCGGTAAGGTAACCTCAACTAATTCCATAACATATACTAGCTAGTTATATTTATATAACATCATCTAATCATCTAATTAGTATTTAATAATAATTTAATAACATATCCTATAATCGATATTTGCTTTGCTCTAAATACTACTTTTCTTTACATTGTACTTATAATTTAAACACAACACTACATAGCGAAAAGCTATACTATTAATATTAATAATACTAGCAGATTCATCTTAATTACACATGGCATAAGTTTCAAAAATCAACATTTAACAAGCCTTACGAAAATACTGTCTAACTAATAAACCTAAAGTTGCCTGAATATTTTTGGCTTAATGCTTAACCTCTTCGCTGGTTTAACGAATATACGCACTACCATTGTGGTAGTAAATAGTTTACATCATGATCTTATTTCTTCTTTCCATGTCTACTTCTTAATTGTGCTTAAATGAATATTAACATAAATTCTTTTACCTATTCTCAGTTCTAGAGATTGACTGCACTTGTACTGTAAGTGCGTATAAAATACGACAATTAATTAATTGTCTTATTTTGGGCAGGATGTTCGTGTTAGGCTCACAAGCTGCCGTACGCATTATTATATCATTCATTATAGTATTATTTAGTCTTTGACATCAGTCTTGTCCTTACTTTAATTAATATAGAGATATTGAGGTGGTACACAATACTACGGCGATTTAAATAATTATAGCAACAAATAAAAATAATGGACTATTCATTCATTCTATTATACCTAGCACCTGTCGTACCTTCTACTTTCTTTAACATTTCTGCACACGCACGGGTTTCGTCATTCAAGCGTCCCAAGACAAAAATAATGACACAAAAAATAACTCAATTATAGCCAGTCACTAGTTTTATAGGTCATTTGAAGGAATAAACCAGTTAATAACTATATCCTGTTGACTATATATAATGTCGGGGTGCATATTGCAATACTTAACTAATTAGCTTGTTAAAAGCATAATAACCTTGGAAGATGCACTTTCAAGGAAAATTCCTGACAAACACAATGATAGATAGAATGAGCATCAACCCACCAAACTATTTCTAAAACTACTTTTGGGTTTTTGCACGGTAAATTCATTACAAAGTATTATCAGTTCAAAGAGTTGTCTACAGGACTAATTGATAATTCATTAGTTTAGAAATATTGCTACTACTACATTTAGAAATCTGATTTTCCTTGAATTTTGACCGTAACCACTCCCAGTGGTTTACAGTTTTACTTCAAATTTTTCTCATACTCTTTCTTGAGTCAGAATACATAATTTACAATTTTCATATTAATTACAATTTAATTTACATCCATATCTTATTTGTATGTAAATTAAACGTATGACAACATCCACCAATAACTTTTGGTCTACTTTCCCATATCAACAAGCTAAAGTGGTAAATGGTGGTTAAAAATTGATTTTGCACAGTTGATATCCGCGGCGACACCGAAAAAGTCTCTGATTGTGAGAGCTAGCCATCAATTATCCAGAAACTCGTCCACTCTGTCATCAATGATTAATTCCAGGTTGGGCAAACGAGACTTAATGTAGTCACAGTCTTCTGCAGTCACAGCGTCCGTGCTGTTCAGGTGACAAGTTTTGATCTCCAGTTTCACAAGCGCCTTGCAGTTGTCGGCAAGGGGCTTCAGACAAATCGACTCTTGATCTATGTCTGGGACTGCAGGAGCGCTGCTTCCACTCGCGTTCCCGTTGTTCGCCGGAGGACCTCGTCGCCGAGGACCCGACGACGTACGACGTGCTTCAGTTTTAGATGGACAAACACACCAAGGCGCCTTCCGAGGACTTTGTGTATGCTGTGCAAATCACAAACAATTTAATAAACAATTTTCGTTCAGCTATTCAATCCTGACACAAATGTTATTAAAATTACGATATGAAAATTGCATAAAATTAGTAATAAATACTTACACAAAACGACAGATTTGTCAACTCCTTAATATCCGCTACTCCAAAACGAATCGAGACGTTGGTAAGCGTTCCTTTGGTATAGAAACGCTGCAATTCTGCAAGTAAATGAACAATCGTTTATAATGATTTTTCAGCCACAAAATCAAATAAAATCTGCGAGAACTGATCAACTATCTACATACCATTTAAATCGACATTCATGACTCTCGAGATTATAAATAATGGAATAATAATAATAAATATATCTATCTACATAATAATAACAATGTTTAAAGTTCTAACTTTTTAGCATTCCGATGTACGGGCGATTTCGAAGGGCGGCTGGCTGAACGTCTTCGTAATTTTTATCGAGCTGAATTTTCGCACATGTTCGCATGTGGAGTCCTGTTATTCCTTCATCGGTGAGTTCAGGATAAGCATTGAAGGCGCTGTGACTGTATATGTTGCTGTTGATTACAGACAACTCCTCAAGCCCCTGAAGTCTTTCGTAAACAATGTGAAGGGAATCCTAGAACAAAGATTAATAAAATTAACAAATCGAAATGAATGAATAAATATATCAATAATGTTACATCAGTGGCGGGAAAATGAAGAACTCTAAGCGCTGGAAACATGAGAACAAGCTGGTCCATCTGGGACACCGTGAGTCCTTTCACCGGGGAGTGCGTAAGTTTTTCGTGTCCTATCTTCAGGGTTGACACGTTGCTCATGACATTCTCCGCAGCATAGCGACCATCGATGTTCATGTTGCAGAAATTTGTGACCGATAGGCTTTTCAGAACGGGAAAATTGTTGGGATCCAGTTGCAGGTCAGCATGATACATTACGACTTCTCTGAGAGATGGCATCAGGCCGAATTGGAGCGGCAGTGGTCTTGGCTCCGAAGCAGTATTCGGATCGTACTTGTGTCTCTGAATACGAACTTTACGCAGAAACTTGGCACAAGTCCTAATCAGATTCTCAATGTCTCCGTTTGTGGGACACGTTGAAATGGATTCAAATTTCAGATCGACAGATGTGATATTCGGGAACACCTACATGGTCAACATCACAGAAAAATTAATTTAAAATTAATTAGGTATGCTTGCCTATGTCATCAACAAAGTGTGAACTTACGCTATGAAACGCCGAAATTTCGGGGAATTGTGCTGGAATGACATGAGTAGGCAATGACAACCCAGGAGGGGTCTCCATTCTTGGGAAAGTCATGCTAAATGTTCGTACTCGACTTAATTCTATATGTCGTTCCGGACAGCCCTCTCTATCTGTTAACAAACTGGGCCCACGCAAGAACATTTCGTAGAAACAGTTCAAATTGTTTGTCTGGAACGTGGTCATATTATCAACAAACTTCAAAATATTCCAATACAAGGGAGTGACGTTGAAACTTCGATTGAGGCCGGCTATTAGGTAGGATGTTGGGTCATTCGTAGGCTGACGGCTTTCATTATCTTCTCCAGGTGTTCGCCAAAATGTAAGCGACTGCAACTGTCGCAATATTCGGCTGCTACTAGCATCAAAAAGGGCATCTCGCTTGGAAATTGAATCAGGCAAACCGAAAAGCTGCAGCTCTTTCAAATTTTGCAATTGTTCGGTGAGTAACTTTTTGAATGTCAAAGGATTATTATTGTGTTTTCCGCCGTCGATTCGAAATTTCAAATGAGTGATCAAGTCCCCGAAATTTTCAAAAAACTCTTGAACATCTGTACACCAAATATTACGTAATTATTTTAGAAAGATCAAAAATTAGCCAAGACAACTTGGAAAATACGTACCCGCGCTCTCTATCTCGTTGCAAATGATAGAAAACATTGAAAATGGACAATCAAAGCTTTTGTCCATAACTTCCATGAATTGACGAGGTAGGTTGTGATGCATATGTGGCTGGAGGGAAAAGTACAAGGGGATAATCACGGATTTTCGTATTTTTTCACATGCCTCGGCATTCCATGCCTTGGATACTAGTCGACACTTGGCCAGATCCTTAATGTCGTGGATATAGTATTGGAACAGAATTTGTAAAACCTATCAAAATCAAGTAATTGTTCCCCGATTCAAAACCCATTTCAATTTGTAATAATAATTATAGTGATACAGTGTATAATACAAAATTCACTGACCGTGGGATTTTCACCAAGACACGGCTGATCCTCGTTAGGTTCGGAATTTTGACATCTACAATCAGAAGAGCCTTGACTTGGAGACGTATCCATGCTCGTGACTTGTGACATAATTTTTCTTAATTTAGTTCCTGTGTAGACAGCTTTCTTTAAGTCAAAGTTACACAAAATTAGAGAAAATACGAAACAAATCAATTAAAACTTGATAAAGGTAAATAGAATTGGCATATCACAAAGCAAAGTCACTATTAAGATGCGAAACTTGAAAAGAAAGTCAAAGATGGACAGAGTTTCTTCGAGTTACGTATTTGGAACTCTTGGACACAGCCCGAGAGTTGTCAATCACAGTTACCTTCACAAATAACAATCCGTGTACGTGTGCAAGCAGTGACTTGTTTTGACAATATCTGGTCAATTAATTCTCATGGTCAATCAAGATGGTTATTCAATTCAATCCCTGCTGTTTTATTTAACCTTCACATGGCAAGCTTGTAATAGTTTTTGAAATTTTTATCTTCCTAGTCGCTCGCGTCGCATCAATTCAATTCAATCAATCTACAATCTTTCTTACCTAAGTGATGATAGCGAATAGGGACTTATATTGATGTATCTAGTCAAAGATGATAGAGAGTGATTGAGAATACTGCCACTACTACTGCTTACTGCACAGCACAGATTGCTGCCGCTGTTTCTAGTGTATGTATATAGTATGTCGTATGTAGTAGGTGTATTCAGCATGCGATTGCTTGCTACTTATTTTTATGGATCGTTCTTGGCTGTCTCTCTCGTTGGCTGTAGAGAATAATGGAGTGGAATATGGTTATGCATGAGGAATAATTTCAATTCGGGTAATTTGTCATAAGTTTTATTTGATTCTCTTAATGTACAGAATTGGAGTTCTAAATATGAATATATGACTTATAAATAAATACACGTACAAATATTACAACACTTTCATTTATGTTACATTTTTATCAAAGGGGCGTGGGTCACTCGCTACCCATATATAGAAGAAAAGCAATTTTGTTAGAGCTTAACGATTAACGTCTTTATTCATTTATTTCTCCCTAATTCACAAATAATTTAAATGATGCACTCCTGTCTTTATGAATCCATAAAGCTGTTACTCATTTCCACCATCGCATCGTTGGTAACTTATTAAAAAATAAACCTGATTCTTAGACAGAAAAGCCTCTTACAAAAAGTTAATTAACGCCTACTATCTGAATTTAGCAACAGAGAATAATTCAAGGCACATCACACGACACTAAATTGCTTATTCTGTTCGTATGATCAAGATATTTCCCAGCACAATTCGTTCGGGAATTAGAACTGCAAAACCAGCTCATTACAGATATGTTAATTTTACTCGAATTCATTACAGATTCTCTTACTATAGCCACTTTGCAAACTAACTCTTGAGGAAAGCACAAAAAATGTATCAATACGAATGAATAGCTATTCGACGTAATATTTGATATAATAAGGATCTTCACTACGCTTCGCAGTTTGTGTAAAAAAGTATTATTAATAATAACATTCACAAGCTTTCTACGAATCCCAGAATTGCAAGCTATCTTCTGAAATAATAATATGACTTTTTGGACAGTGTTTTCGTTTGCTACTCGTGATTGCATAGATCAATGATATTGTTGACGAGTCAGTATATAGATAACAGTTTTGTAATTGTTTATACCTAAAGGTGCTAATTAGATGCGAGTTAACCTATTAAGTATAACTTATCTACAGAATAATCATAATTCTATCAATAATCAATTTTTATTCGGGCTTTCTCCTTCCCTACTATATAACTTCATAGAAAACTTTCACCGCTTCATCATCATTCTGATTTGGTAGCGTTTCAATATGAAATTAGCATGGAGAAAGATTGCTGTACTCTATATTGCGTTACATCATAATCCCATACAATAACTTGAGAGAGATGACATAGAGGTGGGCAGTCGAGTATTCATTAATTAACTAATAAAACACCATTCTATGACTACTACATAATCGAATGAAGGAAAACGTCTACAGTAAAAGTAAAAAAGACTATTCGGTGCAGCTGTAGTTAATATCAGAGGCAAATTACACGAAAACACTTATCTTCCAATAATATTTAATCGCTGCATCAACTTTCTAAGACAGCTACCATGTTTGCGGTCAAATGTATTTATACAACATGCCTAGCATTATCAGAAGACGCTTTACCTGTGGTAAAACGCAATCACATAGACCTCTACATTACAAATACATACATACATACATAAACTATCGTAAGAATAAGTACGGAACCGTAAACTACAAATTAAAAGCATAAAAGCGACAATGCGTTCTAAAATAATTATCCGTTCTAAAAAAAGTCATTATAGCGTTATCTAATTTGAGTGACACCTAATCATCAATTCCTTCGGCTGCCCTATATTAAACATTAGTCTAGAGCTATTTTATGTTATAATTATATTATGTAGATCTACCATTGTACCCGAATCCGTTGCATTTACCATCAATGATCATTTTTATCAGTAGTTCATTTAAAATTAGTTAAAAGGCGATATAATATACATATAAGGTAGTTGCTATTTAGATATAACAAAAAAGGTGATATGATTTGGTTGATATAATATGTATTTACTTGTATATGTATCCGTTACGTATTTGTTGTCCACTCGTCGAGCGTGGACGAAAGAAAAAAGGAATTCTTAATGCATTACCCCATCAGACACACCTCAATCAATTATTTCACATCTACTCCACACTAAATCCACAAGTCTCTTCCACAGCCTTGGTTAGTTTTTCGTAGAACTTTTCTTTCGTTTCGTAGTTGGGGATATCTATTCTATTGAAGCACGTATGTGCCTTCGGTAAATTGCTACTTGGCGCATCTACGAGATGAATTGTGAACAGTCGAGGAGTTCCTGCACCTGTTGAACCTTGCAAATTCTTAAAACCTTGGATTGGAACACGACTTGAACCTGTCACAAACTGTAGAAGCCTAGCTCGCATTTCTTCGTCGTAAGACGTTACAATCTCCCAGAACCACGTTGGAATCCTATCCGTTGGACTGCAAGCCTAAAAATGTTTAAAAGTAAACATAACAGTAAATAAAGTGCATCCAGAAAGAAAATTTTTTAACTGGACTTTATGCATAAAAATGTAAAATTAATTATCGATTCACAAGATTTTATATAAAATTAAGTTAATAAGCAACAAAATTGCTTTTTGTTCGCAGGAACGTACCTTTAGTTTTGTATTTGATCGCCAATCCTCCAGATCTATTTTCCCTATTCCTCCAATGACTAATTCTAGTTCCCGCTCATCAAATGCTCGAAGTAAGTTATTTGGAACTACCTCATAGAACCCTTTCTGCAGGGCCAGAAATTGCTGCTCGATACCCCGCATGAAACGGTACGTGACAAATAACCTGTAAAAAGTTACAAAATTTACACATTCAAAATTAAATTAATCGACTAATAAAAGGTTTATAGTAAGTTAAAGTTCAACTAACTTGACATATTCTTCCTTATTTTTTTCTGTAACAGGAATTTCTCTTCCACCTGGCTTCAGTTCTTTGGATTGAATTAATCCATAGCTGTCGTGCTCCACAGAAAATGTTTGTTCGATTATGTTGGTTATGTCATTTTGTCTACAATAAAGTAATTTTAAATTAATTTCATTCAATGACAATAGTAATCAAAGGCAGCATCAATATTGACTCTGTTATTTGATGGGATAATTATATTATTGGTAGTTTTCTTACAGCATCCAATTGAGACTTTGGTGCAGTTCTGGATCAACGGCTTGAATATCTCCTAAGGTAATTGGTTTACTCAGCAACATCTTATAAAAAGGGAGAGTGAAACTGCCGTCAATGTGGTGCCCATGGAAGACGGCCAATCCTATCACTCGACCAACGAATTGGAAGTACGTTAAATGATCCTAAACAAAAAAGAACTCATCAAATTAAATGTTAACAAGGTATAGGGCATAACGCACTTTTTTGCAACTACCTAGCTTTTAGTAATATTAGTAACTTAGCGAAGGACATCCCTTTGTACCACAATATGCCTCGCAAATGCCGTCAAATAATTTTGAAAAGAGAAAAGATAGTCTCACCGGATTGACTCCAGAGTCCGGATTAATTTGCACGCAGCATTGATTTTCATGAGAATACTGAAAGAGACCGTAGCTGGGATTGAGCATCTCGTGACTTAGCAAATGAAGCCATTCTCTTGCTATTCCTCCGTAATCTAACCCTTCCTCCCCTTTGAATTTTACCATCAGCCTTTTTCTCAGGTCCTTCACTCTTAACTTTAGCACTTGGCGATAAGATTGCTAAAGACGGACATACGAATGACGTATTAATTGCATAAAAAATTATTTAGAATAGGATTTTTGTAAATAAAAAACCAGCAAACCTCAAAGATTTCTCTTCTAGTGACTTCAATTCGACAATGTCCATTTCTAGGTTGAAGGAGTTGCAGTTCTATTCTAAGTGCTTTGATTTTAGCATTTAAATCCCTCTTGTATTTGGGTAGAATTTCAGCTGGCTCATTCTTTTCTCCCACTACGGAAACGGGTATCCGAGTGAACCTGGTCGAAGGAGCACTGGACGAGGCTAGTTCTTCTCCAGCTCTCGTCACCGACGTGTTTCCAGGAATCGTGACCTGATTATGATTTAAATTATCTCGAACTGGCAGATCCCTCTGGGATGAAGACGACACCGGAGCCTCCCGTCGACTTCTACTTCGACCAACCACAGGTCCTACGGGACTTGTGTAGGACGGATTCGACAAGTGGTAGAGACCTACTGCGCCGTTGGGAGGAGCTGGAGTACTAGAGTTATTGTTACTGGAGGGCACCGTGGGTGCTGAAGAAGAGGAAGACGAGGAAGATGTGGGAGAAGGCAGTCCGATGACATTGAGACTCCCCACGTTTTGACTCTCCGTCGCGGCGGTTCTTGGCAAAGTGGACAGTGTGTGAAATGCTGGATTTTTGATCAGTCTTGGATCCGTGAAATGAGTCGTCCGACTATTGTGATCCACAAAATACGGTTTTCCGGAAGCTGTACTTCGTTGCTCCCACCCAGGAGGCAACGGTCCACTGCTGTTGTGATTTGAAGGCAGGTCCTTTGGAACACCCGGGTGATGCCACGAAGAAGAACCAGTCGATACGTGATAGAAATATACTTGACCCTGCTCCGTTATCCGCGTCTCTGTTCCCAATTAAAACAGTCAAACACATATTAACATTGAGGACCAAATGTCATCAGCAGTATACTACCTTTAGCACCAACAAAGACAAATCTAGTTATTGTTACATTTCAACATCAGTTCAACCCCTGATTCAGAATAAACAAGTTCAAGTATCATATAATTCTATTCAGCAGAGTCAACAGTTAACTATAATTCCAAAAACTATTCGGATTATACGAAATCCTAACAGGTGACCTTGATTAGATCAACAATGCAGTGTAAATAACATATTATTTAATTTCGTACCCACGTTCCATTGAAAATTTAAAAACATTGACGAAGGGTCCATTTTACTCATCTGCTAAATTGAATTATGGTTAATCTATTTCCTTGGAAGGCAAATTAAAAAAGTACCGTATCCATCTGGCAGCTCCACTGAAGCAGTGTTTTGAGTATTCTTCTTAACTCTTCGTCGACTCACTTGTTGGTTTTGATTTTGCGAAGTGGACAAAGCGGCTACACGGTTTTGATTCGGTCCTATTCCCGGAGGACTAGTTGACACAGGAGCATCCAAGTGGCAAGGAGATTCTTGAGATTGAGGTGATGAGGTGGGAGATTGCGGGACGGAAGATGTTGATGGCGAAGGATCTTGCACTTCATTTATGATAGCAGAATGATAATATAAATATCGAGTAAATTAAGAAAAGCAGCTCATCAAAGAGTTTCTAAGTTTTTCAAAACGTACCACCGAAACAGGAGACATTTCCCATACGATCGACTATTGCTGTAGGAGGCAGTCGGTCACTTCCAGCGGCGGCATGAGCATCTCTGGACATTAAGGACACAGCAATTTGCCCTCTTACTGCCTCTGGATCACTCGCGCTAGCTTTGCATAAACTCATCAGCTGGGCTGTATATACATAAATATTAAAACATTTATCAACGCCAACTCATTGAAAATGTAAACCAAATTGTCACATTTACAGGATGAAATTCGATCAATAGAATCTTATTTAAAATTTTAAAAAATGAAAAACATTTTTTAATTCGTTTTTTTTGTAGTATTCTTAACATTTGCTCATTGAATTTTGTAGAAAATCGGTCAAAAAATCTCAATCTGCTTTATAAATCTTTTTAGCTTTTACCCGCTTGGGATGTTTTATTAACAAACGGCCTTGCAACTACATAGAAGTGAATATTATAATTTAAAGTAGTAGTTTACTATTGGCCAACTTACGTCCAGCATCCCGGAGCCGTTGTACAGCTTTCCCAACAATATGAACACAACCCAAAAAGCCACTGTGCTGCTCTTTATGTAGCTTCTTGTGGTTCCATATTGAAATAGTAATCGAGTCAGTGCGAGTAAGGTAACTAAAAAATCATTTCCATAATAAAATTAATCTTTCTCCATTCCTGATTACAGAAACAATTGGGAAGATTTAAATAATACTCACAGGTCGAAATACTGTGTCCATGTCGGATGCAAAGTTCCTTTGCAAGGTTCCGTGGAAAAAGTTTGGTTAGTCCCATCTACACTTATTTTGGCGTACGGGTCTGGCAAACCTTTATTGACACAAACGTAAATAAAACAATGAGACACAGTATCATTACAACATCGCTGACAGCTTATAGCTAAAGTTCATTGGCTTTAATTCAACTATTAAGAATAAAAAATACTTACGGAAAAAATCTTTTTTGACTAAATTTTTGGCTCCAAAAACTATAATCAAAAGGAAAACAGTAGGGCATTAACAATCATATCAACATAGACCTAACGCTAATTATCAATACCTATATAATTATGCAAAATATAATGTGTATCTAAAAGTAGTATTAAGTGAACGTAATCCCAATTGTGAACCTTACAATGCATTTTATAAACATATTTAACTTTATAATGGGCATCAGATGTAAAATTGTGTCTTTAGACTGAGTCCCATTTTCCATTGCCAGAATGTTACAAAGTAGTATTTTTATGGAATGGGTGAAGGGTAGGAGATTAAAACAATTATTGAAGTACCTACATAATAACGGCCCTACCCCATAATCACTCATACACACAACAGTTTAGTAGGAGATCGATGTAGTATAAGATAACTTGAGTGTAGATAGATAACAATATGATGTCTGGCATGGCACTATAAGACAAGATTACCTTATCTTTAATCTTTCTGCTCTGCAACGCAAGCACGGACACGGCCAGTATACCTTTAATCTCTACTAAGTGGGGAAAGATATAGAACAGAACTTTCCTTTTTGTCTAATAACAATGATATAAATATTATGTATCATTATATATTATTTTACATACCAAACAACAAAAGTTTGGATTAAATAACATTAATTACTCTATTAGCTGTTTATTTTACGATCAACAAGTAAACCAGCGAATGTCAATAAACTCAACTCGATCGGCTTACTGTCAATTCTATTTGTGTATGTATAACGAGAATGACTAAATTCAATTGAAATATAAATGTTTGTTTGAGTATTTTGAGTATTTATGGAATGTTTAAACAGTATTTATGTAATGTAATGGAAATTGTTTGACCTCGTTATTTAATTATGTATTTGAGTTGAGTACTAATCCAAATCAGTTGTCAATGACTGGAATTCATTTCTTTCTTTGGGGCTTATTGTCTTTGTCCCAGAAAAACAAGAAATATAGGTATGATATATATCCCTACATGCTATTGTTACGAGAAAATTAATTGGCTTTAAAATAGTTTGGACTCGACTTAATATTTTGGTTGGCCTGTCATAATCTAGACAAAATCTTCTCTGATCTGTCCATGTCTCATTTATGTGTTTTCGTGTGATAAGAAATCATTTTTAATTATAATTTGGTTGGACCTACTGAATACTTGTGTGTACTGAGTGCATTATCTAAAAAACGGTCAGAATTTAAGACAGAATGAACAGGCATGGAAGAATAATTATTTTTACCATAAAAGATGTTTTATGATGTTATGTTATGTTATGAGTCCTATTATTTATTCAACTAATTAATGTTTATTGTACTTTAATCATAATATTCGCAAGTAAATTAAAAATTAAAGCACACTACTATAAAATAGCTTTGAGCTTATATATAAAATAGCTTAAAATTAGGTGGCTATTGGCTATATACCTAGATAATACTAAGAATTTGCTGACCATTAAGCCGTTTTAAGCTATAAAATAAATATAAAACCAAAAATATTAGATGATAATATTATTTGGGCCAGCAGATTTCCGTAGTCTGCCTTTATTCATTACGCATCTATTAATTAACACTACATAAGCACGATATTCTATTCAAAATAACATGAGTACTTGCATTTTGGATTACGTCGACGATTTGATACGACACCATATTATTAACATAATATGTACTGCTAGTGCTAAGTAATTGTATTATATAAGAGAACTTCATTCCTCCCAATAACTATTTATCTTACTTTGAATAAAATAATGTCATTTATATTAGTATTTAGTTGTTAGTACATTCAGTTACGTACTTTTATAACAATCTTTTTACCATTACCATGCCTAGAAACGAATACATAAAATCTTATCCGCCTAATTATTGCTTCTGTCCACTATATCATTTAAAACTGAATGAGGACAAATTGAAAAGGAAGCTTACTTGTAACTCGAACTTTGCATGTTTGGTTGTTATTTCGCCGTCCTCCCGAAGTGGACATTTTTGAATTAGTAGAACAATAATCCCGATGGAGTTTGAGGTGACATAAATGTCAAATGTTGTATAACGGAGACAGGAAATGGAGAATACTAGTGAAAAAAACTATTACTCCTCGATTTAGAATTGAGATATTATCCTCTGCCTCTGGCTAAAGAATTCTCTACAAAGGTCGTTGATGATATTTGTGTGTCCTATATTATTATCTTGAACATTGAAGTACTGGTGCTGACAATCAGTGACACTGATTATTGCTGCGTGTTGCCTGATAAAAGTAGTTGGTTGGTAGTAGGATATGTAGTGAAAATAGAAATTGTTAACCAACTACGAAATAAAAGGGAAATCCAACAGAAAATAACAAATTAAATCAATAGTGAAAATGAGGATTTCGAATTTGTTTGTATTTGTGAGGAGGAGTGGTGGACGGGGACTTTTTGTGGCCCATCCCGTCCGCTCAGCTGAATATTCAAATGTTATTATTACTCACTCTTGTTGTTTAACAGTTGTTTTAATGAGTTTGGCTGAGTGTATCTTGTCCTGGCTAATAATCTAGCTAATCATAATAATCCAAGTTTGACGAGATGGCTTATGGCCTAATTAGATAGCCTCTACAATATACAACGCATAATAATCTATTAACTGTCTCTACTCTACTAATAATGGCTAATTAATTGCTGCACACAGCTAACTAGTGCAATGATTAAGAAGACAGGAAGGAGGATTAATAATAATCAATAATGTAGCTGGCTGGATTTTATTGCTGACAAGTGAGTCGATTTGATTTGACTGACATTGGAGTGGATGGACCTGCCACAAAAACAAAAACTAAAATGAGAGTTTCTCAAATTGAGTCAAGTTTGAATGGGAGCGCCCCAGAGTCGCACACTTTTCTCCACTCCAACACCCCACCGGCCTCTATCCAGCCCTCTCTCCTCGTAGCCCTCTTCTCCGCTAGAAAGGCGGCACTGCCCTCCGCCCGCCAGTCCGCACCCAACATCTCTCTTTCCGTTTTCATATTCTCAATCACCCACAAAAACACTGATTAAATTAAAAACATCTCACTCTTCACCCGTCAACAGTCTTCACAAAGACTGCCAACATATGTTTTAAAACTAAAAGAACATTTTTCGTAACAAAAGACCTAGATAAATTGTGTTAACTGATGAGTCGAGTTCTGGTTCTTGTTCTGTATGCAATACATGCAAAATAAGCATCGGTTCTTGAAGTGCGGAAAAAGTAGTTATTATTTTTTCATTAAACGTTTTTGTTTATTCTTGTGCATAATAATGACCATTGTGTGAGCGTGCAGATTAGACGATGTATGGGGTAGTCATAAGTCATATTCAATGTCATATGCAGGTAGAAAGACTTATAGTTCATCGCCAGCATCATAATTCGAACTCGAAGGGTTGAACTGGTTTTCTTCGAGTGGGCCATCAAAACGACTCTGTTTACGAAACTTTTTCATGACCTTTCCAGGTTTCTTAGCAGGCTTTACTTTCATAGGCATCACGAGACCATCCTCGGCTTTTCTCATTCCCCTTTTTCCAGGATGATTTATTTTCCTAGGGTGTTTGGCCTCCACCCAAGGACGATTTGGGTCGGCATTGGCTATGGTTTCTAAATCATCGGTCTGGGACGCTTGTGGCAGTGGTCTTCTACGTTTTGCGATTCTTTTCCGACTCCTGGCCTTCTTCGGTCTTGCCATTTCGTCCAATTCTCTCCTTTCGTTAGCGAATTCATCCAAGCCCTTTCTGTGCTTTCCAAATCCATCCAGACCTTTTTTCATTTTCCCATGTGTCTTCTTTTTTGGTTTTACTATGGCATTTGGCACAACTTTCTTCCTTTTTTTGCGGCTTAGTTTTATTAGTTCGTGTATCGTCGGGCGTCGGCCCTCGCTCCCGTGCTCTAGCATTAAAAGTTTGGGCTGTGTCCACACCACAGGGCCGGCTTCGGCATCCCCATTTTCATTACCCTCAGTTTTCCCAATCCCTTCGTCTTCGTAAACTTGCGCCAGCTTGTCGGCCACCAGAATGTGGGCAATCTCCCTTTCCAAATTAATTGCATCCTGCTTTTTCCGCGCTACATCTCTCTGTCGACGAGCTTTCAATTCGTTAACTTCCCCATATGTTGGCAATTGCAGGTTTAAAAGATCAAAATCCTAAACAAATTAGGATGTTAATATTTCCGTAAACAACATATTGATTGAATATAAGAAATTCCAGTACCGTCGGAGGGCTAAGGTCTGACAATTGCTCCGATTTTAATTTTGCAAAATAACTCCAGAAGAAAACCTGAAGGTTGTCAACAAAGAGGAATTAAGCTACCAAATTAAATTTTGTATTACCAATCGCAGCATAAACAAGGTGATTATTGTTTTATTGTCCAGACCTCTTCATAGAGTAATAATACAAAATCCAACATTTGAGGAAAATTAATCGTTCTGTTTACTATAACAAAGTATTTTATAGTTTTATTAAGGCCCTTACTGCTAAAACAAATATCATCAAAATGACAGAAGTGGAAAATCCTATAGCAAACCCCATTCTAGTTTGAACAAATCCTAAGTAGAAAGTATAATTCTTGTAAGCAGCTGCCAGTCTCGGAACAAACTCTTGAAGATTCTTCAGTTCGATTTTCTCACATCTCTGCAGATAAATAATTGATCACTTATTACAAAATACTAAAAGGCTAACTTGCGAATGGAAATTAAAGTCTTTGGTCCATTTTTAGAAAATTAAAAATGCCTTACAGCGTTGAAAAAGTGGTCAAGAAAAAGTGTGGTTTCAATGAGGCCTTTGGAAAAGTATAGGAGGGAGCTCTTTGGGATGGCACTTCGTAAATCCTCTGAAGTTACATCCCAAATATGTGCTATTCCAGGATGAATGTCAAGTTCGGTTTGGGCGTAGTCGATTTTGCGAAGTTCTTTGTGGTCCAGCCTATTCTTTAAAAATTTCTCTGTTCGTCCAGTTGACGGATCAACTACGAGATCGACGATCTCCACAGGATTCGGGTCCAAGTCGGGCCTTTGCAGCATCCTGATGGATTCCTCCCTTGAATGAAATCCCATTCCGTAGAGAAGAGATATAACACCATGCTCCTTGTAAGTGTTGATTTCGTCATCGGGAACCACAACTGTATACCCACTACTCGGTTTCTCGATGTGCCCTTTCCCTGCATCTTTTCCACAACCAGTCACATTTTGTACACAACAGCTCTCAATCATATCTGATGTCCCGTAAATCACAGGCCAAGACTCCGTCACATCCGTTCCCCAACCACAGCAATGCTTGAAAAACGAATTTAATTTACTTTTTATCCATTGCACTTTTTAAGGTCACGTTTAAAAGACAAGAAGAATATATTTAAAATTGACCTTACATGTATCTCCTGAATTTTGTCAAAGAAACTTTGAGCCGAAGTATCTCCAAGGGGGCGCACAAAAACTAAATGTTCCATTGATAATTTGAAATCGTCATACAATAAAGATCCAGCACCACGAGATATCGACAACATTCCGTAATTGATCACAAGAACGACTAAGAACATATACTGCAGAGGGAATGAATAAACAAATTATTTCAACCATATTATAAACGTCTTCTATGTAGATACCACTGAAATGTATAAATAACCAATCTCTTTGCTATAATTATAAGCGACTGACCAGAAGACCGAGAAGAATGCTGCTGATTCTACAAGAGAGAAGGATGAACCCGAAGATAGCGGTAGCCACGAAACAGTAAGCTGCGTAAGTAAAACGAGAGGATGCCTGGACAGACAATTCCGTGGGTGGCCATCCGTATATCTGTTGCTGATAAAGTTCATGGGCCAACATTGCTGCACTAAATAGCTGTTGAAAGGACATCAAACTGGGTGAGCATTTTGTGATGACTCCACGGATACAAATCATAGATGCGGGATTACTTACGGAAAATAAAACAAAGAAAGCAAGTGGTTTGTTTTTGGTGAGGTTTTCCTCAATGGTGTGAAAAGCGTCTTCGCCGATATGGGCCAGCTCCAACGCAGTAGTCTTCGCCAGGGACGTTCGTCTATCTGTGTTGCCTTTGTCCTGTTTTGAAAAGTATTTTTTTTAAATCATAAAAAGAATAATAAACAAATGCAAAATGAAATATAGAACATATATAAAATGACAACAAATCCAGAATTGTAACAATGACTTGGAGATATTTACATCGAGTTGTTCGTCGTATTCGTTCTTAGTGTGAGTATCTCTGCGCCCATCCCCGTCATCGGCGGCACCTGGTACTGCCTCATTAGAATCTTGTTGAGTCGGTGTGTCTCTCCAAAGACTAAAACTCTCGTCAGACATGGCCCGAAATAATTGCTCACCTACCGAAAACTTAGTACCCTTCTAACTTCCAACTGCATTTACTCTTGTATTGTACATTAGTAGACAATCCTTTCATTCAAAAAGCATCTTTTAAGATGTAACTGGAATGTCGGTGCAGTTCTTTGTTAAAATTCACTCTTTCCTTATCAATACTCTATTTTCAGAAAACTTTGCATATCAACGTATTATGATGATACCTTATTAAGCTTCCAGTGATTTCAATTTGGCAATCGATGGCTATAAAAATACGAACAAAGATTGCTTTAAATCTTTGAATTCCGTTTAAAATTTTTGGCCGATTTTCTTGTGGAGCACATATCTGTAATCTTGAATAGAATGTCGAACTCCCCATTGTACATCATTTTCAAACTGTCGTTTACAAAACCATAATTGGAAAGAAATATATAACTTATCGTAGATGTTGTACAATCAATGTGGATGGGAAGGTCGACAATCTATTCAGAATTGCAAATCTGTGCCCACATAAATATCGGCGAAGAACAGAGGAATTGCAAGAATTGTAAAGATTCACAAAAATGTTAAACAATTTAGCCTATACATAGATTACAAGAATGGAAAGTCACGTCGTACCCGATAACCCGACTCAATGCGAACCGACTGTTACCCGCTTTGAACTATTGACTTCCTATCCCCAAGTTGCATAGCGATACGCATTCTGATTGGTTGATAATTTTTGAAATCCTGCAATCTGATTGGTTATTTCTATGACAAAAATCTATAGGTTACCTAAATGGGGACACATTTTCAAAATTTATGACATTGTTGCAAAACTCAACCAAGTCGTATTATGAATCATCTGAATGATCTATTTACCTACTAGTTTCCCTTTCAATGTACATATTTCTGTTATACATACACATCAAAGTGAACAATCGGTACTACTTTATTTCAATTTTTACAAAGTGGAAGTTTTTAAAAAAATAATTTATAGTATTTTACTGAGTTCAGGGCTGAATTTAGGCAGCGGTACTTTGTTGCCACTGTCCCCGCTGTTGCCACTAGGGGGTTAAGGGGGTAAGCGGCAACAGCATTAAAGCGGAAACAGTGGCGACACAAAAAAACCACAGGTGGCAACAGCGGCGACACGCAAAATCCACTAGCGGCGACACAGCTAAAACCACTAGCGGCAACAGAGACACATTAATCTGATTTCCTCTGTTGCCGCTAAACCTAATATTATAAGCCAGTGCACTGCTGATCTGAGCTCAATGCTCAACAGCGGCAACAGAGGATAGCAGATTATTGTGTCGGCTGCATGAATTTAGGCACCGGGATCTCGTTGCCTCAATTGTCCCCGTTGCCCCATGCTTAGTCACTTTACCTATTACTTTAATATGTTGCCTCCCGTCACTATTTTTGCCTCTTTTTTGACCTAACCTAATAAAAAAGAAACTGTTTTATTGTTAATGCATAACAAAATGTAGCGTTTATTTTTAATTAGGTTAGGTCAAAAAAGATGCAAAAATAGTGACGGGAGGCAAATGGAAAAGACGATAGGTTAATTGGCTTAACTTGGGGCAACGGGGGCAATTGAAGAAACGAGATCCCGCTGCCTAAATTCAGCCAATGTGTCTCTGTTGCCGCTAGTGGTTTTAGCTGTGTCGCCGCTAGTGGATTTTGCTTGTCGCCGCTGTTGCCGCTAGTGGTTGTACCGTGTCGCCACAGTTGCCGCTGTTGCCACTGTCTCCGCTATTATGTTGTTGCCGCTAACCCCCCAAACCTCCCAGAGGCAACAGCGGGGACAGTGGCAACAAAGTACCGCTGCCTAAATTCAGCCGAGTTCAGTATTCGGGACGTTTCAAATCATTAAGATCCATCTTTTTTTCATTTCAGCTGTCTTGTTTAGCCTAGGAGTCCTTTTGACCTGGATTCGACGAAAATTAAAAGTTAGTCGCTTGAGTGTCATTGAGGAGTTGTCCAAGAAAGGGTACAGTCAGCTACCAAATACTGATGAAGCATCGAAAAAGCTCCCTTTGAAAATCAAAAAAATTCGATTCCCCGAGGGAAAAACACAAATTCCAGATTACAACTTACGAATAAATATTTTTAAAGAATAAATAGTGGTACCCAGTACTGTTATTTGATTCTACAAAAATATGTACCAAATGCTAACTGGCACAAAGGAATCAAGAGGGTAGTAAAAAGTAAACCCATGCTGCTCTACTAAAAAATGTTGATTGTTGAATAAGTTTGTCAATGTAGCAGAACCAATTTGGATTAGAAGTTTTGACAGGCTATTTAATACACACATTACTATCATCACGAAATGCTCCCTTTCGCTAATCATTTCCATTCGATCACCCCTCACCATTCAACCATCTTATGTACTATTATTATTTTGATGTTATAATAATAGTATGAACGACTCATCTCGGTGGTTTAGAGGAATTGGGCTTGCTCATTTTGCTTTTAAGGAGCCTGCGTATATTACGTGGGCATGCAGTTGATGGGAGGAGGAGGAGGTACTCAAAAGTGTTGCAGTCAGCACTGCATATGGGGGAGTGGCTTTTCGTTACGTAATATATGCAGGTTTCCTAGGTTCTCCCTACCACACGTACAGACATATATACATATATCTTCACTCTACATAAACGTAAAGTGGGACATGCGCATGGAATTCTTTCACCATTCTTGAATAAATGTTTATATTTATATCCGTAATGTTTTGTAATTAATGAGCAAGGACTAGACTATCAGTACTGAGTACTGAGTCCAATCAACGGTCTATGAAATTCGGGCCAATGCGCAGTCACTAGAAATTAACTGATTTCAACATTTTCTAGCACACTTTATGTGCTAGGATTCAACTAGTATATATATAGACAGGTAAAATTGCTTTATCACGTCTAAAATATCCTTTTGTATAATCTTAAAAATCTGTTGTCTGTTTATTCAGGTTTATTCCTAAGTATAATAGATCTTGGGGTGGCATAATTAGGTTGGTCAAATAATAGTATAGCTTGAAAAGGCTATTGAATCGAAACAAACTACATTTTTGTTGCGAGCAAATATGTTTATGCATTAAATTAAAACAGTTATAGAAGAATATGATCACAGTTGCTGAAATAGTTGATCCGTACATCTTTTCTGTTTGTATCCATCTTTATCTTTACAACAATCCATAATTTTATACTTATACTCTTATCATGCTAATTATTAATCTTTTGTTTTCGTTATTTTTGTTAAATATTTTAATTACTAGTACTGTGTCTAATAGGCAATTGTCAATATCATTTGATAACAGTAATAACATCTATCTAATTGTACATTTCAAGTCAAGTGTACATTGGTCCTAGTCCGAATAGCAAAAGTTCAGAAATGTAAATTAAAATACGGAGTCTGATTGTTTATTTGTGATGGTGACGTCCTGATGGTTTGGTTTCTTCTTTTTTATCTTTATCTCTATGTCCGTCGTGTCCTCTGCCAGCCTTCTCTTCCGCGAGACTCTGTTTTCGGAGCCTTTCTTGCACGGCCCTTTTGTTATGGTGCTTCCTCTTTGTTTCCCTTTTAGGTCTTTTGGCGTTGGCCTTCTCTCTCGCTTCTTTCACTTCATCCACTTCTCCGAAAGTTGGCAACTGTAGGTTCAAAAGATCGAAATCTGGTGGTGTCCCAAGATCCACAAGCTCCACTGCTTTTAGCTAATCAAAGCAGAGAAACGTTTTAATAACTACTGGTTAATCAACAGTCATTGACTATCAAAATATTATATTATTAGATGTATGTAGGTTAATTTCAGATGAAAATGAAAGCTACCTCAGCATAGTAATGCCAGAAAATCGCCTAAAAAACAAAAGTATATTAATTACAAACCTCAAGGATTATATTTGAATATTTGTTTAAAAACATGAGTTGTAAGTGTAATATATAGAAAGGATGGAGAGCAGTATCGGAAAATCCGAACTTACTGCCAGAATGAAAATCATGATAATAATGCAAACAGAGCAGAAAACGTTGAAAATCATTCTGTTCTTAATCCTGCCGAATAACTGTTTTACGCAGCATTTGGCGGCGACGTTTCGGTCAGGGCACACTATTTCGTAATCATTTAGAGCATCTTGCCATTGTCTGAGCAGAGGGAGTTCGCCCAGGGACGGGTCTTCTTTAAAGCTGAAGTCGGTAGCTAAAAATCCAAACCTTTCGCATAGCACGGGCTGCCCCAGTAAAGACATTATTATTTTATCACAGTTTTAATGCACGTCAACGAATATTTAAATATATAATTACTTCTCACGTTATGTTTGTAGATATCCTCCACCAAGAAGGTAAAAAGACGTTCGGCTTTCTTCTTCAGAGAAGGATCTTGTTCGACCACCACTTTCTGCACATTGATATAGTCTATCACATGTTCCACATTGGTATCTTGAGTTATGGAATAAACGGCTCGGGAAGCTGAGGTCAACGCCAAATTCGTCACAATCATCACAAGGAACATAAACTGCACAGCCAAAATAGACGAATTAGGGATATCTCCCAATTCCCTATTTAGTCTCTATTTTTGCCTTTTTTCTGACCTAGGTAATCTAATTAAAAATAGAGTTAATCTTTCATTAGGTCAGAAAAGACGGGAAAATATAGTGACCGGCAACTTCGGCAACGGGCTACCGCGCTGCCTAAATTCAGCCCACCGCTTTTCGTAACACCCTTGACACTTATATTCCATAATTTATTTAATGAGACTAGGGGTGGAAAAATCGGAAGACAATTTTCATGACGGGCGCTTCAAACCAAATATTATGGGGTGGCAAATGGGGTGGTATATAATGTAATTACAATGTTCGTGTTATAGATTCCATAAGGCTACATCTGTAGATGCATTTTTTGGAAATTACTTACGGGATGGTAAAAAATATTCGAAATTGAAGGGTTTAAATAATAAATTAGACGTAAAAAGTACCAAAATTCCGTTTAAAAGCCCGCTGATATTGCAAGCCAGAATTATAAATCCATGAATGTTCACGCCCATGAAGAAATAGAGGGCAACATAAAAGTTTGAGGTTGAAATGGATGAGAAGACTGTTGGAAACGTCCCCTTTGCACCAGTAAATATCAAGTCGGTTAACCACATTAGCAGCGCCACACCCTGGGTCAAGTATATATTTAATTCATAATAAATATGGATCAACCACATTTTCAATCAGTTGTGATAATAAATCGAATTTCGCACATCTAATTTAATAATAATATGGGAAAATTCAGTTAAAACCTGGAAACCGGCATAAAAAGCAGTTAGCTTTTTCTTGGCTAGGTTTGCTTTCAATGCTTTAAAGCCATCACCTCCTAAGATAGCCAGTTCCAGGGCAGCCCCGGCAACTAAAGACGCCCTTTGCCCCTGATTTTCGCCTGCTGACGCTAAGCCGTGTTAAAATATAAAATAAGTAATATGGTTTTTATTTCAAATTAAATACTTCTCCTTCTCTACACCAAAAACAAATTCAGTTTTAGGGATATTTGTCCAGAAGGCCACTATATGCTTCTCCTTCCCATTTATTTAGATTTCGTGTCGTTTTCACCCAACTCAGTGATTCTGTGATACATACTTTATTGACGTGACGTTATCCTTACCCTTTCCTGCAGCTTTGTCCTTGGGTTGGGATCCTTGTCGATTGTCCTTTGTAGCACCAATTGTTGGCTGACTACCAGGAGGAGGTATTTTACTTTGACTGTTTTGAGGTTGGCCTGGCGGTATTTTACTTTGACTGTTTTGAGGTTGGCCTGGCGGTATTTTACTTTTACTGTCCTGAGGTTGGCCTGGCGGTATTTTACTTTGACTGTCTTGAGGTTGGGCTGGAATCTGACTGCCTCGTGGAGTCTGACTGTCGCCTCGTGGAATCTGACTGCCCCGAGAAGCTTGGCTATCCCGTGGATTTTGATTTACTTGCGGAATCTGACTGCCCTGAGAAGCTTGACTGTCCCTTGGATTTTGATTTACTTGCGGAATCTGACTGGTTCCCGAAGTCTGACTCGAAACCGGAGGAATCATCTGCGAAGGCATTGCATTTAGAGACATTTTGGGTTCGGGGATTTTACCACTCGATCCTTCGGCAGCCATTTTAAGATATTATGATGTAGACGGAGTTGAGAATTCTATCCTAATCCTATGCTTAGTAGAGTAGATTTAGGTTTCTTCCAGCCCACATTGTTTCAATAAGAATGGTACAATGGTACTTACTACTTATCGAATCTGTATCGAATTGTAACAAATTCGAAATTGTTTTTTATTGAAAATCTAAACTTTAGCTACACAGCCTTACTAAACAGCCTACATACAGGGTTGCGCAAAAATAACTGGGCCATAGGAGATTATGCATTGTCAGTAATGGCATTATGCATAATGGCGAGTCAGAGGATACTCCTAACCCGGAGTCACAAAATAGTCTAAAACTTGACCTTAGTACAACCTAGGGTCAACTTTTTTGTATTGAAATAGCACTGTAACTATTGGCAACTTACCATGGTCGTCCACCGGGGTCACATTTTGAACTCGAGATAAAGGGTTACGTTACTCTAACCCGTCATTATGCATACTGCCCTAAGCAATGCAACTTAGATTCGGGTACCAGAAACCATGGCAATTCTGGATTGTATTCTAATGTATTTTTGCACACTGCTATGTATAATCCCTATAATAATAAATGTGTATAATGTATGTAGATGATAGCAACTCGTTAGTTACTAATGGCAGTATGCATATGGCGAGTCAGAGGTTACTCATAACCCGGCCGGAGTAACAAAATTAGTCAAAACTTGACCTTAGTACAACCTGACCACCGGGTCACATTTTGGACTCGGGGTATAGGGTTACGTTACCCTAACCCGTCATTATGCATACTGCCCTAAGAATGGGCAGTTTACTGTTACAATTATCGCTAAGCGATATTTTTCAAATAATAACCGCAGTGAAAATCGCTTCTGATTGGTCGATGCATTTTTGAAATTGACCAATCAGAGCACAGGATTCCATAGCAAAATTTTATATGATTTTCATAAATCATTCCCAAGGGAAATATTTATTTTAACACTGAACTTTGAACTACAGACTTGTGATAGGATAGGAAAATACGGACTCACACTTTTAGCATAATCGCAAACTAATACACTGCACTCAACTCTATGATGCTTACTTGCTGAACAGAGCAACTGCTTTCATGTGTTACAATTGATTATTACTTCACTAAGCAGTCTGAACAAACATATAATCATAACATTTTGCATAAATATTATCACCACTACTACACTCCGTATTCATCTTTCTCTATGAAGTAGTACAAACTAATTAATTAGATTTACTTTTAAAATTACAATTACAAGATATGATTGAAAGTCAAGTGGGATAAGTCAGTCTAGTGGGATAGGTCAGTATAGTGGGATAGATCAGTCTAGTTGGATAGGTCAGTCTAGTTGGATATGTCAGTCAGGTAGTACAGGTCTGTCAGGTGGTAGATATTTAAATATTTAAATTGTGCTTAAACATCGTACTATGAAATAGTTACTGAAATGAAAATGAAATCTTAGTATACTTTAAAGTATCTAGTACATAATAATAGTTTTCAAAATGTTATGATTTTGTATATTCAGACTGCTTATAATAGTGAAGTAATAATCAAATTTGTAATACATGCAAGCAGTTGCTCTGTTCAGTAAGTAAATTAGTCTGTAATTTAATTTAATTTATAGTACACTGTATTAGTTTGCGATTATGCTAAAAAAATTTATGCAAAATGTTATGCTAAAAGTGTGAGTCCGTATTTTCCTATCCTATCACAAGTCTGTAGTTCAAAGTTCAGTGTTAAAATAAATATTTCCCTTGGGAATTATTTATGAAAATCATATAAAATTTTGCTATGGAATTCTGTGCTCTGATTGGTCAATTTCAAAAATGCATCGACCAATCAGAAGCGATTTTCACTGAGGTTATTATTTGAAAAAAGTCTCTTAGCGATAATTCTAACAGTAAATGTCTTGCCAATTTTCACAAAGAGCAGGAAAATGGAATGTGCTAAGTGAGAACGAGAACCGGAGAACCTCGCTATTCGCATTCGCTATATTTCTTTGTAACATGTATAGTAATATTATGATCTTTATGATGTTTTTTAATTTGAAATTATATTAGTAAATTCAACGATTTTGCAAGTTGCATTTCATTTATACACAAAAATTCAGGGTCAATAATATTACAGTATTTTCATCACAAACATGGGATTTATAACAACATAAATAATTAATATATCTTGGCAAACTTACATAAATCGATATATAGTATTTTTTAAAGAAATAATATAATCTAGTTTATTAATAATGGTAACATTTTTTCTCGTTTTTGTACAACAATCGATTTTAACTAACTATTATAGTAAGAGTAGTAAGTTAGTAAAAGTAAAAATTTTCATATATATTTTTATACTTTGGTTACAATCAATTTAAATACAATAGGACGTAATGGTTTAACAATAAATATATTGTTTTAAGATATGAATGCTGTATTTGTTTTGTAAAACAAGAAAAACTTTAACAGTCAAATATAGAAGAGATTAAACAATTTACATTGTAATTATAAATTTTTAGAGTAATAAACTTGCAACAGAACGAGAAAATATTTTTGTAAAAATGCACAAAACTGCAAGCAGAGTAAAAAAAGCTAGTAAAAATTAAATAAGACAATAAAAATAAAACAGATAAATTACATTAGTAAAAATAATAGAAACCCGCAAGGTCAAGGGATACAGGTTGGTAATTATTGTAGTAGGTGGTTGGCACAAATAATAATCTCCCATCTACTAGTGCACAACTTAAATGAAATAAAATCATCCTGTATACATATGAAAATACAGATTGGTAAATTCTTTGCATTCCTACTCTCCATTTATACTATTCACTCCCATATCTGCTTTATTTCGGTTCCCACCCAATTCCAATTGAATATATAAATCATCACAATACATATTCCTGGTAAATAAAGTACTATTGTATACAACAATATAACACAACTTGTTTTCCCTTTGCATTTGCATTGTATGTATGTACGTAAACACTGACACGTTCAAAATGCAATAATTCTCATAACAATAATAATTGGTCCAATTATCTCATCACATCTCCAGTAAAATCCACTAACATTGAATATTGACTGCAATGTAATACTTAAAAATAAAACGGATATAACAAATAAATCTCACTTATAAACACATAATATACAAATTCCAACAAAACCTTTAACCTACTGTGTAATTAGCTTATGTACAATTGGACCTTACTTACAAAGAGTACAAATCATCACAGTCGAATACTGTCAATTTTACTTCTGTTGTCATTGTTCTCCTGTCCATGTCGGAACTGCTGTGGCGTGGACGATGTGGAAGAATTGGAGCAGTTGCTGCTGATGTCATCAGATGCCATTGTAAATGTAATCCGAATGTCATTCTTGTCCTTTTCTATTGGCTTCACGAAACAACCTGATTGTCACAATTAAATAACATTAAATTAATCATCTCCTATTACGTGCAATACAATTCCTTCCTGTTTATCCATCTCATCCATATTTACATAAAAGGGAAGTGGGAACTGGCAATATCAAGTTCAGCATTTCATTATTTAAATGTGTTGTTCACAGAATCAGACTATTGCAGCATTATTAATGACAATCTGTCATTTCTCAGAGTTAAAGTGTGCACAGCAGATTGTGACATTGACTACACTCAATAATTCAATAAATAATAACAGACTAGACTACGTTCGGGTGCCACTTTTTAGGTAAATAAATAATAAATTACGAATATCGAGTCCATATTCATTTGTAGAGTAAATTCTGAAAATGATTGTGAATGTGGGCAGCTGTGGAATTAAATTAATTACTACGGAAAATTATTACTTTGATTTTGTTGAACATGGAAAATGGTAAACTTGGATTTTTAAATTAAAATCAAATTATATCCTTTTGATATTTTTACAGAAACAATAAGAAAAATGAAAGTCCTGTCGAATTACGGTCATTTATCAACGTTTAAAGTAACAATGAAAAAATTATTGTTAGATTTAGAGGAATTAGTTTGTTTACGCAGGGAAGTATGTTTCTAACAATGTTAAATTAAAATGAGAAAAGGCCTGAGTTTGGTGTTAAAAAATACAACTGAAAGAGCGGAGTTCATGGTTGGTGAGATGGCGTCGCCTCCAGTGGCAGCTAATAATAAAAGGACGATGAATAATTGATGTTTTTGCCATTACCTTCGAGCAGGATTTCCAATTCTGCTTCCGTGCTGCAATGCTTGAAAGGCACATTCCGGATTTCCATAACGGTAGTCAGAATCCTAACAATCGATGGTTTCACTCGCCATAAAATCAATTCTTGTTTCCTTTCATTGAACTGCTTGAAGAGATTGCTTACTCCCTGCAATGAAACAACAAATGCAGAATCAGAATAATGGCTCCATTATTATAAGACATAGTCATGAATCATAATACTGATATTAGCTATATTATATAGGTTATCCAAAAAAATCTGATTAGTACCTGAGCTGCTGTGTAGTCGGCAAATTGAATATGTTGACAGTCAATGACTACCGGCTGATAACCTTTGGCCCAATTCTCTCCAGACTTCTTTACAGCGTAGCTGGTGTAGTCCATCGAAGGAAAGACTAAAGATCTGTCTAAATCCAGCAAACAAAACTCGACTCCCGATGACGACTAAAAAGAATTTAATATGGATGAGTATTTTTAAATACACCTCGGTCTTCTAAAAAAGTATTTATAAAATAAATATTACTCACCACACCCTTCCTAACGCGCACCGACGGTCTGGCGGCGTAGTAAAGAAGAAAGATGACACTGAGAATGAAACCGCAAAGAATTCCAAACTCGAGTCCGACAAAAATGCCGACAAAAAACGTGACTCCCCAAGGAATCATATCCATTTCTAGTCAAGGAATGCAAAAAGAATTATTAATGGCTCTAACACAACACACGGTCTACATTATTAAGAAGGAATGTTACTTTTAGTTTTCCACATGGGGTAGATGATGTCCAAGTCCACAGTAGGCAAAACCGCACAAACTATCACAGCAGCTAAACTGGCTTTAGGAATGAAGTAGAAATACGGAGTTAGGAACTGGAGAGCCAAGAGGACGAGAGAGCCGGTGACCAACCCGCCCATTGGAGACTGAGACCCAGACACCGCGTAGACGACACTGCGACTGAAACTCCCGGTGATGGGCATTGAGCTGAAGAACGACCCGACAATGTTGGAAACTCCAATTGAAATGAGTTCTTGTGAGGCGTCCACCCGACCCGTCCCAGCATACACTTTCGCCACAGTCACCTGTTCCATCAGGGCCAACAACGGGAGAACAATTAATGCCGACGCGTCCTCTCGAAGCAATCTCCCCAAGGAATATTCTTCGGTTGTGCCCGTCACATTTGTTGAGTACGAGAGTGGCGGGAGTTGGAAAGGAGCCAGACCAGGAATCAGCTCCCCTGAAATAGAAAGATATCAAATGACATCTAGAAGAATGATGATATGGAGTAAATAACATTTAGCTGACATAATTAAAGGTTCTTACCGACTACATCAACGATGGGTGGATTGCCAAGGACGCTAAACACAACCGTGCAGACAATAATCACAATAACACTTCGCGACGTGGAAATCAGCCACAGGAACTTATCGAGTCTAGGAGAGTTTTTTGTGACGCACTTAAGGATCAGCTGCAATTTCTAGATTTCAAAACATATAAATTTTTTTTTTATTTTTCAAAATTGTTAGAGTGGTCTCTGAAAAGAGAGCCAGCCTTAAATGGACCCAACCTGCAGAAGGAGAAGAACAACGATGCAAAGCAGAGAGAGGAGTGCGTCGATTTTGCTGATTTCAGAGAAATGTTCCAGCGCACCGCGCAGAAGAGCGAACAATCCGTCAGCCTGGTAATGGAGACCGAGCAATGCTTTCAGTTGTGTTGAGCAAATCGTAATTGCAGCAGCAGATGAAAACCCACTTGTTACGGGGGCCGAGATAAAGTTGACAATGAAACCTGTACACAGAAATTCAAAGTTAGCCTTTCGTAATTATAAATTAGAAAATTATGGAGTGGCACTGACCTAATTGGAAGAACCCCATCAGAAATGTAATTATCCCAGTTACAAACGTGAGAAGAATTGCGTACTCTGGACCCTTTCCTCTAGAATATGACAGCGTGATGATAGCTAAATAACGACACATGATTACAGTAATAATTACGCCTCTGCAGGTGATTGTTACACAAAATATCCATGAAATATCCAGAATTGTGGTATTACCTAAAATAGCAGTGGGGCCAATAGTGACAACATGGGAACCTCCGAGAAGGATGTAGACGAAACAGCCAACCCATCCGGAATAAAGACCAATCTACAAATAAAACACTTCAAATGATCGTAAGTCCGTTTTGCGCTACTGTAAACTATCGTCTAATGGAAGCCAAGTTTTATTCCTCGCAGTTGACAATATGAACAAAAGAATTTTTGTAAAATAGCAACTTTGGTTGAAATATATGTTTTTGTCTTGTTTGCTATTCACTAACACAAGTAAACAGGAAGCAATCGAGGTCTATATTGCTTAGGATTTTGGGAAATCCATTTTAAGGGATAAGTATTGCAAAAATACCTGTTGGGTTTTTGCGAAAAAAACATATCCAAGATTTTTGCGGGTTTCGGGAAAATAATTTTTCCGAAAACGCATATATAAACTTTATCCTATAAACTCTGTAGATTGTAAGGCGACACAAATTAAGCAAGTATTTACCAAAAAGCAAATATAGAAGTACAAAATGCAGCATTGCATCGAAAAATGTAATCAGACAGGTTTATTAATATAATTTGTTTTTGATTGGATTAATAAATGATGACAGAGGAGACGAGAGGAGATTGATTTATGCATTGCATGACAAATAAGTGAAGAAACCGTTAAGAAAAAAACCAGATTTGTTATGGTACAGTTATGTAGAGACGTACGTTGCACTTGCAATGTATTCAACGTCGCCAGGTGTGTCTGCCAAGGAGCCAGGCAGAGACGGCACTCACGCAGAGCAACAGGTTGTTCATATCCCTCTTGCAATTAGAATTCACCTGGAGGGAAAGCCTGGGAGACCGTTTCACTCCCCCCCCACCCAGAACCCCTTTAAAATCTCTTTCACAAAATAAATCTCTGTCTGTCTGTGAAAGTGAAATGCCAAAGTCTAACGACTTGGACCATTTTACGCCAACTACGCAACATCCCAAGGTTAGACATCTTTTTATGTAGACAAAGTACGCACAAAGACATTTTTTGAGTCTGGGCATTTCCTATACGATTTGTGTGACAATGGGAAGAGTCTAATTTTCCATTTCCTCGAACTACCCGGATATTGGCATTTGTCAAAGTCATGATGCAAATCGAAGGTAGATAATTAACAAGTAAAGATTGGTACCTGCGGTGGGAGTCCTGCGATTGTTGCGTAGGCGAGTGCTTGTGGAAGGATGGTCAAGCCGACCGTAAGTCCAGCTGTAAAACACAACAATGACAGACACATCATTAAAATAGCCACAATATGTAATTAGTCATTATTATGCATAAATCACAATTGAAGATGCCAATAAATAAATACCAATGAAATCAGCTACGAGTTTCTGTCCATTGTAATTTCGGATCCAGCTGAGGATCGGGAGTTTCCGTTTGAGATGTTTCATTCGGAATGTAGCCTTGCTCCAGTTTCGGAAGCAACTGGGTTCATCATTGTCAGGGACTTTCTCGTTGCGGTTGGGAGGATGTGTGGAGGTGGCATTGTCTTCGTAATTGTCGCCCACGAGTCCAATTGTGGATGCGGAAAGACCTCCGCCTTGGAAAGAGAGGTTGATCCCAGATTGACATCTCGAAGACGAAGACAGCCCCGCAAAACTCGTCGTGCTGAACGAATGCACCAACTCCGTCTTCATTTTCGGATCTCACCAACAAATCTCGAACACCTGACACTCTCTTCCGAACTAGACTCAATTTGGAGGTGATGAATGAAACTGGAAATCTTTTCAGAGTGGGATGATTTAAGAGGACATTGCAAATACTCCTATCTGATGCACTGAACAACCTTACTCCGAGGTGATGACCTCTGAGATGTAACAGTCTTGACTCCCGCGACGCTGTTCAGACACCTTGGCTGATTCGGTGAGCGATAAATCTAAAATTAGATAAACATTCGTTAGTGCTGCTTGAGTGGTTGACCCGCCTGGAGAACAAACTGAAAATCCATTAGATTTCCTTTCTGCTCTTGACAAATCACGAATTGACGTTTACAACATTGTGAGCTGTATTTACCGATACTATCAACCGATCCCAAAATAAAGTCACTCTGCAAGGTCGACGTGCACTAAAACAGGAAATCAACACTTGTCTAAATATACTCGCCTTTTCAAGACGTGTGTACCTATACTAAATACGTTTATACTTTATGACGTAAAACTCCAAGCACATTGCCCTGTCCATTACTTAATCCATCTGAATGTTTTTTCAAAGCATATAAATTAAATAAAGTTTGGCCAAACCTTTTTTGTAAAAGTTGTCATTCAGTTTACCAAGCTTTTACATGGTTTAACAAAAACTATTTCCATGTACAAATAAATCTCTTTACTAGTTTTTTTAACTCTGAATATTTTCATCAATAAGTTGCACCTACAGGTTGAGTTCAGTTTCAATCGGTGTACAACAACCAGCAGACACCTTTAGCCTCGCCTTTAGCCAGTAATAAATAATTAGAATGTGTAGATCGTAGATAAGGTAGGTCGTGTACGTCGTTGGTTTGTAATAAATCTCATCTACATAATATGTGCATTTCTACGAATTTGGGATGTTAGTACTTGGTAAGGTACAACTTGGTATTCGTAGTAAGCCATAAATAGTGGGGGGATTAGTACTACAAGGAATTCAAGATTGCCTCAGTATTAGCTTGAGCAGTATTAACTATCAACCCCTAACACCCTATTCAACGGCCAAGAACAAAGAAATGTTTTCAGATCTTTTAGTGAGACTCGGAATATATTATAGGTATTGATGGATGGCATAATAATTGTACCTGGTAGTAACAGGTATGTGTTCCTAATTAGTTTATTGGGAGACGATAAGTAAATAGTAGGACGCTATTGACTGTTTCTATTCCAATAACAATGGAACTTTTTCAGCGAAAAGCAGAGTGGCCAAAGACAGCGGGCGGGTGTCGCTTCGACGGACGAAAAACTAATCCTGTCGTAAAGTGCGGAGTAAAAATCGGTAGAATTGTCGCCAGGAGGTGAAGTGAGTCTTTGAGGAAGGAGTCCAAGCAAGTGTAAGTGAAGTAGTAAAAGTCAGCAAGTCTGGAACTTGCTTTCAAATAGAGATAGTGGACTTTGTTGTTCTTTGTTTTCCACGTCCCTAGTTCATGCTCCTTGAACGTGCATGCATATTCATCCGTTTTCTACTCGCCTGACCTGCCTGCTAATTTTTTACTAAGCTCTATTTACATATTGAAACGACTTATTGGCTCTCTGCCCTCTCCCTATACCTACAACCAACCAACATACCTAACCATAAAGTGTTACAAAATATTTGAATGCAACAATAAAATCTTCTAAGATTAGGCGACAGAGCTGTATGTGGGCGCCATTTGCTACTTACCAATTCCTCAATGAATAGAGAAAGGCATTTGAGCCAACACTCTCCTTATTTACTTCTACCTTAATAACAATAGCCAATCAACGGTGAACCAGAAATAAATAATGTGTATCATTGTATTGCCCGAATGTTTAACTTCGAATAGTCTCAAAAGGCCCCAGAATTAGTATGGTGAGGACGGATGGACAGACGGACGGTCACAGCATAGCCATAAAGTATCTCTCGTACACATAATGAATAGGTGGATGTTGCCAATAATGAATTAGCTTTGTTGTATGCAGTACGTGCTTACCTTTTGACCTAAGAAAGTCCATCTACCAACATTCTCTCTATGTACTCTCTGTCCTATTTGATGTTTAATAAATTTGTGTTTGTCCAATGAGTCTGTTTGTCAACTGAGACTTACTCAACGAAGCCTCACCTTCAAGTCTAAATTAATACTATTTTCTCGGTAACTGTAGATTGATTTTTAAACACCGCACTCGCTAAAGGTTTCTCGGAATACCTTCAATGTGACAATTCTTGAATGACTGTCCGATAACCTACTTATAGCTGAGGTGTGTTTATTTGATTGCGTAATGTATTCTCTGTCCATCTCCCCTCTACGACGTACATTGAGCGATAACCCACAAAGACAGATTATAAATACAAACATTTTTGTTGATATTCCTAAAATAAAGCTTCTCCTTAATCAGGATCCTCGTTTCAATTGACTCTACAGCAGTCTACGTCAATGATGTCTACCTATAGCTATAGTAGTGTTTGTACATACGATACCTGCTAATCGTTGACAAATAATACGACCTTAAAGCGTGCTTATTGCCCAATTGGCAAATTCCATCCCTCAATGTGATTCTGTGGTGACTGTCTGATGAACATCCATTTCGACTTTATTTCACCATTCAGTCTCATCTTAGACTAACTCTGAGAGCACAGCGACCTACTTCTGAAACTAGTCTACATAGTCTACAATTACATTTTTAAGGAAATGTTTTCTCTCCATCAATCATTGTCTCTTCTCCTAGCAGAAGCTTACCAAACTATGCATTTTAATTATTAAAAATAAATACTACAATATCCTCGCAGCTTTCTAAATTCCTGCTTACTTTACTATTTCCATACACTCTTGTCCTAAACAAAAAATTATCTTATTCTGCGTGAGACTAATTTCTATCCACCTATTTGTAAATTTATTTTATGTATTTATTTATTTTTATTACATATAAAATTCTCCATAATTTACAAGGAAATATCTTGTTTATGCATTTGGACGTTAATCGTCTCAAGATTTGCAATTCTCTCTAGCTAAAAGTCTCACAACGACTTGCTGGGAAGTATGGAACTAATTTTTAATTACAAATAGATAAACCTCTTCGTAAAATGTGGAGAGTGAGAA
Source organism: Tomocerus qinae (assembly GCA_020055645.1). Lineage (NCBI taxonomy): Eukaryota > Metazoa > Arthropoda > Collembola > Entomobryomorpha > Tomoceridae > Tomocerus > Tomocerus qinae. The sequence continues at coordinate 835,223 of CM034550.1, forward strand.
GTACCTTAGTGATTGTCGTAGGCGGTGAATTTCCTTAACGAAAGGGTGGTGATGCAATTCCTTGTTTTAAAACTGCGTTGGTTATCTCATTAATGAGTGCACTTTCCAGTCAGGATGGTTGGATTCACTTTAGTACTGAAAGCACGATCACAAAACAGTCACAGAAGTGTATTTAAAGGTAAAGGTCAAGAATGTATAAAATATGGAGTGAGTGGGCCCTGGAGAGTGCAGGGAGGGAGGGAGGGATGATGATGATGAGACAAGTCGAGAATGGAAGTAGAAGAGGACAACCGGAAAAATGTTGGCTTTTATAGGAGCGTGTGTGTCGTGTCGTGTCGGTGTGTCGACTTGACTTGATCTGCCTTATACAACATCCTAAATACGAATAGAGCACACGGATGCCTAATAATAATGCAGACAGGTTAGCAATTGGATCCAACCAAATACCACTTTGATATACATACACACATTCACTCACTACTTGAGACAATCACAAGTACGTACAGTAAATACTCCTATCCTTAGCTATGCCTCCACTATCTCTATAGTATAATATCATATGTACATGGCCTATGTATCTACTACCTCACTCTTCCCTCTCTGCATCTTTCAGCATGAGGACTAACAATCTGCCTGTTAAAAAGCATTTACTATGTATACAGATGAGTGCACGTCGTATATGCAAAACAGGCAGACTATATTAAACGTACTACTACACCTATTCAACTATTTCATGATACTTTATTCGTATCACTTGCCCATCCGTCTGTCACTCTTTCCTCAATTCCTGTTATTTCTCTGTCCACGACATCAAAAAATATCGAGATATTAAATAGTTTTTAATCTTCTTTCGAAATATGAAAGTACATGCTAAAATCTTTTTAAAAAAACAGAAAATAAGAAACAATGATTTATCGACAAAGGAGATAATGTCTTAGACCTTAGCTATGTCGAAACCCTTCTAGCGAAACCGAAGAAAAATAAATTTAAAAAAAATAAAACTATCAAGAATTTTGGAAGATTATTTTATTTCGAATTTATTGGAATTATTTCGAATTTTCGGAATTATTTTGAATTTGGAATTTGTTGTGTTGGATTCATTTTTTACATAGTTTGGATTGCATCCTTGTGTATTTTACATTATACATATGCACATATTAGTTACCATTTTTACAATAAAAAAAGTATTTACAATTTTTGCCAGTTAAGTTTGTTTCTAATTATGATGATTCAATTATGATACATTTTTGACGAAAAAGATTTTTTTCTCTCAAATGGAATTCCCGAAATTCTTAATGGTTGAAATTGTGCAAGTCTATCACTATGTAGGTTGCAGATGGGACTTATTTCTCCGACTGTAGTTATGTAGATTTGTTCCGATAGTTTGTTACGGCGGTGATTGTTAATAAGATGGAGATGCATTGTTGTAGTGATAGTATGTAGTCGTGTCATCAAATGACGACAATATAATGATTACCAACTGCATGAGATACTTGCTCTTGCTTTTCGACTGGCTGATCCTGTTGACTGCCATCTGATATCTATTCATATTCACTTTGTGTGAGCATGCTAATTTGCCTATCTTGTTTGTTGGCAACCACTGAGACTATTTGCATTTATATGAACGTGCACTTGCAATGCAATGCAACTTGAGCCATAATGCGTTATACCAATATCCAGATGAAATGGGATGAAAGGCCTGAAATGCATTTCCATGTATTAATTATTCTGTGCCTGACAGAGATTGGAGATGGATGGAGATGTGTGCAAGGAATTAGAATAGAATGCAACCGATTACAAGAATAACGAGGAATCGTTTCTCACAATCCTATAATAATATGCAGGGATCCTCACACTTTTCTCGTTTGCTCTATCAGCTAAAATAAAACAATTAACGATATACCAAAGTATCGAAACACTGTCCAAGATCATCTATACTGCAAATTAAAATAGTTTACAGAATAAATTGTAATTTATATTGAAATTAAGTTGAAAATTAAATTATAAATTAAATTAAATTGAAAGTTAAATTAAATTATAAATTAAATTGGAAATTAAATTAAAAATTAATATAAATTGCAAATCAAATGAAATTAATTTAAATTGGAAATTAATTAAATATATTTTATTTAGCCTACTCATCATTTTTGTAGTTTTTACACCTGCCATTTAAAAGGGCTGGTCCTCGTTTTCACAAATATTTTCGTTTTCTAAAACCGAGATAAAACTTTTTCTGCGCTGAAATAAGTTACATCGGATAGACAGAAAGACAAAGCATTAGCAATAAATATCTTGCTATACTTGATGTACGGAGTTAAAAAAGTCTTTAGTGGGTATTAGGTCTGCATCGTGTACAATATATTCTTATACACAGTACCAATACCTGTTTACAGTCTGATAGTGCTTTGCCCTATATTAGTGCTCCTCAACATTTATCAGAAGTGACTGTACAGTATTTGCATATTAAATATTCCACAAAGCATAAAAATCCGTATTTCTGTTCAACGCCCACACAATCTCGTGTATTCTGCTCTTGGGATATCCCACCTGTGCACAATAATAAGTTTCAATAAGGAGCTAGTATTAACATTCATAGCCATAACAATGTTTTTTGATTATCTCATGGACGTCTTATGAGAACTCTGGAGAATCCTGTAATACATTCTATAGGCATTTATATAGTTGAACTCTGCAGCAACAATTATTATTGCTATTCAAAAAATGCGTGTTAATAGTATAAGTGATATACTAATGAGAGAGCAGAGCAGGTTTTTGGTCTAATAATAGAGCACTCGGCACGACGAGACAGAAACAGCTGATAAAAATACGCTTTTTGTGATTCCCAACATATATAAGTACCTAATCATTTATGCAAGCACGGAATGAATTAAGAACTCTTAAACAGATATTGGATATTCCTACTATCGTCATTATCGTCATTAAATAAATATTTTTATGCTTCTAGCATTTGTGCACAATGTAAATGCTACAAAATCGATTCCTATTTCTCAGAGATTAATGTGATGAGATTCCAAGTACTTATCAGCGTTTCAAATTGTCATTCGTTACAGTTACATACAATTATGATAGACGTACACTCAGGAAAAATATATTTCCTATTACTGTTAATGAAAATACTTTACTTGAGATAACAATATTTAATACTACTACTACTAGCAGTATGTACTACTGTACTGGTATGTAGTATGTGCAGGGTCATTATTATAATATCCCCCCCTCCAATAGCTCCATTTGAAGATAATCTTTTTGCGAACTATGCTATAAATAAATCGTAGACGCATAAGGTGCAAAAAATAATATCAGAATTTCATTTTCAAAATGAAAATAGCATCTTTGTCAAATACCCTCCCTCCCGGGTACTTGATAGGTCACATGAAAATTCTACTTCTCTAACTATATACTTCGAAAAAAATGATTATCCTTGAAATCTTGTTTCAAATTGAATAATTCTCCTCTTTAAGTTCCTTTGAGAGAAATCTGCGTGAGTTATTATGAATGACGCAAATGCCGGAGTAGATGCGGCCACTTGGTGTAGTTCGAGGGATCTCTTAAAGTGAATAGCCAAAAGGGACCAGCCTATCTGTAATGTAACCAAATTACACAATTTAATGTGCGTAATGGTGTAAACAGGATATTAAATTAGTATACTAAAAATAATAGTTGAGGTGGTTGTTGGACGTCGTGAGATTGGTGGGCAGAGTCCAAGTTGGCAGAGATGATGACTTGACATGTGTTCACCTGTGGGTGTTTCGCAAACATCGTGAAGACAGAGGTAATTGTGGCTATTAACGATAGACGTAATGTAGGAAAAGCGTTTCAGCAATTATAAAGTTGGGATTTCTAGTTACAAATGTCTGCTATAAAATGTAATTGTTTCAAGTTACACGAATTACTCTAAACAAGGGAAGAGTTTCGCATACGTGCATAAAATGACACATATTAAGGAAATTGGAGCAGATTCCGCATCTCACAACCAATTACGAACATGCGTCTTTTCGTTTACTCAACTCTGCATCCCTTTCAATCAATCTTTGCATACCATTGAAATTATTTTCAGCTTTTTTGTCAGATTTCAGGTTCTGGCATTTTTGTGGGTAGGTCAAGCCGTGTGTACATTTAGTAATCAATCCATCCTTCTATCTTTTCACAAGACTAACCTGCCTGTGAGATTAATCGCTAAAACATGTTTCAACATACACATCATTGCGTTGTAGGTTGTAGCAACTTGCTAACTTTTCTACCAAATCGCGACCAAGAAAAATAATTCCGCTAATAAGCAGACTTTGGATATTTATTTTTGATTTAGTATCTATCCATCTGACAAGCACGTATACAGAACTGAGTTTCGGAGGGGCTAAGATTTCCAATAGATATTCTAATAATATATATTCGCTCGTATCATTTTTGGAATTTTTTGACGGAAATGGGTCAAAAAAGGCCTAAAAAAGCATATAATCGCTCGTGGCGCGAAAATTTTTGCAATTTTGAGAAAAAAATGCCCCTTTTCTTGGATTTCGGGGGTGCAAGGGGGGCTTTAGGCCATAAAGCCCATCCCTCAATACGTCCTTGAACAATATGATAATAATACTTTATTGACGTTATAGATCATTATTGTCATATGTCAGTTGACTATTAAAAACTGTTACAATTTTTTAAATTTTGAACAAACCTTAAATAAATTTTATGTATAACTTGTCGATATATAAAGGTATTTTAATAGATATGGCATCTGGTTTCTTGAAAATATTGTTTCAATTTTATCTGGTTTAGGACAACATTTTGGCAATAGGTATATATTTAAAATATTTTTGCTATGTTGGAAAATACAGATATTTCTTGTTTTTAAAAGGAAATATCCAGTAACCTCTATCCCCTAATTTGGCCGAAACAGGTTTGAATATTTTGTTGAAATTTGTATCCGGAGTCTGAGTAGGAGATGTATATCTAGCAAGTGAATTTTTGTGTTCCTGAAGAGATTAGATTACATGCAAGTCGGTTGCATATTAATATTTGTGATTATAATTACAGGAGGCTAGAGCGTGAGTTAATGAGGAGTATATAATACAATAAACGTAGGTCGAGGAGATTCGCACGGAATTAGCCGAGCAGGCAGTGAAACTAAAATGGTCTAAAAACAAGGAATGAACGAAAAGATTCCCACTTTTTTCATCGCGGATTACCTTGCGAGAGTTGGTATTCGCAGAGCACACGCACACGTGTACACAGAATGAGCATTGGAGTAGTGAATAGTTATGAGAATATGTAATTAGGGTCCCATTGTGTTATCTGGTTTGTGACACTTGATCGTTTACAAACATTTCCTATCTGCCTCTGCATGCACGCTCCCCACCCTCCCCCATTTAACCCTTTCATTACCATCCATGATCATCACTTTTAATTATGCTAATCACACACTTCCACACTATCTGCCTATGCTCTCTCCAATTAATACTATTTACTACTAGGTCATCCACTCTTTCCACAACCAACGCCGAATTCAGAGACAATCCACCAAAACAAACTCAATCAACACCAATATGTCTCTGAAAAAGTTTTTGCCACTCTAGAGATTATTTCGAAATACTGCATCATGTCTTCAATCAACCACCTGCTTCCTTATTCCAGCAGCAACATTTCAATTAGTAATTATATAGATTAGACGAAGCTACAGTTAAGTCTTTCTGTCTTTATGGAAATTTTAAGTATCCATATCTATTTCTCACGAAGGGGCCAAACGTTTCAAGCATGTATGAAATCTGCCCATTTAAATAGCATTAAAAACTAAACGACGTGTTCTAAATTGGAATGTTTCAGGCAGAATTATTTTGGAAAGAATGTCGAAGTAAATGAATAATTTCTGAAATGAGAGCATATTAATGTGTATGTAAATGTAGTGAGTGGGAATGGTGTGTAGTAGGAGAGTGCCCTTGTGAGTTGCGTGAGTCTCGCATTCATTCTTGTTTTTAGCAGTAGTAAATAAATATAAACAGATGTACCTATATTATGGTATAGGTTACACAGTTAAATAAACACATTCACTGGCAGATAATAATAATATTATTGTTTACTTAAGGTTAGCTGCATCCAGCCAGATTATATAGGTAGGTACCTAATCTCGTATACCCAGCACTCGACTCTCATCATCAACAACGTTGTTGTATAAAAGCAATCATAATAAATTGCAGCCCATTTACTTGTACATAATTAATTGTAATTCAGTCTAATGACTATGGTTAAGTAGGAAATTATGCTTGCTTATTGTTCTAATGCAATATCGGATTATCGGGAGTTGACACATATACCAACAAGAACAAGGCTTTTTATGGCCACATTTACGCTACGCTTTATCATTCACAAAGTTCAATGTCACATGATGAAAGTTCCCTGTTCTATTTTCCATGTCTGCACATACACTCTTCTCTCTGTCTACAAGAATTCTCCCAAATCTAGAACGATCGAATGAGTGCTAATGTCAAGGTAGGCTGAACACATTCACATACTATATAGGAAACTCAAACCAGAAGGAGGCAATTCACTTGATTCAACTTGCATTTCCAGGTGATGCTCCAAAAGTTAAGCAAACTGGGCAACTGCACCCAGAATTAGAGCCAAATCGTATACAAGATCAATCAAATCATCATCAACAGCATATCATTTAGTACAAGCAGCTCACTCCCCCACATTTTGGAATTTAAAACTTGAAAGTACGATTCGCATTCACACTTTTACATAATGTTTCCTCCCGACATTACTAACAATTAGACCTATTTACTTTTAAGCAGGTCCATCTGCTAATTTTAACAATCAGAGATGCAATTTTGAATTTTATTAAGATAAAGCAAGTAACTTGTATCAATTGATCTGGTTTGGGATGCAATTATATACAGATTAAAATAATTTTTGCCACATCTTAACTTCCTTTTACGTAGTGAAAAGGGAAAAACGTTGTAAAAAGATATTTTAATGTAATTTTATTTTCCTTTGTCATCAATTTGGGGTTTCATTCCACTTTAGTGTAGCATAAGTGGAATAACTGACCTTTATAATATTATAACCTCCATCTCCATCACACGCACGAGCTAATTCCACTTGGACCGGACCATGATCATGAATCATGATGCTCCTATACCCATATCTAATGGCTATGAGTGATACTTGTACGTATATTCAAACCTTTTCAGATAGTATCTCAACCTACTCTGCTACAAGCGAGAATCAATTACTTACACATTCTCAATGCCATTTAAACATGCATTTTTTAGATTAATTTAAAGTCTTGAAATTCTACTGAATGGGGATTTACTATCACATAATCCCATTCTAGCTAAATTGATCCTTTATAATAAGTTAGGATGATCTGCACTATATATTACACTCCGCGTCCTATTGTCGTTATTCTGTGTCCGAAGACTCCACTTTTTTATCGTCATAAACAAACAGATGTCAAAGCATTTCTTTAACGGGACACTGTATATGGCATTACTAGAATAGCAGTGACGCTTGTAAATACGTACATTTACAGGTATGCATGTATGTGGACAATGCAGAGATTCCTAGTAATACCTGCTTGTTGGGTTAGTTGGTTGTGTTCAAAGAACTCAGACTCAAGATAAAGTTGGTTGGCCTACTGCCTGGCTGGATATCCATGAGTGACGCAGTCAGGCTGTATTATAGTTAAATACTACTCGGCTAAGCGGTTTATCGTATCCAAATATATTAAAATATTTGTTTATTTACGGCTGCCCATATCATGTGTGATGTGGATCGAGTGAATGCCAGCGAGGAGGATATGCATGTACTGCACGATAAAAGACCATTTTCCACTCACTACTCCAACCCGCCCCGGAAAACTGAAATGGGCACAAAGGATTGTGCATCAGACAACGGCCACAGCTTTACCACATTCTATTTAATTTTAATCGAAACTACAGCTGCTCCCCAACCATCCGCCTTGAAATATTTCTACGAAATAATAACCTGAAACAATTGAAATATTTCAATATTTTCCAAATTGGACATACATACATTTCAACATTTCTCAAAATATTTCAGTGGTTTTTTTCAGTTAATTTTAACTAATTCAATTCTTTCAATAATTAAAACTTTTAAATTTTAATTAAACCCATTACTTCAATTATTTAAATGTTTAAATTTTAACTAACTTCATTATTTTCATTAATTGTTTAATTTTTTAAATTTTAATTAAATTCACTGTCATTAGTTATTTAAATTTTTGTGAATTTTAATTACTTCATGACTTTCAATAATTTTTTAATTTTTGAAACTTTAATTGCTTCATGTTTTTTAAATTCAATTATTTAAATTTTTGAAACTTTAATTGCTTCATGTTTTTTAAATTCAATTATTTAAATTTTTGAAATTTTAATTACTTTAGATTTTTAAATTTCAATTATTTTTCTTTTTAAATAATTACTTTATTTCGCTAATCTTTGGTTTCTCTTTATTCCGCTTCTTAAAATAAATTTAAATTATTTCATTTGTTAAAATTAAATAAATTTTATTTTTTTATTTAGTTAAATTAAATAAATTTCAATTATTTCATTTGTTAAAATCAAATAAATTTTAATTTTTCATTTGTTTAAAAACATTAATTTAAATTATTTCATTTCTTTGAATTAAATTTTTAAAATTATTTCCTTGATTTAAAAGTATTTATTAAATCAACTGTTTAATTTTATTTCAACTAATCTAATTATATCAATTCAAGTATTTCAGTTGTTTCAATGGGGTGAATTTTATTGAAAAGTGAAAAGAATGTGGTGGTTGTTGCTTATGAGTAAAAAGAGCCGACATACTTTTGGTTTATGGATTGTACATATTTGTGCAGGCTTAGGCTAGAGCTTTCCGCTTTAATTGGCAAACTCATTAATTTCAGAGATCGGATCCGAAACTGTCCGCTGCTGCTATAATTAATGCGATGAAAGGGAGTCTGACAGCTCCGGTCATCGACAACATTCATGTGTACTTGAAATGAAATACTGCAACTACGGCTTCTTCTCAGTACTGAGTATCAGATACCCAGAAATGATGCAAAAGATCTAGTTTCTGATCAAGTACACGTACAAGCCAATCTGCCAAAGAATAACAAAATACCAGAGAAAGCTGCAAAAATGAATTTTGCAATGGATTTGACGAGTACCTGGTAGCACTCATTGCCAATTTCTGAGAGATATCTGCATTTTAATTAAATCAGCAATTCTTGAAATGGACAGCGTGGACGCGATGGGGACGGACTTTTGTGCACATAACCTGCATTCACAACAGGTGAGTTCGGTCAGTTCACTCTTTACATCCTTGCATCTTACAGGGTCACCATAATCTATTGTCCCCCACAAGGTAATTTAAATACCATGGCGACCTAACAAGGTATGCTTATAATTTTTTTAAAAATTTCTCAGAACCACTAATGGGGATCAAAGGAGAAGGAGCCATAGAGCATTACTCAATGGCATGGGGACGCCTGTATGTTTCCCCCATAAGTGGTTCTGAGTGAATATCAGTCTCCACTATAAGCATACCTTGTTAGGTAGCCATGGTATTTAAATTACCTTGGTCCCCCATAGAGCCACTACCATAGTAGACGTCAACGTCCAAGCGAAAACTTTGCCTATTTGCACTCTCTACTGTTTATTTCACTACAGTGGACAATTCAGCAAAAAATCAATAGTTTGTTTCAAAGCCAAACCAATGATAAAATATTTCCCCCTCGAAATGTTTTCCTTGCTGTGACCCTTATTTTACATCTTGTAAGTATTTTAATATTTGTTGCTGCAGTGAACAAGCCTTTAGTATAAATTAATTAGTAATTCTGGTTTAAATGGGCGAGTTTGAATTTAAGTGGTTTAGCATGTTGGGGGAGGGTGTGGAGTGGGGAACAAAAGATTGTGGACACCCTGTAGTAGTTGCTCTGATGTAGCCGTCATTGAACATGGTTTATGTAGAGATAACCTTAAGATGAGATACTAGTCTATTTATATTTATTATGCAGGAATGAGGATTCCTCTTTTTATCGTGTTGTATCACACTTGACGTAAGAAGAGTCACTTGCATCCATCCAGAGGTGAGTATAAACAAACTGCCACGTTTCTGTCCTGCGAGTTCATTGTTATGATTTTTACAAAGAAGTGTTAATGTTGAAGATTTGGATGATCATTTCATTAATTAGACATCTCCTAAAGACATCTTTATTTTCCTAGGTCCTAGTACATTAATTGAGGCCCGTTTAGGAGGCAAGATGAGAATTAGAAAAATCTACGCATCCTCCTACACCGCTCAAAAATTCTCCCGGATTTAAATTTTAATGTTGTCTACCATCGTATCTCAATCAAAGCCAACTGTTTGGGTGGGAAGGCAGTTTAAGTAGTCGTAAAATCAAAGTTGGACTCAAATACTCAATAGCCATGTATACTCACTACTGGTATCCATTACGGCGAAATGTTGATAAAATATTACTAATTGCTACTATTTATATATTTTAAAAATTGTGTGTAGTTGTAACTAGCTGCTAAATATGCAATTGTGTGTGGAGTAGGAAGGAATAACAAATTGGTGGTTGGAATTCTTAGTAATTGCATTATTCTTCGTCATCCATCAGTCTGCTCTAAGTAATTTCCGCTCTGCATGCATTGATTACTTTGTACTAGGACAGTTTCTGTAGATATATATGCCAGATGTTAATTTTCTACGCACGCCAATTTCGATTCTTTTTCTGTTATTATTATAGAGCATTATGTTAAGTAGTATACGCAAAAATGTGTATTTGGAGTGTTGATCCAACAAGACGTCTAAGCACCTTGTAGGTTTTTTGTGACTGATTTACTTCCTTAGCTTCCTCTCTACCAGTAAAAATCTCTAATTGCTTGGGTCATGTCCAATTAAATGTGATGTGTGTGATTGATTGGAAGAGCCAGATCCTGCTCCTATCTCGAACTATTAAATAAAGTAAACAAAGTATATTAAAGTATAGGCATTTGCTAATTAAGTTGGCTACTGTGCTACTAACTATATTATTATGATTACAATTGCAGTACATAGACATAGACATGGTAATTATTGATAGACTGCGTTGATGTAAATGACGATATACAGCCAATTTAAATGCAAATAACAACAACTCTGTTTGTATACCACAAAAAGTTATTTACCAACCAAGTGCGAATACCAGTCCGTCAACCTACACCAGCATCTCATTTCAGCAACTGTACGTGCTCAAACATTGTTCCAACATCTTTGCTGATATTCAATCTGTCTCATTCCAGCGCGTGCTCAAAGCAGATTAAAACTCATTTCCGCATCCTTCAGGATTTTTTATTTCAACTCATAAATTTTGGTTTATTTAGTGAAAATGAGCATAAATAATAAGAAAATCATAAAATGGTTCCGAAATGAGACTGCTGTTTTTCAGCGGATGGAACTAATTTTTCCCTGAGCAGGCACTATACTTGAACTAGACAGATACAATTTCAGCTGGCGGTGGAAGGAGCCAAATCTTGCTTTAACACATGCAGATGCTGGAACGAGATTCGGGTGATAGGCTGATAGGTAGTGTACCTACTAGGAGTAATAAGTGCACTGTCAATCGTGTGTGTACAACATTGACTAATTAGCATAGCAGTCATTCTTAGGCAAAAGCATTTTATGGAAATTCAGCCACTGCCTCAATAAGATCAATTTAAATGATTGCGGAACAAGTTTATAATGGCAGTTAGCATTTCATGAATCTATTTGTCTACAGATCTCTATCAGCCAGCATCTCAATGCACACAGAGAAACTTGTATGATTATGCATACCTGCAATAAACAATTGGACTACTTCACCTACATTGCTAACTTCTTATTTCTATCTATACATATTCATATTTACACTCAATCATAATTAATTATCAACTTGTTATTTGCTAATTAACAGTGTAATACTAATTTAGAGGGAAATTAAACATTAAATGGGGAGAAAATGATAATAAACCTTCAGTTTACTATTTTTGCAAAATTTGGATTAATCAAGGAATTTTATTTAGTACGTAATGCATTTATGTCTGGGTATGCAAATTAAGTAATGGGTAGGTATGTAGTACACTATGTACATGCTACACGATTCTTGTGCATGTACACATATAGGTTATTATATAGTAGTAATCATACATTCATTACATGGAGACTTGTGCTATTCAGAAATGTACGTCAATCCGTATCTCTGGTTGGGGTACATAGTAGTTTCTTAGCACATAAAATGACGCATACAGGTTGATATGTAAATACTCTGTTCATGTAATTGTTGTATTGTAGCAATAATAACTCGTGTAATTCCCACACTAGAGTGCATGAAATCCTTGTCCTCTATCTTATCCGACATTTTACATTTTATTTATAAAACAACGTGAAAAATATTTTCTCATTAGTGCCCCTTGTTTTAACTACACCGTGTCCACTATCTATTCACCCCTACATCTCAATACACAAGGAGAACGATACAACGCCATCTTTCAAAACAGAATTCTGATTTTTAACCGACTGCAATGTATTTTTACTTTTTACGGCAGGCAATCTATAGCTTTTCTATTTTCATCCTATTCGGAAGTTAATTTTTCAATTTTTTGTGGCTATTTTACATAGCCATCGAGACATTAAACACCCCCAATTTGGTGAGTGGGAGCAATATTTATTAGACGAAACAATGAACTATGATGACAGTGATTTTCAATGTCATATTCAATTTATGGTTCTGCTTTCTTTTTAGCAAAGGATTTCCCCTAAATCTTGACATCGACATGAGTACTTGGAGTATATATAAATCATGAATGGAAAAATAAATTAAAGCACTTAAAAATTTGGGAATTTAGAAATTGGACAACACTTTGAAAAATCATCCCGATTTTGCCCGTAAAATACTACATGTAGAGGGCTGTCTATGGAATAGTGTATGGCATGGTATGTTTTTTCAGTAATTGAGATAAATCCCCGAAAAATGACGAACATGCAATTCCCATTCCAAGGGATAAATCGTAGCCATTGACGATGACACTTGAATTGCAATTTCACTACATAAAGGTGGAAAAATAAATTTCAGGCCGGTTTTGCGAAAGTTGATATTGTTTTTCTCATTTGCATTTAGAAGTCAATCTCCCTTACAACAATGGTATAACATGAGCTGAGTGTATTAAAAGTCATTTAACATTATTGTATCAACTCCCAAGAAAAGGCCTAACCAAATGCATAAAGTTCAGGGCAAAATTTTTGAAAATGACAGACGGAGTTCCCAGCTTTGTAAAGAAAGTACTTACTGTGGACCGATAGTTGAAAAGTGAGTCAGTCCTGTCACATGTGTGTGGGGGCTAGATTTGGTTTTGGCTATGACTTATGTAAAGTTATTTAATGGTGTCCCTGAACCTTTTTGCTGTCGAATAATCTATTCCACGACATTTTAACATGAACATATCTCACGAGCATATAAAGCCTTAGACATCAATAGTTAGACATCTGAAACCGACCCTTAGTTTACGTAGAAAAAGTTTGTGTTGGAATGCATGGGATGTCCAAGTGATTTTAGAATTTCGGTTTCAAGCTTTGGCAGCCAAAAGTACTTCATTAAACATGATTTTTCAGAAATATAAATCTTTTTTAAAATGGGCCGTTTAGAAATTATCACGTGCTGAAATTTTCGGGGAGGTCATTTGACATGATAGCTCCGAAACTACTCATCCGATTTGCGTCACAATAGACAGGCAGGAACATTTTCTAGACATTAGTTTCATAACGTTTCAAAAATAATTATTTTCAAAAAAAGTTTGGTAACATTTGTTATTTTTAAGTATATTTTGGAAAACTGGCCAGAGTAGATTCTTTACCAAGGTGTGGTACTAATATAAAATTTTGGGAGCTACGAGAGTTTTGCTTCAATGCTGAAAGAAAGATTTATTTTTAAAATAAATCTTTTTTGAAGACTTTTATGAAACATTTATGAAAGACGCTAGTCTAGAAAATGTTCGTATCTGCCTGTCTATTTTGACACCAATCGGTTGAGTAGCTTCGGAGCTGTCATACCGACCGACCTCCGCGAAAATTTCAGCGTGCGATAATTTCTAAACGGTGCATTTTGAAAAAAGTAAATCTAATTTCCAAATAAATCATGTTTTATAAAGTACTTTTAGCTGCCCAAGTTTAAAACCGAAATTCGAAAATGACTTGCACACTGTCCATCTCATAATATTCTAACACTTAACTCAACCTGAATCGACCAGTTGTTGATTGGGTTATCGTTTTACTTAGACGGACACGACGGACAGACATATTGGACATTCCTATTTAGCAGTTCGTGCCACTTAATAATAAACCTCAATCAGAAACATATTTAGTTTAAAAAGATCTTATGTTTAGCTTTTGATCGGGCCGAAATATATTTTCCCACCTCTGCTGTTATTTATTTCTTGGGTTACTCTATTTTGAATTTATTTTAATTTATTTTATAAAAAATAATTGCATGTTCGTCGTTTTTCGGGGATCCATCTAAATTAGAGTTAGGATGTGGTGGGTAGTGTGGCAGTGTGGAGGGGGACAACAGATTGTGGCCACCCAGTATTCATTCTGCCCAAGTCAATGTCAAGGAGCTATTTATCCGTGTAAACTCCAGACAGATGCAGATCACAGCGTTAAAATTTCGTAATGTAATTTTTCTCAAATATTTTTTCGTCTAAGCTTATCTATGAGTTCTACCACGCATTAGACGTTGCTGCATTTTTATTGTCGGCTCTCAGATTACAAGAACTATAACTATTTATTGTACACAGTACACATTTTGAGATCAGCTTAATTTATGGACACGGCTTAAAATGACGCATACACACTGTCCATAACGCAAAATAAAAATCTGTAATCTATTTATTGTACAACAAAACTAACAACAACAACCTCAGGAAAATGGAAACCTTATCCTATGCTTCTAATGAAATCAAGTAATACGATGCACATACTCAATTTTTAATCCAAGAAGAATGCAATGAAGGCATTATGCATTAGGAGTATTACCTATCTAAATAAACCTTGGACGGAGATCATCCCCTGGATTTTTCAAAATCAACATCTTTTACTGGTAGCCAGTCGTTTTGTAAAATACCCGAATAAAGTCTCCTTTCTTGTAAAGACAAGTTTCCCCAAAAACTTGCAGTTTGGTATACTTAAGCTGTTGCTGTGTCATTTCGGAGTGGTACAGGAGTCAAGAATTTTTAAATTGTTTTACTGAAAACTTGATTGGCGCTGATGGTTATTAATCCTTACTCAAAGGAAAGACATCTTTAGACGATGCTCATTAAAAAAACTTTTAATTTATGCGAATTATATACTATATTTTGCAATATTAGTTAGATAATTATTATCATTGATTAAGATTTGGTATGCTCAGATAAATTCTCATCTCTGGTGATTATCACCTTGAAAATAATTGGTTTGAATTTGCATACCAGCATTGTTAGGTATTAAATTTAGGAAGGTTGTGTTAATTATTAGGTATAATATGCAGATAATAATTATTATTACTTATGCAATTAATTATGATAATACCGATATGATAAACATAGTATTCCATCATTTGCATGGTATTTAATAATAATATGGATGCTATTGTGAATAGCTATAAAACATTGAATATTATGATAAATGCGAAAATTAATTTAAATGATACAATAATATTCATTAATGCTCTTTAAATCTACGGGATGATGATTATAGTTTTTAGAATAAAGGAGTTTAGACCTAGGACTGGAGAAGAATAGCAAGAGATTCGAATGATTTTGGCTTGGGAATAAGTTGACGTTTGACAGGCAGGTGGAATTTCTCCCTTGTTTTTTCGTCTGTGTAACAACAATGAAGGGCAGATTTACATAATTTGAGAAATGGTAGTGATTATAGTAATTATTGGATTCACATAAATTTGCTCTGAATTTGCAATGTGGAAAGTATTAAAATGTCAAAGAAGACAGTGATCAAGTGATAGTCATGCCCGAGAGTGAATCAAGATTTATCTCCAAAATATATCTGGCTCAACAATAGAGCGAGGCACAATGAACAGACGGAAATCGTGCAAATAATGGGCTCTGCAATCACTTGGTGGCTCCGACCGAAATTACCATCTTATCAGTCTCATCTAGATAAATATTCTGTAATACCAGGAATGTGGAAACTATACAGACTACAAAGTACTAACTGGAAACATTTATTTAATAGTTATTATAATCGTGAAAAGCGGATTTCGCAAATATGGGAAGAAAAGATACATCAATGTCCACATTTTGAAGCAGAACAAGCAAATGTTTCTTTGTTGGCAGAGAGTAGGCAGCATAGAGCATATTATTATGGTTATTTCACAATTTGCATTTGCAGCATCTGTAAAGTGATCTTCTGTAACATTTAAATGCATTAGATTGTAATTGAGTGGATGTATTTAGAGCCAAACTCCTTTCAAGGTCAAAGTCAAACACACAAAGACAAACTTGCAAAAATGTCAATTTTGCAATAAATCGAGTGTGTCTGTTGAACCGTGTTCTGGAGTGTTACGTAGTTATTATCGTATTATGCGAGTGACATAACAGGTACTAATTTTACATCGGAGAGTGTTTTTCTATACACAAGAACATCAACAATTGCATTATCATCCTCATTGTGAATTCCATTCACACCTGCCCTACTGTCTAAATATAAATGATGCTTTTTTACCCTGGAGAGCAACTTTTGGAATCGATGACACCACTGACACTGTACCTAGTGGCCAACAGCCTCAGGAGCGTAGCCATGCCTCACACCATCCATACAGTCCCCTGCATCTCAATCCCACCACAATCCTAGTAAAGGATGACTTGCACTCTGCCCCCCTCCATATGCTTTTCTTAAGCCAATGATTTGGACAAGCTATCTACATAATAATAATGTCTGGACTATATCTGTAGCTGAAATATATAGGAAGAAGTCAAATAGAATAAGCTATTTATCACAGTATAATGTTTTAAAAATAGTCACAAAATTTATTTAAAATTATAATATTATCACTAATAACTTCCTCATCACCACATTATGGCAGTTTTGGGGTTCTACAGTGGGAATTTACATTACACGTAATAATTCCACATTATGCTGCAGATTTAAAGATTACTAACAATGCTTTTCAAAATTCAGTCCTACATTTTCCGCCAAGTTTTTACAAGATTATTCGTCAAGCCCCCGATTTTAAGGATAGAAATTGTCCTCAATGTAGCTATACGGTATGACAAGGTAAAATGTGCACACCGGGGCTAGAAAGTAACAGTGAAATTGGACATTCTATTTCACTACGTGTTGACCGAACAGGTTTTATTATTCGCAGCTGGCAACACGTGGTTCACTGAAAAATGACAGCTAAGCAAGCCTTAACGCAAAAATGCATGGGCTACCAATTACCATCCCGTTGCAATGCGTTGTTGGTTATGGCATATGATAATCAATTTTCCTTTTTTGCCCCCTTTTTTATAGGGATGACAGACAATTTTGTACGCATAGATTTATTTTTAGCATTCATTTATGCAGTAATTCAGAAATGATGAATGGGGTGGTCATCCCTGAGTGATTGCTACGATCCGGTTGGTGCAGGATTCTCGCTTCGATTAAATAATCCACCGAACTGAACCAACAAGAACACAAAGAAGAATTGCGTAATTCTATTTATAGAAGATTCGTGGACTTTGTCGTATTTTTTTCGTCTCCTTTGCAAAACATTTCTGAAGAATTTTCCTCAATAATTAACCTTTCTTGCTGACAATTAGCATACGATGCGCAAAAGTGACGAGGCTGAAATGCCAATCCAGAATATCAACTTCTAACCAGTGGAAACTGGAATACATATCATTGTCATACCAGTCCATGCCTCACCAGCACTGATTTAGCACTTCCACATACTGACTACTTATCACCATCCACAAAACCATTCAACTTTGATGTCTATATTTACTCCAAGAAACTTCTATGTATAAAATTGTGTATTTTATACTGAGACATGAATATCCAAATTGACACATTCCTATTCTTACAATAAAAGCCACAGGACATTAATTTACTAATTTATTTATTTTAAAGTATTATTTCGGAATGAGTCGGAATTTCGAAATTAAATTGATTATTAATTAAATAAATTCTTTTCGTTTTTGAAAATTTATCTATAGGTAGGCACAAACAAATAATTTATATGAATAATTTAAATGAACTCGTAGCAAAATAGATACGTACAAAAATAACTGCATTCCCACTCTGTACTTAGTAAACAGGGCCAACTCGCTAGTTAATCAATAATTGGTATTTCGATGAACAAGTTGTGGCTATTTGATAAGATGTGGGAGGTAGACTACATCATTGGCTTTTGGCCATTGTCCAGTTCCAGTCACCCAAGCACTAACTAATCCGTCTTCCTTCCTTTCTTAGTATAGTACTTCCCTTTGAAGGAGCAACTACTAACTCTGACCTAAGGAAAGGGTGTACATGCATGATAGGTAGGTCTATATAGATATTGTTGAGGGTGGTTTAGGAGATTTCTTTACCCACATTTATCTGGTAATTCGAGATGCTACGAGATGTATTGCTCTATATTCTATCCTCCTCTCCTTCGTCTCAGTTTGCTTTTATTTATTTCAATAGAAAACCACCGTCCACTTCACTCCACTGTTGACATATGAAGAAAAGTTTACCACTTAAGTCTCTTGTCTACTTCTAATGCCTAACCCTAAACTCAACTTTAGTTTACACACTTATCCACATTTTTATCTCCCTGGCTAAAATGGCCAAAAAGAAAATGGCAGAGTAAGAAATTCAGTAGCCTTATAGGGATGTTTGGAACTGAATTTAATCGTATTCCTAAATAAACGTTAATGTAGTTAAATCTGTAACATAAATGTTTTCATTTTATGGTTCTAATATTTGCAAGTACGGGTAACAATAAAAATTACCTATTTTATAAGCTGGCGATTGTTTTACAGATCAGCTATTTACCTTTTAAATGTTCATTTACCAACGATAGACTCAACTACATGGGACACAATACACAATTGCCATTATTTGCCTATTAAATAATAAATTAATTTTGATTAAATTAAATTGGCACATTCTTACTAACTAAATAATTTGGTTGTACTAAATGACTAAAAGTCGGTTAAATATATATTTTCGCTGTGTTTTAATTGATCATTAAAATATAAATGTTAGTTCGATGTATTTTAGAGAAAAATAGAACATTAAAACTTATTATGATGTGCATTGTGTGTGTACCTGTGTCAATAAATATTACCATTTTTACCACTGTGATGGTAAAACACCCTTAAAAGTGGTAAATATTGTACACTGTTTTTTCTGTTGCTGGGTAGATTGAGATATTATTAGATTTCATTCCTAAAATTTCCACTGATTTGTCCCACAAGCGTATTTTCCCAGTGGGTTGAATAACAGTACATGTACAGTAGTTCAGAGGACATAGAGCAACAACTCGGACTATCCTAGTGGCCTGTAGAGGAAGAATAGGAGTGGAGCCGAGAATGGTATAAAAGACTAATAACATGTTATAAAATTTGTTGTGGTGAGGTAATTCGGAGGAGGACAGGCAGAAGAGAAGAACAAGAGGAAACATCTCAGGGAAATAAATCGAAAGCAATCTGTAGAGATAATGTTGGCTTTCCGTCCACTCCACTTGACTTATTTCTTCTTTTTTGCTTTAATGAAAAAATGACTCTGATTTCGCTCTTGCATTACATCCCAAATGCATTGCATCAGACTCCCAGAGGTACCACCACACTACAACACTACACCAAACAAATCGATTTTGGGTCCGGTTCCACGTCTCGCTACCACTTGAAAGAAACACAAACTTTCTGAGCTTTCAAATTATTAATTCGCAGACTATACTATGTACTACATACAGAAATACTTTTCAAAAAGTT
Source organism: Tomocerus qinae (assembly GCA_020055645.1). Lineage (NCBI taxonomy): Eukaryota > Metazoa > Arthropoda > Collembola > Entomobryomorpha > Tomoceridae > Tomocerus > Tomocerus qinae. The sequence continues at coordinate 855,205 of CM034550.1, forward strand.
TAGCATACTAAAGTATTTGAAGGGCTTTCAGGAATTAATAATCAAGCAAGGCAGTAGCGTGTCGCTATGAATTGTTTCTATAAACTCCAATCATGTGAAACTCAAATAAAATTCAATCCTGAAACAAAAAATTGTAGAATTTTCCCAAACAATAATTTTTGACTGCCTCTCTTTGAAAAAAATCTTTTTTGGTTAAACGCGACGGGCTTCTCCAGATACGGGCGGGAGTACAAGTGTTGAGGAAGTGAACTGTTTTGGATTATTTTCTGGTAAAGGTCTTTGATTGTATGTTAAATGGATGGTTCATATAGCAGGAGCAGTAAATACGAAATAGATGTCCCATAAGTCCAGTGGCATAGTGTAGTGAGAGTGTATGTCAAGTTGTCATCCGCACTGTTTGCCAGGAAGGGAGAGGAACGCGGAGGAATTCCTTGTGGAGATGTTCATTCGGGTATCTGGCTGGATCGACTTATTTCCCCAGACAGTTGTTTCCCCAAGAAGTGAGTAGATAAGTATAAATACAACTCGGCCTACGTTCTAGAGCTAAACTTATTACCTTAACTAGATTGCATCAGAGTAGTAGAAGCGGGTGACAAGAGAATTAGTCGTTTCTTTCGACTTGTCATGTCAGCAGATTCAATAATGCTCTGCTGTGAACTGCGGTCTCCGTCTCTCCCTATACACCGAATCAACTCTATTCACGAATCAACAGTGACTTCTCCGTCATCCTCCCCTGCTATAATATCCACCCACACCTTTCAATAGAACTAATCAGTGTAACCAAATTAGATTAGCAATCTATTTATATTTGTCTACTTCTTGCTTGTGAATTTATTTAGAGTAGACATCGAAGCCAATATCCACACCACCTCCTAGTCCTAACGTTTTCCGTGACAAACATACATACATATAAATATAGCCAAGTAAAATTTTATAAACTACTACTAATATCTTTTAATAAATTGTCAACGTGAAACGTCAATCAATTAAATAAAGTTTGGACTCGAAAAGTTGGTCGGGAGAAATGAGAGAAATAAATGGAGGTGGGGAGAAGTAATGTTTCAATTAGATGATGGCGGTTGTTTATAATTTATGAGTTGGAGGAAATGTCCAGGGGGAAAGCGAGTGGAGGAAAGATGTTTGTGGCGAGGTGAGTGTGCAGGTCTCAGAAAACAGGCCAAGAATCTCGGAAAATCAATTTCAGCTGTGCCCAGCCAGCTCAGTTTTTGCTGGAGCCTTCTTTGTCCTCGCCTGCCTATTTCCCGAAGGCCTTGAATTTGTGGGCTTACTAAAAGAACCCGGGATAGAAAACCCATCATCCGGCGTACCAGACAAATAGAGAAGCATTATTCGAGGTCTTTAGACACGGGATGCCTCAGCTATCTACCTCCACTCCCAACTCATGCAGATTCTCTCCACATACGACTTAAGACTACCCAGCATCTACACGCACATTTGTCTTGAGCTCTATCTGCCATCCCACCCACATCCAGGTGGGCAATAGTCTTCTATACAGCGTCCGCACATAACAACTTGCCATACAACTTCTTTCCCCATCCACTAAATATAATTTACTGATTTTCTCACCTTTTTACCCTACCCGCAGTCATTTAAAATATTTACATCGTAATACTTACTACAATTTAGCTTTTTCAGTCTAAATAATGTGGATGGAAAATGGATCATATCGGCTGAATTCCTTTGACGTAAAAAGAATCTGTATTTATCCAGAAGCTAATACATGCATCTAATCTAAGGAATTCATAGGGCAGAAAACACTCAAAAAAATGTCCAGTGACAATTTTTGGAGGTAATAATTATTATATACTTGATTCGTGTTTTATAAATTATAGATATGTACATAATATTGTGGCGTGTTTACATTCTGGTAGAAACTTCTGTAACCTTTGTATTCCTCCAAACTTGGTATACAAAGCGACTACCAATTTTAGTATTGTAATAGAAGACAGTGCTTTCACTACAACTCATTTGATTTGGACATTCACATGTTATTTCCCACACAACTTTCACGATAATGCAATTTCTGCATTTTATGACTGCACTCCACAAAAATGTTTCTACAATGAAATAAATGTGCCTAAGCCGAAATTACAATTATTATTCTTAATAGTTGTATTGCAAGTTGCTTACTTAGTATACTGTACATGTAAATAGTAGATACATATGAATTTGGAAGGATGCTGTATATATAGCGCGTGGTGTGAAAGCGTCTGTTGCTATCTAGCAGTGGATGTGCGTGATGGGAGTTATGGCGTGGAAGAGACGTAGTAGCTCATATTTATAGATATTCAGTCATACTAACTCGATATTGTGCTCCATTGATATTCGGATATTATTCCGTGCGGCTTGAGTGACTCTTTGTAGGAAACACCGTTTCTTGATATTCTTGGAAAGAGGAGGCGACGCGTGGAGGAGAAAGCAATCCCAATTGATTGTCAGTTTTCACCTATTCACTTTCCCTTTCGCTCCATCCCACTCAACAAACTTAACACCATATGGGAATTATCACATCTGAATACATTCTCTCTTTTCTTATCACCACCATAATTGTTCATCCTACTTCAGATGTCGTGCATCCACCTTATACTATTTCAATCCCGTTATTTCCCAATCTAAATTCCGTGTCTGCCGCTCCTGCCGTCCCCATTTGTTTCATGTTCATAAGAAAAATCTCTACCATTTAAAACACACTACATTTTTGGGCCATGGGAATTCTAAAGTCCCTAAAAGACATTTTGGTGTTTAGGAAAACAAAAGCAATCAAGGAAACATGAAAAGCAAAAATAATCACAAAAATACGGAGGAAAATACAATTTAAGGAATTAGATTTAAAAAGGAAATAAAATAGGTACGGGAATTTCAAGGGAAGCTAAAATATTTAAGGAAAGCAAATCAGTGTAAGAAAAGAAAGCCAAAAAAGGAAGCAAAAGGCTCCTATAGCATTTTGACTTTCTTCAATCCCCCCGTGTGTGTTCACAATGAACACCTGCAATTTCTGCCTAATACATACATATTATACGATGTGTATATTTCTGTTTAAAATTGTTGAGTACCTACCTACAGAGAATTTCTTATGCATTGCTGATATTATGCAATAATCCGTATTTTGGTAATGTACAGTAAAATGACTTTCTACCTGAAAGTGATTTCCTCATTGATTGTTTATGCACTGTGCAAAAGAAAATTGCAATATATTTAGGGTAGGAATTGCAATGAGGAAGAAGAGTGGAATAATGGGAGTTCTGCGACGAAGTCTGCCACAAAACAAGTTGCAATTCAGCAGGAGACTCTATCTACTCTACGTGGTTCGTTCTCGAAAGAAAAGCTGCTCGAGACTTTCTCTCAGTATCCAGTTGGCTTTCCCAGTGTTCGGCCATCCTTTTCTCTCCTGTCACTTTTGGCATTTCCTACGAAACTCTGTCAATAATTCGACGTCTGCGGCGGTACTTGCCTAGGATTTAGATGGCCACTCCACTGAATTCAAATGGGCACATCGTGAAACCAGTGCGAGTCTGACGTGAACGTGACGTGGGTGAGACGAGACGGCGAAATACTCGCAAACATTCTAACACACATAATAATAAGAAACTTTGCACAAAGAAATCTTGTCAGGCCATATTGAGATATTTTTGTGCGACTTACAACTTTCGACATCCCGTGACAAATCTGTTCCGTATCCCACTTGAAAAATTCAGGTTCCAAAAATATCGAAAAACTTTTTTTGTGGATATTCAAGGAGTAATAATATTCAATTGTCGCAAAGCCAAAACTTTTTCTGAAAAGAAATCAAGTGTTAGTTCAATTTAGAAATTCTTTTCTCGGGTACAACATTGTATTTAATTATAACTTTTTTCTGCTTAAATTTCGGTCAAGGTAAACTATTTAATAAGTAAGTAGTCCACCTTGTGAAAACTGCTGAGCTAATTTTTGCAAAAAGGTTCTTGAACCTGTACTTGATAAATTGGGGCTATCAAAGTAGAGATGAGATTACAAGAGTAAAGTGGAATGAAATGAGAAAGTAGTTCTGACGAAGCTGACAGTTCAGCGAAATTGAAATCTCCAGAGAAAGAGAAATTATGAGAAGAACTGTTGAAACTGTTAGTGTGAGGACATAACGCCGGGTACTTACCGTTAGGAAGACGATTACGTTTAGTCGTTTATTGCGGACACTGAAGAAAATGGACCGAGTAGGGGCTTTTGAAAATAAGTAGCGATTCCCGCGCGTACGATTAGAATTGAGATTTTGGGAAATCAGGTCAGGTCAAAGAATTGAAGAAGATGCTGGTGGTCCTCCTCACGCTGACTCTAACTGCAAATGAAAGAACTTTGCTCTACCTCTTCATCCAGACTTTAGTCAATTTGCACTTTTTCGCTTGAAATCCAGAGTGTCCAATAATCGTAAGAGAGAATAGACAGTGCTAATCTGTTTACAGAGACTGTAAACATAAACGAAAGAGCGGTTTTAAAACCAACCAACTGAACTTGTGGATATTTTATGGCAATCCCCTCGAGCCTTTTCCAGTTTTCTTAACTCCCTCGGATTATTCTGTCTTCGTTGCACTCTCCTGACGTGGGCGACTCCTCCAATCTCGCAGCTCACTACCTCGGTATTGCTTTTCCTGGAATTGTAAAGGGAACGGACATTCAATTAGCAGATAGAAAATTGAATTCTAATTCTCAATTTCGAGGTTAGTGCCCAACGCTAATTTAATCTCCACCGCCAATAATCAGTGTCCTAAATAGTTCAGTCTCATCAGTGAAATTAAAGATTGAAGCGGGAAAGTAGTCCACACACTCGGTTTTCATTCCAGTTACTTTTAAACATCTCATCGAGCAAAACTTAATTTGCGTCTCTCGTCCGTGATCCATTTTCGGAATTTCCAACGAGTGTACTTCTATAATAGATTTCGACGATCCATTCAAACTCCATTCATTACAAATAATCAGGTGAGTAATTTTAATCTTTATCTTGCTGCTTTCCCATCAAATTCCCATCAAGATCAGTTTACCCGATCTCTTTTACTTTCCCTTCTGAAATTTAATCTCGTCCCCCTTTGCAATGCACTTTCTCGGATCTACACCGCACAGGAGAAAACATCCACAACAAAGCACACAGATCGAATTTCTTATAGTTCTGGAAGATCGATATCTTCCGAGATTAAGAATTGATACCATTGTGTAACTCCAATCCAGAAGGAAAACTACCAAAACTATTTATGCAGACTTTAAATATCCATTTATTTTCTACATCCACTACTCCAAAACTCCATTCTCTGTCTCTACGACTGACTCCCTGCTACTCTGTCTGCTATCTATGTCAACTTCGTTATCTTCTAAACTAGATCTCTCAAACTTCTCTTTCTGGTTTCATCCACCTTCACAAATTGTAGCAGAATATGGACAATATGATATTGTCAATATTTATATATCGCTACTACGTTGCACCTACCTACTACTTATTTATGTGGACCATTTTTGAATGTAGTTCAACTTTGGGAACTGTTTAAAAAAGTTCATTTCCTTTGGGATTTGCCTATTTTGTAATAAAAAGAATACTTTCAGGAAGGGAAGGGAATTTGAATGATCATAACATAGTAAAGCGAAACTGCGCCGGAAATATTTATAAAATAAAATATTATTTTCACTAGTCCTTACCCAATGATCTGGAGAAGTCGTCTCCCTTTCGATTCATTTCCTTAATTTATGTGGATGTGGAATTAATGTACTATCCGTATAATTATATGAATAGTAGGTGAGATCATACACATAGATAGGATAAGCAGGTTCCTTTATGTTTTAGAGACGGATTTATACTTGGGTTCTGTAATAAAAAGAAAATGAAATCTTTATCCTTTCTCTTCCTCAGTCTTTTGCAACCATTTGATTATCCAGATTATCCACTGTACTTGTACAGACAGAATATTGCTATTTTCTGCCAGTTATTTATTGAAACCTGCAGGGAATAGAATAGCATACCTCCTGCCGTCTCACCTTAACCCATTTTGTACTTATCAGGCCTTTTTTAGTTTTCTAAGCAAATTAATCGTTAAATTGTACCACTTTCTCAAAGTAGGAGGCTCTGTAAAACCGATCTGTCGACATTGAGATATTTAAAAAAGTATATTAAAAATCGGAAAGCTAGGTCAAAGGGGAAACTGAATTTATTATTACTTTACTTAATTAAATTTTTAGAATTAGTTGTCTTTGTGACAAAAACAATTTGTTGCTCTAGAAAGAGAAGAGCAAATCATAGTGTCAATTAACTACAATTAAGTCTGGAACGAAAGAGTTAATATTATTTGTGTGGGTGGATAAAATAACATTTTTCACTGACATGCTGGGATGTGACATGGTTGCCCCTTCCATGCACATTACCATTCTAAGAACATGTTAAGTATGTACACAGGAATGGATGGCATTGACAAATAAAGAAATGCTCTATGAATTCAAAATTGAGATAGAAGTATTATGGAATAGATGTGAAGTTGTGAGATGAGAGAAATATTGTACTTAGAGAAGAGAGTTGATGGAGAGTTAGGAGAATAGAGGAGACAGCGGGAATGCAAAGCAATCCAGAGAAAGAAATGATGATGACAAGAGAAAACAAGAGTCGGAGAAAGAGTAACAAGTTGTGTGACTGCCTTGTCATTGTCCTTTAGCTCACGACTTTCCCAGTCCCTTTCATCCCCCACTCCCCACCCCCACATCTATTTACCTCACGATACTTTATCCCAATGCCATGTCTGTCCGTCTGTCCGCCACACATAGATTATTTTATACACACATATAAAATATATAAAAATTTGCACTTTTTTAAAAACATTTTCTGATCGGGGGACACATCCTGTAGGATGCAATGCGAGTAGAAAAGGCCTTTTAGATAATACTTTTGTTCCTCGATGCACTTAGATGACATTTCTTCCGATACTTTTGTGTACCGTTGTTGGTTGGTTAATTATGTCTCTTGTTCTCTATCAGTTTGAATTGTATTGCAATGATGTATGGACGACTCTCTCAGAGTAGCAAGTCGAGTCTCGTCAAAAGTTCTAGCAAAGAAAACTCTTGGACTTTCTCTATTCACTTTCACTCTCAGAGTCACTCGCTCACCGTACGCAATGCTAGACAAGGAGATACACCTTCCCTAAATGCAAATAGACGCGAAAAAAGTTTTGTTGTCTTTTGTTCTTTTTCGTCTGTCGTGACCTCATGCTTTGCCTTCATTCACTTTCACTAAAATATACACTTTCTTCTGCTCTTTTGAAATAATAAATAAATAGCAGTAGAGACTTTTCTAGTATTAGAGATCTAATAGCCTCCAACCCTGCAGCACAAACACGTTCATTAGCTTGCTAATAGCGGTTTAAACGAGTAACATTGTAAGTCTATTCGGGTGACACGTCAGCAGATAGAGAAACAACTACAGACCTCAGACGATTATGAAATTCAAAGGGAGAGTAGGAAACGGACAAAGGAAGTGTGCAGCGGCCGTGCGAGGTCATGCATGTCACGTTGCCCTTTGTCACAAATTGATTTGGAGTCGTTTGCTCATTTACCCGGAAGCAACCTCCTCTGTTCTTCCCTCTGCATCTCAAATGACCTATTAAACAATCTACAGGGTCATTGAAAATATTCGTCCTTAAGGCAAACATGTACTACGCTTCAACCTTCAAATTATTTCAAAAATTCATCTGCCGCGCTATTTTTTCCATCTTTGAATTTATAATGTAAAAATTCGGCAAAATTCTTATGACTACATTTAAAAAAACAGTTTGGCTCCTCGGGCAAGAGTTGCAGCTCTTTACAGTCCTGGATCTTCCTATCTAAAATTGTTCAATATGAAGCCTCAAGTCTAAATATATTTTTTTACCCTGTATGTACTTTGTAATGCAACACCTACACTCGATTTGGAGTTTATTGTACAAAATTTGATAGTCATGTCATGATGTTAAATTGCATAGAGAGATACATAGATTGTCCCAATTTGCTTTATGTTTGGCAACGAGCCGTTAAATCTTTTGCAGGTCGAATTACACCAACGTCATCAGTAGTCTGAATTATTTTTTGAACAGTTGGGAGTAAAATAGAAATAAAAGAATGGTCGGCAGTTGTGGGTATGAAAGGGCATTTGGGTGATTTTAGTGGAGAAAGCAGAGAAAGGCAGGAGAAAGGAAGGGAGGATTAGACGAATAAGTTGCCTGTGATCTGCACTTGACTCTCGTCTCTGCAACAGTGCAGGGAGCTCATCTTATAAATCAAGTCAAAGCTGAAGGAGAGCAGAAAAACAAATCAAAGCGAGTTGAGAAAGGCAATAATAAAATGTTTGAGCTGTTCAAACACAATGGAATCACCACCAGAACAAAAACAGGAAAAATAGAGCAGATGATGCCTGCCTGGCTGGCCAACTTTCGTAGACAAAGTACTCTCTCGACATGACATGATGTACCTGCCTGTGTTGTTCGAGTGTAGTTGCAGGACCCGAGGCTAAACAGGCTCCAATCTCCGAGTAGAGGATACTACGGTGCAACAGAGGCATTTATTTATACTGTACCTAAGCATAATGTAATAAATGTTTGCTCTCGCTTTCTAAAACTATGTATGAACAATCCTCCAGTCTCAGGTCACCATTCTCCCCAAATGATTAAATTGGCCACTTTTCTAAACACGCTCCAATTTATATTATTTTCTCTGCCTTTACTAAATCTTTAGAGAAAATTTTTGCTGGTGAAAGTTGCAGATAGAATTATCATACCGACAAAAACACAAGACACTTATTTAGTGGGGCCGGACCTCCGGAGTGCGTTACCTTTGATCCGCGGTGAAAGTACAATTTATGCTATCTTTGCATTATCAATTATCAAAACAGTGTTATTTTTAATTCATGAGTATGTAGACAATACTAGCACCACAAATTCATCGATGGGATGATTTCAAGCCTAAAAAAGGCACATTTTCGAAATGTAGAAGGATTTTAAAAAGGAGAGTATTTGGGGAAATGGCAACCTGGCGATAAAGAAGATGAGGGCACGTAGGGAGGGACATGTGGGTCTTATAAAGACTAACTAGAGTAGTAGGAAGGATAAGAGAACGCACATTTATTTATTATAAATCATATGGACACTTCACATCAGACAGAAACTTTTCATTTTCTTTGAACGCTCGTCGGTGGCAAGTTGCATCCATCCATTATTCATCTGCTCACATAAATTACACTCCTCCTACTACTACTCTTTGTGTCCTCTTTCACCGTCTGATTCACTATGTATTTATTTCTGCAAACAACAAACAAGGCCAATAACGTGATACAACGTAATAAACCTCACGCTAGCTTAGCTCCATTTCTGTGCATTATAAATTCCCTCTGATTTATGATCTATATCTCTCCCCTATAACTCGCTCCGTACTTTTATTTCACTGTACAGAAAGGCCTTTTTATGGCATTACTTTCATCTCCAAACATCCAGTCCTCATCTATGCATTATCAGCATCACCTGTTATTATTATGGAATTGGAATCTCGTTTCACGGACTTAATTGCACCCTGTTACTCCTTCTGTTACGTTCTGCTACGATAAGTAAAAGATAATCTACTCCTCCTATCGTAATACAGCAGATGGAAATGCGTGCCACGTCAACACGTTACACAAAACTCGCCCTGATCATCGCTGATAGGAAAATGTTAGTATAATCTTTCATTATTCGGCCATAGAAGTATCCAGGATTGTAACGTGACCACAGGGCTACAAAACATTCATATTTAATCTTATCCAAAATGTTTCTTGAACGTTGTTGCGTAATTAAAAACGTTCGTTGTTATCTCGTTTCGATTTTTCCAAAATTGCCTTCTGTCATTGCAGTGTCTCTGCGGGACGACAACTTTGAAAAGCACAGGGGCCATCCAAGAAGGATTTTCCATGCATGTCATTAGCCATGTAACGTGAAACATTTATAGTCCATGCATATTATAGCATTATGTCGATGCTGTTGTGGTAGCAGCATGCCAAGACAAATTAGTGGGAGAGACAGCTATTTGGTGGTGGAGAAAGTTTGAGATACCTAATGCTATTCCAAATATATAAATAAAAAATAGATCACTATGCCGAACTCCCTCTCGGCTATCGATTCATGTTACATCATTCTACTACTACTATAATGTCAGGATTTATTATTACAGACAAAGTAGGAGAAGACCTCCCAAAATATTTAAGCAGTTGTGTGGAAATTATGTTCCGACTGTTCGATGCCGTCTCGTCTCCATCCGCCACTCCATAAATGTGTGTGACTGTCTGTACAGTCTCCAAGGTCTCATTTTCAATGGAAGATTTTCAATTCTGTGCACTTAGAAGAGAGCACATCCAGAGATAAATGGATTTAGGTTGTTCCATGATGGATTGCATGTCTCGCATCTCTGTCCCTACACCGAAGTGTGCATTTCCAGATAAATACTGAACTAGTGCAAGTGCATGCTCACCCGTCTCTCAAACTCACTTTCCGGCTCTTCGCAATCACTGCACAGAATATCATTTACCACCTACCAGGGCTAAAGTACGTTTTTATATATCCCTCCTAATAATTTGTCATAAATGCTAAACGAGTCAAAATAAAAAAGGCATTCTTTTTTGAATTTCTAGTACACTAAATCCTAAAAAATACTCAAATTTCAGACCAAATGTATTGAAAATCTTTACAAGTGTTTTTTAAACTGAATTAAATTCAAAATTTATTCTAAATTCTTCGGTGACGAAAATTGGAACCTGAATTTCATTGAAAATTCTTGAAAATGTGTAATAACAGGTGTAGTAAAAGGAAGTGGGTTGTGTAAATGTATACGGAAGCAGGCCAAGTGTGGGTACTTAGTCTGAATTATTAACCAGCTCAATTACTTCGCTCATGATGTGCATGGTTATTCTAAATAACGTGAAATATGCCAGAGTGAGCATGAAAATAATTTACCACTCAGTATTTATAACTTATGTAATGTCAATTTGGCTCATCATATCAAATGAAGCTCCCCTTCAGCATGACATTTGACTGCCTCTTGTCATTTAGTGATTGCCACTATTTCATTACAGGAGCTAGGAGTTCACCTTCTCCACTAAATATAGACCATTCTCCTACTTGCCACTGCAAGTTTCGACTTCACGTTTGTGCATCATGGTTTTCAAACAGGTCGAGACAAATATTATTATTATGCAGAGTAGAAGAGAGGATTAGTTAATTCTGTCGTCGGAGAGAAAGGTAGGAAAGAAAGCAATTAAGGCTGAGTGCAGATTTCTCGAGTGAAATGAGACTCCCTTTGCTTCTCAGTGCCCCTCAGCTAGTCTAACAGAAAAGAGATCATGCACTCTCTTCAATTCCCTTGTTAAACCCCGCAGGACACAAAACATCCATACCATTGGGACCTACATCCAGAAGGTAGCCGACAACAATTTTGTGAATTGCTACAATAACCGTATCTATACAGTATCTGCACAAATGTTATTTCCCATTTGAAATGCACTTCAGATGACGTCACAAAATAATTAGAATCGAATTTTTTGTTTCATTGGCGTTTTAATTAATGAAAAATCAAATTTTAACCTTTAGTATTCTATCCGCACAGTAACTATAGACTTTCACTAAATGACCTCCCAAATATCCGGAGGGTCACAAGGGTCCCATTTAGCCAAAATAGTAATTGGGCCGCAGTGTGTAAATACGATGGAGGGTAGACTCAGTTTTATAATAAATGAGGTGTAGAATTTGGTTGTAGCTAAGGATAAACAAGTCGGGTTGATTATTATTAATAGAGTTGGGCAGGTGTAGTATGTATTTATTTATTCAGAGTGAGCAATAGTGGTAGGAAGCCGTAGTCGTGACAAGTATTTATGTAGTCGTGTTTGAGGATGTGTCAATAGCGGAGAGAGTCGACTGTTGAGCCGGAATAAATAATGGACAGACAGACAGAGGAATGGATGCATAATTTACTCAACTGCCAAATTCCCAAGAGTCTAATTTTATCGATTTTCGTATCGCAGAGAGCAACAGTAAGCTGTCATGCATCGCATCGCATGATGGCCACTACATACTATGCACTACTTACAACTCCACACCAACAGCACAAATCTATTCTCTCTCTACCCCATTCTTCTCAGAAACAAGGCCAAGCCAACTTCGGCACAAGTATCACTTTACACTGAGAATCTATTAAAACTTAACCCTTGATCTATTATTAAATTTTCCAACAGTTTCCTTCTACTCAAAGGTATTTTAGAAATGTCGCGATAAAAATGTCGGGAACACATTAAAAGTGTTATGTTAAGTCTTAGAAAGCTTACTCTGTATATGTCGAGATGTTTAGGAAGGAGGACTCGCACTTGTGTCGTTCGTGAACGAGTGTGCTTCACTTATTTTAGTTGTTTGCATTACGGGACATACATACTGAGAGAGCATAGGTGGATGGATCTCGTCAATTGACTCAGCAGTGTTTGCCAAAGTGGAATTTTCAATTCCAGCAGCTTCACAAAATATCTTGGCTGTGTTCATTTGTAACCCTTTTGCCTTCCAGTACCATTTTTACTTTCTCCTGAATATTCTTTTTAAACTTGGCTAGACTTGCAGAACAATGAGTTCACGCACACTGCACATGCATAATATGTCTTCGTTTGTTCAATTTCAAATTATAATCTCGTGCATATTTTATTCCTCGTAACATTACATGACATGGTGGAAACGAGTTTTGTTGTCTTTAATATATAAACATGTAATTACAATTGAGGAAATCATTCCATCATCGTCGAAAGGACAGAAGGGATATTAATGGTTGACAGGTCTTGTACCTAAGAGATGATTCGTTGTAATTATACCCCAAATCTTACCTCAATATTGTTGACGTGGCGAAAAGTAAAACTCCTTTGCGAGGAAACGTAAAATTATCTTAAAAAGGAATTAAAATTTCTTAGAACTGCGAATTAATGAAATGTTAATTTCCTCTGTCGATTAATATTAGGGAGAAGGAGAAAGTGCTATGTACAGTATGTTCAAAATAATTGGTACATTCTCAAACCTTCCCTCGAAGCTTCCCCCAACGAGCCAAAATTCCGTTCGTGTTGATTGTAATTCTGTGAGAGTACTGGTGAAAGTTCTATATGGAGTTGTCAAACAAAAAGAGAAAGCACCACGACTGCTATTGATTACGACATGCTGTAGCCATGTTTTACATACTGTAGCTGTACAGATCTAATCAATAAGTCGTAGGATTATTGTAAAGTATGATGCTGTGTAGATGCAAACCACAGAAAGAGCAACACCACTTTCTCTTTCTGTAGGAATACTCCATTGGTCTATATAAAATAAAATTTCTCCTGTTTCAATGAGTCCAATTGAAATAACCTTGGAAGATTATAGCAAGAGGAAGGGGACTCTGTCTAGAGCCTATCTGGGTTGGAAGGGAAAGTAATTAAGACAGACTATTGAAAACTATTGTTTCTATTTCAGCCAAAATGCCATCATACTTAATAGGATTTACTCTTTGTAGTTGTTACATTCACTGAAGTTGGGGAATTGCTTCCTTTATTCCTCCGTTCATGTATCATGCTTATTTCGTTTACTGCTCTTTCGATGCTCTGCAGGTACACTCGGCACAGAAATTGCTCCGATATTATGTTAATTTAGGCTCTATTCACGTCGCTGCATGACGATCCACAGAAATACGTTCCAGGAAAGAGAAAATTAGGAGAGAGACCTGCAGTTGCTATATAAAGTGCCCAGTATGATGTGCAGCATAAAAAGTGCTATGCGACTGTCACCTCCAAACAGTCATTTTCGATGAATATTGTTTGTAAAGCGATTAGAGAACGGCGAATGGGAAACGCCCTTCACAGCAAAATACAGATTGGAAATTCTCTGTTTGTCAGTCACTCACTCAGTCGACTGGTCTGTTCCATACATTGCAAATAAACCAATTAACGGCACAGACCAAATTATGCCTACCATACTGTAATGTGTACTTTATATATTAGTTGGACAGTGAGTTTATGTCTAAGAAATTGTCAAATTATACCTTAAATGTTTTCTTACCCAATCTATCTAAAATATAATTTCACTTTCCAAAATTTTATGTAATTGAAGTGGAATTATGTAATAGGCCTCAACGGCATTAAACCCAGAAATGACTTAGCCCCACATGATGAAATTCAATTAAGACACGAATTTTATGATTGATTTTTCATCTCCAGAAGGCTATTTCCATTTCATTATTTAATGGTCCTTCGAGCCGGATGTACATTTCTTCATTCATTCAATCAATCGGCCAATTTTTTGGCTTTTTTATTTTAACTCTGATTTTTATCCTCCAAAAATGAAAACTGTTATGGTTGTGGAAATAAGATGGCATTAGTGAAAGATAGAGTCAGAGAGAGAGATAGACAAAGCATTGACATAAAGTACCTGTGAATGGTTAATAAAGGGAGGGAATCCTTCCTGGGAGGTGAACAGAAGGAACCAAACGACCGTGATGATGTCTTACAAATGTGATTTCTGCCTGGCAGACGACGGCTTCCATTTCCTTCTCTCTGCCAGTTCTCACGCAATCAGAAACGGACTCGTGACTCCCGACTACACAAATTCCTTTGATCCTCTCTCACAAAAAACTTGTACTGACTCCGCGACCACGTTTGCATGACAAAAGCTCTAAGTACTAGAAAGTAAATCGGCAAGGAAGGAGAATATTTTGCAGATTCTGCACTACTATTACTTACTACTTGTACTGTATACAAGTCCATCTGTCTCAAAAATGGAGTACTTAAAAATATTATTTATACTTTAACACTTTATGGCGACATACTCTTACAGTGGGATGGGCATTTGTGTGTGCTTCCTAAAGACCTATTTTGAATTGCATCAATAAATTCGGAGTGTCTATCTCCAGATAAATAATAATAGCAGCCAGAAATTTAGGTACAAAGGTTATTATTTATTTACTCTCAAACACATTCAATTATTAAACAGCACTTCAAACATAGCGAAATGCATTGGCAAATAACTCACGCAATTCTCCTTCAATTCGATCGAACGTATGAGCATTTATATTAAACATAAACACTTCAGAAAGGTTAGAAGGAGAAGGTCAGTCAAACATTTGTACAAATATGAGATAGAAAATAAGGACAGAGCAAGCATGTCGCTGTGTTGTCTTACTTAACACTTTGGTAATGGTTATTTTTAATATTTGGTACCATTAATGACATTATTTGCCATTCCAATATCATCTTAGAGATTAAATCCATGTAATTTATCCACCCAATGATAAGATAACCATTTGGATCAATTTTGACCAACTATAACTAGTGCTCTTCTTTTGTACACTTTTCGGACTATTTTTGTTGACAATAATATGATTGTTCTTCAAGTAGTAAAGTAATTTTACATAAAATACTTTATGGCATTGTTTGAAAACTCAAAGGATGGCTAATATGGTAGGGATAATAATAATTAATATTATTATTATACTGCTGAAGGTTTGTGAATTAATTTAATTAGTAAGAGGATAATGAAAAGGAAGGTCAAAATCTAGTTATTTAAATGAATGGATGTGGAATAGAATGAAGGGTTGAGTGAGGGGGGTGAGGTGGGGGGGCAGGTCCTCAGGGACCCTCGCCGCCAGTCACTTATAGTTTTGCTCATCTCATTTTCCGCTCTCGTCTCTCGGCTCGTTTTGCTCAGTTGAGTGCATGACGGAAAACGGAATGGATTTGCTTACTTACTTAATGTAACTGGTAATGCAGTCTCTGAAGAAGAAAGAAAGTCGTCCGTGAGTGTATTTATAGATAGCACACATTGGGAGTCGATCCTTGTACTACATTAATATCACTTGTCCTGGAAACACAACCTAAAAAGTGGCTACTCCACCAAGGAAATATTATACTAGTTACCTAATACTCCTTTCTTCCTACTTCAGTCACTCACCTACTACAAACCATCTTGTGCATATAACAAAGCTTTTCACCATCTTCAATATTCCAAATAGTCATATACAGCGCCAAATCAGGAACAAAAGTTTTGGAGGATGTGGAAAATATATCATTTTTACATTTTCTAGGATTTTTTGACTTTTGAGGAGAAATATTCCTTCGTTTCTTTAATTTCCAGAGACATGGGCACGAACCCCTTTGACTGTGACCCTTTTTACATACTTTTGCTTTTAAATAGTAATTACATTCAAAAGTAAAAAAACAGATCCTGAGAAAACGTCCACTTTTACAAAATTTCGAGAATTTTGCAGAAGACATTTGCGTTAGCTTCCAAAGGTACGCCCACCTGTTAGAAAATTTCAAAACCGCCAACCAAATTTTAAGAATTTTTCAAAATCCCGTGGCCAATTTCTTTAGAAATGTTGACGAAGCTCATATAATATTTAGGAAACCGAACCCCTTAAGCTTGGCGTAAAATCTTTCACTGTGGATTTAAGAAGGCGGATGAACATGTTTTGTAAAACTCGTATTTTACAGAAAATCAGAAAAAATCGTAATTTGACAATGTCTGAAAATTTTTGGCCAGCTAAGATTTTGTAGAATATTTTCATGGGCCTGTACTTTCGTGGCCGACTGTAATGTATTCCTTATACCTATAGTTAATATCGCCTCTTGTAAATATGCTTTCTTTCGTTACCTTTCTTTTCCGACTCCGCTCTCCTTATTGTTAGTCTTATCAGTGACAACTGCATGGCAACTTACCCTCCTCAGATTTCCTACTCGCCTACTTATCTTCACTCAATTTATATTCACAGACTCCGCTTAGTGCTTTCCTCTGCTAACAACATCCTACCGTTTCCTACCCGCCCATTCCTTCTTCTGCTACGCTATGCGTCTCTTCTACAGTGTCATTCTCTTTTCTTACAACCAGGGCAAAACGAAACCAAATTTCAATCACGTATGTATAGCGGATTTTCCTTTCACTGAGGGAAAATTCAGTGAAAAGAAAATACATTGAAATTCCTATTAAAAATAATGCTTAAAAAATACGTTTTTCCTGGTTAACCAAGCTCGTCAATATTTTAAAAGATATTTTTGCCCTTTGCCGATATTTTACATAAGATTAATTACTTTTTTAATTTTTGGAATTTGCCTTATTAAAGGGAGAAAGTTGTACTAGTAGAGTTAGGACGGTGAAAGAGAAAGTATGTGGAGTTTTATATGACCCTGTAGACTTAATTTTGGGTAGGAAATGGCATTTGTGTCTGTTATCATATGTGAATGGAGGCAGAGGAGTCGTGAATGAGGACAGAGTATAGAGAGATTCAGTTGCTATTTTTTGGTGTGGTATAATAGGATGTCTAGTATAGGATGATTACAATGGTATTACTAGGGGCTGAATATTCTCGGAAGACGAGAGATTAAATGGCTTCAATTATAATGGAGACACGATGATATATCCAAGATTGTGTCCTACCTTCACGAGAGCGGAAAAAATGTTTGCTACTTATAAAAGCATTTAGTTCTGTTCATTCGCATCCTTTTTCTCTTCCCATTACATGCTCTTGTCCCGCATGATAAATTGCGAGAAAGTCTTTCACGTCAGGAGAAAGGGAAAATGACAAGAATAGAACTCCCACGTGTATCATTACACGTATTAAGCACACCGTCGCATCCACACTCCTTCCCTATCAACATTATATATGCAAAGAAACTACTTTCTCAATCCATAATGCCAATTTCCTTACCTTCCTCCAGGTGAAATCTCCATATGGATTAGCACAAGAATGGAGAAAGTACTTCTTCCATCGTCCTTGCACAATGTCATCTAAAGGTTTCTTTTAATATCTTTTCATGGAGGTGAAAGTGAAATAAATGTATATAAAAGGTGAAAGTAATAAGGTTTAAGATGATTCTTTTGCTTCCTTCACTACCTGTATTGTTTTTGAAGTCGGCATTTATTGTCCTGCACTGCGCAGTATCTCGAGTTTTCAAAGAAACGCAATACAAATCGGTCGATTGGAACAAGAAGAGTAGTAAAATTGTTGTATGTTTTAGATAGCGATTGTGCCCTGGAATATTAAAACGAATCGATCCACCAAATATCCTAAGATCTACTTCAGGATTTGTCTACTGAATAAGTTAGGGGCACAATGCATAAATATCATAAATCTGTGCTTACCTGTCACAAACTTTCAGGATGACACAAAAACAAAAAGAGAGCCAGCAACATATTCAATGCAAATACTTTTGGAGTCTCTCTTATCATAAGGCCCTTATGCATTCATCATATAAAATACAATAATTTTATAAACGTTTGCTTCCCTAGCCTCCAGCAAGGAAATAACTCATTTCTCCAATTATTTTGTTTTCTACTTGCGACGTCTAATTGTTTATTTCCGTTTTAAATAAAAATGTTTAATGGGCATAAAAGTTTCATGGTATGAAACTGTTTTGCATCACCTTTGCTGTCTTTTTGATCTTTGCTTTTCATCAAAGTACCTGGATAGAGTTTCGTCAGAGTGAAATGCAAGCCTTTGTGCTTATATCACGAGACACGGAAATCAAATGTAAAAATTCTGTGAAGTAGGTAACAGCTGGGGTAAAAAATATTTTGTGGTGGGAGGAAGGAGAAATAGGTGAAAGGATGTTTTCGGGAGAGTGCACACGTTGAATGGAGAGAAGGAATGTCTGCATTTTACTTAAGCCGTCAATTTTCAGAGGCTTAGTGCTATTAACTATTCAATCTATAGTAAGTACTAAAGTTTCCATATTGACGATTATATAAATAGGGATGGTGGAGTTTCAATTAATTGAGACTGATTAGCCCGCACCTGTTTCCTCTCCAAATACACCTAATTATATGTTAGGACTTATAGTCCCGAATCCGAAAAAGGAGACCGACCGAACGCTTAGTAAACCTCCGCAGCGTAAGTCTTAGTCGGCTCGGCGGAGACTCTTATTCATAATATAATTATCTACGACAAGAAATATTACTAGATATAGATTCGGGCATCCGAAATCTTCAGGAAAAACTCTTTTCAACCTTTTATTTTAGATTCATCTTTTTGGTGCGAAGCCCTGGAGACAGCAAAGCTTGTTCTCGGGTCTCAGAAAGCAGATTCCGGGTGGCCGAGAAGAATCCAATTCAACTCCTTAACTAGGGATAATGCTCCAAATTAAAGCGCTTATTTCTTTCCAACTCCCCCCACCCACCAAACTTTCTCAATTCTCTGAATTTTTAATGAAATGTCTGCCACGTCTGCAGATTAATTAAATTTATATTCAATCCATGATCACAAAATCCATAAAACTCTCCCGCAGCTAATCTTCTCAACCGTAAACAATGCCATTAAATCCCATTTGCTATTACATCCTTCCTTAAGCCCATGTCTGTCTCTACTTGTCACGCATACATGTTAGCAGTACACAAAAACAAACCTCCATATCTAGTACCAAAAGATCCAGAGCTGCGACCGTTTCTTCCTAAAAACAATTTTCGTTTTGATGGGTTGCTTTTCAATTTTAAACGAAACGATGATGTTAGTTAAACAATATATCATTGGTTAAATAAACACCACAAAAAAATTCTAGGCATTTAATACTTCTCTTCAGAAAAATTCAAATTGCTTGTTAATAACTTAAATGAAACACTTTTTTGTTTTTATTTCAGAAAAACTATATTTGATAAAAATTTATTATGAAGTAGTTTTGCAAGCCAAAATAATGGCCGTCACCATGTTCTTCTTGGTCTAAATATCTTTTTGAAAATGTTTTTACTTTTGAAAATCTTGACCCGAAACGATCCGAGCTCTAGTGGAGTGAGATGTGGGAGCAGTATCTATTCTGTAAATGGGTAAAGCTCCGATTTTGATAGTATGGCACTTATCTACTTGTATAAGATCTTAATTGCTGTGTTAGGAGCGTTATAATTAATGTACGCTTATGTGCTCCCGTTTTAAAGTGAGTGCTTGACTTCTCTTGTGCAGCGACGGAGGAGAGGAGAAAGTTTGTGACGTAATAACAATAAAGCAAACAGCGCTGCGGTCTAAGGAGCCAGTAGCAATTTCATTTCCATTAATTAGAGCAAGTGAATGAAAGTATTCGTAAGGGGAGTATCAAGATTACCCGATATCTTCTCTCGCTATCCCCCGGCATTCCGCCGCAAGGAGGAGCCCTGTCCATAAATACATGAATAACATTCCCGTACAACTTTCACCATCCTAAACGAGATTTATATTTAACGAATACATTCAAAACTCTATTAACATTTCCCTGCTAAACCTAATTTTAAAGTTTATCTCCTTTGCATGATGAAATGTAACTGGTGTAAGACAAATTACTAGGATATACCCACTACTACCAAATACCCTCTACTACCCACCCCTTCCACCCATATTTAGCAGAAATTATAATTTGTGGTTACTTCAACTCATTTATTCTACATTCACCATTTTCTGTATTTTATAATACTAGTTCCAAGTGACCTATTTACTATCATAAGCTTTTGGGCTAGAAAAATGTTCAGTTTTGGGTTTTTCCGAAACATTGCATAGATGTCTGAGTGTCTGACATATCTTGGATGACCGTAGTGTTACCTAAACGAGAATTATTGCATGAGGGGTGAGTAAGTTGGCATACTGTAGGATTTGTAATTTGGTGTCTTGTGGGATGGGGAGGGAGGCTTACGTGTGTGAGACAACAACTCTTGATCTTCCCTGCATTTTCTATTTCCTGTGGAAATTACTCTTCTGTTCTCTGCAGACTCCGCTCTCATTTCCCTTTTATCAGGAGAAATGGGAATTTGGGCGGAGGGACACAACAGCTCAAGAAAAAGACTTATCTGAAATTACAGATTTATCCTGATTTCATTCAGCTCGGCTTAACTCTCTTTCTCTCCACTTTCACCCGCTTTCTCTCTCTAACCCACACTTGCTCCTTCAAATTCATTCCTACCTCCTGCTGCCGTCTTCCCTTCACCAACTCTTACCTCCAAATATTAACCCATCCGTCTTTCTTTCAACTTTCTTCCTCATTTCCCTTACAAAGAAAATACATTGACGTATCTCTATACCAAGCATCCTAAATGCAAAGATAGCACGATAGCAGTAAGCGAAGGTCTGAAGGTTTAATGCAAAAGCTTTGAGACTCTGAATTTGGTAACTGTACATTTATTTTAAGGTCAAACCAACATTGTGCTATTGAGTATCTGTGCTTGATCAAAAGTTCCCAATAACTTAAAACACAATATTTGACTAAACGGTATTTGATTTATTTAAGGGATATTTTATTTAATTAAACGGCATTTCATTTATTTATAGGATATTTTATTTCATTAAACGGTATTTTATTTCATTAAATGGTATTTAATTTATTTACGGGGTATTTTATTTAATCAAACGGTATTTAATTAATTTAATGGGTATTTTATTTAATTAAACGGTATTTAATTAATTTAATGGGTATTTTATTTAATTAAACGGTATTTCATTTATTTATGGGGTATTTTATTTATTTATGGGGTATTTTATTTAATATACGGTATTTAATTTATTTAAGGGGTATTTTATTTAATATACGGTATTTAATTTATTTAAGGGGTATTTTATTTAATTAAACGGTATTTAATTTATTTAAGGGGTATTTTATTTAATTAAACGGTATTTAATTTATTTAAGGGGTATTTATTTAATTAAACGGTATTTAATTTATTTAAGGGGTATTAATTTAATTAAACGGTATTTAATTTATTTAAGGGGTATTTTATTTAATCAAACGGTATTTAATTTATTTAAGGGGTAAAACGGTATTTAATTTATTTAAAGGGTATTTTATTTAATTAAACGATATTTAATTTATTTAACCAGTATTTCAAATATTTTAACGTTATTTAATTTATTTAACCAGTATTTCAAATATTTTAACGGTATTTAATTTATTTAACCAGTATTTCAAATATTTTAACAACATTTAATTTATTTTTTGTTTAATGTGCATTTTATTTATTCAATTGGTATGTTATTTAGCCAAGGGTATTTTACATATGTGGCTTCAATTAATACGAAATAGCCTATTTTTGATGTTCTAGCACTTATTTCAAATATTGAGGGGGTATATGGCATTAATTTCTTATTTCAAGGAATTTTTCTTGAAAAATGAAATATTTGAAATTAATGAAATAAATGAAATAAATACGCATGTGTACACGCATGCCTATTTCATTGAAATAAATGCCATGTTCTCTATTTATTTCATTTATTTCAAATATTTCACTTTTCAAGGAAAGTGGGAGTGAAATATTTGGCGAAATATTTAAAAAATTTCGCCTATTTTTTTCAGAGAAATATTTCAAGTGCCATGTCTGGGGGTACTCAAAAGTTCCATGTGAAGATGCGCAATAGTTCCCCAGGCCCCAGTTAAATAAATGGCTAGGAGGCAACTGCATTAAATAAATAAAATTATAACACACAACGAATCAAAAATATGATTATGAAAATCGACACCTAATGAAAAGAGTTTACGCAATATTTTTTAGCAATCGGTTAAAATTATCGAATTTGGTCTGTCATAATAATAATAGAAAAATTTCAGTTACTGTACCATTCTTAGGACTGACTTATTTCTAGTTCAAAACTAACTATAATATGGAAAGATATTCGATATTAATTTAATAGTTAATCAAAAGTTTAAAACCAGTTTTTTGGTTGCTTTATTATCTATGTACTAGTACTTATAAAAAATTAGGAGCAATTTTACCTTTGAGTATACGGAGGGACTAAATGCAATGTGCAAGTCTAAAACACCGTAAAGCGTGCACTTATACATTTATATGGTAGACTATAAAATCAGGGGGGCGTAGTATCTATATAACAGTCTTGTCAAACCGTTTTTGTGTTGATGTACGTATTGCGAACCAAACGTGGCGAGTAAAAGAGCAGCCTTCAAATATTATACCTAGATCAATGAAATGGGAAAAGCAGACTTTTTTGCCCAAGTGTTTCAAGTCAGTAGGTGAGGTTGAGAAAAATTGGTTTTGTGTTTAGAATTAGGAGTTGTGTAGATGTTTACATTTATTGTGGATATAGGATGGCGATAAAGATATGCATTTATGTCCACGTGTGAGTCATAAATAATTCTCGTCTGTCCATAACAATATCAAATAGGGCAGAAGGGGATTTTGTTTTATTATAAGCTGTGCGAGATGCCGTAAAAGTTGAGAAGAGACATTAAAAGAGGGTCTATAGCAGTTAACATTAACTGGTATGGAGAGGGGCATTGTTGTCCTCCTCCTAATAAGAAGGAAGGATGGAGGGGCAGATGAGAAACAAAAGTTTACGAGATGAGATAAAAGAGGATGTTGATGAGAAAGAGTTTTATGTGCCAAGACATGAAAGAGATTCGCGACATAACTACGTTACAAGTTACGACTTTTACTTACTTTCACCTCCTTTCACTCTCCACCTCTCTCCACACACACATAGCTCCTCTATCCCTCCTCGTCCGTCTAATGTCTAAATACTAATCGTCCTGTGTGGGGAAAGTCCCGTCCTACCGACACGAATCCAATTATCGTTACTTTCCCGGAGATCTGCAAATCGACTTATCTTCCTATATAATATAAGAATAACATTGTTCGCTTATTGGTTTCCACTATTCACACTCATCGATTCCTTCACTCTAGTCCTCCATCTATATTATAAACTTTTATCATACTTTGACATAACAGAGACAAAAGGGTAAAGTAATTTCCTCTAAATCTCTCTAGCTCATGCAAAAACAGATAACTGGGAATTATTAAAAGTAATTATATTTTTTTGGTAGGGCCAATTGGATTGTGTGTCAGGTATACTCCATCTCTTTGCACACCTTTGCAAAAATATTTAAACAAAGCTTGTATTTAATGATTTCTTGCATATATGCAAATACATTTTAGTACAATTGTCAGACTTAATTTTCAATTTTGGAACTTTTATGCTTGCTACCTCAAAACTTATATCTAGGTTCTATCCAAAGTTGTTAACTTTGATTCTATGATAATGATCGTAAATAATAAATCATAATTCCGAACTTTTGAATGAAAACTTGATGTAGGAGGTTTAATTTGTTGTCAAAGCATTGATTTGAGTATTCTCACATCGCCCATCACGATTCGTCGTTGTGGTGTAGGCATAAACGACTTGTTAGTCCATTCTTTAGATTGGAATTCGTTTACCCTAAATAAACTACGACGGAAGACAAGAGAAATTCCACTAAACTACGATATAAAGTCTATATTTATATTTTTATGGGTGAATAGGAATAGCAATTCTATAGTAGCGTTATGAATAGTGTTTAGCATTTGGAAAATAGAGTCAGTTTTAGCACTAGTCATTGCATCGAGATGATCCTAGGACAGCAATGCATACGTCTTCTGATCATGTACTTACATGTACGTTCAGTAATACAGATGACTAGATGTATACGTGATGTACAATTCTCCGTCTGGAATGCACATTATCGATTGTGTCTCGAAATGCATTGCTGTTAAATAAACGATAGATCTACTCCACACTGCCTGTCCAGGAAGACTAACTCTCGTATCAAAGCATCGGAAATTATGTTGTACTTGATTAAGGACAACTCTAACTAGGAGAATAGATGTAGAACATTTTGGGTCGCACCTGCAGAGACTCACTAATGACCAGATGCATAAATTGCATAAATCATTTAAGAAGAATGTTGAGTAATAGATTTGCGGAGAGAGTTGTTCCTGTGAGTTTTGTAGAGAGAAAGTTGTGTGAAGGTGAAAGCAGGAGATTCTATTGACGTTTTCTCCAGTGCTCCAGTTTGGTTTGTCGGATCGAAGAGCCCTGGAATCGGATTAGATATTCTCACAGATAGATAAGTGTAGTGTGGGATTAAAGACGGAAGGTGCATGGCTGTCACGTCACTCTCATCCCAACACATCAAATCTCCTCCAGACTGTGTCCTTCTGCATCGTCACTCCAGACTTTCTCCAGTCATTCTTAAGACAATAATATGGATCTATTTATAACCCGTAAACATACACTTAACACTGTGACTGGCTTAAACTACTCCATCCCGTGACACGTGCACACAATGATCTCTTCAGCCAGGTGCCTCACGCTCTACTTATTTTAAAACGTTTAACTCACGACTTGCCATATTTAATTTCCACACGCTACAAGGATTTAATACTTTCTTAAAGTACCCCATTCTTACAAGCATCACAAAAAGCTGACTATTTATGTCATGTCTACTATTGTCTGTACCATTACAATAATATTAGATTGCTACCAATATAGATCAACTCCATGCAGTTTCTTACCTATTCTTTAAAAACATCCTCTTAATGATCTGCCATGTTACGATGTATTTTAATGCATTTCACTATCTAACATATGTCCAAGGTTTAATTTTGACCCTATGGAATATTCAGATGTATATAATGCATTGCATATCCTAGCTATAGGCAGATTTCAATATCTATTGAATTCCCCTTTCCGCAGATACAGAGCCCTCATTAAGAAGAGTGTGTTTGTTTTTGCTTAAAGTCTTGCATGGGCATAGCTCGTGGCTATTGGAATGGGATTGGTAAATGGAATTAAAGTCCTTTGCTGACTCCATGGATTGTATCATCTTCATAATAAATAGGTCTATCTCGATAGGGGGATAGAGGCATTAGGTAGGCATAAAGGTGGCTGTGAGTAGAGTCTTAGTTATTATTGTTCGATCCGTCCAAGTTGCTTACTCCGTTTATGAAATGAAAGGAGACGAAACTTTTTCTTTCACTCGCTGATTTCTTTCTTTTCTTCACTGTCCTTTTCCGATCCGTTGGTTTGCTACTTTGTGATCTCAGTTCAATTCACTGATGGGTGGCATTGCTTTCACATTTTCGCACTCCTGCCTACCTAACTCACTCTCTACTCTATATATATAGCAGGAAGAGAGAGCATTACGTACAACAGTTCATTCATTCTGTGCTTTTAGATCGTTTGGTAGTGGGAGGGGCAGACACAAAGTACCCGGTGGGGGGTTCACTATCGATCTAACAAAAATAATTAAATCTCCGTTGTTTCATATTCTGATGTTATAAACTATTATGTGTTGATAAAAACGGAAGAAAGATGAGTAGACATCTATCGCCAAACAGATAGTTACAATATTATTATATCTATCGTTGTTATACATGACGCTCACAAAAAAGTCAATCCTGTAATCTTCACTTAATTTCATGCGATAAATTCACATGCTTTTATCCATAGTGCGCGTTTGGTGATTGTTAGTGTAGATAGGGGAAAAATATTTTTGAGTAAAACAATTTGCATTCGGAAAACTGATAAAAATGAAGAGTCTTGGGAAAGAGAAAGTAGAAAAGGTGACAATATGGTATAGTAGGTGGGATGAGTAAATAGTTACGCCGCTGCTGTTGCGTAGCGTAACGGAGTACATTAGCCTAGCCTCCCACTCAGTCACCTCGTAGGAGCCCAGATATTCAATTTATTCGATTGGATTGGAATCTGAGTCTGAATTGGAGAAAGCTTCCTCTCTCTCCACTTCACTTGTGTAGGTAGGTACTTTACATTAAGACGGCGGCTATAACTCAGGGAGAAAACGAACTAAAGTGAAAGTAGACTTTCTCTCTTTACTTTACTTTCCTTACGTCTGGTCTGTTTTACATCTTGTAACTCGTTCTGTTGGAGTGGTTAGTGAACTGTGAGGGAGAAGAAGACAAAGCTCAGAGTGAAAGTGGAGAAAGCAGTCCTAAATAAGAGTCGTTCGTCATAAGAGAGTTGGGCTGCAGACCGCGATGTGCTTATCTTGGAATTTTTCGTTAATTTGACTTGCATTGCTTTGGTTGGAGTGCTTTCCCCATTGAATATGCAATTCCGCTGGGTCGGTCGAGACGGAATTCCTCACTTATTTATGCGTCCTGATGTTTTGTTATCAAAACCTTAGAACTTTCTCCTGTAAAACAAATGCCTCTTTCCCGCACACGGACAACCACACTCTCCTTAGCCATGCTACCAAATATCATTGCAGGACACTCGCTCACGCAGTCCTGAGAATTACAAAATGCTATAGACGCTATCTGGATTTAGATATTTTAATGCAGCATTAGTCTGTTCGGAGTGATCTCTTTTAAGGAAGGATGTGAACAGAATAGCCAAGGGACCACCAACGGATTTCAATATTACGAGATCCAATTGGATCTCCCTTCATGCAGTCTCTCTACCCTATACACGTCCACGACAACCGAGTCTAATGCTGAGTTACTATCATCTCTATGAATATCAAATACCCGTCCATACAATTCTTTGCACTAAGCCTCGCTCTCACAATCTTCACTAATGCATAACGGTAATATCAAATGCTAATCCTCCGTTGATCCTTTCCTTGACGTTTCTTTTCGTTGACAGACTCACATATCCTGACCACACCATTATGATACAATTATTCTGTAGACATTCGAAACGTAACAGTGTAGCTTTTTAGTGACGTATTACTACTACCGTGTGAAAGGTAATTTTCTCCAACACTTCTCCAACAAGAATTGTGTCATGGCTCTCTGCTCCCTTGATAATTTCATAAAGTTTAGAATAGTCTTAAGTTTGCAACTTTTGTAAAAAAAAAAGTATTGATGAAAAGTATTGACAAGTTTGCATTTTGCACATGAATATAAAATCTGGAAGAGTGAGAATAGGAGACACTCGTAGAAGATTTAGCATCCGTTGCCTTTTCTCTTTGTGTACATTTGCTTGTAATGACATCCATTTGTTTTTTGAAGGACATTTAAACAGTCTGTCACTGCTATCGGATTTTTCATTGGATTTAGTGTTTGGAGGAGTAGGTACTTGACCACGTGTGTACACTTGGCGTGTGGGAAAAGCTGAAGGGACAAAAGGTGAAAGCGAAGTTTGAGTTGAAGTGGTTATTGATATTCACATTCAAATATTGAGTTTGCTATTCAGAAGGACGTCAAAGGTTGGGAATCCACTCATCCCATCACTCCACTTTACCGACTTATTGCTGACACGGCGCATTTCAATTAGAAATACATTTCCCACTCCCTCCCTCCACTTAAAGTTTCAGTCCGATTAAAAATAATAAATTGGTTTTAGAAACTTTGGACTCTGTGTCACTCAACTTAAAATCCTGAAACCCAGCCAGAGAGAGACTCCTGCTGACTCGTCATATGTAAATATATGCAGATGCTTTCAGGATAATAGTTCTCAGGCAGCATCCGTATCAACTAGATAATTTTCCAGAAAATCTTAATTTTGAATACTTTTTGGATTTTAGACCTGCTTAAGAAAACTTTTAGTAGAGAAGAGTTTCCAAGTAATTTTTCAGCTCGGTTTATATTAAAACAGTCTATGGTAAGATTTATTAAGAATTTTAAGTGTTGATAGGTCTGGGTTTGATTTAATGCAAACTGAGTGCGAATATTAACGGTAACATGCATAATAGGGAGTGGTATTATAGAGTGTAGAAGTAGGTTAAGTATAGGATGGATGGAGCTAAGAAGTCTCATCAAATTCGGTCTCATCTTTCCACTTCCACTCAACTTTGCTGTGATCTCATTGTCAGGTATTGGCATTGTTGTAGTATTAGATGGTCTCTATCTCGATATCATTTTCTGATATGGCGAGTTTAACGTAAGGAGAGGTTTAGGCCTTGTGGGCTCCCTTCAGGCAGAAAGTAGTTTTTTCATTTCTAAAGAATGAAGGAGAAGCCCCAAAGTTGTGTGGCCAATGAGACTTGTCTATTTAATGGAATTACACTCAGGATTAGAGTCCGAGGAGTCCATTCAAGTCTTTACGGTAGGTTAGGTGTCTCCTATTATTAGTAGACATCATCCGAATTAGGCTGAGGGAGGAAAGACTCCGAGTTTGAGAGAGAGCCAAGGCGGGGAAAGATATTGACATACAAAAATGATGAGATTTACAACTTGGCTTCAAACAGAATGACAAAGATGCCGATGGAGATTTTAATATACTATTTACATAAGTAACGATAGTATTATAGTACACATTATACGGCTACGTGCAAATGAGTAGTGCGTCCATTCATTAAAATTCTAGATAGAACATTATGAAACATTTCGGTAAATTTTCGAATAGTAAGTAGATTTTTAGTATTCTATACCATCAGTGCTGGTACTAAATTCCAAAAGGCTGACTTGGTTTAATGGATAAATGTAAATATGCATACGTAAACATGATTTCATTTTTACGCAGTTCAATGTTCATATTCACACAAGTGTGCAACGTAGGAAGAAATCTTTCTATAGAATATGTTGACTTCCTTTGCAAAGACAAGGCACAATCTTATATCCGGACACATTGAGCATTGTTTTAATTTCTGTACAGATAAATTCAGTATGCGTAGTGAATAAAATTGAGCTGACAAGGAAATAAAGTTGTAATCTATAAAGTCCTAAATGTGAAGTTCCATTTTGTGCAGTTTATTAATAAAGTGCAATAAAATAAAGTAGAGTTTATCTAGAAGGGACATATTTTTATGACATTTGGAAAGGATGTAAGTGTCCAGATGTCAGAGTGAGACTGTCACTGCCTACACAGCCATATGGAAGTTGATGCGACTTCCTTCGATGATTCAGATAGCCACAAAAAGGTCATGCCTCATTTAGTCGTCCGTTATAGCATTTTAGGAGTCATTATGTACACACATTAAATTGACTGTCTCTTTGAACGATGCTCGTCGTAATTGTTTAACTGGCATGATGGACACGTCTCCTTGAGAGAAATCCCACGGATACTCCTTCGTCAGCAGTCGCTGTCCTCCACTAAAGCACCACTCTCACCAAAATACTCTCACCGTCAGCAATTCCTTCCTCACACAAAAACCTGCATCAGAGTGACTCTTAGAAATATATCCATAAAATAAATTAGTTTTTAGACTCCTACTACGCAGACAATATTTATGATTTTTGTATTCTCAATTTACTGTCAATTCCTATTTATCTAGTAGCTCATCAAAAATCTCGTATTCTGTTCTATTATAAAAGGTGGATGAAATACCATAGATAAAATATGCAGGGCACAGGCCGCAAAAACGGGCCTATTGCCAACTCCTCAGTACAGTTACTGTAGGGTTTACCATCTTTTCGACTAGCCTATGATATAGAACCTTAGCATCGAAGGTAAAAGGTATCTCCGGCAGAGTATTAGTCCATACTTGAGTACTGTACTTTGCTGTTTCATAGGAATAGGAAAAACTGCATAACTCACATGATATCCTAATGGTGCTATGTTTTGAGGACACTATATAAATTAGCATTACAACGATATAATCATACTACATGACGGCGTACTTAGTTGATAAGATCTTAAGGTACACAAAGTGTTTAATATGTTAGTCTAGTGGGAAAGCCATAGCGTAGTAGAAGAGTCTTGAAATTAGTCAAGTAGAGTAAACAGATGGGAAGTGCTGCACATTGAGAAGGGACATGCTTGTGAAATCCTAAAGAGTTGCAATTAAAGACTTAGATGTGTATGCAAGTAGTGCACATGCAGCAGCAGCGACGTAATGACTCTAATTCCTAGACGGAGTAAGTAGTTGTGCTGCTTATGGAAGAGTCTCGTAGGTATCAATTAAATAGGTTTACTACTCTGCCCACCGCACCGCTCTCCAACTACACACAACAGTATAATAATCTTCAGCACAATAGCAACTCTGCCTTTTAGCGCTAATCTTTTTTTTTATTTCACATGCAACGAGGTAAGTAGTACCATATTTACTTAGAATTAGAATGGTTTCTTGCAGTCGTCCAAAATCTCCTTAGAATCGGGACAAGTTACCCAGCTGGAGAAAGGTGATTGGAAAATTGCATTTCCTGATTTAGTAGTTTGATGTGATGTAGATTTCTAAAAGTCCAAATTGACTGTAGTTCAGGAGGATATTTTACAAATTTTGGTGGTGGTGGAGATAGATTGTTAGATTTTGGACACATGGTTGTTGGCGGTGTAGATAGTGCCGAGTTAGGAATCCATGCATGTATTTGTGTTTGGCAGATTTTGGACGATTAGTTGTCTTTAGTATTAAATTACCAGTTGTGTAGGTTGTATAATAAGAACATTTGTAGATGCTACAGGAGTGACACACACACAAGTTGAGGCGTAGCATAGTGCGAGTATTTAGTAATGTGTAACTACTTTTGGGTAGGAGAGTACTAATCCTTGGGAGCAGAGAGAAATTGAAAAGAAATGGAAAAGGGAGAGGGAAAGGAGGCAGAAAAAGTGGATACACTTAATCCCAGAGTAGAAAAGAAGTCTTAAGAGCTTAGGCAGTCTAATCAGTCTTTTTGTTGTTGCAAAAGTATTCCCTATACTCTCCCAATGCCCTCACCTCTCTTCTCAGACGACACATTCTCTCTACTATTACTCACTGCAGCCAATGCACTTCTTTGTACATACACACACACCACTTCTTATTCGTCTATATCAGAACTGTCAAACTTCTTTCTGAGCTGTATCTACTACAGTGCTACCTTACAAATGCTCTTATAGAGCTTAGCTATAGTTCTTCACAGCGTTTTAGTACTTACTGCTGGGCACACTGACATTATATTTATCCTACAGTAACAATTGGAATAACACTTCCATAGCCACCACCCACTCACAGCACATTGACGTAACACTCGATCCATAGACATGCTATACACGCATTCTGTGCAGGCTACGTCGTTTTCGGGGAAATGAATAAATGGCTAATTTAGATCCAACAGAGATTTTTCATTCGACATCACACTGACAATTGTTGCATCACTCTGTTCCTGATCTGCATCACAACTAAACATACAGAGAGTACATGGACGTATGTTAACAGATGTTCTACATAGATAACTGCTTCCATGTTCCTTTATTTACTGCTACCTGCTCAGGCATACTGTCAATCCACTATATATTGGAAAAATTACAGCATGGTAAATTTGATAGTGGCTGAAATCCACAGCGTGGTTATTACTGGCTATTTTTACAATTTATCCAGCACATAGGCCATTTTTCCATTTTACAGGTACTATAGGCCATTTTAAGTCGGCTACAGTAAAAGCCTGTTTTGGACACTGGCTAAAATTATGTGGTTTTATATTTTTACCATCTAGATTATTTTTTGTACCATTTTAGTGTTCCTATTAAAATAGATAATTTTATTTGTTACTTAGTTATTACTGCCGTGGCTAGTCAAACAGAGAACACAAATTAAATACAGGGCCGTCCGTAGTATTGGTATGACAGTTTTAGAGTGCAGTGGAGGAGAAGGGAAAGAAGATAGTTCCAATTAGGGAAGTGGATAAGTAGATAGATAGACTAATAAATTAGAGAAGTAGGTAGTGAGTGTAGCCGAAGTGAGGTGCCAACTGTCACCCACATTCCAGTCAACCGCAAACCTAAGGGCGGGTAATGAAAAAGATTCGTCGTTTCCAGCCAGCCAGCTCCGATGGAGTAAGTTAATGCACAGAAAATGGATTTTTATCCAGCACGGCACAGAATTCATTTGATTTCTATTTGTTCTCACTGACTACCGAACTTTCCCCACTTTCTCCCTTCTCTCTCCGTCACTCATGCACTGCACGAAATCCTTTTGTGTCCTTTCCATTGTCTATCTCCCTATTCATGCACCACACTATACAGTGTACAAACTAATATCCATACCGCTTTCCCTTTCTTTAAGCATATTTTCTATAAAATTTTAAAATGTTTTTAAATTATAATTGAAACTCCATAAAAAGAAAATTCTTTAATACCGGGAAAGATGATTTTCTTTTTAAGTTTTACTCGTCTATGGAAAGAGAAAGCGGTGTGGATACTAAGTTTTTGTGCACTCTGTATAGGCAGTATTAAATCTTCCTTTATTTGCAACATGTCTAGACAGTATCGACATCAGGAGTAACTTTCCATACAACTTTCCCCATCTAAATATAAATTTTCATTCTATAATTGATGGAAGACTTTCTTAGTCTTGTAAATATCCCTAAACCAGCCAAGAAGAGTTAGAATTATACGATGTGGTAGTACTTACACAAGTACATATGTCAAGTTATTAAATGCAAATAGTGCGTAGGACAATGGGAGGATGAAGTGGAGTGTGATAAGTGTAGATGGGCAGTTTGATGTCGGAGGTAGTTGACGCACAATTTGGCTGTTTGTAAAGGAGACGTAAGAAGTAATTTGAGCCCAGACGCTGAATGCTGGAGAGTAGTAAAAGTCGAGTGAAAGCAAAGCACCATGTAATGCAAGTACCTATACTTACACCTATACGAGAACATCTCCTCTGGGAGCACACAGCTGTATCAGTTAGTGGAATGCATCTATAAGAAGAAATCTCTTCAAACTACTCCATATTTGGATACTTTATACCTATATATACTAGCAGTAGGTATAATATTATACTATCAACTTGTACTACAGTATGATTCAATACGCCCTAAACACACAACTTTCTCTTTTCTTAGACCTATATAATACTTATAAGTATCTTCCGACAATATTTTCACCAAACTTTCACCCACTCGTTTATCTACATCTATCGTTCCTGTTACCTGCTTTACCTCAGCACTTGGTACCATAGAACTATCTCTTTTCATATGCAATAAGTGGATGATACTTTTAATGGCTTTCTTCAACACTTTCACCGACGTTTCACTATTACAGTCACAAGTGTTCTTCAGGACTTTTACCTGCTTTCTCCGGCACTTTGCCCAAACTGTTGCCAAGACTACACAATTTAAAAAAATTTATACAGTCAGAATATTAAAAGTGATAGTGAAAGGTGGGAGACATGAGTCCATGCTGTAGTAGTGGGTAGTGAAAGTGTTTGTAGGAGAGAGAGTTCTGGCATGGAGGAGTGTGCTCTTTTATTTCGCTTAGGTTTCCTTTCCAATTTTCTTCAGTAGTGGGTCCTATAAAGTGGGAGTCTGAGAGACTCACTCAAGTGGCTACATATTTACTATTAATACAAGTCTGAGCTGAACAGGTCTCCTTCCTTTCGAAATGCTTTCACTCGACGTGGTTAGCTACTTTCTCTCTTCAACAAGTTGAATTGAGTCGGTTCGGTCTGCTGGTCGCTTGGCAGGCAAGCAGAACTTATTGCTTTCATATCAGAATAAGGAAGACCATTACCATCACTCCGTCAACCCCTAACAACGACTTTCTCCTCTTTCTCCACGCCTGCCACTAGACTATATCAGTCAGTCAGTCACTCACTACTTGTAAGTACTCTCTCCTCTAAATTATTACTACCTTCCCTTCGTTCTGCTTCGGTTACCTTCCTTTACATATCTTCACTTTAGTCGAACGTCCTAATAATGTGGCTTTTCCCACAACTTTCCCAGCCCAGTTACCATCATTCCCATACTACTTTCTCCCAACAGATATTAGGCTAAGTACCAAACCATTCACTTTTCTTCTTCCCAGTTTGTCTTCAAAACCAACTCAAGTTTTATATCCACTGACTACAGCTTCGCACACTACGTACAGGGTCCTTTTTTACTTTTCTTCATCTTTCACATCAGGTAAAAAATTTTCACCCTGAAAAGTTTTTAAAAAAAAGTCTCACCGTGGACAAGAAAGTCTCACCAAGGGAGGAAAAACGTTCACCTTATAAAACAGACATTCTCCTCAATGTGTAAAAAGAAAAATTTAGTCATTTGAACAAAACCTTTCACAATGAAAAATAACTTTCATTATCTTTTAAAATAAACTTTCGTCATATTTAAGCATAAATTTTCACCATATAACAAAATGAAATTGTAGCTATGTTTTCAACGACGGTTTCACCGTTTTTGCATTAAATGTTCACCGTGTAAAAGAAGAAAAATTGAAAACCTTTCTACAGCGAAAAAATTCTCTGAACGAATATTTGTAAGAAGTGTCATAGTGTTAATATAAAAAGAGAAAGCTGTATTGCGTTACTAAAAGTGACCTGGTACGTCTGCGGACACATCTACTAATCTGCGAATAGGGAAATCTCATTTGCCTTCTTGTCTCCGACTTTTGAGTTCCTCTTCCTTAAAATCCTTTCTTGCCAACAGTTAACTTGTGTTTCGACTCCCCCTAACAACCTCCATCTAACTAACCTTATCTCTACGACTATCTACTTTAATATAGCTACTTACAAATTATACAGCCCTATACAAAGTATACTCTCTCGGGTAGAATTGATTTCCTTTCCTTTACTACAATTTGGGTCTATGCTCCGCTTTTCACACTCTCGAAACTGATGATTTTTCATGTCCAGTTATAGCATGTAACTACAACTACTATTCTATATTGACTATATAGTCCTTTCTCTTACACTTACACTCCAAAACAAAACACAGAATTTCCCATTTGCACTCCTCTCACCGAATTGAAGTGAAAATTCAGTGAAAGTATAGGATGAAAAATTTGTTTATTTACATAGGCGAAAGTTTTATTTGTGCAAAACAAAGTACTGTTGATTCAGCTGGCAGTTTCATAATATATCCTGAACGTATTGGAAAAATTGAATAGATATTGCACTTTCCGTAGGCAAAACTGTCTTTCAGGACACTTATGCAGAGCACTTATTTTTCACTTATTTTTCATTGTTCACTACAGCGAAAATATAGTGAGGGAGTTATAAAAGTGAAATTCTTAAAAGATTGGGTAGTGGTGAAAATCTTTCATTGCATAATAAAAGAGAAAGTGTTTGTGTTGGGATGCATTTATTCCGGATGACATCAAAATTGCCATCAAATGCGGATAATTTTTGAAGATAAAGTGAAATTGGCAATTCAGGCAGGAAATCTTTTCAGAACGGTGGTGGCTGTCAACTGATTAAGCTTTAGCGCTTTGCTTTCACCATTTTATTATCGACTGTTGCAATAATCCTGGCATTTCTGCCCAATTTGATGTAGTAAGGAGAGCAAAATGTTTGTAAAGGAGTAAATATTTCTTATCTTAAGATGATGATGATATGGGTAAACATAAAGAGCTGGCCACTTTTCCTTTTGAAAAGCCTCCTCGGTGTAGTTAGGTAGAAAATTAGTTGGTGCTCTGACAGACATCCTGGAATGTCTCCTTTGACGAGGTTTACTCGCTATGGATTATTCCATCTTCTCTGAGCAGTGCGGGCAATAAGGAATGAGAGCAAGGAAAAGAAACCACCCTCGAGCTATAAATGATTGAGGTTGATATTGCGTATGATTCTGCCTGCCACGATATTATTTTTTTCATTTAATGTACTGCATAGATATACTACATACTCCAAGGAAATACTGTCTCCATAATATAACTGTCTCAGGGAACCAAAAAGGTTTTCTTCAAAAAATAAATTATTTAAAAAACCAATATTTTCGTGCATTTTTTGGTTCATCTACTGTTAAAGTGAAAGCAATCATAGTAAGTAAAATTATTTATTTCAGGAAATTTAAATAGTTTATTAAAATTAAAAGTGTCATGTCATACAACAAAATGACATTAATATTTAATCATTATTTTACTGTACAATTTATAATATTACTTGCAAAACAATGTGTTTACAAAGATAAAACCAAAAAAGGAAAGTAGCATAAAAGTTTTTATTTTGTTCCCTGATTTCCTTAAACCAAGACATGTTATATCATTATTATACGGTTGTTATAAAATACGTAGGAGATGAAGGCTTTGCCCGTATCAATCGATTTAATCAAATCGTGGAAAAGTATTGCATCACATACTCGTTGAGTAAACTATGTATGTATGTACATAGTGAAGAGAAAGTTGGAGAAAGTAGGTACTGCCACGGCGGATGTATCAGCGCATGTTATCAACATTGAATTGTCAGTCACAACCAGACGCACGCCGAAAGATAACGTCTCATCTGTCTGAATGTCATTTCCATTTTAACCGATACAAAACCTATAAATATATTTTCAACTGTCATTTTATTATTTTGGGGAAACTATTTTTGATTTCGTTCCGTTTAAATTCCACAATAAAAAGTTCTCCGACTAATATTTTCAGTTCAAAAGTTTCTTTTCAGAGTTGTAAATTTTCAAATATTTATTTTAAATATTTAAAGCTAAATTTTTCATAAAATTATCAATATTCTAAGTGTAGTTTATAGTACAGGTTTCACGAAGTTATCGTGAAGTTAATGTGAAGATTTTCACTTTTGAAATGCTTGAGTTTTATGAAAAGTTCCGCTTTCCGACTTATGCAATGATCGAAGAATGAAGTTCTTGACTTTGATTTTGTTTTCACTTTATTTTAACAATAAATGCATTCACGGCGTCATCCTTTCATGATAAGGTATTGAAACCCGAACTATAAAGTGGGCATTAAACTTAAGAATGTTGAATGATTTTCCCAAATATTTTGAGATCATCTTGAATTTGCATTTGCATATCTGGAGTGAGATTTGAAAGGATTTAGAGTGTTTAGTGCAGTTTGAGAGATCACGTCGGTTGTGAAATTCTATAGCTTTCCGGACGACATAAAAGCACTAAAGCACTGCACCGGGCCTTGGTTGCAAGTCTTGCAGGCGACACCACATGAATATATTTTCATGCAAGTGCACAGTTATGTTTACTGTTATCGTCCAAGCAGGAATCCACACAAAGAAAATCCTATTCTTCCAAACGCTATAGCTGAAATAAAAATGTCTATTCTCTCTCTCTCTCTGAAATGCTATTCCATCATGTATTTGGATGCCATTTTTTAATGTTAACCTTTAATATGGTTATACAATTAGATTGCAATTCGATTATGCCATACAAATGTCTTATTTGTATATTATATTTAGCTGCGTAGTATAAATGTTGACTTCATCAAACAAGCGAATAAATATTGTTTTAAAAATACTAGGCCGCCAGTATTGCTATTGAATGTCAAAAGGTTAACGCATCAAGATAAATAATTGCGAAAAATGCTAATGCTAACCCAGAATGGAGTTCAATCGTGTTATATAATGAAATGCCCTGCTTCCGCTTCAAAAGCCTACACCTTTACGTACTAAGATCATGCAAGAATTTCGAAAGTGTATAAAGGGCAAGTATTGAGCCATATATTATTTGTCCTGTTGTGATACCTACAAATTATGTCCTTATCCGTAGCAAATTGCAGTAGCAGATCTATTTATCTGTAGGCAGAGTGGCATACACTGTCAAAAGACACTTGTGCACACACACTAACTATATTATTCCACATAATGAACAACTGTGCAATATGCAGAGGTCACATTGCTGCAGTTGTGGACAGACTGCAGTCGTAGTATCTACAGCAAGCAAACATAGTCATGTTAAGATAGTATCGGTGTGTAAATTATTCCTGCCAAAAGATGAAACCGGAAAGGAGATCATAAATCCCGTTTTACTCCCCTACCTACCTCATTAACAAATATTCACTTTCAAAGTTGAGGGTTGCATTTTAATACTAAACGAGATTTATTTATTACTGCTTTTGATTCGGATGCTTCAATTATTGTGTTCATTTTTATTAATTATTTAATTATTTTTAGCAGTGGATTTTATGATGCCTTTGCACACTCGACTGCAGCGAGCGGATACGGCGATGGCGCAGACACCCCCGCCCAGATCGAGACAGGGACGACGACTGAGTCTGCAGCCGCAGTCCACTCTCCCGCCCAGTCTGTCCCCGCCCCCTTTGAGTCGCATGCGCCGCTCCCCCAGCCCCACTCCGCCGAGAGCCAGAACTGCGGCCTCCACGCCCACCAAAGCCAACCCGCCCAAGAACTCTTACAAAGTCCTCATGCTCGGAGCTGCCAAGGTCATCACTTTCTTTTTATTCAACATCCCACTAAACCCCAAAGTTTGGTCGTTACATTAACACAATTCTCAGCCTCTGCACATTTAAAAATGAGACCATCTTCGAATGACATTTTTAATGAAGAAACTTCATGAGAATAGCTTAAACTTTTTGATAGTTAAAGTAGTCTCAAAGTCATGAAATTGTGTTTTCATTTTGGCAGGAAAAGA
Source organism: Tomocerus qinae (assembly GCA_020055645.1). Lineage (NCBI taxonomy): Eukaryota > Metazoa > Arthropoda > Collembola > Entomobryomorpha > Tomoceridae > Tomocerus > Tomocerus qinae. The sequence continues at coordinate 894,135 of CM034550.1, forward strand.
GTCAAGTTGAGTACTAAAAAGATTTTTTCATCGACGGAGAACAGACCTTTTCTCTAATTCGGAGGGAGGCTATGGAACAATCAAAGTCCACCTCCAATAGTGCCTACAGAGTAGAGCAGTTATAGATTTGATGGATCCATATATCAATAGGATGATGTGATTAGCCTTTGATTGATGTTGGCAAGTCTCTAATGAAAAAACAATATTTCTTTTACGCAGTAAATTATTTTGCAATGGGATATTTATGTACCAGATGAGCGAATAATATTTAGAGAACCCAATGGCAAAAAGGATTTTAAACGAACTTTTCATATATCTTACTTAATATTCTGGTTACTCTAACACTGAACTGTTTTTTGATGTAGGTATAAGCTGTCCAGAAAGAATTAAATATTATAGAGTAATTCCTTATAGAAACTTTTGTAGTTTATTAGAGCTTTTATAATTATTAGTCAGTCTTATTCATCATATTATCATGACAATCTTGATTAATGGACCAAGAGAGCGAATGGAACGTGTTATCTAAAAGCTAGCTATTTTTGGTCTCTTAATCAAGATGGAAAGAATTAGAGTAGAAGGAATGTCTTGTCGGGTTAATTTAATCTGAGATCGTGTAGGTGCTAATAAATACATCCGGAGTATTTATATACACGAGTATTCATCCATATAAATAAACTAGTTGAATCCTAGCACACAAAGTGTGCTAGAAAATGTTGCAATCAGTAAATTTCTAGCGACTGCGCATTGGCCCGAATTTCATAGACCGTTGATTGGACTCCGTAGTCTAGGCTTTGCTCATTAATTGCAAAATATTACCTTTACTCATTAATTACAAAATATTACGGACATAGATACAAACATTTATTCAAGAATGTGAAAGAATCCCTTGCGCATGCCCCACTTTATCTTTATGTAGAGTAAAGATTGACACAAAGTTATAAATACACTTTCCTGGAGCAACGTAGCTTAGGTATATCTGAGATTTCGTGAGAATCCGAGTATATAGACAGACTGAGGAGAAAATACGGAAACTTTGAGCATCGGACATAAGGTCACGGTTTAGTTGAAGGAAATGAATGTTCACTCTACGACGACGACTGAGATGATGAAATAATAATAACAGCCTCCAGACTAGAGGACGGAACGCTTCAATATTTTAGGCTTTGCTTATCCAAAAAATAAGTCTTATATACATAGTCTCGCAAAAGAATGATAACTAAAATCAGTTTTGACTAACCTGCTTGATACAAATAAATTATATTTTATGACCAGGAGACTTCATAATATTTTAAGCCGAAAAAGACATCTGAGCCATGTGGTGATTTTTTTTTTGCAAATAGCTGAGGAATTTTACAAAAATGATGACGTTGGATAAAACAAATTGTAGTACAATATTGTTTTCATGAGTGATGATAGAGTCCAAGCTCTACTAGATGGAAGGCTGTATACAAATGTTGGTATAATAAAGAGACATAATATATAGAGGGAGTACGTACGGGAGTAAAGTGGTATAATGTTTGATGGAGTGTGTAATGAATGTGGCGTGGCGGGTGCAGGTGGGGAAGACATCGATAATTCAGCGTTTCCTGTACGACGCCTTCAACCCGAAATATCGGCGGACAGTGGAAGAGCTGCACCGAGCGGACTTCCCGATCTCTGGGGCCAGTTTGACTTTGGACATCATGGACACTGCAGGCTCTTATGAATTCCCTGCTATGCGGACACTCAACATTGCCTCATCCAATGCTTTCATTCTCGTCTACTCCGTCGAGGATCAGACTTCTTTCGATGAGGTATCCACTTACTACCCGCAAACACGATAAACATACTTCACTCCTATATCCCTGTCTATTTCCTACTAAATTCATCTATTTCATGAACAAAATGATTCACGCATTTCCTTTTTAACAGTGCAGGCTTGCTATTCTCTCATCTTCTCTATATCATGGTTAGAGTATTGACGGAATAAATCTTGGTTGCCCCATGTATAAGTATATAGGAGAAATAAGTAGAGATTGTAATAGTGTGTGAGATAAATGATTTTGTTGATTGGAGGTGTTGATCCTTCGTGATCAAGTGGTCCAGTCAAAAGGGGAGCAGATCCCGTTGGTGGTGGTGGGGAACAAGACAGACGTGGAGACGAGGACGGTGGACGAGCACAGGGCGGAGAAGATTGTCAACAAATGGAAACACGGATTTGTGGAGTGCTCCGCCAAAACCGGTGAGCAGGTCACCGACGTCTTCAAGGAGTTACTCAACCAAGCGAAAGTCAGCTACCGCCTCAGTCCCGCCATGAGAAAGCGACGACAGTCTTTGCCTGGTCAGCAACTCTTTTCACTAATCTTTCGCTTACAACTTCCTGCCCCCAATTCTCATCACAATACTGTATCTGCCAACTATTTTTAATTATCCAATTTTAATTTCATTCATTCCAGATAATATTGACTCACGAGTCAGATAATAATGACTCATCAAGAGCCATAAAGTACTCAAACCAACGCATTCGCTCAATCCTCCCACAAGCCACAATTTTTCACCGAATACTACCGGAACTCCCAAAATCGGATTTACCACATTGCCAACATTCCCAGTGTGCTATTTTAGCCGGCTAAAAATTATTTTGACCAGCCAGCCGGCTAAAAATTATTTTGACCAGCCAGCCGGCTAAAAATTATTTTGACCAGCCAGCCGGCTAAAAATTATTTTGACCAGCCAGCCGGCTAAAAATTATTTTGACCAGCCAGCCGGCTAAAAATTATTTTGACCAGCCAGCCGGCTAAAGTAGCTGATTTGGCTTGTGGCCAAAATCAAAAATCATGGTTTTTTAAATTTTCTGCCAAATCAAGAATGATTTTCCCAGTTCACATAGCCCCATTTGACTATTTTTGGCCATTACATCCATTTATTTAGCTACTGGCTAACAAAGAAGTTCAACCAGCCAGCCAGCCATTTTAGTCTATCAGCCGGCTGGTCACCGAACACTGAACATTCCGTGTCGAATGTCAAATACCGGGCATTCAAAACCTTCCAATTTTCGCTCGTGCGGCAATTTTGAAATTCTTGAATTGTGACCCAAAAGAATTTAGGTAAGAAGAAGCAGCCGAAGCCTCTTAAAATCCCAAATGTTTAGGTTGACAAATGTCTGTTTCAATATTCATAATTTTTTAACCCTTTGCCTTAACTTTAAACTTTTTTCAGAAACACGGCGAAATGTAAAATCCAATGTTGGAGTACCATTCGATGAAAAATTGTTGGTTGGTTGTGTTTGTGAATGATAGCATAATGGAAAAGCTTCAAAAGTGAAATAGTAATTTTGATAGCCTTTGAACTTGATTGCATGATACATTAATGAAGTTCGGTTTCCATCTGCTGCAAGATCTCCCGTTGAGTTTTAAATGAAGATAATGTGTGCATAGTAGTAAGTGGTAACATAAATAACTACATCTTTGTTTTGTTACATGTGAAATGCTCTTCGAAATTGGAATCCGTGGGTTCGTACAGTCCTCGTACGTAAAACTACTTATAATTGTCTTGTGGGTGTCAATAAGGATTGTGAGGATGTTTTGTATTTTAGGGTCTTTTCGGTGCACGAGAAGTGAAAGATCAAAGTAAGCGAGAGATAAATGAGTGTGTAACAAAGCAATCAAGAGAGAAGATGAGAAACGAGGGAGTTGTGCATAATGACGAGTTCACGTCAACAGCACTCGACATTAAAGAACAGGGTGACCAACTTTTATTAAGCTTTACATGTCTTTTTTGTCACTCGAGTAGGTAGCAGTTGCCCCTACCCCTCTAATTACTTCTACCTCTTGTCTCTTCTCCATTACTACAATCTAATGCACTCTCCCCACGACTCTAACCTCCATTTTACAATTTTCTGTTTCCAATTCTGCCCGGGAAATCGATTCAAAGCTACTAAACCAGATTTTCATTGATATAAGACTATTAAAGACTTTTTCAAAATCGATTTATAAAGACTTTCAAGAAAATCAGTTTCTTACGCACAAAATTTGAAATTGCTAATTTAAGAAATGTGAAAATCCGGTGAAAGTGCTATGGAAAAAGAGCATTTTATTTTAAGGGTGAAAGTTTTGTCTATAGATAGATTTAAGGAAAAGTACCGAACATTATAGGAAATTAAGTTTCTGCGTACAAAAGGTGGAAAATGAAACTTAGAAGCAGTGAAAATTATTGAAATTGGTATAAAAGGAATGTTTTTAAAAAACATTTAATTTCGAAGATGAAAGTATTGTATAGAGATGTGGAAAGAGAAAGTGATGATTCTGTAGTACATAAAGGGTGGGGGTTAGACGGAGGGAGGGGCGGGGATGTCAACCTCTGATTTACATTCATCTTGGTCGTCTTGCAAGTGCAGATCGAATCGACTTGTAGTTGGTGTCTGTTCTGAGTTCTGCATCTAGAGATTGCATTTATCTGTCTATTTCTGGCATCCTTTGTCCCCACTAATCCTCTCTAGGCAGGCAAGAAGGGAGATGGCCTATTACAAATAATCCTCCATGCAGCACAATTCTAAAGATATATTCTCTCCTCTACTTCCTCTACTCCAATTTGATATAGCTATGTACTCTATCTCCACTCTCTTACATACACTTACGACCATTCCAAGTCCGATGCCAGGGTTGCTGAAGATTAAAGTTTTTGTAGTAAATTAAATAAATTATAGTATAAAATCGAAACAGGAATAATTAATCAGCTTGCATTTCCAATAAAAACCCTCTGAGTCATTTTGGATATACAAAAATTCTGATTTTGAACATGAAAATCTCACTTTTGAGTATTTTAGTTTAATTTGTATAATTTTGAACATCAACCGTTGATTTATTTTAAAAAGCCATAGGATTAATCTGAAAGGACACTTTGTTAAACCCTGGGTCGTGTAAAATCAAAACAAAGGTTATTTGTAATAAAAAAAATTGGTATTAATTGCATTTTAATTTAATTAAACATCTTAAATTAATTTAATTTTTGTCACCCGTTACCCTCGCTTGCTCACAATTCTGCCCCAACACTAAATGAAGGTAAAATTAATGGCATCCTCTCTAGCTTCAAAGTCGTATTCGTTCGTAAATAAATAATCTGTATGTATGACTGAGATTAATGTGATAGCTATGTGTGTAGCACCATTTCTGAGAGTGTAAGAGTCGTTCCCTTAACTGTATTCACATCATTTCAATATTTATTGGATTATCCAAGTAAAGCTGAAAATGGGAGATGGATGGAAGTTTGTTTAAATTAGAGAGAGACGTGCACACATGCTAGTTTCTGGCTCGGCGAGCCAGGCTGGTTCGATTTTTCAGCGAGCCGAGCCGAGCCGAGCCAGCGGCTCGGCTCGGCTCGGCCGAAATTTTTTTATAGACCTGGCTCGGCTCGGCTCGCTGAAATTTTTGTATAGACCTGGCTCGGCTCGGCTCGCTGAAATTTTTTTTATAGACCTGGCTCGGCTCGCCCTATTGGATGATGTGGCTCGGCTCGCCCTTGCCTTGGCTCGGCTCGCTCAAAAATTTTCCCGCCATTTTTATTTTAAACCTACAGGCTTCTTAACCATTAGTGGCTCGATTTTTCAGCGAGCCGAGCCGAGCCGAGCCGAGCCATGGACCCGGCTCGGCTCGGTCGAAATTTTTTTAATAACCTGGCTAGGCTCGGCTCGGCTCGCCAAAATGCTTTTTAATTGCTGGCTCGGCTCGGCTCGGCTCTCCAAAATTTTTTTTAATTGCTGGCTCGGCTCGGCTCGGCTCGCCAAAACGTTTTTTGAGGATCTGGCTCGGCTCGGCTCGGCTCGCTCAATGTTGTTGGAGGTCAGTGGCTCGGCTCGGCTCGCTGACCTAAACTAGCATGTGTGGAGACGTGTAGTGTTATTGGGAGTTTCTTTCGATGCTCACTTCACAGCAGCAGAGAAGCTATATTGATGCTTATTTGATTTGCCTATTTACATTCGCTCAGTTCAACCGATTCATCAACTGTCTCCTCTCCGACCATCTTCTCTCCATATTTGGGAAACGCCTACGTATTTATGACGTAGAAGTCATCATTGTTCAATTTGAAACTATCGTTGGGAAAACAAAGGATTTAATACTTCTAATATATCTCCCTCCGCCAACTGTGTCCTCATAATCTGAGATAAATATTCCTTTTAGTCAAAACTTGAAACTTTTTGAGATTAATTTTTTGAGGCGTAACCTAAATTAAAATATTTTTGATGCCTGGTGAAAAAACTATTTCCCTGCATAATTCTTCAGAATTTTCTTGATTGGGTATCGGCATTGGTGAAAGGTTTGAAATATATTCTAACTCTCTGTTCAAGTTAAAAATATGATCTCAGAATCTCTTTTCGATTCAAATTGATAACTAGATTTATTGCTGTATAAATGGCAGCTGATGTGTTCTTGTGAAACTGAGGATATGGTTCCTTCTTTAACGAAAAGTCAAATGACGTCAGTCGTGTCTTGATATACACCTACAACGAATATCCGGCTTAGCTAATTCAGTTGTCAGTCGAGAGTTCGCTAAAGTAGATGTAAATTAAGTTACATACAAACAAAATGTCAAGCCGGGAATGTTGATACAAAAATAGAACTTAAAAATTCTATTGCATATTCTTTAGAGCTCTATCTAAATCGACAAAATGCAATAGATATTCCAATTCAGCAAGCAACTCATCCGTTCGACGACAATATCACTTTTCTATTCTTTTTCGCTGTCAGTAGAAAAGCGATAGTTAACACGATACGGCTAAAAGGGAAAGGTATAGACGATATCATTTGATTCTCAATTTAAGAAACAGACTAAAAGGAAATTGAAACGAAAGCCGTGGAAAGGCAAGATTGAAAAATGATCCTGAACTTCGCACAAATTGTTTGCAAGTTGCTATTTTAAAAACAAATTAGATGTCTCGGAAGAATTAGAAAAGATATTAGCAGAATGTGCGTTGTCTTCAAGTCAGTAGAGGTCAGACCGATTCCTTTAAACTCTTATTAAATTGAAGAGAATTCGTTTCATAGTTTGTTATAATTTTTTTAGTTGAAACTCGTTGAAAGATTCGGCTTCGTTTGGGAAAATTGTTTTCATTTAAAACGATTGTTTTGGAAAAAACGAAAAATTGCAAAAATATCAGATTTAATTCAAAAATATTTTTGCCTTTATTTTTATGTGTAATCACGTAATTTAAGATAAGTTAAAATACAGCTCTATAATCGAAATATTTCAAAACTTTTGGATATAATAAGAATTTAAAAATTAAAATATTGACAATTAAAAATTTTAGGACCTAGATGTCTTACATTACGTCTTATAGTAGTACCTAACTCCACTTAGCACACTCAGCGTCAGTGTATTTGATACAAAACGGCATTTTTTCTAAACAAAAGGTGTAAACTCTACAGCTTTTCTAATACTTTGCACACAAAAATTAATTTCTCTTTTCCGTGTCGTTTTCCCCTCGAGAGAAAGTTGATCATATTGCAACTACGTTCAAAAGTTTGGCGACTGTCACAATCACAAACATTGGAATTTGTTTATCCTAGACTCTGGGCGATTTCAATAACAAATATCTATTTTCAGAGATAGTACTATATATTTTAGAAAAGTGCAAAAAGTGTGAAGTGGAATATTTTGTCTGTTTTGCACATAAATATAGCTAAAATCTGTAGAGTGACATTCGCTAACGAAAATTATGAAATGACATATGAATTTGTAACATCATTCTTACTTGCCTTTACACTAAAATTAATTTTCATTTGCACGAAAAGTAATATAAAACTGTAATTGTTAAATTAGAAAACTCTACGGAAATCAAAGTTGCAAACATGCTTAATATAGCTGGGGTTGAATATGAGCCCTCGAAAAAAGTGTGGCTGCGGGCCTCAGGCCACATTGGAGTAAATTAAATTTTTAGCGGTATGGACGGAAGAAGGTGAGGGAATTTTTCTGGGAAGGGAACTAAATGTCAAAGGTAAGAAAGCTAATTATTTCAGCGAAGAATCTTAAATTTTTCTCAATTTTCTTAGGAAGTTTTAAATTTGGGTCCTGTTTCTTAGGCACAAATGTTATATACATTTCGTTCTCACTATTTGTGAAATCTTTACCTTTTAGTTTTCAAGGTCATCAGAGATATTCGTGAGCTCTTGCTTCGTCCAAAATAATTAATGTGAGGGAAGATATCTCATCTAAAGGTGGGCGGAATTCAATAGGACTATATAGGAGTGAGTTGGGACATTCTCTGAGATTAAATTCTTTAGGTATAAAAGGGGGTGAGGTATCATCTGCAACAAAAGAGATAGTAAACAGCAATCTCGGATAGTCCTAGCCGGTGGTGGTTAAGGCAGACGACTTTTTATTTACATGCAGAGGACCATAAAAATGTACGTTTAATTTTCAGTAGAGACTTCCACAGTGCTCCACTTCTTGTCAATATTCCCTTCAGCAGTCTGCCCTCTGAATAAATCATTCTATTCAAGTGTTTTGTTTGTCATTCTCAACAGATTTTTCTATAGCAGGGACAATCTTTCTTCTCCTCAAGCGATTGACCTCCTCCTCCTCCTCCTCCTCCAAGGAATCTCTCTCGAGAAGGCGGATAATATTTCTGCAGAATGTTATTATGCAACTGACAGTGACACTTTCTAGAAATCCTAAATATACTTTCAATTGTCAAAGAGCATTCTCAATCTCATTGTCCCAACATCCCCGTTCAGCCGTGCAGGTTCATCATTCTAAATATAAATTTATCAAGGTATAGGGTACAACTTTGTTGGTGATTTAGTTCTGCCCATGAAAATTTCTCATGGTTTTCTAATACAAACAAAAAATGTATCAGGTTGTCATTTTCTCACTAAAGTCATTTTTTAGTTTATCCCCCATCAGGGATGTTTGTGACCTATTTAACAGTGTTACTAATCCTGTTACGAGTTGAATGAACAATTTTCCCGCTACGTTCTACTGCTACGTACATGTAATTAGCTACACTGATGTATTCAAATTAATTACTAGTGGTGTCTATATTTGTACTATTTGAAACTTGTGATTTACAGGTGTGTTTTTTGTGGTTTGATTGACGTAGGTAGTGTATACATATAAGCTTCGTAGCGTGTTTTGTAGTTAAAAATGCACTAAACTCACTCTTGTTTTGCTAACGTTTACACAGAGAGTGGCTATTCAATAGGTAACCCTAAAATTCGATTTTTATCCTGATAGCTTTGAAATAAAATAGTAATTTATTCCATTTTATGGTGTTTTTTGTGGGTAGGGACTTTTCAGAACTGTCGGACCCCGAAATTGTGTTTGGAATTTGAAGAAATATTTCAAAACTCTTGCAAATAATTATTTTTTGTTTTCCAGGCGGCGTAGCGGGGAATTCGAATTCGCAATCTCCACAACCAGCCATTGTTCCGACGCCTGCACAGCTGGCTTCACTTCGCGAGAGACACTCCAAGAGAAATTCCTGTATTTTGTCTTGAGTCTTCGTCTCGTCTTGGAAGGTGACAATCTTTGAATATCAAGCCTGTACATAGAATGCCAGATTGAAGTTTACCTACTATGCAAAAACTAAACATAGTCATACTATATTAATTAGCAATTAACACAATCACTCTGGTAAGCCTGCAAAAATGATTTTTTAAGCATTTTAGCACTTATTTACAGTATTGGATACATGCTCATAATAATGTGTTACCGTTTGTATTGATTTCCGTTTGCATTTTATTAACTTGTATCTTGATTAAGAAAGAGGTAGTTATTCTTTGTAACTGTTATTTCAATTCGTGTAATTGATGGACCTATGTTGTCACTTGAATAAAGGTGGGACTATCATCGGGAAGAATTAAATGCTTTTCAAATCTTCGTATACATTAAGCTGCCTTTTTAAAAGTGGCCACCGATAAAACTCGACGACATTGTATTATTAAAAAGTATTAAAAAATAAGTCCCTATTATTTTTTTCCATTCAAATATATCGAATGATTTAAATCTTATAAATAACATTCTTCACAATAATTGTTTTGGTTCATTGAACCGTACTTAAAAATATTACTAAATATGAATTTCAACAACCCAGGTTGTTTGTGTGAAAACCAAGTTTGTACCTAATCAATATAAACGGTACCATAATATATATAAGATGTATTTATATAATTAAAATTGTGTATAAATATGCATGTACATTTTACATTGTGTCAATACTTCTGTTGCGGATATTCATGACAATAGATTTGATTATTGAATGTAGGGCTATTTGATGGAAGTTTCGTCTCACTGTTTTATAGCGTGGTGCTGAATTTTTGGCGATAGTAAACAGATGTAATATATATAGTATGATAGACATACACAATCACACTTAATAGTTAATAGTCAATCATTATTTGATGATAATCTGGAATTCACGAAATGCTGATAAAATGGCATCTGTGTTGAAAATATTTAGGTCGAGTGGCGTCGGGCTCAAGGCTCATTAAACGGGGTATAATGCTATTTATATGGGGGAGTTAAATTAGTCGTGAAGGGAAGATGGTTTATGACTTTGATAGATAGGAAGGGATTGAGGAGGTCGGGGCAGGTCGCGTCGTTCGATATTTATTGCAACTATAAAGTTTTGATGAGTCATAAAATCCGTCTCTGTAGATCTGCTTTAATTTATTGGAAAATTAGCATATTTAGGATACTACTAAGGATTGTGCCTATTTTTAACGAGCCCCTGCCTGCCTCGCAATTCAACATGACGAAATGACCAAATTTTGATGTGCACCGACGCTACTCGTAAACTGAAATCCTGTAGGAATCTCATTTATACCGACGGATTTAGTTTACTATGTATATAAAAGCCAAAGTGCTATTCCTCCCCACTCTAATAATGTCTAGATTAGTCAGACTACTCAATAAGCCTAAACGAATAATAATAAAAACTAAATCATATAATGTATAGCTACACTATTATATTAAATACAGAATTACAAGAATAAGCACCTCACCGATAAATTATTTGTCATTTTCTCTCTCGTGCAAGCATCGAGAATTTTCTAATTTTTTTCTGAGATCCGCACTCGAGAATGTCACCAAAAGACGTAACTAAATAATAATATTATGAAAATGGTAATTGCGTAGTCTGCAATCATTCAGATTCAGAATAAGTACTTATCGTTGTTCTAATAGTTAATTCATGACATCAGCGGATGAAAACACATTTGAGCTCATTTCTATTGCAATATTGACTATAGAGAAAAGTTTAGGGGTTTAGGCTATAACAAACAATCGGTTAAAGTATGAATTTGTAACAGGTCTAGTCTAGGATCTGATTTCGGTTGACGATGAGCCCAGAGAGTAGGCAAGTCATCCACATAAACTTTAATACATGATAATATTGAATAATAATAAATCCAATTAAATAGACGATAAATAATATCTTGGAAATGATGGACATTTAAGTTAAGCTTCACGTACCTAATATTATACTAACCATATAATTGATTAATTCGCGGTTATTATATTTGACAAGAGGTTATTACATTTGCCAAGAGGTTATTAATATTAAATGAAAAAGTATTAGTCCATGTTAAGCTGGAAAGGTCAAATATATACATATTAGTTGATAGTTTGATAGTTGAAATTTGTGGTTGTATTTTATAATTCCCCGAAATAATTGTAAGCATTAAATACTCTACGTTCACCGACCGATTCAATGTTGCATATGGACTTATTCAAAATCCAAATAAAGTGGATTAGTAAAGGTCTTATCCTGTAACATACAGAATGTCTCGAGTTTATAAAGACAAATACCATCCCCATAATAATTTATTAACATTTTCGTTTGAGATTACGATGGATTTTGTGATCGCAGTGAGATTTTTTTGCTGTTGGGTCATGAAATTGGGTTACTTCAACAATCATCATAATCTATATGCAGTGTTTACAAAGATATGAATGGTTAGTTAGGGCTTATGGTAAGCAAGCAAACTGAAAAACATCTCCAATCTTAGCGTGCAAAAAAGTTAGCACGTAACACAAAATAATAAATACTTAGTAATTTAAAAGGGTTTAAGCAGACATATATTTCAATTGGAATTGATGGATGATAAAAGTTGGCTATAGTAGGAAAGAGTATATCATAGTGGAATTATGTATTTGGGAAAGCAATGCATTGGCATGAAATGAAAGTTCTGATGATTGATAATTCGGGTAATGCTATTTAGAGAAAGCAGACAAATTTCTGCCTCCCAATATTCTCATTTCTCTTCATTTTTGTAAGTGATAGTTAGAGGCGTGTCCTCCCACGCAGCCAAATGCTGGCCAACAAACAACCCACACTCAGCTAGACAGGTCCATTCGTTGTTAACGAGTGGTCAAGCTTGGACGTGCCGTTATAGCCATCTCAACCACTAAATATGGTTTATGGCCATAATTAATGGCAATTGAGAATGCCTAGTATATACCTACCTACATAGTAGATGTATCATCAGTCACACCTTTTGTATACGAATCCGTCTTGGGATGCTTTGTGGCTGAAGATATGCAATAGGTCGAGTATCGAACATTTTGGAAAGGAAAGAAGGGCATTTGACTTACGCAGAATTCAAAAACATCAAGAAGACCTGAAATGGGTTGACGTTGTCCAGAGGTCGGACATTGTAGCTATTTCTAATTCTAAGTATAAAGAGTCCTTTCACACACAGCAGATTATCTATTTAATTTTATGCTTTTAATAGCGCGTACGTAGGTTATTATTTCGTCCAAGTATATTATAGTTGAACAGTTTGTGACACAAAAGGGATACATGTCCGTGTCGGTCGGTGGGTGTATTGTGTACGCTTAATAATTTGGTATTATTTGCTCATTATGCTAAAACTATCCAAAAGTGAAATGTTATACATTCTGTATAACAAACCGTAATGAAAACTATTAAGTAATAAACAATAAAAGATTCTTTCAGTGGAAGATATCCTCTCCTCAACCATCTGTAAAATAAACTTTACATAATAAATCTACATAAGGACTCATGGCATTATAAAATTAAGTACATCCTATTGTAGAAATAGCTATATGAAAAATTATGAAGTGTCCTATATATTATAATAATGTATTAATCGATAGATTTTATCGCTCCTACTACTATGAATACTATAGATAGTGTATACCTATATACCTAAGCTGAAATCTAAAATGTGTAATTAAAAATAGTATTTAACATATGTTAATATGGAAAGTACTTTGAATGGTACCTTAGACTAGATACATAATAAAAGTAATAATATATAAATACTATCAATATATTGTATGTACATAATAATGTATCAATGTGACACTTCTATATAAATCATGGAATCATTAAAAACGCAATAATATATCGTTCGAATCACTTAAATCCATTCATCAATCATCCAACTTTTATTTACGGATGCCCATTTTGACGCTTTTGCCCTGTCCCTTTGATTTCTGTTACACAATTAGAAGTCACAACAGTATTCACTACGCAGAGGAGGGAAATGCTGTCCATGAAGATTCTAGGCTCCAAAAAGGATTGCTTTGGACTTGGACTACAGCATAACTACAAATATCCAGTTTATAATCAGAAGTCAGGATACCTTAATCTGTAAGTAAGATTTCGCCAACTTTCTCCAAGCCTAACGTTGTGTGAGTGTTTTATTTTAACAGCCACTAGCTGGAGGTTATATTAATAATGGCTAAAATCTTTAGCCAGTAAAGAAAAAAATAAATTTCAGAAAAAACTTTTTTTTTCAACACTGTAGTAATATTGATTTGTGAGAGTGAAAGAGTTGATCTAAATTCATTTTGGATCTATATTTTCCAGGGAAGTATTATGGATATTTTCAATATCACTATATAAGCCATTTCATACCATTTTAGGACATTACAGGCCAGGTAAGGTAAAATAAAAGACTGGTGTGAAAGTGGAGGGGAAAGTTACATAAAAGGGCGGGGAAAGCAAGCCGTCTTTCTTCACGTAGTGAATTTGTAGTAACCCTATTTAAACGGGGACAAGAACCAACTTATAGTAATTATTATTATTAGTGCATGACGTTTCAGCTTGCCTTATGCGTCTTCTATAATGGTGAATATAGAAAAGGTGGGTGGAGATTGAAAAATTGGTTATTTCCTTGTACATAGATTGGAGGTTGCTAATGGATCTCTCATTTCCGTCCGTGAACCGGAATAATTCTTCTCCATTTGCATTGCGTGCACTCCTCCGGACAATTGTCACCGACTGTCTCCACTCTCATGCTTAGGCTAAAACCACACACAATCCCTTTCAACTTCCCAGCAGGACAAAATGGACAATCTTTTATTTTAAGACTACGAAAAGTCTTCCTCAGGTTTACTGTTTACTTGATAATAGGGGCGAAACATTTTTTTCGTAATGTTACCTTATTTAATTTTTCTCACTTCCTTGTATGTAATTCAGTTAGGATTATATTCCCATCTCTCACCTTTGTTGGGCACAGTGAAATAGTACTACTGTATTGCCAATGGGAAGAATAATATGTAGTATGTAGTGTCTATGGGGCGTACAGGTCTGTCTAGTGGTCTAAACAGCCGCTTCTCAGGCTGAGGTCTGGAGTTCGAATCTCTGGAGCGCCTCAGGTCTATAAGGTAGTAGTCTGGAGCTGGGAGAAGCTGTCTTTGCCGTATATTCGTTATTAGCATTGATTTGCCTATCTTAGTGACAATATGATTATCTATCAATGCCCTGTCTGTAGTGTATGGATTGTTCTGTTGGTCTGTATACGTGCTACGAGTTCTACCTAGCACAAGTCTGGACAATGGGATGCGCATGAGGGGATAAGGTGGGTTGAAGTAGACTGCCATAAGTGATTTGCTTGGGGTCACTGGCGGTCGGCTTACATGTCCCGGTCCCTCTCTGACTGCCCACCAGATCGAGTTGCGGGACAGTGTTGAGTCGTTCCGTCTCATGGTTCAGTACTCTTCACTAAGTCTCTTCGTGTAAGTCTGTACACTTAGTAAAGTTGTTCCGGGAGTCACTGCAAGTAAGCCCTCGCGGCTTGAGCGGTAGCATAGCTCTACTAATCAATAGTAGTAGCCGTGCTCTCCCCCTAACACACACACACACACACATGTAGTGTCTATAAATATTATTGGAGCAGTCAATTTTTATTTTTATTTCGACAGGGAACAAAAAGGTACTCCTTTTTTACAAAAAAGGTAAAATGTACTACTCATCTAAAAAAGCAGTCCTTTTTACCTTATTTACATGTAAAGATGAAGTAAATAACGCACGTTGCTACATCAAAAAAGGCAAAAAAGGACTGCGGCTTTTTAAAAATCTTACTCCTACCTTTTGTATAAAAAAGGCAAAAAAGGTCCTTTTTTGTTCCCTGATTTTTGATATGCTACCCATTTATGTAATTTCCCACTTTATGATTTGAATGTTACTTGGTCCCATATATTTGACATAAGGTTCAAAATGATGGTTGTAAAAGGCAGGACAAGGAAGTCCCGCTGACAACTCATCCATCTCTTCCATATTTAGTTTATCAGCTTAGTCCTTCAAGTCGCATTAATATAGACATTAGTATAGTAAGTGATGGGCACAAAAAGTGGTAAATGGTTTAATCAGTCGAAGTGCCCCCACTGCAAGTCCTCTGCCATTACCAACCTCATCCGTTTACTCATCTTCAAGAATCTATAAATTATGTAAGTGTGTCTCTCCTACTTACTCATTAAAACCTCTTTGTAAATAATATCATTGGACTCTAATTAGTATTAATAATTATGTAAATGAGTGCTAGCAGTAGCTGAAGTTGTCTTTGTCATTTTATGGTTGCTTTGATTATGCATTGGTGTTTGTGATAATCCCACATTCATAGTCACCCAATTATATGATGAATGCAGTTGGATGACATAAACCAGAAGATGCTATGTTCTCATTTCTTTAGAGGAATAAAGACAGAGCATTATTCAATTCAGTCTCTGGAATAAAAAGACAAATATGAACATGGAATGAGAGCACAGATGGCTTTTCATAAGATTATTTATATACGAGGTGCGTAGAGCTTTCCAATTCATGTTCCATTCTGTATAATCACAGGAGGCGAACAAGCCAAAGTTGGAGGTTACGTCAAGGTGCTCCCCGGGCTTCTACCCAAACTGGCGTATGCACTCCGTGGGTTAATGGGGCACGCAGTAACTATACCCCCAAATTATTTCTACTTTCCATTCTACGAAAAGATTTGAAGAAAATAATTTTGTTTGGTTTCTAAAACATTTCTTTGGGATTATATTAATTATAGAAGGGAAAATCATTTGTCGTTAGTAAACAGAAAGCAATTTCGATTCGAGTCAACGTTTACGGCTTTTTTGTGCCCAATGTCACCCAAAAATGTATTTTCGTTGGAAATTTTGAAAAGGTTTTCAAGGACAAGATGCGAAAAAGATTTTTAATACGCCGATGTGAGTGGCGGATGTTTTAGAGTTAGGTGAGTCTGTTCAGTTGAGTTCATTCACTCAGCCAGAGTCTCTTTTGTTTGTCTTCATTCTTTTTCTTTGTGCAAAGAAGCGAAACAAAAGATTTTAGTTTCGTTGGTTTAGTTTACTTAGCCAAGATAGTGCACGAACTCTTCTTTCACTCCTTTCACTCCCGCCCTATTCATCGCTCGCTGCTCCTCCACATTCTAAATTGTAAACATACTTAACTATGACTCTACATCAAAATAATATCATACACTAATATACATCTTATTATTATACCTATACCCACCCAATCTCAACGTGTTTACCGACTCATCTCTTTTTCTTGGCTTAACCACCCACCCACCACACTAAGCCCTATTCAAATCTAATGTCTACTCTCCGAAGCAACCACATACCACTCATTTCAGCTTCAACGACCCTCAAATCTTTTCAACCGCACCAAAACTTTTAACATGGTGCTCACACGTAAATGGGGAAAAGAGTCCAAAATATTCGGAATTTAAAAAACATATTATTGCAAAATGTCACTTGTGATAGTTGGCCAAATAGATTTTAAATTTTATAATAGAAATAATATAGTACAACTGAAGTGGAACTGGAGCACAGTTTGATGACCGTGATTAACTCGAAAAGATCTATTGGAATGTAAATCTGCTATGGGATTGTCATTACTATTTGCAAAGAATAATAGCAGGTCGCCATCTTAAGTGATCTGCTGCTTGTAAAGTTGAGGGCTACTAAATCAATGTCAATTTTTGAGAAATAGTGCAATTTGTTTTTTTAAGTCTTTAGTCCCCGCGGTCCCCGGACTACTTCATGCATCTTCTCAATTCTCAGACGTTGTTCTATGTAATTATTTGCTTTCTTTTAAAATGTCATGTATACGAATGGAAAGCAATGCAAACAATGAAAAGACGTAGATTGATATACAACGAAATTACTCTTACATAAATTCAATGGCAAACTATTTCTAATATCATTCGGTTTAAAATGTACCTGTGGGTAAAGTACACGGCTATTACAGGCATTAAGTCAGTGCAGTAGG
Organism: Tomocerus qinae; assembly: GCA_020055645.1. Taxonomy (NCBI): domain Eukaryota; kingdom Metazoa; phylum Arthropoda; class Collembola; order Entomobryomorpha; family Tomoceridae; genus Tomocerus; species Tomocerus qinae. Next base: position 911,629 of record CM034550.1, read on the forward strand.
TGAGGTCCGGCCGTGCAGTGCTGGTGGAAAAACAGCCTAATATGATTCTATGGAATGACCACAGCAAAAACTTTTGTAGTGAACATGGGAATGAAAGTGGCTAATTTTTTGTAGAAGAAAGAATATAATTTGTCAGATTTAGGAGGAAAGTTTTTCCAGCAGGAGTTTTTGTAAGTGAAGGTAAAATAAAAAGTGAGGGGGGAGGGATGGGGAGGGAGTTGTATATGTATGTATATAAGTCTTTTGAATTGGTTTTCAAGTAGAGCTGGATGGTTGGTGAGGTTGATTGAGGGAAGGAGGAGGAGGAGGGAGGCTGGATGGCTCACTTTACAATCAAACCGTCGTCAACTAAAAGTAAACTAAAGCAGAGAGAGTGAGTAAAGCGTGATTGATTGTGTTTTTGCTTTGTGTGGATTTCCAAATTGCGATCCTTTGTAATTCTATAGGACGAATTGCATTCTGCCCTCCTCCCTGCCTGTCTCTCTCCTGTCTATTCACATCATGATACACGCAATACCAGAGACCTGTCTGCTCTTCTGCCCAACACACTATCATGCCCAATATTCCCTATGAAAACTTTTCCTCGTATTCTCCTTCTGTCACAAAGTCTGTCCGCTTTTCTGCCTCCGTAAATACTATCACTTTTTATAATTATTCAGGCAAACTATTTAGAAAATTAAACCCTTTGAAGGAAAACGTGATAATTTTTGACAAATGTAGATATATTAAGAATTTTTTGTCTTTTTTTGTCTAAAAACACAAAAATGCTAAATTTTCCAGATGCTCCTCTGTTTTCTAGGTAGTTATGGTACGTTTGTTGGTGTTGTATTTCTAATTTTATTACCTGATGATGGACTTGACATTAGTGTGGTGTGTGTAGTTTGAAAAGTCCTGACCAGGCAACTCTCTACTTGGTTGTCTCTCATTCATGTGAATTGTAGTGTATCTAAAGCGGACTCTCAACAAGAAGAGAAGGACGACGACGACGCGGCGGACGCTCATTCCAAACTTTTTTTTAACTTTTCCGTTTTTGGTTCACTTATCCATTAATTATGTGTGCATGTCTCTGTCGAAATACATACAAATCCATGTCCCCAAATAATAAATATCTTGTCCTCCCTCAGCTCAAGCAAAAGAGAACTTGTCGTTGAATAGCTCCTTCGCCTTGCAATACAAGACTATAATGTACAAGAGTTTGTCCATTGTTATTAGTAATGCCTGTCTTAAATAAGTTGCCCTTGTAGACAACTTCAACCTGCCTCTAATAAATAATATAATAAACAAACGTTCAAAGCAATCTTAGGCTAAACAAACATTCATGCCTAAAATACATCCTTTTGTTTGCTTTGACTGTGCATACCGAAAGGGCCTTATTACCGCAACCGATTTCGCTCGGTTGTAAAAATGATTATGGCAAGACGCTGCCAAACGAATATAACGAGAAAGGTGCTTTACTACTATTTTATTTCTATAGAATGTAATTCAACCCGTCTTTAAAATAAATGAATCTAGCTTCACCTTTCCATACTGTCAGCACGTGCATATACAACTAACTGACTTTGCTATCATTTGTTTTTAAAATTTCCCAAATTAAATTTTTATTTCAACGAAGTTTTCATTTAATTTGAAATAAGCGCTGCTTTTGAAAAAGCTATTAATTATTTTCGTTATAGTTTCCTTTAATTTAAAGATTTAAACCCTCTGTATCTGTATGTATAATGCACACATTGATAAGAGAAATACATTGCGGTGTGGCTGTAGGTCCACGGTGACTGCAACCCGAAAAACTCGTTTGCTTGTTTGTTTGCTAAAAACAATTTCAATGGAATTCGTAAAGAAGAGTTGAGGTAGAGATGAGGACGGAGACTGCAAAGATTGAATTCCATAGTAGACCATGAATTCCCATTAAAACTCTGGTGAAAGGACGTTTCACGTCTCAAGACGCTTCCCGTCTTTTGGCAAACATCACAAATCCCATCTCGTATGTATTTAACAATACCAATACCTAAATAGCACGCAATCACATGCCACTACATGCACCAAAGTTCCTGTAGTATTAGCTAGTATGCAGTGTATTTGTGCATCAGGTTACCTCTTCAGGATGTTTGAGAAATGAAAATTCACTTTTTTCATTTGTGGATCTAAATTGGACGATTTAGATCCACAGCCAAATCTGCACTCAAAGCTATATAGCTGTATGTATCCAATGGCAACCAACCTTTGGGTCATAGTATTCATAAGTCAAAACTGAGAGCTGATTTGGCTGTGGATCTAAATCGTCCAATTTAGATCCACAAATGAAAAAAGTGAATTTTCATTTTTCAAACATTCTGAAGAGGTAACCTGATACTCAAATCACTATAGCTACAGCAACTTTGTACATGCACCATACAAGATTAACCACTAAAAGCATTTTTATACCTCCTAGTCTCACATTTGCTAATGAGAATGATTTTTTATTTACTTTTATTTAAGTGTCATTTTCTGAAAACCAACTAAAAAATTATTTTTGGAAAGTAAAATTAAAATAATAATTACTTTGAATTAATTCCAAAATAAAATTTTGTCCGGGTAGTGGGAAATTCGACAGATTTTTTACATATTGTTCCTGATGTGTAAAATGAATATCTTCTCATTTGAAACAAAGTTAGAATATTGAGATGAGTGTAGAATAAGATTGAAAGTATGTTGTTAGGAGTAAAATAAATGTTTGAAGGGAGAGGCAATTAAGTATAGATGGCCGATGGGTGTAATAATAATGTTTTACATCATAAGTGTAAATGTATTGTGGTTGGGGATTTGAGATCTTTAGATGTTGCGGAATTGTGAAGAGTAGATTGTATATTTGATGGAGTGGATGATAAGTTTGTGGAGAAATGGAGAGGTAGATGACTATTATGTGATGTAAATCGGAGAGTGGGAATTAATGTAAATCGAGAGGAGAGTGAATGGCGTTTTGTGTGAAGTTGGACGTCGGAGAGAGAAGGAACCCCCCGGCTACCAAATGCAATTAAAAGTTGTCCGCTTGACTCCTCCAATTCCTTTTAACCCAAATGAGCAACAACAAGACTAACCAATTCCCACTCCTTACTCTAAATCTCATTACTCTACTACCCAACTAACTTTCTCCCTCCCTCCATTTAAAACTCCCCCCCCCCCAATCCCTTCCAAGGTTCACAAAAATAACATTTGACTTTAGACAACCCTTTTCATTGGAAAAATTCCTTAAAAACCTTCTCAAATCTGTTGGAAATTACAAAAATTAAAGTTTTTAATTTTCACCCCATTTTTATCGATTTTTTACTAATAATTTTAATCATAAAATTAAAATTCGGAGGCTCTAAGAGGCAAGATTTGAATTCGGAGGCTAGTTTCAAAACTTGAACGTTTATTTCAATTTTGAGGAGGATTTACCCGAAAATGGAAAGTTTTAAAGTTCGCACAAAAAGAAATTTCACCAGAATATCATCGTGCTTCCTTTTACTTTTACTAATAAATGTCTCTTAACCCGAATGAGTCGTGGTCCAATGTCCAGCAGCCTCCTTAAAGCGCCAGAGGCCGTAATTGCTGCAGCGGCCCTTTTGGAGAACAAGCTATGATCTGACAAACAAACAATATTCATTGAAGTTGTGTATGCAATGAGAAGAGCCCCCAGGCAGCGAGTAGTCTGGCTGTATAGAAGAGTGCTTCGATCCTTCGTTGGCGGCCTTCACAGATGTAGATTGGCTGGAATGATGTTGACAGCCTGTCTAAGGCCAAATTATAATCACGTTATCATCTGCCAGCGATGGCTTTCTAATGGACACTGCTGGCTACATTCCCCCTAACATCATTTCCTTGTTTCATTTTAAATATGGCAACACTCTCCCGATTTCCCCGCGTCTATTATCGACTCCATCCACTCCATTTCCTGGATTCACAGACGAGACCACCAACTGCGAATGAATTACATACACTGGACCACTATCCGTTGGACATCTTTACCAATTGCTATTATAGAATCTTCTGGGTTAAGCAGTACAAAAGCACAAATCTATTGTAGTTACTATTCAAACTGAAATATACACAGACATCAGGAGACTGAATTTTAAATGAGATAGAACGCCCGAAAATGATGAAAATCGTCGAAAGAAAAGGAATGCTGCGGAAAATGATGAAAATCGTAAAAACCTTGCTTGGAATAGATAAACGTTATTTTAAGTTTTACAAAATATATTAATCGGGTTTTTATTTTGACATCTATATTAGAAATGATAATTTGTTATTCCTTTTGGATTGCATTCGTCCAGATTATTCATTTAAAATGTAATTTTTAATAGTTTTTTTAAGAATTCATTATTCTGAGAAAATAGACCAGAGACAACAAGATGGAGACATTGAAGAAAGTCGAATGATATAGTGAACCCGCGGCGCTTGTTTGTCGTCGTGTTGTGGTCTCTATCTTCCAAGGCGCTTTTTCATACGGTGAACTAATCATAGAAATCCCGCCAACGATCTCGTAGTCTACTCTTTTGGCAATCTGTGGGCCTTTTTTATTGGCGAACCAACCCGTGGCATGTTGCAGCAAGATGTTATTGTCGATCCAATGCGTGAGATTGAAATTGTTAGGAATATCCACCACTCCGGAGAAGTCTTCGGGGTATTTTTGTTGACATTTCTCCCTCACACTATCCAGAGTCACAATCTGACTGCCAATTACTTCCAGGGCGAAATTCTAAGTGAAAGATTTAAATATAAAATAAGGGTTTCCATAAAATAAATTATCTAAATATACATTAATTAATTTAATATTAATATAATATTAATTAATATAATTGTTTCAAAAGTTATTGGGATAACTAACTTTAGACCACGGATCGCATTTTTCTTGTGACCGAGGCCAGAAGTGGAAAAGTCGAAAATCTTCTCTCTTAGGGTCTTTGCAAGTCACCCGTTGCTTACCGTCTACTTCCTGTTGATAAAGACAAAATTTGTCATCCATTTGTTTCATGTAGACTATATTATTATTAGCGTAGCTTACAGGTGGCATAACTGGCTAAGAACAATCACCTGGACTTCAACAGTTTCGTTGACCGCAGCAGCCAGAAAGTAGTCGCCCCATTTGCCAGGACGTAAATCCAGAGCACATTTACTGTAGAACTCCACCTTAAAGGCAGTAGAGTTCATCGTCAGGGACGACATCCGACTGCAAGATTTCGTCTCGACACATTCCTCCCTGTCGCCGTAACAAGTTTTAATCCCATTATTGCAGCCTGCGTACGCCCAGTCAACTGTGTTTTGTGCCTACAGTCACCAAATTTAAAGTTAAGGAGGTGTGAGGACTTTGGTTTCTATGCCAACGTGTAATTTACTACGAGAATCCTCGCAATAAAAGCACAGATTTCTCACAGCGGGATGAAGAAAAGAAGATGTTGTTTCCCGTCTCATTGTAAAATCCCATTTGTTAATTTGTAACCATCGTTACCAAAACCTTTCATTTAAAATCAGAGAAATATTCGGGATTATGGAAAAACGAACCAATTTAACAAAAATGGAAAACTAAAAAATTAATTTAATTAATTTGAAAAAAATAAAGACTACCAAGGGGGCATTTTTTAAAAATATGTTTGCAAACGTGAAAAAAAATCAAAAACAATTGCTTGCATGTATTTCCCTGCATCAAAATTTCAAATTAGTTTCCCATGCTTTAAAAAGTTCAAAATCTGACTTTCATGCTATTTTAAAAATCACAATGATTCTGAAACTGAAAACCCTACTACTCTACGTTCATTTGATTCTCGTTATAAAATCCGCTCGAATTTCCCCACACCCCCTTAAGCATACAAAACCAGAGGTGCTCTTGAAATTAAAACAGTTATTTATTGTAAGTAAAGTAATTAATTAAATATTTCAGTAAAGATTTACAGATTTCTTCACGAGGCCACAGGACAATCCTATAACTGTTTTGGTAACATTATGGCTTTCCTCTATGATTGATTGGGATTCAATGCCTCCGCTCCAGGAAATTAGCAAACAAGATATCAAAATGTAGGAGAACATTTTTTAATTTCTCAAAATTCAAATGAACTGAGTTGAATTCCAATGTACAAAAAAGTGTTCTCCAATGTCCCAGGTCAATTCGCTGCGTATGAAATTTTTCTCTTATCAATAATAATTATCAACCACCAATAAATATTTCAAGTGCATTATGTTCAATATCTATATTCAATTGATTGATTAAATCATAAGATTAAATACAATCATTGACCATACTCTTGCAACGTTGCGACACATTTAACCATAATACTTATTTAATTGAAATAAGATTACATATTACCGTGAATTACACTTATAGATTGTTCATAATCATTTTTATATGCACGAAATGACTTTTACTCCTATCAACCCTCTTCGTTTACATTATTTGTAAGTATTATTAAAAATATTACATCGTTGGTCAAATACTAAACTCGGAAATCATGTAGTATGATTTTCTCACCTTTTATTTTCAAAAAAATAAATATTAGTTACTGATTTTTAAAGAGCGATGGTTTTGTGCCATTCGTTTTGTTATTTACCCACAGAAAGAGTAAAGCATGTACGAAAAATCCACATTTTTGTGATTTAATGATTACTACATCTGCATGAATGACAGGGCCGCAACCAGAAAAGAATTTCGGGGGAGGGGCCCGACAAATTAAGTGAAATTATATACTATTTTCACTTAATTTCCGAAACACGAAAAACTTTTTAGTTTTAAGGCAAAAATTTCTTTCTTCACTGGGTACAAAAATAACACATGGTGTTGAATATATTTGTAAGTTTCACATATTTTTATCGTGATACTTCATTTGGTATTTAAAATATACTGATAAGCATCGCAAGAGACAATTAATGCGACTGTTGAGCGACAAGATATCAACAAAATACATTTGACATTGAATAAATGAATCGATTTCTAATTTCTTTTTGTTGTACCCAGACAGCATTTAATATGCATTATATAGTCTACATACTATTGTTGTGTAACTGTGTAGCTAATTCCGCAAAAAAATAGGAAAGGTGGAGATGAAGAATATCTTCTTGTACTCTGCCCAATTGGATAAGAATCCGTTTCATCGCCCATTAACATACATTCACAGCAACATGTATTTACTAACAGATTTATACTTTTCAAAAGTAAAGCTGATGAAACCTATAGTATACCTAATAAGTACCTTATATGAATGACCTAATAAACTAAACTGATGAGGAATATTGATGTTTAAGTAAACTGCTTTGAATAGAAAAATGTCAAATAATCTGGGAATAAAGCCGACATCTGCATATTTATTACACACTGGGATAGCTAAAAGAATCTAAGAAGATACCTTAAGGTAAGTCAGCATAGGCAATCACTTTAATGACATTATTTTAATGCTTATTAATAGCTTGGAGTTTAAGTAAACATTTTATGTTGAGTGGAGTCGCAGTCCATTCTATTCTAGTATTATGTCTTTTGTCCCACACTAATAATCAGTCTCATGCACACCGTAAACCTAATTGTCAATATCATACACGACCTGACCTACCAAAGTAAACACACCTGTAAGAGGTGTTTAATTGTAGTCACAAAAGTTATCATGTACTTGATTCTAAAATAAATAAAATTCTATACAAATCAATGTTCTCATAGTAAGCTGACTATTAGTCCTGATAATACACGCTAAGAAGTACAAACATCATATTAAAATATTTATATGCTATCATTTCTTGCACTATGTCGGACATGGAAAAAGTGAAACAGCCATGGGACCAAAACTTTCAAAGCAAAAGTAATCTTAAAACTTTACCCCTGATATTCCCTATTTGTCTAACATTTTCTATTCTTCGAAAGTTTTTTAATTGGAATAATATTATTTAAATCAACATCCATGACTCTCGAGGTTAAATAATTCTTTATTCGAACAGAATAAAACGTATATTAATATTAATATTTTTAATATCTCCAAAATGCTTTGAATTTGTGTAGATAATATCAATTTGCGTCAATTGATTTATGCCTTGTCGCATGTTAAATGGCGTAATAAGTAACTAGAAAGGAATATATGTGAGTCCCAAGCGAGTAACTTTTTTCCAAGCCCGGAGTGCATACATGTAGTATTTCATTGACATTAGTAGGGCTGTACTGCGACACAGACCTGTAAAATATTATAGAAAAAGAACAAGTCAAGGGAGCAGTGACGACAAGCTTGGGAAAAATCAAAGTGCTGAGTAGGTACTCGATAGCTGTCTTTGGATTTGCATCACAACGGCCTGTGCAATCATTCTTTGGTGTATTTATTGTCCCTCGACGTGCTTCAGAAGAGTAATAATGTCAGATTTGGAAACGTCTATTAATTTTATTAGTCTTTGTATTGCATATGGTAATTAGAAGGATGAGGGATAGTAATTAGTGCAATATGCACCCACACAGAGTTATCTAATCACAATGTTTCTTAAGCTAATAAATTAATCTAGAATTGTCTATGCTATCATAATTCATAACCCACAGTCTTGGGCTCACTTTAAATAGAATATACACAGTCTAATCTCATTGGCTGCTTTGATCTATTACAATAGGGCATTACAATTATGTAAATAGATAATATAAAATCGTAATAGTAACTTATCAATAAGCTCGTACATAGATTACTAATAATATTGCATGTAGTTAGTTCGGTATTTATTCTCAACTGGGATGAGTAGCACACTCGTTAGCCTTTAATTATGTGTCTTAGAGCAGGTTGTGTAAGTTTATGCAGCTCGTATTCACAAATATAAAAAGCAATCGTTCAATAATTAAGTTAACCTTACCTACAATTAAGTATGTACATCAGTGTAGAAATATTTTATGCACAAGCATCGGGCATCGAGTTCTATTGTTAGCAAACTATTTGTAATCAACCTTAAAGGTAGATAGTCTACAGATAATTAGTCTTGTCAATGACATTTAAAAATAAACTCGATTTCCTTTACCTGACCTGCACGTGGAGGTGGGAGGTTTTGACAATGAAAATATGAATCCATTTTAATGTGGAAATTGTTTATAATAATCATTTATTTACAAATCATGAATAGTTTTATACATTTTTTAAATTTTAAATTAGGAATTTAATATTTATCTGTATAAATTATATCTTTTTTTGATTACAAAGCAAGATGACTGTGAAAGGAGAAGGAATAAAGGCTACCATTAGTAAATAGTATTGCGCCATTTTAATTTTTTTAATTTTAGTATTTAATTATTTGTAAATCAGTACCATATTCAATATTCTAACCTACCCAAACGACTTCCAGAAGCTGTTTGGCCAAGTATTCTGACATTTTAAAACATTTATTACTTGGTTGAAGGAATTAATGGAGAGTAATAATCATTTTGAATAGAATTTCTGATCCTCGTATTGGGAGAATATGCAGATGAGCATGTCTACAGAATATTAGGACAGTAAGTAGCCATTGTCAATTAAATCGTCTATTCTGAATCATTGGTCAGTGTCACTGCTTTATGATGGTTTATTTTTAACGGTGTCTCGCATTGTCTTATTGTGTCATTGTCACACTATCTGTTTTCATAGATGAATCGAGAGTAACATGAATGTCATCTCTTTTATCTCAAACGCTCCAAGGATTACTATTTCGCAACAATAATAATTACGCATGGTTATCACTTATCTTTTAAAAAATATGGAAGGATTTTATAATAATAAATCGCAGAATAAAAGACACTTTTGTTCACATTTTTATTATTCTTCAACACGAACTAAGGAATTCATTCCTGCTATACTTTGCTTGTATTTATTAAATAATTTAATCCGTTTTAATATTCCACCTCAGATGTAAATACAGCTATACTTAACACAGTGTATTAATTACTATATCCAGCATGCCATTCAATCGTTAATTGCGCATTGACAAGACATTTAAGGGTTCAATAAAATGCTGACCACCTTCGTAATGGAGAGGAAAATCGGTGGGAATTTTTATGCAGACCTTTTGAAAATTTATCTGATGATAATTGCAAGTGTCAGGGGATATATTAATATCTAGTCTGATTGCACTTCTCTCTCAATCAGCCTGATTTAAGTCTGGCTGAGTATTAATGATTATTGTTTACACGAAGAAGGCAGTGTGGAGATAAAATAATAAACTTGGGAATATGTTGGTTGGCGTTGAGTAAAAAGCGGGGGTTGAGTAATTCAGAGTTTTAATTCAGAATAACCTTTAATGTTCATTTTTATCTTTGTGTAGGTTTGTAAATGAGTTGGAGGTGGCTGTGCATGCAGCGGAGAGAGGCTGAGATTGTGTGTGGCCATAAGAAATCAATGCAAATATATTGTCACATGTCATTGCAATTAAGGCCGACTCGTATTCACAGTCTATTGCGCTGTTATCTTCTACATGGATGTATCTCCCGACCTTTAAATGGCGTGCTTCGTAACAAATTTCTTCTTTATTTACTCACAGCCTTATAACTCCTTCTTGATGTCTTATCTCTGCATGAACTAACCGTTGGTGGTAGAAATAATAATATTATGTGCATAGTAAATAATAGACATAGATTAGTGCCAATTAACAATACTGAATGTTGGGATGTGGAATGCCGAGGACAGTATCATCGCTTGCTTTGAAATCTCGGATCGCAGCATAAAAGATTAATTCACTCACAAGTCATTTAATCAGTTAGTAGACAACAATATTCTCATCATTAATCAATTAGTAGAGTCCAACATGGTCATTCAACACAAAATCATTTTACTCAATCAGTTAAATTTTAATTTTTGTAAGTGCAACTTTTATGCGTGACAAAATAACCTTTTGAGTATTTTTAAAGAAGAATCTACATTTTCGCCCAGGATTAATATACGAGCAATAACTAATGGTTAAACACCGAGTGTTACTAGCTCCTATAGTATTACATAGTTTGAATTAGATGTGAGTTGTGATAGTCTGATTTGCATTTACATGCATTTGGATGGATAGTTGTGAGTTGTTTGGACTGTTGACGGGTCTTAATCATGTCGACTATCTAGTATTATATATTGTGATGAAGACAATGTAGACCGTGTAGTCCAGATTAGTCGAAGGAAAAGTGAAGGAGAGTCTCCTCAAGGCTCTTATTATCCAACTCCGTTTTACTATACAAGGTGCATCTGCTAATTATCTGCACATTTAAATATTGCTTCTAACTGCGAATATCTCTTGTGCATGCAGATACAGCTATTACATGACATTTGACTTATCAGCCCTTATCTCCGTGTGCTTCATGTGAACCCACCTGCAAGATAAGATGCATGACCCTACATGTGTCTCTCTATCCTATTTGTACTCGTTTGCTAACAGCAGATAAATTATTGCTTCACTTTTTCCGAAACGTTCCTCTGATGTGCTGACAAGATAATCAACCAACAGAAACATTTTAACATTATCCACCATTATTAATCAACATTAAAGTATCAACTGTTTTAACAAATAGAAAAGACATCAACCTTTTAAATTGAAAAGGTGTTTGATTTGCCAGAAGTTGTCTGCATAAAGTTGTAAATGATTCGAACATAAAATAATTATCTCTACGTTAATAAATGGCACTGGTTTGTTTTTGCAAAAAGAATTTCTATGCAGACTCTCATCTGAAGTGTCTCTAAGATTGAGGATAATGTCACCCACAAACAAGACGTGGCACAAATCTTTGATTTAGTTTACATAACATGATTAAAAAGTATTTACTCTATTTATTTAATGTAATTAGTACATTAGCATGTGAAATGTTAATTGGAACTTTCTTTCAGTAGGTATATAGACTGCTTGTAGGCATTAAACTTCATGTAGTCTCCAATCCCATTCAAACATGCAAATTCCTTTGATTTTTATATCAAAACTAAACAATTGAATTCTAAACACTGACTAAAAGCATTTCTTTCCCTTTCTAATACTATTTTCATATTGGTACAGAACTAATAAAGAACGAATTGCAAAAATTAGTAATTTGTATTTGCATAAATACATCATATTGCTCTTTAATTATTTCATTTCTAAATTAATTACTGTAATTAGGTTGCACAGTTAAAATGCATAATTACTTACATAAAGTACAAATCATTTTCTGCTTCCATTGAATCTAAATGTCAATACCTTTTCTAAGTTGGTTGCTGAAGTTTAAATGAAATGTTTGACTTACTTAGCCACATAAAAATGCATATTATACCATACCCCTGAAACAAAATAATGATACACCCTACTACAAATAATGGATACAGATACATAGAAAGCTATACTAAAATATAAGAATATTATTTTACGGGTATATGTAAACATATCTCTGGATTTTATTTGCTAACTGCATAAAAAATCTTCATATAGAAATTAATTTGTCTACAGCTTCTTAATTAATATCTTGGAATTAATTGTAGGGCAGATGACAATTGATGATATATAATTTATAAAGTCAACAGTTAGTGCAGGGACGGATGTTAACATTTGGTCAATTAGTGAGTGGGTTCTTTTTAGTCGATGAGAAAGGTGAGATAGGATCTGTAAAAATGACGACTGTTTTAATGCTATGGCTAGCCTTCAACTCTATCTTGGAAAAGAGCAAAGGTAAAGCAAAATCCTTGCTCAAAGTCTCAACTATCTCCCATCTATCTACACCATTACATCAACGATAGCATCTTATCAACCTGTGTCTTATTTAGTTCAACCGTAAAACGTTGCTACTCGAATTATCTAGCATTAAACTACAAATCAGTTACATTTTAACTAGAAGGCCTTTGAAAATTGACTCAATTGTTTAGACAGTCAAAATTCACAAAAATTGAATAATTTTGTATTTAATTCTATTTAACTGCGAGCAATGAACTTTGTATATCCTTTTTAAACTAATGATATAATTTATGAGTATAAGCTTATGTAAATAGAGTAAGTAACAATAAGTTGTCATTAAATGGAGAGGAAAACGTTTTCCAAAGAGTTTTCCCCATAATCGGGAACATGCTATATACTTTAGATTGCATAGCTATAGGTTTAAGTAGAGTGAGCAGGTAAATAAGTGCGTAGTTACGTGTTGTAGATATTTAAATTGGGTGTTGATACATATTTATTTGGTAAGAATGATTTCCTCCAATTGTAAGTAGCACATGAAGTGTAGATAAAAGCGAGGAAGAAGTTAGGCAAAGTTAGTTGTGTTAACATTTATTATTTACTAACCTTCTGGCCTCTGCACTGGCAGGTAGTCATTAGGATTGCATTCTGCTAATAAATGTAATTGCACTCAACTCGCAATCCGCACAGCCAATATGTCATTCCGTGTCACGCAATTCTCACAACTCACACTAAAATTACTTTACAATGCATTATCCTGTCAGCCAACTAACTATCCTGATTTATGATATCTATTCAGACGAGGAATCACTACTCACCATCTCTCCTTCTACCTGATACTCATCATCTTCTATCTTCGCTATGCTAAATGTTGTGTCATTCATTATCCTATGGAATGTCTATTTAACTACCTACAGGTGAATCTATGTTCTTCTATACATTTGAAGGAATTAATACCAGCATAAAATTAAAATTACTTTAATAATTTTAACTCAAGCATCAGCAATTCATTTTTAACTGATCTTTGTTGGCCAGTGACTAAAATGACCTACATTGGCTAAAAATGAAAATTAATTCAAGAACATGTAATTTTTTTGAATGATCTAGTATAATTGGTTTGTAAGATTCAGGAGTTGATCTAATTCCATTTTGGATTCAGTGATTCAGCATTTCATTCAAAGGTAATTAGAGACTACTTTCCGGCGAGTATCGTTACTAATAAATGTAGTGGATTTTTAATTATTTGTTTTATAGACCGTTATAGGCCAATTAGCTGGCTAAAATTCTAAAAGCTGAAATAGAACATTTCACTATTACTAAAACCATCCTTGATTGATAAATGGGCTAATAGCATTGGATAAATAGTAAATGGACACACGCATGGTGTTTAGTATGAAGGGATGCGTAATGCAGAGTATTTAGCAAGTATTTTTGGCGAAATCATCTTAATTGCTGGATGTGTTTGTTACTTCATTAGGTGTAGACGGAGCAATGTTTAAGGACGCAGTTTACGTTGGTTGCTAACGAAATAAATATAATTTCCAAAATTTATCCCGTCAATTGTCACATCCGAAACCCCATAGTTAACCTACCCGGCCATTCCACTACCTCAAGGGGAAGTTTTGGCAGTGGAATATTGATAAACAAGATGCTATCAAGTCAATAACAAAATGAATTCCATGCGACATAAACGGCCGTCTTATGGCATAGTATTTGTAAATCTATTGGTTAGTACTTTGGTTAGTACTAAATCACTATGACTACGGCGTCAATGCTTGTACTTGATGGCCGTTTATGTCACATGGACAATAGACATCCTTGATAGTAGTTATAACAACCATGGTTATAACTTAAACTTACAAAAGTATGAATGTATTGGAAAAAAATACAAGCAAAAAAGATTTTGTACTAAAGTAACAACATTGCCAATGTCGACAGGTGGAAATGCTACTACAAGTCAGTATAGAAATCTTATAATATAATACACTTCCCCGTTTCCTAGAAACTAATTTTTTGGAATTGCATTGACTTATGCCCGCGGTATTCCATCATCAGCAATTCGGGTCAACCTCCATGCATTTAAAATTCATCATAACATCTTTACATCGACTGTTATAACTTCCGGAGGATCAGTCTGATTTTTATGGGACCTACATTTTTGGAACCGTGGACTATCAAGGAACAAAAGTTGCCATTCGGAATTTTGATATAGTTGTTTTAAATGCATTTAAAAAAATCAAATTCCCAAAAAAATGAGTCATTTTTAGTTTTTCATAAAACGGTGATGTTTTTGGTCCATTTAAAGCAATTATATCAAAATTCCGAATGGCAACTTTTGTTCCTGGATAGTTCACGGTTCCAAAAATGTAGGTCCCATAAAAATCGGACTGATCCTCCGGGTGAAATAGAAGCCGACGTAAAACATTTTTTAACATGCATTTTGATAGTCCCTTGTGGTTGCTATGCAGGTATGAAGTAAAACCTTAAGTGTAGATTGTTGCTACAGTTTTAATTAGATACATTGGAATTTGACGGGAAATTGTGTCTTCTTCATGTCCTTCGTATGTAAATATTTATATGGAGCACATTCCAATCTCATCGTGACATGCCACAGCCAAAGAATTGTAGTAAATGATCGTTGTTGTTGTTTGTTGCTGAGGTTCAGTCTCCAAACTGACCCATTTGTCAATTGTTCTCTGCACTCTCATTCCCACGTTGTTGTTTTGACTCCTCCTCCTCCTATTACATACACTCGACTCAATGTAACAGCGATAAGTACATGTCTACTTCAAAGCAAACCAGAACGTAGTTAACTAGAGAACATGTCCATTTAAATATTTCTTTTATTTATGCACTAATACTCATCTTTCACTACTAAAGATACTATTTAATATATTATGCCAAAGCTGTATTGAGGGGGGCAGAGGGGATAAATGCCTCCCCCTAGAAATCCAAGGAAAAGGAAATTTTTTTCCCAAAATACCAAAAAAATCGCGCTTTAATGAGATTTTTAAGCCATTTTTTTCGCCAAATATGGACGAATATGCCTACCGTAAATACTGTAATAAATACCCCGGCATTTAGCGTTTGCATTAATTAAGACAATGGCAAATGCGGACAAATGCGGACGAATGAGGACGATTGCGGACAAATAAGGACGAATGCCTGGAATCGACATAGACATTGTTTTTAAAAATCTTCCAGTAAAATGCGAATATTTCAGACTTTGCAAGTTCAATTTTAATTTGAAATTGGAGTCATTTCAATGATTTCATAAAGTTTTAAAAATATTGTTAACTCCAATCCTTTACTTACGTTCGATTTCTAGTTACCGCTCTTAAATTATAATGGATGCTCAATTTGAGCTGTAACATTTTTTTGCAGTCGCAGACAATTTTTTAATCGATTTTGTGTTAATCTATAGTAATACTTATGAATTCACAAAATTAGAGATTTATGAAGATATTGGTTGCATATTCCATGTAGTCCTCATAATTTCATTCTACCCGCCTATGTTTTATTTCCATTCTAATGTTATTACTAATACATATCCTTTTAGTATTAAAGTTTGGAGTCCATGAGGGAGTAGACAAAGGCAATTAGCCTATTTGTACACACATTTTATTATCACATTAATTATAGTAACTAAATTAATGTACAATTAAAATGAGATGTAGTAGTTGGAAAAGCTTTTGCTAGGTACTCCATGAGAGTTATCAGCAAACGGTTTTAATTATTATGTTAATTATGAGTAAAGTGACACTAAAGTTCTCCCTGTCTATTCTATACATGTAGCTACTATAATTGTGAATATGTGAATGGAGATGCCAGAAGAAGTTCAATGTTTTGCCCAGACTGAGTCAGAGTGAGTCGGAGGCAATAAATATTAAATAGGCGAGTGATTGCATAAAAGACAACGCAAGAGAGACTCTTCACTTCCACAAAGTGTCTTATCTCATCAATCGATGGATGGGGAAAGATATCCTGATCCATCTCTCTAAGTGTAACAGGATGCGGCGGGTACTCGCTGTGCGTTTACAGTACTTTCAATCGTGTGAGACGGAGATTTCTAGATTAAGTACACGATGGACTCAATTAGATTAACTAACACATTGCATATTAGTCTACTATTTACTTAATTATTCTGCCCCCAATTACACCCTATTAAAACATTAGATAATCACACAGATTGACACTCACTCTCGCATGCATGCTCACACTCTACACTTGCAAAGACTCTTTAAACACACTGTATTAATAATGAACTCTTTGTCTCTATAGTTCATTAACTTCTATTTCATTATGAGACTCTTTACATTATTTACAAACATATAATTAATTAGCCATACCTGGATTCATTTCTAAGTAAACCAAAGAATGTCAATCCTCTATTTTTATAGACATTTAAAAATACCCATTTTTTGCTTACCCTAACCGCAGAATACTCAACCGTTTATGTACTGTTATTAAATAGATAAATTAAGATATTGTTTTTTATTTTTTGGTTCAAGATGTAGATTACAATTCATCAGAAATTGGCTTCGTTGAACTATGCTCTAGTACAAAACGGTTTGCTATGCATTGAGCGTCGAATACTTTTATATGTGTCTTAATACAAAACTGGTATCTAGGTAAATCATTGTAAGGAGTGTGTGGGGATGGCAAGTGGGAAAAAGTGACAAGGATGAGGGCACTTAACTTGACTTAGTAACCGATAGAGTACTTTGGGGATGTCCCCTGTGCAGATGGGTCGTCGTACATGTACAAAACTTCATAAATGCAAATAGTACAAAGTGCAATATTATAATCCAAAGCAATAAAGTGTTTTAATAATATTTGTGGTGGTAGAGGTGGATGGAGTGAGTAGTAGGAGTGTAGTGTATATTGAAGAGTCACTCACTCAGGAGTTGGATGTAAGAAAAGAGCCGCTGACCTCTTTCTGCTGTGAAAACATGCATTTTGCTATGTCTTTCCCACGGAGGAACTCGACCACTCATTTACCTTCTGCCTTCACTATCTATTTACTCATCCTCACTCATTCACTCTCAATCTCAATACTCTTCCCCTCTTGTTACAGTTAATACACATTTCCAATCTAATTTGACCTATACTACAACTAACTCTCATCTTCCATAATAACTGAATTTATTTGGGAATACCAAAAAGAGGCTTTGGAGAAGAATACTCCCTGGAAATGCTTCATTTAGGTTTTTACTTACAGAATCTGCCAAAATTAAAAAATATTTTCAGAAATGGATACTTATCATTCACTAGACCCCTTATAGTCGATAAGGAGATTAAAGGATTGGTTAGTAAATCAAATAAACTGTAACATACGCAGAACTTAGCATATAAAAATATCATTGGTAGTTCATGTACAATATAGTTGCAGTATAGTGCAGTAGCATTGTGGGGACAAAAATATTGGTATGCAGCGATAGACATAATGAATAGTAGTAAACAGAATGGACATGTAAGTTATCGACAGTATGGACAGCATACATGAGTGTAAAGTGTAGTAGCTAGTGTATGTCATGTTAAGATAGTTCTCAGCGTTTGTTATCTGTAGATATTCTAATAGACATTGCAGGGATGGGATGGGAGTGATTTCTTAAGGTATCGCATGTGCTGATAAGCCATGGACGGCAATGCACTTTAGTCAAAGACATAAAAATCAAAGAAACGCTGGCAAGCAGCGCTATTCACTTGTTACATGCACTCATCCCACTACTACTGAAGTAGTGACACTTGATTACGTGTAATGTCTGTGTTGGATGTGTATGCAGAAGAAGGTAGTTGAGTACTTAGGTAGAGAGGTATAATGCAATGGATGGAGGTAATCAAAAGGTAATGTAATCGGAGGTAATGGGAACTAATGCAATCCTGTGAGGTGAGTGAGTGAGTATAATCACACGGGGAGGGAGGGAGGGAGGGAGAGTGACATCTGATTCTGTAATTCTAATGCTACTTAATACCTCCCATCCTACACTTATGACTACACACACCTTAATTAGTAGTTAGGAACTTGTCGTTTCAGTCCTACTCCCTCCCTACTATGTAAACTGTCTCTAACAGATATGCAATCCATCCATATAGTTCCCGTACCTACTGCAACTGCACCTAAGCTATACCATTACAGTTGCGAATAAGTCACTTCTCATCAATCTTATGATAATCGTATTACAAATAGGTAACTATGTGATAGATATCGCTCTCCTCTTCTGATATATATACTAATCAAACCATATCATAATATATACATGTACATGCATATACAATGCCTACAAGTCTCACTCTGCATGTAAATAGTAGTACAATACTCGAGTTTAGCCACAATTGTTAGTTGTACAGCAAATAGAGGATGAGTATATAGACTTGGTATATAATAATATGTATTCACAAGGAGTATGAGTGAGACAGACATTGCAGTAATTGATAAGGGGAATATAGTTAGTATTAAATGTGTGGAGTTATATAAAAAGGTATTTTATTATTGTTTTTATGAGGTCTGTAGATAATACGTAACAATCTCCCAATTACCTTGTCTTAGATTACACCAAAGACATTCAATTGAACTTAGTTGACTCACCTACATGGGAATGCTACAGTCTGAGCTAACCCTGCAATTCTTATTATTACGAGATTAAAACCAGAGCGGAGGTGTCGTCAACGTCTCAGTTTACTTTGAGCACTTGTGTAGGTCGTTCTCAAATGAGTCGACAGTATACAGACACCAGTCCTTAGCCCAAGTCCTCCTTTCGGATCCACATCCGAACAAACGTCTTTTCTTGTTCATGAATCACTCACCTCTCAGTGCATCTATTTGTGTTCATCAGAGTGTCAGTTATAAATAAATATCAATCAGTCGGGAGAACTACTAGTCCGGGATTTGTATAGACCGAGAGAGAGAGATGGAGATGGCGAGGTCGGTGTGGATTGTGAGTGTGATGGTGTTGGTGGGGGCGGGGGTGGAGGCCCAAGTGACGAACCCCAACTCCGTGACAAACATCTTTTCGGGCAATTCGGAGAACAGTGACAGGTTGATTGTGACTCCCTACATAAACGCCGGGGAGATCGAGAGAGCCCAGAATCTGTCCCGAGTCACTAACTTCACTCGAGTACAGAGCTACGCGGGATTCTTTAATGTTCATCCCACATACAACTCCAACATGTTTTTCTGGTTCTTCCCTGCTGCTGTAAGTACCATTTTAAAATTATTATCTTCGCAATATCGTCGAAGAAACTTTTCTTGATAAATAATGTCATTTAGTAATTTGAAGTAGATTTAAAAGTATATCTCCTAAAATTACCTTTGAAGTGTAGCGACCAAAGTTGTTAGAATACGCTTACACTTTTCTACACCTTTCTCTCTTGGATATATTATCACAATTGCAGTAGTCGTAAAAGCACAATGACAGTACCTTGGTACAAATCATGTTGTGAGTGTTAGATCTTTACGCAGCAATTGCCTTTCTAATTTTTTATGTCTCTGTATCTAATATCCCAGATTTATCTCGTATAGTAGGAGAGAAAGTAAAACAGATTTGCACACATTCATTTTGGTGTAGTTAGGTATGTGGATAGTTCCGAGTAGAGTAGCAACATTGACATTAATATTTGTGACCACAAGAGAGTACTCCGCTTTAAAAGCCTAAACGGAATTTTGAGGTCATAAGGGCAATTTCAAGGATTTAATGCAGTTACGACAGTTCCAGTTTGTGATGAAGTAGAGCACCTGTTGCAAGACAGGAAGGCTACTAATGACATCATTATTTATGAAATAGAATTAATCTGACTGCGAATTCAGATGACTCGTGCAGAACTCGTCCATGGAGTTGGAAGAAATAGGTTTGAGAGATGCAGATATGTTTAGTCGGCTGCGTTGATGCTTGGGAAAGGTCCATCTGAAAGGAGGAGAGAGAGCAAGTCTCTAATTGTTAACAAGCGATTGTTCCTATGTTATTGGAAGTAGATCGAATGATGAGTCTCTGCAACAGAAAGCAGTAGTCAGGTGAAAGAGCTGATTGGATCTATTCAATCTCTCCCTTCATTGTTCACCCCAAGAGTCTTATCTGTCATCCAGTTACATCTCTTTCATCTCCACAAACTATAATTCCTTTATCAACGACTTTAATAATGCAATTGTAATTCACCTCTACACTCTATTTACATCTACTTCTTGTCCTCTCTCCCTTTCTGTTAACTAATGCCATACTTACCTTTATATATTTATCATCAGCAGCTACTTTATGAGAATCTTCTTTCCGTCTGTCTGTCTATCATCTTTTTTTATGCATTTTTCAAATTGCGAGTACAAGCGTCATTTTATTTTTCGTAGGCTCCCATGAATGTATTTCTCAGATATTTTTGCAAGTGTCCATGTGGGAAGGCCAAGTGGGAAAATGAGGCCATCCTCTCTTGGGGAATTGGTCGACAAAGTTCAGTGCTATATCGGAATACTGTGTGGGAATGGGAATTTACATGTTTATCATCACAAAAACTTTTTTATTCGCAAAATTTTAATTTTTCACTGAAAAATGCAACACAACTTTTTAATTTTGGAGTTTTGTATTGAAGCAATATCTTATACTGACAAGGTGTACCTTCTTAGCGGCATTTCTGTCCATGTTGGGGCTAAGAGTATTTTCTGTGCCGCTACTTTTTAGATTCCGTTTATCCAAAAGTTTATTATCTCGTTTTATGCATATAGGAGAGACATTTAGAATAGATATTCTCATAGATATGGGTTATGACTTTCACTAGGAGTGAGTGAGTGACTCAGCGGAAGATCTCTTTGATTAGTAAAATATGAATGGCTGTAGCAATATTGGGTCTCCTAAAACTAATTAGACCTTCCACGTGGAGAAGTGCACAACGTAAATTATTTGTGAAGGAAATCAGGCAGCATCAATGAATGGCTCACTGCCATTTCATTCTAGTAAATCTCATTCAATTACACCTTTGACATTTACACCTTCGCATTCATATAATCTCTGAATATTATATAGCATTCAGAACTCTACAGAAGTTGCTCCAGATTCGTTTGTTCTTTGTAGAGTGGTTTGCATTACTTTGGTAGAATACTTGGTTAGGTTATCATAAATGAAATTCGAACTTCGTTTCTCCCAATTGTATACACCTCTGCTTCATGTAATTAATAATAGTTCATTCATCTAGATATATTTAACACCAAATTATAGGTCCTATTTTAGAAACATATTTCTAATGTCTACAGAGAGAGGATTTATCATCTGGCACTTTTTATTACATCTACTGTTCTTGAAATACTTAAATTTGTTCTAAATCAAAACAATTTTTGGACGTTTCTATTTTGAAATATTCATCCGAAATTCATCCACAGAAAAAATAGCTTGCCTACTGCTTTTATGTAATATGTAAGTAATGTACCTAGTACCTAGGATAAGATCCCAAAGGAAATTACTCAATATTAATCAAATTACAAATTATGGTACTTCGATTATTGTGTGCACTTCAAATCTATGCTTGCAAGTAATTTAGTTTATGGTATTATTTATGTCCAGCAGTATGAACAAACAAGTTTTGCTTGAGTTACAACTTGAAACTAGATAGATAGAATTGAGACAATTTGTATTCATTACTTATTTAGTTCAATTAACCAACTCCTCTGTGTGGCATATTGCTTTCACTAATACTACCATTGTAATTAGATAAAGACAGAGTGAATATTGTAAGATTCGATTCAGGTTGATGACGTAGTCAGTTAGTTGAATTATTGTGGCTATTAATTAACTCCAATTTGTACAGACGTTTCTCTGAGAGATCGATTTGACTCCTACTACTTCCAGTTCTTGTTACGCTCTGTACTGAAAGTGAAAACTAGATCTCTAAAATCTCTACTAATCAATCTCGTCAGCCATAAGTGATTAGCCAAATGTCAAAATTCTTCGCGGTTTAAACTCAAATATATATTGTCTGCTAATCAGTGTCTTGCCTAAAATACATCAGTATTCAGTACATTACATTGTGTTAGTAAAAAACTTTGTGCCTTTTGGATGTTTTCTTAGTCTTTTGTTGCCTCGTCAGATCCAAAACCGAAATTATCTTATTATTCTTGTGAATGTTGTGAATACTATATAAGTCTAAATATGCATCAAAATTTAGAAAGATTTTCACAAATTGAGTTGCATTACGATTTACAATCGACTAAAATGGCTATGCTTTCCCTGCTAAAGGAATTTGTGCATAAAACTCAATACGGTGAAAATTATTTCTTTTCGCTCTTGAATAGACGTTTACCACAATTCCAGGATAACATAGGCAGGTACTGTAGTCATTTCAATACCTATTCATGTTAATTTAGTGACCGGTCACCAATTGTGGGAAACGTCTATTTACAGTTACCTATTAATTTGTAAGTACTTTTGACCAAAATAGAAATATCTTTGGTTTGTGAATATTTTTATATTTTCTAATTTACATGTAAATATAAAAATACAGCGTGAAAATATAATACTTTATTTGTTTATTTGCAGTACAACGCTGACAACGCTCCAGTGGTTTTGTGGCTTCAGGGAGGACCCGGGGCACCTTCCCTCTTCGGACTCTTCACAGAGCATGGCCCCTTCCTCGTGGATTCCAAAAGCTATCTCCGCTTCCGGAGCAATCCCTGGTCACTCACCCACTCTGTCCTCTACATCGACAACCCTGTCGGCTGCGGTCAGTCCTCTTTTTGAATATATTAAATAAAACCAAAAAAGGTTATAATTGGACAGGCACTTATATGTCAATTGTTGTAGAGGAAGGCCATCAATGTGTCATTATGTCATTATGTTCGTATGTATCTGAAAAATCATATTCTACTTTTCTGTAAAGTTTTATTCTCATTAGTCATTAGTCACGTAGATTATAACATATTTCAACTTTTTGCCTTTCATCGCGATAAAAATTATACTGATTAAAATATCCCGGTACATATTAATTGGTTTCAAATGTAAAACTGTCCTTATAAATTTATGTGATAGAATTCCCCGACAGGGAAAATAACTTTTAATTTTTAAACATGTAGAAATGTGCAAATATACTAACATAAATACAAACATTAATCGTATTGGCGCATTTAACTTTATGCAATATTAAATGATTTTGAATGTACAGGTTTCAGTTTCACCGAAGATGAAAATGGGTTTGCCAGAAATGAGAAAGATGTGTCTCGAGACTTGTACAACGCTCTCACGCAGTTCTTCACTCTCTTCCCCAGATTTCAAAAACGAGACTTTTACATTGCAGGACAATCTTACGGAGGTAATTAATAATCTAAAGCAGTAGAAATAATTATCCACAAATGACACTTTTTCCAAACATATTTAAACGAATTTGAATTTCTGTAGGGAAATATGGGTTATCCATCGCTTACAAGATCCACAAGGAGAATCAAGAACTTCCGGCTGTGAGGATGAATCTGAAAGGTGTCCTTCTCGGAGCCCCATTCGTAGATCCAGTCTCAATGATCGACTTCGGAGAGTTTATGTACAATATTGGTCTTATCGATGAAAACGGAAAAGCCCATTTCGACCAGAAATACGCAGAAGCCAAAGATTTGATTTCCAAAGGAAAATGGCTGGATGTAGACAATGTAAGTTTCTTTAAGCTCATTAATCACAAAATATTTTCCCTCTTTTAAATTAGCAAATGCCTGCATTTGATACCTTAATTGACATAATGCAACTTTCAGCTTCCGTTGCCGTAATTAGCCATTAACAAAGAAAGTCTATATATCCCACAATGTGCATGCAATTGTAAATACTATCAACTAATTTATGTAGCTAAAATTACCCAAATAGACAGGAAATCACCTTCAGGCTTTGGATATTTATTTATTTTCGCTAATGTTTAAAGTCTTAGTTAGAAAATTAGCATTTCCTTAACAAATTATGAAAAATATCAATATTATGAAAATATTTGCCGAAAGCAAAAGATTTTTTTGCTTCTTTGAAATTCGAGTTTTAGCAAAACCTAAAATATTCGCTAGTATATTTCTGTTTATAGAAAATTGTTTTTTATTTGTTAAATACCTACGTAAATGTATTTCATATCTGTGGGAATAAATACATATCCGAAGGCTAGTAACAAGTTTAGTTAGTATATAACAGAATTATCAGAAAAATAAGTAATAGTTGTAATCAGGGATGATGCGTACAAGGCATTTTATTAATTTGTACAACAATAAGTAATTTTTGCAACTTGGTGGTGAATAATGTAAATAATAAGTGTGTTTATCATTAATAATAGAAAAGCGGGGTGCATTGTTGTTGGGTAGAATAATGCATAACGAATGAGAATTGTATTTGTTTATGATTGTTGATGGACAGATGATTGGCAGGTGTTCTAGGAAGCCAGCTAGAAATTTCTTAACAGAAAGCAAATCATGAAAAAGAGCGAACTACGTGATGATCATAAAGTAAAAGGCAGTAAGATTAGGAGACAAGGTAAACATTAAGTACATCTCAGAATGTGCAGTTGAGATGGCACAGAAAATATCATAGCAATGAAAACAAAGCAGAGTTGAAGAAGACCTTTGCTCTATAATTACACGCGATTGTTGCATAAGGTTACTATCTACATTTGTGCACACATTAATACAGATGGGAACTTAATACATATAATATTGTGTCCTAACTAACTAGTTCAACGGGTTTCATTCACCCAGTATTATACCTAACATTGCTCTACACAACTACTAACTACATTCTTAATGTTATTATAAATTAAACATTTATCCGTTTCTTTCAAACCCAGGTTGTATTAAAACGTCCAATTTAAATTAGATAACCACCTATAACATGTGTAGAAAAATATTTTAGAGTTTACGACAGTTATTTTTTCAATCAAAAAATCCACGAGAAAAGAATTAACTTTAAGATATTTAAATTAAAAATATTTTTTTATGAAAGAGCCTGCTGACCAAAATTTAAAATGTGACTTTTGATAATAATCTTGTAAAATCGGAAATTGATTTCCCAGAATTTTAAAACAATTAAATTTTCTAGAGTGGTAATTTGTCTTGGGTTGTTTTAATACGAACGATGGTAGCAAGTATTATTATAATATTGACATAAAAGAAGGTTTTAGTGAGTTGGTTGTGTAGAAGAGTGAGAATGTAGATAGAGAGTGAGAAATAGAAGGATAGTGTATGTATGTAGTACATATTATGGTTTTTGAAGTGTCGTGAACGTTTTTGTGTTAGTTTACTTAAGTTATGGTCTGAGAGAAGTAGATAGTAAATTAATGAGATAATTAGCGTCACTTTCTCACGCATTCTCTTTGCCGTTCTAATCTCCATTGCACTCGTTTTCCAAACACAACCTTTATTATGACATCCGCAGTTAACATTTACCTACTCCATGTGAATTGGACTGAGTTATGCACTCTCTGCTCCATTACATAATGCTCTGATTAAATTCCATGCTTTGAGCTACTTCACGTAACACATTCCTAAGAAACTCTTATCCTCAACAGACACGTCGGCTCAATATACATGATCCAAATATATAGACTGCACTCCTGAGATTTAGCATTAGAATATCAAACAATATACAAGTTTCAGGTACAATTTTTTCCTTATGGGATATATATACAAAGAATACGCAAAAACATGTTCATGAATTATTTAGCTTAACACAATAAATCGAAAATTCTGGTCAAAATGATAAATGGATGTATTCAATTAATGTTTTCGATAATGTACCCTAAAGCCGTTCATCCGAAGTCCAACACACGTAATGTGCCTATGTCGGGTGTCTTCCAAAGTTACCCGACATAGGCACATTACATGTGTTGGACTTCGGGTAAACTGCTTTGGGGTACATTATCGAAAACATTAATTTTTTTAACCAGATGTATTTGCAATTTGAATCAATTAATCTCCCGCGAATAACCATCTCAATCAGTACCAAGACCAAGTAATGTAAAATTGCTTGTCCCAACAAAGTTGGTATTTCTTAGAAGAAAAAGAATTAATTTGAGAGTGACAATAACGGTATGTGTGTTTAGTTGATGGACGAGTTGCTGCACGGAGATTTCACTCCGTACCCGACATATTTCAAGAACGTGACGGGATTCGACTTCAACAAGAATTTTTTGGAGGAGACGCGGCCGAAGACGTACGGGTTCTACCAGCAGTACATCCAGCGGGACTACGTGCGACACGCGATCCACGTGGGGTCGACGGTGTACCAGAACTTCAACTCGTCGGTGCTCAAGTACATGCGGCAGGACTTCCACCAGAGCGTGAAGCCGTGGGTGGAGGAGTTGCTGGACGCGGACTACCGCATCCTGATCTACTCGTCGCAGCTGGACATGGCCGTGCCGCACACGGGCATCGCCCGCTTCATCCGCTCCCTCAAGTGGAAGGGCTCTGAGGACTACGCAGGGACGGAGCGGAAGATCTGGAAGGTGAACCGCGAGATCGCCGGCTACTCCAAGACCTCCAAGAACCTCATCTACCTCTTCATCCGAAATGCCGGCCACGTCGCACCCCACGACAAACCCGAGTGGACTTTTGACATGATCAACCGATTCACTGCTGGCAAATCCTTTTGAGTATATTTACTAGTAAATATATCTTCAACGTTCACTCACTCGGACAGATGCATTGCAAATAATTTCCCTAATCTACTGTTATAGTTAGTTTAATATCGAGGGATGCTATTTTTATAATGCTTATTATTTTATTATAATGTATAAAATAGAACTAATTATATTTTAATATTATTATAGACGAGGCGAAGTTTGTTTGTCTAGTGTGAGATTCGTTTGTGGCTTTGTCAGTCGTATATTTGTGTGATTACTGATAATTAGAATAGTTCAACCGACACTTATTTATGCCATGTACTATTTAGATATATTTATACAGGTATGATATCTTGACTTAATCACATACCTATGCATAATTATAGCATATATTTTATATAGAAAGTAAATGTATACAGGACACGATGGCTCAATATTAATTAAAATAGCATTAAATGTTAAATAAAAACGAAAGGGTAGACATCGCTTGTAAATATTATATTGAACAATATTTGTGTTCCTTTATCTTTTTAGGGACACTTACTAAATGGACGATCTAATTACTTAGCTCATTTGCAATTCTAGAAAACAAAAAAAATAAAACAACAAAATACAATAAAAGTAAAGTGTAATAATTTAAAAGTGCCAAGCTATTGCTTTCCTACAATAACTTTGATTAGGACTATTGAGGGAAACTGGGAATCAGAAATTGTGATTAGCCCGTAGTCGAGTAAATAAATAGCAGAAGGCAAGGCTAATCAATGTGTTGATCTATTTTTGTAACAATTCATTTCATAAGCTAATAATAATAGAAAGTAATTGATTTTGGAGGATTTTTAGTAGTTAAACAATAAAAAAAGAATTGTGAAAGAAATAAAAAACTTGTGAGAGTGACAGAGTCAGTTGTAACTTAATTTGGACGTGACACGTAACGAAATGCCTAAATTGAAATTGATGAATTCGAACTGAAAACGTGCCTGTGATACTTTAGACAGGATTAGGCCTTAGACAAATGAACACAATCTTTCTTTTTTGTCGTACTTGCTAAAGATATTGCTAATAGAATGATGTATATGCCTATACGTGTATCTACTATACTTACAAATATTAATAATAAATCAAAAAACAGAATGCAGGAATTATAAATGTATTTGTGATGCTTTGTTGTTGCCTTGTTGTCCGCAGACGTCTAAATGGTTTGTCTAGTGTAATAAAATTCTGAATTTTTGTTTTGTACGTCCCAAAAGACATCAAGCAGGATTTATTTTGAACACTTTGTAATATTTTATAGCCACAAAGAACATATTTATGGGAGTAAAACAAGTGCATTAATATCCCCACAAAAATTAGTTTAATTATTTTAATTTTTGACACAACTAAGCAAGGAAGACTTTTATATAATAGATAGTAAGCTATAAATACACTCCATATAAGTTCACCAAATAATAATTGTTACGATTCACAATTTGCAAACAATACAATTAATTTTTTCGACTTGTCATTCCAATTATTCTGACGCTATTGATCTTTGTTTTCTACCCCTACACAGCTTAAATGTATAGTTGGGTGTAGAAAAGTTTAACTTCTGCTTTAAAATATACGCCATAAGAAATGAATAATAAAATACAATTTTGCATTTGCATAATGACAATCCGTATGTATTTATTTAAACTAGATTTGAATGGCAGATGCTCTCATGCATTTTCTTAATGGAGAATGTCGACATTGAGATAGGAGTAAAAGGCAGTGTTTGGCATTCATTTAAGCTTTTGGACTTGGAGCTATGGGAATTGAGTCAAGAGTCGGAGTGGAGAGAGATAAGATAAGTGTGAGATAAAGATAAGCAGCCGTGTTATAATTATTTTCTGATTTGCTCCTTCAACCACTATGCAAATCAGAAACAGTGAATGCCACAATCTTTACAATCAGCCTTTGCCAGTTTTTTATCAATTTATTACAAGAGAATGTCACAACTTTCTCATAAAGCAGATTATTAATTTTCTATCGCATTATCATGCCGTACTTCTGTACCTCTTACCTCTCCTTGCTTTGAGAGTTATCGGCCAATTAATCCATATTATAACCACAATATTCTATTTACAAGCACACAACATGTATGAAAAATCTGTCAATCTTCCCCCGAACCTTGTGCTACATCAAAATAAGAAGTTAGAATCCCCCGGAGCAGTTGAAAAAGCAAATCATAAATTTAATAGATTCAAAAGAACCATTTTTCAAAGCACAAATTCAGTTTTTAACGACGTAGATTAATTAATAATTAGCAAACTATTTTAATTATATTCTAAACCAATAATGTTTACAATCCCCGGTCTCTAATGTTACATGCCACACATATAACCAGCATATTATGTTGAGGTAAATAAACTACAACCAAGGATTTTAAAACCAGCATACTAACTAGGGTATTTAAATTACATCTAAAATAAAGTGGCCACCCCACTATCAAGTATCCAGAGAGTATGAAGTAAGGGGCATGGACTAAGACAATTAAAGCTTCTTTACGTTACTGTTTTCACTTGAAAGACTAATTTCTACAGCACTCTGGTAAACTAAAAACACATTTATGTACAAGTCAACTAACTTGAAATAAAAAATCTTGTTCAAAGTAAATTTTGTTTTTAAATAAAGTTATGTTTGAAGTTTTCTAACTATGAACCAAATTAATCCAATCATAAATTACCATATATTAATAAGAAACTAGGCCGAAATCACAAATCGACAATCCCTATACGCTAAACTACTCGTTCTAATATGTCAGGGTAACTTTTACAACACAATCCCTTTAAGGTTTAAGGACACTTTCCTAAAGCTCGAATTTGATAGTCACTCACAACTTCGATTTATAATATCTTATACTGTAATAGGTACAGTAAAAATCTTAGATTACTAGTACTATATAGTACTTGACTATATATTATGGTCAAGGTATATGTAATTACTATCAAAACATAAACAAAACTTTTTTTCACTACAATAAAAGATGTAAAATCGAATGTTCAGGAAATAGGCATCAGTTTTGTGTATTTTTGATCTTGGTTGAAATTGCAGACTATGAAGACTACATTTATCTAGACTTGAAAATTACTAGAGATTTGATACTACACGCTCCTATTTTGATAAGGATGCAAATTTTTTAATGATTAAGATTTAGGAAACAATATATAGTTGTTTTGATTTGATCCACACTATTATATTGAGTATATTATGATTTCAAAAGTCAAACTTCATGTGTAAGCCTAAATAATTCTATAGGCTAAAAAATTGAAAAGATTTAAAATTAGACTAGCATAATAATAATAAAGCAACTTCAAACACTTGACTTTCTGGTAAGTAAGTGAACACAATTGTCACGGTCGCAATTTAATCTAATACCCTCTCCTACTAGAGTGTTGTACCAAAATAGAGACTAATTTCAGCTACCTTGTACATCAAATTGCAAAAAAATCACTTGGTTCCATTTACAATGATCTTCTCGTCTTCACGAATCTCAGCCATGAGTTTTTTAAATTCCCAGAGGCGCAAACCAGTATATCTATCAAGATGAATCAATGTTTTCAATTTCTGACATTAAAATAGACGAAGTTCAGAATAAAGTTAGTAGCAACTTACGCCACGTAATCAAAATCTATGGTTGAGTGCTTTGCTTGGACTATGGCCCACAAACCCCACATTAAATGAGAAGCTGGAGCACATAATTTGACCCATTTCTCAAAGTCAGCCTGAGCAATTGGTTGGTCAGTATCATCATTGTAGTACTTGAGGTACACAGATATCCAAGTTGATTGAAATTCCTCGCTTGGACAATTTGAATAGTCAATGTCAGTAATCCCTGCAGAAAAGAAAAAGAAAATGAGATACTTATACTATACTACTACTACGATTCAATTAAATCGGACGGACGGGACGGAATAAAAACAACGACACAATATAGATAAATGGAATAAACTTACCAGCAAATTCCAGAAAATGATTAGCGACATCAAATGCAGCGTAGTTTGGCATACAGTACTCATAGTCGATAAAAGTGACCCGATTTTCCTTTTCATTGAAAATGATGTTTCCCAAAAGCAAATCGTTGTGGCAATATGTGACAGGGACGTTGTGCGATTCAATTATGGCTTCCAGCTCATCTATTGCATTCTTACCAAATCCTTGCTCCACTCCCATTGCTGACATCCTTTAACAAAACAGAACAAAGAAACATTATTATTTAAATGAAGCAATATCTTCCAGGACTATGAAACATTCAAAACGCAATTGGGATTAATTGGGTCAGAATAAGCTAACGTTGAAGGGAAAGGAGGGGGAGAACAAAATTACAATTTTTAGACTCCAATTTGTCTGAAAGTCTAAAAATATGACTTAGAATATCTACCTAAAATTGTAAAATCTTAAAATTGCTTAAAATTAAAATATTTATTTAAAATCGTAATTTCTAATATTTATTTCGTAATCTTAACTAGATAAGATTTTATATCTCGGTAATAATTGGTATATTTATTGACAAAAATATAAATGAGTAGCCAATTTATCTGTAGACGTAATATGTAAGCATTTATGTAAATTGCTCAAAATTAGATAACTGACTTTTCTCTCAGATCAGAATTTTTAGCCAAAATGTCTTCAGCCAATTCATCGAATCTTCGCAATTTGCTCCACATTTGGGATTTCTTCTCAACTGGAAGATGTGCGTTTATTGAATCCCCAGAAATTTTTTTTTGAAATCTGGAGTGCAACTTTGCCATTTCTTTAGCTACCAAAGGGTAGACCGAGGCAGACTTGCAAGAATTGACATCTAATGTGACCCCGTTAATGTATTCGTACGATATTCCGTTTTCAAAAATTGCATAGAGCTGAGCACCACATTTTTGCTGATGAAGTCCCTGTGAATGCAAAATTGCAAAGAAATGAAAAAAATAGACTAACAACTAATTGTTGAAAGGTCTTGCAGCTTCAAAGTTGTTGATTATAGATTATAATTAATTTCTAGCACCAACAACTACACTTTAAATGGCAATGTAATTAAAATTATGATGATAAAATCTTACAATCATGGTTTCGATTTCTGCTTTATGGTCAATCATTAATTCAGAGTTGGCCCCATAGACTTTGACGACAACAACATCTTCGGGGTTTTCGTCGATGTAGAATCCTACTAATTTGTTTGACAATCCATCTGTGAACACCTAAATAACAAAAATTTCAATTATTTATTTACACATTAATTACTGTCAACTTTCGGACAATAGTAATGAGCAATCACTTAATATTTATTACCTTTGGTTTAATCTTTGCTTTGCTTTCAATCCAAGACGGTCGAACGACTTTGAGAACACCAACAGCATCTTTCTCTATCGATGCTTCATTCACAGTTAAAGAAATTATCGGAACAGCAGACATTCTTGAAATTGCAAACCCAAATTATTCAATTTTATGAAATATGAAAGTAATGCCAAATGGGGAAATACTTGTTAATTTAATTACTTACTTTTTGGAGTTACTGCGAAATGTGCGAAAGTTGTGCAGGTAGCGGAACTGGAACTGCAAAGCAGTTAACGCTCTAAAGCCAAACGCCAGATTCAGTAATTTTTTTTATTTTGTTAGATTAGGGAGATATCAACAAAATAGATATTTAAGACGTACAAATCAAGATTCTAGATTTTCTTCTGCAGCCAATCCTTGAACTTGAACCAATTCACAGATGCCTATTATAGGGTGACAAAGACAGAGTGATAACAGTGAACGTCAACAGTGACTCGTCCAGTTAATTTTTACTTTTGTCTTAGGGCGCACACATGTCTTGTCATGATTCGAATGACTCTTGAACGAATAGCCCGCCTTACACTACAAGAAACAAGGCTAGCCCTTCAGCTAAAGATGTTTCTTCCTGCCAGCTCCAGTCAGTCAGGATTTTCTTGGACGGTAAGAAAAAGCGAAAGAACAGCACTATCTCATGATTTTCATGCATTCGATTCGATCTACGATGAAATAATGATTTTCAAAATCATTCAAAATTTTTCAAAATCATTTTCCAGAGATTACTGACGGTTTTGTATCTTTTTAAAGTTAATTTAATATTAATCTTCTGGCACTCCGTATTATCTTCCGTCAAGTGGACGACCCTTCCTGACTTCGGAATACTTTGGTCTGTTGACGATTTTTATTGTTCGAGTTGAGGAGAATTATTTAATTCGATTGGCAGATAATTGAGAATGCAGCCACAGAAAATAAAAGCTAATTCCTACAGTGGAATTCATATTATGAGAATCGTAAATGTCATTAACCATTACATTAAAAACTCATTTTAGTGTCTGTATTGTATATATTAATAGTATATTGTCGAGTAGACAAACCAATGCCATGAGAGATATAACAGCCAAATCACTCATTTCAAGTCATTTCCCATATCAGAAGAACAAACTATGACAAATGACAATGAAGGCATAAAATTTACATACCTATTATATCATTTAATTTAGGGTAAGGGCGTTTTAATTATTCCATAATATTAACCTAGCAGCATAACAAATCTTTAAATTCCAATTTAACTCAGATTTTTAACGCTAAGAATTCCATATACTTCGTGAACTTCAATTTTCTATTAACAATGTACCATAAAGCAGAGCAAAATGATACTATACTACACTGTACCTTGTGACTGCTCTATACGAACCACCAAAGCCGCCTTAAAATGGCCAAAACAATTTATTTTGGCTTTTTGTCTCTCAAAAATCTCATGGACAATCTGACACGATGAAAAATGAGGCTGTGAAGGAGAAGCGAACGCTCTATTTATATTATAAATTATTTATTTGTATTATCATGCAAACATTGGATGGATGGAGCAGGTTAATTGATATGTCGTAACAGCGTAATAATTGCCATTGTCACATTGTCTCGTAATAATAAAATAATAAAAATCTTGCTAGATTTTCGAATTACTTTCTACCTTTCCACCTTGTCACGACATTCATCAGCAGCAACAAAAACAATTAGTACAAAATATCACCTTCGATTACCTCATAATTGCATGTCATAATATCCATCTCCGATCTTTGACTCATTAGAAGTATCTTATTAGAAGGATCATCATGTTGTGAATTGATATATCTGTCAGGCATTCCTAACTATATACCTGTATATGTAGAGCATAGTGGAGAATGGTCTTCTTAGTAGTGACAAATATACGGCTATATAGTGAATGGGATAATAACTTCATCCTAAGTATCAGAATAGTAAGTTGTCCCTGGACAGACTACTTAATCTTAGTTGTTGTTGAACTAGGCCACGAACAATAGTCCTTCATCTATTTATGTTCACCGTTATGAAACAAGGCGGAGTGAGAGTGTAAGACGTGGAATACCAGTCAGTCAATCAATGAGGGAGGAGAGGTCTTCAACTAAACACAATTGCAAGATTGATACAAGTTAAATAAGTCAGAAATCAACTAAAAAAAGAGATTTAAATTATTTATGTAAGTTTAGTTGGAGAATCCCAAATGAGATCTTGGCTCCTCGGGTTAATCGTTCTGGCGTTGATCTCTGAAGACTCCTGTTGGGGACAAGATTCAGCTCAGAATGACGAGTACCCAGATACGGGCGGGTATTCGGCGGGAAAAGAACTCCGACTGACTCCGTTGATACGCTCGGGTAGATTGCGACAAGCGAAGCAATTGGCCCGGGTGGTGGGCATCGGAGATGTGGCCAGCTACAGCGGATACCTCACCGTCAATGCCCCCCACTGCAACTCCAATCTCTTCTTCTGGTTCTTCCCCGCCATTGTAAGACCCGCTTATAGCATTTTGCATACCACAATAAATAAATTAATTTGAAATGTGCAGAATGACATGAAAACAGCGCCGATGATCTTTTGGCAAGGAGGCGGCCCTGGAACTTCAGCTCTTGTTGGACTATTTACAGAACACGGCCCTTATTATGTCCCTTCCAAAGGAGCCACCTCCCTTAGGTTCCGAAACAATACCTGGGCTTTAACTCATTCCGTCATTTACATCGATAGTCCTGTTGGAGCCGGTAACTAAATTCATTCAGTAATTCTATATCATTCCATCGAAGAAATATTCAAATTCTTAACAAGTCAGATAAATCCCAAATTTTCCGAAAAAAATTGGATGGTATTTTACTGCCTATTAGAAAGTGTTAACGATTGTTACTAATTTCAGGGTACAGCTACACAGAAGATGACAGCTGCTATTGCGAATCTGCAGATGAGGCAGCGAAGGATATTTACGATGCTCTGATTCAGTTCTTTACTCTTTTCCCGGAATTCAGAGGAAATGACTTTTTTGTTAGTAGTGGTTCTTACGGAGGTAATGTCCAAACATATATAAATAAATAATACTATTTCCATGTTGGAGATTAATCGTTAATAAATTGACAGGAAAGTTTGTTCCAGCGATAGGATTTAAAATCCACCTGGAGAATCGGTTGCTGTCTGCAAGTAAACGGCACCAGAAAATCAACCTGAAAGGCCTGACGATTTCATCGGGATTCACAGATCCGATCAATCAAGTCGACTACGGAGATTTCTACTACAGTCTAGGACTCATTTCAGAAGAGGAATGGAAATATTTCAAACGAGAAGAAGCTCTTACTAAAAGCTTCATCAACTCCCAGCAGTGGGAAGCTGCTTTCAATGCAAGTTTTAAATATTCCGCTGACAAATATTATCAGATGAATAAAAAGTTTCTTTTTGCAGACTTGCGAGCCTTTAATAATTGGATGCTGCTACCCGGATACGAGTCCGTCGTACTTTGAAAATGTGACGGGATTTACCAATTCGTTGAATCTACTGTACGCGGACAGACCGGAGTCTCAGAGCTATCACATCCCGTTGCTGGAGTCCAAGTTCATGAGGGAGACTCTGCACGTAGGCAACCGAACCTTCGAGAACACCAACTCGTACATCTACGAGAAATTTAAAATGGACATTTACCAGTCCTTGAAATCTGTCGTTGAAGAGTTGCTGAATGCAGACTACAAGTTCCTCATTTATTCTGGTCAACTGGATTTAGTCGTTCCTCATACAACTGTCACTAACTTTGTGCACAAACTGTCCTGGAAGAATAGAGACGCCTTCCACAAGTCTAAAAGGAAAATATGGAGATCTGGAAACGGAGAGGTTGCTGGCTATGTCCAGTCGACAGAAGGACTCATCCACTTGCTCGTCAGAAATGCCGGACACAAAATATGCTTTGACCAGCCACAACCTCTCTTCGAAGTCATCACCAACTTTACCAGACATTATTTCATCCAATAATTGCTCTTTCCTATAATAAGTATTTGTTATAGCATTAGCAGAAGAATTCTCCGACAATTGTTACCCGATTGCTACTAAACTATCCCAAAATCGGATTTTGTGTTACCAATCAAGCCTGTAATCTATTTGTTTTCAGTTTTACAAAACTTTTGGGAGAATTCTGATAATCTGCTATTGGTTTTGCTGCGTCTCAAGTTGCCTCGTATGGTCGGAAGACCCTAAATGACACTATAACTACTAGAATAATATGACAAGTCGCATTTATTTTGGAACATAAAGAAAACTGTATAAAGAATTAGATAATTATTTCAATTTTAACGATAGCATTAAGGAATAGAATGATTGCATTTACATGTAGAGTAGAACATAGAACTAAGTATACAATGTGCACGTATTGCCTCTTTATTATGCTTGTGTGTCAAGGTACACAATCAGACTGACTCAATCCCAAGCTACATTTAACTTTGTATTTCACAGCTACATACATAAAATCTCCTTGCCCAATTCCCTCAGAAATATTGTAATCTAGTTTGGAGTCAAACATGCTCAAGAAAGAATGGTCACAGTCAAGTGCAATTAGTACTGGCACTAAGTTGTATTAAAACCTCATATAACAAATGTTTTGTTATATAGAGGATGTAATGCATTATATAAATAGTT
This sequence comes from Tomocerus qinae, assembly GCA_020055645.1. Classification (NCBI taxonomy): domain Eukaryota; kingdom Metazoa; phylum Arthropoda; class Collembola; order Entomobryomorpha; family Tomoceridae; genus Tomocerus; species Tomocerus qinae. Next base: position 948,730 of record CM034550.1, read on the forward strand.
ATATAAAAAGTATCTGAATTCAAATATGTTAATGTAGCCACCCAATTACACTTACTTTAATATATTGATCTTGTGTATTCCATCCTAAAGGAAAAGGTGCAATTCTCAATGTGTAGATAAAAAGGCTGCCCCCGAAGCGAAACGAAATAGCACAAGTTATTGTGCTGGTCAGCTGGTGCCGATTCTTTGACGCATTCATTTTTACACAAAAGTATCAGAACGTAACTAACCTAAACACGTCGCTATTGCAAATACATCTACCCACGTACAAGCCTTTGCACATTTGACTTTGTAAACCACTCTAAAGGTAGAATTAGACATTTTTGTAATCTTCTGACTACAATGTCTTAGAGTAATAGCTACCAATAAAAATTATTAAGAAATGTACCAATTAACAGTATATCAAAATAGTTGGAGGAACGTAAAACTCTCCCTTTGTCAAAAGTCAGCAGCATTTTAGCAAATATTTTCCAAATTTAATATTTTAAATCAATATTCAATAGTGGACAGACAGAGTGGGGCAAAAGGACAAAGCATTTGGTATATAAGATACAAAATAAAGTGCAGTAGTAAGGTGCAGATATTTTTATGCAACTGCACTAGAAAGCAATCTTGACTTGAATCTGTATCCTACTCTGAAACAGTCTTGAAAGGGAGTCTGAGATTTCTTCCTATTAACTCTTTCTCAACGTTCCATACTGCTGATTTAGTTGATGACATTTATTATCTCAGGAATTTGGAAGGTGGAGTGGAGTACAAGTTCATTAATAGACTTACTACAATATAATCTGCAGCATGACTATTAATAGATTACATGTGTTTATCACAGTTGTTGCTGAGTGTTCATTAAAAACAGAGTTGATCAATCTGATTTTAAAGGCTTGCATACCTAACGTAGGGTAATAGCTCTAATAAATAAATTGTGGCATATGTACCAACCTGTAATTGTACAGTAGTGAAGAACACAAATGAGATTCTGTTAACAGCAGAAGTTAATCTAATCTGCATAACATACACGTAGGTGCATATTATTATGCTTATTAGGATTCCAGGTGTATAGGTCAGTTTGGCAAAAGCCAAAATTCCCATTTGTGCTTAAAAGACTACAGCCACGTTATATGGCCTCATAGAAGTATGTAATTCAGGCAGATGATATAAATATTATAATCCCATAGTCTCCAGATGGTCAATATTATTTATTTTTACTATTTTTATTTGGAAACAGCATAAGATATTTGTTGGACCGAAGAAGATATTTGATATGGTGTCATTGAACTGTATTGACAAAAAGCTGCTTAATTATCATAATTTGTGCGTAGAGTAAAGAGTGTGAAATGTTACAGCAATTAAAAGTGAATTAGAGCAGAATTATTGACGACGGTTTGCACATCTCGGCCGATGTCATCTCATTATCATATGAAATGTTTTAGTTGTATAATCTAGGTAAACGAACTGTCATAAATCATGCATCATAATCATTAAAATGTAATAAATGCTAAATATACCTAAAATTCTCACTTCTCTACTGTTTATATAGTTATATCCGTATACAGGTACATCGAGTAAGGTACGGTGGTCGTTATATAGGCAGGCAATCAAATAGGATGAATTGAAGAGTGATAGATAATGCAGGAAGAATGACTTTAACTTGACAAACTGGTTGAAAAGGAAAATCTAGTCACCTATATTTCTGCAGCCACTCTCCCTCAATATTTAATACATTTCTCACAATTATTACTCCAACTCAATCCACCATGCCTAATTATCTATTCTCCATATACAATGCTCCTTCAATTAATCTTGAATAATATCCACTCGTCATCGTCAGATCTTCACAGGTAATCATGAAAGGTGTAAGCTGCGATATTGTGGTTCTTCCGCTCTTTATGTCTTCTCTTGAGTACCCCATTTTCCTTCAGCAGAGATTGAGATAATTTAAAATCGGATTTATTGGTACAGAGGTGAGATTTTTGTTGTGGATTGCTTTTCCTTAGTATTTACAGATGAAATGATGAAAAATGCGTATAGACAGTATAGAGTGAGTTGAATGAATAGAATCTTGAAAATATTTAATCTAGTATTTGTTTTATCTGGCAGCGGCCTTGTCACGCAGTACTAGCGATAATGATGGATGTGTTACATAATGTAGATATAGATGAAGAAAGACAGAGTGATACAGTTGAAGAGAAAAGGTATCTTGTGCATTAAATGTCTAGCTGTAGGTACTTGATGTAGTGGTTATTAGTATATAGGTGAAGAAATTGATGAATAGCCGGCCTCCTGAGTGAGTCAAAAGAGTGCATGCAATGGATATTTAGTCTGCATAAAATCAGAGCAAGTTGTGTAATCAACTTATAAAGCCAAAGTGTTTGTAATCTTCCGCAGTTATTCTGGTTGATATCGTCCACTTGGCATTTCCTGTTTTCTTGTCTGCCGAAGGGAGAGAGAGCTCACTTCTAAAGCTCCTTCTGTCTCTACTCCTTCTATCTATCTATCGCTACACCTTCTATCACTCGTCGTCGTCGTCCACACTCACTCACTCCACAAAATGAAGTACAAATACCTCGGACTGGCGGGTTTCTTCGGAGTGTTGACGCTGCTGGGTGTGTGTCCGGGCGGGGAGGGGCAGCGGAGTCAGCCCGGAAGGAAGGCCAGTGTGGAGGAGAGCAACGGAAACGTCGGAGACAGACTCATCCTCACCGGATTCCTCAACAATGGCAGTGCCCGTGTCGGCAGGGAATTCTCCCGCGTCAAGAATATGGCTGCAACCGAGAGCTACAGCGGATTCCTCATCGTCAATGACACTTTCAACTCTAACATCTTCTTCTGGTTCTTCCCTTCTCAGGTATCCCGATATTTTTATAACCAGCCCTACGCATCACCTTCCTAAGCCGCAGACAAACGGGATTTTTTCCAAAAACGGCTATAATTCGTAAAAATGTGATATTTCTTACTATACTTTTTGTCGCACCCCCCAACAAATTTCTGAATACGTAGCTCGCTGCCCATAATAACAAGTAACTAGTTGGATTTCTAGTCGAATGCAAATTGGACACACGAATATGTTCCAAGTTTTTTCTACGGAAAATCATACCCAATATTTTCTACGTTCTTTCTCAATATTTTCCAAGTTTTACCATTGAAAATAACTTATTTTATTCATAAATAGAATCGTAATTTAATATGTTGGTGCAAAAATGTTTTTGCCAACTACCTAGCTCTAAACAGTTTGTTTTTGTATCAAATATTACGATTACAAGCGCGCTTTGCTTTTCCACGTCCACTAAACACTCTCTGGCAAAAACAATTTGTTTGGCTGCATACATGTGCGTATTTTTTTAGTTCCTCAAAAATAAAAATAATATAAATATTTTAAATTAATGACTAATACTAATTAATGAAATTTTTTAACAGCACCAACCGAAAAATGCTCCGGTTGTGTTATGGCTTGGAGGAGGACCGGGGTAATAAAATAATCCTTATTTACACACGACTCGTAAATAGTAACAGATAAATTGTAGTTGTTTTCAAAATATTAAACAGTTTTAAAAAATTTAGATTTCATTATTAAGTACACTTTAAAATAAAATATAAAATTAGTGTAACACAATTAAACGCTTTCATGATTTTACCTAAGGAATTTTTTAGGCATTTTATCATTTTGCTACGATTGAATTTTGTTGCCATTATATTGCCACTTGTACAATAATAATTAACACAATAAGGTGAAAGATATTAATATTTTGAACATCGATTTTTTAAAAGAATTGATCATTTCATTTTTGTTTTTACTTAATTTTTTAGACAGGCCAATTCTTGAGATAATTATTATGGTATGGCCATTATGTAACATTATGTAAAATGAATGCAATAATTTGGATATGGTGAATTTTAGAGTAACTTCACTTTACGGACTTTTCAATACGAACGGCCCTTTTGGTGTTGATGTCCACAATGCAATTCATCGAAGAGATAATCCTTGGACGCTAACACACTCCATGCTTTATATGGACAGCCACGTCGGGGCAGGTAAACACTTTGCAATTCATTAAAAACTATAATTTTTAGAACAATGAATTGTTTCTCCTCCAAACCAAAATATTAAAGAGGTGATGTTCTGCAGGTTTCAGCTTTACAGAAGACGAAGAAGGATATGCAAAAAATATCGACGATGTCTCTCGAGATCTTTATATTGCTCTGGGACAATTCTTTCAACTGTTTCCGGATTTCCAGTCTCGTGAATTTTTCATTGCTGGAGAATCATATGCTGGCAAGTCATAATAATAAACCGCAATCATAATAAATATTATAAATATAAAATTATATAATTTTAGTACATATTTATGATCGATGGTAATAAATATTTGTTTTGAAATAGCCAAATATGTTCTGGCGATTGCCCACAGAATACACAGAGAGAATCAAGAGTCTCCGCTCATCAATATTAACCTGAGAGGGTTAGCACTGGGAAGGTAAAAATAAAAAGCCCTTTTCTTTTAGTAATTTGAATAATCAAAATTCAATTAACAAACTTTTTCATTTTTAGCCCATTTATCGATCCGTATAATCAACTGGACTACGGAAACTACTTCTACAATCTCGGATTAATTGGAGAACAAGAACAAACATTTTTCCACGAACTGGAAAAAATAACTTTAGATCTCATTAGAAAGCAAAGATGGGGAGATGCCTTTAAGGTACTTATTCCTACAAATGTCAATTCCAAGCGACTTTCAGACTTTTTTTTAGCCTTTTGAATAAATTTATTTTTGGATTTACGATAAATTACTAGTCCGATAGGGAATTGCGTCAATTACAACCTTGATATTTGTGAATTATGAATTACAGGTGGGAGAGTCATTGATGATTGGATATCCTCTGACCACGTAAGTAGTAACCTCTTATCAATCTTCTCTGTGTTTGTTTTTTGTTGTTTACTATATATTTTGGTTGCAGTCCAAGCTATTTTAAAAATGTGACTGGATTCCGGTACGTGCGAAACATCATGCAGTCAACGCCGCCTGAAGACCGTCATTACTTTATCAATTACTTGGAGCAGGATTCGATCCGTCGGGCGATTCACGTAGGGAGCCAGCAGTTCTCGAACTTCAACGAGTCGGTGTACTACGCGATGCACGAAGATGTGTACCAGTCGGTGAGGTTCCTGCTGGAAGACTTGCTGGACGCTGAGAACAATTACAAAGTGCTGGTGTACTCGGGGCAGTTCGACGCGGTGGTTCCGCACACGACCGTCCTCAATCTGATCAAGAACCTCAAGTGGAAGGGACAGCTGGAGTTCCCGCTGGCCGAGCGCGTCGTCTGGAGAGTCAACGACGAAGTGGCCGGCTACACCAAAACCGTCAAGAACCTCGTCTACCTCTTGATGAGGAATGCTGGAAACGTCGCTGGATTCGACCAGCCTCTCTGGAGTTTCGATATGATCAACAGATTCACTGTCTGAGCGGCCCTCCTCCGCCCCTTCCTCCTCCTATAACTAATAGCTTATAATAATTCTTAGGTAGATGTCTAATGTATGCAAAGCCTGATTGAACTCCTCCAGGTAGGAGCTGATTAAACAATCCCTACTTGTATATGTACACTTACCCAGTTCCAGGATATTTAACCTGTATGATACACCTGCACTCACTGGTCTGTTGTATATTGTCACCTAGTAGGATCCTGGATTTATCAATGCGTGTAGTTGGCTGTGGGCTAGTCGGATTGATCTAAACTATAGCAGACAGGTAAATAGAGTAATTGACATGTCTGCCAATTGTATTTGGCATTTGATGCATGTTGTGTTAAGCTATACAGGGAATCTCAGTAGTAATTCTATCTTAATTATAATTTCTTCTAGTACATGTCTGCCAGTTTAATTACTTCTGTAGTATGAATGATTTTGAGTATGAAAAAAGTGAGGTTGTATGTGTAGTTTGTGTGAATTTATATTTATAAAGTACACTACTGTTCGGTAATGCATGGATGTTTATGCACGAAGTCACAGGAATATTTACTATATACATACAATAATACAAATATTCAATTTTTATATCTCGCACTATTATATATAAATATATAAACAAGTATATATAAACAATAAATAAATCGTCTAAATCTGAACAAGTCCCATGCATGTTCAATTTTTATCCAGCTGAATGAACATTTCTATCGTGCTTGTGAACTTGTACACGTCTGCGATGTATCTCTATCTCTAGTAGTAGTAGTAGCACAGTCAATTTTTATGCAACATTTCCTTCACTTTATTTGCACAGGAGGAAGGCATTGTCATTTAAATCCAAATCTGCTTCCCATTTGTTTCAAATTCTCCATCTCATTTCGTTGTTTTCCCCAACAATTTTATTAATCTTGAAATGAAATGTGAGACTGGAACACAAAGTCGAAATTTAACATGGTCGGAAAAATCATCAATTTAAGAGATAAGTGATGTACGCGTGTACGTAGGTATTAAATATTGATTCAACTTCAACCTACATGAAGAGAAAAGATGACTGGACAATTTAACTAAAATTGTAATTGTGATGTATCTCATGCTGCCCAATAAAATGCCGATTTAATTTTTCTACCGAACAAGTTTCTCCAGATGTTCTGGACATTTCAGTTGTTTTCATTTTCATGGTGGAAAATCTATTTTAACGGGCAAATTAATTAATTAGGAGCAAAAGCAAGCAGATTTAGCAAATGTAGAAGATTCATCAGACAAATTATCACTACTCCGTAAAAACACTTTTTTGATTGGATGATCATGTGGAAACGTATTCGAGTGCAGAAAGTCGATGCCCTTACAAGTATAGTTTGTGTCTTGCGTCCATGAAAATTTAGAATTGAAAACCCACAGGAATTAATTACGGAAAAAAAGTGATTCATTAATGATATTTAAGACGTAATCATGAGTGAAATGGACAGGCTCTTCGTCTGGCCATGAAGCAATCAATAACCATCCGTAAGGCAAATAAAAAATTGTTAATTCCTCCCAATGCTACTTGCTACATATCATAAGAGGGCAAGATGATATAAAAACCAGTTAGGAGTTTAAGAGTTGAGGTTGACGTATGAAGACAGACAAGAAGTGGATTTTACAACGCTAAAAACATTATTTGTTAACAAGAAAGATGCTCCTTCATACGTAGTAATAACGATGTTCAAGATCCTGTCAGATCCTACCTGGTCGAGTAAAATATTTGATTTGGGCTATGATTCTATTGGCAGAACAGAACAGTTTAATGCACTTTTAGAATACTACGCAGAAATGCATTTAGGTTTCTGCGACTGGAAAAGGGTCGCCATACGAGGTAATATTTTATTTGCGCGATTTCATAAAAATGTTGAGTTTTAATGGCTAAATACCAATAACCCATTTCTGGGAAAATCCTTAACTTATACATGCAATATTTCATCTTCTATTTCAATCATAAAATTTGTTGACAGGTCATAAGATACTTTTACAATCATCAGCTGCAACTTTTTTGCTCCCAACCTATCTCTTTTATAGATATACAATTTATAACTAGGCATACCAAAGTCCTAACAGACAAGACAAATCCAATAACAATTCAACCTGTGAGTCTCATTCTCGTTTACCTTGATATTCATTATGTAAATAATTGTCCATTTTCGGCTAACTCTGACATTGATAGCCTAGGTACATATACTTACCTTACCTATATTAATGATAAGCACAGAGAAGGGACGCTTTTATTTCCCCACCTTACGAAAACATAGGAAAACCAAACGAAATAAAGAAAATCTTTGCCTATAGTTGCATGTCTGTCGGTGTCATGTGAAGCAAAATCCATCGGGAACTTCCATATAAGTAGATTTACTATCTTTCGCTTATAAGCGTTTTTTAGTCAATGTTAAGCAAGGAATTCGATTCATTATGTGTAATAAAATCCTCAACATAAAAATCTTTAAAGCCATTCATAGAGAACTCTTTAGATTTACTAGTATTGGCAACAAAGAGATGTAAGCGGATCACCGTGATTGCAATTTGCAATTAAAGCTAGGAGTATGCACGCCTGCAAAAACGAGTTTCGGGTAGGGCTGATTTATATATATATATTACCACTTGCTATATTGATATTTGCGCAATGTCCAAAAATGTTTGGCTTCTTTTGACGAAAATGAGTCAAAGTAAATAGCTTAAAATCGCTTTTATTCGCACAAAATTTCAGGCCTTTCGAGAAAAAAATTGTTTGTATTAATTTTAATCTCCTTGCTTAGACATTTTTAAAGTAAAACATGTTTTCACAGAGTGTAGGGACAGATACAGCTCCAATGTTTACTATAAACATTTCGCGTCTTGACATATTTCACCTTTTCGTCAAATCATCCTCATAAATAAAGGTTTATTTCGACTTATAAAACCTAAACTATTGTGCATTTGAATCAGACAACATATTTCGAATAATACTTACATATAGCTTTTAAAAGCTATCTATATCGAAAAGTCCAAAGATATATTAAATTAAAGTAGCATGTGTAAGGGACCTTTGATAGGCGTGACTCTATTACACGGTTGTAGTAATTAAAGTAATTATATTAGTAAACGTGAGTTAACAAAATATATTTTTGTACGATATCAGCAAAAATTAAACTGGTTTTGTGGCAACGTGGCTGCGGCATTATTATGATGATTACGGTTATGCTTTTACTACAGTTTATTTATTTAGCTTTAGATGCACGCATGGACAAATCTATATATTATAACGATTGAAAAAAGCGAATTCAGCCTTGATCTCCTCCAGATATGATACAAGCAACAGGAAAAACAAACAACAGTGAACCAGATCAAGTGGAATGGGAGAACTATGCATGGAAGAATAGAATTACTGAGTACTTGCATAAAATGCTTGTACACTACACCTTAAAGATATTTAGAATTTATTTTTGTAACAACAATAGTGTAAAAAAACTAGTGGTATCTTATAGATGACAACATCAAAAAAAGTAGTAATAGATAACATTATTAGACTGGATCTAAGTAGGACAGCTGCACTAGTAATGAACTCCGGGCACTATCAGTATAAACTCTTGTGTTAAAAAGGCTACGAAGTTTTTATAACACGGGGATGGATTTTACAGGGGGGAGGTAAACGTTTATTGAGTGAACATCGATGAGATACATTGAAGAAACATTTTTAAAATACTACAAAGAAATTAAACATCTATTGAACATTTATAGTAAGAAACATTTTTGATTAATTATTCAGTGGTGTGCAACACCGCTTTATAGGAATGCGTCTGTCTGTCTGTATGTCTGTCTGTTAGCCTGATAACTCAAAAACGGTTTGATGTGGTTTGAGATAATCAACTCAAACTTACTGTACATGATGTAGAGATGAAAAGCGAGGTCGAGTTCAAAAATGGACAAAATCGAACACACGCCTATGGGCGTGGTCCAAAAATTAAAAATTGGTGTAACTTTAGTTATTCCCATTGTAGAACGTCATGAGATAGCTTATCGAAAAGTTTATTCGTTAGACCATGTCAAGGTCAAGTCACCCGTGTCAAAAGGTCAAAGGGCATTACAAAATTCACTAAAAACGTCATGTAACGTCACATAATCAGTTCAAACTTTTTATGCAATTTCACACCACTTTTTTGCATCCATTTGGACATGGTTTATTAAAAATGGCAAAAAAATAAAGTTGTGTAACAGTTGTAATGATTATCTCCGACTGAAGAAATACAGCCTATACCCACCACACATGTTGGGCAAGTACGCAAGTACTAAGTACTTATAGGTACAAGTTGAAACTGATTCGTAGACAGGTTGGGCTCAGAGTTCAGAGTATTTACCTAGGGGAGTACCTGGTAAACGATTAGCTAATGTTACATAATAGACATGATAACTCATTGTTGTAATAACCCTGGGGAAACCCTACAGTTTAAATAATACATTCCTTGGTGCATTTTAAAATATTCCTTAGACCTTCAACACAATTTACAGAAACGGACTTTAAAGAGCAAATTTAAACAAAATAGTGAAAAAGGTTGGATGTCATCTGAGTTTAAGCTTTAATTTACGATGTTTTTGTTGTCAGATGATTGATTTGTTGACTCTGTGCCATTGTCCACTTTGGTAAGACGATTAAGCGAAGTGACATTAAAATGAACAAACGCTTTTGTGGATGCATTTGCTTAGCATTTAACTCGTTCCCTACCAAATCAACTAATTGAAAGAGTTGAGGTAGTAAAAAATGTTTAATGCCTACTAGATGCGCATTTGTTGGACTTGGAAGGTTGACGAGGGAGGCAGTAGACTGGACTAGGAACATGCAAAGAGTACCTATACTGAAGTGAGGTAGGTCTGTAACCTGCAATATAATATATGTAACACTGTAAGGATCTCAGCCATCAATCTGCAGGTGGGTTTGCATATTCTGGACAAGATCATTATATCAAATATATTCTTTGTTCTTTAAAGCATTTAATATTCCTCCACGTGCACTTCTATACCAACACGCACACTAGTTATACAGAAACATACGATGCACTAACCTGTGTCTCATTACTGAGAATCCGTAACAATTATATTTTTAAGTAGGATATCTTATCGATATCTTGGACTCAGTCTGTCTTGAAAGAGCGTCCAGGAGTTTATATTAAAGTGATAGCGAAAATATTCCAAATTGTCTCTAGTCTTGAATGAGAAGTAAAAGATGAATCCGTTTCCTATTGTGAGGAATGTCTGGGTGCATCTCGGAGTTGTCACTCCTTTTGTTTACTACTCCAGAGACATTTTGGCCATTCTCATTACCTTCTTTCTCACTTGCGACAGAATCTATGATCAACTCACTCTCCCTTTCCAAAATAATCAAGACACCTTCGATTTCATCATCGGTACGTTCTCCCTCCCACTCAATATCAATTATACTATAAAGTGAACAATATTTCCGTGGCGTGAAAATACATTTTCTTTGATATTTTTGAGTAGCGGTATCTTCCCACATTGTTTTTGATAAAGCAAATTAAAGTCTTAAAATGTTCATATTTCTTTTGTTCTACGCCAGTATTTTAAGTCCAACCTGGAAGTTTTAAGTCCAATCCGGGGGATCAAATTAGTAGCTCATGAAAGCATTCGAAATTCGACGTATTTTAATAATTGTTCTCCTTTTGGAAGTTTAAACGTTTTTATTAAGAGTGGTTTTGTATATTTTAGTTGGTTCGGGAAGTGCTGGGTCCGTTTTAGCCAACCGTCTGTCTGAACATCACAGTGTTTTACTTTTGGAAGCTGGAGGAACGCCCACGATATTCCACTCATTTCCACTCGCCACGTACATGCTAAATAATATCAAGGCTACTGACTGGGCCCATCGCACAGTTCCTCAGAAATATTCATCTTTTGGCTCAAAAAATAATGTGAGTACCACTTTCTGTCGTTTCAAGCAATAAATATATACATTTACTAATGAGATAGCTTTACTGCATGCAATCCTTAACTGAGTTTTGTGATACCTACCAGAAATTAAGGTCTTACATGTAGAAGAGAAAGAAATGAACAGGAAAATCATTTAGGAAATTTTTTAGTCCGATAAATGGGTAAATTAGGATAATAATATTGTACGTTGTACTTAATTGCAATATGTGAGGAACGTTACATTAAGGCGTCTTTTTTACCAAGAAAACGACAACTTTCAAATGGCATAAATTAATTTTAGGTTGTCCACTGGCCAGCAGGGAAAGCTCTCGGAGGTATGGCATTTTTTAAAATATTATATTTTGAGAATACATTTGTTTTACTCTAAATATTAATTTAAGGCTACTTTTAAAAAATGAAACTAACAATCATAGTTTTCAGTCTCATTGTCGTTAATGGCTCATGATGATTACTGATGATACGTATCTGTATGCTTATTTAGGATCAACGGTTATAAACGGAATGATATACACAAGAGGAAATGTTCAAGGCTTTGATGAAATAGCCGAGAAGACGAAAGATCTGAAATGGACGATGAAAAACATGCTCCGATATTTTAAGAAAATAGAACACTACGAAGGATTGTATCCTGATGATGGTATGAAATTATTCCAAGGACATTACAGTAGTAAATCTGTACACTAATTAAAACATTAATCATCATCTATGCCCCGCTGCATTTTCCTTTGTTCAATTTCAATTTGCGATTTTGCCAGAAAATGTTATCTTTTTTAAGCAAGACTGAGCAAATTGCTTTCGTTACATTGGCTGACGTAAAACTAAAAATTAAGGAAAATTATAGACGCTAACGAAGTGGCTATAATCAGGCTTGTTGAATCTTGCCCAAAAAACTCATCGATGTAATTAGACACATGCTACACCCATTCTAGATACCGTATTCTAATTGCACATGTTATTTGCATTTCAGTATTTATAAACGGAAATTGCACATTGATTATAATTACAGATTCGAGAGATGTTCACGGTCAAAATGGCTACCTTAATGTAGAGAGCGTAAAGAGTACAATCCCACTCCTGCACAATTTTCTCGAAGCTGGACAAGAGCTGGGATATCGGATCAGGGATCCTAATGCCATGGGTCCTTACACTGAAGGTCAGCTGATTATAGAAAAGATAAAAAGGGTACCATTTTAAGGTAATCTGTCTTTCGTGAAACCCCCTAATGTTTAATTTATGGCTGCCTAGGATTTTCTGCGGCAGAATTGATGCAAAAGTCGGGGAGTAGATATACAGTGTACGACAGCCTGCTGAGACCTCTGCAGGGTCGTTCTAACCTGGTCATCCGAAAGTTTTCTCAAGTTACCAAAGTGCTGCTGAAGGGGACTGAGGCCTACGGTGTCGAATACGAACGACACGGAGCTACCCACGTGGCCAAAGCCTCCAAAGAAGTTATCCTTTCTGCAGGAGCCTTATCTTCGCCCAAGATCCTCATGCTCTCTGGAATAGGTCCGAAAACGCATCTACAGGACATTGGGGTAAGTCCATTTCAACAACCACTCCAAAAATCCTTTAATACGTCTGACAGAATTCGAAATTGCGAATCTGACTGATTTAAACGACACCATTTAAAATGTTTCTTTGGCTATATTCAGATATCCCCACTTTTGGATCTTCCTGTTGGGGAACAGTTGCAAGACAAATACGGAGTGTTGATATCGCCTTTTCTAGTTGACGAAAATAAATCTTTTCTGCGTACTCGGGATGTAAACCTACTAAACTTTTTCGAATGGATATTATTCCGCACGGGCTTAATGACATCGACAAGGACAGACGCCACGATTGCTCTGCTCACCAACTCCTCAAGATCTTTGGGAAGATTCAGCGCCCCTGACATTCACTTCTATCTGTGCACCTACTCCGTCGACAATAGAAATCGATTTGAAATGGAAACATTTTTTAATTCTGGACCTGAACAGTAATTATTATGCATTATTTTCTTAGTTATTTGGAATATTTACCTGCTTATGTGCTATTTCAAGAATTTTTTTAACTTCAGATTGGAGTTCTATGACAGACACCTTGAAATAGACGCCTACAGTCTGATGGCCACTTTAGCAAAACCCTACGGAATAGGGACTGTTAAGCTACGGGACAAAAATCCACACAGCCACGTTCTTATTGACCCATTGTATTTAAAAGATGACAGAGATGTTGCTGCTCTTATCGAAGGTACTCGCGCTCTAAATTCATTTTATTTGCTGTTTCTCAAAAAGTAATTATTACCATTTTCTTAGCAATGAAGTTCGCAATTAAATTATCGGAAGAAACAACTGCCATGAAAAAAATCAATGCTCGATTCACCAAAGAGTTGTATCCAGGCTGTGAACATCTGTCCAACGATTCATACTACGAGTGCTTTATTCGACACAACATCGCCACTGCTTTCAAATTCTGTGGTACAGCACCCGTGGGAAGTAGAAACGACCCGAGTGCCGTTGTTGACTCTAATCTAAGGTAAATGTCTACACTGATTCACGTCTTCCTTGCTAAAATAATATCGGAACATTAACATATGTTTTTCTTTTCAGAGTTTTGGGGGCGGAGCGACTGCGTGTGATCGACGCTTCTGTTCTCCAATCAAAGCACGTGTCTGTTAATGACATTGTTGTAAGAGCAATGTCAGAAATGATGTCTGAAGTGATTCTGGAATACTGGAAAGATAAAGACAATTCCAAAAGAAAAGTTTTAGCCCGAAATGCATTCACTCAAAGCTTAATGTTCAGTAATGATACGAACAATCACCAAGAAATAACTTTTGGGGAGAAAAGACTCAATGTTTGCGAATGGACGGATTATTCACGATATGTACCAAGCAAATTTCTACAAAGATGAAACTAATTAATAATATTTAAGAAACGAAAAGAGCTATGCAAAAGAACCAACCAAACATTTAAACATCTTTACCTCTAGTAAATAGTATTATAACTTCCTGCATTTATAATATTGACATTACTTTAGTCAATACTAAATATCATTCAGAGACCATCTGTTTCAGAAATGCAAATAGAATACCTTCGACTTATACAATGCACAACCTGCATACAATGTGTGACCTTAAATCATAATTTGCCTTTATGACCTATTTAAATAGTAATAAAAATGTTTTTGTCAGACAGTGATACAGAAATTTTATTAAAAGTCAGCATCTGTCTCATTTCATTTGAAATACACTTGAGAATATGATTAGAATACAAAGTTTTATTTTAGAACTGCCAATAAGTAAATGGAATTTTCATTCATGCCAATTACATAATCATCTAACATTAAAGCTTCCCCTAAACAGTCACAAGACAATTCAGAGGAGAAAAGAATATAAATATAATAAATATTTTAGTAATTCCTTCAGAATTTACTGAATCGTAAACACTTTCAAGTACCTATCTCCTTATTGAAAACTCCCTACCCATTTCATGCATAAAAAATCTGCCATTCTGCCCCCAATCGAAAAACTCTCTCCCCACAAACAATTAAAAACGGCAATTTTTGTAAAATGTCCCGGATATTTTCTATAAATACTTTTGCGGCAATTTATTACTTTTATTGAATTAAAATCTAAAATCAACTTATCGCGTTTTTACTATAAACAAAATAAATATAATGCTTGGTTTTGTATTTTTGAATTTCTCTCCCCCGACTCATTTTCTTCCCCCAAACTCCCATCCCAGGTAGCATCATTCTGGCAGATTTTTCAACACCCGTCTCCTCCTGACAAGAAATATCTCTACCAAAAATAATCATTTTGCATGCTGTTTATCTTTTGTTGGCATTTCAACACGTCTACAGACAATTAATTGCCAATCGCGGATCTACACAACATTCTCCTGATCTAATACAGGTATTCGCATTCATTATAACTACACTGCTGATCAATGTCACTATTGACTAGTAAGTAGAAACCTTGAAACTTAACCCTTAACAACCCTTTAAAGTTTTACATCGACTTCACTATTATGGCTAAGCACCTATGAAATAGTTTCAATCTACAAGTTAGAACTACTTCAAACTGTAAGTACATCTAGGCCAAACACCAATAACTGGGAATTGGATACTGCAGGTACAAAGTACAAGTTCTAATGACATTAATAATGTCCGAAGTTTTTCAGGAGACATCTGGAATATAAAAAATAAAATGTTAGTTCCTATTCTACTTCAATTTCTGTAATCTAAAAGTCATATTGATGAATAGCTGGAACAAAAATCCAACCTGCTAAGCAAGGGCGACTTCAAAAATAAATGCAATTGTGTGAGCTGTGCTAGAATGCCAATTCTAAGATGTATTCCATACTACGATTCATACAAGAGTCTCTGGTAGTGAGGAACAACTTCAAAGTTGGGCAAATGTAAAGCGAATTCCAATGCAACCAGAACAGCAAATTCGAAACTTAAAAGTTCTTTGCGATTCACTCTGAACGTTGTCTCGATTTTCTGAAAACAATGTTCGACATTAATGAAAATATTGCCAAGAGAAACTGATTAAAGATTTTTTTGGAAAGCGGAGAAGTATTAAGTCAATGAGTACAGGCAGATGTACCTCTATAAGCAAGTGCAGCATCTCTCCTTTGACATCGTTCAACTTGGCAGAAAGCAATAAGCAGGCTCCAGCACAGTACTTTCTGTTGTATTTTGTGATATACGATCCTAGTATTAACTTCTCAAAATAGACGTACGCTTGAGCAACCGTCAACAAGTCAATGTTACACTCTACTTTTGCAACTTTTCGCATCTCTCGCTTTAGACTGTTAAAAACATTGTCAATTAATAATATTAAAATCACTTGATAACGACGAAACAAAAATTGTCGGTTCATACCTCCGCAATTTGCTCAATGTTAGGTTTATGTGAGGAAACCGATCTCGGAATTTTTCATTGAGTTCCTTTTTCATGTCAGGTGCCTTGCAGTAGTCCACGACTGATGTGATATAAGCTGGAAAGTTAAGAAGTGTGCGGTGTTTGCCAGCTCTGAATTCTGGGTCATCTAAAATGTGGGGACTGTAAACAACAGTGCTCATCATATTTCCACCCACAGTCTGACCTCCAGGAAGGGTTGCCATATTCAACCCTGTCACGTTACGTGGAGAGTAGAGATTTAGAAACTCGGAACTATCGGCAAATCCTCCGTGATGGAAAACAGGAGCGTGCAATTTCACTCCCGCGTCGTGCGACATACACCTACACTCAAAAAATTTAATTTATTGACAAACTATCCGGTCAAAATATTTATCGAAATGTTTTTTAAAAACTGTTTAAATATCTTAACTTAAAAAAAATTAATAAAATACCTATTTCCATTAGTTTATCAATGACTAAAATTACAAAATTTTAAACACGGCAATATTTACAAAATTTAAAATAGGCAACGTTTACAAAATTTAAAATAAGCAACATTTACAAAATTTAAAATAAGCGACATTTACAAAATTTAAAATACTGCAATATTTACAAAATTTAAAATAAGGAGAATATTTGCACAATTTAATATACTTTAAAATAAGGCAATATTTACACAATTTAAAATACTGCAACGTTTACAAAATTTAAAATACTGCAACGTTTACAAAATTTAAAATACTGCAACGTTTACAAAATTTAAAATACTGCAACGTTTACAAAATTTAAAATACTGCAATAATTACAAAACTTAAAATATGACAATATTTACAAAACTTAAAATATGGCAATGTTTACAAAACTTAAAATATAGCAATATTTACAAAACTTAAAATATGGCCATATTTACAAAATTTAAAATACTGCAATATTTACATAATTTAAAATAGAGGAATATTTACATTACTGACCTGCTAGCTAACGCGTGTTTCCGTAAATAATAGTCGGTTGGCGTTTCTTTGTAATTACCACAAGATTTTTGTTTGAGTGCATGGACAGGATTACTGGAAGGTTTTAACAGTCGACCATAACTAACTTCTTCGTCACTGTTACGCACAAGAATTTCCAAAGGATCCGCTTCACTCATGGCAGAGATAGGCCGACTACCTGACGCATTTCGAACTCTACGACTGTTGTCAACTCGGTCGTTAAGTCTACAGCCACATTAGTGGAAATTAAAAATTATTGAATATTATTCTTTCATAAATGTTAAATATTGTTTCCAGTTCCTTTTACAAATGAAATATAGCACAAAGTAGTGCAGTGCATACGAACCCTAAATGACCTTCGCACCCACATCCAACCCATTTCCATACACAACAAACCAGGATATCCAGCACTCACAAATACGAGTAGGACCGTTTCGTTTTAAAGTTTTCTTTGTAATTTTAGGGTACGAAAATATAATTGAAAACTGTAAAATTAAAAATTCATAAGGTCAAAGTTATTTTAAAAATAAAATGTTTAAATATTACGTACAATTATACATAAGAAATAAAAGTAATAAAAATATGAGTTCTTTCGGCTCAAAATCATCAACTGTATTTAGTCGCTGGGATAGAATTGAATGAAGCTTAACGTGGTTTTAATTTGATTTTTCGATTACAAACGAAACGATCCAAAGAACTCAAATTGAAGCATAAAATACGACTGGCTACTGTTTACAGCAAGCACTAATTTATAGGCATGAAATGATTGTTTTAGAGATTGAATCTCTCAATCACCTAGTGGGTCGAGTAGTTCGCGCATACTGCAACGTAGTATACATTATAGTCGGAGAACATTTTCTCAACATCATTAATAACCTCGCGTCTTGAAGAGGAGGGAGTAAATTTCGTCGAATGTTCAATACTTTAAGGTCTCTCATATGATCCATTGGACAATCCAGCATGTTGTTCACAGATTTCCCTTTAAGCACGGGAATTATCATCTTGACATCCTTTTTCCCTGTATTTAAGAAAAATCATTGAAATTTCATCTTCAATAATCTTTCAATAATAATAATAGTCAATATTTGTAGGCATACCAAACACTGGGTGCTCAACACTTTCAGTACTACTAAAGTGTGCATGTTTTTGATGTATCAATGGATAGTGGGCAACTCCTTCTCCCTGAATATCTTGTAAATGACCACGCCTCCCTTTTAGCAGTAGATTTGTATCAACGCTAGTATTTGCCCTGTAAGTTAAATTAAATTACCATAAGTAAGAGCAAAGATTAGATTAGACTTTGGTTTAATGTTTCAATGAGAGACCATCAGGGACATCAAATATAATTTACATCTAAACCATATCTATCTGGGATTGTTAATCCTCATAAACCTTCAAAATTCCATTTGAAAAATCCCTTTGACTCTACTGATTCCGAGGGGAAGCCAATGGCACTATTTTATTGGACCATTCACCTCGCGTATATAAAACTAGTAACCATGGATATTTATTTTGTATCATACCGTTTTCTGAGCAAATACAAATCCGGCGCAACTTCACTTTGAGAGGTTAGAATTCCCAAAAGAGCAGGTGCTCCCGAATGAGAGATATTTTCTTTGTTGCCAACGGCGGAAACAGAAGTCAAAAGTCCTTGACCTCCCTCCCCTTCTGAACGGCTTCCTCCGTGGGGTCCTTGATTTCTCGGCTCATTTTGAAACTTCTCTTGTTTAGCTCGTTCTAATCCCCATCCAGTGTCTTTGTAAGATCCATCAAGCGAAATATTTGTCAAAAACGCTACTGCCGCAAGTCTTCTCTTAGTCCTTTGTAATTTCTCATATTCTTTCGATCCCATTATTTTCTGTAAATAAGTGTACATTTGTAAATAGTAAACTTTAATTTAATTTGTATTTTTATTGAATCAATATTATGAATGAATGATGAATGAATAAGATAAAAGTGCGAGACTTAAACTTACCAAAGTAATTGCCTACTAGGCAATTATGGTCTTAACAATGAGATTGTGGTCCTGAGTCCTAATAAAAAATTAATTCTTTTTTGATAGAGTACAAAAACAGTTCCAAAATTTCTAAATTAGTCATGCTAAATAATGTAAATAATTGTTTCGGTTTTCAAGACTCCGAAACTGAAGTGTTGAAAGCAAAACTGCCGCTGCGCTATATCCACTCAAGGATAGACTAGAAGGATTCTTACTGACGAGTTTTTCTTTCACTTTATATTGCAGGAACTGAATAATAATTCTTACAAGAGCTGTAAGATTGCTTGAAGATGATTTTCTACCTCTTGTCAAAATTAATCACAATTTGTTGTGGGATGCTCTATCCAGCTTACTCATCATACAAGGCAATCAAAACCAAGTGTGCTAAAGAATATGTACAATGGATGATGTACTGGATAGTATTTGCAATTTACAGCACTGTTGAAGTCTTTTTGGATGGTGTTCTTGGGTGGTGGTTTCCATTCTACTATGAAATGAAGATTCTATTTATATTCTGGATCTTGTCCTCAACCACCAAAGGTGGTAGCATTTTGTACAAAAAATATATTCATCCATTGCTGAGTCAGCACGAAAACGAGATCGATAGGTTTCTGGAAGATGCGAAGAGTGCTACAGAAAACATGTTGACCCGTTGGGGATCCCGAGCCTTGTCATATGTATCTGATACATTCTTCAGATCCATTCTTCGGTCCCCTCCTGCAATCCAGCCACAACATTCACAACAACTCGCTCTTCAGATGATCCCTTCGCAGCGGGATTCTAGATTGGATTTTGTTGATGTTACAGAAACACAACTGGTAACCAATTCCTTGGATGAAATAGAGAATATGGGGGAATATGGTGAAAAAAATCATGGGATTGTCCCTCCTCCAACTTCCAACAAACTTCGCAGACGAAAAACCCAAGATGGCAATAATAATAATGTTATTATCACGGAAGTCACCGATTCTGGTTCTTCTACAGTAATTGATAGCAAAGTCGAAGAAAATCGGTCCACAATCCCTCCTGTTGGAATCCGCAAAGAGGCTCGATTGGCTAGACAATCGAAAAAGGAGCGTGCTACGAATTCTGCTGGAACTAGCTCTCGCCCTCGCAGGAAAATTATGTAAAGTTGTGCTTGTTGTACTTTTTCAACCCGGACAAGTGATTTCCATGAAATGATCCCTACCTCTACACACGAATTATAACAATTTGAAATAAACTCCGCAGCATTACTAAATATTGTGAAATTAAGTTATGATTTGAAAATTGAACATGGAAAGGTAGCAAACTTCTCTAGACTAGCTTAGCTCTATAATACTCCCCCGCACAATAGGTACGGTTTTCACAATCTCTGTAGCAAAATTTGGTACCAGAGTATATTGCTGAATTGAAAGCTATGTCGTCACCTAGTATTATATTTTAATATATTTATGACCATTATGTCATTGTTGTCTTGTCGTTACCTTTAATAATAAATCGACGAATCATCCTTGCACAATGTGAAAAATTTATTATCTAATAATATTACTATTTGAAATAGTTCATTAAAAAGAATAATGCATGGGAAACAGTTTTCCTATAATAAAAATCTTTTGAAGACTAGTAAGCACAAAAAAGACTACAATAGTAATAAATACACATTTAGCTTTAAGGTCGAGTTCATATTTCATAATAAAGTTTCAATATTGTAAAAAGTACACAATATATAAAAATTAGGAGCAATGCCAAAATATTTACTACAGTAGTGAGACGAAAGTATAAATTATTTTTCCTACAATTTTCCTATTTTCATAGTTTTTATTCTCAATTTAAAGAGAAGATTTGAAAACAGAGGGACTGGCGCATAATGAAGAGGCAGGGGACGTTTTTCTTGAATAAGGGATTTTATGTTTCTCCACCCCTACGGCTTCTGCAATTGAATTGAGGTGAGATGCGAACTTTTGGGTTAAAGCTGTGTCCACTGATCTCATTGGAGACAAAACCGAGAGCTTTATCATTCCCCCGTACTTGACCAGCGTTGCTGACACACCTGAAAAGAAACAATTTTAATTTATAACAATGTATACTAATTGGCAGAAATATCCAAATAACCGAAACTTACAGAAATCCGAATGCGGCGTCCGCCACAAGGTCAATTCGTCCACAGTACGTCCCCACAGGGAAATGTGGGGCAATAAAACAGGAAGAGGGGACTCCAGGTTCAAAGAATTAAAGGTCAGCGGATACCTTTTCATAAATTTCCGAATTATGATGTAGGCCAGTGAGCGGGGTAGGAAGTTGGAAATGTGTTTGAAAACATAATACATTCCCATCAGTTTCCAAGTCGGATATTCCGATAGCACAGTATGAATTTTCTGCAGTAAATATATTCTTTATTTGCACCAAACGTTTTTTTAATTTAAATTGCTTAGTGGCTAAAATATGTATGAAATCTCACTCTGAGCTGAGAAGGAATGTTAAAATCAGACGTAGGAAGGTCAAAGTTACGAAAGCCGGTCAGGGACAGCAAATCACAAGTCAACGACGGAGCTGCCACTCCAACAGTCTTCGGATTAGGTAAGCTCGTCTGAATAAAAAAGATGTCATTTGAAAATTGCCTTGTAAAACGTTTTGCCAATTTTTCAGTTAATTTTTTTAAAAAGTTTTTACCTCTAAATAGTAAAATTTGAGGGCTAGAGCACAAGCTGTTAGAACAATGCTCTCCAGCGAACAATCAGTCTTTTCTTTTATAGTTTCAATCAAATCAATGGGAATAGGTTCAGACCATGAGATTTGCCGAGTTGCTAGCTTCCCTGCTTTGTAGAAGCCATTTCTCCTTAGACTATTTCTGGAAAATGTGCAATCGATGATTTCTACCGGGATATTGCAACATGCTCTGAAAATGAGAAACGCAGCTCCGATGGCGTCTTTCATGTCCATCCAGATTTTGTTGTGAGGTAGGTTTGCAAAAAACATTATGACTAATTTCAATTTGGCAATGAATTCTAGAATAACCATTTTAACTAAATCCTTTTTTGAATGGAATCCCAATTGTTTTTTTCGAAGCTCCAGCCATGAACGAAAATCGGAAGACGTCAGCAACAAATTCTAAATAAATAACACAAAAAATTAACTCTCTGTGCTAATGAGGTCTTGTGTGGACAGTTTCACAAATGTTGATGTTACAATAAGAAAATACTATACAACGGGTATTTATTTATTTATTAATAAACATTTAGAAAACTCGACTAAAAAACTAAAATTACCCTCTGCGTCCAAATAGTAAGACGCCCGAATAAACTTTTTCGAAAATTGACAATTGTTTTCAAAGGTTCATCCAAGATATTTTCGTCTGGGAAGTCCGAGTTTTCGCCTGGCTCTTCCTCGTTTTTTGTTCCCTTTCTTTCCACATTCTTGCGGGTATTATAAGCTTCTTCCAGATCTACTTGAATTGCACTATTATAAGTATGGCCATCACTGTTCACCTTTCTAAAACTACTAATTTCACTATTGTTATTATCAGGGATCAACGTATTGTCTTGCAGGGTTATTTTCTGCATGAACAGATCATCGAGAGCTTTTCTTACACTAGGATCGTTCAGCAGAACGTAATGAAACCTGAGAACACAGCACGTCCTCTGTTTTTCTGCAACTGACTGCGGAATCACGTAAATCCGCCAAGGACTCATATCGTGGTGCAACTTCTGGGAAACACAGCTAGTCACGTATTTTTGAAGTGAGGATTTATTTCCGAAACCCTCCGAGTCTGTTATTGGCACATTGTAAAACTTTTGGGGAGCTTCTATTATGTGGTTCTTGATGTCAAAAGGAACCGGAGAATCCAGCCACACTCTAACCCCACATTTATTCGACTGTTTTTTATGCAGAATTGAATCTGCCGCCAAAGAAGATATTTGAAAGCGTTGATACAGCGTTTCTAGATCCACTTTTCCTCTCACCCACACTACAGCTGTCACCATCCCCAGGGATTTCCCCAGCAGTATACATCTACAGAAAATCCAAACAGAATAATTTTCAAAACAAAACTATTCGGAATTTTTAGAGTACCATTAATGTAAATTAAATATACCTTGGTTGCCAATCTTCGCATATCACAGCTTTCGGATAAAACATCCTCACTAAATTCGTTCGGAGGTTTCGGACGACGGTTAAAACTAAAATGATAAAAAACGTGATACTTTTATTTGTAACACTATTTGATTGTGGTTGGTTGGGTGTGAAGCGTTTAAAAATAAAGTGGGAAGTATACCTAAAAAGAAAGCCAGAAGAAATGGCACAGTGATGAGAATAACGAAGAATCCAAGGATTTCATAGAGCAATTGACGGAATTCATTGAAGCTGGAGACGATTGGTTCCAGGAAATAGAATCGACTGTAGGTGGATACATACTGCATCGTTCTGTGGAGGAATCCGCTGTACTTGACACTCCTGTAGATCACAACCACCGGCTGTTTCTCCCCGTTCAACTCGGCGACTGACTCCATATTATCTCTTTTGTTTTCCTCGCTCGGGTTCGCCTCCACCGTTTCCTTTCAACGTTCATTCGCATAAGATCCGATATAAACGACAAATAATCTGCTCTCCTGATTTTGACAAGTGACTATCCCTTATAGCAGCGACTCGTCCTGATTTGTCTTGGAATTAATATTTCTGTCCGAGAAAATACAATATTATTAGTATTTATTTTGTTATTCATATTTGATGTACTAAACTTTTACATCTTTAAGCAATTGGGACAATTTACAAGGAAATTCCTCTTTGTTCTTTGATACTAGATGACCTTTTATAGAAACTTCTATAGCTTTGATGGACTCGTCTAGCTCTATTTACTTATCCGTCGACTTCCGCTCCCAAAATTGAAATAATTTCGTACTACTACTGTATACCACGGCATATCCCTTTGGGAACGTGAAAAGCGGGTAGGAATAAAATTGGGAAAGTTTGTCAACGGCGGCATCACGAATTTTCAATCGCAGTTTGATAGTCACCCTTTGAATTTTTGTCAACGTAAAACAACAATGATAGTAAAATAAAGTAATGGTAACCATACTTTTGTGTCCTACAGACCAGTGAGGATTTCCTCAAAGTTTCCAAAGTCCAGCTCCACCTTTTACTACCAGAACTGACCAGAAGTCACTAAGATCTCATCATAATCAAAATTTTTCTTAGAATGGTTCTCTTTTGGTTTATCTCGTTTCTACGTCAGCGTCTCTCCTTATCATACCAAAAGTCTTGAGGTTAAATGCCCTGCCAGAATGTTGCTATTGTAGATAACGAACGGCAGCAACGCAACGTCAGCACTGACTCTGAAGTGATCCATGAAAAAATATTTCAACGTGAGCTGAAATTCCAGCTTAGCTATACCGCAAATTATAAGTCTGTTGAAAAACAGTTTTCGGACTGATTTCACAAAAAAGGTATTTATGTTCATAATTTGCATATAGCGAATTGGAGTAGAATAAATGAAGGGAAGATAGGCACACGCTTTCACATCATGACACTTTTATATGACCTGCCTTGAGATGGTGAACAAATTATCGTGTCTACATCTGAAATCGTCACTTACAGAATTAAGTACTTATCAATGACAAATATTTGTCATTCATACAGAATCAATCAGAACGTGGAACTCAAGTCCAACCTCAAACAACAGAAACTATTTACTTTAACTTGTTTTTTACTGCTTGAGATAAGAACAGCGATTAATCCATCCTTTTGACGACTCGTCTTAAATTTCCTTGTAAAAATAACGCTGTGGCTTGCCTGTAATAATATAAGCAGTATAGTATTACTGATTATCTGCATTTGGCTTATATAAAGTGTACATATTTATATGGTACCCAATCAAGGCCGAAAATTTCTATATTTTTCTCGATTTCGGGGGGGGGGGCATATGTGCACCGTGCCCCCATCGCTTCGGCCCTGTACCCAATTAAACCCATATAGGAAATCCGAGGATTCTTTGTTCAGGAAGGAACGAAATATACCTATGGTTAGTGCGGCAGCCAAAAAACATTTTCGGGGGGAGGGGGAGTGGAGCTGTAGAGCTTTTTTCAGGGGGTATGGGCCCCGGTGACCTCTCTTTTAGCGGCCCTGCCTATGACACTACTATATAGCATGCGGTTGACAGACGAAATCGGAAATGTTGAAGAGATTAAGAAATGGAGAATTCCCGGTTTGCATGAGAGGTACCTCCCGTTTATAAATCACCAAAAAATGAAGATTTCCATTCTAAACGTTTTAGGACATGCACAGATATAGAGATTATAGTTCATAATTATATCCAAAAGATAAATTCAAAGAGAGGGTGGAAATAGTTTGGGATATGGGTGGATGCGAAGAAAGATTTTCCCACCTCGTCCACCATCGAGACTCGACTTGACTTTGTCCTAAATCAATGAACTTTGCCCTGTCACTCCTTAACTCAGAACATTACTGCGCAATTTGTACAAGAATCACTCTCTGTATATTCTGTCATCAATCATAGAATGGTAAACACCAAGCATTCATTTTATTCCTTGATGCGACATTCGATCGATGCTTTTTTCCGGCGTTCTTTCAACTTTAAGAGAAATCACTTTTCCTGTTTCAATACAAAGGAAATTTGACGAGGAAGGAAAAAAATACTGGTTATTGCAATTTGTTTGACAAATACATTAGAAAAAGACACTAAATATTTATACTGCCAATTTGCAAGGGGAAATGTGTCATTATGCTATACAAATACAGAAAACTAAGGAAAGTGTTTAGCAAACAGTTTTTGTCATGCAAATGCAAATCAACTTTGTGACTGTTTACAGGGTGTAAGAAACATCACCACGTAACAGCCACCCACGAACTTGAAATCTTGCAAATATATTAGTCTACAGAGCAAGAATCTTTTCTTTGAATTCGACGAAAGATGATTCGAAAACTCATAAATGTGAAAATGGATGAATTTAATTATTTTCCAAACTTATAAGATTTGGGCGTTTTCCTGGCAAACGCTAAGAAGTGTGTGTGGGAATTGCGAAGGGGGTATAATTTAGTGTCAACCACCCTGTAGTTGCTGTAATAGTATATCCATTTAGTAAATGTTATAAGGTAACCAATATGCATTGCGAATTATTGGATTTCCATAAGAGAATCTTTGTATGCATAAAAGTTGAGGAACGAAAAGGAGAAATTGCAAGAGAGAGTCGAGTAGACAGAATTCCATCGAGTCGTGTCGTTAGCTGATAGGAATATATATGAACAAGTGTGATAGATACTCAATGCTATTAAACTGTTAGTTAATATGTATTGCTACTACAGGTATGAGACTTATGCATTATCATGCACGCAACAATCACCTACACTCCAAATCTCTCGTTTTAGCAATAATTATTATTAATTAATTGTAGAAAGAACTACATTTAAATGGTTATTCCAATCAGATCTATCTTTGCATTTTAATAAAACAATATTTTGCAATGTTCAAAGTTAATAGTTAAGTCAGAACAAAGAGTAAGCCCCAACAGGTAGCCAAATAAAGTGTGGAACACTCTCTGCTGCTCTAACTGATATTGTAAGGGAAACAAGAGACAGCTTTAGAAGATAGAATTTAATTATTTTGGAGACAAATTAAATGACATCTCTCATTTATGATAAACGGTATAAAGTACCCTCCTTGACCTATCTAATAACAAATACTCCATCCACATTGCATTATAACTTGTATTATAACAACCATTCCTGCCTACCTAAATGTAAATGCGGTGGAAAGGCAAACAATATCAATTTTCATGAATAAGGGAATAGGAGAATCCACTAATTACAGATATTTATTATTTATTAGGATCGAAGCTTTGCTTAGTATCCTTATGAATTTGTCGCTGTCACTCTGGCGATCGTCTGGTCGTCTGGTCGTCTGGACGTCCACTAATTTTATGGGTGTTTTATTGGCACGTATATCTTTGCAACGACATAACTTATTCCAAATCTGTTTTTTGCATATGGTAGCATATATATTCAGGATCAACCAGTTATCATTAAAATTCAAATTCGACGCATCCCCTGCTTTGTGGAAATTATAAAAGTGCAGCAGGTGAGGCAGACAGTAATAGTACGGCAGGTGAGACAGACAGCGTATAACATAGAGGACTGTGAATGAGCTGAGCTATCTAAGAGACTACACACCGCGCTGGTATTAACATGCTCTGAAACTGCGGGAGACAAATGCAATATAAAATAGCTTCTCTAGAGCAACGATTAGTTGAATACAATTTTCGTTTCATTGCAACAATATTGTCACTGCATTGTAACCCAAAAGTGAAAATTGGCTAAAGAAGAGGATTTTTGTCCATTGTGATTAGTTAAATACAGTTTGAAACATTTTATCGTAAAAATTGTCAAAATATAAGAGTTTGAAACATTTTAACGTGAAAATTGTCAAAATATAAGAGTTTGAAACATTTTAACGTGAAAATTGTCAAAATATAATGGAAAAGGTTGTCAATCTTCACTTCATTATGAATACATGTGTGGGATTCATCAGTGGTGAGTGCAGTTAACTACAATTATCTCAAATCACTATTTAGGTATTGTTTAAATCACAATACTACATTCAATTTGTATTGCAATCCAAAAAATTATTAATCGGGTATAATCCTAATCGTGACACTCGATTCTTTCCAGCTTTACAGTCACCTGGTGCGGAATTGATTGGGTTGTGATTAGTTTGAAACATTTTATCGTAAAAATTGTCAAAATATAATGGAAATGGTCGTCCATCGTCACTTCATTATAAATACACGTGTGGGATTCATCAGTGCTGAGTGCAGTTAACTAGAGTTGTCACAAATCATTATTTAGGTATTGTTTAAATCACAATACTATATTCAATTTGTATTGAAATCCAAAAAATTATTAATCGGGTATAATCCTAATCGTGATACTCGATTCTTTCCAGCTTTACAGTCACCTGGTGCGGAATTGATTGAGTTCTGCATGTTGACTCCAAACTTATATGAATACTCTAATACCAATACCATCAACTCCTGCCCAGACTGTTGGACCAAAGACTCCAACTATAACCCTGGATTTTAGATGGCGTAGTGAGTGGAATCTACAAAATCGACAAGATATTACTATTTAGGTATTGTTTAAGTCGCGTTACTATATTGAATTTGTATTTCCAGCTGACTTGCCGAATGCATCCCTACTCAATATTAAATGACATATTCCATTCTTTCCAGCTTTACAGTCTACTAGGAATTGATTTAGTTCTGCATGTTGACACATGGTGAAGAATTGAAGTTAACTATTTGGAATAAACATTTTATCGTGGAATCTACAAAATCGACAAGATATCACTATTTAGCTTGGTGTTAATTGACTCCTGAAGGGTGGATATTCATGACTACCTGCAGTTTGATCTGGGACAGGAATGGGATTCCGGAATGGGACTAATTCAAAAGAAAGTCCCATATAAAATTTCAAACTATTTTATAGGACTTTCTCTACAGAACCCACCTGATACGGGCAGGGGATGGGGGGAGGAAGAGACAGGAATCTGTCTATTTGCCTTGATTCTAATGATAACTGATTGTGGCTGAATACATGTGCTACCATATGCAAAAAGCAGATTTGAAACAAGTTATGTCGTTCCAAAATATGCGTGCATTTTATTATCGAAGGACAACCAGACCATCAGAATTTTTTTTTAAATCTCCCGCTTCGATCCTGCGTATACGCCTGTTGCCAACAGTTTATTCGAATTATGCATAAGGACGAGTGCATTAATCATCATAAAGGTAGATTTACAGGATAGTTCCAGATATGAAAACCTATAAAGTTAATACGTAAAAGTAACCTTTATGCATATACGTAAGGTTAAATATGTTATGACCTATATTGTTAGTACAAGTATTACCCAATTGACTGGCAGATTGAGATATGATTGAAGGACGCCCTGTCTGAGTATAATGACACCACGCTTTACATTTATCCGATTACATTCTGCCTGGAAATGGATGGGCAATACGATTATACCATTTAGTCACATGCATTTGCTTGCATGCTTGCGTTAAATAGATTACTTAAAATACCTTGTACCTACGTGGACTAAAAAATTATGATTATTGTCAAACCAAACCATTCATGCGAAATCAACTGTATCACAATATTTCAAATTGAGATCCTTTTTTGCCTTTATAATCCGAATATTCATAATTATTATTAACACAATTATTATTATGCTGGAGATCTAGTAATAAAATTAAGTTTTTACCTGCAAAGTCTCTTCCGTTTGTTTCCTATGCACTTGGAACCAAAAAATGGTACAAGATCACTTCACTGACGAATAGAAAGCAGTAAATTATCGTTAGGTACATGCAAAATACAAACTACCTAGACCCAAATAAATACTTTAGCTTCTAGTATTATCCTAGCTTTAGTGTGAGGCTTGGGGCATTGTGCACGAGGGTCAGTACGATAATTACAAAGCTAAACTTGCACAATTATTTATAAGTTGTCAAATATGTTGATCTGTTTTTTTAAAGAATTTTGAGATTCTTATAAGAATCTAATATTTATCAATTGTGAAAAGATATAAATGAGTCAAAGTATTCATCAATAAATGAGAACGTATATAAATGTACTATACTAGGGATGATATATACTAGGGAGATACAAACAAAATTTGAACTGTATAATTTTGATTATTTGACACTAATAAACAAAAAGTGTATCACAAAGGTATTTGTGTCTCGAAGAAGATGCGGTTAGTAGGAGCAGGTATAGGAATGAAGTCTGTGATGATGATGTGTAAACGAAGAAGGAAGAAAGACTGGCAGGCTGCAGTATTAGTAGAAGAGAGATAACTGTTGCACACTCCCCTACAGACACTCGACTGGTTGGTTCGTGGACTACTTTTAACTTATTCAACTGATGCACTTGAATTTAATATTCTATAAATATTTATTGTTATTAGGTAAGGTAGAGTAGTAGCACAAACCTAATTTCGAGTCTAGTATAGTAGGACAGGTAATAATAAATCGAGGACTGTATACACTACTATAATGTATATCTCACTATTATTATAATACTACTAGTGAACCCAGCTAAGGGGGCAAATCTAGCACTCAAGAGAAATTCAGCAGGCCACCCCATCACAGTAATAAAAACAATTTCGAAAACATCCCATTAGGTTGTTAACTTTGTAAATACAAAGTACATTTAAATTAATACACCTTTATTTTCTACAGTGGTTGGAAAAATTAGCTGCAGCCCCAACTTCCTGATAAAAAGGAATTTCCTACACAAAATTAATAACTGCAGATAGTAGCATCAAATATAGGGGACAATGAAAGACTATTTCCGAAAAAAATCCCACAAAGTTACCAAAACTTTTAAAATCGAAAAAATAAGATTCCCTCTAGGATTTTGGAAAAACGTTCAAATCCCATGAGTACAACTTACGAATAAATATTTTTAAAGAATAGTTAATTACCCAGTGCTGTTATTTAATTCTACAAAAAGATATCCCAACTGGCACAAAGGAATTAAGAGGGTAGTAAAAAGTAAACCTAGCTCTATTAAAAAATGTTGAATAAATTTTTCGATATTATAGCAGAACCAATTTGGGTTAGAAGTTTTGAAATGCTATTTAATACGTCAATTCAACATTACGATCATTATGAAATGTTCCTTTTCGCTAATCATTTCCATTCGATCCCCAGTCACCATTCAACCTTCTTATATAAACTATTATTATTTAGATGTTATAACAATAATATGAAACAACTCATTTCGTTGGTTTAGAGGAATTGGGCTTGCGCATTTTACTTTTTTTGCTTTTAAGGAGCCTGCATATATTCCGTGTGCAGTTGATGGGAGGAGGGGATACCCAAAAGTGTTGCAGTCAGCACTTGCGTTACACATGTGGGAGGGGGTTTTGCTTTACGTAATATATGCAGGTTCCCTAGGTTCTCCCTACCACACGTACATACATATATATATATATATAAATATATATAGACAGGTAAATTTATCAAGTCTGCGATTATATATAGAGATGCATAATGAGTAGTAGTAGTAGTGAGATTTGTGAAGTGCATCTGCATAATGGAGAGATAGTAAGGATAGAGAGACAGGCAGATATTATAATAATATTAGATAGACAGAATGAATGAATGAACTAGTGAGTGAAACTACAACAGTATATTATGAACTACAGTTACAACAGTTACGTTTTAATTTAGGAATGCAGGGAAGAGGAGATGAAAGGCCAAACAACTTGAACTACATGAACTTGGCTCCTGCTGCCCAACAAGAAATCAACACAAGTCCTTCTCACTCACTCACCTGCCGACTACTCCTTCACACAAGATCGCTTTACTCTCCGACAAGATTCCTGAACACAAAACATGTACCTATTCTCTTAAACTATATGCTACACTACACAACAAAACAACAATCCTGCATACCTCATCCTCCCTCATCATCAACCTGTACATGTAGTAGTAAGTACTATAGTGAACAACCTTTGTAGGTGGATGGGTGGGAGTGCGCAATTTTAACACGGCCCGTCGGGAACTCAGTCGGGAGTTTGTCAACCGACGCGGCTGTTACATTTTAAATATTAGTCATTGTAAACACAAAATTGTCTAGACTTAAATAACTACGTCATTTTAAATTAATTGGTATAGATTGACCTACATTTACTTGAAATAATTTAAGATGACTTGGAATGATTATTTCAAATATTAATTATTTAGTGTACATATGCAATGTATATCCGTTTTCAACCCTCTATATTTGTAAACTACTAAATAACACTAAGGGGCAACAAGTAGCATGAAAAAATGCATTGGTGCAGCTGACGGACGTATAAGTTTTGAAAGTTTTTATTTACGAATAAATAGAACAAAATGGCAATAATAATTTCCCAATTCCAATAATAATTTAATGTACTCTATTAGACGCACAGACCTACATATATCATAAAAATATCTCCATTGACAAATTAATATTGCATTTACTTAAATCATCTGACAAACATTCCCCTTCAATTACGAATTTTTTCTAACTACAAGTTCATTCAGCAGACCCCAACATATTGACTGCTTAATGGGTCAGCTTTCATAAATAGCAGAAAATCGTAAAAATGGATGGGCTTGTTAGAATGACTTTCGTATCACAATATTAACTTTGTATGGCGTGGTAGTAACAAAGACATCAAAAAGGTAGGCAGCATCTGAAAATGTTTTCAAACATTTTTAGTTAGATAGAGAATAGTATCTAGAAGTAGTAAAGTAATATACCGTATTAATCGAATTAATTCTCCGTATTGAAATAGTGCTCCCCCCGGGTAACTATTTCGATTATTATCGTTTTCAGGGGCAAAACAATAGCCTTTGAGAAATAATTCTCCGTATCGAAATAATTCACCACCCCAATCTAAGTTTCAGTAGGTCAGGTCAGTTTGTGGGTATATTTGAGAGCAAATTTACTTAACCCCAGTCCATAATGGGGAATATGATAGTCGAGGAACAATTTACTTTTCTATGTACCCGGATTTCAATAAAATTGACGGTTTGTAAAATAATTCTCCGTATCGAAATAATTCACCACCTGGTTAACTATTTCGATTATCTTCGTTTTCAAGAGCTAAAAAAGACCAATGAAACAATAACAACCCGGAGAATTAATTCGATTAATACGGTAAAGTACTGGAAAACAAATAGTGAATTATAACACAAATATAGTATACACAAATACGCTTAATTCCAATTGTCTTTTTTAGTTTTTGGGCAAAGGCAACGTAGAATGAGAATAAATTTACCCAACGATTGATTTTTAACACTGATATAAAATGTGAAAATATGAAATATATGAAAATGAATTGCAACGGTATTGAACATTCATACAAAAAACAGCAAATGACTTTGGCAAATAATTTCCATTAGTTAAAGCTAATGCCAAATACAAACAGGAATTCGACAAGTAATAATGACAATTTTACTACGAACACAGAAATTCAAACAACTTCAAATCAACAGAGTCATACAGAGAATGACTAGGTAATAGGATAGTTGATTACATAAAAGCAATTTCAAAAAGAGGGTATTTACCTGAAATCCCATTTAGGCTTAATTAAAGTTCATTATCATTATCACTTGCTGACGAGTCGTCAGCCTCCAAATATGTTTGCAAAAATTCGACAATAGTGTCCGTGTCCCACTTGGTTATTGACAATGTCTCCGCGACAGTGTCGTCTGCTTCTATAAGTTTGATTTGTGGGAGCTGACCACCCATGTATTTGATTTGAAGGTTTGGAAACTTCCCCGGTCGGTCGCTTTTAACAAAAGCTATGGATAAATATAAAAATAATTTTCATCAATAAATATATTTTTCTGACTGGCAATGGACAAATTACACAGAAAATAGGTACACGAAATAAAGGAAATAAATATGGAAACAATTAAATATACAAGAGATTAGATAAGCATAGATACAGTGTTCCATTTAGCCCGCTGAAAATGTTTTTGACCAGCCAGCCGAATTAAATGGCTGAAATGACTAGTGGCCAAAAATCATGATTTTTTTTTAAAATTTCGGGTCAAAGCAAGGATGATTTTTTCAGTTCACACAGTTTACAACCACATTTTGTTATTTTCGACTAGTCGAGTCGTTGGCCAGCAAAGAATTTCAACCAGGCAGCCGGCCAATTTGGCCAGCCATTTTAGCCGACCAGCCGGTTGGTCACTGATCACGTGAACACTGCCTATATATAACCATGGACGAATTATTGTGATTACTAATTAATTACCTTGGACCTGCGGGAAGCTACCCAATTTTCACCCACATACTTCAAGTCGTGCCTTAGGATACTGTTTGACAGTTTTTTCTGCTCCTCCAGCTTCATCCGGTGTACAGCATTCTAAGCAACTTTTCCTGAAAATAAAAGATTTTTTAAAATTATTTGAAGTGTAGTTTCTCTCCATATACTAAGATTAAGCCTGAAACAGAAAAAATCCTTTTTCTGCTATCAATACGTAGTCTAAGATTTCTCCCAAGTCATATTATAATATTGGGATTGTAGTGACAGACAACTGAGAGAAAGGCAATAGATTAGTAATTTGTCTCGGGGCCACTAAGGTAATTTGTGTAGTTGTGGACTTAGAAACCTTAGAACCTGTGTTGTTTTCTGGACAAATTTTCTCTATTAAAGTGTATTTAGCAATCCCTCCAACAGGGTAGTGGTAATCACGCAATAGAAAGGTTTAATATCTCCAGAAATAATTTGTTTACCTTACTACTGACAACTCAAATTTTTCCAGTAAATTGCAGGACGAACAAAAGAGGTTAGCACGATTGAATCCAAGCTTAACACATTCTTCAGATGATAACTCACTGCGGACGTACGATATCTACATGCATTGACAAAAATATTATCAGCAAAAGCGTCCTGTCATAATAATTAAAATTTTAAGATGTGTACGCTTGACAGCCGGAAGTGGAGAGTATCTTCAACGTTTGAGCATAATTGTGAATTGAAGTTAATTTTCGTTTTTGAAAAAAATAGCTGTAATTATTTAATTCCTTTAATGTCTTACCATAATATACAACACTGTAAGGGACATGAAAACGGACGTCGTCAGCCCTTCCATTTCGGTTAAGTTAAGGTTACACTGAGCGTACTTATGACTTAAAAAATATTTAATGTGCCTTATCTATTAATTCACAAAATTCTAACTAGTCAGTTGTTTGACTGACTGTTAGGTCAACTGCTAACCGATTCGGATCTACCAGCTTGAGCTCGCTTTGCAGTAGTCAGCCCCGGTCCAGTCCAGATTCAGAAAACAGTGAAATGAAAAAAGCCCAACCGAAGTAAAAATGACGTGTTTACCAAGGAATTGGAATCAGTTTTTCCCGCGTTCGCAACGTGTCTGATTGAGAACATAGAATTAGAAACACACTAACACACCGTACTAGAAGAAACATTTCCCTATCTCACAATGTATTAATTTATATGGAAGCGTTTGTTGTACGAAAGGCCAAGACCGGGAAACGTGTGTAAAAAGTGTGGAGAATGGAAGCTTTTTGCCTGTTTACAATATCCTGTTACTTATCCTGTTATTTTGTTATGCGTTATCTAAATCCTCTTTCTAAATCTATGATTGAGAATACATTTAGAATATCCAAAAGGCGATTCCCGTAAAACTGATAAACTGACTACAGACTTTCTATTGTACCCAAAAGTTCTTGTGTACACATCCATTCACATTTAAACAGACTTAGACAACCTAATAATGATCTATTTTTCAATGGGCAATAAACATTTTTTAGACTCGTTTTCAAAATAAGACAGCTTAAAACTTTCATTTAGATTATTTTCAAATTACAAAAGACAGATATTGTAACTGTCACAAGATAATAATAGTCTAAGTAACCTATCTTTCTTGTTTTTGCTAAATTTAAAAACAATCATTTAATTTTGCTAGGCATTTATTTGGAATGAGTTTCGAAAATATTACTTTTGGGGATCATTCATTCTACAAGGAAACGTTTTTTAAAAAATTGCAAAGGAAACGAGTGTGCAAGAATTCAACTTTCCTTTCTTTTTGCTGTCAAATGGAATGACAAATACAGGTCAACATAATATTAATAATGACTTGGCAAATAAATATATATATTTCTCGACTTGTTTAATTAGTTGGCAACTTTGAAACTGGTAATACCACTTAAGACGTCGGGTTCAAACTTCCCTAGTCATGATCTTGTATCAGGCGGTATTCAATAATTTTAAGTTCAAGATACTCAGCTGATTTATGGTGTCCTCTTATTGGGCCGATTTTCAACAAAATGGTTATGAAAAACATTGACAATTGAGACCATTTAAATAATTTGTAACTGGAAATTGAAGATAAAATAGAATGGATTATAAGCCACTAATTACTTGTAAGTTCAAAGTTCTGTATTTTTTGTACTATTTAATTCTTTATGCCACCTGTCAATCAGCCATCAATGCAATCATCAATCATTTATAAATTATAAATGCATGTCAATATTACATATATTTTAACTTTTTTAACTATAGATCATATATAGTCGTCAAATGTCAAATGAAATATGATAATATAATGTTAATTTGTTCATGGATTTTATGAAACCTTTAATAAAATAATAGAGCATTATTGCCAGCCGATGCTATGTTTATTTTGCTTAATGGCTTAGGTGAATAATTATAAGATATGTAGTTAATACTACAATACCCAAAATATATGGGTACTTAATTTTATAAATTCATGCAATAAATAATGGTCATTTAATTTGTTAAAGACGCTGGAGACAGTAATGTGTTCCAGTCTGCAGCTCCGTCGCTCCAGAAAGGGATTGGGGCAGAGGCTGTTGAATGGAAAAGGGCGTATGGACGAACTACCAAACACGTTCACTTGCATCCTCGGTTTATTCCCTTCAATATTGACGAATCTGTGGCTGTGCCACCTGGGAATTTGGACCAAAGTTTGTCTGATCAGCCAGTATTAACTTCCTTGTTAGATCAGCCGATGCTGCACACTTTTTGGACGGATTGCTCAGTAAGAAACCAATTTATTTTTATTTGATTCAATTACTAAACTGATTATGAGTACCTAATACGATTATAGAAATTCAAATGTCAGATCCTGAAATATAGGAATGAAATTAAACGTATCAAGTTTACCCTATTGTTTTAAATTTAAAACCTGCAAAATTTTCCAGGAATTCAAAATTTAAACATACTTGCACTTTATCTATTTTTATTTATCTTTTGTTTTATTTAGTTTCTTTTTGTCTATCACTTTTTGTAAATGTGAATAGCCCACATAATTAGAATAAAAAATTCATTGTAACTATTTTAGTTTAAGAAAATGAAAAATTATCTTACTAAACTTGCAGGATGTCGAAGTGTATCGCTCAACGACAAAGGAAACTATACAGAGCTGGCTGAACTCTATTAAATGCTGTAACATTAAAGAATGGCTGATAGTTCTAGTGGAAACTCCAGACAATAAGAAAACGAATAAACTGCTACCTAGAAGTTCTGTCCTGGATAAAATCAAGAATGACTTTGCCCAGAAGCAAACTGAGCGCTGTGTTTGCTTGTCGGATCCTCACAAATTGGACTCAAAATCTGCCGAATCTCTCCATTCCATGCTACATCGCATTCGACAACTTTTGCTCGCTTCCTACAGCAAAACGCTAACGAAATTCGAAGAAAATATGAGAGCACAGAGAGAGAAAAGGAACGATTCAGGCTGGAATTTTTGCCATTATTTCTTGTTACAGGTTATAATTATTTAAAATTACTTGCAATTTATAAAAGAAAAATAGTATTATATAGTAAATGATAATTAAAACATAACAGTAATAACAATGTCATACTGCCTACTGCATTATTGTGAAAATACAATTTATTTAAATTCAGTTTTAAACATTCTTATCTTTTAGAAATGCATAATATATAATGGACGATGCATGCTTATATTAAAAGATAAATTGAAAGGGGGAAAGTAAAAGCCATTATGCTCATACTGGAATTATTTTGAATTTTATTTTAATAAATGACTGAATTAACCTTTTTTGTGCTACTTATTGACTGTATTTAGGAAGAGTTGGCGTTTGTTCTGGAAATGCTGCAAGTATATGATGAAGCTTTAGTGCAGTATGACGAGCTCGATGCACTTTTTACTCAATTCGTCCTTAATTCCCATCTCACAGGTAATAACATTAATATCAGCTGTTGACCATTCCAGTATTTATGAGGAAGTAGTAAGAATAGGTTTAAGCTATAGAGAGTATCAATCTTGTTATTGTCATTTCAGATACACCGCAGTGGCTGCTGTCCTTTCAAAGATATGGAGATCGATGGCCTGCACTTAATTTATCTAATTCTTCAACCATAATTCAGTCAAAAACTCGGGAAACCATCCGGAACTCCACAGTGTCACTCCTAAACTTTCGTAACTATTTGTTCGCCCGGCAAGCTGCCCTTTTAATAAAGCAGAAGAGGGTCAATGAATTAGCCCAAAGGTCATTGGGCTTTCTTCACAACTGTATCAATGAGTTGACGATCCTAGACGTAACTTTTAGTGAGGAGGGTTCGATCAGCTGTTGGGTCTTCGTGTCCTGCTTAGAGATCTTGGCGACGATTTGTGGACATGGGCAAGGCTCACCCCAAAGCTCTGAAAAGGACCCTAATTTGAATACTAACAGCTCCGTCATGAAACTAAATAATCCAAATTCTTCCGGTGATCATACCAACAAGTCACACAGTCAACATCCAACCTCCATGCTGGCTTCCGACTTTTCGGTTCACACAGCAAGCTTGTGGGATTATGCTAGAGAAAAGGTACAGTTTTTATGTGAGCATCGAAGCAGCCGTGTTTTATTTTAAATGTCTCGTTCAGTGGACCGAATAATTGAAATACTTGCTTTTATATGCTTTAGTTATTTTTCTCACATGGTTCAATAATAATAAATATTTTTGTTGATTCCACAGTTGTATGATTTGGGTCAATTGGGTGGTCTTTTGCCCAAAAGTCAACCGAAAAGTGATCATTTGCACAAGGTGATCAGTTTGGCCGCTGGTCTAACATCTTTCGACAGCTCTGAACTGGAGGTGGTAAATGAAAGCAACAAAAGCAAAGGCGATCCATTATTGTCACAACTGGGACACACAGCTGGAGAAACTCCAATTGAGAAACTCAAAAATGCCCTTTCTACGAAAGAACTATTCGAGCTGCATTATTTGGTTTGTTTCATTTTCTTCAATGTTAACCTTACATAAATTATCCGCTCACCCCTTTTACGATCCTAAGTGTATTAATGTACATATTCTTTACTTAGGAGTTGTGCGAATTATCAATGGGAACTTACAAGCATATAGGGCGAATCCGATCTGCCCGTAAAGTTGGTCTTAGCTTAGCCAATTATTATATGGAGGCTGACGAGTACACAAAAGCTGTGGGATTTCTAACAGATGCATTGAAAACATTCCGTGACGACAAATGGAGCCTACTTGTTGTTGACGTTTTACTTAAACTTGCTCAATGTTATCATACAATTAAAGATAGTGACAGGTAAATAAAATTGACTTTTTATATAAGTATTCCATCTGCTGCTATCTAAACCACCAAGGCACTGATATTAATTAATTCGACATTAAAACTGTGTAGTTCAATGCAAATTAATACAGAAAATTGTATTAAGTTATAATTTATTTTATATTACCTTTTCCAGATACATTAGAACGTGTGCTCAATTAGCGTGCTGTAAAATTCTGGACAATGAAAAACGTAATTATTACTTCGACGAAATGATGACATGCCTGACTGAGTATGAAACCAAAGGTAGGAAAATTAGCATATCAGTTTGTATGGGTTCTGTCAGCGTGAAGTTAATTATTCTATTTATTTTGCAATCAGATGAGTATATAGTATCTCCTTCGGAAGACGTGTTTATAATTGAAACAATGAAAATCGATACCCATGGGAAAATTAATCTGAATTCGTGTGACCTTCAAGTGGCTGTTTCACTCGTGTCAAAATTGCCCCGTCCGGTTTTGAGCAACTGTGTGCAATTGGCAATCCTACCCTGTGACCATGATCACGATAAACATATGTTGCAAATAAATCAAAATTTCCCGTCTCCTTTTTCGACTGCAATGCCAAACACGGCCAATCCTGGGGTCGGTGTGAATCTTAATGTAAGTGGGAGTGGGGGCAACAACAACAAAAACAAGTTGAATCCAACGAAGCATAATAAAAAGCAGCAGAAGGGAGATGCTGTTCAGAACGGAGGAAAAGTAAATAGCACTGGAGGAGCTAAGGAGCCAGTGGTCAGGAAGGAAAGTGTCAATTTAAATCCTTTGACATGCGAAGAGGAAGACATCAACTTTGCCCTCTCCGAAATTAACGTGGCTGTTATGAGACTGGACATAAGTCAGCATTTAGATACGAAGCAAGATAAATCTGTCCATGGAGGACGACTACTGTGCCATAACACACATCAAGCTTTGAGGTAAAACCTGAATTGAGTTTTGAGAAAGTTGGGATGGGAGTAACCTTTTCTTTTGCAATTGCAGACGAAAAGACAGTCACGTTAAAGGGGATGTTCAGATTTCTAAAACAAATTATACCCAAGCTGCAAAGTCTAACGACGTCATCATAAACCCGGGTGCTAACAACATTGTGCTACAGGCTAAGGTTTTCTGAATAACTACTTCAACCATATTTCTGTTTGCATTATGATGGCATTAAGTAATGTGGACTCTGTATGTATATGATAGGTATCAACACCGGGAATTTATCGATTGTGTCAGCTGTCAGTCGGCCTCAAACAGTTTGAACTCCTTTCTCCTCGAATGGGATGCCGCTACAAATTTAATGTTGAAAAAATTCCTGGAAAAATTGAGATCGGTTGGACTGCAGGAGATCCTAATGTAAATCTCATTGCTGGAATCGAACAGTCCATTACTTTGGTGCTTCACACTGGCAGCAATCACATAGATGAAGTAAAATCTTTTGAAAAACGTTAAATGAATAGTATTAATTCGAATCATGTCTAAATCAATTTGCGTTTAACAGGGGATGATGCTGAATATCAGGTCGTCTCTAGGGTTAACGATACGCCCTGCACATGGCACGTCATCGCTTGGCTCTGAGATTTCCTTGCCTCTACCAACTACGGAACCTTTCAACAAAACGATGGTTGAACTAATTGTCAAGGCCGAATTAGGTCCTCAGAAAGACAATTCTGTCATCGAACATAAGGTGATTTTTTTAACTCATCTGAAGAACGAAGATACTTACGGATATGAACATGGCAGATAAATAACCGTACATGTTGTGATTTTTCAGTTGATTACACGTTGTCCGTGGACTAGTGAGGAGACTAAAATTTCAATTTTATTCGTGCCTCCCTTTATGTCTTCCCATAAATTAAACACCGTCGGACAGCGAAAATTTGTTCATGTCGTTCTTCAGGGTCTAAGTGAAGAAGCATTCACCGTCTCCGATCATCAGCTTACTGTACAGCATCACAACTCTCAAGATATTCCTTTAGTTCCGCTTAATCCTCGTTCTCAGAAATTGGTAACAGAACTGGCAGCAAAAATTATAATTGTACTTACTATTCTACATTACATGATTATAATATTTATTATCTAATTGCTTTAGGCTTTGGTGAACGGAAGAAACGCGTCGTACATGTGGGAAGTTGGTGTTT
This sequence comes from Tomocerus qinae, assembly GCA_020055645.1. Classification (NCBI taxonomy): domain Eukaryota; kingdom Metazoa; phylum Arthropoda; class Collembola; order Entomobryomorpha; family Tomoceridae; genus Tomocerus; species Tomocerus qinae. The sequence goes on from CM034550.1 coordinate 990,236, forward strand.
TAGAGCTTGACGATGCAAATGCTCTGCGCTTGGAGTTTTCTCTCTCGTTTTCCAATGCTGATCATCCGCTAGAAGTTTACAAGTATTATATCTGCCTCCAGCAATTCAAAGTTCGTTAAAAAACATTCTTAGTCGTTTCAGTTATATTTAAATGTTTCTCTTTCACTTATTAATTTAAAATTTTAACAGACTTTATTTGAGATACGCTCGCGGATAGAGCCACATAAAGGAAGCGAGTTTTGTCGAGTAGGGAATATGTGCTCCATGATTATTGAAATTCACAAATTTTGCACTCCTACGCATTCATTGATGTATGAAGTACGAGCTGATCAGCATATGTGGGCGATTTGTGGAAGAAGCTCGGGTATGTCCTTTAATATCCTTTATCTGTATTTGTAGACAGGGAAGATTTGTCTTACCCAGCTCACTATTTTCTGGTATAGCATGCACTTTCTGCTTAAAGTTAAAAAATCATTGCCCAAAAAAATGTTGATATCCGTTTAAAACCGAGAATTCTAATTAAGCAAGCAATTCTGATTTGCATAATCATGCATAAAAATATTCATTAAATTAATCTGTTGTGGGATGATAGGGGTGGTTTCAATGGATGGGTGTGACGTTCAGCAAGTTTCATTGGATGTGATGCCGATGAGTCCAGGATTTCTTCCCTTACCAACAGTGCATCTGTCCAAATACATTCCTGCAGAGCAAAAAAGTTTGTTTGCATTTATTATGAATAAATATTGACTTGTAGCCTGTATATCTTATTGTATTTGTGTAATACAAAAATAATTGATGTACGATTCATATTGATAGATCCTACTGACTTTAAACTGATTTTTTTCATAGGTAGTAACTCGAGTGTACCAAAACTGGAACCTTTCAGTCCAGGGCAAGTTTTTAACCGAAGTAAAGGTTCGCAGATTCATGTACTGCCTCCTCCTCAACCCCCAGGGTCAAATTCTGGACTTGGAGGCAGTGGAAATGTCAGCACTACAATTATGCCTCAAGCTGTTGATACTCATTTTTAGTCGTTGCCTATTTAGAATAAGTTCTGACACTATACTAAGGACTATGAAGATCTCGATAGCACTTCGGCAGCAAATATCTTCAACGCAAGTCTCTTAAAGTATACTGTAGAAAACTACCAACACCAACCAACGCTACACAGAACGGTCTAAAAAGTCTTGCTATATAGTAGATAGACTGAAGGAGCTGATCTAGCTATGATCTAGCCGCAACGTTATGCAAGTCTCGCTTTGCACCAATTTCTGGATTTTTTAATCGCAGAGAAGCCAACGAAGACATTCAGGAGCAAGGCGATCCAAGAATTTCTAGCATGCAAATCCTATTAATATTCATATGCCAATATTTGTGGTCATTTATATATTGTGCACAATTTTTTTTCTAAATGACAACCGACGCCATTACCGATGACAAAGTACAGGACTCGTGCAACCATTTTTGTTAAATCATTTTTTAATTTATTGTCAAACTCAAACTGGTTTAGGTGTCTGTAGTGATGTTACCTTTACTGTTCTTAGAATATGGAATTAATCAACCATACGTTGTTTAGTGATCCAGGTCTGTCGCCGGTTAAGTTACAAAACAAAATAAAAAATGCAATTATAAAATTCCTCTGACATTTTCACCAATTATTATTCAAATCCTAAGGTTTCAGCTAGCTCTCCGGATATACCAAAATAAACCGACAAAAACTGTAGCAAAAGAAAATCGTTCAGCGATTGAGTGAAATAGGGAAAATAATTCGACTTTCCGTGAGGATAAAAACACATCTGGAATAATTTTAGTGAAGGCTGGTGACTCTTATAACGTCAACCATCGATCAAAGAAAGGCTATGGAATGGGTGGATCTAGAGAATACACGCGACCAAGTCATAAAATGTCAAATCTTTAAAATCTCTTGGCTGATCTGATATCCCATAAGAGTTATGTGTGGGTTTAGGATTCAATTCCGAGCATACACATACCACATAAATAAACAATAAAGTGCAGTTGGATAGATTTCGTCGAAGATAAAGTTCATTAAGGCGGCGATTGATCATTATTCCTTCCCGGAGCCTTCGGATATGTATTTACATTTATGCTTGTATACCAGTGACTATAATATAGTTTCATTGTCGACCGAAGGTCAAAGGTAATTGACGATTCATGCCGTAAAGTCAAAGTCTGATGGTCAGCATATCACATATTTCACATTTGCATACTACTCTCCGATCTTTGAGGTGCTTCTCCTTATGTTAAAACTCCCAATGACTTTCAAATTTTTAAAATTATTTCAACAATAAGCTGGAAATATTTCAGTTTAATCTACTAATTTTTCTATTATAATTTCGAAAAAAGCAGTTTGTTATTTCTGGACCATTGCAAATTAACGAGCAAAATAAAAATACAGAAATGGCATACTAATTACAATTCTCTATATGTTTTAAAGAAATAGGAAGTTAGATTTAAATGGACAATATAAATAAAAAAATATCCAAAACCTGTTTATCAGAAATCCTATTATCGGGTTGCAGTTGCCGGTGGAGGTAAAAAATCTCCAGTTGTAACCATACAATTATTATTGCAAAAAATATGTCTATAAAATATAGCACATAATGCTGCTCAATACTATATATAGCTCTAGAAATCGAATGCATTTATCGATGGATGAATTCCTATATCGAAAACATTTACGTATCAATAAATATCGAATCACTTCAGTCGGAACTGTTGAGTTGAACTCATAAAGCTTAAGACCCGGATTATTAATTTAGTTACGTCAGGATCAGAGGAATTGAAGACATTTAATATAGCCTATATAGCACATTACCTTTTTTTACATTCCACTCGAGTCAATCACGTCATTTCCAATCCAGGGATCCATGGGATGTGGCAGCAGCAGTGAAACTGTTATGGAAAACGTCTCTAAAAAGAATAGAGAAATTGCAAAGGAACAGTTGAACATTTTGACTAGCAGTCTTCTCGCAGCTCTTTACACTCATCACGGTTAGCTAATTATTCACTTTTCATACTTTCTTTAAATTTTTCTTATTGAAATACTAAATGGTTTTTATATGGTTCCTTCTGAAAAGGTTGAAATTTCTCATTTTAGTATGGGGATTTGCACTCCTGCAAGGGAGGGGGGAGAGGACAAAATTTTGAACCTTTTAAACAGTTTTATTAAAAAACTAAAACAACGGTTTCACAATTTGCTTTCCCACCCGCAATTTTAAATTTGTAATAAAATAATCAAATAGCTGATTTAAAAATGCATAGTTCCATTAAAATTGGAGATTCAGTTATAATTTGTTTAAATGTTATTAGTAGATTAAAATGTTTTACTTGTTCCCCCCAGCGGCAACCAAGTGGTTTGAAATTGTGAAGAAAAGGACGGAAAGGCTAAAATTTGAGAGGAGGCTTCTATTTGAAAACTACGGGGACAGTGACGACGGTAAATTATAATTGACTAATACGCCTCTAGAACCAATAGTAATCCAGGAAAATTAGAAATAGAAAAGTTCAATCTCGTTACAACCTAACAACACAAATACCATGAACCAATGGAAAACTCCAAACTTTCTTGTCCCTTGCTGCTTATGGAAAGGTCAGGTTTCAAAAACATCTTTTTGTACTAATCCGGACCACGACGACATTTTCCTTTCTCCTGTTTTCCAAACCAATACACAGGTTATATTGTTAAATAGGGTCACCTTGTCAGTGTCACCACCGGGAAAAACTTGAGGCTTAATGGAGCACTGCAAAATGGATAGTTATTGGCATTGAAAAAATATGTTGCGAGTCATAATTGCTTGGTTTATTCCAGTAACATTTTCAACTATTCAGTGCCGAAATTTTATAATTCAGATTCAGAAAACTGAAATTTACTATAAGAGGAGATTTTCCTTAAACTTATTAACCGTCACTAATTTTTATTTTTGCGAGAGTGAGAAGTAATCACTAAATAAGTGATTATTGACTTGCTTTGCTACAAGATTAATCTAACTAAAGTTAGGTTGATTTTTCGATTCCCTCGGAAGGAAATGCATCCTTTGCGTGTTTCCAAACTTGACCCAGGTCTACCTACGGTCGACGGTTAGATCGTGACCTTTTAGACTATTCAAAATTGAATAAGTTATCTCTATGTTAAAGTTATCACGCAATCGGGTTTTAAACAAGTAGCAGCACGACCATTCGAATCGCCGAAAATACACTTTTTGCTAATTCGTTAAATTATGAACATAATTTGGCTAAACAGTCATACAAAATTCCGTTTGTTCTGAAAAACTTCAGAGGATTCAAAAGTGCCGTTAGTTCGGATTACAAGTTGCTCGGAGTACAGCCGCAGTTCGGAAAAAGAGATAGAAATGCAGAAGACACCTGCAGAGCAATTAGAATTATTTACCGGGAGTCTAATGTCAGCTCTCTACACTATTCACGGTAAATTCTTTTATTTCTAAAAACATGTTGTAGTTTTCGTGACCATTAGTTGGCCATTGGCTAAAAATAGAACCTGGGGCCATGTCAGCACAGAAAAACAATTTGTTGTAATTTTAAAACATAGTTTTGGCTACCAGCTATACTTCATCATTTTTTGCCATCTGGGTACCACTTAATTAACCTAGTGGTCTAATGCTTATTAATTACTTTTATTTACCAGCTGCTACAAAATGGTACCATAAATGGAAAAGGGCTCCGATTAAACGCGCTAACAAGAATTGGCAAATAAACGGTAAATACTTTACAAAAAATTATGAAATGTTCTTTGAAAAATGTTATGAAGTACAAAAGATTGTAGATAGCCCAGTCGATATTAGATCTTTTGTAAAGTGGTTAGAAGAAGATGAATTCCCAGATATTGTTGGGAGTTCTTCTAACCGCCTTTATAAAAAGCAAAAAAAAATAAATTGACGGATTATTTAAGATACCATTTTTTGCAGATTCGGAGGATATTCCCAATATCACCGGCAGTTCCAAAAAATCTGCCAAAGAGCAATTGGATATATTTACTGGCAGTCTCTTGTCTGCCTTGTGCACATATCACGGTAAGCTATTAAGCTATACCAGACACTTGATTTTTTATGTCCATTAACGAATTCATACATTTTAAACGGATATTCTCTGTATAAACTATATTATAAGATTTTGTCCAATCCTACAGAAATTAATTTTTAAAAAATAAAAAGAAATAGTTATTGACTAACCTACAGTTAAACTCCTTTCAGTCGACTTGTTAGTGTTAAAATAGCAAAATAAGGGTTAAATCTAACCGATTTGTGCTTTTGAACTCAGCTGCTAAAAAATGGTACTACATTTCCAAGAAGTCACCCATGATGAGGCTTACGCGATCTAAAAATGTCAACTTTGAGACTGGTAATCAAAATGCGATGTACCTAACCTACTTATTAATATTTAACATTAACACCACTTAGGTTCTCGTAAATATCGTAGGAATTAAAAATATTTCATTTATTGTTTGTATAATTTTGTGAACGATAATGGAGATTTTGGAGATTACCCACACTCTGGAGTATCTAAGAAATCAGCCGCGGAGAATCTAGATGTTGTCACCGAAAGCCTCCTGTCAGCATTATACACATACCATGGTCAGATTTTTAATTAATAACTAATTACTGCGTCTTTACCCCGAACATTTTTTGTTTACCCGAGAAGCATTGAGATTTTTATCTTTATTTCGATAATACTTTCAATTTTACATCCATTGGCATTTTTTTAATTTATGTCCTTTGAAAACGTGGTTTGGTCATTCATTCGATTTTAAACTGTCTATTTAGAAAATTTAGGTCCTTAGCTTTAATTTTGTTATTGTTTTTGCTTATTTTGTTTATTTAGCTGCCATGAAGTGGCAACAAACGTCATCATCGGCGTCGAAATCTGTCAACAATGAAGCATCGTCAAAAAAAGGCAAAAGAACTACAACTAAATTATTTTCATCCGTTCCTAAAATATTTCTAATGATTTGCTATTTAAATATTGGTTTAAATTGCACAGAAAAGTCGCAGCTGCCTCTGCCGCCCCCGCCAGCATCAGGAGCAGAGTCTTCATCTTCTGTTGCGGATGTGAAGGAAAGGGCTAAAGAACAATTGGATGTCGTGACTGGCAGTCTCTTGTCTGCTTTGTACACATACCACTGTCCGTAATCTTATTTCATTCATTTTTAATTCCATTTATAAATTACGAATTTGCAAAGTGAAGATCTGTATGTTGCAAATTGTTGCGATATTGCAACCTCGCAGTACTTACCTTGCAAATTCATATAATGATATTGATTGGAGATTAGTAAGATTAAAATATTTGTAGCTGCATCGACATGGTACGACGAATGGCAGAATTCTCCAGCAAAGGACCCTTCCTTTGAGAAGCCATCTCACCCATCTCATGAGACGATTCCATTTAACGAAACGGAAAAAGATGGTAGAATCCAATAATAATCAAATGTTTGTGTGCACAATTCCTCTTCATGCTAGTAAAAGTTTTCTAAGCTTCATTCTCTCTTATGCTCCTTTTTTCTGCAGTTTTACTTTAAGTCCACCCACACTTAAACTATTACATTTACTTTGTATGAACTATTCATTTCAAGACGAACGATTATCGACATATTGACAATAGCAATCGATAAAGTCGATTTACCATTTCTAAATTAGACATAAAATGTAACCAATAGTGCACCAGTTGGAACTTGGTACTTGTAGTTCAAATTCACAAAGCCCGGTCCTCCACAACTCAATCTAAATATCTAATTAAGAAATTCTACTTAAAGAATTCTGGAATATTTATATCCGGATCTCAATTTCCCTTCCAATACGACGCCCAACATTATTTATCGACTCTCAAAGTATACTTTTACCGTAGAAGTTAGAAAATTGCTTAGTAGCCTGATTAAATGCAGCAGATATCTGGGGAGAGTTGCGCTAAGCCTGGTTCAAGGTTCATTTATCAAGCATTTCATTTGGAAAACATAAAATTGCTATAATACACCTCACAAATGCGAAATCCCTAATTAGCTTCTTATGGTGGAACAAACATTTAGATACACTACAAATAGGTATTAATAGTCTTTCCGCATTCAGTGACACAAATATTAGTAATTGGTTGACAGGATTCTCAGTTTTTAATATTCGGAGTCTAATTACAATAGTTAAACTTGTAGAACAAAATTGGAAGATTATTTTTAATTAAGTAAATAGAAATAAGCTCATAAATACTGCAAAGTTGTCTTCGATTTAATTTTCCACTCTCGAAATGTAGTTATTTCTAATCCACGGTCGTAAGTTTCCTTTTTCTAATAGATAAACCTACTACAGAAAGTCTTCGAATTGAAAGTGACATGAAGAAAACAGCGAAAGAACAGTTGGATCTCGTGGCTGGAAGTCTGCTCTCTGCCCTATACACCTATCATGGTAAGACAGTAAGACTTACTATTATTTAAAGAAGATAAATGTTGGATTACAGACAATTAAAACGTTGAAATCCATCGTGCATTTCTACTCCAAAAATATTTTGGTTGTAATTTCAAAGTTATTCGATGAATATATTTCCCAAAAATATTCCACTTGAAAATACTCAAAATCGTCCAAAATGAAATTTGATATTGTACGATTTTGAAAAACAAAAGGATTTTTTGTATCTATAACTGGAATTGTATTTACTACAAATTTAGCTTCAACGGAGTGGCACGAAATTGTACAAAGGGGCAGCTCTAAAGAACCAAATGAAGTGGGAGGAGACCAACATAGCCCTAAGGGTTAGTTTAAAATGCGCTACTTTACATTATTATTGACGTATTTCCCAATTTTAATTCCAAACATAGAAAAATGTTAAATTATCTACGAGGATCTCCAATTTAGTCTTTGAAAGAGTAGGGAGGACTACTTTCATGTTTTCCTAAATTAATTATCAATGCTATTTTTATAAGGTGATGTCCAATTTCCAGCTGAAGAGAACGACGAAACCTTGAGCGATATATTTGAGAATAAGAAAAAGCAAGACGATGTTGAAATTGTCACTGTGACTCTCCTTACTACTCTCCTTACATATCGCGGTATATTGAAGGATTTGTTGATTATTTATTTCTAAACATATTAATTGCATTCAAGGGTAATTAATATGATTTCATCTTCTTTTGTACTTTTTTATCTACAGCTGCTAATAAATGGCACAACCGAATTTGTAAAGCTACTGTTGAACTTTTGCAAGAGTTGGGATTTGGTGAAGACGAAGGAATAGAAGGTAAGGCCGTAGTAATAAAATTGTAAAGAATTGCGGAAGTCATTTTGCAAATTATGATAAATGATTTTAATTGGAAGGAGTTCCGGAAGAGAACAACCAAGGTCATCCGTTCGAAACTGGGGGACAGACGAAAACAACTGCTGAAGAACTGGATATCGCTATTGCTCATCTGCTCTCTGATCTTAACTCTAAATTGGGTCGGTTTTATTCTAATTTCTTACAGTGTAGTGTACTTTGTTGTTAGATGCTCTGAAATTTGTTTACTAGGATCCATTAATCCCATTAGCAAATAATACAAACATTTTGACTTATAAAGAGAAGACAACTAGGAAGAATGTGGAAGAGGAGAGAAAATCAGATGGGAATGGAGTGGAGGTGGAAGAGGGGGAGGCGAAAGCGGACGGGAACGAAGTGACGGCCTTCGGGACTTTCGAAAAGACTTGTTGTGAGGGAGTGAACGAAGATGAGCTAGACCCTGATTCAGAAGACGAAATCCTCACGATGGTGACTGAGTTTGTTGACGGGGACGAGGGAGGTGCCAAATTTTTCGAGTCAACGACTACGTCAGTTGCACGTCTACGCAGATCGGATGCTTCCGAAGTGTTTGAATGATGTTCATCCCAGATGAAATGCCACATCTTAGATTAGTGTAAGGTGTTTCTGTATTTTGGTAGTGGAAGGTCTAGCTCAATAGAATTCCTGCTGATTGTGACTAATACTTAATTGTTACTAGTAATTAAATGAGAATTTCAATCTCCGTCCTTAGCGATGTAGCGAATAAGATACACTTTGAAGACATTTTGTAATGCTGGAAGGAAAACTTCTAAGCTCAAAATTGTAGCAAGTTCCATTCATGAATTTATGTACTAACACTAGAGACCAATAATGAAAATGTTACAGATTAAAGATCCGATTTTCCATTAAAATTCTCCATTTTTATTTTAAAAAACTCGAATTATTTTCAGGTGGTAATATCTAAAAGTGTCCCTTTATTTATTCAACCTTCGAAGATATCTATTTCAAATCCATCTGTGTATAATAAAAATAATCAAATTTTAGCAATAACAAACAACAACAGTATTTTATTCAGAATAACGCCCAATAGGTTCAAAAAGTTTATAAAATCAATGAAACAGTCAGATCACAAACTGAAATCCAGACACGACAGACAGATTACAGTTATGGCATATTAGTATACCCTGCCCTTACCAAAAATAGCAAAATCTAATTGCAAACTACTGTTAGACTGTTAGACAGAATCAACAATTTTGAAATATCTTTGAATATTTGTTCCCATTTATTCGAGGCCATTTAGTATTTCCGCTAAGAATTTAGAATCACAATAAATTGTTGTAAAGTAAGCTGATTTACACTGTGGGAAGGTTCAACTTGATGTTGTAAAATTGGAAATTTCTATGAAGAATCGCAGATGTGTCAAATGACAGATTCACGTATTAAATGCTAATCACTCTCTGACTATAGGTTATTAAATTCGTCCAAATATTCCAGTTATATAGATATTTGTATTTGTATTGTGTACTATTTTGCAGAATGTGTTTAATAATCTATAATAACAACATTAACAACCCCTTAGAATGAAGAATATGTAAAAACGATGAAATGAGGATGATTAATCATCATTGCATAACAATAAGAGAATTACTCGGACATTTTTGACAGTTCCAAGAATGTGAAAGCTACTAAATTGGCTTCCTGTAGATTAGGTTATAATTGACAGTTGAATGGAGGTATTTGTATTGGAGTTGTTAGCCGTGATGGCCGTATCCCCCGCCGACGTGGTGCCTCACCCCCCATTTGAAGTTGGCGTGGTAGTCAGTTTTGGCGTATGTGTACACAGGTCCAAGGTAGCCGTAGCCGTGTCCATGTCCATGTCCATGGTCATCTCCTCTGCGAATACGGATCAGCACAGGCACCACTGAAATCAACCAAGCGCATTTGCAAATCCTGCAGTTAGCAATCTTTTCACAAATATTTAAAATGTTCTCACACATCTTAGATTTCTCTGGTAAATTATCATGTTATTATACTATTAGACAACTTAAACTTAATAATTATTATTAATGTTCGTTTAATAAGCCAACATTAACCGTAAGGTCAATTAAGGTATTTTTAACTGTTGAATATGCTTTTATATCTGTATTTGAATCATTATTATCACATCTTACAACTACATGCACGCGTCGTACATGATATTATAACTCTCTTATCTATTTGTTATTGGATCTTTTTTCATGGGAATTAATTGGAATCATTTACATTTTTAGAGAAAATGAACACCAAATTGAACATTGGTATTTTATACATGATATAACTCCTTGTCTATTTGTTATTGAATCCTTTTCTTTGAAATTAATTGGAATCATTGAAAATTTTAGAGATATTGAACACCAAATTGAACATTTATGGGTTATATACATGATATATTTGCTATTGAATCCTTTTTCATGGAAATTAATTGGAATCGTTTAAATTTTTAGAGAAAATGGGCACCAAATTGAACATTGATCGATTGTCAGACATGTAAGACAAGGTGATAACATTTGAAAGACATTTTAATTTGTAGCAAATATAATTGACTAATATCAGGGAGAAATTTAACTCAATTTGAGTTATAGAGTCTATTAGAAGGATAATGCATATAATATAGGTACTTAGTATAGCAAACACATGTACTATGTACAGTGTACACGTGTTGGCACTTTTACATCTAATTAATTTGAAATTAATAGTGTATTAGGTAAAAGATAGCGTTAATAGAGATATGAATAAGGAAAGTGTGGGTCTGCGTATTTTTGTCCTTTGTTTAGATGGGCAGGCGTGGTATTGCAATAAGTCTAGAATTATCGGTCGTAGTCCTCATTATAATAGAGGTTTTTGAGAATAATTAATAAACATTGTTAGCGTCCTGCTCTGTTTAATTAATTACGCTGTGTACCTGTCAGTCGTCAATCCCAACTTGTCGATATCAGCTACATGCAGTTCGCAAAGTGAGAGTTTAAATGAAAGTTTGCACAAACCGCATAGAAATGGCCAAGTTGAACAAAAAAGGTTGTGGTGCGAATCTTGGATTATGAATGCTACTACTACGATATCATTAGAGTAATACCTACGTAGTTAGAATACATACGTACGTATGTGTTCTAGTATTAAGTGTAGTCGATCACTTCTGAAAATTAAGAGCGTGAATCTGAGCATTTTTACCTTTGCGAATTGCGAATAGCTACTACGAGTATTTTTTGCGATAAGAAAAGCAAGACAAAAAGCAATAATATTATTATCGTAGACCTAGTTATAGTTGGTCGTTTCCTTACACTTATCTTTAGTCACGAGAACACGATCAGTCAATCAATATCAATACACTCACTCCACATGCTTTAATACACGCCCAACACAATTACATACAGCTCTAATATGTTATAATTTAGTCAAATCTACGAAGAAAGGGGATATTTATTATATTATAAAAGAGATGTTAATACGTATATTTAAATAGTATAAATAGCATTTATTGCGTAGTGGAGACAAGAGAAAAATCATTGTGAAGCGGAGCAAGAAGTGAAACTGATTGGAGGAGAAATGAAAGAACAAAAATTGCACTAACAACATTTTATTTTCATTTTAAGTTAAATTTATAAAGCACTCGATTGTTTACGAATAAGCTGCGTGATAATACTAATAGTAGTGCCCGAAGACGGGCATTGCACTACATAACAACAATAATAGAAAAACAAATGGCCATCATGTACATTAATTAATAAAACTACTCTACAGAATTTGAATGGTTATGCAATTCTGACTACACACTCGGAATATTCTGCAAATGGGAGAGCAGAGTCCCAACAAGTAAATCAAATGAATGTAATTTAGGTCAGTCAGTCAGTCGGTTGTGTTGTTAGCCAACAGTTAGTTAGTGATACATACAAAAGTATAAAATGTAGCATAGTCTGTCCGTCTGTCTGTCCGTCAGTTGAACCATATGGGAGTTAAAATACACTCACTAAATAAGAAGCAGAGAGATCTGGCTTTACATAAATTCTCCTCTTTTTTCGTTTTCCTTTCTGTTTACAACTTCCTAACTGCGGACTCCTCTCTCTTCTGTCTTGTGGTACGACGATTTTACTCACTACTATACTACCCACCGCATATCAAATCCGTTCCCCTTCAAGAAGCATGACAATCACACTAAACACGTTCTGACTATGCAATTTCTTGCACTACCACAACAAATCATAAGACAAAACTACCTACTTAAGAATATTACAGTTACATATTATACTACTCTACTCCACTACTAAGGACGAACAACAAAACAACCCTCCCGACAAACGGTCCATCATCATCTTTTGTAATTCGGTGAGATGCTCACATCCACAGCATTCTTAGCCCCTCCATCCTCCGCCTGCCTTGTGACGAACTCCCCATTGGAAATTCCCGTGGTAGTCTGTCCGCACCTGAAATTCAAATATTACCAATAAATCACAATATTCTAATCAGAACAATAATGAGTCCATTTTTACTATCTTCAAAATATACCGCGCCGTAACTGCTTATTTACAAATAATATATTATGTCGAAATAGAAAATGTAAACAAAAGCAAAGCTTATCGATGCAGGATGGATTTTAATTGTACGCAACTACTGAACTAGTTATTTTTCGATGTTTTTTGGTGACATTTTTACGGAATTCGGGCGATAGTTTACTAATTACAAAATGGCGAATTCATTGAAATAAAAAATTGCAAATAAAATTGACGTCTATTAGTCTTACGTAAGTGAATACAGGTCCAACTGGTTGCCAGCCCCAGCCGCCGCCATAGCCCCCGCCGCCACCTCCGCCGCCGCCTCCTCCTCCTCCTCCGATTCCACCACCTCCACCGCCTCCGCGACCACCTCCCCAACCCCACCCGTGGTGTCCTCCGTAGCCAGCGCGGGAGGTGCCGGATGCTATCATTCCACTTCCGAGACCGCCTCCGAGACCTCCGCCCATTCCGGATCCATAGCCTCCTGATCCGTAGGAGGGTTGATGATGACCTCCTTGTGCTAGAATTTCTGAACCTCTACGAGCTCGAGCTACTTTGTCTACAATTACATGGCCACAACAAAATACTCAGCTGATTGCATTTCATTCAATAAAAAGCCCGCGAAGCTCAAACTTCATATTACGTACAAGTTGATTTATATTTACGATTTTACGACTACTGACTATTCATTATAATTGCAAGTTTTTCTTTATTTTTCGCTCAATAATCTACTTCTACTTGAAGAGCAAACACAATTGGATGGCAAGGCAAGTACACTAATTAATTACTGACTACACAGCTTTAGATATTTTCTACTCTACTTATTTATCTTCAGTCTACTTCAAGATCAAAGTTATAAAAATGGCTCTGTGTGTGGTGGAAACACTTGACAGATGAGTTCAATCAAGTTAAATTGACCTGAGGTATCTTAATGTACGTGACTTGAATAAATTGCACGTCACAATTTTTCATCCGCTGTCTACAGATCAGAACGCTCTACTCTACTTACTATTAAAGTAACAAAAATATCAAATAAATTCCTACCTGCTGCTCTGCAATTCTTAATGCTGCAGCATAACCGTATCTCTCTCCACATTTATGCAATTTAATTGCATTGCACTTAATTGCTAATTGCAATATTGATTTTTGCAATGAGGTGAAGTGCTCAATGCATTTTTAGTCTTTGTTCTTCTGTCTGCGTTATTAACTGTGGCTAAAAGTTGAACTTGTCAGGATGAGAACAAAGTAACAAAGAAAAGGAACGGTCAAGATGAGAACAAAGAAAAGGAACGGTCGGATTTTTACCTGCCGCGAAGTTTGAATTGTCATAGTCCAATTTTCACAGTTTTAAGGGACGAAAACAATTACTAATTAATGTATGGTTTATTTATTTACTAATTGTTCTACAGTTATCATTGGGTAAACATTTTCGTGATAATAGAATGATAATTTCATAAAGTCACAACTAGTCTAAGCTTAATGTTCATTAAGTCGTCAAATGGTTCAAACTTCCCTAGGTTTTTCTATCTGGGTAAGATTTTTCCAGCTACTATTTTAAGTTATAAAAATGTCAGTTGTCGGTTGTTTTAAAATAGTGAAGTGTTGACTTACCGTCATCTGAAACTTCTTGTTGGTCTTCCTCTGCGAACAACTGAGGTGCACCATTGACTAGAACTGCACAAACGATAAACAAGACAGCAGAAAGAGCTGTCAATTTTATCTGTAAAAACAAAACAAACACTTTGTGTAAAAATTTGTGTAAAATCAGTTTTCGGAGGGTTACAAAGCTAGTCGGGCTGTGTTTATCCAGAGGATTCGGGCGGGCTGGTGGGAATGTATTTAGAAATAAATCTCACCCAGAGGGACGCCATGATTAGCAACTCAATAAAGTATTGAGTTGGTTATTTCTGAATTAGCGAGTGTTTGTTGTTCAAGATGTTGGTGTTGGAAGACGAGTCGACAGAAAATGATTTGAGAAATTTCGCAATGGGATCTTTTATACCTTCATTGGGATTCTGAGCAACCTTCATCTAGATTTCATCTCCTAACCACATCTTAATACCCCGACTGCACACGAGAGAGATTTTCAATGTGAAGATGAGAGTGTCGGTGCATTACACGTATTAAAACACACCCCAGCTTTTGCTCTACATACTTGCACATACAGATAATAAAGATGCACTTACATCTACTCTACTCCCCTACATTGCATGACTGCATCTCATCCTTAATATAACTAAGTAAATAATCAACTATATTATTATTAATCTATAGGATTGTAGGCAGCCATCGTCTTGCTTGCTTCAACAGGCTCCAACGCTTCTTCAATTATCGCACTACAACGATTAGCACCGCATTGGCTTTCAATTAGTAGCCACGTTTTACCTTTTTCATGCGAAATACGAAGGCTCAGTATTCTACAGTTATAGTGTTATAAATTATAAAATATTGTCCGACCCTTATACCCATTATTATCAGGGTAGCGTATGATGTTTTATAGAATAGCTTTGTCGTTCTGTCTGTCCACCTGTCCATCCAAAGCAATTGAAAATTGAAAAGGAATCCTTTAGACAACTTTTTATTATTTAGGTGTCATTTGTTTACCGCTTTTTTAGAATTTTAAAATATGTTTGTTTTCACACAAGTGGTATTTTAACAACTATAATGCCATTTTTAAAATTTTTAAAATTTTAAAGTTTTTTCAATATTTAAAGCTTTTTAAGACTTTAAAACTTTTATGTTGAAAGTTTTAATACTTCATGGAAAAAATTATGCTGATTCATGCAATTTTTAGCTCGCCTGACGAGCTATATAGAATCGCACAGTCTGTCCGTCCGCGCGATGAAAGTTCACCAAGTTTGTCCCCACGATAACTCCCGAAGGAATTGACGGAATTTGACCAAACTTGGCAAAAACGTTGTCTATGGGCTTGTGACGATCCCTATTGATTCTTGACGAATTATGTGTAATGGTTCGCAAATAACAGCCCAAAAAATATGTTATTTAATCTTCGGTGTTACTGTCGATTGCCATAATGCCGCTTTTATTGAAAACTTGTTGAAATATTTGTAATGGCTGTAAAACAGACCAATATAAATCTGTATGCTTGTTAAAACAAGCAAAGCTAAAGCTCGCCTGAATAAGGCAGCTTATAGAACCACACAGTCTGTCCGTACGTCCGTCCTTACGTCCGTCCGTCCCCACGATAACTTTCGAAAGCAATGACGGATATTGACCAAACTTGGCAAAAACAATGCCTATGGACTACTGACGATCCCTATTGATTTTGGGGCTATTCGGTCTATTGGTTGCTGAGATACCGCGCGCTCACTTTGTCTTCATTTTCATAGTCAAAGTGAAAAATGGGCATTAAAAAGTTAAATTGCGTTTCCTATAAATTGTTAGCATGATAGTATAAAATATTTCACTCCGCTTCTACCAAATTTAAGATTTTATAGTAAAAGCAAATAAAACCAGAAAGTAACTATAAGAGGACGGAAATAAATCTATTTCGCATTTATATTCAATTTTATAGTCAAACTTGCATTATTCCAATTTTTATTGATTTTCATTATTAATATTGACCGATTTTGATTCTCTTTAGATTTTCATAGTCAACATTATTCAATTTTAATTTAATGTTGATTTTCATAGTCAAAATTATTCAATTTTGAATTTATGTTGATTTTTATAGTCAACAATTTTAATTTTGAATTTGTGTTTGTTTTCATAGTCAACATTAATCAATTTTAGCTCGCCTGAATAAGGCAGCTTGCAGAATCGCAGTCTGTCCGTCCGTCCGTCCGTACCCACGATAACTTTCGAATGCAATGACGGATATTAATTAAACTTGGCAAAAACTATACCTATGGACTGGTGACGATCTCTATTGATTTCGGTCAAGTCGGTCCATTATTGGTTGCTGAGATACCGTGCGCTCACTTTGTCTTCATTTTGATAGTCAAAGTGAAAAATGGGCATTAAAAAGTTAAATTGAGTTTCCTATAAATTGGTAGATTGATAGTATAAAATGTTTCACTCCGCTTCTACCAAATTTATTTTGAATTTATGTTTCATCGATTTTGATTTTGTATTGATTTTGATAGTAAAGATAAATCAAATTTGATTTACTGTTGATTTTGATATTCAACATTAATCAATTTTGATTTTCTGTTGATTTTCATAGTCAACAATTATCTATTTTGATTTTCTGTTGATTCTTCAAATGATATAGTTTCGTTTCCTTATAATATCAATGTCTGAATTTTTAATATGTCGTAGCCACATATAAAAGGACTCAATTCTGAAAGCTTGATCAAAATCCCTACGTTCGGTTTTGTGTTACGTGCGACTTTTCGTCTACCAAAATGTGTACACGGTAACCTTTACTCAGGCGAGCTTCTGTTACGGCTTGCTGTAGGTTTTTTGATTTTAAATTCTTAGTCTACTTTTTAATTTTAACATTTTAATTCCTCTTAGGTAAATTATCCTATTTGTATTTAATAGTAATTCTCTTAAAACTAATTTTAGCATGCATATTTTCATTTTTTGTGAAGTATTAATTTACTTAATTTGAAGTTAACTTTTTTAAAATTTTCTGTATTTTAAATCGTTTAGCATGTACTACAATAACAATAATATGATATTATGCTACCACAACCTTTTTTACATTATGTTTGATAAACAAACACATACATTTTTCTACAGATTTATCTTATATGCTGTAATGCAAGCAAAGGGACTAGGAAAGGACAATGTAATTAATTCTCGATTGTTTACTGATTTACCTATTAGTGTATAGTAGTAATGAAAATAATGAAGATGTTTATCTTAATGGTTTTAACGGTGACGTTACGATAGTAGAATAGTAGTAGCTGAGTGCATAAAAATAATAATGTAAATGTAATTTATTGCGGCATATTAATTAGAGAGAAGATATTAAAAGGTTTTCTAAGTATAAAAAGAATGTGTGTAGACAGAGTCTAAGTTTCGACAATTAGTGTAGCAGGACGTGCAAGGTGTGCATTGAGTACAATTAATGGAGGTATCTGAGTACAAGTAAAAGTGTCTGTGTCACAGATGGATGCACAATGCATAAGATCTGTGTGCTTTCTTCCCAAAAATCCCACTAACTATGTAATTGCGAGATAGTCCATCTGCCATGTACTACTCGTCTTAGGAGAGTTATGATCTCTGTCTCTGCCTGACACTGACTCACTTTTAACTGATTTCATTCACACAGTCGTGAAGACCACTCAACCAGCACACAAAGCCTACTAATCCTACTAACCATAGCAATTCAATACCCATGCAGCCTAATCCATAAAGTTCATTTCTATATTTACCTTTTAATATTTATCCTACCGTCTCTATTCCGTTTGAATTGAAACACACCACCAATTAGTTTTTAAAACATTCCAAAGTTTTTTTAAATGTGCTTGAATATCACCCGGTAGAAATCAATGGACAAAATCTTAAAACAAGAATTTTTTCTGATCATTGTAAATTAACTAAGATATTTACCTTTCAACCTTAAAATTAAATTCCACAATGCTTAATTTATGTTATGCTATTCAAGCACCATTTACTGCTTGCTTTTAATATTAACGTAAGATTCTGTAGTTTGAATTCTATTTGAGAGAACTTCCTTACTCAACAATTTTATTTGATTTACGTCTGGGAGGTTTTAATACTAACTAATGAATACAAACGGTAAAGGTACAAAGTTCTTTTGGTTGTGAATTAGATGATTTGGGTATTATTACAACTCGCAACAAAGTATGAAACGACCACAGGTTTCTTATCTGAGATTGTAAGTGGAGATGCTCAAGCAAATAATGTTACAGTAGATAGGCACTTGAAACATTATAGGAATACGGATGGGAGGATGGTACACATGGACACGCAGGATTTCTCAAATATCTCATCTAATCAGAAATCGAAAAACTCTCTCACTCACTTCACTTCAACACTCAGCAATCTTCTAAATCCATTAGTCTGCTCATCTCTGAATCATAATCATATTATTAATAATATCTTCCATAATAAATACTATTATCACGCTGTCAACTTAGCAAAGTCATAAACAATTGCAAACTGGATGTAAAAATGTAGTGGTAGATAAAGTAATAATGAATTAATTATTTCAATTGGGTCAGCTCAAGTTAAAGAATTCATCGGTTATCGCTATAAAAATTTTATCATCAATTAGAATGTTCTAACTTCTGCCTTGTCAAAAACCAAAGTAAAATTATCTCTGCTGAACAGCCTTCTTTGTATATGACTCCTCATGTGCATGATGCTGTTCGGAAATAGCCCACTGACAGACTACTGAAAGGGATGGACAGACAGACAAGGTATTCTTATGAAGTAAACCTATGTATGAAAATTTACGTTTCTGTTGTTTAAAATAAGTACTGCATGTTGATGGTATGGATAATTAATTAAATTGTATGTAAAGTTTAATTTCTCCAACATCATTTATTATTCATTTGTTGACAGGCTAAGCATAGTATACATCTACATTCTTTGTTTCAAATACAGCATAGATGCCACTCTTATAAATAATTGGGTGACATCATAATTATCATCATTAACAGTTAAACTAATAATAATAAATTCATTTAGTACAATAATAGTCTGCTGAAGTGCATGAGAGGGTTGGTTGGTTGGTTGCTCCCGAGTCTCTTGTGATCATTTGAGAAATGGAAGAGTATTGTGCGGACAGGTAGGCAGGCGGCTTCGAGCGCCCCGCGGAAGAGACCTCATTGGGCGAGGCGACTTTATAAAAATAATTTATTAATTAATACACTAATCTGTGCGTGTGCGTCTTTCACTGAGGTCTGGCTTGAGGAAATCTCCTGGCGGCCACAGAGTAGGCTGGTTGGCCTTGGGGTTGGGGAGCATACGCTTGTTGCTGAGAATAAACGTTTTGTTGGAATTGTGGAACTGGAGTCCCCTGGGGGAATTGAGAGTACTGTCCTCTGGCGGGTCCTGCCTTTCCAGCTTCTTCTGGGGCTTCCGTTGGTACTGGGAACTATTTAAACAACAAATGCATTAAAATCCATACTTAAGCCCTGCTTATACAACGCATGGGACCAGTAATACAATCCTAAAGTATTTAAATGGATAACATTCGCATAGCATTTTGTATTTTGAACAATAAAATGGACGAGGGATCAAATTGTAATTTATATTTTCCCGGCTTTTGCGCTGGCTGAAAACGGGGGTGTTGAAAACGGCCCACTTATTGGTGCCAATGGAACCTTAATCGGTTTGTATTTGGAATTACAATTTTCATTTGGTTGGATCATAAATGTTGGACGACATTGTTGAAGTATATTGACCGGAACAATTACCTTAACTTTGACGTCAGTTGGCTCGCGGGTGACCTTAGCTTGGAATCCATTTTTGGAGTCAGCTGTGTAGGTGACAGTTCTGACATAACCGTCTGGGTCGACGACAGAATATGAACCTTTAATGACTAAAATTAAAAATATCGATAATTAAACTTCAATATATTATTAAAATAAAAGATGAAAACTTCAATTATCAAGTTAACTACCTCCGCCATCACGCTCTTCCTGTCTGTTTTGATAGTTTGTTAATTCGTCATCTTTAACATCGAAAGCGAAATTGTACTGAGGGTTGGGCTGGAATCAAACACAAATTATCGTACATTTAATTTAGTTAGAAAGAAAAATTGGGCACGTATATTTAAAAAATTGAAAATGAATTTTAAACGTTTATAAATGAAAGGTGTTTACATCGGCTGGATATTCGTCGTCTAAGTCAAGAGCCTGTTGTCCTGCTTTTAGTACAGGGCGGGGAGATCCAGCGGGTGGAGCCCTTTGATTGTAGTAGGCGGGTTGTTGAGGCTGAGAAAAGGCTTGGTGGATTGCGGGTCCTTGTGGGCGATAAGTGGCCACGGCTGGAACAGTCTGCGAATATTCTACAGGTTGTTCCAGAGCATAGGCGGGTTGTCCTCCGGCTGCTACTCTCACTCTCTTCACTCCCGCCAGGGGCTGACCAGACTACAAGTAAAGACATCAAAATTACGTCTCTAAACGGCGACAATCATCAATAGCCCCCGTAAATAATAATTTTATTGCAAAACAATCTTGCAAAAAGCGATGAAAAAATAAAATATGCATTTCACTATGTAAATCATGCATAAAATAACGTTTTAAGCATTTACAATGAAAAGGCTTGAGAGAAAAGGTTAGAAAAAAGTGTAAAATAGTCATAAAAGAATAGGTAGAAAGATGTTTATGGTGGAGGTGGAAATGTATGTTAAATGGTGAGTGTTACCTTAACAGGGACTAATCTAGGGGTAGATCTTAAAACGACTCCTGGCTGAGGATTGTATTGACCAGGACTGAATGCTTGGTAGACGCCGTCTTGTGCTGTGGTGAAGGTGGCCAGCATCGTGGCCAGCAGGAGCTGCAAGGAATTGGCAAATCTCAATTAAATCTAATCTCGTTCCTCCTGAGTCTACTTCATTATCCGCCAAATCTTTTATCACCCCTACCTTAGATTTCTTTGACTAATTACGGATTTCGTCGTTGGGAATTTTGGTGAGACATAAATAATTGTAACACGAATATCATAAAAAGGATTGTGTGATTAAGTAATAAGACACGTCTGTAAGTAAGTGTAGGAAATGGGACATTCATATTTCAAAAGAACTGGAGGCGACTAAAAACATTGCAAAATTTATTTTTCTTTGGACATGAAATAATATGCAATGGCTTTACAATAAAAAGAGCCTTACTCAAGTTGGAGTGAACAAACGCAAAGGAAGATATCAAATGAGAAACCTGTTTTGCAGGGATTGCACATTGTGAGTAGTAGTAGGATAATAATCACTTAACATCACTACTACAGACGCAATTAACAATCAGTTCCGTGTGTAGTACATACACATTATTATTTACTTTTATCCGCACAGAATGAATGAACTGGTTGAAAGTAAATGTAAGTCACATTGCCAATAATGAAATAGTTCATCTACCTCTACCCTCATCTATTTATTTATTAAATCTCTGACACAATGTTACAGAACTCGTTCTCTCTCCCAACCCAATTCTGATTCGGAATTCTTGCAATCTCTTCTGTCGACACAAATATAGTTCCTACCTACCACCTTCCTTTAACTACTTCTTCAATCAATCTCTTATATCACCATTGCTAAAGATCATGTTCGACTTTTCACAGTCATCCATTCAAAACTAAATCTAAAATTAACCAATTATTGCTTAATCAAAAACTTAATCCAAAGTTAGTGAATAATGCCCCAGAACTGCATTTAAAGTGTCAAATGTTTTTAATGCATAATACGATTTGGATTTAGATAAGGGCTAAATGATGAAGATCTAGATTCCTTTATTTTGAAGGCGTAGTAAATGACAGTCTTTTATTATAGCTGTCAATAGCGCCCCCACGCATTGCTTGTGAAATGGTAATTTAGTCATGTCACAAGACGAGTGCATTATGTTTGCCATTTTTTCTCAGGAGTTTCACTTTCTATGTCATTTCGTATCATTTCATCGCTAATTAAACTGGTTATTTCAACAACTGCAGCTATAAATGAGCTTGTTCACCATGCATACAACAATACGTTTAACATTGACAACTACATGTCTACTACAATTAGATTAAATTTATTAATACTTCTGTGCCTTGTCAAGTGAACTTCATTCCGACCTATCTAATCAGTTCTTGCTCACTATTAATTATTTCAACATGCACAAATACTTATAATTGTTTAAGACCTAATCAAAATTATCACTTTTCTAAAAAGGAAAGATAAGCTGCGTATTATTTCCTTTAATCGTCTTGTCATCTTTTTTTTCGCTTTTCGCTTGTGGCAATTAAGATTTTATGATGGTACAAGCCATAGGCACCCGAAAATCTAGAACTATCTAGACTACCTATTCACTTAATTCTGCTCTATATACTCTCCTGCATTTAAGTCCAAGTTTTTTCCACGTAAACAGCTTAAGGTATTAAAATTTGCTAAAAATTTCAAAAGTACCTATCGAAACGTTTTGAGAAGTAAATGTAACATTGTAAATTATGAACCAATCAGAAATATTTTGTTAAGGCAATCGTAAATATATGCTTGGAATTAAAATGTAGATTCATTACACAATGATCTCTGAACCAATTAAATGATAAATTTATAAAAATTAAAATATCTATTTTAATCTAAAAATTAGTAAATAGAAATATCTCAGTCATGGGATGTTGCCCAACCATTACACAATAAAATGCAATCAATCAATTTAACTGCCGTCATTAATTTCAGGTATTTCTGACTATGAAATATTTAAAGTGTTCAAAAATGACAAGGAATGCAAATGCATGGTTTTCTGTAGTAAGAAGGTCTTACGGGATTAAATTTTATGATAATAATGAAGAAGATAATCTTGAGGGTAGAGTAACAGTTAGATAATCTCTGTATAGCTGATAAGAGGGATTGTAAACTAGAAGGCTGGGTGTAAATCCTTATAAATAAAAGACTTACCTTAGTGAAGACCATATTGAAATTGTCTTCTAGGAGTCTTCTTCGAGTTGGGTCTGAACAGAAACAGAAGGCCTACAGTTTGGAGAGTTCTTCTGCATAAACAAACAAATAAATCTATTAGAAAGGCTCCCCCAACCAAATTCACTTTTTTTGAGAGTCTTTAAGTACGTCTAAACCGGACCAGATAAATCTAAGTCATATACAAGTCAGTCTCATCTTATACTGTCTCAACTGTATTTGAAGTACTGGAGGAACTGTTTTTAATTCTTTAATACTAAATACACAGAAATTGTAAAACAAAAATGTCCTTCTAAATTCTGCCTCTATTAGAAATATTTAGAGTGTTTGACGAACAGTCTATTTAATTCTTGTACACAAAATGTGATATAATTAAAATGTTCACCTTGCTTTGAAGTGGAGTTGTCTGAGCCGTGTACGGAATGAGAGTGAAATTAACTGTGGAATATGCAGGTATATTTATTCATTAAATAGGACAGGCAGGCAGGACGAACGGACGGACGGACGACGACGCTCTCACTCACTTACTTAACTATCACCTCCACTTATGAGAAACTTTTGCATAACGGCTGTGATATAATTTACTACTCCACTCTCGCTAATACTAATTCCTACTACTACACTACACTATTATAATATACGACTTGTGTACATAATATATACATAATAGTATTCTTTATACACTACTACCTTAACTTAATAATATCAATAGTCTAAGATTGCCCCAACTAAATGATAGGTAAAAATGTATTTAATAGTAGTAAATGTTTAGTGGAGTATGGCAGGGAGTTGGCATTTTGATGTGTGAGGGTAGTAGGCCAAGTCAGGGAGTTGTAAGTGAGTGAGCTATGATATAATAGGAGGACTCATTACCTCCAATCTCATCTAGTCCATTCATTTCATCACACAAGAAAAGCATTTCGTGATTCCTATCTCCCCAAACCTCTCTGCCACGTTCACAGATTACTATTCTCATGCATGCCCCACTACAGACAGATTGTGCGAATACTCATATACTACATGCATGCATATTATTATACAGCTATGCTTATACACAAATGATATGGAACGGATTACTAGCAATTGTAACTCAAAAAGAAATGAGCCAAATCTAAATATTATTGTGCAGACAATTCTATTCTACTTCTTGGGCCATTAAGGTAAACTCTGTAGCTACGAGTAGAGTAGAGTGAGGTGTGTAACCAGAAACAGATAACTTCTCTGCGTGCATTCAGCAGGTTGCCCAATCATCTAATGCATTATATTATAATTATATCTATATGGTCTAGATTCCATCAAACTGAAAGTAAGTTGAACGGACCTGGAAGCTTCTTTTCGTCTATTGATGAATCTCATTATTAGGTGTAAGTAGCCGACTTGAAACTGCAGGGGGAGAGTAAAAGTAAATCCATTTAAGGTCCTTATAAAAAGAATGCGATTACATGTAGTAACAGAATTCTGTATTTATATTTCTACATTATATACAAAACTATATAACTATTTAATATTATAATGATTACTGTTTCCGTGTGCTTTGATGACATTGAAATTCGTCCATCAAATTCCTTATCACACACAGTTATTATTAATAGTTTGGAATTTGCACTTAAGACATTTCTGCGTCAGTTCTGCTCAGTTATCTTCATTTCTTTCCCAACTCTACACTTAAGAATAAATTAATGAACTTTGTACATCCCAATTAGTCGTTCCAGCATATTCACCTAAGACATTGGAAGGGGAATTTGAATATAATTTGATTTATGGAGGTAGTTGAAAAACTAGTCTCATGAAAATAAATTGCGGGACAAGTGTCATTAGTACGTAGTTGAATAAATAGCATGATACTGGTTTGAATATTTGATTTGCCTACTGTATTCCAAATATTATTATTAGGTGCGACGGAGAGAAGAATTCCGCAGAAAACTGCTTTTGGTTGTTTGTGGAATTGCATGGATAGATAGGTATTTGTAATAGTAGATAGAGGCGAGTGAGGAGAGAGAGGGCCATCATCCAGTGCAGGTTGTTGTGTGAGTGAATCTGTTATTATTATACAATAGGGTGTATTATCATAGTAGGAGATATATGATCTATAAGGCTGTGTTGGGTAGGTTATAGATGACACTTAATACTTTAGGGTAGGGTAACTCACTATATTAGGGATTTGGGTTGGACCATCCAGCCATCCACTTTTGGGTAGGTATTAGCATAGTATAGGTATGGTAGTGATGTGTGTAGAAGTGTGTGTAGAGTATGGTAATCCTGATGACTCGTCATGGTCAAGCAAAGACAGAGCCAGGCTTGGCGTGCAGAGAGCTAATACATGCTTACCTAATACAGAGAAATAGAGGATCGGCCCTGGAAAACGAGGCGAGGAAACCAGAGAGAGATTCATTGTCAGTCTGGCCGTCGTTCGACTTGCAACCCTCTCCAACCCGCCGCCCGCCCGCCCGCACACATCCTCCTAGTATAACACAAACCTTTCACTTAACTACACACATAACTATCTTAAATCCGTTTGTATTAAAACACCCCGCTAAAATTCCATATCAAAATCTTGTTTTTATGGAAATTATTTGCATCATTATCAATTAAGTTAACATTTATTGTCCATAAACCATAATCCATGACTTTTGGATTTAAATAGAGTTTAAGGTTAATATTTAAATTATAAGGATATTTTTTTATCAGACTAAGATTTCATTTGCATGGATTTGGAAGGATCTCCCTATACTCTGGTATTAAGTCACCCCGATCAACACTTGTACATGCTAAACAAACTGTTGACATAATTCAGTGTTCAAATCTCTAATAAATGCTTAGGAGAAATATTGAAATCAATTAAGTCGATTTTATTATTAAATAATATATTGGCGTTATCCAACGACATTTAAATGCCGGAGTATTTTGTATGGGTTAGTTAAAGTATTGGTGGGTGTGTGAATACAAACGGATAGATACAAACTGTAACAAGTGGATTGTGTGTGCGACATAGATAGTAGTGATATTTTAATCATTCTGTGATAGAGTAGCTGCATTGCATAACCATTTATGTATAGTAATTATGCAAAGACAGGGAGAGCGAGTGGATGGAGACTCATGGAGACAGCGTTAGTTAGTTCAAGAATTGAGGACTTTGCCAACAACCATCACAACAACAAGTTTGCCTAAATCAATCATCTCTCTCAATTCAGACTCAGACGACAGAACTCTGCTCCCGTCCGTTGTCCAGATCTGGAGAATGCAGCTTCACCATTCTGTAGTGTCTGCAGGGTGACATCCTCTCCCATCAAAATGCGTCGAAAACTCAAGAATTTCTTTCGAAAGTTCCAGTTCAGATCCCGAGCTGAGAATCTCAGTGCTGGACAGGATTCCAGCCAACAACCTCAACCCTCTGCATCTCAGACCCACAAAGGAACTAAATCCATGAAATCCAAATCCCAAACTAAACAAGACAAAAGATTTTTACTCCAGCAGGAATGCTCCTCCTCCTCCTACTCCTCCGTCAAAAGTGGACGGAAATAAATCTTTGTGCCTTTACCAGTTAATCTTTCAATTTGTGCTTCTAAATATTTGGGTTGGATTCATGTAATCCCAATTAGTAATTGAAAAAGTAAACGGGTACTGAAATCCGAAGGTATATCGGTACTTATAGTTTACAAGTATAATTTGTATTGCGCAATACCTGACTAGTTTTTTCAAAGGTAAATCATGTCATCTGAACCACTTGTTGAATAGAAGAACCACCTGTTGATCAACACTACATTAAAGAGTTGCCTGCAGTTGCACCAATAAATTTTGCACTCCTTTTTTTTAAATCTTCGGTTTAGTGAATGCAATAGCACAAGTTCAAGATTTATAGTTCGTGCTGTACTAACCGGTTTTTCCACAGGTGCGTGGGTGGACAGCAATAAGTATGACATGGTGGATTAGAATAGTGCAGGAACATCTTTCTTGAACAACTTTTGAATTGAGCTTTGACGTCTGACTAAATATCTCCGTGTTCATTTTATTCTCAAGTGCCTATAATGATAACATTGAGTACAAGACAACTCAAATATAATTAAGAGTTAATAACCCGTGGATGGTCAAAAATTTCGAGAAGATATTCAAGAGGATGATCAAATTACAAATTAATCATTTCAAAATGCAGAGGAAATGATTCCATTTCGAAGATAGATTTAGTGAGTGAGCAGAAAGTGAATTAAAGTGCCATGGTGTTCCTGTGGAGGAGTGGAAAGTGGAGCAAGTGCTCAAAGCAGAGAACGAATGCGGGCAGTAGTTTTGTGATTGTGCTCGGTTTATTGTGTTTGCAGTGCCCGGGTGGATTCGCCCAGCAGGATAATAATGTCTTCCGCGGAAATTCTATGCGGGACTCTGGGAGTAGCGGGCATTTGGCCGAACGGCTTGAAAACTCCCTGCCCTCCCACGAGTCTCCCACGCCCGACCTCAACCACAATCTCACTTTCTTAACTGATGTGGATGCCAATTGTCCTAATTTCTGTATCGATCAATCTCAGGTGAGTTAATATAAACTTCCTAATTAAGTCAATTAAGCTAAAATAGACATCTACATCCCAACGAGAAATATTTTTACGTATTACTAAATTGATTAGCCACTCTGACCAGTTAAACGGATTTCATCAATTAAAGCTAATTAATTGTAATTTCTAAATGGCCATTTCTACTATTCACATTTCTATTGGTAGCAACTGCAGATAGATTGATGCTTTGTGGAGATTAACCGGATGAGCTTATTTGTATTTCTATGCTCTTCAATTCTCGGACTCATTCTTCTTCATGCTATGCAAACAATCATTAAGACTTAGGAATTACTATTTGTATGTTGAAGTGTGTACATAATATTTTACAATATAAGATATTGACTCTAGTATATTTATTATTACGTAATTTGCACTTAAGCTAAATGAAGGTGTCTAATTACAGGTACAAACAGATATGGCACTTGGTATATGCAAGTAGTGGAGGGAAATAGATATGATTAGACAGATACAGGTCAACACAAAGCAGCTATTGACGGAATCATGTAGCTATCAGCGTGTGTAAGAATAGTAGATAGGTATAGATAATAGTAAGATGTAACGTTGTCTCACATCCGCCGTGCGTAGTCTCAACTTTCTGATTTCTGTGAGTTTCGTAGTAGTAAGACTCTTCCGACTGATCACATAATGTGTGTGTGGGTGGGTGGAAGGGTACCTGCTGTATACCTTATCTGAGTGAGCTAAGAACAACGGCATGCAGTAAAACACGAACGGATTTCCGCCCGTTTTCTCCTCCTGACTAAACCAAAACTAATAAGACACCTCACCAGAAGGTAGACGGACGTCTCTCTTAATCACATTACATCCTACATCTATCTATCCTCTACCTAATAATAATATTATTATTTTCTTCATTCATTCACTAAAGTTACCCCTCCGTCGCTTTAAACATACGGACTGTTGTAGTCCGTATAGTAAATAAATCTTTGCGTGTGTAGCTCAGTCACTCTGTCTTTTGGACGGAAAATGAATATTCTGCAGATACAGGATACAGAGCACAAGTTCAAGAAGTCCTACACAAACAATACGACTAAACGACGCAATTTTTTGTATTTCACAATTCCACCTCCTCATTCATTCTCTGCTTACATGTACATATGCAATATTGCATAATATAAAATGCACCCCTATTCCCTACTGCCGAAAACTATCTACTTCCTTCCTTTCCTTTATAATAGTTATGCTGATGCATCATGGATGCTACAAAAGGTAATCAAGTCCCTACCTTTATACATTTACGGATCATTAGTACAATCTTTTTTTTAAAAGTTCCAGTTAACTTGACATTAGCATTGATAAATTGCTGCCCTACTTTTAACTTTTATAATCGCCAGCATTGTTATTAATCCTAAATGCCTCTTTGAGACTTTGGCAAGTAAACAATTTGTATCATTATTGTTTGCGCTCCTACAAATTCCTACAAATACTTCAAACGAGTGTAATCTGTTCATGAGCTGAAATGGCAGGTTTCTGGAAATTGGTGGATTATTTCTTTTGTGGAGGTGATTTGTAGATGATGAGATTGGAGATGGAAGGAGGTTAATCCTACTTAGTAGTAGTTAAAGCTGTTGTTGGTCGGTGTGACTTGAAGAATGGACGGATTATAGAAGCAGATCTTTGCTGCAGCAGATTATTTGGGATTGATTGATGCCGAGTCAAGTTTAGTGTGACAAGGTGTGTCTCTTTCATCCCGTCACGTACCCATCTATCACTTATACTTAGAATAAATTGACAAACGGAGGTAGGTGGGGAGGTCGCACAGGGCTTATCTTTTCCTTATAGTATTATACAAAGGAAATGCGGGTCTAAACCGGACATTCTATTTAGTATCCTAATCCTGAGGCTAAGGTGTGTCTCAAACATTTGAAAATGGATACTGTAAACTAAAGTATTAATTATTTGTTATTGTCATCCATCCATCTAGTTAACCGACAGACATCCTCCTATACCTCGCTAAAGAAATATCTTTTTAGGAAAATTCAATAGAAAATCAGTATCAAAATTACCCAATTCTAGAAAATGTTTTTTGTATCTTATTTTTCCTTAACCATTAGGCCTATTGTCATAATTATGGAAATTGCCACATGAATAATTTGTAGTCTGAAACGATCAATGAAAGCGATATTCTTGTATCTATTGAGGTAACCTGTAGTAATGCGCTGTAGGTGTTTGTATTGAAAGAGAATGTGAGGGAAATGTGAAAAAGGATGAGAGACGGATTAAGCTGAGCGAGAAGGAGAATTAGTGTGCATTGTAGCAGAGTGGATATTGTTTGATGATCCCTTATTGCATGAGGAGGACTCAGTTCTCATTCTGTCATGCATAACATTAGGCAAGAGTTAAAGTGGACTTGTAAGTACCTCTCTCTCCTCTCTCCTCTAAGCTACGCTCGGAAGACCCCTTACTTACTCTATATACAAGTAGATCACTTATACGGACAACATTTATTCATCATTCTATTAAATGTTGAAGAATCTCTACAACTGCGTTAAATCGGGTTTCCGTCCTCTCCCTCCTCACTCTATATTACAGTACCAATAAAAAATTGGTGCATCACATCCGTCCGTACAGACAACAGCCGTGAGAGTGGAAATAGCTTCGGATATACATTTAGCATACCTTCGCCTTTTTCTCCTCTGACACACTCGCCCAAGTCAAACTGTCACTCCAACGTTGAAATAAATCCCCAAAAATCGCGGACTTGTTCTTCAACAGACGGATTAAGATTATTTAACTATTGAAAGGGAACGGATGTCGGAAAGGTAGACAAATTGTCAGCTCCACCATCCTCATGCTAATACTACCGGACATATGGCATGTATACAAAAGTTAGAATATCCACAACTGTCTTAAGAGTTTTTGAATTTCTATCAACACTGGACAATTTCCAGAAAATACTGAAATATTTTGTACTGATCGAGATGGCGATAGAGATAAAATTAATTCGGTGGTATATCAAGAATAATATCATGTACATAGTTAAGCTATAAAAGTAAAGGGATATAACTTTAGCTTCGAACGCAGATTTAATTTTAAGGTGAATGAGTGTTCCTTGTGTAAATGGGGAGTAATATGTAAATGCCTGATATGTCAATTCAGCTACAAAAGGGTTACGGGGATTGAATTGAACGGATGCTATGTTGTTATTACCCTCCTACCTATATATAGGGCTGACTGTACTGCGAATTACTACCCACCACTATAATAATAATATCCTGTCTGTCAAGTGTATTTGTTGTCCGTACAGAATAGACGCACTACCAACTCCACTCTAACAATGACACACAAGTCTCAATTATATATTTGTATGCGTGCTTTAACTGGCTGACTACTTTACCTACTGCATGCTATACATTAATTACGTAATTATTAAATTATAAAGATTATGCATTGCTTAATCTAATAATTCTCTTCTTCCACTCCACGGAAACTTTGAATGGAGATTTAATGTGCATTGCTAACTTAATCTTATTCTAATTTGTAATCGATACACTTAGACTATTTAATTAAAGGAATTAGAGAAGGTAACAATTTCATGATGATGAAAGTTTAATTGTGGCTATTAGAGTTAACTTATGGCGATCTTGTTATTTCGACAGACGACTACAAGGAATCAAAATAATTATTACACATCCACCCACAATAGGAGACACGCCTTATAATATTTACCTGCAGTCGTTACAACATGTTTTGCCTTATTCTTTGTGCCCTGATTTCAAATCACTCTCCTCTTAAGTGCACTCTACATCAGAATGACTTGTAACGATATTTATTTATAGATTAAGTTCTCATTCACTTCTACCGGATTTTTTACACACTGGGTGTTTCCTTTTTAAGTAACTAACCCTTTTACCCTCTTTGCTTGCTATTACATGTCGTACCTTCTGTATGCGATGTTATATGTGACAAAGATTATTGTGTGGGCCGACACAAATCACTCTTATGGTCCATTGAATGCTATTAAAGTAGGTACAAAACCCAGCCAAAGAAATACACACGGTAAATAGACACCTGTAGGAAATCCGAGATACGACCCGATGCCTGATTGTAAGTTTAGATAGATTGTGCGGCAATGACAAACCCACTACACTATTGTAGAGCCCCAGAGAGAAACAGAAATCTATGAATGGGGAAATTGTGCAGAGTAATTGACCAACTAAAATAAAAAAAACTCCAGGTAAATAAAGAACTCTTGAATAATTTACAAATATCTCGTGTTTTATTTTAGTCGGTCTTTTTTACTTTTTAATCAGCCAGCAGGTCAATTTAACCGGCTTGAGACTAAAATTGACATAGCCAAAAACTTGGTTTTAATTTTAGCCATACTTAAAAACTGCTAGGAAATGAATTCTAGACTTGCCAAAAATATTGACAAATATTTGCAATTCCTTTGGAATATTGATACTCGTAAAATCCTAAAACATCTTTTTCATTTGTAGTAGCAATTTTACATTTTTAAACTCTAAAATGTTAATAAGTTTGGTAAGGAGTTAAAATAAGAGGCATTATTAGTAAATCTGTATAATGAAGTAGGAGAATATAGGGAATGGGAGAATGAGGATCAGGTCTAAATAAATATATTTAGGTTGAGGTACGTGGACGGTGACTACAATATGTGTTGGAATTGCTTATAGTATGAAGGGTTGTGGATGGAGATTTATTTTGAGTGTATATTGAATGGAAAAGAGGGAACAAAGCCTGCCTTCCACCGGAACTTCACTTCCGATCTGTTCGAATTCAGTCTTTCTAGGCAATTCAAAGCCCCCACAACAACATTCCCATTCACAACTCTCTCGACGAGTCCACCGTTTGTAATCAGATGATATTCCCTCCGACACACACATTTACTACTCCAATCAAATGCACATCTCCCACACTTCCGACTATCTATATAATAACAATATACTAATTTTCCAGCAGCATGGACATACCAATTCTCCATGCATAAACAGACGTTTATGCACATCAGAAATCTGTGACAAGATTCATGGAAAAGACATAGATGCATATATCCAGAACCAGCTTATAACAATATAGACTCATCAATACATTAATTATTGAAATAGAGACTTAATTAACACATTTTGTCAATAATTAGAGTTGTTCAGGTATCTCTTTCAGTCAATTCGAGGACCAAACATAAGACTTCAAAATATTCAATTAAGATCACAGCAAATTGTATTTATACATTCGGGGACACTAAAAGAACATTTGACCCAGAGAGGAAAAGTCTTGCGTTGGATCTCAACATAAACCACTTCATTATAACTTATAACAGAGGAGAGTTCTTTTACAGAAATTATTAGTCGAGGAAATTCCCACCACTATTTTAATTTAATAATAAGATTACTTGTAAAAGCATATTTATATTCATGACCACCGTACCTAAAATTAGAAATAATTTAATTACCTAATTAGCTAAACCCTACATAATATTAAGCATATAAACAAAACTTAATGTTCATAACATTTATATTTGTTAACTAAAAAGGCCAAATCAATCTTGCAAGAAAAATAAGTATTTTCTATTTTAACTTGTAATTAGTATATACCTATATACGTAGTATTAGGTACTAAGAATCACGCTGAGACTGAGAGACTGAGGGTCAATGTGTAGTGTACCAATATACTAATGTTTCAATTTTAATATTTAGGTTTTTAATATTTACGCTACCCATAAGAATTAGTAAAATCCATGCCTAAGCAAGCAGTAAGTAATAATAATAATAATAATGGTAGAAGAGTAGAGTATAAAGTTAGTAGTAGTAGTGAACATGTGTTGTAGGCACTTGTAGGGATGTGTGTGTGTTTTGATGTAGACGTTGTGGTTAAAGAGAGGGAAGAAAGGTTATCTGGATAGCGTTTTTTCACACTCGAATCTTAAAAATGAGCAGGAGGGGTTATCGACAAAGTTTTACTTTTTAGCAGAACATGCTTAATATTCATGCACTCTGCTCACACACAAAGCTTATCTGTTTCCTAACTAATAACGTAATTTTAGTATTTTTAAGACTCTCCTTCCTACTTATGCTCACTCCACATTTTATTATCACTCCAAGAGACTACTATATACGGAGGCTGAGCGAGGGCAAGCTGCAGGGGAAACTTTAACCTGGCAACTCAAATCATCTCTCTGCTTCTTCTCACTAAATTGTAACGGACTTTCGACTTGCTAGTGTAGTATAGTAATCATCCACTTATTACGATACACATTTATAATAATCCCTGACTGATACCATCTTCTTAAACTCTGTAATTTCCACACCACTTTTTCTAAACAGTCGCAGACTCATCTTAAAATAACCGATGCAAACCTTTCTACATAATATACTAAATGTAATAATACAGTAATAATAAATAAATAATTATACCCAATAGTTAATTATTTATGATAAACAATATGTACAAATAGTACAAAGTAGTCGTACCGTGAAAATGTCCTTATGCACATTAAATGATCCATTTTCAGTAGAAATTCATTGCATGGCAAGGGTAACTGATTGAACTGAACCTGAAAAAGAAACAATAATTAATTACTAAATATTATTCTACTAAAATAACAAAAACTGTTCCATTTACAATTTATTTTATAAAATACTAAGCAATGTGACATTTGCCTTTTAAGTTACAAATGTTGACTTATTAGCTTAACATGGCAAAGTTCCCAATTCCCAACCCTATAAACAGTAAAATTGGGTTTTATGTTACGATGTTGTCATACTCATACCTAATACATAATGCACGTAACAAATTTTGAATGAATGATTAGATATTATAGATAACACTTTAGATCATATGACAATATTTATTATTGTTATATTCTCTGTAGTAGCTTCTGTACAAATTATAAATACTATCTTTCTGGATTTCATCTTAGATAAGCAACAATTGCTGAAAAAATAGATCTCGTTATCATTAAAAGCCGATAGCCAGTTAGGAAAATATTTCATAATAGAGATGGGGTTGTCGACAAGCTTTAGTTAATTAAAATAGATCCTTTTGCAATGAATTGAATTTTTTGGGAACATTTCAGTACCAACACATTTGCGTGTCGAAAGGCTGTAAACTTTGGAAGACTGGATTAGCTGAAGGGTGTGGATCTGTTTGTGTAAGTATCTCTAAATATAAAAATGAAGTCCTATGTTCAATGTTTACAGTAAGATTTTAAATTTTATATTTGAATTTAATTTAGAATGGGAGCGAGGCAAATTTTCGAGAATTTTACTCTTGCCAAGTTGGTTGCTCAAAAGCAATAGAAGACTACTACTTTAAAATCACAGGTAATTTTATGCATACACTTGCATTTGGCTTGTATTCATTTATTCTTGTTATTCAGACAGTCGTTGTGACCTGTTTTTTGTTGTTTTGGTGTAGGAATGCTCGGTGTGCCAGATCCACCTACTCTAATCTCAGATTCATTAAAAAGTACGTCTCTCCGGCTGAGTTGGGAGGGGAGTGCCTTACCACTTCCTTATTTGGCCTTCATGATCCAGAGAAGATTTTATCACCGAAATCATCAATGGGAAACTTTGCCTTCACAGCAGCCTCTCAATCAGAGTGTTTTCACCGTTCAAGGATTAAAGCCTTATACAGAGTATCAGGTAAAATATTTTCATCTTGCTTTTATCCACAGGACCACCGGCTAGTAGTCCTATAGACAATTTAAATGCATGAAATCTGTCATTCTCACCCTCTACCCGTTCCTTGTACTATATATCTAAATCCAATCCAAATTCCCCGAGGACCACTGAGCGCAATAGTTACTAATTAATCCATACAGCAAACCGACGATATTTTCTTCAGCGCAAATGGATGTAAAAAACAAAATTATTATTTTTTAGAAGACGATTTCGGAGAGGACGATGACTTCATAAAGTCATATTATGTATTAGGCATATTCGCGCTAAGAGCGCAAAACTTGGGCTTATTTAAGTCAAAAATAGCCTAAAAATAACAAAATCGCGCGCGTGGAAATTTTTGATATCTTGAGAAAAAATTTTAATTTTCCTTCATCCTTGGGAAATTTGCCCCCTCTTCCACCTCTATACAGCCTTGTACTGACCGATATAACCAAAAAATATCAATTGACACTAATTGTGCGAAACCGAAGTAGATTCTGCAGTATAAACAAACAATTCTTTGTTTTATCTATGGGTTTTATATTTTCTAAATTCTTACCCTCCTGTTACGCCATTTTTCCGCGAGCCCAAATCCATAGTTAAGATAAAAATAGGTAGTCGATTAACATTTCTGGGTCTGTCTGGTTGAAGTTTCGTATAGGTTGGGTCCTGGCTCACGACTTTCCTCCGTACTACTCTGTAGAGAGTAAACCTTTGTCCACACTCCCACAAGGACTTCCGAATCCTCCAGAAATTACAAGCATCCAGCCAATAAGTAACACGAGTGTCTCAGTCACTTGGCTTCCGCCGTCGCAACCCAATGGCAAACTCGTCGCGTACATTCTCAAACTTCAAATCTTACCTCGGGGCCATGTCGTCATTAAGGTACTTCAACAACCCAATTAATATCAACAAAATTGATAAACTTTAACGGTATCCAGAATCTATCCTAGATAGCTTAGCTATTGCCAAAAAACAGAAGTACAAAATAACCAAACTTACTATTGAATTCGAATTTTCGACTGTCGAACTCGAATTGTTGTTGTTTTGGCTATTCGGTCGGCGAGGTAGATTTTTCAATTGAACCGAAATCGTATTTACGCAGATAGTGGCAAAAAACAAGTTTAGTCAGTTTTGTATTTCCCGTTTTCAGTGGTCGATTTGTCAGTAGTCACTATTGGCGCAATGATGCAAAAAGTTTTTGTATTGAAGAAGTGAAGAAGTGCTATGTACAAGAAACTAACCAATTTTATAATTTCTACTCCGAATTTGGTGATTGTAGGAAATTCCCGTCGTTCATAGTCCGAGGGGATACACTTTTTTTGGATTGCAGCCTCTAACCAATTATAGTTTAGCTATCTCGGCTCAAAATCTAGAAGGCGAAGGGGACTCTACAACCGTTAAATTTCTTACTCCCCAGTCCGCACTCTCAAATGGTAATACACAGCAAGCCAATATAAAATAAAAAAAGTTCGAATATTTCGAGTTTTACATGTTTGGTTTATTTCAACTATAGATATTTCCAAACGAGCTGAGCCTAAACTTTTACTCCAAGGAAAAAGTGATATTTACATTCAAGGGGTCGATTTGCTCCTGGATCAAGATGTCAGCGTTTTTACCTCCAATCAAAACATCACAGGTCTCTTATCATTTTTATTCTGCTACCATAATTTACCAATTAATTAATTAAAATCATTCTGTATGTATAAAGGGCTATTTTTTTTAAAATTTAAAATGTATTTCAAATTGCAACCATTGTAATCAGGGCTTAAGGACGCAGTTTACGTTGGTTGCTAACGAAAAAAATATAATTTCCAAAATTTAGCCCGTCAATTGTCACATCCGAAACCCCATAGTTAACCTACCCGGCCATTCCACTACCTCAAGGGGAAGTTTTGGCAGTGCAATATTGATAAACAAGATGCTATCAAGTCAATAACAAAATGAATTCCATGCGACATAAACGGCCGTCTTATGGTATAATATTTGTAAATCTATTGGTTAGTACTTTGGTTAGTACTATATCACTATGACTACGGCGTCAATGCTTGTACTTGATGGCCGTTTATGTCACATGGACAATAGACATCCTTGATAGTAGTTATAACAACCATGGTTATAACTTAAACTTACAAGTATGAATGCATTGAAGCAAGATGCAAACAAAAAAGATTTTGTACTAAAGTAATAACATTGCCAATGACGACAGGTGGAAATGCTACTATACAAGTCAGTATAGAAATCTTTATAATATAATACACTTCCCCGTTTCCTAGAAACTAATTTTTTGGAATTGCATTGACTTATGCCCTCGGTATTCCATCATCAGCAATTCGGGTCAACCTCCATGCATTTCAAATTCATCATAATATCTTTACATCGACTGTTATAACTTCCGGAGGATCAGTCTGATTTTTATGGGACCTACATTTTTGGAACCGTGGACTATCAAGGAACAAAAGTTACCATTCGGAATTTTGATATAGTTGTTTTAAATGCATTTAAAAAAATCAAATTCCCAAAAAAATGAGTCATTTTTAGTTTTTTATAAAACGTTGATGTTTTTGGTTCATTTAAAGCAACTATATCAAAATTCCGAATGCTAACTTTTGTTCCTTGATAGTCCACGGTTCCAAAAATGTAGGTCCCATAAAAATCAGACTGATCCTCCGGAAGTTATAATAGTCGATGTAAAAGATTTTTTAACATGCATTTTGATAGTCCCCTGTGGTTGCTATGCAGGGCCAAAGTGTAACCTTAAACGTAATTACTTGCTTACTGTAATATCATTCTCCCCAGCACTTCGTAATGATTATATTATTTACTTTACAGCCATGGCTGCTCATTTTAAGTACAAATTCGTATTTATCGCTACAAATGGGGGACAACTAATAAAAACAGAGTTGGATCGCAACCAGACCGAAGTCATTTTACCGGTTATGGATCTTTTCGTGTCTTTTATGTCCGTCGATTGGCTTCATGATAAATTATATCTAGTTGGGAAAAAGAAAGGCTCAGACAGATGGAGCATTCAGCGTTGTGGTCTAAATGGTCAGAGGCTTATCACCGTCTATAATTTGAGTGCAAAACCAACTGACTTTGCTACGGATCCTTACACAGGGCAAGTATCATCTAGTTACTAAATCGGCTTATTTATAGTAGAAATCTTATTATGTACCATAAAAATCAATTATGATCATGAAATATTTTTATATAATAATTATAATATAAAAAAATGTAAATAATCTATTAATGTTTGAAAATCTTTGGTTTTGCTTTCAGATACTTGTATTGGGCGATAGGTCCTACGTCTGAGAGAGGTTTATCTGCGGCAGGTCTATATAAAATGGACTTACCCACAGATAATTCACCGATCACTGTACCTGTACTAATTTTGTCCAGTTCCGGACTGGGACCATTTGCTATTGATTACATCAATTATCGCATTCTCATTGTAGACAAAATTAATAATACTGTTCTGTCCGTGTCAGTAGATGGGTAAGTCTAACTTCATAAAAATTGCTAAAGATTTTTTACAGTTAATTTTTTAAGCAACAAACACTTTTCTATTCGAATATCAAAACCTAAATAAAATCTAAACAAAACTCCGGAAGACGAACGCCATGTATAAAATAAATTTTTTGGGAAGCATTTATTTACTTGTGATACATCAATCGTTAAGTTAGAATGTCTTCTCTTTAAAATTGTTAACCATTTGTCTTT
Source organism: Tomocerus qinae (assembly GCA_020055645.1). Taxonomy (NCBI): domain Eukaryota; kingdom Metazoa; phylum Arthropoda; class Collembola; order Entomobryomorpha; family Tomoceridae; genus Tomocerus; species Tomocerus qinae. Next base: position 1,029,477 of record CM034550.1, read on the forward strand.
AGCTACTCTAGTTCTAAAATTGTTAGCGTGCACAACTTTTTGGTACCCTGTACAGCTATAGTGTCATAATTATGATATATAATTGCTGCTATATATTACAGGGACGTAAATGATATTCGTCGAAATACTCAGAGTCCCCGTTTCGAAGATGTGGAGTCGATATCCTTCTACGGTGGGATTTTCTACTGGACAACAGGGGAGAACGTGGTGATTGAGGAGTACAACAGTGTCCAGGATAGTTTCTACCACAACAGTTTCGCCGTCCCGCCAAATCACCAGCCGTGTTCTCGTCTAATAATTCTGCACCCGGATTTACAACCAATCCCCGTGCCCATGGCTCCACCCCGGAAACCTCAAGTCATTTACGGCCAAACACGGGCACGCATTAGTTGGCGGCCACCGCCCATCATTGCCGGTCTCGGTACGTTTGTATATCTTCTCGCTCCTATTGAGTACAATCTAATGCAGCCCTTTCACTTACTACTTCCATAATTATTATTATTTTTATTGTCCCTGTCTTCTCACTTCTGTCTCTTCATCACTCCCCTTTTCAATTAAGGATCAACACTCGCCATGGCATCTGACCACCCCTTCTTCTTCATCCTTGACTATATATTCTTGTACACCTGTACTTTCTTTAGCTAAACAAAATATACAAAATATTCTACTACAATTTATTTATTAGCACCGTTCTTGTTAGCCCAGTATGTTTTGTTAAAGTAAAAATAGCTTAATACTATTCAATGTGCTAGGACATACTCAGATCTAGAAAAAATACGATTGTTAAAACATTGAACAATATATATTTATGAAATTTTGTATTTTAGTAATAAATTATTTAGTAGTTTGTTCTTTGTACCCGTAAATAAATTATGTAGATTAGAGAATGAAGGGACTGGGAAAAGAGCAAAAATATTTTAAGCTTTCTTAAAAAGAGAAAAGTAATTTTAGAAGGGTTAGAGTAGAAATGCTTATGATTAGATTTAGGTTGATTACTACTAGAATTAGAAAAACAAAGCAAGAGAAATATTATCATGGCTGTTATCTCTTACTTCACTTAAAAAATTATTTTAAATTATGGAAAAAGTAAGATAAACATACTTCTTCAGGTTTTGACGATTTAAATGGCGAACTATGATAATACGATATACTGCTAGAAAATTAATTAATGGTTAGCACTATATTCAATACGTGAATAAACAAATAAAAATTCTAAAATTTCAAACCAGTAACAATCCTTCAAATGATAACTAAGTGCAAATAGTTGCAAAGTAAAGTGTTTAAAGGACAAAATCCACATAGTCGTTCAATATTTGGCCCTATCTTAAAATAGGGACGTCAAAGGAGTAAGAAGTTGAGTTTTTGCTCAGGCATAGATTAACTCCTTCTTTTCCAAATAAAGAAGGAATCAGAGTGCTGACAGACCCCAAACGAGAGATTTTAATTTTTTTGTTGGCACCCTTTTTGCACGTAGTTAGTAGGGAAATAAAAATCTCTTTAACATTTCATTATAAAAAAGATATACGTCAAACTCCAAAAGAGTTGAAATTCGGAGGCATACTAGATTACATATTGGAGAACAACATATGTAAAATTCAGCGTGCTGACAGTCCTACTTTAGGCGTCCTTGCAACTGGAAGATTTTTTTTTGCGATTTACATTTGCTTTCTTTGGTATCATAGAGAATGACGTCATAATGCCTTGACATAAGTTCACTATAATGGTAATTGGTAACTTGGTAACTTAGCAGATTTGATTTAGTCAAACAAATGTCAGCATTTTACATCTACACACAGGTCTCGATTGTGGAATCATACTATCATACATTATTACTAGCCGGTCACATGGCCCAGGTCCTTTAATAAACAAAGCGAAGAAGGTTTACTAAGAATAATATGTATTAGCTACCATATTATAATTACCGGCCCTGGTTAAGCTCGCCTGATGAGCTTATAAAACCACACAGTCCCTACCCTTGATAACTTTCGAATGCAATGACGGATGTTGACCAAGCTTAGCAAAAACAAAGGACCACTGACGCTCCGTTAGATAGTTATAACAATTAAAAAATCTAGACCATGGATTCGCCTGATTCTGGTATTTGATTCCCAATAATATTTTAATAAAAGAATCACCCTATTTATGGCATTAAGGCTTAAGACTTCTTATTGACAATTAATACTAATGTGTAATTAAATAATATGAATGTGCACTATATTATAAAAGGCATATTGTTATTAATGTAACAGTTCGCAACTCACATCGAAACTGTTGCAGAATCAAGTAAGATTAATTAATAGCGATGAGATTGGTATAATAATACAATAATGGAGTAATTGCTCATTTATTCTTCTTGTATTGGTATCCATTTATTTTCCTGGATATTGGTAACATTTAATGTTATAATAATATAAAATAAATGTGTATCTTTTAATAAATATTGGAAAAATGTGTGATATAAAAATATTTTGAAACTTGTGGTACTACTGTCGATGATCATACCTGTGCACGGTCTCCCTTAGTCTCCACTGTAGTTTTTGGGGCATTAATTCCTCTAAGCTATAATAATGCCTTCTGCCACTAACATGCAATCAATTACTACTGCATTGCATAATTGTATGTAGTTACAAAAACAGTATGTAACGTACTTAGTATTCTCCTTGAACATAATATATTCTATCTATGCCTGGAGTGAGAGATTCGGTTCATTCGGTATTTGGCGAATTCATCTAAATATCTTTTGCGAAAGTGTCTGTAATATTCCTCAGGCTGAGGCTCTGTCTACCATTTAATTTTTCTGATTTTCCGGGTGATTTTCCGTCGCCTTGGCTGGTGAGAAAATATTTCGAGAACACACAAGCTGAGGGCCCTCCCCTTCTTCATTCTGAATGGCTTTGTGGCTTGTGCACAGGTATGCTTGTCTTGTCAGTCTCCCCTCTATTGTATACTTCTGCTTCTTCAATTCCAGTCCAACTGGTTTTCGCATTTATTCATTTGACCCCCTCCATCTTCTTGACAATTGACCAGGACACCATTACCTGCTTTCTGTAGAATGGAAGAGAAACCAAGTGGACCAAAAACTCCCGTCGTTGACGATTGACTGCCGCAAAAACATCTGCTGTCAACGCCCATTTCAAATCTTCCCACTTCTCTCTTATTATTCTTCTGCAAGAACTGACTTTTCATTTCATTCCGCAGAAAGCAGGCAGTGCTGCCTTGGGTAAATACACCTATCACAATTTTTTCAAGGGTACCCTTTTGTTTGTTTCAGGCGACGGGGCTTGGAGGCATTGGCAGTACCAGATTAAATTATTACCAGATAACTTAACATTCAGTAACATTGGGGATGTTGAGTTCACAATTGAAAATCTTCGACCTTCGACACCTTACGCCATTCAGGTAAACCATAAACAGTAATTAGTTTTTTGATACAACTTTAAAAAATGATACATTTAACTCATTTAAGAGTGTACCTAGCAAAAGTAAAATGGAATTGGGTTCAGAGTTTGAATTTATGTAATACTTTTAAGTTCGCGGTGCTATTGAATTACTTTAATTTGAAGCAGTGTAATTTAAAAATTTATAATGTTACAGATACGGGCGTATTCTTCATATGGAGATGGACCGTATTCTTCCCCAATTAGAGGAAAAACGTTGCGGGAAACTCCGAACAATATAACGTTCCTGTGGGGTTCCCAAAGTGGCCTCTTCTCAACAAATTCCCTTGGAGAAAATGTCCAACTCTTAGCTACCCCTGCACAATGGAATAGTTCTCAGATTGACAAAATTGATGGCAACGGAATTAAATTGCATATGTGGTCCCTGGCTTGGTTCGAATCTTCGGTGTTTTTTGCTTTAAGTAATGGCTCGGTGTTTTTCTACGAAAGTGAAAAGACGAGAGTGGCGCAAAATTCGAATTTGGGGCCAAAGGTTTCTCGTTTGCTGGGAATTTCCTTTGCACAGTCCGTGGCCTTCGATTATATTGGACAGAAACTCTACTGGTCGAATCCAAAGGAACAAACAATCCTAAGATGCTCCTTCTCCAGTAAGAATAGAAGCTCCACCGATACGACTGTAAATTGTGACTCGGTGGACAAAGTGGAGAGACTGCGGGTTGTGACGATGGCCAAAGAGATTGCAATCGACAGCTACAAAGGCATTCTACTCTGGAGCACTGGACACTCGTTAGAGATGTCCCAACTCAATGGCTACTCCCACATGGTTCTCCATCAAACTGGACTCTTCTCCGGTGTTCAAATTATGGGCATCACTTTGGACACGGACCAATCCAGGATTTACTGGATCATGAGATCATCTTCAGGCTCATCTGTCCAAACATTAAGATACAACGTTCGCAGTGCCCAACTTCCTATTTTCGTTGCCAATTGTGATGATGTCTCTGGTACAGGTATACAAATTCGTTGTAACTTTTACTAAAATATAGTAAAAGTTTTATCTTGACTTGGAATAATTATTTCAGTTTTCTTTAATAGTTATCGTAACTTGAACGCATTAGTTTTTGGTTTGATTATCATACAGCCCAGAATTTTCAATTCAGTTTAAATTTGTTAGGTCCAATTCGGTACTTTAGTGACCGACTGATGTGGCTGCAAGGATCGTCTGAAGCTGTTATCTATGACCTGTATGGCCAAGAGAAGTCATCTCTGAGCATAAGCTCTCTCAATAATATTACAAATATCCTTGTCAAAGATCAGTCTTCATTGCGCCATCCAGGAAAGGATCGTCATAGAGTTCAGGTGACTCCAGACCCCGTGTCCAATATTTCCGTTGGCGTTCAAGGAAAGTGGAACAATTTTACCATTTTCTGGCAACCAGTTAACAATACTAATTTCGGAAAACTTATGTATGAAATCGTTGTTGACAATGCAATATCAAAGGTTATTTTCTACTAATTATAAAATGTTCAGCTTAACTGTACAAATGTAAACCATAGTAAATACTAATAGTTTCGAATTTTTAAAGTGATATTTTAATATTCCAGATAACGGCGAGTCCGAATATCACTTTAGAAAATATTACAACATTTAAGCCTTACACCGAAATAGAAATATCTGTAAGTGCATTCACCAATTGGGCATCATCAAAAGCGACGGTGATTCGTCTGAAGACTCCATCGTCGGAACCCTCAGAGCCCCTGAATCCTCGAGTGTTTCTCCAAAAGTCATGTCGCACCTTCTATGAAAGTGTGTCCCCTCCGTCCTTGTCTGTCAATGACTCGATTACAGCTGAACTAAGATGGGATGCTCCCGAAACTCCCAATGGACTCATTTTAGGTTACTTGGTTCGCTGTTGGAAAAATCTCGTGGCGAACGAGGGATGCATGTGTGAAGTGGACTTGAAAGGGCTCAACTCAACTCAACTCAGTTGCGAAATTCCTAATCTGGATATTAATACTCAGTACCAATTTGCCGTTCAAGCCTACACGCAATTTGGCTCTGGAAAATGGACAAAGAAGATTGTGGCAGATACAAGATACATGAACCCTGTTCCTAAATTACTCTTCGTGACTAAGGACAAGGTTGTGATTTTGGATATTGATAGGAATGAAATGCATCCAATTTTCCTGGGTAAGAAACTGAATTTGATGTGCTAAATATTAAATTTTTTTGAGGTTGTCATTTCTTGTTTCAATTTATGGAACCGGTGAACTGGAAGTATCCTTTTTGGATTTTCACTCTGGGAAATTTTTTTCACTTTAAACAATAAGACAATTTTTAATTTTCACTTTAGACAATTTCATATTTTCAGTATTTTAAATTAAAGGTTTGGAGGATAATTTATTAGATATTTATTCTAGTCCATTGAAACCTTCGTGTGATATTTTAGCACTTTTGTAATCTCATGACTTTCAGGATCTCTCAATCTGGTGTCAGCTTCTTATTTGTCATCAGAAAAAACTATTTTTTGGATTAATGAAGAGCAAGAAGTTTTCAGGGCGATCAATTTTTCAATGGAATCAAATTATACCAGAAAGAAGGTTAGTGTCCATATTTTTAATTAAGTTATTGGTTCCTATCCAGTCATAATGATTTATCTTGTGTTTAGATTGTAAATTTATCGGGGTCAGAAGCCGCACATTTAACGGTGGACTGGTTGGGGCGAAAACTTTATTGGGCTTCTACGTTCACACCAAGTGAAAATTTAGATAGCAAATATGGTATCATGTCTTTGGATTTAGAAATTGTCGGCAGATATGGCTCACCTAAAATAATCGTCCGATCTACTACCCCAATAAATTCCGTCGCCGTAAATCCTTTTAAAAGGTATAGTACAAATTAATTAATAATTACTACTTCAATTATTTTTATTGGATGAAAAAAATATATTGATTTTAATAATTTATTTATTTACAGTACTTTGTTTTGGACAACACATCGTCGCAGAGGAGTCGCTACCTTGTTGTGTTCCAAATTGGATGGAAGTAAAGAACAAGTCTTTCTATCTAGGGATCGGTAAGACCAAGCGAGATATTTTTAATTCAAAAATAAATTGTATTTGTATCCTATGCTATATGAATAGTTTTAATTTTAATATCTTCATCATTTTAGCAATAAATGCAGTTGTAGCAGCCTAAATTCAATTGGAGATTCAATTGCATTTGATCCAAATGGATTTTATGGCGTGAGTAGAGGAATTCTTATGACAGATCATCATGGAATATGGATAAGTGATGAAAATGGTTGTAATTGCTCACAAATTGTCAATATCACAACACATGTATCATCTAGTAAGTTTTTTCTCCTTTGACATGAAATGCTTACCTACATAAAAAAACACCAATAACCTAGCTTTACTCTATGCTATTCAGATGAGTAAAATAAAATAAAAATTACAAAATTAAATATTAAAATAATCAATTGGAATGATGCTGTTGAGGACAAAATAGTAATAAACGTAGATTGTAAAACGAATAAAATAATCATTAAATTGTTTTGCAAAACAGAGATGGGGATGACACCTCACAGTATAGCGATAGCAGCTGATAAACAGCGTGTGTACTGGACGGCTAAGCCAAACACACTCTTTGCCAGTGAGAAACCTGGTCAAGGGATTACAGAATTAGTCAGTTCCTATGCTGCTGATGAAATTTCTATTTTTGGACGGATATCCCAACCCTATCCAGGTATTTTTTTTCGTCTCTCATTTATTGGTCGATTGGCTAATATACATAATTATTATTTTGTTGTTGCAGATTTGAATTGCTTAATACCGAAGGTATTGGAGCCTCAGAATCCGCTGAAACTGAATAGTGGATCCCATTCGCTTCACCTTCAGCTCCCAAAGCCGCAGTTGGTTAACTGCTCTTTGCCCAATATTTCTCAGCCGACGCCCAAGTATGTGATCTACTACGGAACAGTCGACGAAAATGGGATTTCTAGATGTACCCCTCGTTCTGCCTCATTTTGCAAGACCGTGGAAACTTTAAATAATACGCTCAACATCACTGACTTGCACCCTTACACACTTTACACTATATTTGTGAACGTGACAAATCATTATGCCGAAAAGGCAGGAATTGCACCTTTCCGTTGTTCTCCAATCATGCTCCGAACAGCTCCAGGAGGTAACCGACAATATTTTATAGCGTTTCTGAAATTTTAAATCTACTCCAAATGCAAGTAATTCTCAATAACATAAGTTTCATTGTGAAATAATAATTGATTTTCTCACAGCTCCCTTGCCTCCTAAGCTCCTACGTGTGGAGCCTTTAACACCTGCGAAGGTTCGAGTTGTGTGGGGACAACCAGAAAAGCTTAACGGAGAAAATGTTTGGTACGAAGTTTACTGGAAACCAGGGACATCTCCAAATTACCAATCCGATGGCCGGAGATGGTCCGAAGGTGACCGTAGGAGCAACCAAAACGGAACAGAATTTGAATATGACTTGATGGAGTTACTTCCTGGGAGTAACTACACCATTTGGATTGTAGCTTATTCCGAAAAAGGTGATGCTTTCTCCTTAAGCATGGAGAAGCAAGTTCAGACATTACCCCTACCGAGTAATTTAACTTTGATTCAAGCCACTCCGTATAACATAACTGTTAATTGGATAACGCCCAATGACACTAGCATCCTTAGGTACCATTTTATATTTTAAAAGTGATCAACAGTTTGATAAATCTTTGATTTTATTTAATTTAGGAATTTCAGACATTTTACAATTATAGTTTTATAAATGCTCATGGCTGACTCATAATAAGACTGGCTTGGTTTTTATTTTCCAATAGACACCAAGTAAAGTATAGTGTGAATGGCACTTCCCAGTGGAACTACACACAGTTGATTGATTTTACTGTACCTAACCGTCCTTACAATATCACTGTGGACAATCTTGAACCAAAAACTTTATATGACTTCAGAATTATGACCTGGTACATCGGAGATAACAGCAGTGAATTTATTTGGCCCAAGAATCGTGGTTTTGAAATACAAACGCTAGCTGACAAACCAGGTCGTCCTGGTCCTCCAGTTCCTAAAGGAATAGGAAATGCTTTGTACGAAGTCTCATGGGAGAAAGCTGAAGGAAATGGAGCCGATGTTGTGATGTACAGTTTGGAATTTAAAGTTGATGGACTAGGGGACGGAGGTAATGTCAGTGACAGTAGCGACACAAATTCCTACCCTAGTAAAAATAACCGAAGTCGTAAACGAAGAGGATGGGAGGATGGAAAATCTGTGGAAGTGGCGGAAAGACTCATTTCCACCGAGGACAATAGCAATTCGAATGTATTTCTCAGTCACTGGAAAATAGTGTACAATGGGAAGGAGACGTGGTGGCTAGTCAAAGATTTGGACGTGAAAACCCAATATTCCTTCCGGGTGAGAGCGAGAAATGTCTATGGGTGGGGAGAGTACAGTTCAGAAAGTAGCACCGTATTAGCTGCTTTGACTATGGTGGCTGAACCTCAGAGTGCTGGAGTCATCGTAGCGATGGTTTTACTAGCTTGCACTATTTTGGGCATTTTTGGACTTCTCTTCATGTACCGTAAGTTTTTAATATCCAGTAGGAACTATGCCATAATATGTAAGCTATAATAATAATAATAATAATAATAATAATAATAATAATAATATTTTTATATTTCTGTATGTAATGAATAGTTTATCGTCGCAAGCAGAAGGAGAAGCCAGCACTTCAGAATGGAATTTCATCAGAGCGTCGTGAGGTCGAATTGGCTACTCTGAGAGAATTACCCGGTGGGTCCTCATTCATTCATCAGAGCAATATTTTGTATGCAGCTGGACTCCAGGACCTCATTCTTGACCTCGACTTTGCTGGGGTTCCCAAAATCAGTCGAAATAACATATCCCTGAAGAAATTTTTGGGGAGCGGCGCTTTTGGAGAAGTTTATGAAGGGTTAGCGGGAAATCTCCCGGGCGAAGGCATGGTGCCCACACGAGTCGCTATTAAGGTGATCTCTCGGGAATTTTTCATCAAACCTATTTATACGTAATTACGTAATGTACATTAGTTCATACAGTAGCTTATTAATTACATATTTTATACAGCAGTGTACATAAATGTCAAAAGTGTACATAAATAACTATAAGGATTTAAAATGAACATGTTTGTGTACAGACGCTTCGAAAGGAAGCAACAAACACAGAGAAAATGGAATTCGTCCAAGAAGCTAAATTGATGACTCAGTTTCGTCACCCACACATTCTCCAACTGCTGGGAATTTGTATCGACACTGATCCCTGCTTTTTATTGTTGGAGCTGATGAGTGGAGGGGACTTATTGTCCTACTTGCGACAGAATCGACCCATTCTAGGCTCGCCTGCTTGTCTCGTCCTCGTAGACTTGCTCCGAATGTGCGTTGATGTTGCTAAAGGCTGTGTCTACCTCGAAGAAATGCACTTCGTCCACAGAGACTTGGCTGCTCGAAATTGCTTAGTGCAAATTAATCGTGTCATAAATTCAGAACAGAGCACTAGGGTAGTCAAAATTGGAGATTTTGGGCTGGCTAGAGACATCTACAGAAATGACTATTACCGCAAAGAGGGAGAAGGGCTTCTACCTGGTATGTTTGTGAACACGAACCTTCTTGCAATCTTATTTCTAATTTTAATGTGGAAGTGATTAAACAGTTCAAAAATTGATTTTTTTAATTTAAACAGGATAATAAAATATAATACACACGCTTCAAAAAATGTAGCAATTAATGTCAATGCTTTCTATTTTTGCTCTGTAGTGCGATGGATGGCTCCTGAAAGTTTGATTGATGGAGTATTCACAACTCAGTCGGATGTTTGGGCCTTTGGTGTTTTATTATGGGAAATAATGACATTAGGTCAACAACCTTATCCAGCGAGAACCAATTTAGATGTTTTACATTATGTGAGATCAGGAGGAAGACTGCACCATCCACCCCATTGTCCCGACACTTTGTAAGTTCAATTATTATGTTTACTAAATGTAGGGAATATTTTATTTATTATATTGCATTGGCCTCTAGGACTCACTTGATGCTTCAATGCTGGGAGTATAATCCAGATAACCGACCCAGCTTCCGTGATTGCCTCTCTCAGCTCCATCTAATCTCCCTGGATTGTGAGCAAAGAGTGGAAAATTTGTTCCCTTCTGGAAATCTGTCGTCGGAACTGGAAATGTCTTCTCAGCACGATCCGTGTCGGTATTCTCATTCCACAGCACCAGACAGTACAAGTAACCCTAACTTTCCGCGACATGAACACTCAAATTCGGCCCTACAGGCTCCGAATAGTTCAGAACCGGGTAACTACAGTGAACATATTTCTGCAGTGTTCCCAAAATATTTAGAAGTTCTTGGGGACTCGGACAGGGCGTCATATTCCATGAATTCCTTCCCTGGTGCGAATCTCATCAAAAAGCTCCAACAACCCGACATTCCGGATACACACGAAGGCTACGAAATCCCATTGCCGAAGAAGCCTCTGAGGAATCCTATTCGACATGCACCATTGCCTGAATCGACTGACACGTACGGACTCCCCCCGCCCACCTATTGGAACACTGACACACTTCCCCTCTCTCAGAAGAGTCAGACAGATTGCGGGGACGGCGTGGGGGAGAAATCGGATGAAGCCCATTCCCAGTATCGCAACCTCCTCGCCTCCTCCACTTCCGAAGAGGCTGATTTCGATCACGAGTTGGACGTTGAGTTGGTGGGTGAAGAATTCTTTATTCCACCCTCCGAAGGATCTTCGTATACGGAATTAGGAAGACCCTGCATGATCCTCGCGTCTGTAAATAATTATGAATATCAGAAATACCGTTTGAATTCGAAAGACTTGAGTGACGAGGATTTCGAACAGCAATTATCTCCTACCTCCCCCACAGAATCTTCCCCTTTTACTAGTTCAAATAAAACAAATGATAATTTTGCCAATCCCACTCAAAACTGTAATCTCTGTAATTCTATTTCAAAGCCAATAGAACAATGCTCAGAAACTTTCAACGACTATCTCCCTCATACCAATAATGAAGCTAGATACGTCAACCAACATTTATTGCATCATCGACAGGGCGGCTATCCTCTCGCCACTTCTAGCAACAGCCGATCTTGTGTCAATCAATCTTATGCAACTAATAGCGGTTGACCCCAACATCTCCGATTACTCTAAGATACTTTCTGTTTTCCAATTTCTACAATCTAGCCATTTTTTTATATTTGGTCTAAAGTTTTCAATTACCTTTCTCGATAGTCGAAGTCATCTTTGCGTCTTCAATATTGTAAAAGTATATACTATGTAATTAATATAGTGTAGGTATGTGAGTCATTTTAGTAATATGTTGCATTTTTAGGTTAGGTATTATTTATGATTAAAAACAAAAGGATGTCAATTAGTATTATTTTATAATTTTAAAGGCGCGTAAGGTGCAATCAATAGTCTTTGTTTTACTTTTTCAAAAACGCTTTTTGAAAAGAAATTTTTTAATGTTTATGAAGCAATCTGGAAACTATTTAGCGGATTTGGATCAAATTGTCCCATGACGTTCGAAAAATTGCTCTAGTTGCACTTCTCTTTGAAAATGAAAAGGTCTCCAAAAGTGTTCTTTTCTAAATTTCATTTCTTTGAGCATTACTACTAAATAGGTGAATAATATATAACTACTATAAATAATGTAATTATTCAGTGATGTAATTAATGTTACCTTTTTAGCCATTGTAGACAATCTTGCCACTTGAACTAGCATTAATGAATTTTGATAAAAACCTCGCACGCACTTTGTATTGTAATTTTAATAGGCAGTAAAGTGCATGGAATATTTAATAGGATTATAATAGTCATAGCCGGATTTTATACATAAAAATAAATTATACAAAGATGCAGCCTTGTTGCACTATTGATGTAATTATAACCCACGATATTGAGGAATGATGGCAGCTAATTAGCTATTTAAATGTATATGAATGTGAGTTCCCGAAGTCATGACTTTTTTAAACCCTGTTTGCTCTAATGTAATACGATACCAGAAGTAAATAAATATTTACTCGAATCAAAAAATAAAATTTCTTTTTTGGTGTTTATTATCTGCTATTATTTCTTCATAAAGTAAATAGTTTTTCGATTACTTGGTAAACTTGGTAGTCTTAAGTGGAATTTGACATATATTCATAATCACAGTTCAAAAACTAACCGCAAGCCGTAACAAAAGCTCGACTGAGTAAAATGTTCGGTGTACACATCTTGGTAAAATAATAGTAGAAATATGACTATCTAAATAATAAAAATTTGAAGTACAGCCATTGTACAATTCCATAAGTTTGCATACTTGGCAAAATTTTTTGCTAATATCTAACACCCTTGCCCTACTGAGCCTGTCATTTGTATGTGATGTGAAATGTTTTAGCAAAAATAGTGTGAAAATGGTGTTTTGTGACCTACTTTATGAATATTGAGAGTGAAAAAGTAAGTCACGTCATGAAATCTTCCCCTGTCTCCTAATTAGTGTTATTTCCAATATTTCAATATATATACAGTATATAGCACATTGAAAAGTTATTAGAAAAACCGTTGTCCTAAAAATCGCAATGAATGAAAAATGCTGATTTAAAAATCGCCATATTCCTACACGCTTTTTGTGATAACCTTTTAATTTGCACTTAACTGTATTTTCTCTCCGCTGTATAAGTGACTGTTCTATATCGTTACAAATTTATCATGAGTGACGGTTGACCAACCCATGGCTAAGCCATTTAAAATCTAGGGTTATAGTAGGAGATATTATGTAGTAGGAGGCGCCAAATAATTCTCCTGTCAACGGCCAGGTTTTAATTGTATTTGGAAATGTCGCTGCTGCAGCTCCGCTACTGTCCTCGTCCCATCCACACTATTTTTCTTCCAGGTTAACCTATTACTTATATCTATCTTCCTTGTAAGTGACCACAATTAATTACGATGACCAAATCATGAGTGATCATTGACCAAACCGTCTTACATAAGGGAAACTATCTAATTAAGCTGTCTAATACAAAAAAATTATACTAATACAAAACAACAAAAAAATCAAAACGGAGTGACTTGTTTTTGTTATAAAATTTTATAGCAAGTAGATAGTTGATTCATATTAAAGTGTATAAACAGAATTCAAAACAGTAAATATTAATTTTTTTACAATCTTACGGATAGCAGCTAGGTGTCAGTTATGGTAAAAAATCAAAAAAGTATATTTCATTTCTTCCAAATATTTCTAGAATAGAAGGAATTATTAGATGTAAAGGTAAAAGGACGGAGATCGAATCGGTAGAAAATTATGGATTTCTTTACATATTCATGTTTATAAGAAACAGCTAGAAATTGACAGATGTAAGGACCGAGATCGAATCGGTAGAAAATTGGATTTCTCTAAAATGTTTATAAGAAACAGCTAGAAATTGACAGATGTAAAGATGTAAGGACCGAGATCGAATCGGTAGAAAATTGGATTTCTCTAAAATGTTTATAAGAAACAGCTAGAAATTGACAGATGTAAAGATGTAAGGACCGAGATCGAATCGGTAGAAAATTGGATTTCTCTAAAATGTTTATAAGAAACAGCTAGAAATTGACAGATGTAAAGATGTAAGGACCGAGATCGAATCGGTAGAAAATTGGATTTCTCTAAATATTCATGTTTATAAGAAACAGCTAGAAATTGACAGATGTAAAGATGTAAGGACCGAGATCGAATCGGTAGAAAATTGGATTTCTCTAAAATGTTTATAAGAAACAGCTAGAAATTGACAGATGTAAAGATGTAAGGCCCGAGATCGAATCGGTAGAAAATTGGATTTCTCTAAAATGTTTATAAGAAACAGCTAGAAATTGACAGATGTAAAGATGTAAGGCCCGAGATCGAATCGGTAGAAAATTGGATTTCTCTAAATATTCATATTTATAAGAAACAGCTAGAAATTGACAGATGTAAAGATGTAAGGACCGAGATCGAATCGGTAGAAAATTGGATTTCTCTAAAATGTTTATAAGAAACAGCTAGAAATTGACAGATGTAAAGATGTAAGGACCGAGATCGAATCGGTAGAAAATTGGATTTCTCTAATTATTCATATTGATAAGAAACAGCTAGAAATTGACAGATGTAAAGATGTAAGGACCGAGATCGAATCGGTAGAAAATTGGATTTCTCTAAAATGTTTATAAGAAACAGCAAGAAATTGACAGATGTAAAGATGTAAGGCCCGAGATCGAATCGGTAGAAAATTGGATTTCTCTAAATATTCATGTTTATAAGAAACAGCTAGAAATTGACAGATGTAAAGATGTAAGGACCGAGATCGAATCGGTAGAAAATTGGATTTCTCTAAAATGTTTATAAGAAACAGCTAAAAATTGACAGATGTAAAGATGTAAGGCCCGAGATCGAATCGGTAGAAAATTGGATTTCTCTAAAATGTTTATAAGAAACAGCTAGAAATTGACAGATGTAAAGATGTAAGGCCCGAGATCGAATCGGTAGAAAATTGGATTTCTCTAAAATGTTTATAAGAAACAGCTAGAAATTGACAGATGTAAAGATGTAAGGCCCGAGATCGAATCGGTAGAAAATTGGATTTCTCTAAATATTCATATTTATAAGAAACAGCTAGAAATTGACAGATGTAAAGATGTAAGGACCGAGATCGAATCGGTAGAAAATTGGATTTCTCTAAAATGTTTATAAGAAACAGCTAGAAATTGACAGATGTAAAGATGTAAGGACCGAGATCGAATCGGTAGAAAATTGGATTTCTCTAAAATGTTTATAAGAAACAGCAAGAAATTGACAGATGTAAAGATGTAAGGCCCGAGATCGAATCGGTAGAAAATTGGATTTCTCTAAATATTCATGTTTATAAGAAACAGCTAGAAATTGACTGATGTAAAGATGTAAGGACCGAGATCGAATCGGTAGAAAATTGGATTTCTCTAAAATGTTTATAAGAAACAGCTAGAAATTGACAGATGTAAAGATGTAAGGACCGAGATCGAATCGGTAGAAAATTGGATTTCTCTAAAATGTTTATAAGAAACATCTAGAAATTGACAGATGTAAAGATGTAAGGACCGAGATCGAATCGGTAGAAAATTGGATTTCTCTAATTATTCATATTGATAAGAAACAGCTAGAAATTGACAGATGTAAAGATGTAAGGACCGAGATCGAATCGGTAGAAAATTATGGATTTCTTTACATATTCATGTTTATAAGAAACAGCTAGAAATTGACAGATGTAAAAATGTAAGGCCCGAGATCGGATCGGTAGAAAATTGGATTTCTCTAAATATTCATGTTTATAAGAAACAGCTAGAAATTGACAGATGTAAAGATGTAAGGACCGAGATCGAATCGGTAGAAAATTGGATTTCTCTAAAATGTTTATAAGAAACAGCTAGAAATTGACAGATGTAAAGATGTAAGGACCGAGATCGAATCGGTAGAAAATTGGATTTCTCTAATTATTCATATTGATAAGAAACAGCTAGAAATTGACAGATGTAAAGATGTAAGGACCGAGATCGAATCGGTAGAAAATTATGGATTTCTTTACATATTCATGTTTATAAGAAACAGCTAGAAATTGACAGATGTAAAAATGTAAGGCCCGAGATCGGATCGGTAGAAAATTGGATTTCTCTAAATATTCATGTTTATAAGAAACAGCTAGAAATTGACAGATGTAAAGATGTAAGGACCGAGATCGAATCGGTAGAAAATTGGATTTCTCTAAAATGTTTATAAGAAACAGCTAGAAATTGACAGATGTAAAGATGTAAGGACCGAGATCGAATCGGTAGAAAATTGGATTTCTCTAAAATGTTTATAAGAAACATCTAGAAATTGACAGATGTAAAGATGTAAGGACCGAGATCGAATCGGTAGAAAATTGGATTTCTCTAAAATGTTTATAAGAAACAGGTAGAAATTGACAGATGTAAAGATGTAAGGACCGAGATCGAATCGGTAGAAAATTGGATTTCTCTAATTATTCATATTGATAAGAAACAGCTAGAAATTGACAGATGTAAAGATGTAAGGACCGAGATCGAATCGGTAGAAAATTATGGATTTCTTTACATATTCATGTTTATAAGAAACAGCTAGAAATTGACAGATGTAAAGATGTAAGGACCGAGATCGAATCGGTAGAAAATTGGATTTCTCTAAAATGTTTATAAGAAACAGCTAGAAATTGACAGATGTAAAGATGTAAGGCCCGAGATCGAATCGGTAGAAAATTGGATTTCTCTAAATATTCATGTTTATAAGAAACAGCAAGGAGTTGATGTTATGATATAAGAACAAAGCACAAAACAATACAAATTGATTTTTTCTATGTTTTTAATCCAAGCATCTTGTTTTAAATTAATTAGTGCAAATTATCACAACGGTGATATTTGTTTTTTTTAAATATTTATAGGAAGTAGCCAACAAATGAATATACGTAAATAATTAAGAGCGGAGATCAAAACGGTAGGGAGTACATTATGTACAGTCATATTTAGATATAGATTCAATACTGTATATTTGTGATTATTAAATGCTGTATGGAAGATCATCCAATGTCATTTCATCGTTTTGTCATGTATGTAGTGATTCATTTTTCAGCGTGTCGACAGTTGTAAATGATCCACGGAAATAAGAGCGAATTGATTTCCTAGTATTTTTATATATCACTTAAGCAGCTTGACACTCATGAAAGGCTTATGGCTAAAACTAGATCAGCATGTCATTCATGTGCGAATGTCCTCAAAAGAGTTGGTGAGCGACACGAGTGAAGAAGTTCGTGCTTACAAAAAATTGTACAGTAGACAAACGAGGCAAGTTGCACAAACATTATAAATAAAAATACAGCAAGGAGAAGGACTCTGGCAGTTGTTAATAAAGTCATATAGATATTAATTCATGCAATAGAAATACATTTGTCAGATTAGCCTATAAAAACATCCGCATTTGGAAGTTAAGTAATAAGATTTGTTGACTGAAATTTTTGGGTGCGGATCTGCTCATTTGGAACTGAATCAATGTATAACATTTTATTAGGCGATCTGGGTCTATAAGTGAGTTGCATTGCATGCGCATCCATATTATACATCATCATTAGAAATACAGGCTTCAGATATGTAATTATTACATGTTTAAATAATATATTGAATGCTACCCAGACCAGAGTCATACCTCTAAAGGTAACTTTCATGATGCGTAAATCTCATGCAATTAAATACAAACTTTAGTGAATAATTGCAATTTGTAATAAATAAAATTCAGCAAACATTTCTGGGTTTTTATTATCAACTCTGTCTTGTTTTAATTGATTGATAGATTCAAGATTGTTTCAGTAAAATTAGCAAAACTAACAAGATTTTTAACCAATAATAGAATTGCAATTTTCGCATTTTTACTATTTTAAAAAAATTGTCAATGATCTGGAAATAATCTTAAATAGGTACCAATTTATTTTTCGAATTTACTTTTTACAGGTGTCAATGAAATCTTTTTAAGTGACAATAAATTTTTACGAGCTGAATAAAAAGCTTATAATAAATATCCTTGATTAAATTTTTAATGGATTAAAACAATCGTTCTGTTATAGGAAAATGAAAATATTTTGACAACAGAAATAAATACATATCCGACTCCTGTAAGATCATTTCTGGAATTATTATTTCACATCATTTCATTATCACATTGCAAGTTAGTATTAGTATGGAGTAGGCATATAACAGAAACTAGAGTTCTGTATAATCTGGAGTATCCATACAATCTCAAATATAATAGTAATTATAATTAAAAATAGACTACTAAACTGTTGCCTTCACACAATTTGTCGTTTTAGTAAACACAGCAAGCTTATCCATTCTTTGCAACTCAACACTCAGAGTGACATTCGCGTTGAGATTATCAAAATATTGCAGAAAACATTTTTCAGGATTATTAGCCATGATTCCGAAGGCTATTTTTATATTGCTGGGATTATTTCTACTAGGGAACTGTAAGCCTCCCCGCGTGCCTTGGTGGCAAATCAAAGTCCACAAAAGTCAAGGGTAAAGTGCAAGCTTCTCAAAATATTAATTTAGATTTAAAAATTCTTTTATTGGACTATTATGCTAAATTATTCTTCCAAAAATTATTTTTCAGACCCAATGCGTGTATCGTGGAAGAGGTTCCAGAGCTGAATAAGAAATACTGGACTGAATGCAAATTTTGGCCTGTTAGAAAAGTTTGTGGTCGAGAAACGTAAATGTTTTTTAAAATTATTAGACAAACTACAACCACTAATTGGAATTGGCATAAACGGAAATTATTTTATTATTGATTTCTAATACTTTGATGAATTTTAAGGCTTATAAGGTACGAATGCTGTGAAGGATATCGTCAGATGCCAGGGGAAGATGGCTGCACTGGAGGTAATTGAATATTCCTTCTAATACATTCCCTATCAGCATAGTTCATCAGTTTAGAGAAGATACTTTGAAATTAATTTGAATAGTGAAACCATTGCGGAATGTGGTTGAGACTGCCCGAGAATTGGGTGCCACCAAATTTGTCAAGTACCTGGAAGATTCGGGGATTGCCACGGAATTAGCCCAAGAAGGGACGTACACTTTGTTTGCTCCCTTGGACTCTGCCTTTGAGGGGAGTCAGGGGGCGATTGTGTCCATGAAAATCCTGTCTTTTATGAGCCAAGGAGATAACCCTGTCTTGAGATACCACATTGCCGAGAAAAAACTCCCTTCCAAAGATTTCAGTGGCAACACAGAACTTGAATCAATGTACGAAAATAGGAAGCTGAGAATCAGCAGATATTCGACTGGGGTAAGTCTCCCTTTCAATCATGTCATAGTTGCTTTTTTTCTTTGCACACTCCCAGATGAATCTTAGCTGCCGATTGTTTTAAAAAGTAACACCAACCTCATTTTCTTTAATTTTTTAAAGACTTGGTTTAAATTTTTAAGAATTTAACTTTAAAGATCCACACAGATTAAAATCGTTACGCCAATGTAAAATGTATCAATGTTTTTTTAGATGGAAACGGTTAACTGTGTGCTGATAGCTAGGAAAGATCAAGAAGCTTCAAACGGGATCGTCCATTTGATAGACAAACCATTAGATCCTACTCTATTTATGCCAAGAGATGTGGCCCGTGTAGTCGTAGAGGTAAAATTCAATATCAATGAAGATTTGTTGAAATTATGAATTCAAATAGTATTAGTCGCAAATTGTTTTCAGGATGGTAGATTTTCTCGCATGGCTCAAGCAATGGAACGCTGTGACTTCGTTAGACGTTTAACTGACTCAGGCAAAACCTTCACCCTCTTAGCTCCTTCCGACGAGGCATTTTTGAAAATCCCTCCAGCCCGATTCGAGAAAATGGTGTCTGACAGACCATCGTGCACTGGTATATACTCATTCTGGTTATTCTTATTTTGAACAAATGTTCCAACAATACAATTATTTGTCTTCTCCTTCATCACTTTTGGCGCAATAATTTAAATAGTCTTATTATGTGATAAAAACAGCACTTTTGGAAAATCATGCTGTACCTCACGTGATGTGTTTGCCCGTAATCACTGAAGAACACAAAGCGAGAACAATTGGGCCTGGACGGGTTGGATTCGACTGTGACGAAAAGGGACACACTGTACAAAGCAAGAGACTTAATGGAGAATTGATCCTGGGAAACAATGGTGTAGTTTACATGCTAGATGATGTTTTGGTACCAGACAGAGGTAAGTTGGGATGGAATTCATTTGGAGTAGGAAATATCTCGTGTAAAGTCTCGTATATACACAGATGGCAGATTTCTAATATCTTTCTCAAATTTATTCGGATTTTCCAGCTCGCACTATTCTGGAACTGGCTGAAGCTCGGCATATGACGACATTTGTCCAACTGGTCCAGGTGGCTGGGCTTAAAGACATTTTTAGCAATGCAGGCGATTTCACCGTTTTCGCACCAAGTGAAGCTGCTTTTTACAGTAAGAGCCTTGTCATTTGTTAAATATTTCCTTTAGGTACAAACGACGATCATTGCAAAGCTATAAAAAGCGTTTCTTCGTGGAGGACTGTCGAGAAAACATTTTCGCACTAAAAATTATTGCTTTTTTGCAGTAAACGATGCATAAGTGTCAACAGATCAAGTTGTATTTAATATTAGAATTCTTGTATTCAATTTTTAATAACTGAAAATTAATCCACTTTATTCACAGCGTTAGATGAAGAACTTCTGAGTGAAGCAAAAAGAAACCCAGATCTTGCTAGAAAACTAATAATGTATCATGGCACTCAAGGGAGGATTTTCAGCAACACTATAAAAAACAATCAGGTAAAAATAGCATTTACTAATTTTAAAACATATTATTGCAATTGATGGAGTGGAGTACTATATAATTATTATATGTTAAATATATATCAGAATGTTATTTCGATGGATGAAGAAAATCCTTTGCGGCTGGTTGTGTACAGAAAAGCATACGGAGTAGAAGACGCAGTCATTGAGAAATCCGACATCGAAGGGATGAATGGTGTCATACATATTATTGATAAGGTCCTTTTCCCAGCTACCGAATCTGCTGGAGATATTCTCAGGAAAACAAGCAATTACACGTAAGGTCAAAGATTTGCAAAATTGTGAATTACTGAGAAAATAAAATAATAAATGCCATTAAAATTAATTGAAAAATTATTGTGGAAAGTTGTGGCTTGTTTCATTTCACGATCTCGACAATATAAATAGCCCTACGTTTTTGCGAATTTTTCTGCAAAAGCGAATTCAAGAAACAAATAAAATGAAATAGCAACCATGTTTTGCAATATGTCGGGTTCCTGCCTCAAAATGGAAATTGGTAATTAATTTCAGGATGTTTCTGGAGGCGATGGAGACTGTTATGACAGCGGAGCCACAAGCAATTGATCTTCGTAGGGGCAGAGACACGTCACATTACACTTTTTTCGTCCCGAGTGATGAAGCATTTAAAAGCATTAGTGCGTCAAAACTCAGACGGATGCAATCGGACACGGCATATTTAACTAAGGTAAATGACGTTAACCCCGGATGGGGGATATAAAAGAATGAGGCATGAAACTTTCAAATTGAATTCAAATTGCCCTTTTGTAGGTGATTAAAAACCACGTATCAAGTTCAATGGTATCTTCGGGATCTTTTCGTCCAAACTTGACATATGACTTACCGACCCGGCAAAATGCTTTGGGAATTTCCTGCAACGCCAAAGGCAAAATGAAGGTATTTCTACATTATATCCTGCACTAACAAATAATATTTGACTTCGGTGAACATTTGATGTAAAATCTTTTCAGGTCAATAATGCGTCGGTCCTGAAAAGTGATATTGTCAGTGCGAATGGGATTATTCATATCATAGACAAGCTCCTTCTGCCTGAAGACAACTAAGCCAAAGAGAAAAATGGGTTTAAGAGATTTGTATACGTAGCATAGACTTTTGATTAATCACGATAATACGAATTAGTTGGGTCGGCTAGCTTCCAAATCTATGAATTAGGATTATAAACATTAAATAAAACTGTGAATTTGATATTTTATTTGTGGGAGTTATATGGATACCGTATACGTAATAGTAGGTCACTCGCTGACCTGTTTTGGTATGGAGAATTTTAGTTATGTAATCGACTTGTTGGGTGCATTGCAAATTGAATTGATGAAACTTTAATAAACCATTACAAAACGGAATATAATTGC
Organism: Tomocerus qinae; assembly: GCA_020055645.1. Classification (NCBI taxonomy): domain Eukaryota; kingdom Metazoa; phylum Arthropoda; class Collembola; order Entomobryomorpha; family Tomoceridae; genus Tomocerus; species Tomocerus qinae. The sequence continues at coordinate 1,051,680 of CM034550.1, forward strand.
AAAGAAGTTTATCTAAGCTAAAAGCACTTGACCCTTGACCGATGGCTACCATTGCCATTACAGGACTATAGCGACGAGGTCAGAATGTTTGAGAAATGAAAACTCATTTTTTCATAGGGAGACATTCGAGGCAGGCTAACTGCTCTCAGGATTTTCAATCCCTATGATTTCATTTCAGAACCCCCAGTCAATAAGGGCGGATCATAAATCGTAATTTTGCAAATAAAAATATTAGCAATCGTCCATACAGGAGTTACCCGAATCCCCATCAAAAATGAGTCGACAGCAGAGTACCCAAACAAACAGAGAAGGTTTTTGTATAAAATTCAACGTAACTAGTGGTAATGACATAGTGGTGACTTTTCTAAACTGAAAACAACGCTTGCTTCCCCACATATAACAGCACAAGGTGGTCCATTAAAAGTTATACGCTGATTCTGATTCCAATTCCCGACTCTTTCTGCAGCCAGAATAAGCTGAAGCTTGAAGTTTCGCTGCATGCGTTTAACTTAACTGGGAAAAATACAATTATCATGGGTACAGTAACTGCTCCCCCGAAGACTGTACCCAGTTTTTCGTTTCATATTGGCTGCTGAAAGAGATTAAAACATGCTATTGACTTCATAGCCGTCATAATAACATTTTGACCCAACTTGCAACAGCCAGGTTGGTTCCATTATTCTTTTTTTAGTAGTTTTTAATTTAGATGTTTTTAGTAATTTTGAGTAATTTTGAATTTATTTAGTATTTTAGATTAATTTTGAAGAATTTTGAATATATTTAGTAATTTTAAATAATTTTGAATACACAAATTGAGAAAAACAAAAATGAGAGAAAAGCGAAAAAGGAGAAAAGTTTTAAGGTTTTAGGGAGTAAAAGTCCCCCTGCCCCTCCACGAAATCCAAGATAAAAAAACTTTTTTACCAAAATACCAAACAATGGACTTCTAAGTACTGCACTGGTTCAATTCTCAGTCTTTAAAACGAGACTGGAATTTCATGGTGTTCAAAAATCAGGAATTTTTGCTTTGGCCAGCAGGGATTTTTTCAGATTACCAGTCCAGAAAGCCTTTATCACCCGTGGCTTCTAAATGTTGCGAATATTGAGAGTTGTTTCTTAATGGTGTAGCACATTTTAGTATAGAAGTAATAATAGGTAATACCTATGTAATAAATCTTTCGAAAAAGTGAAGGTTTTCGGTTTTCAAAAATATACATAATACGAATGACGAAGATATATTATTATTGACCTCTACATTAATTTGCAATGTTGAAAATTCCCAAAAATTAAAATTTGGCAATTCATTATTAAAGGGAAAGTGGTAGCATTTGGTTTAATTTATTTGCTTTAATGTTTGAACTGGTTGCCATAATGCATTTTTGTTTCCAATATTTTCTCAATATTTAAGTCAGGCCAAAGAGCTTGGACGACAATAAGGATATTTGAATCGAGAATTCCGTGTATTTGCTTTTCAAAATTTGAGTCATTTCTTTTTGGCTGCGGTTCTTTAGCAAGTGGGAAATCAATAATCAATTTTATAGCAGATTGATACAGACAGTAGCGTACGTTTTTTTAAAAAACGCCCCTTAAAATTCTGCAAATTCTAAATCTCCAAATTTGCTGATAGTAAAATTTCCCATTTGACTCTCCTAATATTACGCTATGATACTATGACAACGTCCAAACTCTTTTAGTTAGACAGATTTTACGAAATCGCTTAAAGGCGATGGCACAGACCTTATGGGAAATTGGTGGCCGACAGATTTGGCTATAATTTTTATATGTTGTAGCCCTATTTATGTGGACCAAAACTCCCTCTAGCCAAAACCCCAGATGGCGCTTCGTTCTCGAGATATCTGGGGTCAAAAATTGACCCAACGACATGTCATATATCTTATACTATCAACACTTTAACAACAAATGACCCATCATTCGAAAGGTATTAATAAAGCCATTCCAATGAGTGCAATATTATACTTCCACGATACATAGGTCAAAGGGTAATAGCCTCAAAAGGGTATTAGGTGATTTGGTCCTTTCACAATATATATTAAATGGAGTCGAGTGACATATCATTCGACAGCATTTTGAAAGGAGACCAAAATGAGCACAGTATTGTACTTCTATAACGCAAAGGTCAAAGGTGAGCAGCTTATACAATCAACTAGGTGATTTGGTCATTTCGCTTTTAGCACTAAACAACGTTGAAGGACACATCATTCGAAAGAATATTGTAAACTGATTTAAATAAAGTAAAAAATATGCTTCCAAAACGCAAAGGTCAAAGGTTAAAAGCTTTTACATGGCATCAGACGATGTTATCACTTCACGTTATATATTAAATGCAGTGGAGTGTTATATCATTCGACAGCATTTTGAAAGGCAATCCAAATGACACCGTAATGTACTTCCATAACCCAAACGTCAAAGGTTAGCAGCTCATACAAGCAACTAGGTGATTTGGTCATTTCACATTTAGCACTAAACAACAAATACCCATGCTAAGTCCCATGCTAAGTCCCATGTTAAGTCCCCATGCTAAGTCCCATGTTAAGTCCCCATGCTAAGTCCCATGTTAAGTCCCCATGCTAAGTCCCATGTTAAGTCCCCATGCTAAGTCCCATGTTAAATCCCCATGCTAAGTCCTAACCTAACCTAACCTAACCTAACCTAACCTAACCTAACCTAACCTATCCTAACCACTGGACTGTGATGCCATGTAAAAGCTTTTAACCTTTGACCTTTGCGTTTTGGAAGCATATTTTTTACTTTATTAAATCAGTTTACAATATTCTTTCGAATGATGTGTCCTTCAACGTTGTTTAGTGCTAAAAGCGAAATGACCAAATCACCTAGTTGATTGTATAAGCTGCTCACCTTTGACCTTTGCGTTATAGAAGTACAATACTGTGCTCATTTTGGTCTCCTTTCAAAAATGCTGTCGAATGATATGTCACTCGACTCCATTTAATATATATTGTGAAAGGACCAAATCACCTAATACCCTTTTGAGGCTATTACCCTTTGACCTATGTATCGTGGAAGTATAATATTGCACTCATTGGAATGGCTTTATTAATACCTTTCGAATGATGGGTCATTTGTTGTTAAAGTGTTGATAGTATAAGATATATGACATGTCGTTGGGTCAATTTTTGACCCCAGATATCTCGAGAACGAAGCGCCATCTGGGGTTTTGGCTAGAGGGAGTTTTGGTCCACATAAATAGGGCTACAACATATAAAAATTATAGCCAAATCTGTCGGCCACCAATTTCCCATAAGGTCTGTGCCATCGCCTTATCATTCGAAAAGCCGATTGAGCCTTTAACTCTGCTGCCCTTAAGACGGACTTCGGGTAACCTATAGGTGACCAACGTTGACAAATGCCAAGTTGTCAAGGAAATTAACCCTTTCAAAAATGATCCGCCCTTCTTCCCCGGGGGTTCTCATTTGTGGATCTAAATTGGACGATTTAGATCCACAGCCAAAGTTATGACTCAAGTTGCGGGGCTGAATCAGTGACAAAGGTTGGTTGCCGTTGGGTACGTGAGGTCATTCAAACGTTTAGTACCTGTGGATCTAAATCGTCTAATTTAGATCCACAAATAAAAACAAGTGAATTTTCATTTCTCAAACATCCTGAAGAGGTAACCTAATAAACAAATTACACTTTATCAAGATTTGTCTATATGGTAACAGGTTAGTCGGTCCGGTAGTTGACAAATTAAAAATTCACTTTTGTCACTTCTGGAGGACAAATCCTATAATTTGTCCTCCACTGCTTGGATAGGATAAAGGACTGCCATTGCTAACTACCATGGTGATTACAGGCAGGTGAATATGGAGGTGAAAAAAGTGAACTTTTAATTTGCCAACTCCCGCACCAACTAACCTGTTTAGACGAATCTTGACACTTTATATACGCTGCCTACTAACTATTAATACTACGAGAATTTTGATAGCGACGCGCAAGGAGCTTGGACGGTTAATAAGGAGAGCCAAGTAGAAAATTGCCCGTAAGGGATTTTGAAGATCTATAAGGGACATTTTGTCCCTAATTTTGTGTAAATATCTGGTTGCTATGCTGTTGGAAACGTATTAAATTATTAGAGGATAGCAAGTGAGACATGAATGTTTATAGCAGATTGATAAAGACAGGGGTAGGGGACGTTTTCCAAAAAACGTCCCTTATAAATCTTCAAATTCGCTTATGGTAACATTTCCTACTCGGCTCTCCTGATAAAGCGCTACTATACTATGACAACGTCCATGCTCCTTGGCGACGCGATACTACAGAATATTTCATCCCGCTTTTCTATCGACATGTATTCAATTTCATAATCAAGGAATAAAAACCAGAACCAATTATTTGGCTGTTACTGCAGCTGCTGTAACAACAAATGAGGCCAATATATAGGTAATCGTACTTTGTTCATTTTAATAGATGAAAATTAGTGGACTTTTAATTTCTGTTCATTTTTACAGCCAATTCTTTGTTCTACTGTCCTTATTATCATTCAAATATATACGGTTAACTTTACTAAAGGCGAGCTTCCCGATATGGCTTTACGGCTTCAGACGGCTTGCCGTTCGGTTTAAGAATTTGATCTTTTAAAAACTATTTAAAGGAAAAAATCTGTTTTGATTGTGTGGTTTGGATATATCCAGTTGCCAGTTGGTTTGTCGGTTAGTATATGGCTTTGGGATTACCATCTGAACTGAAGCTTATAATTATATTCGATTTTCGAAAGTATTTCGAAATAACAAGGGTTTCTGTTCCCTTAAGAAGGGAATTGTTATAAAGGAAATAGTATGAGAAAACAATTTGAGTTACATGCCAAGACAAATAATATTTCAGGATTGTCAACAAACCGAGGTGTGAAAAGTGAAACGGTCAGCGCTCTACATAAATAGTGCTTAGGTTGTATTGTGAGTTACATTTACATTGCATATAGAGTTGAATAGCATAACAGAATTCATAAAACATCATAGCACTATTTGGGACCTAAAGAAAATTATGGGGCTACATTAATACTGTATTTTTAATCTAAATAGCTGCAGTACTAAAGCACTAAATTCTAGGCCAATTTTAAAAATACTTAAAATATTTTACATCCGGTATAAATCCTCAAAAAATATACTTTTTATGGTGCTTCATTCTTACAAGTTTCAAAATTTTTTTCTGGTTGCGGCCCTGGTGGATGATATAACTAATTGCCTTTTCTGATTATTATGATACACATTCTATAGAAAAATCTTCTAAACAAAAGGCTATTCTACTTTTATTGCAGTTGTAATTTACGCAATAAGAGTAGTTTCGTAAGAATTCAAACAATTGACAATGTTAATAAAATTAAGAGTGACACAATTTAGTTTATCCATCTTGCAGTGAGCTATTATTGTGAATTGAATTATATAATGGCCATGCAGTCATTCATTATTACCCTACTATCGGCTTCTAGAGTCTATCGAGAATCTGGACAGCTTGACAGACGATCCTAAAAATGGTGTCCACTTTGACGGCTAATAATGCAAGATCCCAAATGACGGTGTGGTTACGAGGAGTATTTGTTGCCCTTGTGGTGTGTTTCCTGTACGTGGTATTTTTATCTAATCCCAGCCGTTCTAGAAATCTTTCTAAGCATAACTGGTTGGACTCTGAAGTGACAATAGTAGGCCCAGAAGATATTATCTATCTCAATCAGCGGGATCCACGACTAATGAACTATTTAAAAGCCCGTCATTTGAGTCCACCGTCAAAATTACCTTACAACCTCAATGGAAAGTTCACTAATTCCCCACGAGGTGATAACGCAATAATTGATGCCGTAAAGAAAATCTTTAAAGATTCTGTAAGCCCTTACTAAATTCTACAAGTCATCGCTGCTGTCAGCTGTTTCATGTTTCTATTGTGATAATTTTGAGTTAATTTCCTTGTGATGAAATAGCCTCGGGGATTTTTTGTCGAGTGCGGGGGTTATGACGGCATTGGGTCGAATACTTTGTTTCTCGAAAGAGAATTTGGATGGTCTGGCCTGCTAATCGAATGTAATCCTGCCATCATTCCAGAACTCAGAAAAACACACCGAAAAGCCTTTGTGGCTGATGTCTGCGTTTCTGTCACGGAAAATCCAGCCATGGTAAAAAAATAATTATTAGAATTGTTTTCTCATATTTGATTTGGCTGAAGATTTTTTAGTTCTAGATCATAGATCCAGTTAATCGTTGAATTTGTTTGGGGTTCTTTGCAGATAAATATTTCGTCTATGGACAATTCTCCTGCTGCAAGTTCGGTTAGTAAAGGAGATGTTTTCCCTAAAAACCGAAAGTCTACATTCACCAGATTCGAAGTCATGGCTTTTCCGTTCTACTCCGTTATAGCAGCCACTGGAGCCACAGTAGTGGATTTTATCACCCTCGATGTCCAAAGTATTGAATGGGAAGTCATCAAAAATTTCCCATTCAAAGCCATTTTTGTAAAGGTGTCTTTTTTATGCAATTAATTTTATTATGTCGATTAGCACTGATGTTTTTTCTTGAAGTATATAAAAATTAAAAATTATGAATATTATAAAGCATTTTCCCTGTTGATGGCTAAAAACTCAATATTATTTATTGTTTGTTAGGTCTGGATTATTGAAGTGGTATTACTGAGTTCTGAAGATCAAAACCGGATGAAATCGCTGATGAAAGAAAATGGATACCAAGCCCCGTTGGAATTAGGAGCGTATAAAGACTACTTGTTTGTTCATAATTCCCTGCATTTAGATCCGTCCATCCAGAGCTACAATAAACCTCTGCCACCCAAAGATTGGTATAGGGGAGGATTTGCTTCTTCTTGACCAATTCACATAATCTTCGAGATAGATGTCAAATTATAAATGCTATTTCTATATACTGGCTACATTCACAGAACCCTCGACAAATAGAACACAATAAAACAATTACCTTACAATTTATAATGCCAACGAGTAATTTACTACAAGAATCACCACAAATACAAAATGCACCTCGCTGATTTATCGTGTCGTGGTTGGTAGCTATTTTCTCACACCTCGTAGTAAATTCCCAATACTTACTACTTACCATCAATACCAAAAATTTGCCATTTAAAAAACTTTTCGAAAATCTACCTTTCATGCTCGTCTTAAAAATGTCGCTCGAGGGTCCCACACCCCCTTAAATTGAGTTACTTTTTACACCGTTAACAATTCATGGCCGATTTATTATAGATCAATATGTCTCTAAGGAAGACTATATTCATTCTAAACCTAAACAACACATCGCCTATATGTGTGGTTTAGAATTTAGAATGACTTGGTAATGTTGGTAATAGTCAGGTTAAAGTTTAGTTTAATGCGATTGGGTACAAGGTTTAAGCAATCTACCCTATAATATTATTTGGAACAGAAGTTAGCGTCCGATTATGCGTGAGGTCTATGAACAACTATTTGTTTGCAGGAGTGTCGTATTGGGTTTGCACATATTCTGTGCATTTTTAACGATCAAAACTGACCTGTTTTCAAAACTAATTTTCTGCTCACCAAGGCAAACTTTTGTCCCGGCTTGCTGTATATTTGCATTTTAATATTATGTGATTGTGTAAAATATTATCGTTGAAATGGTTGAAACCCCTAGACATCGGTTTCAATTTCAGACCAAAAATGTAGAAAAGAAACCCATTTTGTCTGATGATTAGACGTCAATTTCGGAGGGGGCAAGGATGTCATAAAGTCATAAGTAGTAGGTATATTCGAGGGAAGCCGTGCTTATCAAACCATCAAGTGGAACATCGTCAAAAAGCCATTTCACTTTTCAGAATTAAAAAATGTCATTATTTCAATGTAAAAGTACAAATTTTAAATATTCCCGCACTTGAAATAATGAGGACCTTTAATTTAATGTGCGTGCTTGGGTTGCTTTTTAGCTTCATTTATTATCGATAGTGAAACGGTAGTTAAAATATTTATACTAATTAGAACTTTATGCACTTTACGTACGTTGTAGAGCAGTTGAATAAGTTGTAAGACTGTCCAAAATCTGTCTCCGGAAAGGAAAATCTGTCTCCAGCAGGGTTGTCGACTTTCCCGTTAGAGACATGGCATTGCAGAATTGCAAACAAAGGAAATCCGCCTCGACAAAGAGATGGATAGATAGAAACTTGCGGCGGGAGAAGCTTAACTACGAGTACGAACATTCGGCGGAGTGTTTTTCAGTATTTGTAATATTGTTTTACTCCTCTTATCTTCGATAATATTAAGGTACTTGTTTCTTGTTTTTACATTGTTTTGGGAGATTTTAAATATCGGTTGGTGGCTCCCCTAACTAGTGACCCGGAATGTGAGGTTGCAGCTCATCTGAAATCTGAACTGTACAAAAAATTGATTTATTCTGAAAATCAGCGAATACAAAAATTTGTGACCCCCCACAAATCCGCCAAGTGATTTCCAATTCGTCTTTTACTACTTAATTTGTTTATTTAGTGCTGAGAACACTGTTCCAAAAATTGAAAATGGTGACCAGTTTGAGCGTAAATACAATTTGGGTACGAGTTGTAGGTATTGGCCTCGTTCTATACATCCTTTACTTGGTGTTATAATCTACAAAGTCCTTTACGTACTCTAGTCACTCTAGTTCATCTACAAATAAAGAAACGCATGACTGGTTGGACTCTAAAGTGACAATAGTGGACCCAGAAGATATCTTCAATCTCAATCAGCGGGATCCACGATTAGTAAACTATTTAAAAGCCCGCCATTTGACTCCGCCCTCAAAATTACCCTACAACTTCAATGCAAAGTTCGGTAATTCCCCAGGGGGTGATGACGCAATAGTGGATGCCATAAGGAAAATCTTCAAAGATTCTGTTAGCTTTTACTAAATACTGAAATCATCTGTTGTCAGCTGTTTCCATTTTGCTATAATTTTGAATTATTTTCCTTGTGATGAAGCCGCCGGGATTTTTTGTCGAATGCGGAGGTTATGACGGCATTTCGTCGAATACTTTGTTTCTCGAAAGAGAATTTGGTTGGTCTGGCCTGCTAATCGAATGTAATCCTGCCATCATCCCAGAACTCAGAAAAACACACCGAAAAGCCTTTGTAGCTGACGTCTGCGTTTCTGTCACGGAAAATCCAGCCATGGTAAAATATTAATCAGAATTTCTGATTATTAGTAAAAAAAATTTTGATTCCCCTATTTCTAAAACTTTTAAAATTTTCGGAAATTTTGAATGGAATGAATGAAATCATAAGAAACCTAGAAGTCCATTCATTTTAATTTATGAAGGATAAAATAATTTTCAGAATCAATATGAATTGAAAATAAACTGAATTTGCCATATTTCGATTATAAATAAGTATTATAAAAAATATAACCTTTAAAAGAAAAATAATTGTAAATTTTTTGTTTTCAGATGCAATAGGTCTCCAATTTTATTTTTTTATCTGTGCTTGTATGTTTAACAAGTATCCAATTAATTTGTTCGATATTTAACAGAGTTGTATAAACTATTACTTAGTGACCACAATAGTCCCACTCTGTGGATTTTCGACTTACAGCTAAATAAGACTGTGTAAATATTTAATGATTGGATTAATTGTGATTTGACGCGGCTTTACTTTTACTTTGTGACATTTTAATGACTCTAGTTCATGAAGAGTAATAAAATTATTGTAATCTCAAATAAGCGATTTTAGTTCTAGATCCAGTTAATCGTTTTATATTTGGGGTTCTTTGTAGATAAATATATCATCGATGGACACTTGGCCTGCTTCAAGTTCCGTTAGTAAGGGAGATGTTTTCCCTAAAAACCTTAAGTCTACATTCACCAGATTCGAAGTCATGGCCTTTCCGTTTTACTCCGTTATAGCAGCCACCGGAGCCACTGAAGTGGATTTTATCACCCTCGATGTCCAAAGTATTGAATGGGAAGTCATAAAAAATTTCCCATTCAAAGCCATTTTCGTAAAGGTGAAAATAATATAAAGCATTTTCCCTGTTGATGGTTAAAAAAACTCAACTTATACACTCTTACAATAGATAGTCCAAAATATTTATTTATTGTTAATTAGGTCTGGATTATTGAAGTGGTATTGCTGAGTTCTAAAGATCAAAACCGGATGAAATCGCTGATGAAAGAAAATGGATACCGAGACCCGTTGGAATTAGGAGCGTACAAAGACTACTTGTTTGTTCATAATTCTCTGTATTTAGATCCGTCCATCCAGAGCTACAATAAACCTCTGCCACCCAAAGATGGGTTTAGGGGAGTATCTGCTTTTCCTTGACCAATTCACAAATTATACTCTTCAAGAAAGTACAAAGTTGTTTGTTGTCAAATAAATGCCATTTCTATATAGTGATAAACAATTACATTACAATGATATAATGCCGCAACGAGTAATTTATTACCAGAATCACCACAAAAATGCACCCCACTGAGTTAACTCATCTTGGGTGGTAGTTATTTTCTCACACCCCGTAGTAAAATGCCAATACTTACCATCAAAGCTGATGCAGTCTACACCAGCTTTGACTTACCATCAATTCCAAAATGTTGCCATTTAAAATCAAAGGATTCCGGTTTCTTGGAAATACATACATATAACAAAACCTACAGCAAGCTGTAACAGAAGCTCGCCTGAGTAAAAGGGACCGTGTGCACATTTTGGTTGTAATAATAAAAGAAATAAATTTATTTTGATTATTAAAGTAAGAACTAATTCAAACTAGATTAATATAATTCATTATTCAATATAAAATCCAACAGCAAATCAAAATAAATTGATGTTGACTATCAAAATCAACAGCAAATCAAAATAGATTGATTTTGATTATCAAAATCAACAGAAAATCAAAATTGATTAACCCTTAAATGCGCAACTATCCCGACGATCTGTATCACGTAGCTTCTCCATGTGTGGAGAGTCGTCTCATTGGCTTAATTTTCGCACATTTTTGATATGCGACTCTATATGTTTCTTCTGGCTAGTGGTCAGGTACAAACGGCATAATGACTTAATGGCACCATTGGCATAGGGACATAATGGTACCAGAGAGTTGGCAACCTGCAGGTTGTAAAGTAGAGCCAAAACCGTAATGCCTTTCAATGGTACAAAAATCAATCCCTATTGTCTTCGATTATGCATCAGTAGGTATGGTAAAAATTTCGCGCCGTTTTACGGCGGAAGTTGTCGGATGTATTAGTAGGTATCGGTAAATTTTCGCGCCGTTTGACGGCGGAGCTATTCATCAATGTTATAAAAAAAATATTCTCCACTTTTGCTCTATTTCCCTGTGTATTATTAGAAGCTCTTTGAATGGTACAAATGTCATAATACCATGATGACATCAATGTCGTAATGACATGATGGCACAAATGGCATAATTACATGTTGGTATAAATGGCATAATTACATATTGGCATAAATGGTGTGACATAAATAAATACCCTAATAAGCATCTATCAGTTATGTATGTAATATTCAAATGTTGCTGACCCAAATTCAGACCCAAATGTTAATCCAAATCGTAATGTCGACCCAATTGTTAATGCTAATGATATTGAGTATTTTTACTGATTTTTGTAATCTAAGTTGACAAAGAAAGATGAAGAAAATGAATTCTTCCTTTATTATATCAAATTATTGCAGCATTATTTACTTTTCATCAATTACATGACTGCCAAGTACTTGTAATGTACTAATGTAGGATATACCATATTTCCGTTTATGTCATCCTAATGTAGCCAATTTGTCCACTGGCATAAGTGTCCCTTCACTCACTGTCACGTAGCATCTCCACCTATGGAGTAGCATATACCTCCTCCATTCATGGAGAAGCTACGTTTGAGTGGAATAAACTGCCACTTTCTTGGATTCTTTTATTTTTTGCGCATCCATAAAAGCCTCCAAACACTTTCAATTTAAAAATATAAGCACAGAGATGCATTTGTGACAAATACAAAAAATCCCAAGGTTATACGGCCAACCCGTACAAAGCTATGAGGTAAACAACTCAAAAACTCCACGGATGGAGGATGTTACGCATTTAAGGGTTAATGTAGACTATGAAAATCAACAGAAAATCAAAATTGATGATTGTTGACAATGAAAATCAACTGAAAATCAAAATTGATTGATGTTGACTATTAAAATCAACAGAAAATCAAAATAGATTGATGTTGACTATTAAAATCAACGGAAAGTCAAAATAGGTTACTCTTGAGAATCAAAATCTACAGAAAATCAAAATTGAATGATACTAACTATCAAAATTAAAAGGAAATCAAAATCGGTTAATGTTGACTCTAAAAATCAAAAGAAATATAAAATTCTATATAAAAATATAAATATGCTTTAAGCTGTACATTCCGGTTGTAGTTGCTTTACTATGAAATCTAAAGTCTGTTAGAAGCGGTTTGAAATATTTTGTACTATAAGTCCTACAATTTATAGGAAACGCAATTGAAATTTTAATGCCCATTTTCTACTTTGACTATCAAAATGAAGACAAAGTGAGCGCGCGGTATCTTAGTAACCAGTGGACCATTGTGGCCTATTTTCAATAGGGGTTGTCAGTGGTCCATGGGCATTGTTTTCGCCAAGTTTAGTCAAATTTTATTAATGCGTTCGAAAGTTATCGTGTTCACTAACGGACGGACGGACGGACTGTGCGGTTCTATAAGCTGCCTTATTCAGGCGAGCTAAAAACTGGCCGAACTTCTGTAGCTTGCTGTTAGGTAATATAATATTGTGTTTGTATAATACTATCAGTGCAATAAAAATTGTTAAACCCTAGACATTTTCAGAATTTGAGACCAACAATTACACAGTTAACGTTTTTAAATTCACTAAATATAGCAATCCATGAAAAGGTAGAAAAGTAACCCATTTGTCTGATATAGAAAGATAAAATACGATAAAGTTGATTTTTGTTCCCTTATCTTATCATCAATTCTTTATGCATACAAAAATATCAGCATGGAGTGGGTTGCTTTTTATCGTCATTTATTATTAAGGACAGGGAAACCGGCACGTGAGTTTACATTGTACATCTTACCTGAACTGTAAAGGAAGTGCTAATTGTATGTAAAAACCATCTGCTGAATCTGTTCCACATATCTTTACTGATTAAAGGTCCGACAATTTCGACATAACAGTTGTATTTGAATTTTTTGATTTGAAAGATCAAAATAACTTTTTGGTATCTGAAAATGCCGTTTAAATACTTTAAATTTATCTCAAAGTTTTATCATACAAAAAATGAAAATTGTTTTATTCTGTAACAATATCAGCGAATACAAAAATTGATGACCCCACGAAAATCCGCCAAGTTATTATAAGATATTTTAAGGTGAAATATTTAAACGATCTGAGTTAAGTGATAATACTTAAATAATTATTTCTGATTTCTTTAAGTAACTCGACATTTTTCGAATTTTACTATTTAATTTATTTAGTGCTGAAAACACTTCCAAAAATGGTGTCCAGTTTGAGCGCCAATACACTGTGGTTACGAGTTGTAGTTATTGGCCTCGTTTTATTTTGCCTTTACTTGGTGCTATCTCCAAAGTCCTCTAGTCACTCTAATTCATCTACAAATAAAGAAACTCATGACTGGTTAGACTCTGAAGTGACAATAATAGGCACAGAAGATATCTTAGATCTTAACCAACTAGACTCGCGACTAATAAACTATTTAAAAGCCCGCCATTTGACTCCGCCCTCAAAATTAGCCTACAACCTCAAAGGAAAATTTACTAAATCGCCAATAGGTGACGATGAAATAATGGATACAGTGAGGAAAATCTTCAAAGATTCTGTAAGCCTTACTGAAACCATAATTTGAATCTGTCTACACTTTAATTAGAAATGGAAGGTATCAGCTGTATGTATGATTTTTGAATTAATTTCCTTGTTATGAAATAGCCGCCGGGATTTTTTGTAGAATGCGGAGGTTATGACGGCATTGGGTCGAATACTTTGTTTCTCGAAAGAGAATTTGGCTGGTCTGGACTGCTGATCGAATGTAATCCTGCCATCATCCCAGAACTCAGGAAAACACACCGAAAAGCCTTTGTGGCTGATGTCTGCGTTTCTGTCACTGAAAATCCAGCCATGGTAAAATAACTATCAAAATTTCTGGTTATAGTTGAAATATTTTGCCTAAATAAGACTATTTGAATTTAATGATTCGATTGACCTAATTGTTATTTAACGCAGCTTTTCTTTTGAAGACAGACATTTTATGACTAAGTTCATGCAGATTAATAAAATTACGGTAATCTCAAATAAGCAATTCTGTATTAGATGCGGTAATCGTTTTATTGTTTGCGGTTCTTTGTAGATAAATATATCATCGATGGACACTTGGCCTGCTTCAAGTTCCGTTGGGAAAGGAGATATATTCCCTAAAACCAAAAATTCGACATTTACCAGATTCGAAGTCATGGCCTTTCCGTTTTACTCCGTTATAGCAGCCACCGGAGCCACAGTGGTGGATTTTATTACCCTTGATATTCAAAGTATTGAGTGGGAAGTCATCAAAAATTTTCCATTCAAAGCCATTTTTGTAAAGGTATATTCATTGTATTCAAACAATTATTGTTATATCATATTTTCCAGCCTGCCTGGGAGTCTAGGAATAAAAATCTATAAATCAATTCCCATTTAAAAAAGCAATGCCGTTGCATTCCTCAGATTGTATAATTATTATCGTAATTATATAGGTGTGGGTTGTTGAAGTGGTATTGCTGAGTTCTGAAGATCAAAACCAGATGAAATCTCTAATGCGGGAAAATGGATACCGATCTCCTGTGGAATTAGGAGTGTACAAAGACTATTTGTTTGTCCATAATTCTGTGTACCTAGACCCGTCTATCAAGAGTCACAATAAGCCTCTGCCTGGCGCTTGGAATTATAGGGGAGTGTCTGCTTCTCCATGACCAACTTACAAATTATCTGTTAAATAAACGTAGTAGTTTTTAATCTTACAGAAAGTGTCAGACTATTTATTATCAATTTTGATTCGGTTGATTAAACGCATATTTAGCCGTTGTATTTAGGCACTTCCATGGAATAAAGAAAAAAGAGTACAAGAGAACCCAACGTAATTGGGTATAAGAATTTTATAACTATTTTATTTGCAATAATGCCATCATTCAAAATAACTAATCATTCATAAATTAAATATAAATAGAGCTCAGAAATGCCAGGAGGGCAGTGAACGCCAATTGAAAGGCAAAGGCAGAAATGGAAATGTAATGGTGTATAATCATATAATGGCCATATACTCTAATTTCGCGAATTGCCAGAACGTTATTGTAAGCGTTAATCTCTGTATAGAAGATTACAACTAATAGGTCAATAGTTAATACAATGCAACAATTTGCAGTATCATAAAGACCGGAAACGTAGGACACTAAAAATGAAAATAAGTGTGTATGTCGGCATCATCTTTCAATGGGTCACATCATAGAATTTTAAGCTCATTTAGGCCATGAAGCGGTTGACATCTAAAGTTGGCAGTACTGTTTAATTAAATATCACTCCCATTATAATTTGTTGTTTGTTTACCTGTCCATCGGATATGTAGAATGTTGACACTTCTAATAGCAGTATGTTAATACAGTTCTAAAAGCAGGAAAACGTTTTTTTGACATTTTTAAGCGCATTAAAACGCTCTGTTGACACTTAACATTTCTGGTAACAATAAAACGTAATGTTGACACTCCTAAGACAATAAAACGTTGTGTTGACTATTTGCCTCCCTATAAATGGCATTTCCAGAATCAAAGTTTGCGTTCATCAAATAATATTGATTGACATCTAAAATAGTTATTTTACGGTTAAAATATCATTACAAAAATTTAAAACAGAAAATTTACGCACGTCTTTTGTTTGTTAAAAGTCACACATTCTTGCGCCTACTACAATAATAATATGATTTGTAATCCGAAAGTTGAAGGTTAGGGTTGTCCTGGCCTGTAGAGCTTTATGCATACATAATTATATGATAAATAGTGAAGATGTTAGTTCATGAAGAATGAACATAACACATGGTATGTTAATTAGTAAGTAAAAGAACGGAAAAAGGCGTATATAAACTACAGAACTCTGCATAAGCAAATACTTAAGATAATATTTGTAATAATTTGTCATACCTTTCCAGTCTCTGCCGATAATATAAAGACCCCGAAAATGATATTGTAAGTCATAAATGTGTTTAAAGAGTGTGAAGGAAGATTAAATGTCCATTTATGGGTGATAATATAGATATGAAAAACCTAGATAACTTCGGTGGAGATAATACACCATATTTAGGTCACCTAAACGAGAAGAACCAGTGTGTGTTTGCATTTACAGGTAAATGCAAGAAAGTGGTTGGTGTATCTACTAATGGCTCCAATTAGTGAATAAACGTAATTTTGGTGCCATTTCCTTCATCCAAAAATTATGAAAGCTATTTTCGCCATTTTGTTCGTTTTTGTCGGGTGTTGCAGCAACACGGTATTTCTGGAAGTGCTTGTCAAGTACGTACTTAATCAATATCTTTCATACACTGAATTTACATAAATGCGGGGTTAAATCATTTCAGAGAAGATCCAGCCAGTGGAAATCTGATCAATGTCACTCAATTTCTAGTCATCAGTATCGAAGGATTTTTTACGACGCTCAGATGCGGCACAAGAAAAGCCGTTATCCCGCTAAGGTATAATGTAAACTCTACTCTCTCCTCCGCGAAGGATAAACCCACCATTAAATGCTAATAACAATTTTGTGAATATTTTCAGGGCATATGTCACATTAGTAATCTATTTCTTCCTAGTCAGTACCGCCAACAACTTGTCGTTTAATTTCAACATTTCCGTGACGCTTTATCTGATATTTCGATCAGTAAGCAATAACATTTGTTTTTCTAATTTGTAGCAATTATAAATTTAAAAGGCAATTTTCTTTTTATTTATTCATTTATTTACTATAAAATAAATTGCAGGGTTCTCTAATGGCTAATTTGGTGCTAGGCATGATTCTACTGGGAAAACGATACACGACTCTAAAATATATATCCGTAATTATGATCTCCGTAGGAATTGCCATTTGCACCGTAGCATCCGGAAAAGGTTTTACAGTAAGTGTTTTAAAAAACATTTTTCTATTTTATATACGGGAATTGGGATAAAATATATCTTATTTCTGTTATGAAACATAATTTTCTTGTCAGGAAAAAGTTTTAATCATAAATTTAATTCAGCATGTTGACAGTTATTTATATTTTTGTTTTTAATTTTATTGTTTATTTTGCAAATATTTATTTTTTTTATTTTTTAACCTTCATTGTAAATTTTGAAAAAAATTGTTTTAATTTGTTATTTAGCAAATTTTATTTTGTATTTTGAATATAGTAATTCAGTTGATATTTGTCATTGCAGTCCAAACCAGAACCGGTGAAAGATGATGGCTTTTCGGATTATTTTTGGTGGCTTGTAGGTGGGATTTATTTATTATTTCTAATCAGTTTCAACACTTTTTTGATTGCAGGAAGCTTTTCCCAATAAAATTTGTCAATTGCTCTATGTTCACAATTTGTTGACAGTAATAATAGTAAAAATGAGTTTAAAAAAATTTATGGTTGCCGTTTAAGGGATTGCAATAATGACATTTGCACTGTTTGCATCAGCACGAATGGGACTGTACCAAGAAGTATTATTCAAGACTTACGGAAAACATCCTAGAGAAGCTCTGTTCTTTACGGTAACCGCATTTTAAATTTTATTGCATCAAAAACATTTTATAAAAACAATGAAAACTTAAATTGCTGCGATTTGCTTGCAAATTTCTGTACAAATTAACCGATCGCTGTGGTCATTTAAAATTAATCTTGCCATTTTGAAAATTATTCTAGCATTTTCTACCTCTACCTGGGTACCTCCTTTTGTTCCGCGACATAATTACTCACATCGATGTGGCAAATAAATCGACTGTGATGTACGTTTTTGGGATCTCAATGCCAATTGTGTGGTTTTGTATTATAGGAAACGTCTTAACTCAGTAAGTTATACATTTGAGCAGAATTCCTAAAATTGATTTTCACAATTGACTTTTATTATTAAAATAAAATAAGGAAAGTTTACAAGCGATTTACTTCGATATTCAGTTTTGTAACATTTGTTTGTACGGATATATTTATAAAAATAATTTACATGCAAAGGCTGTCCCGGTTGGTAATTTTCTGTTATATGATTTTTAAGCTGTAAATAATCTGGCCTCGATCTCGATTATAAAATAGTAGAGTAAGAGTGAACGAAGAGGGAACGAGTCCGCGCGGGGTCTGGATTCCACCCGAAATTTTAGAAAGCAAACTAGTTGCATGAAATAAAATGTTTTTAATAGCACATAAATTATTTTTAATTGTTGAACCCCACCCGAAATTAGTTCCTCTGTTCGCGCTTGGAGTAGAATATGGTGGGAAGTATTTTATTTACGGCGTCATAAATTTTACTAAATTATCCTCGTCCTTTGCAACTAAATAGGAAGATTTTATCTGGGATACATTTGAGCATCTGCACCTGCTCAAATGTATCCGGCTACCTTTGAGCACTTGTGGAGCACCCCAGAGCAGCTGCTCAAATGTATCCAGATACCTTTGAGCACTTCTGGAGCACCCAGAGAGCATCAGACATGAATTCACCCGACGAAGATCATGGAATAGTAAATGAACACAAATAGAATTGCTTAAAGTCAGTAAAATAAATTCAAAATTACCAAAATAAAATTATAGAATTTATTTGGGTAATTTAGAATTTATTTTGGTAATTTGTAATTTATGTTTGTAATTTTGAATTTATTTTGGTAATTTTGAATTTATTTTTGTAATTTTGAATTTATTTGGTAATTTTGCATTTATTTTACTGACTTAAAGCAATTCTATTTGTGTTCATTTACTATTCCATGATCTTTGTCGGGTGAATTCATGCCTGATGCTCTCTGGGTGCTCTAGAAGTGGTCAAAGGTATCTGGATACATTTGAGCAGCTGCTCCGGGGTTGCTCAAAGGTAACCGGATACATTTGAGCAGGTGCAGATGCTCAAATGTATCCCAGATGAAGATTTTCAAATGCCCGTTTTTAAATTCGTGGGCAGGCTATAAATGTGAGAGGTGTAAATTATAAATTCTCACTCCTACCGGACCCAAATCTTTTGAAATGTTCCTAGAAACTAGAAACGCCTTACTTACCAGTTGAGACAGCCTTAACAAGAACGTATGAACTTAAATACGAATTTATTATTCACATTTCATCAGCCACTAATTTATTTTATTTTGCAGATGTGTCTGTGTGAATTGTGTTTACATTCTAGCAACGGAGTACCCATCCCTTACGGTGACTTTGGTGGTCACTTTAAGAAAATTTTTAAGTATTCTTATATCCATATTTTATTTTCAAAATCCATTCACTGTGGCTCATTGGCTGGGGACGCTTTTAGTTTTCGGTGGGACGTTAATGTATTCCGACATTTTTTCGGAGTCTGAAATCGTAGAGAAACCCGAAATTCAGGAAGCCGAAAAGTTAATCGAAGTGGATGAGAAATAAGGTCGCTGCCATTTTTATATTTTCTAATTTAATGTATTACTTAAATAAAATATATTATCGTAAGAAAGTTAAAGCTTTTTACAGAATTTAATATACATTTTAATATTACATGTTATACATAATGTGCGTAAACAAATAATAAATAAATAAACCACGATGTGCGACAATTTTAATAAGTATAAAATTCTTGTAAAATTAATCTAATATTATGCTCATAATATTTAGATTGATACAGATTGAGTTATCTTGGCTTGAATTAGACGAAGTGAGAAGGAGAAAAAATAAGCAAACACATTGACGCCATCTTAAAACGTAATTTAATTAGAAAAACCACTATGACTGACTCTTCTCATAATTTTAGCAAGTTGGTTTTCCTTGGCTGTGGTTTGCTGATTTTGCTGTAAATGACATCACTTTTCTCTATCGAGAGGTTATAGTCCGCTATTTATGTTTCAGGGAAATTAAATAAACTCAACAGCAGTAAGTTATACAAAAAATATTTTTCCTGTCCGATCTACGAAAATTTATCTCAAATCTCAATTATAGGCATTATAAAATAATAACAAGTTTAATATATATTTAACTCAAATGCCTTTTAGTTAATATCTACAATAATTTTATTAATTCAGCTAATTAATATCTAGAATAATTATTAATATTTTTACTTGTAAAATGGCTAGTAAGAATTATTACTGCAAGCTATCTAATTTTCCATGTAACTATAAAAGTAGTATCCTGTTGTTTTTAAACTCAAGGCTCTTTGTCAGTGTCATACTATCTGGTATCTTTAGAAAGTAAATGAATTTATACACCCGAGTTCTTCCTAATAAATAATTCATCCATACAGGTTGAGTAACTATATATTTTTCGGTGTGATTCAGTGGGAAAAGTAATAAATCAGCTAAAAGTGAACCTTGAACCTGACTTCATTGTTAATATTCAAGCGCATATTTAGAAAGGACATTTATTTATGACATCAAATTTATAATCATGATAAACGATTTCTGTGGATTAACATAATTAAAATTATTATGTTAATTTATATTTCGAATTATTTATAATAACTCGAAATGCTAGCCGACAAATTAGCGCTATTTTTGTTTACATTAATTATTGCTGGCGAAGCAGCAAGGAAGATTGCCAAACATAAATTTTACCAAATATCCGTTGCCAAATATCCTGCTCTGGTTTGTAACCCGTTTCGTATTTTTAAATTCATCATTTTTAGCAATATATATTTTTATCAACGTTTCTGCTATCACTGAACTGAATTGTTGTTGTTGTATTAGTATTTAACAGCATCCGAAACTGCTGATTGGGAAAATCAGATTCCAGCTGAGGTGGATATGAAGGAATGGCGGGATTTACCTGAACAGAAGTGGAAAATTCATACAATGGGTAAGTAGTCCTAAATAATAAAATTAAAGTATGCTAATAAAAGTATAAACGTCGAAAATATTTGAAAGTATTTTCGAAAAATTGGTTGGGGTGACCTTAATTAATACGAATTTTTTGCTCGGATTCTATTTACTAATTTGCAAAAACTTACAACGTTCTATTGTGTCCTGTGTAGGTAACCACAAACACTATTTAGCATCCCTGGAAAATGATTACAACAAATTAAGCCTCAGTGTAAGCAATGGAGACACTTCAATGAAATTTGTACGTTTGAAAAACTTAAATGGAGATAACTGGAACATCTTGGATATGCAAGGTCTATGCATGCAGTTTAAAAGGTTTATTTTATGTACAAATCTATTCTATTTTTTATGATAATTGGATTGTATTTCCCAATTCTATTTTTTTGTCCATTGTGGTTAATAATGGATGGAATTTAATAAATGTTTTAAACGTAACTCGAGTGGCTACCACATTATGTATTTATCCATGAGGACCAAGGACGTATTTAGGGAGGGGGTTCTAGGGTGCTTAAGCAATTTTCCAAAAGACACACTAGATATTTCTCAAAATTTAATAAAAACTAGTTTGATACATAAGAAAAATCTGTTCACATATTTAAGCACCCCCTTAATTTGATTTCTGGATACGCCCTTGATGAGGACAGACATTATATGTATATTTAAGATAACTGAGATATTCATTTACAATGAAAGCTATGACAGTTTTAATTTGTAATGGCGATTTTCGCTTTTTATTTAGAGATAACAAATTACGACAATTCATCAATCGATTCACAGGGGATGAGACGGGAGTTGCTTGGCGAAAATGTAACGATTCTGACTCACAAAAATGGATTCTCACCGCTTTATAAATATTGTTTTAATGTATAATAAATAAAGTGAAATAAATAAAAAAATTAATGTTGGGAAATACAATTAACATAAAATACTTTTGTCCTACCTTTCCATGAAAAATGTATCAAGGTGAATTTGAAATTGCAACTCTATAATTTATATCACACGTTTATAATATCTTCAGTTCTACTCCGGCTTTAAAAACCTAGTTAGAAGACGAAAACATGAGAGTTGAAATCTCTTTTTATTTCTGTAGAATTAAACCCATTGAAGGAGACATTTGTCAGGTGTTTTATAATTCAGGATTATCAACCAAGCACGTATGCAGAACTGAGTTTCGGAGGGGGCTAGATTTCCAATAGATATTTCAAGTATATATATTCGCGCGTAGCGCGAAAATTTTTTGCATTTTTTGAAGGAAATGAGTCAAAAATGGCCAAAAATGGCAAATAATCGCGCGGAGTGCGAAATTTTTTGCTATTTTGCGAAAAAAATTCCCTTTTTCTTGGATTTCGGGGGGGGCTTCAGCCCGTAAAGCCCATCCCTAAATACGTCTATGTTATCAACTGTTCTATTTATTACGTAATATTATTTCCTATGTAAGAAATGTCACTTGCTTATTAGGGACGATAAGGAAGCTTAATGGTTTGGCCGTGACCGCCTATCTGTGTATTTTGATCCACAAGACAATTTGTTGACGTCTTGAACGTTTAAATTATTCCATACGTAGAGTACAGTCATTAAAAAAGAGTCAACTGAAATGCACAGGTGTTTATTCTGCAGCTCTTAAATTAATATTTAAGCCACGATATGTTTAAAAACAGAATCAGCTCACATTACTTAGTAAGGATGACAGTGTTTCAATTCGAAACAACAAATTAAAATTTTCCATCTTATGACGACTGTTATTAATGGCATCGATTCTGTCTTAATTAGGCCAATCAACACAGGACCAATTTCAATAATTATAAAATATGGATGGAGACCTGACTAAAAATCATAACAGTTCCTATATACTCTAAATTAGGTTCCATAGTTCAGCAATCAGTACATTTTTTGAAGTATTATTTTTAATTTATTCCGCCATTGTTTCAAAACCAATTTTCATTGTGAGACTCAGTAATGATTTTTTAATTTGTTTTGTCATCTGTATACGTTAATACACTTAATAGCTTGACAGTTGTGCAGCAATGATTTAAAGCAGCTGACAGAACTGTAATAAATGCCAGGATTAAATAAATAATTTGGTTCAGTCGAATGTAGCAACAGCCGACGAAAACTTCTTGTCGAATACGCTCACCTCCGACGAGAAAACATTCCTCATTTTTCAATTTCTTTTCCTAATTCCATAAATAATTTAACAATGAACGGCCACAGTCATTGTGACGAAACATCTGACTGGCTTCCCGTCGATGAAAATTTCGGAACTAAAACAATTCATTGTGGGTACAAGGCATCGAACGAGTCCTACAATGCAATTGCTGAGCCTATTTCCTTATCTGCTACTTTTGAATTGGATGCTCCTTTCAAAGTTCGGGTAAATAAAAAAATTTTGTCACACATCGTTAAATTAAATATATATCTCTTATTTTAACTTCCGCGCTAGCTAATCCAGCTAAATAAATACTTAGGAATAATAATCATGTCAATCATTATTTTGCTAATACACTCTGACTTACAAAATATTTACTTTCCTTTTAGGGGTTTGCGTACACCAGAGTAGGAAATCCAACGCGGAAAATTTTAGAAGAACGACTGGCAAAATTGGATGGTGGAGAATATGGTAATAATGGCGGGAAAATTAAATTCTTCGCTACAAAGTTATGTGTGAGTTTTAATATATTCTTTTGTTAAAAATGCAGGGTTATGTTACTCTTCCGGATCTTCTGCTATTTTAAGCGCAATGGAACTCTTAGCTTCTGGAGATCACCTTCTCTGTGGTGACTGTCTCTACGGCGGCACCGTCCAACTCATCACTGACTGTGGACCAAGAAGGAAGCTTGACTTTGACTTTGTAGATTTTACTGATATTGAAACTTTCAAATCTTCCCTGAAACCGACCACAAAAGTATTCACAAGTTGTAATAAAAGGTTACACAAAAGTATGGGTTATCATTTTAATTTCGCATCCATTTTAGATGGTCTTTTTTGAAACTCCTGGAAATCCAACATTATGCGTTGTGGATATTGAAAAAATATGCAAAATTGCCCACGAGTATTCTAAAGATATCATTGTGGTCGTCGATAACACTTTTTTGACTTGCTATTATCAGGTATTAGATGAAATGTTTTTTTGCTAATATTATAAATTTTTATGTGAACTATGAACTAACAGCTTATGGTAGATGTATTAATTATTATTCTAGAAACCTTTATTGTTCGGAGCTGATATTGTTCATTATTCTCTGACAAAATACATGAATGGTCACACTGACGTTTTGATGGGCTCGTTAATTACTTCAAGGGCAGATTTGTATGAAAAATTGAAGACGTTTCAAAACTGTAAGCAATATTTTAAAAATCCTGCTTCGTCAATAACGATTTTTAGATAATAAATCGCCCTAATCATAATTGGGAATTAATAAATTGTTCAAATTATATAAATATTTTAAGAATTGAAT
The DNA here is from genome assembly GCA_020055645.1 of Tomocerus qinae. Lineage (NCBI taxonomy): Eukaryota > Metazoa > Arthropoda > Collembola > Entomobryomorpha > Tomoceridae > Tomocerus > Tomocerus qinae. Next base: position 1,076,151 of record CM034550.1, read on the forward strand.
TTTTTAAATTACAACTAATCGACGGATGTAAATATTTGTTTAAACAGGCGTTGGCCCCGTACCATCTCCATTCGATTGTTATCTGATGCTTCGTGGCTTAAAGACTCTCCACATTCGTATGCCCGTTTTCATGAAAAATGGATTGGACATTGCACATTTCCTTGAGAAGCATGCAAAGGTGGAAAAGGTTCTTCATCCGGGTCTTAAAAATCATCCACAACATGAATTAGCGCTGAAACAATCATCGGGACATTCCGGACTGATTTCCTTTTACATTAAAAACGGATCTTCAATCACATTTTTGGAGAATTTGAAGATTTTCCAAAACGCTGGTAGTTTGGGAGGCTGTGAAAGTCTCGTCGAGTTACCGTAAGTTGTCTCTCCTCCAAATCTAACTAACTTGTATCTTTTATATACTTTGAGGGGTATTAAAACATTTCGCTCGTGTCGCACTAAATATATTTTAAATCTATTATGGAAAGTGTTTTGATGTTAGGATGTCACCCGATCTAATTCAAATTGTCGAATGTTCTAAAAATAATTTGAATCGTTATTAGAATTAATTGCAAATTTTGGGTTTAGATTGATTGGTTTAATTATTACCATATAGATTTTATTTTACTCACGCAAAAATTGGGAAGAAGCTCCAAGAACAACTGGAGATTACAGAAAATTTGGTACGCCTGGCGATTGGTCTTGAATCTTGCAAAGACCTCATCGAAGATCTTAATCAAGCTTTAAATAACTGCTAATACTGCCACAACATTAAGACTTGAATTAACCATCAACCAATCAAAAAAGACCATCTAAAATTGAATGTTATCCATGCTTGTTAATATCGATGTTCGTAAAATAAATCACTTGCCGACAATTTTTATTTAATAACCAATTATCTTGAATAGGTATCAATAGTCAGTATTATAACTCAGTTCATGATTAGCAGAATCATATCTTATAATTACTTCAGCTAATGAAATGAAATATCTCACCATCATAGCCAGCGGCAGCACTAAAGTTTATCCAAACTCAAGTAAGCCAGCCAAAGAAAATTATGAAAAATAGTCCAAGATATCAAAACCTCGACCATTTTGTCTTTTCTAGTATTTTATAGCTATTAAATTTCCCCCAAGGTCGGTGATTCATTTACCAAAGGTTATTGATCTAAAATAGTCACCGGAAACAAACGCCAAGATATAAAATCAAGGCCGTACTATTTTTGGCACGGTACGACTTCCTAGTAAAAATTTTATTTAATAGTCTTATTCTCTCCCAGCAAAATTTTAAAATGCAAAAGTATTATGTTATTAAAATTATTGTGCTTCAGGGTTATGTACAAGTAGGACATATTTAAATACGTCCATCTCTTTTACGGCATTTACTGTCTCTCGAAAATACTTTCTAATTTCCTCAAAATGTGTTCCATTTCTCAGAGAATATTAAACCGCTCTTTGTTTTTCTTATCGTTTTTCTATTTCGTGGTGGTTATATTTTATCATAATTTCTCAGATTTAAGGTAAAAACAATGCATAACATCCGCTCGGAATAAATTGGGTAGAAACCTGTACGTCACTTAAAATTGTCGGCGCACAGACCAATAAATTATGGGTTCTAGCCTGATTTATTTCCGATGTACCAATCCCTATTATAACTTATTCCAAAGATCATATTAAATATTTATAATTTTTGTTTCATAGCAGAATATGGGAATTATCTTACCATGGTCAGAGTAGGGATACTGTATATACTGAAATGCCATGCATCATTCCAAAACTTGATCCATTTCACAGTGACATAATGAAAATGATTAAAAAGCCTAAAAAGTACAATTGTCTGGCAAAGCATCCTTTGCTCTTCTCATCTGACGAATTTGCAAACTTGTTAGTCTTCCACGACAATTTAAAGTTAAATAACTTCTCCCAGTGTTGTTATTCCAGATTTTTTCGAGGCAATAAATCGGACACGGGAATAAAGTAAGTATTTTTGTTTATCAGCTTTCTGAACAGTTTTTAAATAAATGGGTAATTCTGCCACTGCTATTAATTATTACAACTTGAAAGAATCCAAAAAACTGGTAATAAAACACCATCAAGATATTTTTATAAAAATTAACATTATGGAAGCCATTAAATGCATGATTTGATCTTATTCTGCTGCTGCTTGTAATTTTAATAATTTTAGGGTTTCTGCGAAATGTGTCTCTATCAAAAATTCCAGCAAGATTCCAATAAAAGAAGAATTTGTTATCGTGAAATGCAAAAGGAAGTTTGAGCCGGTGGCTGTGGTAGATGCCTTTGGATTTGTTCAGCGGAAAAAGGAAGTGGAGTCCCGAATAAAACAAACTCCAAAAAAGGAATCTACAGACGATGAATTGAATGTCGTCATTTTAGGCATTGATTCAATTTCTCAAATGAATTTTGTGAGGACGATGAAGAAATCTTTTGAATATTTGACAAAGCATCTTGGAGCTATTGGGATGAATGGATATTTTACCGTGGGAGGTAAAATTAATAAATAAAATTAGATTATACAATTCTATTGTTAATATACTAAAACATTAGTCCAATAATTCTATTGTTATAATTTAATTCGTTTTGATTTTTGCGGTAAATGGAAGTACAAATACCTATAGCCAATTAAGTCATTTTACTAGTTTTTTCCTTCTGTATTGAAAACTAACATAGCATAGCTAAAAAAAAGTTGACCTACTTGTCTAAGGGAGAACAAAGTAACAAACAAAAGAAACGGTCGGATTTTAAGAGGCGCGAAATTTGAATTACCACCGCTTGATTTTGGCAATTTTCACTGGGTACATTCTGAATACTGGTGAGAGTAAGTAAGGGTATCATCCCACCAGGTACGTATCCAGGAATTTGACCACGGGGGGGGGGGGGCACCAAAATATATTGGTAAAACGAAGATATATTCGCGCGAAGCGCAAAAGTTTTTGGGTCTTTTAACATTTTTTCAAAAAAATCGTAATTTTCTGGAAACTTAGGGGGGGTGGGCACCCCCGCCCCCCTCTGGATACGTGTTTGCATTCCACCTCAGCTGCTTGACATAAATTTTCTATTGATTGGCAAATTAGCATCAAGCTGCAAACTTTAAGCTCGCTAAATATTATAAATGAACAAATCTAATGACTATGACAGCCCGAGCGCGGTGAGTCTCCATTATAAACATTAAAATAAAATAGGCCAATCTTCCATGTGTGCTGTCTTATTTAAATCAGTTAAATTAATTTCCTTTAATTTTAAATTCAAAACCTATTTAGAAAACAGTTTGCCGAATTTTAGTGCGTTTCTTATCGGATTGTCAAGAGAAGAAGTAGACTTGGGCTGCTATAATGAAACAGAACATTTTGACACTTGTCCGTTTATCTGGAAAAAGTTTTCTGGAAAAGGATTTCGAACATTTTTCGGAGAGGATGGGCCAAATGTGGCCACATTTAATTATGCAAAGCGCAACGGGTTCATCAAACAACCAACCGATTATTATCTACAAACATTGTTGTTCCTTCTTCTGAGATTACGAAGCAAGGATTACCCAAATGTGAGTTCTTGTTACGGTCCTCGCTATGTCTTTGAAATCCTTTTAGACTACATGAAGAAGGCGGCAACGACATTTCGGAAGGGGGAAAAGCATTTTCAGTTCATTTGGTCGAATTCAGTGGGGCATGATTATTTGAATACTCCCGCTCTTTCCGACGACTTTCTATTCGACTTTCTCCAGTGGTTCCAACAAAAGAATCATTTCAACAGGACCATTTTCTTTTTGATGAGTGATCATGGACAACGCTTAGGGGGCATCCGGGAAGTGTATCAAGGAAATCTGGAAACAAGAATGCCTCTTCTCTACGCGGTATTTCCAAAATGGTTCCAAAACAAATACATCGCCGCTGTCTCCAACTTCAAAGAAAATTCTCAGAGATTGACGACTCCGTTTGATTTGTACAACACTTTTCTTGATCTTAGTGATTGTGAGGAGAACATTTCTAACGAGTCAATCTACCGTCGGACGGTAGATCTGACAGAACTCCAAAGAATACCCCGAGGAATCAGTTTATTTTTACCAGTTCCGAAATCTCGGTCCTGTTCTCAAGCAGAAATTCCAGATCGCTATTGTGTCTGTAAATATGCCAAGCCTATTCCAGTCAACAACAACAGAAAATCTCTCCAAGCTGCTAATTCTGTCGTTCAAGTCATCAATAATTATCTTCAAAGTGCCACTTTCAAATGTGCCGAGTTAGCAGTAAAAATTGTTAAAGGTTTTTATATCTTGAAATCCCCGAGTACGTTTGTCGGCAGTCGAATTCGAAATATCTCGAATTTGAACTCAACTCAAGAGTATCTGCTGACCTTTGTTACTACACCAGGAAATGGAACTTTTGAAACGATCGTCAATTATAATTATTCCAATGAAATGTGGATTACTGGAAAAATGCAGGATATAAATAGGATTAATATGTACGGCACCCAAAGCCATTGTGTTCAAGAAAGAGTCCTTAAAACATTTTGCTTCTGCCATGAAGAGTAGTTTCACACCTTTGCTGTTCCCGTTTTCATAAAAATCAACCTGTAATGGCCACAATAAATGCAGAACCCCTCCTATCAATCGAACAGAAAATGTTTCTAATTGTCAAGCGAAACTTTACCATTTTATTTTTGCTATCATTATATATTATTTATCTGTCCTTTTACTTAGATATTGTACATAACCAGTATTTATATATTATTATAGTTTTTTTAAAAGGAAACGACTTGCAATGAGCCAATTTTGGAAAATTGTTACATGACCTTGGAATTCAAGATCATGGACGTTATAAAAATCTGTTTCTTTTTATAAAATGTGTGAGCTATATACTTAAAAAATAAATTACCATGCCGTAGTGTAGTACTCTGTCTCAAAATGTTCCATTAACATTTTCATAATAAAACTTTATTCCCAAAGCATTTCTTAGTTTGTAATTCCAGATTTTTAAGTAATTCCAATAACTTTTACGATTGATTATTTGATTCTTCTATCCGTAATTCTTTGTAGCATTTCTGTAGTCTACATTCCTGTAGAGAAAATAACATAATAGGTTGCCAGATTCAAATTGTTACAAAAGAAGCGGGAAAAGGTCATTCGACGAATGAGACGTTTATAGAAAAGAGCGACCAGTGTTTTCAAAACATTTCTTTCTGTTTTTTTTATTTACAGTAAAAGTTTTATTTACAAATGTTTATTTTGCTTTTCCTGCCAGAATGAAACGAAGTTCTAAATTATGATCACGGACTCAAAAATAGGGTGATTAATTTAATTACGATGTATTCATTTTCTCAGTTATCAAAACGCGTTTTCTTCGCGTTCCTCTGTTTTGTGTTAATTATATTTTACTCCAATAAGTATTTACCAGACATAAGGTAAAATACACATAAAGTCACAAAGACATTTACTAAATTAATATACTAAATTTTAAGTTCTGAAAAGGTTTTATTAAATTGGTATATTTTTTATTTCGTCACAGAAAGTGGATTGAGACCAATCAGACCATGACCATTCAAGGCCATCAGAGTAGTGATCATGAAATGGCATGCAGCATTCCAACACTTGATCCATTTAACAGTGACATTATGAAACTGATGAAAAGTCCGAAAGCGTACGATTGTGTGGAAAGACATCCTTTGCTATTTTCATCTGATGAATTTTCAAATTTATTGGTTTTCCACAAGAATTTACAGTTAAATAACTATTCCAAATGTTGTTACTCCAAACTGCTGCCTGGAAAGAAAGCGGATGATGGTGGGAATATAAAGTGAGTTATTTATCTATTGTATAACAATTTCTAATTACGTATCTGCCTTTGTCCGTATTAATTGTACTATTTGTGTTTTCTACGCTTATGCTTAAAATTGGAAAACAATTTTATGTATAAATAAAATACACCAATATATATCCTTGTAATTTACGTTCTAAAACTTGAAATGTCCTTTTTTAAATAATTTTGAGGGCCTCGAAGAAGTGTGTGCCTATCAAAATCAAAACTCAAAATTACAGCAAGATTCCAATAAAAGAAGAATTTGTTATTGTGAAATGTGTAAAGAAGCCTTCCAAGCTGCTTAAGATGGTAGACGGCTTTGCTTTTGTTCATAAAAAAAGGGAAGTGGAGTCCCGTATTAAGAAGACTCAGAAAATGGGATCTACAGATGATGGATTAAATGTCGTGATTTTGGGCATTGATTCGCTTTCTCATATGAATTTTGTGAGAACGATGAAGAAATCTTATAAGTATTTGTCAATGGATCTTGAAGGCATTGGGATGAATGGATATTTCGCCGTGCAAGGTAAAAATTACAAAAACTTGATTTATTTGGTGCTGTCCCTTTTTCAGTTCTGTTTTTATTTATAACAGGAAAGAGCCACTATAATATAATATATTTATTTAGTTTGAGATTTGTAAATTAATTTTTAACGATATTTGTTAACGTTAAATTAATTAATGTCTTTTTTCAAAAACATCTAGAAAACAGTTTGCCGAATTTTACTGGATTTCTTATCGGATTGTCCAATGAGGAAGTAGACTTGGGCTGCTATAATGTAACAGAAAATTTTGACACTTGCCCGTTTGTCTGGAAAACGTTTTCTGGGAAAGGATTCCGAACATTTTTCGGAGAGGATGGGCCAAATGTGGCCACATTTAATTATGCAAAACGAAACGGATTCATCAAACAACCGACCGATTATTATCTACAAACGTTGTTATTCATTTTCCAACTGTACAGAAGCAAAGGTCTTCGATACATTAGTTCTTGCTACGGTCCTCGACACCCCTTTGAAGTCCTTTTAGACTACATGAAGAAAACTGCAACGACATTTCAGAAGGGGGGAAAGCATTTTCAGTTCATTTGGTCTAACGCTGTTGCTCATGATTATGAAAATCATCCCGCTCTTTCCGACGACTTCCTACTCGACTTTCTCCAGTGGTTTCAACAAAAGAATCATTTCAACAGGACCATTTTCTTTTTGATGAGTGATCATGGACAACGCTTAGGGAGTATCCGGGAAGTGTATCAAGGAAATCTGGAAACAAGAATGCCTCTTCTCTACGCGGTATTTCCAAAATGGTTCCAAAACAAATACATCGCCGCTGTCTCCAACTTCAAAGAAAATTCTCAGAGATTGACGACTCCGTTTGATCTGTACAACACTTTTCTTGATCTTAGTGACTGTGAGGAGAACATTTCTAACGAGTCAATCTACCGACGGACGGTAGATCTGAATGAACTTAAAAGATTTCCCCGAGGAATCAGCTTATTTTTACCTGTTCCGAAATCTCGGTCTTGTGCTCAAGCAGAAATTCCAGATCGCTATTGTGTCTGTAAATATGCCAAGCCTATTCCAGTCAACAACAACAGAAAATCTCTCCAAGCTGCTAATTCCGTCGTTCAAGTCATCAATAATTATCTTCAAAGTGCCACTTTCAAATGTGCCGAGTTAGCAGTAAAAATTGTTAAAGGTTTTTATATCTTGAAATCCCCGAGTACGTTTGTCGGCAGTCGAATTCGAAATATCTCGAATTTGAACTCAACTCAAGAGTATCTGCTGAAATTTGTTACTACACCAGGAAATGGAACTTTTGAAACGATTGTCACTTACAATTATTCCAATCAAATGTGGATTACTGGAAAAATGCAGGATATAAATAGGATTAATATGTACGGCACCCAAAGCTATTGTGTCCAAGAAAGAGTCCTTAAAACATTTTGTTTTTGTATAAACGAATTGAAGTTTTGAGTGCAAATACTAATATGTGAAAGTGAGAAAGTGTTTACAGGAACAGTAAGCAATATAGGGATTTATTTGCTATCTATCAATAGTTTAGCTGCATGTCTAAATTTCACCTCTGCTACCTCTAATGATAGACATAGAGAAATACGTAGATTTTAGATTGTTGTTGAATTTGAGCTTATGAATAATTAATACCATAATGCCAGGCTCCAGTCTTGATAGAGCAATAAATAAATTGATCTAAGTTCGTCTAAATTGATCAAGTTCGTCTAAATTGATCAAGTTCGTCTAAATTGATCTAAGTTAGTCTAAATTGGTCTATGTTCGTCTAAATTGTTGTACTGAATTGGGCTACGTTTTAAATTGCAGACGTCTTAGGTCTTTGAATATATCAGCAGATGTAGATATATCATTTATATCATATGTGGTAGACTTTAGAGAATTGCATTGGCAGCATTTTGTTGGCGCCTGTGGCTGCCCGTGCCCAAGTATTACCGACCGCTGCTGCCATCGTGCCCGTAAAGGTTTTGAAAATCCTGCCGTAAAATAAACGTAGTGCAAGTCGAGGCACAAATGTGAATATTATTACTATATATCTTAGGTATATCTTTTACAAAAATAATATTTACCGTTCAGTAGGAATATAAGAGACCACGCAGGCTGGGAACCAACTATCACGGACGAAGTTGACACTTTGAGCATCTACTCTACTTTAGGATATAAAAAAACTAATTTCAGGAATTTTTTTTTAAATCCGCCGTTTATGAGTTATGGCGGTTTTTCCATAAAAGCTTTACATGGGAGTAATTTCGAAACGATTGAACCGATTTTCACGAACCTAGTGTCAAAATGATCGCAAGGCTGTTCTCTACATGGGGTTTCCAAAACATTTTTGAAAAATTCAAAATTTTGAAAAACGTCAAAAAAGTTTCGAAATTTTGAAAAAAGTCGACTGTTATCCTAATTGGGTTTATGAACATTATGCTTAGGAAGTTTATAAAGTATATAATGCCAATATAGTCAACAAATTAAATACAAAATCATTTGCTTCAACAAAATATGTATTGAGTCACTGTAAAATTTGACGTTAACAATTTTAGAGAAATGCGAAAGCAGCGGTCTCTAAATCCAGAAAGGTCACTAAATCGCACAGCACGTGGAGTATTTAGTCGTGGTACCCTTACTATTACTACTGGACGCATTGGCCGGAGTTGTAAACCGCTGACTACAATGGGACGCATTATATTTGCTGATGACACTGGGTACTCTGAAACTGGTATCTCAGTGACCTAGTGTCACAGTCTCTGTTGGCCCTGGTTCTAATGCAACTGTTTGAACTTCCCGTTGACAAAGAGGTATTGGTGTTATTGGTTATTGAAGAGTTTTTACTATCGAACCTTGTGACGTTCAGTTATCTACTGAAATGAATTTAGGGTTCCGTAAATACTATCTGTACAAAAGAAGCGTTGTGTGGGAAATCTAGTGATTATTAGAAGGAGATTGACTCTTACTTACTAAATATATAAATCTTGTATTATTGGTAGATCCTCCAGCAACCTTTTAACGTCTCTATCTCAACCTATTGAAAAGACGATGACGAATGAGAAAAACTATAAAATTATATTACCTACGTTAATTGTATGCAGATTCATAGTGACTCAATACATATTTTGTTGAAACAAATGATTTTGTATTTAATTTGTTGACTATATTGGCATTATATACTTCATAAACTTCCTAAGTATAATTTTCATAAACCCAATTAGTATAACAGTCGACTTGTTTCAAAATTTCGAAACTTTTTTGACGTTTTTCAAAATTTTGAATTTTTCAAAAATGTTTTGGAAACCCCATGTAGAGAACAGCCTTGCGATCATTTTGACACTTGGTTCGTGAAAATCGGTTCAGTCGTTTCGAAATTACTCCCATGTAAAACTTTTATGGAAAAACCTCCATAACTCATAAACGGGGGATTTTAAAAAAAAATCCTGAAATTAGTTTTTTTATATCCTAAAGTAGAGTAGATGCTCAAAGTGTCAACTTTGTCCGTGATAGTTGGTTCCCAGCCTGCGTGATCTCTTATATTCCAACTCCGTTGTTATTACTATTGTGCTACAAGGAAAATGCTAACTAAAATGATAGGAAATGGTAACGATTATGATAATTGTTTACACTTTACAAATCTCGTTTCCGTTTATAGTAAATAGCAACTGTACCACAAACATAACATCTTTATCTCCATGCTTAAAAAGGGAGAACCTAAACCAGAGTTAGTTTTTGTTACCATTCGGTGTACACATCTACACTATATATCATTTTAAATCAAGCAAGTAATTTTTATTTTTTTAAATTATATTATTTTGTATGCCAATTCAAAAATATTTTTACAAATCGTTGATATAAAATTGGAAAACAGTTATGATCTGTTTCTAACTAGTCATTAGCTTTAATTATTGGGATGCCAAATGTTTTTCTAAAACTCGACAAGCCTTTGTATTTAAATTATTTTATTAAATTTTAAATTGCATATAAATTGTTGCAATACACTTAAACAGATACTTGTTGGAGTCGTTAGAACAGATATGAATTCAACCGTTTCTCGGATGTTGGTGCTTACAGTTTTCCTGATCTTGGCCAGTTGTCTACTTACCAGTGCAGATAAGTATGTCTACAACAGCCCAACAGGAGCTGGACGACCTAAACCCCAGGACCCGAATCTCATGTACTGCAGAACTCGAAAAATGCATTGGAGTCGCACTTTAAAGAGATGTACATATCTCCCCATTTCTTGAACCTTATTTTCCTATATTTTTAGAACCACAAAAAATGTTTGTTCCTGGAATTCATAAAAATAGTACTTGTCAATAAATCGTGTAATAAAAATTGTCGTGCATCATTCTTTGATTTTGAATTAATTAGCACAAACTGGTGTCCTGGAATATTATATGTGGTTTCATTTAGACATTTTGTTTGTAAATAATTTTCACGAGAAACTTAGTTTTCCCAACAGACTCCCTGAAATCTATTTTTGGAATTGCTACTACACAATTTCGTGTTAAATTACCATAGCATAGCTAATCTTTTAATGGTGTCAAATGCGGAAAATTGCAATCTATTATTTCCCCGGCTTTGAAATAGTCTGAATTGGCTAATTAAATACATATTATGTGGTTGAGCATTATAAATAGGATTCCGATTAACCGATGGATTAATGATTTCTATGAAATGGAAGTCATTCGCTGTTGATTTGCATCCTTTCAGAGTACCGAAGGCGTTAATTTTGTTTTTGAAGGAAAACAATAAAATTAATGTTTTGTCCATTAGTATTTATATATATTAGCAATATCATGGACATCAATGGATTGGATACAAAGTGTTTAAAATAAAAGCGAGGCAGTTTCCAGATTCATTCTCATTGACTACTGAGTGCTGCTTAAATCAGCAATTGGCAAATTATAGCAAGCCATTTTTCGTTGAGATTGAAACTTATTTTCTTCACCTTCGTAATAACGTGTAAGTCAAAAAAATCATTTTTTTAAATTCTCAAAACTTAAAACGTATTTTCGACGTGCTATGAAATAAATTTTTTATTGACAGATTAACACATTATATGGTATTAAAAATTGGTAACTTGGGTTGACTAATAATGTGGAAACCATTTTTTATTTTTTAATACGGATGTAGCCAAAATATTTTTGCCTTTTGTTTTTGGTCAAAGAAAACGTCGTTTAAATATAATTACCCACATTACTGACAGGTTAGGAAACGAGGTCTTTATTGTATTCTTTATTAATTTAAAATAAATTGCTTTGAAATAACTTTTAGGTTTTGAGGACATTATGAATATGAGATCGTCTAGTTTTCTGGGATTTGCGTTTGTCATTTTCCTAGTGTTTGTGTGTTTACATGCAAATGCACAGTATTTTCACCAGCCCCAAATAACGCGGCCAACATATTACTACCCGGCCCCAGATACTTACTGCAAGAATCGAGATATGCACTGGAGTCACACGTTGCAGCAGTGCACCTATTTCCGCATTCCTTAAACTTAATTTCAATTTTATGTAAATTGTCAGTTTATTTCTGGATGTAAAATAAATTGATTTATGAACCCTGGAAGCCTTTTAATTTTATTCCACGCCAAAAAATTAAATTATCGAAATAATTATGTTTCTGTGAAACTATTTTGCAGTCCTCAAGAGGGTGTTTAAACTCATAAGTGCTTAATTTAAACGACGATGACATAATAATTTAACAAATAAAGTTATCATTTTTAGTTGAACCATTGTAAATCGCCAGGGATGCGTTTTTTGTTAAATACTACAAATAGCAGGCAAGGCTTGTTCCAGAGGGATGTAAATAAACAGCGCGTTTTGAAATAATTGGTACAGAATAATAATCGGTATTTTTGATGTTAATTTGTTTGACGACTTTATTTACAAGGGTTAAGTTAACTTTGAAAAATGGTTACAAATAAGAAATTGAAAATGTTTAAGGTGTAGCAAAATCGCACAAGTGAATGAGATTTCGCAAGCTGTCTCGTCGTGGCTGTTGAACTCCAACAGGAAATCCCATTGCACTAGTTTCTGGAATATTATAAACAGTTTATTTATTTAGACTATGATACAAAAACAAGGAAATGAATATGCAGGAATTTATATTAAATTGTATCTTAGACATGAATTAATTTATATTATGGTCTTTAGATTATTTAAGTTTTTAGAACTAATATATAATTTAATTGCAAGCGAACGCACCATTGATGGATTGTGGGAGTAGAGATGGCCTTCTCTCTACAGCAGCGACTTCAGCTCTCCACTCACTACTTGGAGGTGGATTCCGTACTCCAGCCTCCTTCGAATCGTACCACCAATGCACAGCTAAAATTTAATATCCCAATTAATATTATTACTTCGATAATCTATATTTTAGTGATTTTCAAATTTTTATGATTAATTTTCCATCTTTAATCAAATGGCTTAGAAAAAATTATATCTTATCAAGAGTACAGTAAAGTCTGCATTTATATCTCTTAATTATTCTAAAATTCGTTCCTTTTTTATTGTAGTTCAATGTTCGAAAAAAGAAATTTCTTCAAAGACAGTTTTCTTTGTGAATTATGTCTAAAAAAATACCCCTTGCAATTCAAGAAAATATTATTTTGTAAAAATTTTAAACGCACCTGGACGGGAGCTGGAAGTTTCATATTTATCCTGAAAAAATAATTAATTTAATTGACTCTGACTTATAAGTGAACTATTTTGAAAATATATTTAAAGAAAATTGTAAGAAAAAGATTTTTAAACGTTACCATATTGTATAAGTTTTGTTTTTAATCTTTGAAGTGTTTTGAAGAGATGTTTGGTCGTTGAAATCTTTTTTGTTATTGCTGGTTGCACGTGCAAGTCATTCTCTTTTTATACTGTTTTTTGTTGTGTTGTGAGAGTTGAAGGAGCAGATGCTACTGAACCTTTTCTATTTTTAATTTCATTTTTTGTCCATTAGTGATTCCTATCTGCCGGTGTTTTCCTCTTGGATATTTTTAGGTCTTAACATTGTGCTTTTAGGGTACAAGATCTTTCGATGGTTATTTTAATGAGATATTATGTTTGTTTTTAATAGTATAACGCTGCAGTTTAAGTACCAAAGCCAAACAAAGATAAAGAATAAGTATTGAAAATTGGAAAGAGCCCAAACGTCAATCTTTCATCTCCTTTTGAGTTGAACTGACTTTCGGGTGCAACAACGTATGTGTCAATGAGCTTCTCTGGGTAAATAAACTGATTTATATGCAGTTTAAACATACGTTGGCCTTAAAATGCACAAAAATGGCAAAAATGGTTAAATGTGTAAATATAATAAACAAGAAGTGTATATCATTTTGGAATTCCATGGAATGACTCCCATCCATGAGTCGATCACACCCATTCATTATGGTTATCTGACAGATTGTAATGAAAACCAATGCGTTGAATAAGATCTAAAGTGTATTAATTTAGTAACTATCGACACTTAGTAGTTATTATTAATGTAGATATATTATTATATTATTTAAGTTTGTATAATCAGTTTATAGGTGAGACGAAATTGATTTAAGGGAATTTTTTGTGCGCGTCACAATTCCGGATTATAATTTTAATGATTATTATTGATTGATGAATATAATCTTTAAGTTGATAAAAAGATATTCACCTCAAACTTCTCGTTAGCATTACTTTAGGGGAATGCCCATGCAATCTGTTTGTCTGTCTGTCCGTCTGTGAGCATAATAACTCAGAACGGATTTATACATTTTTTCAAATTTTGTGTACGTAATCAGTAGGTCAAGTTTTTTAAGGGAACTGACTGGAAGAGGGGTTTGAAAACTAAAAATGGCCATAACTTCATTTTGTTCATTGTAGAAAGTCGAAAGAAAAGCATTGCTATTATAGATTAAATACCCCCCTGACTGGGGAAGCCGTGAATAATTTATTTGTTCCGTTTGTAATTGTCATTATCTCAGCTACTTTTTTACATCCATTCCACCGTGATTAATTATTTATTTCAAAGTTGATACTCATATATACCCATATATAAAACCATTTTGAATTGCTCAACAGTCTCATAATTACAATCGAGTAGTCAAACCCAATAATATACTGCAGTTTTAACATAATATTTGACAGTTGTACTAAAATAAATACCACAACTCGAATTAGAATCAATTAGTTTTCGATTAAAATGAACTCTTTTTTCGGAACAACGATTCCTTTTCTACTTTGGATTCTGGTCGCAGGTATATTTTAAATATACAATTTTGAGAAATAAAAATTCCAAACAAAAAAGAAATAAGCTAAAACGGTCATTTGCTAAAATGTGGATACATGATTTGATATAATTTAATTTGATTTATTCCTTCTACAAATACAGCAGAAAGCTTGGAAATTAAAGGACGCCATCCTGGAAAAAGTTCATCGTTGACAACACTAGGGACCTTCAATAACAAAACATTTTACACAGACCTGAGCGTCGGGGTGATTCACCACTTTAACTTTATCAATATCACATTATTTAATAGTATATTAAAAATTTTGAGACATTGGAAATATTTTAGTTTCTGGGGAAACAGGCCACGCCCCGAAAATTGTGTTACGCCCACTTCAAAATATTTCTAAATTTTTTTGAAATGTTTTAACTTTTCTCCGAGATTTTAACTTCTTAACCCTAGACTACATGACATGTCCCAAATGGGATTTTTCTGACTTTGCTGTGCCCTAGCTTTGAGCAGGTATGCCGTATAACCTCGTGGATTTTTGTATGTGTCACAAATGCGTTTCTCTGCTTATATTTTTAAATTCAAGTAATTTGGACCATAAACAAAGTTTAGAAAAACTTAAGAAATGAAAATGGGACCTAATTACTATGTTAATACATGACATGTCCCAAATGGGATTGTACACTATTTCGTAATCGGACAAATCCCATTTGGGACAAGTCATGTAATACGTGAAATGCAGATATAACCAGGATGGAAATATGGTAAATTACATTTGGGTCAGATCTACATTTGGGTCAGCATTTATATTTGGGTGAGACCTACATTTGGGTCAGCACTTATATTTGGGTCAGACCTACATTTGAGTCAGCATTTATATTTGGGTCAGACCTACAGTTGGGTCAGCCCTTATATTAGGGTCAAACCTAAATTTGGGTCAGCATTTATATTTGGGTCTGACCTACATTTGGGTCAGCTTTTATTTTTAGTAAGGTTTTATATTTGGGTCAGGTTTTATATTTGGGTCAGGTTTTATATTTGGGTCAGGTTTTATATTTAGGTCAGGTTTTATATTTGGGTCAGGTTTTATATTTGGGTCAGGTCTTATATTTAGGTCAGAATTAACATGGACTTGACCAGTAGCACAAGTCCAGTGTGACTGGACTTCGTGTATTACATGACATGTCCCATTTGGGACATGCCATCTCGAAACATTGTGCACTGAGGCCGCGGGAATCAATCCCAAATGGGACTAATGGGAATCCCAATTGGGACATGTCATGTGTTACAGTTCATTTCGTATGTCATGTAGTCTAGGGTTAAGCTAGGTTTTGAGTGTCACTTCCTTTTCACACGCGCAAAGGAACATTCATAAATAAAACATTGCCATTGCCCTAGGTGAGGGGATTTGGAATTTAAGCAGAATAAGTAACTGAATGGTCCTTTTTCCGCGTGAAGTGAAAGGGAAAGTGACACTCAAAACTTAGCTTTACTAATGATATTTCCAACCTTTCTCGAAATGTTCCCACTCTCCCTCCAAATTATAAATCTTGCCTCAAAATTCCAATTTCTCCCTAAAAGCCAACCTGATATTTTTCCCGAAATTATAGTTAAGTTAAAAAGTTATTTTGCAATTTAATCGTCTCATTTGTTGACTCGGATTTAAAGGACAGGGTACTCAGCTTGGCAGGGTCGAGTTTCAAAAAGTGGGTGGAGCGTGGTCGGGGTTCTAGAGCAACCAGGTTGCAGTTACCAAAAAGTTTTGGTCCCTGACTTTGGGTGTTCATATTTTTTTAAACAGCCAGCGAGAAAAACTTTTTAAAAATTTTAAGATTTGCGAAAATTTTAATTGACTTCTAAATAACAAATAAATTGGAAATATTAGAGCAGAATGTTCAAATATTCTATTGTTCGTTGAAATGTTAATTTACAAAAAAAAACCTTTTCTTCTTCCAACATGCAATTTTTTTATCTACCAAATACATTTTAGCTACAATACCATGCCAATGCATTGGATTTGTGTCATGTTAATGGTCGTAAAGCCGCTTTGATAGAGACACGTGAAGAAAATGCCTTCGTAGCCCAATTTCTTGAAACCGAAGTTCCAGGTAACATTAAAATCTATTTAGATTTAATTTTAAATTAAATTTTAGTAATAATTTTAAAAGCATGTGTGTTTATTCATTAAACTATTGTCATTCCTGCTTCATTAAAAGTTATAATAAATTAATTTCCTGGTAGATTTCCAATATTTTTGGATTGCTGCATCAGATTTATTTCACGAAGGGATTTGGACGTCTTTAAAATCAGGAGACGAGTTGAACTACACTAATTGGAACATCCCGCAAACCAATACCGTAGCGACCAACTGCATTTATTTTACAAAATCAGGTGTATGGGTATATACTAGTTGCAGTGCTGACACTAACCGCCCTCTATGCGAATAAAAATTACCAAGAAATGTCTGAAATTTTATTAAAATTAAAAATAACTTAGGTGAAAAATAAAATTATATTGATTGAAATAAAATTTTTAAACCATTTTAATTGTTCTTTGATACGATAGCAGCCTACATTTTAAAAGATTGTTTTCCTGTCATCATGAAAAAACAGTAATAAATTCTATTTCAATTATGATAGATGTATCTCTAATTTGAAAAGCATAAAAATCGTTTAAAGAATAGTACATGGTACAATGGTCTGAATATCCATGATTATAATTTCTTATCAAAGTACGGAACACCAGTATACAATACAACGCAATAGAATATATTATAGTATGTATTGTCCGGAAGGAACATTTTTATAATAAATAATAATATCATTAAAATGTTTATTGGCATATTGTTTGTTTAATTAAAAGATTAAGGTCACTAACCTCGAACGGGGATATTTATGCGTTCAACCTGTAGGATAAAATCGGTGGTATAGATAGATAGTTGGCGTATTTACTTCATACTAATAAAAATCGTGAATTTAATTTTTCTAAAACCATCAAGAAATTCTGAAGAAATGAGACATTTATTGACAATTTTATCTGTATTTCTGCTCGTTCTGATCGTTTGCATGGCCCCAGCTGGTAAGTGTTTACATGTCATAGTAGTAGGACAGCTTTTTGAAAATGAAACTGAATTTATTATTGACAATTTTGCAGATGGGGGAAGGAGAGCCCTAGGCAGAGGGTTCGGTGGTGGCCGTCGAATCGGTCATCGAGAGAAAATGGCACCCACTTCTTCTGAAGAAGGTTGGGTACATCACTCCGGACGAATTTTTTTGAATTACTGATCAACAATGAATAAATCAATTGTTGTCGATTTAGAATAAAAAATGAAACGTGTTTATGTGTGCATCTCATTTAGCTGTTTTTAGTCTTAGTCACCATATAATATTTGATAGTATGAACTCGTCCATTTTTCGAGGGCTTCAAATGAAATCGACATTATAATAGTCCCAAAGAAAAGCTTCCATTGCTCCACCTTATTAATTTCTTTTTTTAAATTTTGCGGCCTGCCATTCGACCTACTAAATATTGGGGCTTTTAAGAAACACGATTATGGTAATGACATCTCACAATTCCAATTCAATTTTATTTCACATAGATTGAAGAATAGCATAAAATAGTATTTTTTACTATTCATAAATATTGGAATATAACAGGACTACCATAAGTACGTAACAAAAATTGCATGTTTATGAATTGCTAACAAATATGGAGAGTAAATTTTTGTAAATCGTTTGAATGTAATTTACAAGGTTGTTTTTGTTCCTAAGTAATTAGGAGTCAATTGTGCAAGGTCTATGTAGGCACTGATATGTTTTCTTGCCTCTTCGACTTCTTTTTCTGAATAAATATTGTACATTCTGGCTGTAGCTCCTAAGGCAGGTTTAACAGCATTCACCAAAGTAGCGAAATCTGGAGGGGCTGCAATTGTAAAATAGTTTGAATGAATCTTCTGATACACAAACATTATGTTCATTAAATGCGCAATCAAAATATCCCACTTACCATTTATATTAATAATACTTTCGAACAAGTTGGGGTATTTATCATTGAGATTCAAAGTCCATCTGATAACCACGTTGATTGCTAAATCAAATATAAATAAAATATCAGTTAATTCTGCTAACTTAACATATCAATCTAATCATATCTAAGTACCATTAGGTTCAGCCAAATTTGTCATTGAAAATCCTTTGATGTCCGCTAGAAGAACTGCTCGTTCGCATTTGGGGGCCAGATTTTTTATTCCCGATCTAGTTTGTTCCCACATTTGGTCACCATATCTATTTAATGTCCTTACAGCGTCACGAATAAATTCTTGAGACTGAATATAATCTGCTACCCGCCATTGATTAAAGTCTAGTTCCAAAACTGAAATAATTAAATAAATAATTAAATATAGCTAAAGGGTTTCACTCAACTTGGCTATCTTTCACGATTTGTTATGGAAAAGGTCACAGCTCATGTTAATTTGTTAATTCATAATAGTTAGCCAACGTAATATAAATATATTTTAAAAATTTCATCATATTTCCCCATATAAACTTTTTTGGGAAATTCGATTCATCAAACCCTATTCTATAGAAGACCTTTTGAACATATCACATTTTTGTCTTTGACCTGAAGATATAATGCAAATTTCAAACGATGATATTTTAAAGTTAAAAATAAAAATTTGAAATTCCAAAATAACTTCTACAGAATAAAGTTCGGATCAATCTTTTTTAAATTTACTGTGTGTAGGACCACAATGGTCTCAGATCCTTAGAGAATTTCCTAAAAAAAGTTAAAGGGAAAAATATGATGGGCGGGTCATAGTCAGTACCCTCACACCCGTACGTTTTTTACATCAATAGCATCAAAACCATTTTCTAAATATTAATTCCGAATAAATTAGAGTATCAGTAGAGAGAAATCTAAGGATTTACTAGTAGTTACCCGCTTTGAAGTTTAGCCTTCCTATCCCCAAGTTGCATAGCGATACGCATTCTGATTGGTTGATAATTTTTGAAATCCTGCAATCTGATTGGTTATTTCTATGACAAAAATTCTATAGGTTACCTAAATGGGGACACATTTTCAAAAGTTATGAAATTGTTGCGAAACTCAACCAAGTCATAATATGAGTCATCTGAATGATCTATTTATCACTACTTTCCCTTTCAATGTACACATTTATGAGAATGGTGAATCGAGCTATTTATATACACAATATTATGCAATTATTTAACTATGACTCTGGTACAAGTGAACAATCGGTACTACTTTATTCCA
Source organism: Tomocerus qinae (assembly GCA_020055645.1). Classification (NCBI taxonomy): domain Eukaryota; kingdom Metazoa; phylum Arthropoda; class Collembola; order Entomobryomorpha; family Tomoceridae; genus Tomocerus; species Tomocerus qinae. The sequence goes on from CM034550.1 coordinate 1,095,946, forward strand.
ATTTATTACCAAATAAAGGTTATATATAATATAGGTCGGTTTGAAGATTAATATCATTCAGTACTGTGTTATAGTAGCGTAGAACAAAATATCAATAAATCATTAAGATCCATCTTTTTTCATTTCAGCTGTATTATTTAGCCTAGGAGTCCTTTTGACCTTCGACGAAAATTAAAAGTTAGTCGCCTGAGTGTCATTGAGGAGTTGTCCAAGAAAGGTTACAGTCAGCTCGCAAATACTGATGAAGCATCAGCTTCTGAGACAGTGTAATCTGATTGCTTCTACATATTTATAGAGATCGAATAGTTAATTAATGTTGTGTAAACATATTTTCTAGAATACAGTGCAATTTAACTAGTTAGTTACATAGTTAATTCTAAATGCATTTACCTTCATGTGGTAATAAATTGGAATAAAGTAGTACCGATTGTTCACTTGTACCAAAGTCATAGTTAAATAATTGCATAATATTGTGTATATAAATAGCTCGATTCACCATTCTCAGAAATGTGTACATTGAAAGGGAAACTAGTAGGTAAATAGATCATTCAGATGATTCATAATACGACTTGGTTGAGTTTTGCAACAATTTCATAATTTTTGAAAATGTGTCCCCATTTAGGTAACCTATAGAATTTTTGTCATAGAAATAACCAATCAGATTGCAGGATTTCAAAAATTATCAACCAATCAGAATGCGTATCGCTATGCAACTTGGGGATAGGAAGGCTAAACTTCAAAGCGGGTAACGTATTTATTACCTGGGCAGCCATCTCTTGTTTTGGCACTTACTCTCCATGGGAAAAGTTTGAGTAATTCTGGATCGGGTTCAACATTATTAAGGGTCCAGTAACTTTAAATTTGGAAATCTCTGATGACTATCAAAATACATGTAAAAATTGCTTTACAACTCTTGGAATTCTGTCTAAAGTTCTTACCCGATTTTCTTGTGTGGCACATTTGTGGAATCCTGAATATATTGTCAACCACCCCATTGTACAAAATATACGATATTTAAATTTTCTAGCAGATTTTATCGTCTACAAAATTATAATCGCAATAAGATGTATTAATGAGTAAACATATCGTATATTTTGCACAATGAGGGGGTCTACAATATATCCAGGATTCCAAAAATGTGCCACACAAGAAAATCGGGTAAGAACTTTAGACAGAATTCCAAGAGTTGTAAAACAATTTTTACATGTATTTTGATAGTCATCAGAGATTTCCAAATCTAAAGGAACTGGACTCTTAAGTTCGTCAATTTTATTAGTACGACGCCAATTTAATATCTAATACATACATGATTTATGTTAATAATCAAGACATAGTAATCTACACAAACTCTATCATATGCAGAGCCGCAGCCAGAGAGGGCAGGTTGTAATTTGTCGCCCCCCCCCCGAATTTTTTTTCTGCCTACGGCCCTGATCATATGATCTGTTTTTACCTTATTAAGTTTTTTTGAAGCAGGAACCAAACCCCATTTACTAGCTGTTGGTTAAAACATCAAAGAATAGTTTACTTTTATTTCAAAAATGAAATATAAATGATCAAAGCAACAAATAGCGGAACAAAATACCTTCAAGTATTCCACTGATGTGACTTTCGGACCGTAAATAATCGTCAGTTAATAAATTTGAGTATTTTTTCCGGAACTACATAAACAGTTATACAAATTAAATATAACTAGTTGCAGTTTTGCAATAATCGTTTACAGGCAAACTCACTCAGTATTGGCAGATACTTTCAGAACTTTACATTCTATCATCCTACACATTAAATTACTTTTAAACAGGACACAATTAATACAGCAACTCAATTTTTACAAAAAAGCAAAAAAAAATCCTTTTTAAAAAAGCAGGCTTTTATGTGTAACGAGCGTTTAAAAAACGTTACTCGAACCGCATTTACAAAAAAACAAAATTAAAAGGCAAAAAGGGTCCTTTTTCCCTGCTTTTAAACCTTTCTTTATAGAATACAATCGATTTTTTAATTTAATACTCATACCTCTTGTACCAAGGATTTTTGTTCAGCAGTCAGTCTATGCTTTATTGGTTTGTCAGAAGTAGAAGGTCCGTTGCTCGCTGCAAATAAATTTCACATAAAAGTTTTAAAAATTAATGCCCATTTCTCACAAAACCAAGACCATGATCGATAGCTACTAAAGAGATTTATAACTTGGTATTCAATCTTACTGAATTCATTAATCGTTGCTGCCTCTGCAAAAAACGGTCCTGATGATCCTAAAGCAAACAAGATGAAGACAATCGTCCTCATTTTAGTTGTCTTTGAAATATCTGAAAATAGATGATGATGTGTTTCTGATGTGAATTGTGGTTAGGTTACTTGCTTAATAATTAAATCGTTGGGATCATTTTGCCCTTTTATACAAGAATACCCAATAATACAACAAAAACTGGTTTTCGCCTGGTACATAAACATGACTTAAGGCTACCTCGATGATACGGTTGCTTAGCAACGACCAGAAATGAGTAATTTTACTACGGGGTACTAGATGATAAAGAAACCCAGTCCGTAGAATGTATCGTAATTTTAAATTGGCGCCCTTCCTCCCTGTAGTAAAAATTGGCATAGTCTAGTGGTACCGTAAGGAAAGGTGTTGGAAAGACGCAAAACATTTACACACCCAATTTGGGGCAACCGATTTCAAAATGTAGTACACCAAAAAATAGGGCACACAATTCTGCAGTGGGCATTGTCTCCTGATTTTTTTTATCTTTTCATATAACGGAGAACGAGACGAGTTTGTCAAACTCCGATGTATTTCTCCCCCTCCAAAAATTAATAAATTTTGAAAAATGTAGGGACTTTTGGGGAAAAGGGCCACAATCCCGTCTCCGAAAATATGTGGAACATGTTTATAAAAAAGACAAATTTTTATTCCCCACGGGGGGTGTGTTACCAAAGTTTTGCGCATCGTCGAGTCAGCCTTAAGTACGATTTCACAATCAAGAACATGTTAAAGAGCAGTTTTACGAGAGAAAAGCGTTGTAGCCGTGGTTAACAAGCATATTATTATGGTGCCTATGTACTTTTTCATTTTCAGGGACTGCCTTTATAATGCGTAGCTTTTATTATACTCGCTTTCAATTCCTTTTGCTATTCATTATCAAAATGCAAAATTGATGAGTCCAATTGTGAATAATATCATTTTGGCGCCAATTTTCCTAACCCAGTTTTAGGGTTAACTTTAATCTCTATTGTGAATTGACACGCTTATTATGTGGCTTTAGTTATTTCAAACCAATGGTTTTCATTTGGCAAAAAATGTAATTTAAGCAGGTTTGTTTGTATTATATGTATCATAGAATACCGATGGTGGCTGTGGCGCTTCACTATAGAAGACCAGCTTCCATAAGAGAAATGGTCCACACTTAGAATACACGTAGGTACATACGAGAGCCAATGAGAGAGCGGCTGCGTACCTTGCACTGTGTTGCAGCAAGCTGCCCTAGTAGGAAGCGAAGGAAAAAGGGTTATTTTTACCGAAAGGGGTAGGCATGGAATGAAAGCCGACCACACTAAGTTTCACGTAGCCGACAATAAACACAAATCACAAAGCTTGAGTAGTATGTGTATTCTATTGAAAAATATTTATTGTAGTTATTATGTATGTCCTATGCACTGATCCTGCCATACTTAAAAATACTTAATGCTGCAAATTGGAACAACTCCAAATACACGAAAGTAGTAACAGCATTTAAAAGTAAATTGTTAGCACATTCCCTTTGAAATGGCCGTAGTCTCCATTTTAGGGCCTTTTTTAGGATTTATTTTTGTGCTATTATTAAATAACAAAGGGACAAGAACTTTAATTTTAATATTTATGTTTAGCCTCATACAATATTTAAAATTTTTCCCCCTTGGTTTTTTCCCATTTATCTTAATAGGTACACTTCATTCCTTTCATAGCAGTAAATAATTTTTCTTGTTTTTTAACTGATAAATTTTCAATAACTGTTGTTGAATTTCACTTTCCAGTGATTTTTCAGTTTAGATAGTACGATAAGCCGAAATGAACACATGCAATGTAGGTCTTTGTGACGGGGGTCTGATATGCAGAACCACGGCTATCGGGTCGCATTAACGAAAAATATTCAAATTTAAATTAGCTACAACTTAAGCCACGGGTCATGCCGGTGTCTATAACTGACATATATTGTCAATTCGAATGTGAGGATTGCAATGGTGTATATACGAATTCTCTTAGTCATTAGTATCAGCTTCAAAAGTTGATTAGAAAAATGTAAATGGGAGATTACATTGTTAAGCTTGAGGAGCAGTGGAAAAGTACTGGGATTTTTGACTTCCGCGGCAACCCATGTATTGAAATGATAGTGCCTTGTAGCAACAGCAAGGAACTCTTGATGAGAGATATACTTGGGAGACGTATAGAAGCCTAAGCTGGTCTTCCTCTTGTTCCTTGATATGTATAATAAAATACTACTGTAGGGACAGAATAAAGTGAGACTGATTTTTGGTTTCCCTCCGCTTTGCATGGTTACTTTTATGAGCTGCCTCTTGTACTTCACACGAACGAACACGCTGCAGTCAATCTAAAACATGCGACGTTTTATATTATTTCGGGTGAAGTACATAACTCATAAAAGTAACCATGCAAAGTGGAGGGAAACCAAAAATCAGTCTCACTTTATTCTGTCCCTACAGTAAGTATTTCTACTTTGTATCATGCACTATGTACTTAAGGAGGTATGGGAACTTTTAGCGAATTTTAGCTCAGCGTGAAATTAGCTGAACGTTCGGTAATACAATTCCGTTTTCAGTTTCAGAATCTACCAAGAAGACGAGAATGAAAATCCAAATTTTTGAAAATCATTTTTAAAGCTTTGAATATTCAATTTGAAAATTTTGATTTTAAGTACGAAAATACATACACAAAGAATATTTAGACATTTTATTCACGTTTGCAGACATAAATTCAAAAATGCTACGTCATGCTTGCGCGCCCTCATTTTATTTTCTATTTTAACGGCTTTTTTGTTGTATGTTTTCTATTATATATTTTTATGTTTTCCCAAAATCCCGGGGATCATGTTTTTTTGATTTCAAATGGGAAGTTTTTGGTAACTATGGTAACAACTGAAAATTTACTACAAGACGTGAGACAATAAATGAACACTTCCACCGTAAAATGACAAATCTCAGTTGCTACGAAATTAAATTTTGTTACCAAGTATGAAAAATTAATTTCGTAGCAACTGAGATTTGTCATTATTCGTTTTAAGAGCTCATGTATTGCTACCACCCTTGATGCAAGAACTCAATGGTGTGCATCTATTGTGTGTTTCCCATAGTAAAATACCCTTTGGCATGGCGACAAAAGTCCCCATCCATCCTTAAGGATTGTCATCCTTAAATAGTACTTGGTATTCTTTTGGTAAAAAATTAGCTGCATCTTTAGATCGTATAATTGACAACTGCTATATGCTGTGGATCATTCAGGTTACGTGATCCGATCGTGGTACAGCATTAGGTTATTATTCGTTTCAATCTCTTGTATGGTAACTTTTTACTTCACGTTTACAGCTTGTGGAAATGGAACTATTCTACGTATAACAGGTTAATAATAAATTTTTCCAACTTTTTTTCAGAATTGGAAGATCTTAACCATATATACAAATACAGGGTCATCCCTTTATAATATTCTTCCACAGCTGCCCCGGACTAGATATTAGAAAGGCATTTCATATCCATTTGTAGGAAATCTTTTTGTGGATCTAATATGTAGAATATTATATCCAGAATCATTATTAGAATCGCAATACAAAATATGTTTGGGGAATTCTCAGAGAGAGTTGCAAAGCGGAGAGATTTTCAGAAATTAGACGCACAAAAGATTGTTTATAAATGGACCCTTATTACTCTGATACCTAAGTCGAGGAACGGCTGTTGTGGTAGAGGAATATTATATAGTGATTGTTTATACCCTGTAATTAGTCAACACGGTTTGTATTACAGATCAGCAGTTCATCGGTGTCGGAAATATATTTTAAGCAGGTTTGTTGTGCATATAAAATGATTACCAAGTACTTGTATGAGGTCCTTCTACTGAGTACTAACTTGAGTAGTACTTAGCATCATCTGCTTGGTATTCTTCTTTTAAAATCATTTATTTTACTATCTTTACATTGTAGGCGACAGCAACTTTTTATTATTAGGAGACATCATACTCGTCACACAGCTTATGTTCTCCACTACTGATCAAGTCGTTATTTAAACCTATCTGTGACTACTTTCACTATAATCAACAAAAATACAAACAAGAAAATCTTCAAATAAATACTAGCCTTTGTCTAGCCATTGAATACGAGTTATATTTCACTTATATATGATTGCACTTATATAAATTAATCAACCAGTTATTCAAAAATATACGGGACTGCTCTGCGTAATATATAATATCTAGATGTAAATATATATAATAAGTAAATCCTAGATTCTTGCCAAAATGTAGTATATGTATGTAGTTACTTTTCTAATGGTAGTAAATGCGTCAAGCAATATTAAGTACTTATTTACTCATAGATTAAGCATAAGCAAGTGTTTTTTTCTTAAAACTTTAGGTAAAACCACAAGGTAGACTTTATTCATACCACTCATTTTAGAAGTCTGCTTGTGATAACAATACATATTTATAATAATAAAATTATTACAAATAACATTAAATAATTGAGCCTTTTATACGATCAACTTGCTATCTCGTATCCAGGGAGTATCCAGATATTTTTAAAGCATTGTTACTCAGGCCGACGAAATGTTATGAAATTTAAAACAGCCGAATCCCCTGGTGGAAATACCTTTTGCCTGATTCAAATTATCAGTTCAATAGGAGATTTTTAAAGAAAGAAACGGAGAAAGAAAGTTTATTAAGGGCCCAGTACCTTTAAATTTGGAAATCTCTGATGACTATCAAAATACATGTAAAAATTGTTTTACAACTCTTGGAATTCTGTCTAAAGTTCTTACCCGATTTTCTTGTGTGGTACATTTTTGGAATTCTGAATATATTGTCAACCACCCCATTGTACAAAATGTACGATATTTAAATTTACTAGCAGATTTTGTCGTTTACAAAATTATAATCGCAATAAGATATATTACTGAGTAAACATATCGTATATTTTGTACAATGGGGTGGTTGACAATATATTCAGGATTCCAAAAATGTGCCACACAAGAAAATCGGGTAAGAACTTTAGACAGAATTCCAAGAGTTGTAAAACAATTTTTACATGTATTTTGGTAGTCATCAGAGATTTCCAAATTTAAAAGTACTGGGCTCTTAATGAGAACTACCCACAGCAATCTTTTTTTCATACCGTACCCCATTCTAACAAAATATTGAAACTGTAAAATATGAACTTAAATTCCGTTTCTTTATGTAAATCCAGTGGGTTAATGGTTTTAAATCCACTTGTAAAAGATTTAAAAACATTAACCCACTGGGTTCCAATTCCAAAGGAATTCAGAGCCGATTGGGCATTTTTAGATGAGTATACGTTGTAACTGTACCTTGTAAAAATATGTTTGTACTGCAGTATTTAAAATTAAGTGAATCAATCCATACATTTTAATTACATAAAGAAATGGAATTTGAGTTCATATTTTACAGTTGGTAAGGTTGCTGTGAGTAGTTCTCATTAATAAACTTTCGTTCTTCGTTTCTTTCTTTAAAAATCTCCTATTGAACTGATATTTTGAATCAGGCAAAAGGTATTTCCACCAGGGGATTCGGCTGTTTTAAATTTCATAACATTTCGTCGGCCTGAGTAACAATGCTTTAAAAATATCTGGATACTCCCTGGATACGAGATAGCAAGTTGATCGTATAAAAGGCTCAATTATAACAAATAGGTTTTATTCAAGACTGTGGTAATAATAAAGAGAATCAATAATAATTGAAGTAAACTGTATCCAAGAAGAAAATGCGTTTTTCTAAGGGCACAGATGAAATGGCAATTATCATTGGGAATTGTGGACTTATTGGCATTAGGCTACTGAACAAAATTATCACTAGTGGATTTGAGGTTCTTTCCCTTTTCGTGTTTTTGAATTTCCATTTTCCCAACTACTGCTGAGCTATTTTAATCGCCACCTTTTCTATTGGTAGGGAAAAGTCTCACAAGAAATACATTGTAAGATCAATTTATATGTATTAGCAGTCTTAGCCATAACTTTTGACAATTTTTGAACCTTTCGCAGTTACTTCTGCCGTCACTTCTTTCTCTTCTTAGCACGGACACTCTAAAAGGCACCGCCGTCCAGGGTGGCAGAAAATCTATAAATGGTTTGATTAGGTTTTTGGTGGTTAGGTTCTTACATTGTACAAGTTCAATTTATAATAGTGCAAAGAAGAAGGTTATAATGCCCCTATTAGAATGTGTAAGAAATGGAGTAGAAAGCGAGGAAGAGCCTGTCGAAAACTCGGACTTTCTATAGAAGAAAATATCTTGGATGATCCTTCAAAAACAATTGTCAATTTTAGAAAATTTTATTCGGGCGTCTTACTACTTGAACCCACAAAGTAATTTTAGTTAAATTTTCTAAATATTTATTAATAAACGAGAGGCAGAAAACCGGTGATTATCCATTTAACGAGAGATGCCTACTTGGTCTACCCACTGTTACACAAATCCCCCTTGCAATAGCATACTTTTCCTTTGATCCCATTTTCTTCCCTGTCGTGGCAGCCACTCATGTCTTCAATCCCGCATGCTTTGCCATTTACATTCTCTCCCTGAATAGAGTAGGTGGATGTGGCACACGTTTGTGCATGTGGTGGGCATTCACCTACCTTGTTATTCGCGCACTTGGGTGGGTCTGTACATTGATAACACTTGATTCCTGTTTATTAATCAAATCATTCCAATCACATTCACATTACATGGTTTAAGTTCAATTTAAAAGTCAATTCTAGTTTTTACTTGAAGATCTGACTGATATGATATTTAAAATTAAAAATGACAAAAGCTTTTCTTTCTTACCAGAACAAAGAATCGGAAGCACTGTGATCAGGAACATGACCAACAATTTCATTTTGATGCAGGCACGCTGAGCGACTTCCAAATCTCATAGGTCCTTTATAAGAAATATTGCGCAGAAAATTCTTCACAAATCAGAGCAAAATATAATCAAGACTTCCTGTATTCTATTCTGATTATTTCATAATAAGGGAATCAAGAGTCGGTGTCAGATTTTTGAAAAATCACCTTAGCTACTAGCTAATTTAAGTTAAAATCCCTTCTCTTCTTTTCAGAATAAATTGATTGGCACAAAACTGTATACCTTACAGTGGTTCATAGTGACAATCACTACAGAAGAATACTTCAGTTGGCCAATTATTCTGAAAAGAAGGGGAGGGGAAAATGAGGAAAAAATGAAGAAAAGTGGCCTTTGTCGGGTAACTTCGGAAGCTACCTGACAAAGGTACTTTGCTAATAGTGGACTTCGGGTAAACTGCTTTGGGGTACATTATTGAAAAGATTAATATCGCTTTCTCTTTGTAATGGTGTATATAACTCTTGAATATCTCAAACCGTTCAGAAGTTATTTTTGGGCTCAAAAGCACTATGCTATTAAATTTCGCCTACCCTGTATATAAATCGTTTGAATGATAATGAGTTGAACTTTTCGGTGATTCATTCTGGTGTCTTATAGAAATATGTGTTTTGGATTTATCACTGTTGACGACTTATGGGAGACACGTCGGTCGGGTTATAATCGATTGAGAAGGAACCATTCTCATTCATTTCTTTTCAATTCATTCATACTTCACATTTTATACTCAGTGAGTAAAATGGATCTCAAAATGAATTTGTACTTTTGTCTAATTTTAATCTGGACCATCTTTAAGACTGGCAATTGCATTCCATTATGTTACAGAAATTGCGATTTCAATCTGATCACGTTTCCTAATTCAGTTTGGACAACAAATTTTTTATTGTGGGATCAAAATCATCAACCGTGGACTGTCGCTAATTCATCCAAGTACAACAGAAGTCAGTTTGGTCGACACGAAGAGAATCCACGGGATTTGTCCAAGAATTTATGCAGCGTGAATATTCTGATGGAGCCAGACGATTCCTTTTTGACATTTCGACAATTTTTTGGACAAGAAGTGAACCGCCACTCTTCAACGTTCATAGTAGTCTACGACAGAGTGGGATTGGAAAAGAAGTCACCAATATGGCAAGTAGATCTCAGGAAGGAGATCTCTAGCCCGCTTTTTGTCATGATCGTCGATAGGGGGATACGCTACTCACTATTCACTGGACATCTCTGGAAGAGAAGAAGATTCTTTCCCGATAGAGAGATTTCTGTTGGAGAAGACTGGGAAAGAGTTTGGTATTCCTTAAATGGCCATTTGCATGGCGCATCAATTGGAGGCAAATCTGGCTTTATAAGAATTGATTATATTGCCCCATTTTCATTATGTAAAATGAGTGTCTACTCTGCAGCAAAAAAGGTTGGACGGGCATGCGACTCCGTATTCCGCTCTGTGGAATTAATGGCTGATAGATTAAATTTTACTGCATTTTATGCTAAAAGTGACCGACTTTTTCAAAAACGGAAAGACTTTTGTGGAGGGATTTCAATGTTGTCACAATATGCAAATACCTACTCCTCACATTGGAATATGACCATATTTATTGAATATTTCGTTGAAAATGTTCCTTACTACTGCGAGGTATCCCCGAATTACCGAGATGTCCCCCTGTCGGTTTTAATCCAAAATACATTCGACACTCCCAGCTGGTTGCTCATCATCTCCCTCTTCCCGATTTCATTTTTGCTTCTAGCGAAGACAGATTCCTCATTGGGTAGAAAAATGGGATGGGTTTTCATGTCTTTGTCGGCTGTTCTGTCAGATCAAGAAGTCAGCACCAATCGCAGAAAGAGTCTCTACTTGATAATCATTACGACGGGATTTGCAATCACAATTCTCTACGGAACGTGGATAACCAGCGAAATAATTGCTCCGCCCGACAAACGAATATTTTCAGATTTCAAAGAACTAATAGAAAATAATTACAAACATTTGTGCATAAAAGACATGAGGCTCGACTTGGATGAAAAGTCGAATTCTGCATTGCGACTTGTACTTCATTTCAAGTCTAACTTCAGTAAGGTACAATTGGAGTCAAGTACAAGTGGTAGTTGTAGCAATATTCTAGAACATAAATGGCAGCTGCCTTATTGAAGTCTGCAAACTTATAATTTGCACGGCGGAACTTTCAAAATACTACCAACTATTTACCTTGAGTAATTATTATTGCTTATTATTGTTTACACCTTTTTTGACAGCTTCATCTTAAAATACGAATTTACGGTTAAAAAGCACCTAAAATGGAGGTTGTTACTGCTGGTTCAAGTAGAAATGTATTTTCTACTGCAGATTGTGATTTCATACGTCAGCTGGTAAAATGTCATTCTAAAATAATTGAAAATAAGGCTACGAACAAAGTGACCGTTGTTCGCAAACAGCGAGTGGGAGGTAATGGCTGAAAAGTTTAATAGCCGGCCAAACATTACTAAACGCACAGGGGCACAGTTAAAAAAGAAATGGGAAAATATGAAAGACAACGCCAAAAAAGAGGTAAATGATTTTAATTACAGTGTTGATGTAATAAATATTAATGGACATTAATGCATAAGAATAATTATGCTGCAATTCCAAGGTAAACGCTAATTATTATCACTATTATTTACAGTTTTCTAAACAGCGAAAGGCTTTGAACAAAACAGGGGGTGGGGAAGAGGAATGCCACATTAGCCCAGAATCAGAATTTGTCTATTCTATTGTTGCTCCTCAAATCGATCCATTGGTGAACGAGTATGACTGTGATGCTGCCGAAAAGTATCCCACTGATCTAATTAATTCAACATTTGAAGAGTCGAAAGATGCTGAAGAAAGCGATCCGATTTTGATGCCCGTGTTATCTACTAACACGAGTGATAAAACTGGTAAGTAGTGTTGTAACATTCAAATTTCTTGAAAGGATGATCGATTTAACGGAATTACATATTATTATTTATGAATATGTAGATGCTTCAGCTGTACCAGAAAAAAAGAAGAGGATCATGAGAGTTTATGAATCGGAAGTATTAGCTCTGGATAAAGTAGAACATAAAAGTAAGGTCGATTTGACAGCTGCAAAATTAAAACTAGTAGCTGAGAAAACTGAAATGGCCAAAGAGATACATGCTTTACGAAAAGAGATTTTGCTGGAAGAAAAACTCTACTGGCACGCCAAACGATTTTCCACTCCTGATTAAAGTTAATAACATTAATATTTATTGTTCCAGAGCGCATCTACATTTAACGTTAATGTTAATTTTCTCTGAATAAAGATTTTAATTGTATTAAGAGAAATAGTTACGAACTATTCTTTCTCTAACTATTTTGCCATTATTATCCATAGGTCCTTGATATCTAACTGGATTGTCATCGGTGGTAGTACTTGATAATTCTTCCTCCCATAAATCGTTACAGCGAATTCCTATATTATGTAGTATGAAACAAGTCACAATAATGACCATTGAATTTTCCAATTTGGTCCTTAGAGGTATATGTAAGCAGGGGAACCGTTTTTTTAGAACTCAAAACTTCTCTCAATGGGGTTTCTTGTTTTTATTTGCGAAATGTTGTATAGCTTTTGGAATTTCCTACGGGGTTTTCATAAGGCGTGAGAAGGTATGCCTTCAATGGGTAGCCACCGTCTCCAACTAGATTCCCTGGTATCAAATAGTCTTCAATTTCACGGCATAGCCTTGAGTTTTCAAAAATCCTAGTGTCGTGAACAGAACCTTTCCATTTAGCAACTACATTGGTAAATTCCAAATTGGGTTTGCAAACTGCCTGGACATTTATAGAGAATTTTCCTTTCCGATTTCTGAACACTTCTGCATCCATGCCTCCAGGGCTGACTATTGTCACGTGAGTACAGTCTATTGCGCCTGTTATGCCTGCAAATTTGTGATTTGTAATGTAATATTGTACTTGCAAAATATTTTAAAACAATTGTAAAGTAGTATTTAAATATTATGATTACTAAAAAACTAACCAGGAAATCCGCCAAGTCTGAAAAAGTCTTCTCTTATTTGTGCAGCTTCACCAAAAGTTGGATACTTTATAAAATGATTTCTTAGTGAGGCAATTATTCTGCTAACATTTTTCACAATTCTGTGAACGCTTGGCTGAGAAACTTTAATTGTATCACTTATTACAGTTTGAAATGCTCCAGTAGCATAGAATCGTAGAGCTACGTGTAGCTGTAAAATAGGTGGAAGTTGAGATCCGTGTGCACATAATAACTCATCTTTTACCAATAAAAATATTTTATGTGCCACAACGTCTTTGGAAAATCGAAATCGAATAGTAAATTCGTAATCACTGTACAATTCTAATGGATTTTCCTTGTCCTTAAAACGATTTGTGCGTAAATTATTTCCATAATATACCCTTCTAACTCGTCGAGTTCTCTCCACTCTTTCCATAACGTATGCAATAGAATTTACAAAGTATGCAATAGCTGAAACCGAAAATCACTGGCCTGTTTACAGGAAAATTAGTCGTAAAACGATCAAGTGAAGTACCAAGGTAGCATTTGAGCTACCTTGGTACTTCACTTGAAATTGCTTCTCCAAGTTAGCATTTTATGAACCTTGAATACGACTTATAACTTCAAGTCTAGATTTTACCAAGTGAAGTTTAGTTTCAAGTCTGAGTAGCGATGTAGAATTCGACTATTAGTCAACTTGTTGAAAAGTTACAAATGTTGGACAATTCGAGTTTGTACATCGTTGATTGGGAAATAGAACAGCCAAATAAATATTTGGATCGTACAGATAAATTGAAATTGATGACTAACTATTCCATGCAATTATTTAGTCTCACTGACAATAATTTAATCTCTCGATACAGCGTCCTTTTGATGCCAAAAATGGCATCCTCGGGTGGACATTGCATGTTGGTCGAGGAGGCGGCATTCACGGCCCCTTATTCTTATGTATTTCAAGATTGCTACCGACACAATTTCGTATCCTATTTCCAAAAGCTACAGGAGAAAGGATTTCTAACTATTTTGAAGGAACAAGAAGACAGCGCAGTACATCTGCCCTATAAACAATCCTACGCTCAAATGAAATTCGATGAAGACCAACCCGTAGGGATCAACTTACAAATGAAAATCCACACGATTTTCATCATTTGTGGATATTTTCTCCTCCTCTCTCATGTCACATTTTGTGTGGAACTCGGTTGGCACAAAATTATGTTCTCTCTCACCTCCCTAAATGACAAATGGATAACCGCATTAAAATCATTATGCACATTATGCAGGGACACAGTCCAATTGCGGAGAAACAGGAAAACAAAAATTAAATTATTCAAAACAAGATAATATCTAAAAATCTTAACAATTTGGAAAGTGATCGATCGAATCCAAATTACAATAAAGTTTTTGAATAACATGAACATTTATGAATGAACTTTTGGAAATAAAACATTCCTAAACAATACAAGAACCTTTAACTTTTAGCAATAGATCTATGATTTGTTTGACAGAATATTACCTAGAATATGGGACATTAATTTCATGTACTGGCAAGGCATAGATTGTAATTTACTATTGAGTTCCGTTTTCTACTCCATGTGAATAGAATGTGGACATAGCAAAGACAAATTGTTGTGATGTTCATGACTCTACATAAATATCTCTCAATTAACCCTTCCACTTAATTTATTCTGCACATAGAAGTACAATAGAGCAAAAGAGACAGAAATTATACGTGAGCATGTTTATGCATCTGAAAATGACATCCTAAAACCAGGTCAAAAACCTACATGGGCAAAAACTTAAATAAACACATAATAATTATATTAAAGTGGGCGGACGCGTCTTTTGTAGTTTGGTGAATCCATAAAGTCTCAATTCATTTCCGCTCAACCGTACTAGATAGACGACTGATCAGCAAATACCTTTTCACCGAATACTTTTAATTTAGCAACTTTTTTAAAGATTCCTTTTCACCGAATACTTTTAATTTAGCAACTGTTTTAAAGATTCCTTTCACCGAATACTTTTAAACTTTATACGTTTTTGCGATTACTTTTTCAACCAAGTCCAAACTGAATTAAAGTTAATACATGCAATTATTGGCCCAGGTAATAATTATTACAGACTTCAGTTACGTTGAAACATATTATTTAAGTAATAAATTATCAAGTATTTATCTATATATAAGATTCATCAAAAAGTTATTTGTGAATACTAATCATTTAGTACTACTGCCAGCATGACATTTTCCATACAAGGATGTACTTTTTATTTTATGTACATGTGTTTATGTAAATAACCGCAACTTTTGTGGTAGCATTATAGCCATGGTACATATAATTCGTATATTCTGGTAACTTATATTTTCAAATCCACTTTCTAAAGTTGTCGATTTATCTTTTTAAATTATACCCTCGGCATGTGATCAACATTTACAATTAGTTTTATCTATTTACAACCGACTGGGACTACTAATCATAGTAATTCATGTATTCGGGATGCTGGCTGGGCAAATTCTGACACAAATCTATAGTTTTATTAGGACGCAATACATTTATACGACTTATGGCCAAAATTATGTCGGTGCTTTATAGCTTAAAAGAAGATATAACTATAAAGATTTTATTTCGTAATGCAATGCCAGATCAGCCATAACCGCAAGTACAATAAAACTGTATTCGATCAGTGTTGGTCGTGAATCGGGATCAAGTGCGTTTTTATTTTTTCCTGATTCTATGGAATATTTTACCTTTTCAGTTAATTCAAATAGGAGTTTACTTTAAGACAAGGAATAGCAACTGACTCTGTGTCCTAAGAGAATAGGGCATTCACTGTGTATTACGTCCTTTGGATTAGATGTGGCTGTGAACTAGTTGTCACTAGATTGTTATTGTTGATATTCTCAATTCTCAAATGATATGCATTTACAGACGTGATAGGCCTCTGTGACCTTTTTCT
Source organism: Tomocerus qinae (assembly GCA_020055645.1). NCBI lineage: Eukaryota > Metazoa > Arthropoda > Collembola > Entomobryomorpha > Tomoceridae > Tomocerus > Tomocerus qinae. The sequence continues at coordinate 1,112,010 of CM034550.1, forward strand.
GCTATGTATTCTAGTGTATAGCTCTGTCTGTAAATGTGGGTTGTAAATCAATACTTAATGCAAAGTCACACACGCACTAGTGAAATCCCATACCAATTACAGTAAGGTAAGTTCCTAATACTGTATCCAAAAAGTTAATGCACATTTTATAAACCATTTAAACCAACGATAAAATTTTTTTATAAAAATGTTGATTTTTTTGATTGAGTTTTAAGATTTCTAACGGTATTGAATTATTATTTATTATTTAGTAACAAAATTTCGACTTGTAATAATTGTTTGGGTAATTTTTCCTCGCCGTCCTTCAAAGATTGAAAATGATTTTCTCCGAGAAGCGGTATCGTATGGGAATGGCAACGGTCGTTACTATAAGCCTTTGCTCATTTTTTCTAGGACGATTTATGGCCGTAGTAACTGATAGTTCGAGTGCTGATCAAGGTCAGTTGACTTTTTTTGACTGTTTTCTATTTGTAATTTATTTTCTCACCCTCCCACCTTTACAGCAATCTTGTAATGTTTTTAAAATAATCCGCATAAATAAATTATTTTGTGAATAATACAGGAATCTGTCCTGATCCAGTGAAAGTGCGACTTTCGGAAGCGAATGAAAATTGGTTGAGGGGAGTGGCGCGAAGAAAAGAGTTGGAGTTGACACATCCGATCAGTGAAACTGACCAATGGAGTTTCAAAAAGGAGACATCTTTCTACGATTTCTTTTACCCGACCTTTGACTGCCCTCACACGGTGGAAAGAGTCGGGAGATCTGGAGATGGCGGGAAGTGGCTCTGTGGCATCGGACACATAGCCAAGTACTCAGTGGAATCTCCCTGCGTCGTCTACTCATATGGAATCAGCCACGAAACGAGTTTCGAAGAGGAGATCTTGACGAGGACTCGCTGCTCTGTTTACATGTTTGACCATACAATAAACGTGACCGAAATAGAACTCCCGAGAAAGTACCCGGGACGAGCCTTCATAGAAAAAGTCGGTTTGGGCATCGACGACGAACATAAAGACCTCAGATCCCTTAAGTCTCAACTAGCAAAAAATGGCCACGAATTTCTAGAGATTTTAAAGTTCGACGTCGAAGGAGTGGAGTTCAGAATACTAAATACTTTTAAAGAGCAGTTTCCCTTCGGGTTGCCATTTGGCCAATTGGCCGTTGAACTCCATCTATTAGATAACCCAAATGCAAACTTCTACCCTACTTACAGGAGCTGGATGGACAATATGGAAGACATGGGTCTTCGTGCGTTTCGAAACGAACTCAACTTCTTGGCTCTAAAAAGGACACCTAGTCATAATCCTACTTACGTCGAATATTCCTTTATTAACGTTAAGGGTGACCATAATTTACTTCATTCTTAAAAGAAGTGCGCTTAATAAAAAAATTCAAAATGATATAAGCTTGTTCGAAGTTTGATTTAAAACGGGGCATAAGTAAGTAATCGTTGTAATACAGGGTACTGACTGATTCTTCTTTTCTCCATACTCACTATTGATACGATACTCCCATACTGCAAATAAATAAATAATACGCTTCAGATTCATTATCATCATACAAATCACGACAGATTGTTTATTTGTATTTTGTATAATCTACTGCTTACTTGACTGCGTATAGCGTATAAACATTACATTGACTATTCAAGAACAGCCCAGTGAGCACAATGGTTACCAAAAATTTTATATTACTATCACTTTGGTTATGCACTTCAGATAAAATATCATTTTAATCACAAACTTCATTTCTTAGAAGAAGAAGCAAAAAAATTTGCTCCGTTGCCGTTAATTACGCAACTAAATCCACCCCCATTTTCATTTTCGTAAGGCCGTTGAGTTTTCGATACTAATATCCCATTTTCAAATTTCTTAATCGTCTCGACACCATCTACAATGATTCTTTGAGAGGTTTTTGTAACTCCGTCGGGTCCAGTAGTTTGGGACACAGAATTAACTTGTAGTTTTCCTCCGGCTCCACTTGTATTTAAATGAAAGACAGACGCAGTTCGTTTGCTATCCCAATCCCGACCGAAAGTCTCGGTAAAGATGTCATGTGGATTTCTAAATCCTCCAAATTTGGCTCCCAAGTCAGCAAAAGGTGAACCAGCTGATGATGATGCGGTTGATGGCTGACTTAAATCATACAGCTGACGTTTGTTTGGATCCGAAAGAATCTCATATGCTTGAGAAATTTCTTTGAACTTGATGTTTGCCTCTGCCACATTTTGAGGATTTTTATCCGGGTGCCACTTTAAAGCCAACTGACGATAACTTCTTCGAATTTCGTCACTATTAGCATCCTTGGCTACTCCGAGAATTTTGTAAAGATCTTGAGCCATTTTTGAATTCTAGATAAATAGTCATTTCATATCTTTTCAATACTACCAATAGAAAATCAAGGCTGTACACCTTCTGAATGAAATACCATAAATGCAAAAACATACTAGATTAGACAGAGGTGATTTCAGTTCCAGGATAGGGTTTGTAACCCAATAAGGTGTAAAGATTGGTATAACCTCTACCACTCTAGTCAGTAAATGCTCTCAATCCTCCAATGTATAAGCTAATCTTGAGAGATGTGTACCGAAACGTAACAACGCGCGTTGAGAAAACGATTACAAGCCAGGGACGACATTCTGAACCCCTTAGCAAGGGGAAATCGCAAGCAAATATTGAGTTACCACAGGAGTTGCTATTGTCCATATTCTCATCATTGTCGTAGATTTAACTTTGCTATCGTTGCCGTAGGAATAGGGAAATTCCATAGCGCTGCTACAAAACACGATTCTCATCCCATAATTTTGCCACAGCATAGCAAACATCTGTCGCAAAGTTAGCGCAAACTGAGAGCTACCGCAACTTTGCGATCACATTGTTGAAGGCACTTGGAGATTGGAGACACTTGTGATCCCTATGGTTACTTTGACAATATCAATTGCAATTTGATAATCTCCGGTCTCGGACTCCGTAGTACGACTGTCAAGTGCCATGCATATTGAAGTGCAAGACATTAGGCAACTGTAATTTCCATGACTACAGTCACTCGTAAAGTAGTACCTCAATCAATGCCTAACACCCTTCCCACACTACTCCATACCTTGGAGTTGGAACATCCATGCCGATAAGTACCGTTACCTAGGACAACTTATCAAAAACTGCTACAACGTCGCAAACTTGCTAGGACGCTGCTAACTGACATGAGAATATGGATTTATTTTGACATCGCAAGTAGACATAGCAACTCTTGCGATATCGCAAATTTACCACAAAAGTTCAGAATACCGTCCCAGAGTTATTATAGTTTGTCTGGGGAAATGTACCATACTGTTACCCGCTTTGAAGTTTAGCCTTCCTATCCCCAAGTTGCATAGCGATACGCATTCTGATTGGTTGATAATTTTTGAAATCCTGCAATCTGATTGGTTATTTCTATGACAAAAATTCTATAGATTACCTAAATGGGGACACATTTTCAAAAATTATGAATTGTTGCAAAACTCAACCAAGTCATATTATGAATCATCTGAATGATCTATTTACCTACTACTTTCCCTTTCAATGTACACATTTATGAGAATGGTGAATCGAGCTATTTATATACACAATATTATGCAATTATTTAACTATGACTCTGGTACAAGTGAACAATCGGTACTACTTTATTCCAATTTATTACCACATGAAGGTAAATGCATTTAGAATTAACTATGTAACTAACTAGTTAAATTGCACTGTATTCTAGAAAATATGTTTACACAACATTAATTAACTATTCGATCTCTATAAATATGTAGAAGCAATCAGATTACACTGTCTCAGAAGCTGATGCTTTATCAGTATTTGCGAGCTGACTGTAACCTTTCTTGGACAACTCCTCAATGACACTCAAGCGACTAACTTTTAATTTTCGTCGAAGGTCAAAAGGACTCCTAGGCTAAATAATACAGCTGAAATGAAAAAAGATGGATCTTAATGATTTTGATAATGATCTTGATATTTTGTTCTACGCTACTATAACACAGTACTGAATGATATTAATCTTCAAACCGACCTATATTATATATAACCTTTATTTGGTAATAAATTGGAATAAAGTAGTACCGATTGTTCACTTGTACCAGAGTCATAGTTAAATAATAAATAATTGCACAATATTGTGTATATAAATAGCTCGATTCACCATTCTCATAAATGTGTACATTGAAAGGGAAAGTAGTAGGTAAATAGATCATTCAGATGATTCATAATATGACTTGGTTGAGTTTTGCAACAATTTCATAAATTTTGAAAATGTGTCCCCATTTAGGTAACCTATAGAATTTTTGCCATAGAAATAACCAATCAGATTGCAGGATTTCAAAAATTATCAACCAATCAGAATGCGTATCGCTATGCAACTTGGGGATAGGAAGGCTAAACTTCAAAGCGGGTAACAGTATGTGTACCAACAGTATAAATGCAATAATGCGGCCACGTAAGATGGCAGAATAGTAGCAATGCTATTCCTTACTACTAGCCTTACTACTTTTCTGAACTCTTACTACACGAGTGTATTGGTTTATTCCTGTTGGCTCACATATAATCAAATGTGTATAAAACTGCAGACTGTGCCGTCCCAATGCCGACCAAAGAAAATCCCTGCATTTGTACACCACTGATTGAAAAAATCACTATGGAATCAAAAATCATGCCTGCTTTAGACTCAACCCGTGGCAGATCCCCATGGAAAAATGAAAAAATGAAAAGTGGGTGGGAAAGCTCGCCAATTGACGTCATTGGCGAGTGTGTATTTAAATTGAGATCCCCAAGTGGGGGAAATTAGGGATCGGCTGTAGTCATGTAAATTTTCCACACATTTTCACTTGTTCCGAACCCCCAATAAATCGAATAATCTGCCATTCCTTTTCTATAATATTATATTCTATATTCCTTGTTTAGACTTAGGCCCATATTTTTAATAAACACTCCCACTCTAATCTCCACTCTTTGAGAGTGTAAGGTACGTATTGAGGTACCTTTCACTCTCGAAAAAGTCCGTAAAAAGTGCGTGAGAGTGGGAGTCCTTTTTCGAGAGTGAAAGGTACCTCGATACATACCTTCCGAACCAACTCGTGGCAGATCTTTATTGAAAATGAAAAGTGGTATTGCGAGCTCGCCAATAACGTCACGAATTTTGAAACGTATTTTGATAGTCAACCCCCGAAGGGTTGCCTGATTGTTCCGAAACCACAATAGATTGATTTTACATGCCATTCCTTCTCAGTATTTTGACTTTCTACATTCTCAGGGACAGAGTCGGAATTAATTCTGACTTCCGCCGAACAGGGTAGCTTAAAAACGAAAACCTAATAAAACCATCTATATTTTCTAACACACTGTACCGGGGGTGCAGGGGTGATTTTTAATGTGTCCATAAGTCATCCTAATAATATTGTCTGGTGTATATGTAAATAGATGCCATTTAAATCAGCTGGCATCAAATTGAAGTAAATGAAAATCATCAGCGGTAATTAGAATAAATAGATCAAATTGATGAAAAAAGCGTTGGCGTTGATTTGAAACAAAATGTGTTTTTAATTCAGAACCGAATTGACAATGATAACAGTTATATTTTATTAATTAATTTAAATTTCAAAGTTTCACGTTCTTACTCAATCCGTGTTTACTGTGGTTAATAATTTACAGCAGAAAAGAATCATTACGTCTAGATTTAGGAAAGAGTTAGTGAGGAAGTGCAGTGCTGGGATGAGTTCCAAGATTTCCTGTGGGGGATTCTCCTTTAACTTCTCCAACGATCTGAGTGATTTGAGCTCGGAATCTTTCGGCTGCAGTTCTGTCCTCCATAAATCTGGCAAAAGCATTGGGGTCAGTTTGTCCAGGATAGTCAAAGATGCTTTTGAAGGGAGCGCGGACAGGGACATCTCTGCGCACACTCCACATGTACCAAACATCGCTCTGTGTCCTTTTGTCCAAGAACCAACTGAGATACAATTTAGCAGCCGCTGGGTGCTTGGCATTCTTGAAGATGGCAGCACGTTGAGCCCAAGAGACAAAAGGATCTTGTTTAGGCAAAACGTAAACGACATCGCCCACGGGACTGAAAAGCCCGTCAGTAGTAAAAGTGGCGGCGAAATTTCCGCCGTAAACTTCGTCAGAAGGAACTTGAGCTCCACGAACAAAAGTCACGTTATTCTTCACGAAATCTTCGACCCATTTAAATCCGTATTTGTCGACGACTTGCTTGTACCAGAAGAGAACTGCGTCGTCGTCATTTGGGTAGGTGGAGATGATCTTACCCTTGAACTCTGGACGGAGATAATCTCTAGCTTCAGTAGGCCATGTCGCTTGGTTGGGCAATAATTTCTTATTGATGTTATTGCTGAAAGCTACTACAAGGATGCCTGTGAAGTAACCGTCGACATCCCTGAACTCTGGATAAATTGCGTCCCATCCCACTGGTTTGTACTGGAGGAGAACTCCTTGATCTTTCCAGCGCGGGAAATTCTGAAGAGTTTGCAACTGGACCACATCAGGAATCAAACTGTTCGACCCCAATTGCAAGTCGATTCTAGCGTCGTGATTTTTACTGAAGTCAACAATCATTTACATCGACATATTTGGGAAACGTTCCAAAAAACTAGTTTTGAATCCGTCGAGTTGGCCTGCGGAATCTCCTCCGGCGTAAACGATAAGTTTCCCGCCTTCGGCCATTGCTGCTTTGTATAAGTCGTCCAAAGATCGATTATCAGCCTGCACACCTTGTGATGGGCGTGGTGAAGAAGAGCTCCCCCCTTGGGATGGGCGTGGTGAGGAAGAGCTCCCCCCTTGTGATGGGCGTGATGAGGAACTCTCCCAGTGGTGATGATGGTCATAGCCACATCCTGAGCTGCATGGACTCTAGATCGCCAAAAATTCATAATTTACAAATTGTTGAAATTAAATATAATCCTATTATAAATCAACCCCTCCCAAAAAAAGACTTTCACCCAACTCAACGATTATTTTCCCACTTTTTCTTGGTTTGTTTGTATTCTCTCAGATTCAAGTGACCGGAGCTTAACCTATTTGCTATTTTATAACAGAAATAATAAAGGTGAAAGGAATTACCGGCGAAGTTGTCGCAGCTGCTACGAGAGCAAAATAGAAGAAGATTTTGAAGCTATTCATAGCTTATGGCGCTAAGAAAATTCTTCGTCAGTTTATCAGTTTGACTGAACAGTTTTTGAAGACTGTAGAATTTTATTATTGGGTGGGCTCTTTTATATGATCGTAAGTTTTTCAGCAAAATGGGGAAAATCTTGTTAGTAATGCATGCATGGTACCTTCAAGAAGGTGCAATGAATTGTGTGGTCACGTTATGACGACATTCACGGACAGATTCAAGTTTACCCACAGGCCGCAGAAGCTACTGTTCGTGCACCTGCGTAGCATTCCAAAAATATCTGGGAGTGAAAACGGAATGACTGGATTCGTATTTAGCATCGGGTTATTGTTTATTGCTGTCAACCTAACGATGTCTGCAAACTGTTTCCATCCCTTATTTCAGGGATGATTTACATTTTCGGCGTAGAATATAAGAATGGCAAAATTATTATAGTTTATCTTTTTATATTTCTAATTTAATCAAAACTGGATTGAGGGAGACATTTATATTTTTATTAATGCATGTGGCTCTATGAGGTTTCCACCGAAAACGGCTTTTAAATACGTTACTGGTTATAATGACATGGTCAGTTCAAGGTAACTCCTTCTCTTTCCAATTCTGCAAATGGTCCTATAGTGTTTACATCCGTTTGAACATGTTTGGTTTGGTGAAATAATTATATTTGCTGAACCACCAAAGAAGTTATAAATAAACTTAAACACTTACTAAAGCGTTTTCTACACTCAATAATATTGAGTACCCAACAAACCCAACAGTAATCAATCATAATATGAATATGGACGGAAAGTGTCCTTACTATTTATAATTTATAGGTGTAAGTGCCATTTTATGTCACTGACTGACGTCCATACTCTTGTTTATCTTTTAACCAGTTGCTAAATGCTAAGTAATAAAATTGGTGCAAAAAACATAATTTGAATTTCAATCAAACGTATTTCAAGCGAGACTAGGTGGATTTACCGCTGGGAGTATATGCATTTACATGGGTAAGATTATTTTAGTTTAGGTTAGGCTTAGCCACCACGTGAGGGGATTACGGCAGATTGGAAGATCAAGCAAAATTGGAATCTAGATTTTCGATTTCATCTAATTAAATGAATTTATAAATCATGATTTCTCCCATTACAAATGTTAATGTGTTAAGATAAAACACAGTGCAGGACATTTTTAAATGATTGTATGGATAAAAATATTGTACCTATTTGTAATTTGTGTGATTCTTTCTGGTAGACCAGCCTTGAATTTAACAATAAATAAATAAGTTTTACCTTTGGCCAGTCATGTGAGTTTCATTTACTTTCAAGTGCAAGTTTAAAATCAAATGACTTTTATACGTTAATTATAATATTAATGCATATATGTTTTACAACTTACATTATACAATGCATAAATAATAATTGCATCCATCTTCCTTTCATGAACTCATGAACAGTAATAATATGATACATGACACCTGACAAAGATACGTACTTTAATCTAGCCTTGTAAGCCTCTTGTCGGGTTATCTGTGCAGTAAATAATTAAATTGTTGACTGTTATCCAATAATTATGTAAATTAATGATAATGGCACTATTACGCATTAATAATTCACTGCATGTGATATAATATCATGACGGTGGAAAAACAAAACGCCTTCTAATAAATGACCATTTCAGTAAACAATGATACCAAATTACTCCGGGCATTACTTAATTATTAGGTCAGGTTGAAATCGTCATACGAGAACACGCAGAAACTATTCTCCATTTATTGAAGGAATACCTACTCTGTTTAGCAACAAGTTTATTTGAAAGACACGCATAAATATAAAATTATTATGACAAATATGAATGAGATTAAACGGTTATCTTATTTATGCTGCACTTGAACGAATAATGTTGAAATCATGTGAGTAGGTGCCTATAAAAGCAATTGAACGTTGTTTTAATTTCGCATTTGTTAGATATTTTTCATTATTTCTAGAACTCTGACCTGCATTTTCCAAAATGATTGTTTCGTTAACATTCGTTATCTTATTTTCCTCTTTTATATTTCTGGCTTATTTTATGGGTAAAAGGCCCAAAAATTATCCACCAGGTAATAGACATTATCGCCCTCGCATTTCGAGAATGACTATTTTTTAAATTGACTGTTGATTGACGAATTAAAATTGATTTTGATTAAAATTATAAATTAAAATTCACCAGGACCTTGTTCTTTGCCTATCATTGGAAATCTTCTTCAATTGAGCCCAGATCCATATAAAGATTACATGCGACTCGGGAAAAAATATGGAGACATTTTTTCAGTTGATCTGGGTAGCCTTAAGTAAGATTATATTTATTTGACAATAATTTTTATTAAGAGTTGACAAAAATTATATTGGAATTCGTTTCTTTATTAAGGTCGGTGATAGTAAATGATGCTAAAATGATTAAAGAAATATACAGTCATACCCATATGAGCGGAAGACCAACGTTTCCCAATTTCGTAGATCCAGAAACTGGAGTGGCTAAAGGTTAGTAATTAAACAAGCCAATTATAAGAAAATGAATTTGTTATTGAAATTATTTTTGTGTTAGGAATAATATTTTCGGAAGGGAAACATTGGATGGAGCAGCGGAGGTTTATCCTAAAAACACTTCGAGATTTTGGGTTTGGTACAAAGTCCATGGAGTCCTTGGTGCACGAAGAGATTAACGAACTCCTCGACAGCTTAAAGAAAGATGTAAATAAACCAATCATTGTCAATGAACGATTTAACATTGCAGTTTTCAATGCATTATGGACGATTGTCGCTGGAGAACGCTATTCCCAGTCAGAGACCAAGATACAAACACTCATCCGCCATATCTCAGCGTAATTATTACACTTTTAAATTTCTCCGCCGCTGTTATTAATCCTTGGAAGTGGTCTTTCTTATGTTATCTAGAAACGAAAATCCAAGAAAAATAAAAAAAATCTCTAAATACCAAAACAATTTAATTTTTTGCAGGAATATGCAGGAAACGAAACTGATGGGGAACTTTATCTGCTTTCCATGGTTTGCCAAATTGATGCCGGAATACTCAGGGTACAACGACAGCATGAAGCACCAAACGCCGATTTATAATTTCATGAAGGATGTCAGCAGAACACAAAAGAACCTTCCAAAGTGGACACAACAGAGATGTACTGGATTGCTGTATAGAGCACATGAAACAAACAACCGACCCTGACTCCAGTTTTCATGAAGCTAACGCAGGTATCGACAATGTCATTTATGATATCACCCAAAAAGATAAGAATAAGCAATTCCAAATTGTAAATTATAGAATCTCACCTGGTAATGACTCTATACGACCTTTTTCTGGGTGGAACGGAAACAACGGCTTATACTTTAGTATGGATGTTCCTCGCTTTGGCACGTTATCCTGTTGCTCAAGAAAAACTCTATCATGAAATTAAGAATGTCGTTGGAGATTCCAGATTGCCATCCTTGGCAGACAAACCAAAGTACGTTTAATCTAACATATTGACTAATGAATGGATTTGGTTGTAATTGTTATTTTATTGTGTATTAGTTTAATTAATATTTTAATTATTTTCAATAATTTATTTTATTAAGCGTTTTATTTATAATGTTTTAATTATTTTCAATAATTCATATTAAGTGTATTATTTTAATTCAATGTTTTAACTATTATTTTTAAATTATTATTATATAGATATATAATTTTAATTTATACATTTAAAGCATTATGAGTTAAAATGAAATACTTGATTATATTTAATACTTCATGTTGATTTATATTTTAATTAATATTTAACCCAAACATGATAAAAAAAATTACAGAAAGGATGAAATACAATTTTTTATATTTTTATTATATTTTTGTAGTATGCCATATCTCGAAGCTGTGATAATGGAGCTAATGCGATACAGTTCTCTGTTCACTGGAACTTTTCGCAAAGCAATGGAAGATGTTGAATTCCAAGGATACTCCATTCCCAAAGGAACTACTGTCATTGGCAATTTCTACGGTGTAAATTACAATTCAAAGACGTGGGGAGATCCTGACAATTTCCGTCCGGAACGTTTCTTGAATGAGGATGGGACGAAGGCGGTGAAGCACGAAGCTCTGATTCCATTTAGCTACGGCAGACGATTTTGTGTCGGAGAGAGTTTGGCTAAAGACCAAATCTTTTTATTTACAGCAAGTTTGTTTCAAAGATTTAAAGTAGGCTTGGGTCCCAACGAATCGGCAGGGCCAGTTAAAACAACCGAAGGAACTAGCCTCAGGTATCCGCTACCTCAGTCTCTTGTGTTGCAGAACAGGCAATAGATTAATATAGATGCAAATTAGGCTAAAATATCTTAAACCTGTTATGATTTACTATTGCCAACGTCAACAGTATAACTTGCCTGTATGTTATAACGACCTTAAGTTAAGGGTTATATCTTGTAATGAATTAAATAAATAATTAGTAAATAATTATTATAAATAGTGTCCTGCACGTGCTGCTTGCCAGTAGATAAAGATAATAAATGTTTATAATGATATCTGCGTTATACTGAGCCATTTTTTCTTCATTCGAGGGCCATAAAATTATTTCAATGTTTTTAATGTAATAATTTAACAGGTGGCCAAGCCAGATTGTATGTAAAAAGCTTTTTTCAGATACTCTATACGTTATGAGAAACAAAGTTCTATCTATTGTGTTATATATGTATATCAAAATCGTAGCTAAATAGGGCGGAATGATCCGTGGGATGAAAATATTACCTTATCAATAATCCTGCATTAAATGACACATTTTTTAGAAATATCGCATTAAAGCCTGGACAAACATTAGCTCTTGCGCCAAAACCAAAAACATGACTTTGTGTGATTTGTGTAAGTTAAGGGTAGGGGCCTTTAGTATTTCTGCTTTACTACATTGTCCTGCGCCCTTTATGTGCGGAGCCTACAACGCCGATGAACCGCCCCCATTGTCAGAGTCAGATTGTGTTCTCTGACATTTCCATCTGTATTTTTTTCTATTTTCGCCACAAATGTGTGGCCCCAAAACTCACGGCTATACTTTGCATGAGATTTTCGTATAGCCACAAGCTACAAAAATATTTGAACAGCTTGAATCGACAAGTACCAAGACTAGTCTTGTTGGCAGTCGCTTTGGACTTCCCAACTTTTCCACGGTAGTTTATAATATCAGTTGGAGTAACAGTATAGGAGGTCCAGTGCCGTATTTAGAAGTCGATTTCGGAGGGGGTAAGGGTGTTATAAAGCTATATATGTATTAGGTATATTCAGTATATAATTTAGGCTCCTTTGTTCGAAAATTTTTTTGTATTTTGAGAAAGAAATTCTTTTTCTTGGATTTCGGGCATTTGCCCACCTCCCCTAAATACAGCCTTGAGGAGGTCTACCTGGAGGGGAAATACCTCTACTTTTAAGTACTTTCATCCAACGGCTCTAACTGTGACTTCAATCCGCCACTTCCACCTCAGCAACCTCTTCCATACTCCAACCGTCCAAAAAAGATTCTCATGATGTCCTTTATACTCTTCCAGTATATCCTTAACTTCACGATAAAAATAAAAAACCAGCAAAAGTTGGTTAAATATAGCGATAAGGTGCAATCTAAGTAGTACACCATCATAATATCAATCTTACCCATGTTAGGCTATTGCCAGAAATGGCCAGGCAGCGCGCAGGCTAAAATTCCGCAAGAATTACATGGACATTGAAAAGGGCAGAGTACAGGAAGGATACATTAAAAACAACAAGATATCGGTATTGGTTAGAATACAATCACATACTTTTATTATGAGTCAATAAGATAATGAAAACAATTAAATCCCTTTCGTGGATTAACTCGTACTGTCATTTCTCATACAACTCGTCTTTTTGTATTGAACGTTTGGATTGAAATACACTGGCCATATTTAAAAAGTTTCTGTATTATGCACCTAATCAATTAGCTACTTTTAATAAATGTTCTAGAATTTTGTATTTATAGCCCAATGTTATATTATTTAAATTAATTTATTTTTAAGGGGCAACTGCAGCAGAAGCAATACACATTTTCAAGAAAATATTTGGCGGATAGCCTTGTTACTGTCCCTGACACTGAAAAAATTATTAATTTTCTAAGGGGAGACGGTACCGACACACAGCGGAACATACTATGAACTCGATTAATTTACATTGTGTGGAGTACAATAAAATTCAAACTTTATTTTTTCAGGAAATCAATGATAACTCAAGAACCACTCAATTTGAAAAATTCATATTTTTTCTATTGCTTGAACACCTGTTTTCACTCGTCATAGGATGTTTTAATGCACTTGGCACCTGTTTTAATACGCCCCAGTATGTTTTAATCAAACCGAGTTTCAATATCAACAGACAGGCATTCAATTAATCCCCATTAGTAAATACACAATGTCAACAAGATGAATGTGGCACCACGATATGCAATCTCATCATTCGCCAATCTATTATTATTTTTGCACGTAATCAAGAAATAATCTTAGTGAATTACCTGACAATGTTGTGAGACTCACCAACATTTATTTTTTACGTTTTTAATACACAGAATTTTATACCATGAGCATTTACGCACTTATATGTAAAAATAAACTCAACTTTAGGAATTCGAAATTGAAATGTTCGTTTATTTTTGTCGTGTTTTTGGTTTTTATTCACCAAGTCATTTTTTTCCAACTACTTCCAGACAAATATTTATTTTTCTGGTCTACAAGAGAGCCAGTAGATAATTCTCATCCAGGCCAAGTATGGACAAGTGAGAAAGCAATGAATCTAAGTGACTATGTAGAAATAGCTACCAAAAACGTTCGCAACATTCCGCCGGTGCCATTTATTCTAGGAGACGTGCCAGGAGGCCCTGCCTATCTGCAAAACAAAAGCTGTGCCTTATTTCCAAATGTTTACAGAATTAAATTTGACAACGTGATATGGCAGGTAAACTGCAGTTTAGTTAGAATAAAAAATTGTATATTACGACTACAGAGTGGGCCACTAAAAAATTAACATGACTTTAACCAATTTCAACTTTGAAGGATAAATTTAATTACAACCGCAGCCAGAATAAAACTTTCTGTAGGGGTCGGTCGCCAAAATATGTATAACAATCAAGGAGAATTTTTGAAACAAAAATAAATTTATTTGCTCCCTGATTTCCATTTTGCTATTTGTGACATTGTGAAAGTCATGTTGTTTTTCAGGTGACATTTTTATAAGGGATTAAGACTCTTATGCCATGTTAACTTTGGATTTGCGCATCTTGTAAGGAGTTAAATGCACCCATGAAAATGTTTAAAAAATCTTTTCTGAGCTATTTTTACGTGTATTTCAGACACAAACTCAATCGAATTGGACGTTTTACTTATTCGGTGCTTATTGGGATATCCGAAGGCTGGTTGCAAATGAAAGTGCTCCTTCCATTCAAATTCTGGGTATGATGGACCGAACTGACGAAGGAATAGCCACCCAATATTGTCAAATATGGTTTCATAACGCAACCGAACCATTAATTTCCGAGGTACGTGTGTTTAAATTTCTTTCATAGAAAACGCATAAGAATTTGTACATTTTATTAGATTTTTACTGTTTTTTCAAAAATTAGATTAGTCATTATAGATACGTGTGGAATAAAAAGTGGGGGAATTACAAGGACGGAGAATTGCAACCTTATCTCTTTAACTGTCTCATGCCGAAAAATCATGATGGACAGGTAAGCAAACTGTGGAGACCATTATATTATCTAATATAATAACACAAATACATAAGGTTAAGGTTTATGAAAATGCAACTGAATGCTAAAAGCCATCGAGTTTGTATCAATTGTTTGAATGACGGATGAAGATTGAAAAAACTAAAACCGTACCAGCGGCCGTTGTAGTTTCGATATTAGTGAAAAAAGTGAAACATGTTAGAAATGGGAATAAAATAAAAATTTTGAGTGGTGTGGCGACACTGTTTTGAAAATTTAAAATGTAGAATCAATTGTACCCTTTTCTGTGGACGTGATGTTAGCAATTTTATTATTGAAATATTGTGCAAAATATTTCCCTGGTTCTAATTATCTATTTATCGAAATTAATTTTTCATCTGTTTATTAATTTGTTATGATAATTTATACAATCGACCGACGTGAATGGTAGAAAGTAATTTGCAAATTTAAATTGCAGATCCCAACGTCGGTGTCAGTTGTGTCTTCTCCTTGCACAAATGCAACAAATAATCTGCGTGTTCATTTTGAAAAGCCGAAAAGAAAAGAGACTTTTGCAGTTTGCGTTAAAGGAATGGATTTTATGGCCTCGGATTGGTCTGTACGACTTGTTGAATGGATTGAATTGCTCCACATTCTTGGTGTCAGTAAAATATATTTGTATGATCTTTCCGTTCTTCCAAATGTTTATAAGGTAAGCAAAAATTATTACAGTTTATTAAAATGTTTTTTTTTACTTTGCTATAGTTTTGTATTCCAAAATAAAAAATGGGAAAAGAAAGTGAACATAATCCCGCATTTTTGGCGAGTCCTCAAAGAATTTTCCTTTTTTGGAGTGTACTAAAGCCTTTAAAATTGTTTTTGTCTAACAGGTTTACAAATATTATCAAGACTTGGGTAAAATTGAAGTACTTCCGTTGACTCATCCCGGAGGTGTACCAAATGATCCCTATTTAAGGCATGCCTATTTGAAGAAACTGGTAAAATATTTTATTTTAGGGTAGTGTATTTCCGTTATAATAGTTACAACTGATTTAATTACTTTCAGATAACACAGAAACGGCAACATGAACTCATTCCGTATAACGATTGCTTGTACCGAAACATGTACAAGTATGATTATATCTCGTTATTAGATATTGATGAAGTAAGTCATAAACGCTCAATCGACAATCATATAACGTATTCTGAAATCTAAAGTAGTAACAATTATGAAAATATCCTAATTAATATAAAATATAATTCTTCGACTTTTAGATTATTTAGCAGAAACAATGGTTAAACATTTTATCCGAATTTCTAACCAGCTTTTAACATTCAAATAAGAAATGTATATAAACTGGGGCATAATCGAAATTGCTTCCAAAGGAAATTCTATAGCCAAATTATTTGGCTTTCCAAAAATGTACTTCATTAGAAAAACAGAGTAAAACTCTGAAATTTGAATCAAAAATGCCAAGGAACAATCCCCTTAATTATTAGTTTTATCTTTCACATGCGCAAACTGAAATTTTTCTTTAAACAATCCAATTTTCGCAATTTTAATCGTTAGCGTGAATTGCTTTATAGTATAGTATTTTATATTTTAGATTATAATTCCCCACTACGGGCTGTCTTCATGGGCTGAGCTTGCTGTAATATTAGAATCTACTATTGACGATCATAAGACGTCAAATTTTCTTTTTGGGAATGTTCTGTTCTCGGGCACAGATGAAAAATACCACAAGAAGGATCTCCAAAATATACCAGATTATCTTTATATGCTTCAGGTACTAAAGTATTCAGTTTTAAATAAATCTATTCGATGTATTTCGATATAGGTATTATAATATATTATGTTCGCCTACAGCATACAACAAGGAATAGCAAGCCGGCCAGACCTGGAAGTGGAATAAAATGTTTTCTTCGTCCTGAAAATATCTTGACCATGCACAATCATTGGCCAACAGCGTGTGTGCAAGAGTGCGCGAAAGTATTTGTCAATCAAACATATGGCTTCTTGCACCATTACAGATCAAGAAATGCTGGAGGCCTTATTAGTACAGCAAATGAAACCTTAACATTTGTTGTCGACGAAACTGTTTGGAAATGGAAGGACCAACTCATTTCCAGGACCAATAAAGCTTTATCTGATTTGAGTCTCCTGCCTTAAAATGGCCATTAGCTTACCGTTGATGTTATTTAATCATATTTCACTTACAACGCAGCTCCGCTCCGAAATTGATTGAAATTGTCAAAAAGTCGTAATTAAAAAAACGTTGTACCTGGCCAGGTATATCAGTCAATCAGATACAAACGTACATACTGAGTTTTTTCAATCTTTAAATCATATTCATGAATCAGTTTTTTTGCACTAAAATTGTACTTAAAATAATTTCAAATAAAGTGTCTAGACTCTGGACCCTTCTCTTTCGATTTGTATATTGTATAAAATTAAAATAATCTTCAAGGGTATTCGAACTTGGACCTTTAAACACGAAATTTAAATAAACTATTTTTACCATTTATAACATTTATACCACTTACTGGTGGTATTTAAGGTGAAATACCATTAAATATCAGTGACTGGTAAGTGGTACGTTATTTTGTACACTGTAAACGACGTCCATCTGATGCATATTTACATCATAACAACCACAACTTGTTCAATAATATAACGCTTATCAGAACCGGCCCTTGTTTAGCCTTTTGCGGGACCCTATGCAAGTCGACTCTGCGCTTATATACTTATTAGTATGATACTATGGCCGGATAACTTTTGTATAAAATATTTCGTATATGAGGGACGTCTTGTATATTCAAATCCCGTATATCGATAGTGACATCCTGACTACACAAATGGACAAAGATGATGAAATGAAGCCAGAAATTCCCATCTATATGAAATAAATAAAATCCGTTCGAACGATCTGCTAACTATATGGAATATTATAATATATTACTGCAATAAACAGAACTGAAGTTACATTGATTTTGCCCTGGTTAAGAAGTGTGACCGAGTTTATCCGCAAAGTATTACCTTCCCAGAAAAGATAGCGTGGCACCATATACTCATTATTCATTACCTTAATAAAAAGAAGCAGGACTGCCTATGACTTTTCTCTGCTGAAATCGAGTATGCACTATATCTTATCACTACTGTGACCCATTTTAGGGAATAACGCCGATTAACTCACCTAGCTAGCAGGTGACAGATTCTGCTATTAGTGTAAAAACTTGTAAACCCAAATAAAGTTGTTTTTTACGACGTCATTTGTTTCATTTTTATTTTTCATCATGTTTGATTCCATTTCAGTTCCCAAATTTTCCAACAAAATATTTTATTGTATTATTGTATTTGTTTCAGTTATTTTAATTTTGATTTATTCCTTGAGATTCTCATGGGCTAGCGTAGAAATAAATATTTCATCCGATTCAGGTAAGTATCATGGATTTGGGGATGACACAGCAGCGTCAATACTGAGGATGAAAAAAGAAGCCCAATTAGACATCAACAACACTTTAGACGCTATAATATCGAGAATGACCCAAGTAGCACTATCAAAAGGTGGAATAGATGTCAAAAAACTAAAGAAAGACTCAGACAAACGGAATGAAGATGCGAAGAAGGCAGCAACTATGGACGGAGTTAAAAGTATTAGAAATGTCCCACCCTATCCATACATTATGGGCGACTACGGACACTCATATTTGCACAACTCCTCTTGTGCACCTTTTCCTAATTTATTTGAAATTAGATTTACAAATACACATTGGCAGGTGAGTACTATTTTAATATTTTATAGTTAACCTTAATTGTATTTAATTTTTTGCTATTTAAAAGACACCAAATAAACAAATATTAAAAACCAATTCATTTTTGGCATAGAAAATTGATAAGCTTATTATAATAATTTACTATAAATTAATTTTCAGTTTAAATTTTTCTTGAAATATTTGTGCTCTCTAAAGTAGTTTATTAAACCAAAACAAAAGTATGAAATGATATTTTGTATTTCTTGTCACGTCAAGTCGCAATCGGGTGCAACGTGGATTTTTCACATCTTTAGTGCTTACTGGGACAGCCGAGAACTGAATGAAGGCGGACCCTCAGTGCGGATTTTAGGGATTGCTGACCGGGTGGTTGAAAATGTCACTGCATTCTGTCAAATTTGGTTTGAACATGAAAAATCACCAAAAATATTTCCAGTAATATCCTAATTTTTTATTTGTGGGAGGATTATTAAGTATATTATGTATATAACTGTTGCAAACTATAATTTACAATTTCTGCTCAGTTCCAGCTACAAAATATTCCTTGCTGCTTAATTAAAAATAATCTTGTTTCAGGTAGTTGACTTTGATATATCGTGGAAATCTGGTGCTCCGAATTACAGAAAATACAACGGTGTCTTCCCATATATTTGGAATTGTCCAGTTCAAATCGGAGTAAATGATTCGGTGAGTGATTGGAAAATATACCCGAATATTTTTTTCAACTTTGTATAATTTTAATTCAAATTTAGCCGAGTCTTAATAATGTATTACATCACTGCATTTGAATAGCTACCTATTTCCGTCTCCGTAGTGGAGAATATTTGCGACGCTGCCACTACGAATGTCAGAATCCACTATGACAATCCTTTGAAAAAAGACAAAGT
The DNA here is from genome assembly GCA_020055645.1 of Tomocerus qinae. Lineage (NCBI taxonomy): Eukaryota > Metazoa > Arthropoda > Collembola > Entomobryomorpha > Tomoceridae > Tomocerus > Tomocerus qinae. The sequence continues at coordinate 1,131,535 of CM034550.1, forward strand.
GGCCGTTTGTGTGCGGGCGATGAATATTCCAGACACAGATATATCAATAAGACTCGTCGAATGGCTGCAAATTCTAAAATTTTTTGGGGCCCATAAAATATTTATTTATCAGCAGAATGTTCACCCAAATGTCTCAAAGGTGAAAATAATTTAATTAGTTCAATATTAATTTCGTAATTGGGTGTTTGTAATCCCAAACTTTTTTCTATATATATAGGTTTATGAATACTATAAAGAGACTGGGTTTGTGGATTCTGTCCAAATAACTTTCCCGGAAGGGCTCTCAAATGACGCAGCTCTGGCAAAAGCCTTTGAAATCCGAGGGGTTAGTTCAAAACTTTGTTTCCCTTGTTAAACCCCAAATTGACTAACGTCTATTACATTTGACCATCTTACGATATGCGAATCGCAATAAGCACCCCTAATTTTATTATTGTCCGAACCTTTAACAACTCGTAAAGTCTATTTCAGCCACATAAAATCTGTATTGTTGGGATGACAGGGATTCCGGTCTTGGATGACAGAAATTTTACCGTTGAATGACTGTCTGTACAGGAATATGTACAAATATGAATATCTGGCAGTTCTCGACACTGACGAAGTAAATTCATAAATATTCATTCAAAGAGATTCTCTATTATTTAATGTCACATTTAATAATGATTTAACGCTTTAGATTATTGTTCCCAACGAATCTGAAACTTGGCCTCAAATGATCCAAGATATGGAAATTGGAGAAACCGACGTCTCGTCATTTGCCTTTCCAAATACTATTTTTCATCCAGAAGGTGTCTTGGAATCTCATAAAGACCTACTGATCGATGTGCCTCAATTTCTAAATATGATTCAGGTAAAGGGAAACTGAAATAATTTTATTTCTGAAATACAATCGTTTTCGATTACATTTTTAATGTAACTCGATTTATCCACCTTGGGATCTCTTAAAATGATATTAGATACAAACTATTTTTTTAATAGGCTGTATTTCTTAGATGCCGAATTCATTCTGCATAATTTTTGAAAATTCAGAAAACTAAATTCTCTATGACAAATGGTTTTACCAAGCCCCATTTAAAAAGGCAGCTAGATAGTATATGTATTTGAAAATTGAGTTTAAATATCCCGGGATGTTTTAATATGTTTTTGAAATCGTAACAGGAGATAAATCGTGGTTGCGAATCCCGCCCACTAGGCCATGGTACAAAATATATCCACAACACTTCAAGAGTTAAGATTTTGCATAACCAGGACTTCCCGTTTCAGTGTTTTGGACGCTGCAATTCGGTTGAAGTCAATGAATCCTCTACCGATGCCCAACATCACAGATTTGGACTTTTTGACGTGACATTTTGTGAAGATGATACGTTTTTCATCGAACCCTTCCTATCAACATGGAAAAATAAAATCATTAACGAAACGACTGCTGTACTAAAAAAGTTAAATCTAGTATAAATTATGATTGCCTATAATATTGTGATAATTTACTAATTAAATAGATTACGGTTTATAAGACATCTGTTGAAAATTATCGTTTTATTTCAGTTTGTTTGGAATCAGGCACGTATCTAAAAATTTGTTCAAGGGGGGGGCGGAAGCAAAAATTATTAAAAGAATCGAAGCGCGAAAAAATTTTGCAAATTAAGGCCATTTTTGAGAAAAAAAATTCTCTTTTTCTCAGATTTAGGGAGGGCGCTGCGCCCCCCCGCCCCTTACTAAATACGTGCTTGTTTGGAATGTTATAATACTTGCTAAATTGTTAACCAGCATGTGGTAATAGAGATTTGCAAAAGATTCAGACGGTATACGGATGGACGTGGACATCTGTTCCCACATAATAGCACTGAAGCCAATAATTCAGAATGCTGAACAGAAGTATCGTTTGTTTGCTCCTCTGTCTGCTATTGATTTCTTTTAATGTCAATCGCTATACTTGTTCCTTTTCCTTGTAACCTTCAAAAATTAAATCTTTTATTGAAAAGTACTTCAATTTAACATTACGAACAGAAAATCTTAAATCCGAACCACTTTTATTTCATCAATTTGATTTTCTGATATTTCCTTCAGAAAAAGATATAAATCCATGGGCTAGATAGAAATAATCGAAAGCTACGTAAAAGAGTAGGGATTTCGTACCACATTTTTATTAAGAAGAAATGTTTGCTATATACTATAATTACCCGTAAAAAAACATAAATTGACTATAATAATATAATAGGAGCAGCTGTCGCTTTGTCATTAATGTGGATTTCAATATTTCCAATAACATATATTTACACAAATGGCATAAAAATAATTTCTAGGGTAAATACCACTGAAAACGTCATCAATAACTGAAGAAGATTTAAGTATAATATTTTATATTTTGTTGATGATTCGGCCGGGGGATTTCTGGACCTTCGTATTAAGTCATTCCATATTTAGTGAGGAATTACTAATAAAAGCAGCGGATAATTAAATCGTCAGTTTTATTCCATTGCGATGCTCTTCTCTGAAAAGCGGTATCGTCTGGTGGTAACAGTCGCTACTCTAACCCTTTGCTCATTTTTTCTAGGAAGGTTTCTATCCTTAATAGTTGATAAGGAAATTATTGATCATGGTCAGTTGAATTTCACTATTATCTATTTGTAATCTATATTCTCGTCGGTTTTACTCACTTATTGTTATACTATAAAAGATACTTAAGATTGTTCAAAAAAATGTAATACGTTTTCTTGGTAGGGGCATACAAACTATGACAAGCCCTTATTGTTCATTAAAATGTGACAAAATCTCCTACAAATAAATTCTGTTGTGAAAAAACAGGAAGTTGCCCGGATCCAGTGAAATTGCGACTTTCGGAAGCGAATGAAATTTGGTTGAGGGGAGTGGCAGCGAGAAAAGAGTTGGAGTTGACACATCCGATCAGTGAAACTGACCCATGGAGTTTCGACAAGGAGACGTCCTTCTACGATTTCTTTTACCCGACCTTTGACTGCCCGCACACGGTGGAAAGAGTCGGGAGATCTGGAGATGGCGGGAAGTGGCTCTGTGGCATCGGACACATAGCCAAGTACTCGGTGGAATCTCCCTGCGTCGTCTACTCCTATGGAATTAGCTACGAAACGAGTTTCGAAGAGGAGATCTTGAAGAGGACCCGATGCTCTGTTTACATGTTTGACCATACAATAAACGTGACCGAAATAGAACTCCCGAGAAAATACCCGGGACGAGCCTTCATAGAAAAAGTCGGTTTGGGCATCGACGACGAACATATAGACCTCGTATCCCTCAAATCTCAACTAGCAAAAAATGGCCACGAATTTCTAGAGATTTTAAAGTTCGACGTCGAAGGAGCGGAATTCAGTGTCTTGAATACGTTCAAAGAGCAATTTCCCGCCGGGCTGCCATTTGGCCAATTGGCGGTCGAACTCCATTTACTGGATGGCCCTAATGCAAACTTCTACCCAATTTATAGGGATTGGATGGATAATATGGAAGACATGGGTCTCCGCGCTTTTAGAAACGAACTGAACTTCCTGGCTCTTAAACGAACACCTAGCCATAATCCTACTTACGTCGAATATTCCTTCATTAACGTTAAGGGTGACCATAATTTACTTCATTCATGAATAAAATCTCTATAATTAAAAAATGTAATTTCCAAAGTTTGGTCAAGCATGCGTTGAAGCAATGAAAACTAAACAATTTCATTATATGACATTTGGATGATTACCGCCCCGCGCGCCCCTTGAACTTTTGGCCATCACAATTTGCAAAAACATGTCAAATATTATTATTCGGGTGACCTAAACTAACCTAACAGTTCAGAAAAATGTAGATAGAAATATTTTCGGTTAAGTATCTTTACCCTCTGATTTTTGCAAATCTTAAAAATTGGATAGTTATAACAGTGGAGACAGCGCTATTTTAATCTCTTACTGTTAGATCCAGCCCTGAAGCAGATCTATTTGTCCGGAATCACAAAGCGTTTCATGAAAATACTCACAATGTACCTACACGATTCTGGACAAAAAGGTCTACTTCGGGCTGGATCTCACAGTAATTGTAAAATTCATACCACTATTTCATTTTATGTTCGTCATCGAATCTCTTATGAGCATTGACCACAAATTCCATGACGAATGTTTACACAAGTGCTACATAGTAAATACAATTAATTACTGTATGGGTAAAAGAAGTGACTTGTAGATATATTCTGTATTTTAAAAAGTAATATTGACGGTAATATAAATAAACTATATAATTTTATACACAAATATTTATTAATTATTATAATATTGTCATAATATCGCTTAAAATGGTATACATATATAATTATTTTGCATACGGATCAATAGTATTCCAATCATAAGGATATGTCCACACTCCTCCGAAGATTTGAATAAGAAATTTTCTGTCTTTATACCTATTATACCACTCAGGTTTGAATTTGGGTGACGGTGCGACAACAATTTTATCTCTGTTTCTATTTAAATAGGCAGACCACCAGCTGAAAGTACTGTTAGCAATGATATTGTGTTTACACGCTGACATTAGTAGAAAATCGTCGACACGAGATAACTTGCTATTCGATGCGTAAACGAAGTTTTCAGTAATGTTTTTAAAATCTTCTTTCACAGCGTCGATGTCGTCGGAGAATACAAAAAACGTGATATTTTTCTTTGGGTACTTTTCTTCTATTTTCGTTTTCATTAGCTTAATTGCACGTTCATAGTAAGATACCGGGAGAACTCGACCGCCGTCAACTCGTGCAAAATCTCCTCTTCTGATGTGAACCGCTACACTTTCATTTGGACTCTGAGTGATTTCTGTCAACAAATCGCGAATTTCCTTACGGCTTTCTAAATTTTCTTCTAAATTGAACAGCTGTAGAATTTCTTGTTTGTTATCTTTAAAAAATATTTCCGACTCCATAGATTCGTGTAGAGGGTATAATATTTTGTCACCTGGGACCTTTTCCATTATAATGTCTTCTTCAGTTGGATAAAATATCTCACCATTTGATATTAAGCTCTTGCACTGATCTTTACCGTCGTCAATCAGGATTTTGTGGTCAGGAACACCAGCGATGTCCACTGAAAATGACCGGTCGACAATATTAAAAGGCCAGCGGTTATTTTTCTCCCAGTCATTAGGGACACAAAGATACAAGTCGGAATTTCTTTGTTTAGCCAGTGAATACGCACAAGCGTACTGGAAAAGTTGATTCCCTAGACCTCCCTGCGGTTTCACTACAACCGGCGGGGACTTTTTCAAATTGGATTCACTGGCATTTCCGTTTATTTGATTTTTGTGTAACTGTCGACGGCCACACTGACAAAAAACATTTTCTAACAAGCGTGTCTGATATACTATCATACAGAAGACTGAAAAAACAAGGCAAATAATCAGGTAATACTGTTTGTATTCTTTTAAATTCATTATAACACTAAGTAAGACACTATTTACCTAATTTTTTGTTAGCCGAATTAGGTATACTAAATAGAGCTTTCAGAAGTTAAAACGAAACTATTAAGAAAAAATGAAAAAATAATTTACGAATGAAATTATTGAAACTAAACTGTATTGCCAACTACTTATCGTAATAAAAATACATTTTCGATAACATTCAATAATGTAATAAAAGATTAAAAATAGTGTCACTACTCTGTCAGTTGACAGACATTGTGAGGTGGCTTTCCTGTGTTTAGACAGTGTTAAAGCAATAAACGTACATTTTTAGATTCGCCGTAAGCTATAATTTAACGATAACATAGGAATCGATGTATATGTTATGTGAAGATTAGATAAGGGACACCGCATCGGCATAATAAATGTTATACATAGATTATATAGTTACATAAGCTGATCTACTTTTCAGCGGATGCCATTTACTGACATGACACACTTAGTACATGTGTGACGTATTTGATTGAACAATTAAGCATTACAATATTAAGCATGAGCATAATGAGGAAACCAAATGCATATCATACATAAAATAAAAAAAGTAAATAAAAATCTGGGAAAGTAAACGGCGCGAATTCCAGAGAAATTTAAAAATAAGTGATCTTTACAGACTGTGATATAAATATAATTTATAATGTGATTTTACTCATTTTACGCAAATCTGGACAAGTTTGGAAAATGATTCTTCCGGTTGAGACGGGCCGCGATTTTCAATTATATTTCACCTTTTGGCAGGCTGTTCTAGCTAGACGCCCTATAACCTCTCAAGCAGTCCTTGCCATTGTGCGATACGATTGCAGATTGCCATTGTGAAATTTTACTTCCATGAAACATCTCAAATGAAAGGGTAACATTTATTGCAACAATGAGATTTATTATACAAACAAGTAAATTAGGAACACAGTTTTAGTATTTACTGTATCTTTCGAATTTAGCCAGTCACGAGGTCATACAATTTCAGTCACTAGGCTATACAGTGGCTAGGTGGACACTGGCTGGGAGTGGAACACTTTGATGTACAAAAATGTAGTCCCTTGCATTGCCTCGGTTAATTTCTTTGACTAATTTGTAACCTTTCAACTCCACGAACTGTCTTAACTCCTCCTTGCCCTCTCGAACGTGGTTCCACTCGATGCAAAATATCTACACCATGGAATTGCATTTATTATTGAAGCAGTTTTTGCCGTAGAAGTAAATAAACCATTGCAAAACGGATATGTAATTATGTAGTAGCTTATATTTTTACGTTTTCGACCCACTTCCCCCATCAGGGGATGACTGTCACCTATTTAGTAGTGACCGTGGACATGTCAGCTTTTAATCTAGTTATTGCGCCTTTTTACGATGAATATAGAACTGAAGATCGATTTTCAGTTAAATTTTTAAGTTTTACAACCACTTCCTCTCTCAGAGGAAGGTTGTAACCAATTTACCGGCTTAAATTTTAAGGTTTAAAAAAATATTTTAACTAACGATTTAAAAAATTGGAACTTTAGTATTTACTTTGATGAGAATAGAATCGAAAGGAATGGTCTTCAAAACGTCCAGTTCGGCTCCTTCGATGTCCAACGTAAAAAAGTCTACAGTTGTCACTCCAATCGCTGACAACAAAGAAAATATAGGAAAGCACGTTGTCCGAATAATGGCGACCTTGTGTGTGTATAACAAATATTTTTGAATAGAGTTGAGCGCAGGTTGGTCATGTACTTCGGCAAAGTTGATCTAAATGTTCCCCAATTGGTTTTAATGCTAAATACGGGTAATACAAGCATCCATACACATCTTTTCTGTTTGACCTACTTAAATAGAACTTTTTCAAATTACCAGTTGTGGGTGAGGTACTGTCGCTAAACAAATATTAGCTATCCATGCTTTCCTGTTTTTTGTTCGCAGTAATGCGAAACTTTTGGTGCTTGGTTCCGCAAGAAAACCAGTCCATCCAAAATCCCTTTCTAGTAATAGAGTTGTTGATAATTGTTCTCCATCCCACGCTCCACACTCAACGAAAAATCCTCCTGTCTATTGAAAACGATAAAATATAACTTACAAGACCCCAACAGTTGACAGTGTTTTTGTAGGCTTTTATGAGTTATATGACATATTTAACTTTAAACTGACCATGTTGTTCAAAATCTGCAGAACGTATTGATTTTGGCCTTCGTTTTTGGACGGATCTCCTTTTGGGTCCACTAAATTGTAGGATTCTTTAGAAGGGGGAATTAAATATTGATTTCGAATTATATTTAGAAGTTTGGTATCGTTTTGAGCAATTGGAATGGACTCATCAAATATATTTTGCTCATGCTCTACTAGGACTAGGGGTGGAGGAGATTGATCTTTGAAGATTGGAATAGGTATTTCATGACCTCCCAGATAATTAAAAAGTAACAGCCCCACAATACAAATAGCTCCGATTTTAAAGTACCATTTTCGACTAGGTTTCCTAAAAGTATATAATCAAATGACAAAATTTGGCTTATAAATGCTAACCAAGACTTCCTGTATTCTATAAATGCATGAAATTCAGGAAAAAGTGAAAAGTATAAATAAAACATCTTTACATGGCTGTCAGAAGTTGATCCACATAATCCACCAATTATGAAATTGGAATATTCTACAAAAACCTTTACCACGATAGCTTTCTCGAGGACAATGAAATTGCAATGCACAAACAATATCGTTTTTTATCCCGCTTTTAATTGGGCTTTGAACAATCTGTTTTCCGCTGAGCCATAAAGCGCAAGATATTATTATCATTTCCAGATTTCCAGCAGTAGTAGAAAAATTAGGTGCAGAGCAGAGTTGGGCTTTAAAATCATACTGTTACTATACCAATTAAACCCCACCCATGCCATACCTACCCTATACTCAACCCGTAAATCAGGTTTGCGCGTTTTTAGATACTAGGATACCGTATGTATGAATGTTATACATTGGTTATTATACATAGTTGAACCCAGCTAAGGGGCGAACCTGGCACTCAAGAGAAATTAAGCAGGCAACCCATCACAGTAATAAAAACAATTCCGGTTCAAATGGGGAATAATAAAACATTATATTTATTAAACACCCCAGAATGTTCCCCTTTAAAATCAGAAAAATATGATTCCGGGATTTTGGAAAACGAATTGCCTTCTTTAGCTAATTATTTCCATTCAATCACCAATAATCATCTTATGTGAATTCGTATTATTGTTCTGATGTTATAATAATATGAAACAACTCAATTCGTTGGTTTAGAGGGAGGGGCATGCGCATTTTACTTTTTTGCTTTCAAGGAACGTGCATATATTACGTTGATAGTTGATAGGAGGAAGCGATGCCCAAAAGAGTTACAGCTAGCACTTGCGCTACACTTGAGAAAGGGGGTTTTACGTTACGTAATATATGCAGGTTTCCTAGGCGGTCGTACCAAGACATAGATAGTCAGGTATTAGTGCGATTATATTATAGAATACTGTGTACCGCCTCACTACCGAGTGATAGTAATGGGCGCAGGCCTCATTTACGGGTTCATTGCCAACTCTCTCAGCACTGACATTGGTGTTAATAATGACATTGATTGGGTAAGGCTGTATATACCTACAAAAAGTTTCGATACTCCTCTAATTTTATATGGATTTTATATTTTAATATTGAAATCTTGACATGATTTGGATAAAATCAATCATTGCTGATGCCGAATCATTTAAGAATATCAAAAATTTTCGAAAATACAGCCCTTGCCAATCAATACGTTTGACATTATGTACTACATTAGAAAATCGGGATATACCGAAAATGAATCTAATGCATTTTCATAGTCAACTGGGTTTTCCAAAAACGAGGAACTTGGACCTTAAAATAGCCGGCTAAAATAACAGCTAGCTGGCTGGTTCAAATTCTGTTATCCATTGTCAGAAATAGAAAATGGGGTTCTTTTTTGAACTAAGAAAATCATCTTTGACTTAGCTGTAATTTTAAACGCGTGATTTTTAAAAATTTTGACGTCCGGGTCAAAATCTTTTTATTGGATTCCTTTTCTTTTTGATAACCAATATTAATCTAATTTGAATTGCCATCATTGGCAAATACGATCACATTTTTCATGGCGAAATTTTTTAAGCTTTCGATGCTTCCATAGAACATCTGAATATCAATTAATAAGTTTATTGCAACAATGAAATTTATTATACAAACAAGTAAATTAGGAACACAGTTTTACTATAGGCACCTCTTTCGAATTTAGCCAGTCACGAGGTCATGCAATTTCAACCACTAGACTATTATGCAGTAGTGGCTAGCTGAACACTGGTTGGGAGTGTAACATTTTGATGTACAAAAAGGTAGTCCCTCGCATTGCCTTGGTTAATATCTTTCACTAATTTGTAGCCTTTTAACTCCACAAATCGTCGTAGCTCCTCCTTGCCTTCTGGAACGTGGTTCCACTCGATACTAAATATCTAGAAAAAGAAATTGCATTTTAACTTTACCATGAAGCAGTTTTTGCCTATAAATAAAGCATTACAAAACAGACATGTGATTACAGGGGAGTTTATATATAACTTTTCGACCCACTTCCCCCATCAGGGGATGACCCATTTAGTAGTGACCGTGACCATTTTATCTTTCGATCTAGTTTCTTCCACGACTTTGTATAGTGAATCAAACCGAAGTTATGCTAAGTCTTATTAATTTTTGACTCTCTCTCTTGGCCAGCCGATATAACAAATTTTGGCCGTCCTTTCTTACTTCAAGATTGTTCCTTGAAAATTTAAACACTCTAGGTCAAACCGTTTGAATGTTATCAGGGGTTGCCAGCCGGACGGACAGACAGAAAGTGTGGTCTTATACAGAGAAAGCCTTAATATGTAAAAAGCAGGCATCGAAATATTTAAAAGAGAAGCAGGCTACTCTCACTTTTACTCCTTTTGACCATCCAGACTAAAAGCATTTCAACTTTTTGCCCGAAAGGAACTTTGCCCTAGATTTCCAGACTGGGTCAAAAAGTTTTTCGGAGACCTGGAAACTTTATCTCTGACGTTGACGTCCATATATAAAATATGTTCCGTTCCTAAAATTAAATTTAAAAGTTGCTCATTATAATCCCCCGCTTCATTCAACTATTATTTTTTCAAACCTAAACATATCCCATTACTCCAATCCAATCTAACTATCTTTGAAATGCTACCGACCACTTTGAACTTCAGGTTTTTAGTAACGATTAAGTTAGAAGAATATGAACTTTAGTTTTACTTTGATAAAAATAGAATCGAAAGGAATGGTCTTCAGAACGTCCACTTCGGCTCCTTCGATGTCCAACGTAAAAAAGTCTACAGTTTTCACGCCAATCGCTGTCAACACAGAAAATATAGGAAAGCACGGTTTCCGACTGATGGCGATGTTGTTGATGTCTTCAATTGTATTATCTTGAATTATCTTGAAATATTTTTGAATGGAGCTGAGGGCAGGTTGGTTATGTACTTCGCCAAAGTTGATCTAAATGTTCCCCAATTGGTTTTAATGCTAAATATGTGTAATACAAGCCATCACGCATCCATACTCAAGTTTTCTGTTTGACCTATTTAAATAAAACTTTTTCAAATTACCAGTTGTGGATGAGGAACTGTCGATAGACAAATATTAGCTATCCATGCTTTCCTGTTTCTTGTCCGCAATGTTGCGAAACTTTCAGTGTTTGGCTCCGCAAGAAAACCTGTCCATCCATAATCCCTTTCTAGCAGTAAAGTAGTCGATAATTGTTCTCCATCCCATGCTCCACACTCAACGAAAAATCCTCCTGTCTATTGAAAACGATAAAATATAACTTACAAGACCCCAACAGTTGACAGTGTTTTTGTAGGCTTTTATGAGTTATATGACATATTTAACTTTAAACTGACCATGTTGTTCAAAATCTGCAGAACGTATTGATTTTGACCTTCGTTTTTGGACGGATCTCCTGTTGGGTCCACCAAATTGTAGGCTTCTTTAGAAGGGGGAATCAAATATTTATTTCGGATTATATTTAAAAGTTTGGTATCGTTTTGAGCAATTGGAATGGACTCATTAAAAATATCTTGCTCATGCTCTACTGGTGCTGGAGCTATAGCTGGAGTTGGAGCTAAAGCTGGAGTTGGGGCTGGAGTTGAAGCTAAAGCTTGAGTTGGGGCTGGAGTTGAAGCTAAAGCTTGAGTTTGGGCTGGAGTTGGAGCTGTTGGAGCTGAAGAAGATTGATCTTCGATGTATTTTATTGGAATAGGTGTTCTATGATGTCCCAGCAAGTACAAATTAAAAAGTAATAGCCCCGCAATACAAATAGCTCCGATTTTCAAGTACAATTTTTGACTACTGCTCGGATTCCTAGAGGTACAATAAATGGCAAAACTTGCTTACAAATATTGAAAATGGGAGAAAAGTGTAAAAAAAGTCTTCCTTACATGTTAGTAAATCCGCCCAAAATAAATGGTCAAGAAATGAAATTATTGTAGAGGACGTTTCTACTTTCTACCAAATGCTTTCTCGAGACTTGAGTGAGACGTACTCAAACGCATTAATATCGGTTTTTGTCTTTTGTATTGTAATTGTTTTTCGTTTTCCGCTGAGCGATGAAACGCGGGATATAATATCCCGTAATGAGTGTGGTGCAGAGCATGTGCAGAGGCAGAGAGTGCAGAGCCGAAGCATGGCTTGTTGAAATTCTTTGTTAGCCACAGGGCCACATTCAAAAAAAGGGGAGGGGGCGACCAGTTATAATTGAAAAATTTTTGAGCAAAAATTCCTTTCTATTTCGGGGGGGGAGGGGCGGGCCCCCTGGCTGTGGCCCTGGTTAGCCATGTTATTATAATAGATAGAAATCATTTATTATTATGGTTAGAAAAGTAGAAAATGGGGCTCGTTGGAATAAGAAAATTGTGCTTGACTTGGCTGTAATTTTTAAAAACCGTAATTTTTGGCACAAATTACCTAGTTAGTTTTAAGTTGTTACTACTGTTCTTCGACCAACCATTTGTCTGTGTACGCTGCATTTGATAACATTGTTATTAAAATTTTTGGCTGATCTAATTTCTAAGGCGGATCTCGTTTTAATGTTTTCATTTACATACAAATGAATGGGTATGTGTAGCTAGCACGTATCCAAAGGGGGGTCCGGGCCCCCTAAGCTACCAGAAAAAGACGATTTTTTTGTTAATAAAGGTTAAAAATGCAAAAAATTTTCGCGCTTCGCGCGAATATGCCATCATTTTACTAATATATTTTGGTGTGCCCCCCTAGGTCAAATTCCTGGATACGTGCTCGATGTGTAGAGTACAATTGATTGAAACATTAGTAATATATTATCACAAAATAAGGCAAATAATATGTATATTAATGGCAGTTTATTTGGTTTGTAGTTACAACTTAATAATCAAAAATACAAGGTTCATTTTTTCAGAAAGTTAAAATATTTGTCAAATCAAACGATTAAACAGAAGCAGAACTTAGAAATAAGTAGTAAGTTTGTATTTAAGTTAGAATTAAGTGACATTATGAAATGGAGAACATTAAGGTTAAAAAGAAAAGTACTATACTAGTCAATACTAGTAATACGAAATACTAATTAATTATTGCAGTTGAGTATTTGTCTTTCAAAATACCTATAATGTGTATAGGGCTCATCCTATTTACCGGACACCCGACGGCAACCCACCCGACACCCGATACCTACTAACCCGACACCCGACCGCGAAAATCTACTTCCCACCAGACACCCGACGGCAACCCACCCGACACCCGATACCTACTAACCCGACACCCGACCGAAAAAATCACCTTCCCACACGATACCCGATACCTAAATACCAGATACCCGATACCTAATTACCCAACACCCGAAACCAAACCACCCGATACCCGAACCCTAACTACCCGACAACAGACAACCATAAGTTTTTCCAAAAATATTTTAATTTTATTACAACCAAATGTTGTAATGAACCAAACGGAGATTATAATAATATTTCGGTTTAATAATAATCAAATCCCAATGCCATAGCTATTGATAAGTATTAATAATCATATACCGTCCGTTTTATTTTGCCAATAAAAGATGAAATCTAAACATTTGACATTTTAGTGAACCAATGGCTCTTATTTAAAGCATTTACTCTGGGTGATGCATTTTATAATTATAATAAAAATCACACAATTTGTAAACCAATGTAACATCATGTTATAATAATGATAGACATTAATAAGCTGTAGCTGTATCAAGTACGGGGTCGTCAGTTATATTATTCCCCCCTCCCCCACCACCTAAGCCCCCACCACAACGTCAGCCTAAGGCCAATATGTGGCGTGAACTTATGTAGATATTAAGTGCCGATGTAGCCTAAGTTATGCAATGTAGTATGCAGTAGGATAGATAACTGTAAAGTCTATCAACTAAATATTAAATTCCGACAAATAAGCTAAGTTTATGGGTCTGCAACATGTAAAATTCCAGCTGACATATACATAATGACACATCAAATGTAGTACACCATTTACCTGCTCTAATAGGAAAGCATTCACTTGAAGCAGATTAATTCTCGCTCAAAATTAAAATTTCTGTCAGAGTCTTGGTATCTTATTCATGACAGTTAAAAAATTGTAAGTATTTTAAAAGTCTTTATGAATCAGGAATGGTGGTATTTAGGATAATGGTTCTTTGTTTGGGGCCCTAGCTGTTTATATGAAACTGCACATAAATTAACTGCTTTACCTACACTTTTTTCGTTTGTACCTGGTCAAATAAATGACTTTTAATTGTTCCAATTATATTAATATGATAATCAAAGGTTATTTGTCAAAACTTATGTATTAAACCAGGCACCACGTCACTTCGGTAGTAATTGGGTAAAATTGATTTTTGAAACGTAATTGTTGAAACATTGCAAAATTAAATAATATGCACAAACAACAGCTCAATCATTTTAATACATTATCGAGAGTATTTTAATTTTAAATTACCCTTCTAATTATTGTTTACCAAAATAAAACCCATAATATTCAAATCGTGTTTTCTCTTGTCCGGAAGCGTGCAGCACAAAGCTTTCCTCTCAATGATGTCTACAAAATTACAGAACTGAGTACAATTTTCAGTGTTCAGTTACTTTTACTCATAAATTATGATAATTTATTACCTTTTATTATTTACTCATTCAGGCATAACTGAACACAAAATTTTAAACCTTTTAAATATGTTCAATTATGCTTTAATGTATTTTGTTCTCTGGATACCTTCTAAATTGACCAGTTTCTGGGAAAATACCCATGATGTATTTAATGCTTGTTCATTTACGGTTATCTTAGTATAGTGATTATAAAATGTTTGATTTGATATAATTATGCGCCATATACAACATGATGTTACATTGGTTTACAAATTGTGTGATTTTTATTATGATTATAAAATGCATCACCCAGAGTGCTTTAAATAAAAGAGCCATTGGTTCACTAAAATGTCAAATGTTTAGATTTCATCTTTTATTGGCAAAATAAAACGGATGGTATATGATTATTAATACTTTTCAATAGCTATGGTATTGGGATTTGATTATTATTAAACCGAAATATTATTATAATCTCCGTTTGGTTCATTACAACATTTGGTTATAATAAAATTATAATATTTTTGGAAAAACTTATGGTTGTCTGTTGTCGGGTAGTTAGGGTTCGGGTATCGGGTGGTTTGGTTTCGGGTGTTGGGTAATTAGGTATCGGGTATCTGGTATTTAGGTATCGGGTATCGTGTGGGAAGGTGATTTTTTCGGTCAGGTGTCGGGTGGGAAGGTATCGGGTATCGGGTGGGTTGCCGTCGGGTGTCTGGTGGGAAGTAGATTTTCGCGGTCGGGTGTCGGGTTAGTAGGTATCGGGTGTCGGGTGGGTTGCCGTCGGGTGTCCGGTAAATAGGATGAGCCATGTGTATAGCATATTCAGCATAATAGTATTTATTGAAAGTATAAGCTCCTTTCAATCTACTGAGAAAGTTTGTGAAACAATATCCGATGATCAACTGGCGCAGCTAAGTGTCCAAACTGGTAATCCAAAGGCGGGCGAGGACGAGAAGGGTCAAACTCCACCCTAAACGTTTGAAATATTCTTGTCGTGAAAAGAAAAAGTTGATCTCTGGCATAAGATTCTCCTGGACAAGTTCTGTGTCCAGTTCCAAATGAAATCAACGCTCCGTGACGAACTAATTCAGTTTCGTCTTCATTGAGGAATCGCCCTGGTCGGAAATTTTGAGGGTCCCCCCAAACTTCAGGGTCATGCATAATTCCATAATGATTTGCAACGACCACTGTTCCTTTGGGTAATCTGTAGTTACCAACATCAACATCTTCAAGGGCTTCGTGAAATCCACCCATAGGAAGTAACGACGAAAAGCGTAAAGCTTCGTTGATTACCGCTTCGACAAATGGCAAACTGCACAATTAAAAAATAATATTTTCAGTAATATTTTTAAATCTTTTACTTAAGACTATTTACCTGGATCGATCTTTCAGAGAAATCGGCTCCCCTTCTTTTGCGTGCAGTTTTATAGTGCTAATTAATTTGTCTTGTAGTGGAAGATGGTGGGCAAGCAGAAAAACAATCCAATTTAGCATTGACGCTGTTGTGTCAGTTCCCGCAAGAAACAAATCAACCAAAACAAACTGCAAATTTCGTTCTACAAAAAAGACGTAAATTAGTAAACATAATAAAGGCCACTTTAGACTCATCCTATTCCCATCGTTATGCTATTTCTATACAGATTTTTGAGTTTATACTTCGATTGATACTATCGTTATAGTGATGTTATCACATTCATATAACTTTCATATTCATATAATTCCTGGACATTTTATACTCATGCTATTCATATTCTAATTCTATCGTTGTCAAGAAAAACCTCAGTTGAACAAAGTTCAACTTTCAGAAAATTGAAACTCCCTTGAAAGCCATTTTGTGTATTGTAGTAGGGACTCAAATTACGACTTTTCTATTTAGTTGCCACAGTTACGGTTCTACTGTAGTGGGAGTACCACCCTCTGTTTCTTTCGTAATTTTGTCAATTTTATCACTTTATACCTTTGATTTGACATATGAATGATACACGAAGACGATAGGAATGCAATGCAAATAGGACAACCTAAAAAATAGTGTAAAGTGTTGCTGGGAATACCACTCGAAACTGTTAATAATATGATATGACAACGATAGAAATAGAATGAGTCTAAAGTGGCCTTAAGTAATAAACATTGATAATCATCATTGTATATACAGCAATATAAATTATGTAATTTAAAGCTTTACTATAAAAATAATAAATTGTAATACTATAAATAAATAAATTATACCCCTTGTTGCAAATAAAAATGGAAATACAAAACTTACAACAAAAATAGTTGTACTTAAAACACTAAAATATTTTTTATTTATAATACAAATAAAATATTAAATACTTATGTATCTTCTGTATTTGGCATACTGGGAGCGTATAATAAGAATGTGCAGAATTTCTAACCTCCTATTTTGCCATAGAAAGAAGAATTAGGATCGGTGGTTGATTTTATTTTTTGAAGATAAGCATCAACGAAATCCCTTTGAATTCCTTCGATATAAGATTTCTTATGGTCCTCAATGATGTCTTTCATAAATTTACGAACCGGTGCGATATGTCCAAGAAATGTTTTGTAGGCAGATATTTTTGGAAACATTTCAGAGAACTTGGGATAGAATAGAAGAAAACCTTGGACGAGAGTTGAATGGAGGATTCTATTATACCAAATGAAAGTTGTATTATTATTTTAGAAGTGACCATTTAAATGTTTCGGACTCTTAAATTGTTTCAATACTTTACGATGTGATCTGTCATTTCTGTAAATGCTGCATCGTCAGATGAATATTTCGTTCCAGCAATGACGACCCACAAAAAATTGATAGTAGGAAGAACCAAAGCATTATTGGTTGCAATGGGTTGTCCGCTGCTTTTTTTCAGATCTTCTATTAGTTCTGAGACTTCTTCAGCCACGACAGTTTCAACAGGTACCCCATTTCGAAATCCACTCTGAAGGTACGAAAAGGTAAACTTCCGTTGCTCCGCCCATGTTTTTCCATTATTAAATGCGAAACCTTATGAAGTGACAGTGAATGTAATTATTAGTATTAAGTACGAGGTACTAAAGCTGTATTGAAGGGAGTGGGCACCAAATCCCGAAAAAAAGAAATTATACAAGATTTTTCGGGCCTCCAGCGATAATATTTAGGCTACTTAAATTTCGTTTTCAACTGCCTAAATTTAAGTTTCCCGAAAATTTACCTTATAACTTTGGCTATATTTTTGCGTCCCAGCCTCTCCGAAATGGAGTTCTCGATACAGTACTCAGAGGTACGAATGCAAATTTTATAACAGGCTGCAAAGAAATTAAACACTCGGGCGCACCAAAGAAAATAAAAAGATTAAACGTATTAAAAAAGTCTTTTTGGAAATAAGTGCTCAGATTTTAGAGGACTCTGAGCCCTTCCAGTTCTTATTTTAAATACGCCTGATTCCAATACATCGGTTGAGCCTTGCAAAAAAGGGACCCTCCTAAATGGGAAATTTCTTACCCATTAGAATTCCAGTCTCAGGATCCGCAAAGTGGTGCATTACGCAACGTCCTAGGGCAGATTTATTAAAAGTTTCTTTCAGGATTTTATATTCGTTGATAAAAACGCCTCTAAGAAGTAAATCTGACATTAACATTTTATACTGAATGGCAGTCTTTACCGGTATATTTGTATTAAAGGATACCTGCGAGCGCCAAGGTCAATGGCAATAACATCTCCATAAGATTTCCTCATCCTCATCACACTTTTATATGGTTCTTTTCCAAGTTGCAAAAGATTGCCAACTATTGGCCAGCTAATTGGCCCTGGAATCAGTTACAAAGTATCGTACATACATAGTTGAATTGTTTATCTTTTATTAAATGCTCTCAATTGTAAAGATATTCTTTTATTCTAATACCTGGAGGATATTTCTCAGGTCTTCTATTTTTTCTATATAGTAGGAAGAGAAATCCTAAAATCCCGACTAAAATCTCCAGTAGCATTTTGATGCATAAAATATCACAGTAATCTGATTATATAGCACAACAGAATCTATGTCTAATACGAAGGCATAAATCAGTCACTTTTTGCAAGGCGAATTCCACTACAATGTAAATGTTACAATACGATAGAGTTGCAGATTATGCAAATTGAGTTATTGCAAAAAATTCTCTCCGCAAACAAGTTTTTATCTGTACGCAGTACTGCTTATACGTTACTCAGTACACATTGACACAGTTGAATGATCCCATCCACAAATGGCCAGAGGCGATATAAGACTTGTTACTCTTTATCTATCTGTACACTTTAGCCCACAGCTATATAGGCTAAACCTAACTTCAATATTTTTAGGTTTCAGTTTATAAACAACGAAATTCAAAAAATGCCCCCTGAGTTCTAATTTACCATTTTAGTCTTTATAATTACAAAAATTTATTTTTACTTGAAAACGCTAAGCAATCAATCCCTATAGAATCTACACGCATCTTTTAATGGATGTTAATTGATTGCTTTAAACTACCAGCCTACCTGGTTATGAAAGTCCCAAAAATATCTACAGCGTTATAATTTTGATTGGAGTGGTTAATATTATAATAAAAGCAATCCAATCCTAATAATTCTTACTCTTAGTAATGCCAGTCAGTCATCCTCTTATAATATAGCCAGATAGTTTGTTTTCCTTATCCTTTACTGGATTTTCCCTGGGTCAGTAACTAGCATAAGGAAAAAAATAATTATTTTGTTTTTATATAAGCATCGTAATACAATAAACTTGAAAGACAAATTCCTTGCGGCCCATGCGTCTCTTTCCCAATAATTACATATATAAGTCAACTTCAGTTACAAATAAATATCGACAACATTCTGTTCTGGCATTTCTGTTTCACAATACAACTTTCCACATTTACAACAAAATCCACATGTTGTAATTCAATTTCTGCTAATGGTGTTTCTGCCGCTATTAAAAAATAATCCAATCTGACTCGTCCTCTGGTCCTGGTGGTATTTTACCGGAACAATTAAGTTATTAGCCACTGGACGTGGACACCTACATATTAAAATGATGCTAGATGAAGCTCTTATTCCTGATTCCTTTCGTAACTTGACTCTGTCACTTCAAACTAATAATTATACAAGAATCTATTCGGAAAGGAAGGTGTCAGAACTAATTTACTTTAAAAGGGGAATCTTTTTCTTTATCGCTTATCGTTTTTTACTTATCGATCAATTACGTTTTCAACGAGGTTGCAAATCCTGTCATAGCAAAAGAATTTGGATTCACCCTTGATAATAACCTTCAAAACCTATCTCTTTTAGGATTTGTGGTTGATTTAGAACCCTTAGGAAATTCACGTCAATCAGCTTCAAAATGGTTTGATTTAACAGAAAATTTATTGAATAAGAAGGGCTATAAAATCAAAATGAGAAAATCAACTGCAATCATTACTGAGAATGGGAAAATGAATGGCGATGATATCTTGTATTGGATAATGGAAACACTATTTATGCTCTAAAGATCTCTGAATATTAAATATCTTATTTTTAGCAATGGAATTGTTTGAATGACACTAAAATCGTTACTAACTTGACTGAAAAGTTAAAATATCTTGGTTAGTACTCTAAGCTTCATCCAGATCAAAAGATAAACATTCTTAATCAATATATTTGGGCAATTTTTACATATTCTCTTCAAACTACTATGAAGAAGTTAACATTAGATATTTTGAACAAGATTGACAAAATCATTCGAAGTAGTGCAAAAGAAACTGTTTCCCTACCTATATGATATCAATAACTTCGATGACGTATTCTTTAAAAAAGTAAAAGGAGTACAATGCCAGATGGGAAGCTGATCTTCAAACTCTCAACATCGCTAATATTCTTGAATTTGTCGAAAATCCTTATGTCTCATCGTGTCGTAACTTGAAAAATGAAAAGGATATTTGCATTCAACATTTGGGACTTTCCAGTAATGATAAGCAAGAAATTCTCAATAAATACAAGCAAATAAAACGTATTACCAAAGATATGTGAGATTTCATTAAATAGACTAGATTGCCCCAGAAGGGTTAAGGAGTTTCTCTTTTCAGTTAATGTCTATCTGCTAACTTTTGGATTTATAAAAAGCCAACTTATCATATTCCGAATGGACTTCAAGCATAGAAATGATAATATAAATCATATTAAAACAATTGGGGTAAATATTGGGGCTAGGGGGCACAATACCTAAATTTTTGAGAAAAATTGTTATATCTGTGCTACGAGGATCGTGTAAAATACTACATAATCATCTTTTCAATTTTTAAAACCTAAATCATAATAATCATAATCAAAACTTTTTAGATTAATTTTGAAAGGTTTATTTATTTGTAACAGTTTTAATGTTATACTGTGTCGTGTCCGTGTAAGCAAATGTCATATGTGTTTGACAACAGTAACAAAATATAAATATATTGGATTGTCCTAAAAATGTTTTATGCCAAAATCTATATTTGCAAGTTTATGTGTTAGCTTACTTATGAAATTCTACTAGCTCCTCCCCCTCCGTCTTCTGAAGTCAGCTTCGCGAACTTAAAGTGTTTCAAATTATGACAGTCAGCCTCTCCCCCTCTCCCTTCGACCAATTTGTTAGATATGTGCCTGCTTTTTTAAGCGGATTTTAATGGTTTTTAAAAATAAATATACTATCGAAATGAATGACTTTCATGCAAAATAATTTTTCTGCGAAAATTTCAGCTGTTCAAGTATGCACCCGATTTTCGAAAGTATGACTTGGACACTCTCTTTATATTTCAACACTATGCCAAAGATATGAAACATGGAAATATTATCATAAAAAGACAAATGTGTAGTAAAGTAGTTTATTTGCCTCTTTCTACAACTGCGAGTTATAACTTAGTACAAAAAATTGATGAAATGGTTAAAATAGAAATTTATAAAACAAGAAATAAGTTTTAATTAAGGTATCGCGGGGACATTATTATTATCAATTCGGACTAACATCTAACACAAAGGATACAATGGAAACAATGAAACACCATCACTAATTGGATATTTTGTATTGTGTTGCTAATTGCTTTTTAATTGCCTTTCCTCGACACTCGGCGAAGCGAATGCAGTAGTGAATGTGTTGTAGACTGCAGCTCGATGGCGGGGGCAAAAAAACTGGCGAAGTTGTATCTTCAATATACCGAACGTAGATTATAATACACAATCTCACACACAAAGTACCAATATAGTAATAAATAACATATTAAGAAGCTTACCACGCATGACTGCATAGTAACCACAACCACATAGACCTTGCTAAATGCATGTTAAGAGCCCAGTACCTTTAAATTTGGAAATCTCTGATGACTACCAAAATCTCTATATATAATCGCAGACTTGATAAATTTACCTGTCTATATATATTTATATATATATATATGTATGTACGTGTGGTAGGGAAGGGAGAACCTAGGGAACCTGCATATATTAAGTAAAGCAAAACCCCCTCCCGCATGTGTAACGCAAGTGCTGACTGCAACACTTTTGGGTATCCCCTCCTCCCATCAACTGCACACGGAATATATGCAGGCTCCTTAAAAGCAAAAAAAGTAAAATGCGCAAGCCCAATTCCTCTAAACCAACGAAATGAGTTGTTTCATACTATTGTTATGACATCTAAATAATAATAGTTTACATAAAAAGGTTGAATGGTGACTGGGGATCGAATGGAAATGATTAGCGAAAGGGAACATTTCGTAATGATCGTAATGTTGAATGTGCGTATTAAATAGCATTTCAAAACTTCTAACCCAAATTGGTTCTGCTATAATATCGAAAAACTTATTCAACATTTTTAATAGAGCTAGGTTTACTTTTTACTACCCTCTTAATTCCTTTGTGCCAGTTGGGATATCTTTTTGTAGAATTAAATAACAGCACTGGGTAATTAACTATTCTTTAAAAATATTTATTCGTAAGTTGTACTCATGGGATTTGAACGTTTTTCCAAAATCCTAGAGGGAATCTTATTTTTTCGATTTTAAAAGTTTTGGTAACTTTGTGGGATTTTTTTCGGAAATAGTCTTTCATTGTTCCCTATATTTGATGCTACTATCTACAGTTATTATTTTGGTGTAGGAAATTCCTTTTTATCAGGAAGTTGGGGCTGCAGCTAATTTTTCCAACCACTGTAAAAAATAAAGGCGTATTAATTTAAATGTACTTTGTATTTATTTACAAAGTTAACAACCTAATGGGATGTTTTCGAAATTGTTTTTATTACTGTGATGGGTGGCCTGCTGAATTTCTCTTGAGTGCTAGATTTGCCCCCTTAGCTGGGTTCACTAGTACATGTAAAAATTGTTTTACAACTCTTGGAATTCTTTCTAAAGTTCTTACCCGGTTTTCTTGTGTGGCACATTTTTGGAATCTTGAATATATTGTCAACCACCCCATTGTACAAAATATACGATATGTTTACTCATTAATATATCTTATTGCGATTATAATTTTGTAAACGACAAAATCTGCTAGAAAATTTAAATATAGATATAGAGGAACACACGAGGGTTGCTGGATTTTTTTTATATCGTTGCTTTAAATGGTGCAAAAAGTGAACATTCTAAAGAAAACTGGTCCACTTTTTTTGGAATTTGACATTTTTTAAACATTTAAAACAATGGTATCAAAAATCCAGCAACCCTCGAGTGTTTCTCGATAGTTCAGGATTCCAAATATTTAAGTTCCATAAAATCGGACTTATCCTTCGGGAGGAATAAAGCCAGATGTAAAACATTATTTAACATGCATTTAGCAAGGTCTATGTGGTTGTGGTTACTATGCAGGTATGCGTGGTAAGCTTCTTAATATGTTATTTATTACTATATTGGTACTTTGTGTGTGAGATTGTGTATTATAATCTACGTTCGGTATATTGAAGATACAACTTCGCCAGTTTTATTGACCCCGCCATCGAGCTGCAGTCTACAACACATCCACTACTGCATTCGCTTCGCCGAGCGTCGAGGAAAGGCAATTAAAAAGCAATTAGCAACACAATACAAAATATCCAATTAGTGATGGTGTTTCATTGTTTCCATTGTATCCTTTGTGTTAGATGTTAGTCCGAATTGATAATACAAAATACTACAATGGTTCCGAACATTAGGCAGATTGAAAAGAAAAGTATTTTTATATTTTTAACTGATGACTTAGGTTTAGTAGTATTTGCTTTTGAAACCATTCACCAATAATACTTAGCATATTAAGTGCTTAATCTTTACTACTACATAAACGTAAAGTGGAACATGCGCATGAAATTCTGTCGGTATTTGTAAATGTTTGTATGTATGTATTCCCGTATCGTTATCAGTACTGATTTTGCTATATATTTCAACACGCGGCATCAAAATTGGGCTGTATTTCCAAAGAGAATGGTATTTCTTTTGCTTACGGTGATGAAAAACTAATTCTGGTCACTGTATGGTCAATTTATATAAGTCACAAAGTAAATAAGCAAAACCTTAAACAAAACTCAGAGGTCAATTTTCTACAGGAATGGAAATTAAAACGTAAAGTTAACATCTAGTGAATGGATAAGCACCAACAATGCTTAGCATATTAAGTGTTTAATGACAGAATAAGCTGCTTTTAATCTACTTGGAAAGTTTGTGAAACAATATCCGATGATCAACTGGTGCAACGAAGTGTCCAAACTGATAATCCAAAGGCGGGCGAGGACGAGAAGGGTCAAACTCCACCCTAAAGGTTTGGAATATTCTTGTTGTGAAAAGAAAAAGTTGATCTCTGCCATAAGATTCTCCTGGACAAATTCTGGGTCCAGTTCCAAATGGGATCAACGCTCCGTGACGAACTAATTCAGTTTCGTCTTCATTGAGGAACCGTCCTGGCCGGAAATTTTGAGGGTCTCCCCAAACTTCTGGGTCATGCATAATTCCATATTGATTTGCAACGACCACTGTTCCTTCGGGCAATCTGTAGTTACCAACATCTACATCTTCAAGGGCTTCGTGAAATGCACCCATAGGAAGTAACGACGAAAAGCGTAAAGCTTCGTTGATTACCGCTTCGACAAATGGCAAACTGCACAATTAAAAAAATAATATTTTCATTGGTATTTTAAAATCTTTTACTTAAGACTAGTTACCTGGATCGATCTTTCAGAGAAATTGGCTCCTCTTCTTTTGCGTGCAGTTTTATAGAGCTAATTAATTTGTCTTGTAGTGGAAGATGGTGGGCAAGCAGAAAAACAATCCAACTTAATGTTGACGCTGTGGAGTCAGTTCCCGCAAAAAATATATCAGCCAAAAGAAACTGCAAATTTTGTTCTACAAAAAAGGGGTAAAAATTATAAATCATAATAAATATTGATAATAATCGTTGTAAATATGCATTAAAGTCAATAAACATGTACTATTACTTTATAACAAGTTTTACTTTATAAAAATAATAAATTGCAATATTATAAATAAATAAATTATAGACCTTGTTGCAAATAGAAATACAAAACTTACAATAAAAATATTTGTACCTACTTATTATAATACTAAAAATAAAATATTCAATACTTTTGTATCTTCTGTAATTGGAATATGGGAATGTATAATATATAATAAGAATGTGCAGTCAGAACTCCTAACCTCCTATTTTTCCATAGAAAGAGGAATTAGGATCGGTGGTTGATTTTATTTTTTGAAGATAAGCATCAACGAAATCCCTTTGAATTCCTTCGATATAAGATTTCTTATGGTCCTCAACGATGTCTTTCATAAATTCACGAATTGGTACGATATGTCCAAGAAATGTTTTGTAGCCAGATATTTTTGGAAACATTTCAGAGAACTTGGGATAGAACAGTAAAAAACCTTGGGTGAGAGTTGAATGGAGGATTCTGTAATGCAAAATCGTATTATTGTTTGAGCAGGGGCCATATTAAAATTATTACGGTGGAATCTCTAAAATTGTTTTAATTACTTTACGACGTGATGGACCATTTGTATAAGTGCTGCATCGTCAGATGAATATTTCTTTCCAGCAATGACGACCCACAAGGCATTGATAGTATAGATATTAAAAGCATTTTCAGTTGAAATCGGCTGTCCGCAGCTTTTTTTAAGGTTTTCAATCAGTTCTGAGACTTGTTCTGCCACGAGAGTTTCCCAACGTACCTCATTTCGAAATCCACTTTGTAGGTACGAAAAGGTAAACTTCCGTTGTTCCGTCCATGTTTTTCCATTAGGAAATGCGATTCCTTATTGAGGTACAAAGTGACAATGAATGTAATAAACTAATAATTAAGTACGGGGTATTAAAGCTGTATTGAAGAGGGTGGGAGTTTGTAGCACGAAACCCGAAAAGAGAAAATTACTTTGCAAAACTTTTCGTGCGATAATGTTTAGGCTACCTAAATTTCGTTTTCAACAGCGTAAATTTAAGTTTCCAGCAAAACCTTATAACTTTGGCTATATTATTGTGTTCCAACCCCTCCGAAACGGAGTTCACGATACAGTACTCTGAGGTACGAAGTACGAATGGACTTTTTATAGCACTCTGCAAATAAATAAAACTTAATCAGGCGCACTAAAAATATAATACAAAATTTAAGTATATTGATTAAATCTTTTTTGGTAAACAGTTGTCAGATTTTAAAGGGAATTCCAATATATTAATCCAGTCGAGCCTTGCAAAAAGGGGACCCTCTTTTTTGGAAATATTCTTACAGGGAACAAAAAAGGTAAAAAGTAGTACTTTTAATAAAAAGCAGCCCTTTTTTCCGTTCTTACCTTATTTACATGTAAAGTGGAAGTAAATAGGGCACGCTGATGCATCAAAAAAGGTTAAAAGGCAAAAAAGGACATTTTTAAAATCTTACTACTACCTTTTTTATAAAAAAGGTGAAAGGAAAAAAAGGTCCTTTTTTGTTCCCTGAGTTTTTACCCATTAAAATTCCAGTCTCAGGATCCGCCCAGTGCTGCAGTTTGCAACGTCCAATAGCAGACTTATTAAAAGCTTCTTTCAGTATTTTATATTCGTTGATGAAAACCCCTCTAAGATTAAAATCCGACATTAACATTATACTGAATGTGCAGTCTTTACCGGTTTATTTGTATTAAAGGATACCTGCGAGTGCCAAGGTCAATGGCAATAACATCTCCATAAGACTTCCTCATCTTCATCACACTCTTGTATGGTTCTTTTCCAAGTTGCAACAGATTGCCAACTATTGGCCAGCTAATTGGCCCTGCAATCAGTTTTAAAGTATCGTACATATTTGTACATAGTTGAATTGTTTATCTTTTATTAAATGCTCTCAATTGTAATTATATTCTTTTATTCTAATACCTGGAGGATATTTCTCAGGCCTTCTATTTTTTCTATAGAGTAGGAAGAGAAATCCTAAAATCCCGACTAAAATCTCCAGTAGCATTTTGATGCATAAAAATTCACAGTAATCTGATTAAATAGTACAAGAGAAATGTGCACACATTCTGTGTAGAAAGACTTTTGCTATAGGGGATTTCGGCTACAGAGTAAATGCTACAATACTTACAATCCCGCATAGTTGCAGATTATGCAGATGGAATTATTGCAAAAAAGATGTTGTCCTCAAACAAGTTTTTATCTGTATGCACACGCAGTACTGCTGATACTTTAGTCACTACACATTGGCACAATTAAATGATCTCATCCACAAACGGCCGGAGGAGATATAAGGCTGAGTTACTCTGTTCACTACAGCAAGTGAGTATCTAGAAATAGGATCTAGGGGTTGCTAATTTTTAAAATGGAGTATAGCATAAATCAAACAAATTAGAACACCACAACATGTTGGGAAAAGGAAGACATTTTCGCGCGAAAAATGTTGCGATTTTTAATTTTCTTTGCCAAAAATTCTCCTTTATCTGTAGAAATACGTGGTTTATCTCCCATCCCCCACTCGGGTTGGCAGATTTAATTTTAGGCGTTTTAAACAGAAAAGCTCATTTAAGTAGTGGCCAAAAGCTAGGTGCATTTCTATAACCATAAGATATTCTCAGATCCTAAGGTTCATTATATATGGAAAAAAGAATTCGAAAACGCTACAACAGATTCAAAACGTTTCCAAAATAAGATACATTTGTCATATTAGGAAAATGAAAACATGTTTCTCCCAATTTGGAATTAAATATTTATTTTCTGTTTGGTGAAAAACCGATAATATCTACTGTTTTCAAAATATGTAGGGGGTACTTTAGCACCCCCCCTAAATACGTCCTTGCACTACAGTTACAGCAGATTCTAATTTCAATATTTTTAAATATTCTAAGCTATTATAAACAACGAAACACAAAAAATGCATCTTGGACCCCAAATTTACCATGTCAGATTTTATAATTTAAAAATGTATTCACTTGAAAATAGCTACAAACGGAGAACAATTTAGTGTAGAATCTACACGCACCATTTACTATCCCCAACCAAATAATATAATAAATTTAACTAACAAGGAACAGTCAAACCAAATAAAAAATGTCAAAGTTTAAGTTATTCTACTGCGGCGGCAGGTGAAAGATAATTTGTAATTACTACACTAGTAATTACTGTCTATATAAATATACAGGGTGGCGTAGAATGAACGTTAATATAACTGAATTCCATTACACTTCATTAACTAATTTCCATTACCATTTTGCCCCACCCTGAATATCCTCAAAGTGGCAAAGGCAAAACGAAAAAACCTGGATGTTTATTGATTGCTTTAAACGACCAACCTAACTTATTCGAGTCCAAAAAAATATACTGCGTAATAATTTTGATTGGAGTGGTTAAAGTAAAAAAAGCAATTTCAATCATAATAATTCTTAGAACTGCCAGTCAGTCACTCTCTTTATAGCTGGACAGTCTGTTTTCCTTATGCAAACCCCATACTGGACTTCCTTGAAGTACATTTAGCAGCCTAACCATGAATCCGATATTCGAAAATATGACTTGGACACTTTCTTATATTCCAGCACTATGCCAAACATATTTATTAAGCAACGATGC
The DNA here is from genome assembly GCA_020055645.1 of Tomocerus qinae. Classification (NCBI taxonomy): domain Eukaryota; kingdom Metazoa; phylum Arthropoda; class Collembola; order Entomobryomorpha; family Tomoceridae; genus Tomocerus; species Tomocerus qinae. Next base: position 1,160,092 of record CM034550.1, read on the forward strand.
GAATATGCAAATTATCATAAAAAGGCAAATGTATAGTACTAATTTAGTTTATTTGCTTCCTTCGTCAACTCAGTTACAACTTAGTACGGAAAAAGTGCAAAGTTAATTTTTCAAAAATAATGTAAGTTAAAAAATTTTTCAAAAGGAAGGGTTTACGATGAGCCAGTTACATTATTTTTATTTTTTTAAATTAAAAGTGACATTATTAAATGAAGACCTCTCAGTGTATAAAATACTAAAATGGATCCGACTTCCGAACACTATAAATTAGACAGGTTGAAAAGAAAAGTACTAATTGCATTTTCATGATTTTCCCTGCTGACTTAGGTATTTGATTTTCAGAATGCCATACCATACAGCCATGCACCAACAATGCTTAGCGTATTAAGTGTTTATTGAAAGGATGAGCTCCTTTTAATCTACTGAGAGAGTTTGTGAAACAATATCCGATGATCAACTGGTGCAACGAAGTGTCCAAACTGATAATCCAAAGGCGGGAGAGGACATGAAGGGTCAAACTCCACCCTAAAAGTTTGGAATATTCTTGTTGTGAAAAGAAAAAGTTGATCTCTGGCATAAGATTCTCCGGGACAAATTCTGGGTCCAGTTCCAAATGGGATCAACGCTCCGTGACGAACTAATTCAGTTTCGTCTTCATTGAGGAATCGTCCTGGTCGGAAATTTTGAGGATCTCCCCAAACTTCTGGGTCATGCATAATTCCATATTGATTTGCAACGACCACTGTTGCTTCGGGCAATCTGTAGTTACCAACATCTACATCTTCAAGGGCTTCGTGAAATGCACCCATAGGAAGTAACGACGAAAAGCGCAAAGCCTCGTTGATTACCGCTTCGACAAATGGCAAACTGCACAATTAAAAAATAATATTTTCAGTAATATTTTTAAATCTTTTACTTAAGACTAGTTACCTGGATCGATCTTTCAGAGAAATCGGCTCCCCTTGTTTTGTGTGCAGTTTTATAGCGCTAATTAATTTGTCTTGTAGTGGAAGATGGTGGGCAAGCAGAAAAACAATCCAACTTAATGTTGACGCTGTGGAGTCAGTTCCCGCAAGAAAAAATTCAACCAAAACGAACTGCAAATTCCGTTCTACAAAAAAGACGGAAATTATAATAATAACAATAATTGCAAATTTTATTTGGTAGAAGGTTAAATGGGATAATGCTAAAAGTACACTTTTCAAAATCAACTTCTGTATCCTGGTACCAATGGATGCCAAAATGTACAATTTACTACCGTAGCCAAACTCTACCCGAAGGCTATTTAAAATTGGCCCGATAATTTACTTTCAAAGCAATTCAAATTTTAAGGTTCAGGGTTTTTCAAACGGGGGAATTCAATAAATAAAGGTCAAGTAAATGTGATGGAGAAGCATCTATGACTACGATTTAAAAAAGCATGGAGGCATAGAAATTTATTCTATGACAAGACTGAAAAATACTTTTTTGGAAAACTTGAGACTCCTCCGAGAATACTGGTCGTAGAATGACAAAATTGGTCTCTAATTTCTGAGTTGAACGAACGAGGTTGAGGGGTGGTACTCTGCGTTTATTCATATTCATCTCTGATTTCGAGATATTAAGGCTTTAAAATTAAAACCTTAATATCTCGAGGGTGAATTTGATAGTCGAGGTCATGTCAGATGTCACGTGACTTGGTAACCGAGACTCTTAATTTAACATTTCAATAAAGTTTACGGAGGTAAGTATCTGTACCTGCAATTCCACTTCCTCCCAAACTGAGAATAAGATAATATGACCATATGACGAAATTTGAAAGAAGAATATAAAAGTTTGGAATGTCTAGATGCATTAGTTTGGACCACTGTTGAGTTTCAGTGCACAATAATAAGCTGTCTGAAAATTCAAATTTTGGCTTTCATGCTTATTGCGGTCTAAAAAATTCCAAAACAAAATTTTCGAGTTTCTGCGAACAAACGTGCGAATGAAAACTGTCAAATCGCATTTTGCGTCATGAGGATTACATTTTCGAGTATTTTTACACATTTCTTCTGTGTGAAAAATAAAATTTCGAATTGCTGTGCAAATTTCGGCCTAAAAATTATAATATTATTATTCGATTGCGAACTCGATTACTCAAGAAACAAAAGTTTTATTTTTAGATTGCTTTGTTTATGTACAGAAACTCGATATTTTAATTTTCTCACCTCAGTGTCCACAAAAACGGGATTAGTAGGATTAGTTTTTAGACAGCAATGTGCACAGTTGTGATTTGATACTGAAACTGAAACGTTTAGATGTACAAGAAACCTGAATTTTTAATTTTTAAACCCCTACGCTCTCTCTTTTATTGGGGAGTATGGGCAGTGGTTTCATTCGGTAAGTTCAGTGGGAGGGGTAAATTTTTGAGATAGGTAGGAAAATTTTTGTCAGGCTAAGATTATATAATAGAGTTTGCCGACCCCACCCCCGCCTCCCGTGACCAAATTAATACACACCTATTCATGGACACATACAAACATACGGAATTATTCACTGCGCATGTCCCACTTTACGATTATTATACTGTAGTTAATTAATTATAGAACTAATGATTACGATTATAGTAAGAGATAATAGACCTTGCAATTATAGAAATGACAATGTAAAACTTAAAATAAAAAACTAAAAATGTTTGTATCTATAAATACTACAATCAATAAAATATTCAATACTTTTGTAACTTTTGTAATTGGCATTTTGGGAAAAAAATAACAGGAATATGCAGAAAACTCCTTACCTCCTGTTTTTCCATAGAAAGAAGAATTAGAATCGGTGGTTGATTTTATTTTTTGAAGATAAGCATCAACGAAATCCCTTTGAATTCCTTCGATATAAGATTTCTTATGGTCCTCAACGATGTCTTTCATAAATTCTTGAACCGGTACGATATGTCCAAGAAATGTTTTGTAGCCAGATATTTTTGGAAACATTTCAGAGAACTTGGGATAGAATAGAAGAAAACCTTGGACGAGAGTTGAATGGTTGATTCTGTTATGCCAAAAGAAAATTGTATTATTATTTTAGAAGTGACCCTTAAAATTATTCAGGTGGAGACTCTTAAATTGTTTCAATACTTTACTACGTGTTGGATCATTTCTATAAATGCTGCATCGTCAGATGAATATTTCTTTCCAGCAATGACGACCCACAAGGCATTGATAGTAGGAATGTTGAAAGCATTTTCAGTTGAAATTGGCTGTCCGCAGCTTTTCTTAAGATCTTCAATCAGTTCTGAGACTTGTTCTGCCACGAGAGTTTCCCAAGGTACCTCATTTCGAAATCCACTCTGTAGGTACGAAAAGGTAAACTTCCGTTGCTCCGCCCATAATTTACCATTAGAAAATCCGAGTCCTATATAAAGTGACAGTGGATGTAATAATTTGCTGTATTTGGTAGTGAGCAGTGTTCTAAATTTACAACTTTTTAGGTTTTTTTACCGGGTTTTTGCACACTTTGGATCTCATTCCACAAAAACAACCTTTTAGTTTTATAAATTACTAGTGAACCCAGCTAAGGGGCAAATCTAGCACTCAAAAGAAATTCAGCAGGCCATCCATCACAGTAATGAAAACATCCCATTAGGTTATTATGTTAATTTTGTAAATACAAATTATATTTTAATTAATATACTTTTATTTTCTACAGTGGCAAGGCTGTATTGAGGGGGGCATAGGGAGCAACCCCCCAAAATCCAAGAAAAGGGAAAATTTTTTCTCAAAATACCAAAATATTTCGCTTTAGGCTATTTTTGACTCATTTTAAACAAAATAAGCCAAAATTTTTTGCGCTTTGCGCGAATATGCCAAATGCATATAAGTGTATGACGTCATTGCCCCCTCCAAAATCGACTTCTAAATACGGTGCTGTACAGTGGCTGGAAAAATTAGCTGCAGCCCCAACTTCCTGATAAAAAGGAATTTCCTACGCCAAATTAATAACTGTAGTTCGTAGCATCAAATACAGGGAACAATGAAAAACTCCCACAAATTTACCAAAACGTTTCCCATTCAAAATCAAATAAATAAGATTCCCCGTGGGATTTTGGAAAACCGTACAAATCCCATGAGTACAAACTTACGAATAAATATTTTTATAGAATAAATAATGCTGTTATTTCATTCTACAAAAAGATGGTCCAACTGGCCCAATGAAATCAAGAGGGTAGTAAAAAGTAAACCCAGCTCTACTAAAAAAATTGAATAAGTTTGTTGATATAGAAGAACCAATTGGAATTAGAAGTTTTGAAATTCTGTTTAATAAGGCACATTACGATTATTACGAAATGTCCCCTTTCGCTAATCATTCCCATTCCATCACCACTCACCATTCAACCTTCTTATGTAAATTTCTATTATTGTTTTGACGTTATCATAATAATGTGAAACGACTCATTTCGGTGGTTTAGAGGAATTGGACTGTTGGACTTGCGCATTTTGCTTTTAAGGAGCCTGCATATATTACGTGTGTAGTTAATGGCAGGAGGAGGTATTCAAAAGTGTTGCAGTCAGCACTTGCGTTTCACATGGTGGGAGTGGGTTTTGCGTAACGTAATATATGCAAGTTTCCTTGGTTCTCCCTACCACACGTACATATATATATATATAGACAGGTAAATTTATTGCTTTATCAAGTCTGAGATTATTATATATATATATATAGACAGGTAAATTTATTGCTTTATCAAGTCTGCGATTATATATAGAGATTTGGCTATATGACGTGTACGTTTCAGCCAACCGGAAATGGAGTTCTAGAAAATGCAGTCGTGGAATGTACGAATGGGAATAGAATATTAATAGGTTGGAAATCATTTGGATGTAACAAAAATATATAATAAATTCTCCTTTCAGAAACGATTTCTGTGCCTCTCCCGATTTCCTTTTAAATACTTCTGATTACAATGGGACCACCCCAAATTGTCAACACCTTTTTGTCAACACAATTTTGACCCATTTGGTCGTCAACACCTTTTTGTCAACCCATTTAAACTTTTTGTCAACACAAGTTTAGCACATTGTTCAAAAAGTTGTCTAGTTATTTTTTTAAAATTATAAACCTATCCCGCCAAAAAAATAAAAAACTTTTTTGTAGAATGTTCACTGTGACATTTGTAGGTCAAAATCATTACATGCCTGTAACTTGTGACCCTCCAGGGTCTTCAGTCTAAATTTTGAGACTAACTATCGCCAAATTGATTGAACGTTAGGAGACTTATCCATGATTTCCTTGAGTAGGAAAACACATGGAAAGCCTACCACTACCGCACCCCTTAAATCGCTACCAGTCGCAGTTGATCGTTCTGTGCATCGATGTGGAAATTCCTTATTGTACTTCAGAAAGGACAACATCGCAGCGAAAATTGGCTGATTGTTGAGCGAAATAAGATTCCTAACAAGAAATGTCCACATGTTGTCCAGTATACCAAACTTTTAAAGTTTTTTACCTTTTACATTTTGTACCTTAACTTACCCATTTCATTCATTGATTTTCATATTACCTACATTATGTGACTGATTATCTAAAGTTACTGTTTATTTTAATTTATTGCATTGAATAAAAATTGATGTTGACAAAATAGGACAAAATGATTTTGGTTGACAAAACAATTTTCGTGTGTTGGCAAAAAAGGGTTGACAATTCGGGGGTGAATCGATTACAATATATCAATCAAGTTTGGTCTTGCTAAAAGGGGACCATCCTGTTTGGGAAAGTTCTTACCCATATAAATTCCAGTCTCAGGATCAGCAAAGTGCTGCAGTTTGCAACGTCCAAGAGGAGACTTATTAAAAGTTTCTTTCAGTATTTTATATTCGTTGATGAAAACGCCTCTAAGATTAAAATCTGACATTAGCATTTTATACTGAATGTGCAGTCTTTACCGGTTTACCTGCGAGTGCCAAGGTCAATGGCAATAACATCTCCATAAGAATTCCTCATCTTCATCACACTCTTATATGGTTCTTTTCCAAGTTGCAACAGATTGCCAACTATTGGCCAGCTAATTGGCCCTGGAATCAGTTACAAAATATTGTACATAATTGAATTGCTAATTTTATATTATCAATTGTAATATAAACTGTCAATTGTAAAGATATAATTTTTCTAATACCTGGAGGATATTTCTCAGGCCTTCTATTTCTTCTATAGACTAGGAAGAGAAATCCTAAAATCCCGGCTAAAATCTCCAGTAGCATTTTGATGCATAAACCTACAGCAAGCCGTAACAGAAGCTCGCCTGATTAAAAGTTAACGTGTACACATTTTGGTAGACGAAAAGATCTCGCACGTAGCACAAAACCGAGCGTACGGATTTTGACAAAACTTTCAGAATTGGGTCTTTATATACGTAGCTATGACATATTAAAAATTCAGACATTGATATTATAAGGAAACGAAGCTATATTAATTTTTGAAAAATCTACAGCAAATCAAAATTGATTAATGTTGACTATGAAAATCAACAGAAAATCAAAATTGATTAATGTTGACTATGAAAATCAACAGAAAATCAAAATTGATTAATGTTTACTATGAAAATCAGCAGAAAATCAAAATTGATTAATGTTGACTATGAAAATCAACAGAAAATCAAAATTGATTAATGTTGACTATGAAAATCAACAGAAAATCAAAATTGATTAATGTTGACTATGAAAATCAAAAGATATTCAATCTTGATTGATTGTGAGTATTAAAATCTACAGAAAATCAAAATTGATTAATGTTGACTATGAAAACCAACAGATATTCAATCTTGATTGATTATGAGTATTAAAATCTACAGAAAATTAAAATCGGTTAATAATGATTATTTAAATTTAAAGGAAATCAAAAAATAGAAATTTGACTATAAAATTGAATAAAAATCCAAAAAAGATTTTTCCCATCGTGTAATAGTTATTTTCCGGTTTAATTTGCTTTATTATAAAATCTCAAATTTGGTGGAAGCGGATTGAAATATTTTATACTATCCCGCTAACAATTTATAGGAAACGCCCATGAACTTTTTAATGTCCATTTAATGCCAAACTTTCACTTTGACTATCAAAATGAAGACAAAGTGAGCGCGCGTTATCTCAGTAACCAATGGACCGATTTACCCCCAATTCAATAGGGATCGTCAGTGGTCCATAGGCATTGTTTTTGCCAAGTTTGGTCAATATCCGTCATTGCTTTCGAAAGTTATCGTGGGGACGGACGGACGTACGGACGTACGGACGTACAGACGTACGGACGGACGTACGGACAGACTGTGTGGTTCTATAAGCTGCCTTATTCAGGCGAGCTAAAAATTCACAGTGATTCTAATTATATAGTACAACAGATTCTATATCCAATAGGATGGATGGAACGTAATACAGTCACTTTTGCAAGGCGATTTTGATACAGAGTAAATGTTACAGTACGATAGAGTTGCAGATTAAGCAAATTGAGTTATTGCAAAAATTTCTCTCCGCAAACAAGTTTTTATCTGTACGTAGTACTGCTGATACTTTACTCAGTACACATTGGCAAAGTTGAATCATCCCATCCACAAATTGCCGGAAGCGATATAAGACTGTGTTACTCTTTATCTGCCTATAGGCTAAACCTTACTTCAATATTTTTAGGTTTCAGATATTTATAAACAACGAAATGCAAAAAAATCCTCCTAAGCTCTAATTGACCATTTCAGTTTTTATAATAATTAAAAAAATTTATTTTTAGTATTTTTACTTGAAAAAAGCCAATCAATTTAATCCCTATAGAATCTACACATATCTTTTAATCGATGTTAATTGGTTGCTTTAAACTATCAGCCTATCTGCTAATGAAGGTCCCAAAAATATCTACAGCGTTATAATTTTGATTGGAGTGGTGAAAATAAAAAAAAAGCAATTTCAATAATAATACTTAGTGCTGCCAGTCAGTCACTCTCTTTATAGCTGGATAGTCTGTTTTCCTTATGCAAACCCCATACTGGATTTTCCCTCGCTCATTAACAAGCACAAAAAAATAAATAATAGTCATTTTTAAGCATCTTAATAATACAATAAGGCTATGGAAGAAAAAATTCCTTGTGGCCCAAGTCGTATAGTGCAAATTCCTCTTTCCCAATGATTACGTAAGTCTACAGTTACAAATAAATAAATATCGACAACCTTTTGACATTTCTGTTTCACAATAAAAACAACTTTCCGCAGGCAAAACGACTTCTGCGAAAATTTCAGCACACGATAATTCCATGAAGTACATTTAGCAGCCATGAATCCGATATTCGAAAATATGACTTGGACACTCTTATATTCCAGCTTTATGCCAAACATATTTGAGCAACGACGCCAATATGCAAATTATCATAAAAGGCAAATATATAGTACTAATGTAGTTTATTTGCTTATTTCTACAACTTAGTTACAACTTAGTACGGAAAAATTGCAAAGTTAATTTTTCAAAAATAATGTAGTTTAAAAAATCTTTCAAAAGGTAGGGTTAAAACAGAAGAAACAAGAAATGGGTCTTAAAGGTATCTCGGTGACATTATTAAATGAAACCTCTCAGTGTACAAAATACTAAAATGGATCCGACTTCCGAACACTATAAATTAGACAAGTTGAAAAGAAAAGTACTAATTGCATTTTCATGATTTTCCCTGCTGACTTAGGTATTTGATTTTCAAAATGCCATACCATACAGCCATAAACCAATTAACGCTTAGCATATTAAGTGTTTATTGAAAAGATAAGCTCCTTTTAATCTACTGAGAAAGTTTGTGAAACAATATCCGATGCTCAACTGGCACAACGAAGCTTCCAAAAATGTAATTCAAAGGCGGGAGAGGACGAGAAGGGTCAAACTCCACCCTAAAGGTTTGGAATATTCTTGTTGTGAAAAGAAAAAGTTGATCTCTGGCATAAGATTCTCCTGGACAATTTCTTTGACCAACTCCAAATGGGATCAACGCTCCGTGACGAACTAATTCAGTTTCGTCTTCATTGAGGAATCGCTCTGGTCGGAAATTTTGAGAGTCTCCCCAAACTCCTGGGTCATGCATAATTCCATAATGATTTGCAACGACCACTGTTCCTCTGGGCAATTTGTAGTTACCAACATCTACATCTTCAAGGGCTTCGTGAAATGCACCCAAAGGAAGTAACGACGAAAAGCGCAAAGCCTCGTTTATTACCGCTTCGACAAATGGCAAACTGCACAATTAAAAAATAATATTTTCATTGATATTTTAAAATCTTTTACTTAAGACTAGTTACCTGGATCGATCTTTCAGAGAAATCGGCTCCCCTCCTTTTGCGTGCAGTTTTATAGAGCTAATTAATTTGTCTTGTAGTGGAAGATGGTGGGCAAGCAGAAAAACAATCCAGTTTAGTATTGACGCTGTTGTGTCAGTTCCCGCAAAAAATAAATCAACCAAAACAGACTGCAAATTCCGTTCTATAGAAAGGACGTAAATTAATCATAATAAATATTTATAATAATATTATTTATGCTTTTGCGATAATATAATAATAAATTGTTTAACTAAAGTTTTTTTTCTCTGAATGATGAATTACAGTACCGTATTTAAAATTCGATTTTGGAAGGGGCAATGGCAAGGATTTCATTAAGTCATAATATGTATTAGCGATATTCGCGAAATTTAGGTTGTTTTGGTCGAAAATGAGGCAAAAATGACCTAAAAATTGCGGGAAGCGCGAAATTTATTGCCATTTTGGGAAAAAAATAACAAGAATGTGCAGAACTCCTTACCTCCTGTTTTTCCATAGAAAGAAGAATTAGAATCGGTGGTTGATTTTATTTTTTGAAGATAAGCATCAACGAAATCCCTTTGAATTCCTTCGATATAAGATTTCTTATGGTCCTCAACAATATCTTTCATAAATTCACGAACTGGTACCATATCTCCAAGAAATGTATTGTAGCCAGATACTTTTGGAAACATTTCGGAGAACTTGGGATAGAATACAAGAAATCCCTGGACGAGAGTTGAATGGGTGATTCTGTTATGCCAATGAAAATTGTATTATTATTTTAGAAGTGGCCATTAAAATTATTCGGACGGAAAATTAAATTGTTTCAATACTTTAGGACGTGATTGCTCATTTGTATAAATGCTGCATCGTCAGATGAATATTTTTTTCCAGCAATGACGACCCACAAGCAATTGACAGTATAGATATTAAAAGCATTTTCAGTTGAAATCGGCTGTCCGCAGCTTTTTTTAAATTCTTCTATTAGTTCTGAGACTTCTTCTGCCACGAGAGTTTCCCAACGTATCCCATTTCGAAATCCACTCTGTAGGTACGAAAAGGTAAACTTCCGTTGCTCCGCCCATGTTATTCCATTAACAAATCCGAGTCCTATAGAGTGACAGTAGATGTAATATTTACTGTAAAATAGTACAGTACGAGCAGTGTACTAAATTTACAACTTTTAAAGCTTTACCATCAGCGGTATTTTTTCACACTTGTGCCTACTTCCTCCTTCCTTTTTTACCAATGGTATTTTTGTACATTGAGTAGGAAGCACCAGGGGCGTATCCAGAACTCAAACAGGGGGTGCTTGAACATGTGACAAGAATTATCGTATGTGTAAAAATCCTTTTTATTAAGTTTGAGAAAATATCTAGTGTGTTTTTGGGAACTTAGGGGGGCGCTTCAGCACCATATCAAGCACCCCCTCTTAATATGTCCTTGGGAAGTACTAAGCCTAATGGCATATATCAATTAGGGAATTTAATCTCGGGATTCCCGGGAAAAAACATAGCTACACACAGTTCAATAAAATCAAAAATTTTGTAAATAGTTAGTAACCTTTATTGTCTTAAGTCCAAATTGACTTTAAAACTTCAGAGTAAAACTTTCCAATTTTACAATATTTTCGATATTTAAACATAATTTAAACATTTATAATAATACAAAACTTTTGTTCCGCTTAATATTTGAAAAACCAGAATTATTAGCAAAATATTTGTAGAGATCTATTTCCACCTGAAGGTCAAAAATGTATGAAATTGTCAATGGACCGGTTATTAGCCTTTGGATTTTCCAGGACTAATTTCCGGGAATTGAATCCCCTTGCACTTTTATTCCATATACTTTTGATTCCTTTTCAACAAAAACAACCTACTCTCCAAGTTGGGGAATCGATTTCACATTCCCCCAAAATATGCGCTTAATCTTTTCAGTACTGTAATTTATTCAGGATAGGATCAGCCTTTTAAATAACTATAGTAAGTTTCACAGAAAAGTAAACAAAATTTTTGCGTGAAAATCATATCAATACCCTAATAGAGTAAATTTAGTTTGTCTACCGGAAAAGGAGTTCTAGAAAATACAGATTAAACATACATTCGGATGTAACAAAAATATAAAATTCTCTTTTCAGATTCGAGATTTCTGCGCCTCTCCCGATTTACTTTTAATTACACGTCTGAGTCTGATATCAGTCTAGTTTGGATAATTTTGAGATCAGAGTCCTACACCATTTCGGAGCCTTCTTTGGATTTTAAATGACTTTTACTTACCACTTGGAATTCCAGTCTCAGGATCCGCCCAGTGCTGAATTTCGCAGCGTCCAAGAGCAGACTTATTAAAAGTTTCTTTCAGGATTTTATATTCGTTAATGAAAACGCCTCTAAGAAGTGAATAAGACATTAACATTTTATGCTAAATTAATGAATGCAGTCTTTACAGGTATTTGTATTAAAGGATACCTGCGAGTGCCAAGGTCAATGGCAATAACATCTCCATGAGATTTCCTCATCTTCATCACACTCTTATATGGTTCTTTTCCAATTTGCAAAAGATTGCCAACTATTGGCCAGCTAATTGGCCCTGGAATCAGTTACAAAATATTGTATCATAATTTATTATGACAAATTTTTATCTTTTATTAAATGCTGGCAATTGTAAAGATATTTTTCTAATACCAGGAGGATATTTCTCAGGTCTTCTATTTTTTCTATGGAGTAGGAAGAGAAATGCTAAAATTCCGGCTAAAATCTCCAGTAGCATTTTGATGCATAAAAATTCACATTAATCTGATTAAATAGTACAAGAGAAAATGTGCACACATATTCTGTCCAATAGAAAGACTTTTGCAAGGAGGTTTCGACTACAGAGTCAATATTACAACCCCATAGTTGCAGACTATTATTCAGATGGAATTATATTATATGAATAATATAATTATATTATAACGCTGTCCTAATGCTATATTATAATGCTGTCAAACAAGTTTTAGGCAGTACTGCTGATGATACTTTACTTAGTACACATTGGCACAGTTGAATGATCTCATCCACAAACGGCCGGAGGCGATATAAGGCTGAGTTGCTCTTTACATTACAGCTGAATGCTGAACGCAGAATCAATTTAATATATTTTTAAGTAGTAGTACGTTATACATATAAAATTTATAAATGCATGCCTCCTAAATCCATTTCAGTTTTTATACATAACAAATTTTCACTTGAAAACAGTGCCGTATTTAGAAGTAGATTTTCGATGAGGCAAGGATGTCCCAAAGCCATATGTATTAGGTATATTAGTACGAATTTAAGCTGTTTTTGTCGAAAATGGGATAAATAAATATGACTTAAAAATGATATAAAATCGCTCAAAGAGCGAAATTTTTTGGTAATTGGAAATTTCTTTTTTCTTCGGAAGGAGATTCTTCCAATGCCTCCCTAAACAGCTTTGCTTGAAAACAACTAAAAAAGATTGATGTGTAGCATCTATAGAATCTACAGGCACCATTACACGCACCCCAACAAAGTACTATATACAGGGTCATCACTTATATAATTCCCCCGACTACAGTGGTACTGTTATTATCGGATTAGCTAAGAGAGGGGTTGGGGTAACATAGATAGTGATTACACATTTTAAAAATGGCGCTATGAAATGCATAGGGCCTACCAGAACCCGCTTACGACGGATCTAGCCTAATTGAAACAATAACATTGATATAGGTAAATGTGCAACCACTGCCTTACTTCAACCAAGAAAAGTTTTCACCCAAAATCTATTTTCACTATGAATTAGTTGTATAAACTATCAAATTCTACTAGACCTCTTACTCCGTCTTCTACGGTCAGCCTCACAAATTCAGGCAATACTTCAAATTATAGCCAACACTTCCCATATTAGTGGAAGGTTTTTTAATTTACCAATAAGATTACAGGATGTTGAAATTTTATATTATGACTTCTATAAAACACCAAAAGGGGTAATATTTATTGCAACAATGCATGTTATTATATATTTAGCCAGGAGATTTGGACTTCAAATATGTTTATCTTTTCATAATTTCAGAATCTATCAAGATTTTTAAGATGAGCATGAAAGCCCGATTTTCCGATACACTTCGAAAATTCAATTTGAAACATTTTTAATAAATATATACGTACGATACGAATACGAAAATACATGTAATAAAAGTTTTTATTGGGAAACAAATTTTAAAAAAGTGCCTTTCCTCTCATTTTGATATTTTTGTTTCTTTTACTTTAAACTAAAGTTGAAGTAAACTAGTATAACACAACGTAACAACAACTGTAATAATACATATACAATTTTACTATGGGACGTGAGACAATGCGCAGGATTTCGGACGATGAGAGAATTCATTGTTGTGCATGTATTGTGGTGTCATTTGCCCGTAGTAAATTACTCCTTGCCATGGCAACCAAAGTTCTCCCGAAAGAACGCAGTTTAATTTTAGCCGCCTCTTTCGAATTCTTAGCCAATACAAATCTACAATTTCAGGCACTAGGCAGTGGCTAGTTGGACAGTGGCTGGGAGTGGGACGCTTTGATGTACAAAAATATAGTCACTCGCAGTGGCCTGAATGATGTCTTTCACTAATTTGTACCCTTTGGACTCCACAAACCGTCTTAGCTCCTCTTTGCCCTCTGGAACGTGATTCCACTCGATACAAAATATCTGGTTAAAGGAAAAGACAATTTAGCATTTCTTTTGTTTAAATAACATGCCAGGGCTGCCAACAAAAAACAAGCACTAAAACAAGAGCAATAATCAAAAGTGAGATTTTCCCTATTGAAATAATATTTAAAGTCCAGATTAGCTTCGCAAAATTGAGAAATCACACGCATTTGCAAACGATTGTGAAAATCTTTGAACGAAATGGAAACAGTTCATTGATTCAAATTCATCGAACAACTTTGTAAAGTATTCCTTGGTTCTGCGCATCAACGAGATAGCCTTAAACATTTGCGAAATGATACTACCACTGCATGGATTCACAATTTCGCTGAGTTAGGCCAATATTCTCTTCCAAAATTACGTTAAAAAGGGTTTTAATCCCTCGGTTAAGATTCTTAAGATTACTTTTACAAATTCGAAAAGTTCAACTGTTCGAGACAGTCGTTTAAATTCAGCTCAATAGTTGTAATTGTAAAATGTCAACTAAGAATTTAGAGATATATATTTTTAATAGTATGGGAATCTTATTAGCATTTACTTTTATGAGAATGGAATCAAATGGAATTGTCTTCAGAACGTCCAGTTCGGCTCCTTCGATGTCCAACGTGAAAAAGTCTACAGTTTTTACGCCAATCGCTGACAATATGGAAAATATAGGAAAGCAAGGTGTCCGAATAATAGTCACGTTGTTTTTGATTGACAAATATTTTTGAATAGAGCTGTGTGCAGGGAGGAATCCACCTAGATGTACTTCGCCAAAATTGACCTGATGAATGTTACTCAAATTAGTAATAATGGAAAACAAGTATAATGCCAGACTGGCAGCTTTTATTCTGTTTGACCTACTTAAATAACAGAATTAGAATTTTTATTTTACCAGTTGTGGGTGAGGGACTGTCGATAGACAAATATTAGCTATCCAAGCTTTCCTGTTTTTTGTTCGCAGCTTTGCAAAACTTTCGGTATTTGGCTCTGCGAGAAAACCTGTCCATCCCAAATCACGTTCCAAAACTAAAGTAGTTGATAATCGTTCTCCATCCCACGCTCCACACTCAACAAAAAATCCACCTGTCTATCGCAAAAGAAATCAAATGTTTTTGTCAAACACGGAAAGTGTTCATGCCCTTCTTAAAAATCTCGTATTAGCCGATGCGATGACACTAAAAACCCTATTAGAGTACGTTAACCTAGGGCATTCAGCGAGAGGTTTTCGAGGGCACGTACCTTCCCCCGAAATCGAAAAAATATTTTTTTCTGGCTGCAGCCCTGTAGTCTAAGAAAATTTCAGTTTTTTGCTTATTAGAAAATGATAATAAATGCGAATTCTATTGGGACACATAATATATAGGTTAGATTTTAGAAAATAGGTGGCTTATCGCCAATTTGCTTTAGTATTCGCTACATGGGAAAGCTGCAGTGTAATTGAATTTGAGGTTGTTACACTTTTCCTTTTCACATGAGACATTAATTTTTTCATTGTCTATATATTTTATAACATACAAATTGTAATTTATTTCATTTAATTTTTAATAACCAAAAGACAGAAAGGGAAAAATCTTTGCTAATTTTGCTGGGCTAAAAGGCAACCAAAAAGGCACATTTTTCTTCATGCCCTACAGTATGTCCCCCCCCCCGCAAGACTAGTAAAAGGCCCTATTCCAAGATGGGGCCTGTTAGTTTTGTCGGTATATATATATGTCCCCAGCATCCCTGTATGATTCATAAAATTGTCGATGCAAATAGTCCACTAATTTGTCATTTGTCCCTCTCCTTATCTAAACAAAACTCTGAAATCTCCTTTCGGTTCACCGGATTTCCGAGATCTTATTTGCTCAAAATCCCCCTTGTAACTGTCGTGCAAGACCAAAATATAAATGTTTTGTAGGCTTATTTAAAGCTTAGTTGTCAGATTTACAAAAGACAATAATTAATATATTTAGTGATAATGATAATTTAGTGATACTAACCATGTTGTTCAAAATCTGCAGAACGTATTGATTTTGTCCTTCGTTCTTGGATGGATCTCCTTTTGGGTCTTCTAAATTGTAGGCTTCTTTAGAAGGGAGAATCAAATGGTTGTTTTTAATTATAGTTAAAAGTTTGGTGTCGTTTTGAGCAATTGGAATTGACTCATCAAATATATCCTGTTCTTGTACTGCTAGTGCTAGTGCTGGAGATTGACCTTTGATGGATTTAACTTGAATAGGCAATCTGATTTGCACATTATATCCCAGAAAATTGAGAAGTAATAACCCTACAAAACATATAGCTCCGATTTTAAACCACCATTTTCGACTACTGCTGGTATTCCTATAAATAAAAAATAGAAATGACAAAATATGGCTCACAAATGCATGGAATTTGGAAAAAAGGAAAAAAAGTTAAAATCATCTTTACATGGTATTAGATCTACAAAAGTAACCTCGATGTATAAGAACGACTGAAGGTACATCAGCAACTGATTTACAGTTTATAATAAATGTAATAGCATATTGTCCGTGGTTTGATCAAATTAAGTAATGCAAACTCTTCACTTATAATAATATTTATCTGTTACTGTTAGTCCTGGTTAAATAAATATGGTTCGTTAGAATAGAAACGGCAAAAGAATATGGGGAGCATCCTCGAATTTATTAGCGGACGTGTGAAGTGTGATGATTAGATTTATTAGTTACATACGCAGGATGTAAATAGATCATGCATATGCATATACATGATCTATTTCTAGATAACTTAGCAGATATTTAATGGCTAACTCAATATTTCACTTACTTTGCATTTCAATATTAGTACTCCACACAATACTATGTGTTTAGTAATAAAATAGCAATTGGTTGGACCATGGTTTCGCATTTGCTGTCCCTCATTTTGATCGCGATCTGAGAAAAGCGAAAAACCCGGGGGAGGGGGGTAAAATAGTAAATTTTGTCAACCTTAAATATTATCTGTACACAACGGGTAACAGATACCATATTATGGAAAGCATGTATGTATGTTATATGGGGTGTACTCTGTATTAGAGCAATTTTATGTTTTCCAAATGAAATGCTTGATAAATGAACCTTGAACCAGATATCTGCTGCATTACAGCATTACTACTAAGCGGCGCAGGGCGCAGGCCTCATTTACGGACCCATTGCCAACATACTCAACACTGGTATTATATAAAATAATGCCTGAGAAGCCTAAGGCTGTCATTTACGAGTTAATGTTGTGGGACTGGTATTGGAAGTCTTCTAGCCCAATAAATAGAGGTTATCCATGTCTTGTATTGTATGCTCATGTACGAGATATCCACATTAACGCTCTTGTAGTTACAGGTTCGTGATTAACCTTTGTCTTAATTCCACATTTACAACTCAAGCACTCCTTAAACCGCCCTAGGCCATTTCACCTAATCAAAGACTCGAACTGGCTGCCGTAGAAGCGCACATTGATTAGTCAGATGACTGAAAATAAGTTACCTACTTTAAAATTATGTAAACTAAAAGTAAATGTGTCAACGAGTTTTGCATTATTTATAAGCAAAAACAGTTTACCTACTTTGTTAAAAAATCAGACTATAAATTTTTAATGTCATCGAGTCTTGATTATTTGAATCGCAATATGATTCCAAATCCTGTACCTTTGTTATCATCTGTTTATTAAAGGCAATTTATGTATTTATTATGCTTACTGAAAGAAATGTAATGACCACTTAAAAAATGTACTAGTATTTGCTAAGTCATCTTAATTCTCTGCTCATCGGAATATTTTCCAACAAGCAGAGAATAAATTTTTATGGAACTCAACTTATATTCTAGCACAAGCAAAGTACGAGGATGTGTTATTTTGTTATTCTGCCATTCTTCTATCAAACTCATCTAGTATAGTATACGAAATCTGTAACTAAGATTATGTTATCTGTGATACATTTTGCAATCTTTATTATCTATATTTTCTATGTATGTCTACTCCAAAATTTTTTTGCCTAGTCAGCACTTAGCCCAACTCCAAAGCATTAGAGTTTGAAATGTTACTAACAACTCCTTTATGACGTAAACAAAGAACTTATAACATCTAGAATGCTGGTGTTAATTCACACTGTGTAATTCTATTTTCACGAATTCAACGTCATGCCCATTGGCTGCACAAACAATAACAAGCCAACCGCGCTAAGAAATGAATTGCTATTAAAGGTTTGTGTACATTGTACTACTCCTATAAAACCTTGGTGTACTATAAACATATATTGAGGTTCTTATATACGGCCCTATAATAATAATTATTATTTGTATATCCGCGCGGTTGGCTTGTGGACAAAATTCTCGCTTTGCCCTGCCGATAGAATTCTGTGACGTAGGCATACCTGACCAGCATTCTATATCTTTTAAGTTCTTTGGACGTAAAGACCAATGGTCACATTGTCTTGAATAAAACCTTATTATTGTTATTATTATTATACTAGTGAACCCAGCTAAGAGGCAAATCTAGCACTCAAGAGAATTTCGGCAGGCTACCGAACACAGTAATAAAAACAATATCAAAAACATCCCATTGGCCCATTAGGTTAGTTAACTTTGTAAATACAAAGTATATTTAAATTAATATACTTTTATTTTTTACAGTGGTTGGAAAAATCAGCAGCAGCCCCAACCCCAACTTCCTGATAAAAGGAATTCCTTACACCAAAATAATAACTGTAGATCGTAGTATCAAATAGAGGCTACAATGAAAGTCTCTATTTTCGAAAAAACTCCCACAAAGTTACCATGAAGCTCCCTTTTAAAATCAGAAAAATAAGATTCTCCGTGGGATTTTGGAAAAACGTACAAATTCCATGAGTACAACTTACGAATAAATATTTTTAAAGGTTCCCAGTACTGTTATTTAATTCTACAAAAAGATGTCCCAACTGGAACAAAGGAATCAAGCACATTACGATCATTACGAAATTTCCCCTTTCCCCAACTATTTCTATTCAATGACCATTCAGCTTTCTGATGTAAATTTTTATTATTACGTGTGCAGTTGATGGGAGGAGAAGGTACTTTAAAAGTGTTGCAGTCAGCACTTGCGTTACACATGGGGGAGTGTGTTTTGCGTTACGTAATTTATGCAGGTTTCCTTGGTTCTCCCTACCACACGTACAGACATAGACAGTATTGCTTTATCAAGTCTAGGATTATAAATAGAGATTATTAATCAGATGACTCCGTGCTCCACCCACAAGGCCAATGTGGATGGGTTGTATTGTGTAGGGTAAGGTACCGGTCGTCACCTTTGGTGACCCATCCAGCTATTTTTTTAAACTTCAGGCCAATTATTTTTTTAATTTCTGGCATCTTCACTATTATATAAACGTAAAGTGATACATGAGCATGGAATTTTGTCGGTATTCTTGCATAATTGAACGTTGTATGCATGTCCGTATCGTTTTGTAATGACTAGACTACCAATACTGATTTGACATAACATTTCAACTCGCTTAGGCATCAAAAATTGGTCTATTAAATAATTAACGGTCTATCGATGAAATTCGGGCCAATGCGCAGTCGCTAGAAATTTACTTATTTCAACCTTTTTCTAACCCTTTTGATTAGGTCTGCAGCTATCCTCAGTAAAAAGCTGTTATTGAAATTCCTGACGAGTGTTAATAGTACGTAGGCATATGGAATATTTTTCTAACACACTGTACGTGCTAGGTTTCAGCTAGTATTATATATCACCAAATCACCATGAGATGGTTGCATCAAAAGATTTTTTCAAATGTTTTATAGCTCCATTGCTTTCTACACAACCATCAAATTGAAATACATTGACAAGATATTTGCTTGTTTAGCTGGTTCTGTTGTAGTTTCTGTTTTCCTATATTTCCCATTATGAAAGTAAAGCTTACAATACTCACCCTATCTGTGGATTTCGTTTATTATGATCCAAAAAGATTACAGATTTAAATTAGGAAATTTTAAGATTTTCTTAAATATCCCAAGGGGTAACATTTATTGCAACAATGTAATTTATTAGGTGTACATTTAGGTTAATAACATAGTTTTATTTTTTATCACACATCTACAATTTAAGCCACTATACGGTGGCTAGCTGGACTGTGGGTGGGAGTGGAACGCTTTCATGCACAAAAATATAGTCACTCGCAGTAGCTTTAATAATGTCTTTTACTAATTTGTAACCCTTGGACTCCACAAACCGTCGTAGCTCCTCCTTGCCCTCTGGAACGTGATTCCACTCGATGCAAAATATCTGAATTACAGAAATTACATGTCAACTTTGAAATTGCACCATAGTTTTTGCTAATAAGTTCGAATGTAATTTGATATTGGATATTTTTAATTTAGAAGAGTTGGAATGTTTACTTTTATGAGAATGGAATCAAATGGAATTGTCTTCAGAACGTCCAGTTCGGCTCCTTCGATGTCCAACGTGAAAAAGTCTACAGTTGTCACTCCAATCGCTGACAATACGGAAAATATAGGAAAGCAAGGTGTCCGAATAATGGTCACGTTTTTTTTAATTGACAAATATTTTTGAATAGAGCTGTGTGCAGGGAGGAATCCACCTTGGTGCACTTCGCCAAAACTGACCTAAATATTGCACGATTTTATCTTATCATAACTTCTATACACGAATGCTCCGAATGGTAAAAAACTATTGTTGACTCTTTTGACCTACTTGTAAAAATGTAAAGATATTGCTATATCTTACCAGTTGTGGGTGAGGGGCTGTCGATAGACAAATATTAGCTATCCAAGCTTTCCTGTTTTTTGTTCGCAGCTTTGCAAAACTTTCGGTATTTGGCTCTGCAAGAAAACCTGTCCATCCTAAATCCCGTTCCAAAACTAAAGTCGTTGATAATCGTTCTCCATCCCACGCTCCACACTCAACAAAAAATCCACCTGTCTGAATATATTAAAAATTTAAACCAATAAAATGGTAATAGTCAAAATTGAAACCTATGAAATAGTCAAACTGGAAACTTATGAAATAGTCGAACTGGAAATCCATGATATAGTGGAAGAAAAAGATCAAATAAAGATTTTTAAGTCTTTTACGGTGGAAAATGATTCCAATGAGTATCCTAATTCATGAAAACGGAATAAGAATCCCAATAAGTAAATTCATTCTTATAAATGCTTGGAAACAAGTAAAATGCTCCATTGTTCCCCTACCGTTATTTATTTAAAACCCAAGGAAAATATAATATATATTATAATATATTGAGAAGTAATGGCATATAAAATCAATCTATTTGGGTTGCGGAACAATCAGGCCACCCCTCGTGGGTTGACTATCAAAATACGTTTCAAAATTCGTGACGTCATTTGCGAGCGTGGATACAACTTCTCATTTTCTATAGAGATCTGTCAAGGGTTGTTTAAAACCGTACAAAAATACCAATTTCAATACAGACTTTATGAAAGTTACAATGAAATGTAATTTCCCATAGCATCAATTTATAATTATAGAAACTACGAAAATATTTTGGCCTAGGTGCTCAAAAATTCTGAAATTTTTGGTAAAAGCTATTTCAGGTAAACATTTTATTTTGCATCAAATGTCCTATAATTATTTTTTAAACTGCTGGAATAAAGATATTTAAAAATGGTTGCCGTGTTGATATTTTAAGTTTCGGCGTTTATGAAAAATTTAAATGGTACGTCGATGTGATATTTTTAGGTTGCTGGTATCATAAGAGTGTACTCCCCTTATGCGGGCTTAAGAGTCCCGGTTACCAAGTTACTTGATCTGACCTCGACTATCAAATTAGCCCTGAACTTTTTTTTGGCAAACTTGAAACTCCTCCGAAAATACAAGATTGGTCTCTAAATTCGCAGAAAAACCTGGTTGAGGTCTGATATTTTGCGCTAATTCATATTCATCTTCTATTTCAAAATATTGCTAATTTAAAATCAAAAGCTTAATATCTCGAAATTGGAGATGAATATGAATAAGCGCAAAATACCAGACATCAACCGAGTTTTCTGCGGATTTAGAGACCAATCTTGTCTTTCTACGACCAGTATTCTCGGAGGAGTTTCAAGTTTGCCAAAAAAGTATTTTTCTGTATTGTCATAGAGTAAATTATCTATGGCTTTATGTACTTCTAATACGTAGCCATAGATACTTCCCCGTAACCTTAACTTGACATTTATTTATTGAATTCCCTCGTATTTTGTATATACCTGACCCTTCCTTAAAGCTAGGTTTTGAGTGTTACTTTTACTTCACACGTAACAGAATATTCATAAATAAAACATTGACGTTGCCCCAGGTGAGGCGATTTTGAAATTTAGGCAGAACAAGTAAGGCCTGGACTATACTTCCCGTTTCATCGTCACGTTCACGTTTTTTGACGTCAAAATGACGTCATAATACATTTCAAAATTTTTTTATATCACTGTAGTGACCATTTTGACGTCACAAAACGTGAACGTGACGATGAAACGGGAAGTATAGTCTAGGCTTAAGTGAAAGAGAAAGTGACACTCAAAACCTAGCTTAAAACTTAAAATATGCGTTTGAGAGGATTATGAAATTGTTTTCTCGGTGCATAGGTACTTTATAAAAATACTGACCATGTTGTTCAAAATCTTCAGAACGTATTGATTTTGTCCTTCATTCTTGGACGGATCTCCTTTTGGGTCCTCCAAATTGTAGGCTTCTTTAGAAGGGGGAATCAAATGGTTATTTCTAATTATAGTTAAAAGTTTGATATCGTTTTGAGCAATTGGAATGGACTCATCAAAAATATCCCGTTCATGTTCAGCTTCTGCTAAAGATTGACCTTTGATGGATTTAATTTGAATAGGCAATCTGATATTCACATCATATCCTAAGAAATTAAGAAGTAACAATCCCACAAAACAAATAGCTCCGATTTTAAACCACCATTTTCGACTACTGCTGGGACTCCTAATGGTAAAATATAAAATAAATTAATTTTTGTTCTTCAAGAGCTTGAAATTTCGTAAAAAATGGTTGCATAATAAAATAAAACTTCATATTTACATGGCTTTAAATGTTAGACGCACATTAATGCTAATAATACAAGATATAGAACTACTACAGAAACACAGGCTACTGGCTTACAACAACCATGCTATACGGCTTGGTAGAAGTTTGTAAAAAAAGTTTTGTAACTTTTATTTGTTCCAGTCCTGGGGAAATGGCGAGATAAAAATAGCTTGTAAAAATGTTTAGTTGAAGATAATATTGATATCGAGTAAAGGGAATTAATACTGATAATGCAACAGACGATTTCATGAAAAAGTGTATGCAAAAGGAAATTGGAAACATTAATCTGTGGCTTTTATTGACGGAGATGATTACCTGTATTGATTGGTTGCATGATCTATTTTCTAGCGGATACACTTAGTGCTAAATTCAATATGTTTTACCTCAACTTGTGTGCATATACTATTTAGTAACATGCTTTACGATAATATTTAAGCATAGGAAATTACCAGTTACACCCAGTGTAGTTCAACACTGGGATTTAATGGGAATTTTGGAAGTACAGCAATGGATTTCTGAGGGGTAATGACATGAGGGCATATAGTCATTATTATTTACTATAATCGCACAAAAGGCCAATTTTTAATTGAAAATGTGGTTATCTTAGATCTCCTCCCCTTTGAGGTTTCCTCCCGGCTTAGATCTCCTCCCTGTTAGACTACCTCCCGTTAGATTTCCTCCTGTTAGACTATCTCCCTGTTAGACTACCTCACGATACGAAAAATACAAGGCAACGACAGAATGAAAATCGAAACATCAAAACTTATTAGTAACTTGAGAAGTGGTGTATGGGATGATAACAGCAGAAAACAGTACAAGGTTAATTTATCGCTTTGAGTAATTAATAATACATATTTTATGTTAACGAAGCCTGCCCGCTTGGCCACTCTGCACACTATTAATGCTTACAGATGCATATAAAGATATAACTTAAGGAACTGCAAACTTTAAAAATCCCGCCCTAAGTTTCAAATAGTGGTGAATTTGTTTCTACATTTTGATATCTCGATTTTCATTCTGTCGTTACCTTATATTTTTCTTGGTAGTCTTAAAGGGAGGTAGTCTAACGGGAGAAGGTCTAACAGGGAGGAAATCTAACTGGGAGGAAACCTCAGTGGGGAGGAAATCTAATGATACCGAAAACGTGTCAAAAATGGTACAACATTCACATAGTCGAACATTTTTCCTTGTAGTTTGAAAATTTCCATTATTTCCTATTTGATTTTCCTCACATACTTTGCCTTTTCCCCACTTCCCAACTTTCTGAGCTTTTCTCCCTTTTTTTCCGAGCAATATTTCGTTATCTTTTTCATAGGGAGACATTTTTGCACAAGTGTTTTATAGCAGAATGACACTATAAGCTATAAATTTACGCAGTCATTAACACATTTGCGTGAAACTGACGTGTTACGTTCGTACTGTTCCAATATTGTCCAATCATGTCACATTGTTTACAATCGTTAATTTATCTTTGGGGTTCTGAGTCCTGTGTAAAATCTTCTGTGGACTTAATATTGCAGTTGTCATTCTACCTTATCGTGCTTCCTAAATTCCTATCTTACTGGCTCACTAATATTCAACGGCACTTTTAATTTAATAATGGATGACACAATATATGTTGCAGCTAAATCCATTAAAAACTGTCAAGTTATTCAATGCATGTCAATAAAAAAAGCTTTTATCTAACAGATATCATCGGGCTAAATCCTTTAAAATGAATTTAAATAGAGTAATTGTTATGCTATTAGGTATTAGGTCAATTCAATTTTTTAGGGATTAATTTGCATTAATTTAATATAATACGACATACTATTTGCTTTACAAAATGTGAGGCATGAAAAACGGGTCAGCATAATGTTTTGTTTGAGCGTATTAAATAATTTTTGATCATTTAATAAAGAAAATTAGATTAGAAAATAAAGGTTGTCATCATTCAGAATCATTCACTATACAGCGTATATCAATCACCATATTGACATGACCTCTTCATAATTTATAACGATGGAAGTCTTTCGAGCAACTGAAATTCTCAAAACCAATGCAGAGACAACTAATTCGTTTATTTCTATTGCGCTATCAATCACCGCAACAATCATGTTACAACAACCAACTGCTTATAAAATAAAATGTATCCCATTCTAAACAAATATTTCCACGTAAAGAATTTCCGTCATTCCAATAAAATATTTTATTTTGAAAAGAATTGAACAATCAGCATGCAGAATGAGAACAAAATAAAGGAAGGCTGTAATAACCAAGAGTTACAGGATTATACCAATTTAACACATACCATTACTCCACCCAGGTCATCTATAGAACCACGACTACGCCTTGAAATAATAATATAGTTTAGTAGTTATTGATTTGTGATCATGCGTGTATGTTTATGCTTAGGTACGATATCCTGAATATCTTTTATACTATAACTAGAAATAAGCCCGTCATACGGACGGAAGATTATCTACAGTTATTGCATCACTACAATAATAGTAACCAAATTCAGTGCAGTCATTTAACCGAACAATCAAACTTTTTCTACATTTGCTGTTTAAAATTATTTCATCGCCTGAAGGCGAATTTCATAATAATATTATTGACAAAATGTGCACAATGATATTGTATATACCTACTTTATTTTCCATAACCCCGGTACTATCAATAACCCCTTGGATTTTCAATAAACTCAGGTATTTCAATATCCCCTGGTATTTTAAATACCCCCGTTATTTTAATGTCTTCGTTGCTTTATGTAACCACGTTGCGTTATTTTTCGTTTTAATCGACCTCGTTATTTAGCCAGCCACTTTATTTCCATTAACGGCGAGGTTTTAATCAAACCCGTTATTTTAATTAGCACCACTATTTTAATTCACCCTTTTTTATTTTAAGTCGACCTCTCGATTCACTAAATTTATTTTAGTATTCTTTCATTCATTCTTAACCCGCTATTTATTCTGCTTTCATTTTAATTTAGTTTAAGTTGAGCCCGTTGCCTCAATTAAGTTTAATTGGACCCCATTAAGTAATTAGGTAATTACAGGCCGAACCTTTTGTTAAAGATAACATGATTTTGACACACTTTCATGTTTGTTTTTATCAGACAGACTCCTTTCTATCAGTGTTCGATGACCAGCCGGCTGGTTGGTTAAAATGGCTGGCTGAAATGGCCGGCCGGCTGGTTGAAATTCTTTGTTAGCCAGTGGCTATAATGGTCAAAATGGCTGAAATGGCCAAAAATAGTCAAATGGGGCTATGTGAACTGAGAAAATCGTCCTTGATTTGGCGGGAAATTTAAAAAACAATGATTTTTGGCCATTTTGGCCACTAGCCATTCCAGCCACTTTAGCCGGCTGGCTGGTCAAAATCATTTTTAACCGGCTAAAATGGAACACTGCTTTCTATGCTCCTCGCACCCATATCGGAGCACTACAGTCTGCGCCACCTATGCGAGTGATGCGGCATTCATGCCCAGACTCCTTATGCATGCAAAATTTTCAAATAATTTTCAAAATGTTCGAAAACAAAAAGTTGAAAATCGAAGCCAGAGAGGCTCTATAAGTTTGGCGTTTGGGTCATTAGCAGCTCCTCAAAAAGTTTCATAATGATCGGTGGAAAACTGTAGCAGGGAACAAAAAAGGACCTTTTTTGCCTTTTTTATAAAAAAGGTAGGAGTAAGATTTTAAAAAAGCAGTCCTTTTTTGCGTTTTTACTACATGTAAATAAGGTATAAAAGGTAAAAAGGACTGCTTTTTTAGAAAAAGTAGTACTTTTTACCTTTTTTGTTCCCTGAACTGTAGGAGGAGATAGTGAACATAATTCCCAAAATCCCCCACTCTTTACATGTAAAAATCTGACGTTCAAAAAATCATAAAACGATTTCTATGACACCGAGAATTATGAAAATGATCATTTGAGTTTCTGAATATACGATGCACATGTAGTTAAAATTTCAAAGAAATCTAACAGCAATTAGTTGTACTTGAATTACTAACATTATAGTGATATATTTACTATTCGATAAGCGCGTAATGGGACATGCACATAGAATTCTGAAAGTATGTGGAATGTAGGTCGGTATGATTTTATAATGATTAGACTATCAGTATACTGCTTTTAAATTTCAAAAGGCCTAGGCATCATGAATTGCTCTACTAAGTAATCACCAGTCTGTTGAGGATTTTCGGCACATTTGGGAAATTGAAGACATAATTAAGTAACGATGTACAGAATTAATAATAAACAAGACAAACAATAACCTTAGGTACCTAAATACTAACTATATTAGTTGTATGCATGTATTCCATCATTAGTTAACCTACGAAAGCTTAATGCCATGCCAGTGCAATCGGTGGTAATTCCGTACATCCGAGGATTCCCGTTTCCTGTATGCATCGCCTATATTTCCCCTTCCCCTCTACACTGTGTACAATAAGTGATATGTCCAAATTGTTTTAGATTAATGCGTAGAGATTTGTTAAGGATGTACCGGTGAATGGCTGCGAGGTAAGAGTAAATCGAATGCGGAATAAAATTAGAATCCGTATGAGAGAATTCCGATGAATCTGGCTGTGGAATTCATCTGAAATACCAATTTTAAAATGAATTAGGGCCAACCTCTGGTCAATCCATTTCATGAATTTCTGGGGAAATAGAAGATAAAGGAAGCAAATACTTAGTTCTATCTTTCATCAGAATTGAATTAATTCTCTCTTGAACGATATAGTAAATGCTAACACAATAACAGGGAAGTGAATGTCTGCGTCTTGATTTCAGTTGAATTCGTACTAGTATAAAATATTAGCCATTTTGGCAAATGCAAAAAATTTTGGCAAATTATCCCTTTGGATAATTTGGTAAATGCATTTGGCGAGTTTGGCAAAATTTAGGTACCCCTAAGGGTGCTTTGTAAAAATATTATAAAATTTTGTCATGCAATTCTGTAATTTTATTGGGCAAATGGCAAAATTATCCCTCAATGGGATGGCTTTGTCGAGTGGATACTTTTCCAGTTGTCATCTCTAATCATAAATGGGACTGTATTGCAATTGCTAAAATGTCCCAATTTTGAGAATCTATAAAATTTTTGTCAGCCAATCATTTCAAAAAAATATCATCCACTCAGATTGCGTGTGGTTTGGAACAACTTTGGGCATGGACGTACCCAGGAATTTGATCAAGGGGGGCAGACCAAAATATATTGGTTAAAATTGTGTCATATTCGCGCAAAGCGGGAAAATGTTTTGAATTTTTAACCGTTTTTGACAAAAAGTTGTGGGAAAACAAACATCTTACTTATCAATGCCAATAACTATCACAATAGTTTTGGTATTTTATTAACTTGACTTGGCAACTTCACTGTGCTAAAAAATTACCCCGGGTGAAAACCTTGGATAGGGGTTTATTTGTCTTTTGAGAGGTTTAACTTTCGTTTTAATAATAAAAATTGTTCTATTTTAAAGTTTTTTAGTACAATTTCTTATCACTAATTCTAAGCTAGATGTAATTTTTTTATAACAAAAGAAGCATTTTCAATGATTTTATCTTTCCATTTCCACAAAGAAGTGTCAATCACAAATGTGTCGTTGTCACAGAATTTAAATTCCAAGTGCCCAAATCTGTGGTGATGAGCATCTGAGAAGGACGAATTCACTTCAACCGCGTTGCAACTCTCAAGACATGCAAATGGGTAGTGATTATGCAAAATTTTAACTTTGGAAGTGTTGTGGAAGCATTTCGTGCCAGTGCCTCTTGGACGAGGTTCGCATCCTCGATAAACCTCCTGTAGAAGTTCAAAGCACATTTTAATGGGGTAAGGGAATTCTTTAAGATTGTAAAATGCTGCGATAATTGTTATAGTTTTGCATGTGTTTGCAAACTTGCCTGAATTATGTTGAGATATGGAGGAATGTCAAAAAATATTTCGGCATCTGCTTCCAACGAAACTTCTGAATGGAAAATTGTATTCCGAAAAGCAAAAGATGAAACTAGTCCGTATGTCTTCTCCAGATTTTCAAGCAGCTCTTGCCAAGATTTGGATAGATTAGGAACAATTATCTGAATTTTAAAAAATCATTCACTTTTACATCTAAACTAAATCTTTACTTTGGCTGATTATTTAAATTTAATATTTGTGTAATTTATTGCTCAGAATCTTATCCAATTATCTAAAGCTTTTAAGATAATTTTACAGAAAAGATATAAAATGGAGCATCAAAAAGTAAAATATTCGTCCTCGACAATTTTTAATTCAGAATGATTTTGGACTTGGCTAAAATTGGGCTACACGTAAAGGGTGCATGTTTATTAAAGATCATGGCATGACTTTTGTTTTTGATCTTTCTTTTGAGATGATGGAACAAATTGCAATTGTTGCTGTGAAGGGCTCATCAGCAGTTTTACAAAATCATCTGTTCAAAGCTCATTAATAATTACCACAATTTCTTATAAATCTCATTACTAAAAAAATTATTTATCATTATTTTCTGTTGATCTATTTAGCTGCGTTTTAAGCAACCTTTAGTTTGAGGCAGTAAATAAATAAATATTATGTACAATATACACCTCGTCAATGTCGATCACTGCGAGGTATTCATATTTGTACATATTCCTGTACAGACAGTCATTCAAAGGTAGAATTTCTGTAATCCAGGCCCGGAATCCCTGCAGATACAATAAATTATAAATTGACCCATATAAATTAGATTAGGTTTATAGGGTGGGGCGCAGGGCCTTTTACTCTAACCCCTCTTAAGTCAAAGGCCCTTGTCAAAGAAGCGTCATTTGGGAGTCCTTCCGGGAAAGTTATATTCACAACATCCACGAATTCTGACTGCTTGTAGTACTCGTACACCTGGTTTAAATTATTGCGAGTTTATTAATTCAATGAAAAGTTGGTTTGCAATGGAAAAATTTTTAGAACTTTTTCCCATAATTAATTTATTCCTAGACAAAAATTCCACAAATTTATCACCTTTGAAACGTTTGGATGGACATTCTGTTGATACAGAAAAACCTTTTGAGCTCCGAGAAGCTTTACAATTTCTATCCATTCAATTAGTCTTATTGAAACATCTGAATCAGGAAAATTCATCGCGCGGACGCAGATGGCAACTTTTTCTTTCTTCGGAGGCTTTTCGTAGCTTATTTTCACATTTGTGGTGGCTGCATCGCAAATATTTTCTACCACGGACACAGAAAACGGTAACTAATGGACCAAAAAACATACAAAGATAATTTAAAATTTGTTATTCTAAAAAGCCCATTTTACAGCTGAGTGAGGACCTTTGACTAATATATTTTGGTTTTAGGGAACAACCATGCAAAATCATACATATAATGTTCGAACATCCCCAAAAATCACAATTTGCAAAATTAACAACATTTTAAAATTTGTTTTAATATTAATTACAATTAATAGTTAAAATATTTTTATTTTGAATGTTTTTCAAATTATGAAGATATTTTTATTGATATTCCAAGATTTGAGTACAAAATTCAAAACATTCACATTTCAGAAAATACTGGTAAAATTGAAAGTTAAATGATATGATACTAAATTACGTTTAAATTGAAAAAACCAAATAACTTAAAAATATGTAATATATTTTATGTTTTTAAGTTACTATTACACGATTAAATACTTGTAAAAAAATTGTATTATTAAAACAAATGAAATATTAAAATGAATCAAATTATATAGTACAAAATTTCTGCTTTCTAAACTCACCGTGTCATTTTCTCCCAAACGAACAGGACAATTCCAAATGTATGGAACAACGCCATTGTATTTTCTATGCCCTGGGATGCCAAATTTCCAAGACAAATCATAGTCAGCAACCTGAAAGGAATATTTTTACTTTTTATCACCATGATATTGGTATTTATGTGTATTTACTTTACAGCTAATTTATTAGGTATCTAATAGGTCATATTATTATTTTCGTTACATTTAATACATTTAAGGATATGGGTATTATGAATATATATCTTTTAGGCTTGTTCGGTTGAAGTAAGGAAGTGGTTGCACATTTTAAAAATCGTGCCATGAAAAATTAAAACAATAACATTGATAGGTATGTGTGCAATCACTACCTTACTTCAACCCATTTTTAGCTCGCCTGAATAAGGCAGCTTATAGAACCACACAGTCTGTCCGTACGTCCGTCCGTACGTCCGTCCCCACGATAACTTTCGAAAGCAATGACGGATCAATATCCGTCCAAACTTGGCAAAAACAATGCCTATGGACCACTGACGATCCCTATTGAATTGGGGGTAAATCGGTCCATTGGTTACTGAGATAACGCGCGCTCACTTTGTCTTCATTTTGATAGTCAAAGTGAAAATTTGGCATTAAATGGACATTAAAAAGTTCAATGGCGTTTCCTATAAATTGTTTGCGGGATAGTATAAAATATTTCAATCCGCTTCTACCAAATTTGAGATTTTATAATAAAGCAAATTAAACCGGAAAATAACTATTAGACGATGGAAAAAATCTATTTTGGATTTTTATTCAATTTTATAGTCAAATTTCCATTTTTTGATTTCCTTTAAATTAAAATAATCATTATTAACCGATTTTGATTTTCTGTTGATTTTGATAATCAACATTAATCAATTTTGATTTTCTGTTGATTTCGATAATTAACATTAATCAATATTTATTTTCTGTTGATTTAGATAATCAACATTAATCTATTTTGATTTTCTGTTGATTTTGATAATCAGCATTAATCAATTTTGATTTTCTGTTGATTTTGATAATCAACATTAATCAAATGTGATTTTCTATTGATTTTGATAATCAACATTAATCAATTTTGATTTGTGTGTCAACATAAATTTTTTATTTTCTGTTGATTTTCATAGTCAACATTAATCCATTTTGATTTGCTGTTGATTTTCATAGTAAACATTAATCAATTTTGATTTGCTGTTGATTTTCATGTCAATATTAATCAATTTTGATTTGCTGTTGATTTTCATAGTCAATATTAATCAATTTTGATTTTTTGTTGATTTTTCAAATAATATAGCTTCGTTCCCTTGTAATATCAATGTCTGAATTTATAATATGTCATAGCTACATATATAAAGACCCAATTCTGAAAGTTTTGTCAAAATCCGTACGTTCGGTTTTGTGCTACGTGCGAGTACTTTTTGTCTACCAAAATGTGTACACGTTAACCTTTAATCAGGCGAGCTTCTGTTACGGCTTGCTGTAGGTTTTCGATATAACACCTGTTGTTAGCTGTGAATAAAACTTGTTCGACAAACACTGAAGTAAAGGGTGGCAAATGGGGATTCAGGCCCTATGTTTCTAAAGAACCGTAAGTAGCACGACAAAACCGTTGATGCCAATCGAAAGCCCGCACAAAGTTACATTTAAACACGGGTTTTCACCAACTTCTTCCTACGCATTCGCTTACACCAGCAGTTCTTCCAAAAAAGTTGAAAATATGAATAAACAAGCTAATGTCCAATTAATTGTAGTATTGTTTTCTTCAGATTTTATCACGACGTCAAAGATTTTATCTTATTCTCATCCCATGCAATTAAATAGGACCATTTTTAAAATCCACATTAAAAATTAAAAATCGGGGAGGGGAGGGGGGGTTGACATATAGAAAGCCAAAGTTGATCTCAAAAAAGAAGAAGGAATTTGTCCGTGCATGTATGTAGGACTTTGGTCTTTGAAAACTTTTATCAATAACTATTTTTAAAATTGCTACGTCAAAATAAGGAAAAAATATTTTTTTTAAACTTTACACTACCTGTATTTTAAAAGTCCTTTTCCTTTTTAGTTCCACGATTCGCATGAAATTTGTTATGCAATTAATATTATCTTTCTTAATTTACTTCATAAAAGAACTTACTGGAAATATTTTTGGAGATTTTTCATGTTCAAACCAAATTTGACAAAATGCAGTGACATTTTCGACTACCCGGTCAGCGATACCTAAAATGCGGACTGAGGGCCCTCCTGCATTCAGTTCTCGGTTGTCCCAATAAGCCGTCATTATGTGGTACGTCCACGATGGTCCTGTTTGGGACTGAATTAAAATAATAATTTACACGTCAACACTCAAAACAAAAAAAAGTTGTGTTTTAAACTTTATTTATCGATTTCGGGAAGGGCTTCAACCCCTTTATAGGCCCTCGTTGGCTTCAGCTGTAAGTATGCTTACTAATATTTACGGTTACTCACCTGCCAATTGGTGTTAGTGAAGCGTATCTCAAATAGATTAGGAAAAGGAGCACATGACGCGTTGCCAAGAAAGTTTTGCCCATTGTTGCCCATAATGTACGGATACGGTGGAACATTCCTGACGTTTTTGACGCCGTCTACAATGGCCTGTTCATACGCTTCGTTCTTTCGCTTTTCAGACTCTGTTTTAGTTTTGTTGACATCTATTCCCCCCTTGGAACTTGCGACTTGCTCCATTCTGGCGACCAAATTATCTAAAGTGTTGTTAGATTTTGCAGTCGCTTCAATTTTGGAAAATAATTCTTGGTCTTGTGAAATCGGATGAGTTGTATCTGTATTAAAGGCCTGCAGTACTACGCTAACAACCGGTAGTCTTAAAGAATAAATTAATACTAAACTAATTGAGATAATTAATATCACAGCAAAATAAATTTTGTACATTTTGACAAGTTTGCAAAATTAAATGCAAAAATAAAAGATAATATAGGAAAAGATGAGAGCTCTCTCATCATATCCCAAGCAGTGAAAGAATACCAAATTTTCTATGCCTACCAGTTCATCCTCCTGATAAGACTGAATGCAATTGTATTTACTCTGCATATCAGTAACCACTATTTTACCGTTAAATGAAAATGCAGGACATTTATTTGTCTCATTTCGTGTAAGCTGAAAAGGTTATTGATTTTATTGACATAATGACCATACAATGTGTTATTGAAATAGTCTGAAACAAGTTAGATAACATGGATACTTAACGCGAGTCAAAAGCCATAAGCCATAGGCTTCGAACACGCATTTCTTTACAAGGTACCTATAAAAATATATATTATTTCTTAATATCATTCAACTACCACATTTCTTAACTTTTTTGAATTGTTTCTGAATTTAAGATTCCCCGGGGAAAAATGGACAGTAGACCACAATGAGTTTCAGCAATGAATTTGGTTGAAAATAAAACACAAAAATAGCAGACCTAATACAAATCGAGGTTCAAATGTCTTCAGATAGGTATATGGGCTTAGTGTATCTTGTAGCAGATAGTAGAAGTAATTTTTCCGCTATAAATACGCCTAGGAATAATTCTAAGCTAGATGTAATTTTTTTATAACAAAAGAAGCATTTTCAATGATTTTGTCTTTCCATTTCCACAAAGAAGTGTCAATCACAAATGTGTCGTTGTCACAGAATTTAAACTCTAATTGTCCAAATCTATGATGATGAACGTCTGAGAAGGACGAATTCACTTCAGCCGTGTTGCAACTCCCAAGACATTCAAATGGATAGTGATTATGCAAAATTTTAACTTTGGAAGTGTTGTGGAAGCATTTCGTGCCAGCGCCTCTTGGACGAGATTCACATCCTCGATAAACCTCCTGTAGAAGTTCAATGCACAATTTTAATGGTGTTAGGAATATTTTTAAGATTAGAAAACGATAATTTATTGCCTGAATCATGTTGAGATACGGAGGGATACCAAAAAATATTTCCTCGTCGGCTTCTAACGAAACTTCTGGATGATAAAATGTATTCCGAAAAGCAAAAGATGAAACGAGCCCGTATGTCTTCTCCAGATTTTCAAGCAGCTCTTGCCAAGATTTGGATAGGTTAGGAACAATTATCTGAATAATAGTAATCATTATAAGATTTTATTTTCGTTCTAGACCACTTTTAATTTTGATCGATATTTGGCTTGGCTAAAACCGAATTAAGTTACACGCAAAGGGTGCCATGTCTATTCACCTCGTCAATGTCGATCACTGCGAGGTATTCATACTTGTACATATTCCTGTACAGACAGTCATTCAAAGGTAGAATTTCTGTAATCCAAGCCCGTAACCCCTGTAGACGCAATAGAAATTAAAATTGTAAATCAACTGAACAACATAGGCGACTAAAGCTGCAAGCAAAATAAACAGATTTATTATTCTCGACTTTTAGCCATATTTTGCATGTAATATCCCATTTTCCAAATTCTGAGGATTTCAGAAAACTTACAGAGTTTAAAAAAATCTCAAAAATAACATCTGTCGAAATTGAAACCATGTTTTCAGATTCACATCTCAAAACATGAAATAAAAATTGAAATACATGTATTGCTTCTACCTCAAACAATTTTAAATAAAAAATAGTTTGTTGGACCTTCAGATTCTTCGAAACCAAAAATGTAAACTTAGTTATCTACATTCAACATTCGTCGTGTCAATTTGAATTTGGA
This sequence comes from Tomocerus qinae, assembly GCA_020055645.1. NCBI lineage: Eukaryota > Metazoa > Arthropoda > Collembola > Entomobryomorpha > Tomoceridae > Tomocerus > Tomocerus qinae. The sequence goes on from CM034550.1 coordinate 1,195,496, forward strand.
ATGTCCAAAGGATAAAGTATAAACACGCCCTTTAAGAAACGTGATTTTAACGGTTTATGGAGGATATTATATTTTTAACGAAAATGAGTCAAAAATGGCTTAAAAATTCAGTGCATAAACAGTCGCAATTTTTTCTATTCGCCGAATAAAGTCTGAATTGTCTTGAATTTTATGCCCTTCTCGATTGACAAAAGTGCATGAGGGAGGGAGTTACAAATGGTCGTTGTTGGACTGAAACTAACCCCTTTTAAGTCAAGGGCGCTGGTCAAAGAAGCGTCATTTGGGAGTCCTTCCGGAAAAGTTATAGTCACAACGTCCAAAAATTCTGAATGCTTGTAGTACTCGTACACCTGGATTAAATTAATTGCAGATTAATTGCATGAAAAATTAGTTTGATTTAAAATAACTGAAAATAATATCGAAAAAATTTTTGGAAACTTTCTCAATTTTTAATGTGCTTCTAGACTAAATAGTTATTATGCGGCCACGAATTTATTACCTTTGAAATATTTGGATGCACATTCTGTTGATATAGAAAAACCTTTTGGGCGCCGAGGAGCTTTACAATTTCTATCCATTCAATTAGTTTTATTGAGACATCTGAATCAGGAAAATTCATTGCACGGACGCAGATGGCAACCTTTTCTTTTTTCGGAGGCTTTTCGTAGCTTATTTTCACATTTGTGGTGGCTGCATCGCAAATATTTTCCACCACGGACACAGAAAGCGGTAGCTAACGGACAAAAGAACATGTGAAGATTATTTAAAAATTATTTTTCTAAAAACCTATTTACAACAGCCTTAGAGGCACTCCACAGAACCTTCTTTGACTAATTTTGGGTTTTAGGGAACGAATGGCGTGTCAAAATAATAATGTTCGAACATTTCAGAAAAGAACACAATAACAAAATTCCGAAATTAACTTCACCACACGATTAAAACCCTGTAAAAATTAAAATAAATCAAATTACAGGGTACAGCCAAAGTGATTGCTATCGTAAATTTAGACGATAGCAACCACTTTGGATACAAACAGCAGTCAGTATAACTTAAGGATAACTCAAGGAAAATAGAATATAATATACTGAAAAAGAATGGCATATAAAATCAATCTATTGGGGTTTCTGAACAATCAGGCCACCCCTCGGGGGTTGACATTTAAAATACGTTGTGACGTCATTAGCGAAAATGACGTCATTGGTGAGCTCGCATACCACTTTTCATTTTCCAGAGATCTGCACCGGGTTGAGTATAACTAATACTTCGGCTCTCAAATCTCACCGTGTCATTTTCTCCTAAGTGAACAGGACAATTCCAAATGTATGGAATCACTCCATTGTATTTTCTGTGATCTGGGACACCATATTTCCAAGACAAATCAAAGTCAACTACCTGAAAGGAATGATTTTAGACATATTATAGCCATGATTTGTATTTACTGTTGGCCCAGAGAACCGAGAGACTTTTTTCATATTCAGACCAAAGACCACACTCAAAAATGGTTTTCATTGTTGGATATTTTTTTGTCATTAGCCTATATTTAAAGTTATTATACTCTTACGAACTTTTCGCTTCACGTATATAAGAGTTAAAGGACTGTGCTCCAAAATTTGTCTCCAACTTGTTCTCGACTTTCCCGTTATTGCGGCGCTGCGTCGAAAATAAGGAACCCCCTTATCGCCTACTAGACCTACCGTTTATTTTCGAAAACAAGTCACCTTGTTTAGCGGGATTTTAAATATCGCTAGGTCAGTCCCCTGCCTAAATAAAATTATAGATTTCCACATCGAAATATGATTTCTAATAACAGCCCCAAGTGGTAATTGAAACAATGCTGTCAATAGTCAATGTTATGTTTACTTTTGGTAAGGAAAAGCGAAATTATGATTATGAACTAAGAGTTTCGAAATTATCAGAAATACTCATTTCACATTATCCTTATCCATAGTCGTAGGCAGTGACAAAGAACCGAGTTTCGGAAGACTATAATTTAAAGCAACTCTGTTTTATATTCTAAACCACGTGCTGTCAGCTGTGAATTTAACCACGTAACCTGTTCGACAATCACTGAAGTAGAATGTCCAATAATATTGATTTCTGCAGATTTTATCACGGCGTCATAGATTTTACCTTATTGACTATTCTCTTTCCATGTAATAATAAATAGGATCATTTCTAAAACTTACATTAAAATTCGGGGGTTTGACGTAGAAAGACGAAGTTGATCTCATAAAAAGAAGAAAGAATTTGGCCATGTATGCATGTAGGGCTCTGGCTTTTAAAAACTTTTATCAAGAAATATGAACTATTTTAAATCTGAGCTGTACAAGCTTTGCAATATTGCATTTTATATACTTGACGATATTTCATAGAACGGAACTTTATACATTCCGTCGATATAGATGTCAGGAACAAATTTGATTGGTTTAAAATTTAAAATGTGTTCTAGCTAACTGTGCAATAAGGACTAGAAAAAACATGGCCATTTTACAATAATTATAAATCAGCCAACAACCCGTTAAAAAAGATGTTTTCTTAATACATTTTTTTAATTTGCATATGAAATTGTGCGGTTTTTTGCAATTAATCACCTTAATGTACTTCATAAAAGAACTTACTGGAAATATTTTTGGAGATTTTTCATGTTCAAACCAAATTTGACAAAATGCAGTGACATTTTCGACTACCCGGTCAGCGATACCTAAAATGCGGACTGAGGGCCCTCCTGCATTCAGTTCTCGGTTGTCCCAATAAGCCGTCATTATGTGGTACGTCCACGATGGTCCTGTTTGGGACTGAATTAAAAGAGTATTTTACTTGACAGAACTTCTTAAAATATTTTTTAAATCGGTTTTTTGGGGCAAATTTATCAATTTCGGAAAGGGCTATCCAAGCCCTTTATAGGCCCGTCCTGGATGCGGCTCTTAGTTAGAAAGTTATCTTAGAAGTATGCTTATTAGTTTTTACGGTTTATTCACCTGCCAATTGGTATTGGTGAAGCGTATCTCAAATAGATTAGGAAAAGGTGCACAGGATGCGTTGCCAAGAATGTTTTGCCCATTGGTACCCATAATGTACGGGTACGGTGGAACATTCCTGACGTTTTTGACGCCGTCTATAATGGCCTGTTCATACGCTTCGTTCTTTCGCTTTTCAGACTCTGTTTTAGTTTTGTTGACATCTATTCCCCCCTTGGAACTTGCGACTTGCTCCATTCTGGCGACCAAATTATCTAAAGTGTTGTTAGATTTTGCAGTCGCTTCAATTTTGGAAAATAATTCTTGTTCTTGTGAAATCGGATGAGTTGTATCTGTACAGTACCGTATTTAGAAGTCGATTTCGGAGGGGGCAATGATATCATAGGACAAAATACATTAGGCATATTCGCGCGAAGCGCGAAAAATTTTGGCTTATTTTGCCTAAATTGAGGCAAAAATAACCTAAAAATCACATAAAATTGCGCGAAGCGCGAAATTTTTTGGTATTTCGAGAAAAAATTTCCCTTTTTCTTGGATTTCGGGGGGGGGGCATTTGCCCCCAATGCCCCCCCCTCAATACAGCCTTGTATCTGTATTAAAGGCCTGCAGTACTACGCTAACAACCGGTAGTCTTAAAGAATAAATTAATACTAAACTAATTGAGATAAATAATAACACAGCAAAATAAATTTTGTACATTTTCTAAGTAAGTTTGAAAAATTGAAGGAAAAAATAATAGATTTTTAAGATAACAGGAAAAGATGAAAACTGTCTCCTAGTCTCAGCGTATCCAAAATAGTAGAAATAAAATAATGCCTTTTATAACTATAATTTAAAACTAGTGAACCCAGCTAAGAGGCGAACCTTGCACTCAAAAGAATTTCAGTAGGCACCCATTACAGTAATAAAAGCAATTCTAAAAAAAGTCATCGGTATTTCCCTTAAGTTAATATGCTAATCAACTGTTATTTATATTCTACAAAACAGGTGTGCAAACTGGCACAAAGAAATCAAGGGGCAGTAAAAAGTAAGAACAGCTCTACTAAAAAAATGCTATACACAAAGTTGTCGATTTATAGCATATTAGGTTTTGAAATGCTAATTAATACGCACATTACGATCATTACAAAATGTTCCCTTTCAATCATTTCCGTTTAATCAGCAATAATCAACTTACTAATGCAGATTTCTAATATTGTTTTGATGTTATAATAATTTATTATGAAACAACTCATTTCGGTGGTTTAGAGGAAGTGAGCATTCACATTTTGCTTTTAAGGAACCTGGATAATATTACGTGTGCAGTTGATGGGGGGAGGAGGTACCCAAAGGTGTTGTAGTCAGCACTTGCGTTACACAATTGGGTGGGGGTTTTGCGTTACGTAATGTATGCAGGCTTCCTAGGCTCTCCTACCAGATATACATACATAGATATATTGGTAATTGCTTTATCCCTTATGAAATTAAATAACCGCGCCTACATAACAATCACATAGGCATCTTAATGTATTACATCGGCTTTATTCTTCCCGAAGGATAAGCCCTATTTTTTAGGACTTACATTTTTGGAATCCTGAACTACCGAGGTTGTCCAGAGTCGACACCCAATGCTTTCCAGCAATTGGGTCTAGTATCGTGAGGTAAACTGTACAATGAAAAATAATTTTCAATCATATTTGTCTCTTCAAACTTGATTAATGTGGAAAAGGACTCGTGACTCTCGTGACCTATTGACCCATCATCGCCGATACCCTAATACTATATTTTATACATCATTCATGTAGTACTACTACATAAAGTTGCTATAATTTGGATATCCGCGCCGTTGGCTTGTGCAGAAAAAAACTAAAAGGTTAAAAATTAGGTATCCTTTTCTATTTGTAGTTCTAATAAAAATATTAATATGGAAATAATCCTATATAGTAATTCAACCAATTCAAGCTCATCTTCATTTTCATCATTTTCAATGGTTTTTTGCCTATTTTCATTCTTTTCAGGATTTATTTGACAATTTTTGTCATTTACAAGAGATTTTTTTCAATTTTCGGTATTTCAAGGTTTTTTGGATGATATTAATCATTTTCAGTGTTTATTTAGATGTTTATTTTCTTCATTGTTAAGGATTTTGGCCGATTTATTTCATTCATTCATTATTAAATTCATTATTTCAGAGATTTTTCGAAGATTTTCGCTATTTTCACTGGGTTTTAAATGCGGAGTAAAAATCATTTTAATATTTAAATATTAATATTTTACAGTTCCGTTCCGTTTAGGTTTCCTGCAAATAAAACCTGCCTATATGTAGAGAAACACCCATTATATTATACACACGATGCTGATAAAGTTCTCTCATTTACAAAATTCTAGTTGTCGGCTGTGTGCATTAATCATTGTTATGTATGTTTACTATGAAAATAAAATCCCAGTGACGTGCAACATTTTTAATCTTTAAAAAGCTCCTTCAAATAATCCTGGGGGATAAAAATCATACGATCGACGATGGATCAAACCAGATTACTAAACACTTCAACTATTAAAATTAAATATCAATATTACTTTAATCTTGCCATGTTTTCTAATATTTAATTTCAATCACTCCAGAATTTTTCTAAATTGTAGTAAACTTTTATCCAATAGTACAAAGATAATTTCCTAGGGATTAAAAGTAGAAATGCTATAATCAGGCACCGAGAATTTTCATCAAAATGGCAATCAAAAAGTAAGTGTATGCTAATGTAGTATGCCAATGAATCGCTTTACTGAAGAAGGTCAACTTAGGAAGTCAGAGAAAAAATTAAAAAATGCTATAAATCTTTTGACGAAATGTTTTTTCAGGTTAGACAATTATAGCGAGGTCTGGGAATGGAGAAATTGTCGATGTCTGGTCCTACGTAACTCAATTTCTGACGTGTTTGTAAACGACACTCGTAAAATAGTCATAAATCTTTATACAATCCACGTTGAAGAGTGACGACAGGAAGAAGGTGGGTTTTACAGCAAAACTACGTGGCTTTCGCATACAGATTTTTATCAGTTTCATGTCACTTAATTTCGTAACGGGGCTTGCATTGCACTCTTTCGTGACAGACAAATGACAAAACACCTGGAGGATTAGCCATTAGCCACATCTATAAAATTGGAAATATCAGTTGATGACTTCACCACAAAAGATACATTTTGGATAATGACACAAAATATTGTACAGAGAGTTGACCTCATCTTTGCTTAAACTGTGTACTCGTGTTAACTTGTATAATATATGGTTTGCGATTACCCGAATATACTTCGGCAGCGTAACTTAGGTATTATTACACTTATCTCCAAACTTTAATACAGAAATACAACGTAGGTTTGGCGTGGCATACAAATACACATCACAATTATTTTATCTATTCTGCACTACTTAGTGTGCGGCTTTATGCATGTGGCTGGGCCATATTACGCTAAATTTAAACCCAGTGAACCAAACAACGTAATAATTTTGTAACATGGACAACTTTTCCAAAACATTTTATGGACAGGTATTTGTCATGTAATTCCATAAATAGAATTTGCATCCACAAATGACATGTTTACAAATATAATAAATAAATAACCGTTCATGAGTTATGATGCTAACAGACAGACAGACAGATCGGTCATTCCTATAAAGCAGCTCCGCCACTTGACAATGAAATTTTAGTTTCCAAAATATAAGATAATTTGTAATTATAAGTATAATAAATTAATAAATTATGAGAAATCATAAAGGAAGTCTGATAATTTATTTGTAAAGTTAATAACGTTAGGATTTAGGATGCGAATTGGTTGTTATAAATTCCCCTAGTTTTGAATTGTTGAAGTCACATTCTGTGTAATTTTGGTTAAGGTTTGTGTAAGTCTATATTAAATTTATCTTTGTTGGATTCAATGAAATTGAAGCAAATTAAATATAGTCGTGTAACATGGGAGTTAATAGATTTAATACGTTATTCAAACGGATATAGGTTGATTGGGTATGTAATATTGTGGTACTTGTTCTATCGCGTCTCTTCAAATATTTGAGATATGGAAAGTAAATACGAAATATAGAACGCAGATAAATATTCGAGCGAATGCCCAGGTTATATTAACTTATGGGATTGATAAAATGTTATGATAATATTATAAACCATGTTATTCTAAATGTTAATATTACTCAACTACCTGTTTAAATGACATTTTGCCGATACGCTTTACGTTACACGTTTTATAAAATATTAAACAGATTAGTATTTGACCCGAAATACCGGCGTAGATTTAAATATTCGATTTATTAATGAATACATTAAAGTTTGAAGTTAGTTACTTTTTGTATTAATTATTTTGCAATTATGCAACAGTTAATAAAAAATAAAAGACTATGTCCAGGTGGAATGCCATGTGCATCCATCTCCAAACTGAAATTAATATTCATACTAGTCATTGCCATTTATATTTTGTATGCGTGGACATTGTCAACATTTAGTCCATTTAAACTTAATTATTCATATTCATGTCCACTGTGCCAGGAAACTAAGCCGCAAAAATCTGATTCACAATTAACAGGTAAATACTCTACAAATTATTTTTGTTATATCCTCAGAATTATCTTACATAAGCAATTCCATACCTGTTATCTCCATTCAGTGGCGAGAAAATAATCCTCATCCCATGTAGCTCTCTAGAGCAAAAAAATGTCTATAACCCACATTCACAAAGGTACTTGGGATGTAGAAAAGTCTTTGTTCTCAAAAGAAAATGAAACATTTGGCGGGAATCATTTTAGAGACTTTTTATCCTTAACTATTTTTGAAAACTGAGATTTTGTCATTTGTGTCTGTCTGACAATTTTCTTATTTTTATCGTCGAAAATTAAAAAACAGCTTTTTCACGTCTTGGGGCACATAATTTTAAGAATTGGAGCCTGAAAATTATTTTTAATGTTTACCTAGAGGAATTTTCTTTAAATTAATTAAAATTGTGTTTCAGTTGCAAATCCTGGTTCGGCAACAGAGGTGCGATATCGGAATATCAATCGTAATTTACGGTTGGTAGGAGCTGCAGAATCGACAGAAGAAGTTGATTTTCTTTTGAATATTAGGAAACTTGTTGTATTTGCCGTTCACGAATTAAACCAACCGCTAAAATTCACCAATTGTACGACTTGGTGGGCCAACCCGCTAGATACAATTTCTCATGAGGAAACCACAAAATCCGAAGTTCATACAGATCATTCTATTGCTTTTCTTCTGCAACCCGGAAATCTTAAATGTTCGGTTACTATTCGACAACAATTACCTCCGATAGAGGTTGATGATGTAGAGCTTGAAATCATCGGTTCTTTTGAAATCACGAAAGAATTCCAGCCCAAAGTATGCGAAGGGGACAGCGGGCTGAGCGAAAATGCAAAAAAGACGTGTCTTTGTCCTTCTGGCGCCAAGTTTGACGAGTACAGCAAAATAACTAATGAACTGAGAACAATGTGGAATTACACGGACCCCGAATTATTCACTTGGCACCCGGATAAATCATTTTATATACCCGACTACATGAATTATACCGATTATGAATGGTTCGTCCGTTCACCGGGCAATACCACCGAAGAAATCAGTCGGCTACATTACAGCACCGAATACTGTGGACCAGATGTAAGAATGCTCGTTATGGTCAGTTCCGCTCCTAATCATAAGAAACACCGGAAAATAATCCGAGAAACTTACGCCAGTCCATCCAATCTGAATGGCAAGGGAATCAAAGTTGTCTTTCTCATGGGAATTCCCGTAGATGACGCCTTGAAGGTATTAAAACAAATTATGATAAAAATATACACATGGAAGGAAGAATTTAATACCCTGAATACTAATAAATTAAATTATTTTTACAATACAATTTTAAAATACATTAAGCTAAATCTTAAAATGTATCTTTTAATTTGTATAGGAGGAAGTAAAAAATGAAGCTGAACTAGAGGGCGATATTATTCAAGCTAATTTTGGAGATTCTTATCACAATCTGACGATAAGTCATCTGTCAATGTACAAATGGGCTCATTTGACTTGTATTGAAGGAAAAGACCAAGGAGTGACAGTCCCGCCTTTTATTTTGAAAGCTGATGATGATTTTTTACTGAATGTAGACCTAGCCTTGGATGTCGCTCAACAAAATTCCGAATATGAATTCATGTGAGAGGTTAAAACAAACTGGTACATATACGATATACCTAAAAATATGCTAGAGGAAGAACTTATAGTAATCTTTTTAAATTTTCTTAGTGGCTGTTTATTTTGCGGGACGAAAGTGATCAGAAACGTGGCATATATGCGAAAATATTATACTCCAAGATATATGCACATTTCGAATTCCTACGCTGGATACCTGAGTGGGGTTGTTTACCTTTTGAGAACAGATGTGATTCCCCGTCTCCTCCACATGTCCAAAACAACCCCGATGATTCACATGGATGATGCATATGTCAGTGGAATCCTTCTGAGACAGCTTAAAATATATCCAAGAGGGTCTCGCCTTTTGACATATGGAAGAACAGAGCCTGATGCTTGCCTCACCAAAAAAATGGTAACGATTTTCATGATTGTAGGCCGTATCAATTATTATTCTAAAGATTTTTGAAATTACTTCTGGTAAAACAAAACAAAACAATCAGGGAACTAAAAAGAACCTTTTTTTATTTTTTAACTTTTTTGCCTTTTTTATATAAAAGGCAACACTTTACGATGGCGCCTTTTAGTTTTGCCGTCCTTTTTAGTCTTATTACCTTTTTTGATGTATCAGCGTCCAGCGTGCCCCATTTACTTCCACTTTACATGTAAATAAGGTAAAAAAGGTAAAAAGGACTGCTTTTTTTAAAATGTAGTACTTTTTACCTTTTTTGTAAAAAATGAGTGCTTTTTTTGTTCCCAGAAAACAATCACCAATAATCCTACAAAACTTTGTTAGGCATAAAACACTTTTATAAAGCTCATAAAATTATGTGATCATGATCACGATCTAAATTGTCAACCCCAATTCAATATTAACATGAAAATAGAGAAAAAGCAACAAACAGTTTTTGATTGAAAACGCAAGTGAGAATGCAAATATTTTATAAATTTACCCCTACTGAAAAAACCTTTTTTCTGGCTACTAATGCTAATAATCGGCTGAAAATATATCAATATTTATCATTGTTTGTTTATTTTATCCAATAGGTCAGTTCTTACGTTTTGAATCCTGATGATATGACTGCTCAGTACGCGAAGTTTATAGAGCCCATGCCTGCTAACTGCACGTTAAAAGATTTGGTTATTAAAGCTGATAAAATAGATGATTGGAGAATTCGGACTTGTTTCTATACTATGACATTGTAATGTAAATTATAATAATTGGAATGACTGGTTTACAATTTAAATTTGCAATCAGTCCATTCTATTATGCTGTTCGCAGAGGCAATTATTTTTCTTATTCGACCCTATTCTTCACGAGTGTTTTTATTGTTATTATTCTTGTTGCATTTGTATACACAGATGAATAAAATGACTCAAAAATATTTTTGATTTAATTTGACATTTTTTACAAAGGTAGTTGTTTCACTTTCTAGGAAAAACTTTTTTGTTCCTTAGTACAACTATTTAGTCAATGCTAAAAGCAAATTATCAAATACTGTAGATACATATCTTAAACGTTGCCTAAATGTGGTAAATCCCAACAAGTCCGTGTATTCCATAAAAATGCAGTTCATGAGTTCTGTATGCAAATATTTCCAGCTTTCGGTTCGCTTAAGGTTCATATTATTTCATGTGCGGGAAAATTTAAAATTTGGCCATTTACATTGTTGAAATTATGATACAATACAATACACTTGCCAAGTACCTCCTCCCTGTCCGGAGATATGGACAGTTTTCTAAAACAAAAGTCCCTATACCTATTAATGTAAAATCTATACCTCCGACATCCGACGAAATTAGAAACCATAAAAAGTTCAATTGGAAAAAGCAATGCATCTGAAATACTTTCGTCTCATCGTACAGTATTGCACCCGGAATTAACTAGCTTTATTTATAACAGGGCCTAGGTGCTGTGACCGGCTAGTATTATATAATGAGTTTCTATATCTGTTATTCGAAAAAAGACTGAAAATATTTATTGTAGACGATATAGGGTCTGTTTAATAAATATAGGAACAATGAAAATGAAAGCATTCAGCCTCTTTGCAAATGAAACAGATAATTGAGGCTAAATGAGGCTAATTGCTCTGAGAAAATAAAAAATTGTGGATTCTTTGGAATTTCTGTAGGCTTACTTACTTCTAAGGACTGGGCATCCACAAACATTTATTTAAAGCGTCCTCATACTTTTTTGTGTGTCTAGTGGTTTATGGTAATGAACGAATGTTATTATGTGGATTTTACCAAATTTAAATACTTATTAACACGACGGAAATAATTATGATGCGACATGCGGATAAGATAAAAAAATATTTATTAAATCGTTTGGTTTTTAAAAAATCAGCGATTAAATGGATTAACAGTTATCCATTCAGGAGGGTAGGTCAATTTTCCATCGTATATCTGTCGAACGAATTCACTTTTGCTAACTTTCACCTTGTACCAATTGTCCTTATATTTTGGCATTGGGCCAATAACAATTTTATTCGAATTTTTATTCAAATAAGCCGCCCACCAGCTAAAGGTACTATTAGCAATGATATTATGTTTACACAGTGTCATTAATAAAAAGTCTGTAATGCGGGAAAACTTCTTGTTGGAAACATACACTATCTTTTTGAAATCCTTTTCTATCTTTTTAAATTCTTTCTTTACGGCTTCGATGTCATCTGAAAATACGAAAAAGGTAACGTTTTCTTTTTTCTGAGTTTCGGCCAGAGTTTTCTGGATTGTAGCCATTGCTTTCTTTTGGTATGCCCACGGTAAGATCAAATTCCACTTTCCAAAGTGTCCAAAGTCACTTCTTCGAAAATGGACAGAAACACTTTCACTTTCTTTAATTGCCAGCTGATCTACAATTTCCGAAAGATATTTCCCGTATTTTTCATCAACTGAGAGTGTCAACAAATCGAGAATCTCGTCCTTGTACTCCCTAAAGAAGATTTCAGACTCAAAAGGTGAACGCACGTAAATTATTTTATCTTCTGGTAGATTGTCTGCAAGGATGTCATCTTCCAGTGTGAAATGAACAGCTGATGTTTTTGTTTCTTTGAGAAGATCTGTCAAGTTACAAGATGTGAAACGTTTGGACATAATGATGTTATCATGGGGAATGCTGAATATATTCAATGTGTAGGTTCTATCAAGTTGTTTGAAATCACTCGTTGTTGGCACGGAATTGTTCCACTCGTAAGGTAAACAGAAATACATTTTTGAATTTCTCCTTTTCGCCAGTGCGTATGATGCAGCGTACTGAAAAAGTTGGTTGCCAATACCCCCTTGAGGATGGAATATTACCGGTGGTAAGAATTTATCTCCCGTCAGATTGAAAGATCTCGGATGAGCAGATTGGAAAACGTGGGGATGTGGCGAAAAGGTAGTCAAAGAGAAATCAGAGGAATAAATCACGACATATAATATAAAACTAGCAGTCAATGCGACCGCGAAAAATCTTTTCCAACCTGTCATTGTCGATAAATTAACCTAGTGAATAAAGCACAAAATCATCGACGACCTTTAATAAGAAAATACTGGTAAATTAACTATCAATCAGTTTTTATTATATATGTATAATATAAAATGATCCAGAGAATCCCAAAAGTAGGTCATTCGTGTTATCATTATGCAAATTCACTTTATATTGATTTCGGAATAAGAGTAACTGAGAACACGACATGTGCCATATAGTTTACAACAAATAAATGATGTATTCTGTCATCGAAGTATCAACACTGAATAGCTTGAGCGATTACAGATTACATCTATAACACTGCTATTTTTATTGTTTCAGTGATGAAAATATTAGGTTTGGGTTTTTCCCACTTCCCACCCTCCAAAAAGAAAACTATTTTTAACATCATTTTGACAGTAAAACATCAATTCTTCCGAAACGAAATAAAATTAAAATCTACCGTACACAATGGAAAGGAGAATTTCACTTTTCCAGCAATACATTATTTTTCGGTCCATTTTTCGAAAGGTTTTTAATTTTTCCAGAAAGTTTAATGGGAAATATGACAGTGGGACGTTGAGTTGCTTGAAAACTTGTATTTCAAATTGAGAGTGACAAATATTTTTAGGACACTGACATTAAATTAATTAATTATCGCAATGACGCCAATGCATTTTTTATACAAAACATTAAAAAAGTGCAGTTTAGTCTTTTGAGCGTTTTTGTTTCATTTTCCCATCCACTTGATAATTGAAAGGTGCCCATTGAGAAATTGGCAAATGTTCACATTTTGTTTTTCCATACTCGTAAAACCCATGATTAACGTGTCCATTTCGTCCGCATCCAATCCACTTTCTTGTCACTAATGCATATGATTAGATATCTACAGGTTTGGTATTTATAATACATTTCCTAACGCATATTTTTATATAATATTGTTCGAACAAATGGCCGCATTAGGTTTATTATTGAAACATTTAAACAGGATAGTTATAAACTATGTTATTAGTGCTTATATACATCCGGCACAATTTTATCTTTGTAATGCGTGACGTGGAGATAAGTTGGATGCCTTTTATCGTAGTTTTTATCTGTGGCAAATTATGTTATACTAAGCAGTGATAAAATATGTTGTATTAGAATACCAACAAGCGAGCGAACTACTTTGTCAAAGCACAGTAATTGTAATCTTGCTATTAGCATGCACACCTTACACAAAGTATTTTGCGCCATTGGCATATTCTGCATTTTTCTAATTTTTTATAAATCCAACAATATTTTAAGCATAGGCTATGAAAACGAGAAAATAGGCCGGCAGAAAATCAATTCCCAGAGGATCTGGGAATTCTGGGAAACCCGAAACAATTTAAACAACCCGCGAGGTCAAGCTATAACTAATCGGTGGTTAAAACAGAAATATTTTCCTGGTGGAATACAATGTGCAGACGAACCGAGAATATCCCGATATCAGCAGTGGGGCAATTATTGGGTTCTGTCAAACTACGTCGTGGGGACGGAGACTTTTTCATGCGACGAAGCAGTTACATACACAACGCAGGGGGAATTCCCATTTCTCGATAATTTAGTCGAGATTTCAGAAAGATGGGACGGTCCTATTTCAATTAGTCTCTACACACCTGGCTCCGACTTCGGGGAGACGATGAGAAGAATTATGTTCTTGAGGCACTGTGGCAATTCCTCCAAGATAAAAGAACGGGTATCCTTTCACCTATTTTTTGACTACTCCCACATGCCCAATTCAGAAATTGTGGGAGATCCTGAAAAATTCGCAATAAATTGTGAAGATAAAAGTGATTTTGGGGGAACTAGAAGTTACAGAAATACAAAAAATTTAACTTACCCGATAAATTTGGCGCGAATGATAGCGCGGGAAATGGCCACTACTTATTACGTTTTTCCTTGTGACATTGAGCTGTATCCAAGCAGAAATCTAGTTCAAGGCTTCATAGACATGATAAACAGAAATGACAAAGTGCTACAAAATACTAGTCCAAAAGTTTTTGTGCTACCCATTTTTGAGATGGAAAAAGGCTTAGAAATACCAAATGACAAAAACGACCTTCTTCGACTCATACAAAATCGGACAGCAGTGCCGTTTCATCATTATGTTTGCGCTGCGTGTCACAGAATCCCAAAAGCTGAGGAATGGGCACAAACAACACCAAAAAATGTTGTAGAAGTATTCCATAGTGCCAAGAGACATGGAGAATTCACTTCCTGGGAACCCTTTTTCATTTCAACTAAATATGATCCTGGATTTGATACCCGAATGACCTGGGAAGGGAAGGAAGACAAATATACTCAGGTTTCAATCATATCGCTAATTCCTTTTTACAAATTGTAATCTAGTTGTTTACCAAACAATAGACCGACAAACAAACAACAATAGACAATGTTATAACATAAACAATGCAAAAATGTTTACAATTGCAAATTACAATGTTGAATGAAGAGCCCCGCTAGGAAATTTTTGCAGTTTTAGTATAAAGTTACAAATACCCAAGGCATTTTATTATTACTTCTTTGTTCTTCTTACTGCACTGACTAAAAGTTGAACTTGTCCGGATGAGAACAAAGTAACACAGAAAAGGAACGGTTGGGATTTTGGTGGCGCAAAGTTTAAATTGTTACAGCTTTAATTTCAATTTCCACGATAATATTATAATATAGAGAATATACTGATTCAACATTCATTGTCACCAACCAAACTGTGCTTAGATGTGTTTTCTTGAACTAATTTGAAATTTGAACAATGAAACTTCCAATTAACTGTCTAGAATTAAGATTGAAAAATTTCTAAGAAATTGTTTTGAGAAATTGTGTGTTTTTGTTTCATAGGCTTTCATCCTCTGCCTTCTGGACTACGACTTTCTGATTCTGGATAATGCATTTGTAATCCACAAGCCTGGCATAAAGCGACGACCTTCACAGCGTAGTCATCTGGAAAATGTTCAAATGGGCCAACAGAAAAAAATGCTTGCAAATAAAATATATCCAGATTTGAAAATACTATATGGCACAAATGCTAATTGTTAATCTCTTAATCTACTGATATTTCTATAAAAATGAGTCTATTTAAATTGTTCAAAGTTCTTACTCATTGTTGATATAATTATATTTTTATGGGACATACATATAAATTATAAAATACATTTGTTGAAAACGAATTAAAGTTAATGACCCAAATGCATTTTTGATTTTGGATTCTTTTCTTACTAAGTTCCAGGGATTTTGAAAAGTTTTTTTGAAATTAAGAAAGTTTCAGAAATAAGAATCGTTTTCAGGAATTGGAAAAAAGTTCCAGCGATGAGAGGTTTTTATGAATATTGGGACAAAATAAAGTTTCTAGTAACTGGTTAGGTTAGGTTATTAGAAACTAAAAGCTATATAGGTATATAGTTTTATATAAAATGTGATTCTTTGTAGAAGCAATATTAATATACTTTGTACTAAATATGTACATAAAGGTAGATCATTCCTCAGAAAATACTTGTACATTAATATCCCTTAAATATCAATCAAAAACATACATGCAATATCATAGTCAAGAAAATCTCAAAAAGGTTTAAAATCTTGTGCATATATAATTAATAACGATTTGGAACAATGGATTTGCGACAGCGTCATAAATTAAATTTTAGGGTTCTGCTTATATATGAGACTAGTGAACCCAGCAAAAATGTAAACAGTATATGCAGTAAAAAACACTTCACAACAAAGTAGAGAGTTGCACGGGCACCCAATGCCCGTGCGGGCAGCTGCCCGGCTCGTGCCCGTACGGGTATGGGCGGGCACGGGCAGGGTTTTCAAAATGTTTGCGGGCACGGTCAGCCACGGGTACCAAAATGCTACCCGTGCAACTCTATATAAGAGTTGTACGGGCACCTAATGCCCGTGCGGGCAGCTGCCCGGCCCGTGCCCGTACGGGTATGGGCGGGCACAGCCATATTTGCTACGGGCACGGGCAGCCACGGGCACCAAAATGCTGCCCGTGCAACTCTCTACAACAAAGCAAAACACTTTTAACTCAGCTGATACTTCTGAAAGTTGCATTGTACAAAATGTGCATATTATGAAACAATTCTATTTTAATTCTGGTATACTGCTAGAGCCTCGGCTTATTCTACTTTCAACACTCATTTCCCAATTTCATGACATGCAAATTTTACTTTTACGATCGCCCTACCAGACATACATACAAACATACATACATAGATATATAGGTAGGTAAATTTATTGCTTTATCAAGTCTACGATTATAAAATAGAGATATATTATAGAGATATGAGCAGCAGTAGATTTTAATTTTGTATCAAAGTATCAACACCGACTGGCCTAATTAAAACTTTTTAAGTGGAGTCTTCTTATGGTTTCTATCTGTCTCTCCTCCTGAACTAAAACTTTTGAGCAGATATCTAGCATTGATCTTTCAAGCAACTCTCGGAAAACATTCATGGATGTATATATACAAACTTGTAGATGAAATTGCAACAGAACTGTAAAAAAGAGATCAGCATCAATTTTGTAGAAATCATTTATTCACATCTGAATAGCAATTCTTGGAATAATCTTGTGCAGTTTTATTTACTATTGAAATTTAAATTTCTTGACGACAGCCTTGATTAATAAATAACACGAAGTGTTGCACAAAACGTTTTGAGGTGTCTAGACTAAGTTGGATGCAATTGGCATAAATGATTGAGGTGTGTGGAGGGAGAAGGGATGAGTTTGTAAGGCTAAGGGCTGTTGCACCCTTCAAGGCCGATATTCAATGGAATAGTGACTAATAGCAAAATATTCCGAGAAAAGGTCGAGAGTCCTGAAGGTAAGAATAGGGGAGCAGCTTTATTCTCTAAATTCTAGAGTAGCTCTCTATTCACAAGAGTGCAGAGAAGCGAGATTACGAAGAAAATGCTCTTCTGAGGAATGGGAACGCAATTCCACATTATTATTTAAATCCAAGGGAAACTCTGTCTCAATTCAGTCACAGGGAACTCCATCACGCCTTTTTTTTTACAAAAAACCAGTTAAAAATTTTTTTAAAGCATTAAAAACATTAAACATTAAAAAATTGATAACTAATAAACTAACTAAATCGCAGAATAAAAAAATTATATTTTCAAACTAAAAATAAATAAATAAATAGTTAATAAAAATTGGTAAATAATAAATCATCTGACATTAGGTTGAATTTTTAGTACAATAATATAAAATACAATTAATTGCTTTTTTATTATGGTAAATATTTGAACATAACTGATCTGTTTCATTTAGTTGTCTAAGGAGCTAAAAAAGCTTCCCCGGAATTCCATTACAGTTTAATGCATATAAAATTTTAAATAAACTTGCTTCTTCTTTTGCTTTCTTTTTGCCTGTAGGAACAAAATAGCAAAAAAAGCATCGCCTATTTAAAAAAGGATAGACATTTTAGTAAGTTTAAGTGAACCTTTTCTGTTCCTTGTGTGTGATAGTGTGATTGCCCAACTAAATTAAGGGTTTCAGCTTCGGCAGGGACGACATGGAATTTCCTTTTTACGTTCCTGCTATTCCAATGCCTGTATGTAGTAGTATTTGTATATCTGTCTGTAGATACAATAAGAAGAATAAATAATCATTTGATATAATATTATAATAATGACTTTCTATTGAAATGGATTACCCAAAAATTGAATAAAATAATTACATCCGTCTGTCCAAAATGAGGAACATATGTGAGTGAATTCGGAGTGTAGAATGTTGAGAGGTGAAGCATGAAAAGGGACGGAGAGGTCAATTGAATTCAGTTTCAGAGTTCGTAGAAGTGCATAAGGGCCAGGCGCTCACCAGCTGCATTCATCCCAGCACAAACGGAAGCCCATTCACCGAATTCCGATCCATTTACTTCCCTCTCGATTCTTGTAAATAGCAGCAGATGCAACTCTCGTCCCAACACAAACAACAAGCCCTTTTAACATTTCTAAAGATGACTTTATTCTTAGCTTCAGAAATTCGTTTTTGCTTTGAACTCCATCCCTATATCATTTCATGCATTCATTCTTTATCCAGCGCTTTGAACACATCCCAGAGTCATTATAGCTACCACAAAATATATTATTACAGACATATTTAATTTCCATTATGTTTTTTACCACAAGTTACTTTTTTATTCCTGCAGTAAAAAAAAGTTTATGTACTGTACTGCTAAAAGCTGATGGTAATAAATTAAAAGATATTTTTATCTTGGGATTTGTGATCATAAATCGTCGAAAAATTTCAAAAAAATAATAAAGCACTAGAAAATAATGAAAATTTTAGAATGATTTCATTTTCATTATTTTTGGACGATTTTTAATTAAATTGGGAATTCCCAAGAAACTATTCTTGTTTCTATTCATGATTAATCTAGAATTCTAGCTGGGATGAAATGTAAATGGGTGAAAATTTAGAAATAAAGGAATTTTAGGTATTCTGGGGCATGGTTAGCGTTAGAGTGGCATTGAGAAGTGTGAAGTTACGTAATGCTAGTTTTTAGGCGAACTGTCTGGTTTATGGCTTTAATATTAAATAGTTTTTCTGTGTATAGTTTGTATTGGTTTTAGATATGATATGGGCTGAACGTCAAAGTAGTAGAGGTATAGAATTTGAAGGTACATAAACATCATGTATTTTTAAGGCCGGTGGAAAGTATAGATAATAATCCCCTATAGAATGGTTGTTGGTTAGTTGGTGGAGTGCGCATAAAGAGCCTTTCCAAGAAGAAAATGTTCTAAAGGAATTCCAAGTAGAAAAAGGTTCAATAAATTTAATTTAGTCGAAGTGGAGTGAGTGGTGTGCAGGTATAAAGAACTCTCACCAACGTTCCACAAAATAAAACCGTGATTTAACCACAACGCGATACTCGAGTGTAAACAACGTCCGGTCTCACTCCACTACTGTCTCCATTCAAAATTCAGCGACAACTCTCTCAACTCCAACCGCTACATTTTACCAAAACAACAAAATCAACTCCAACCAATCAAATAAATAAAAATCTATGATTCTTTTATAGGTTTAATATATTATGTATATACCTTGGCCTTTGTATCATCGTCCATGAAATAAAATATCAACATCTTCACTTGCCATGACGTCATTACCTAGCACAAAGAGAATGGCTCAATTACATTGTCCTACATTCAAATACTGAAAATACCGAACTTGATAACGTTGCAAGGATTTTGCTACGTTTCAAGTCACAAAATGTAATTTTATGTTTTGCAATCCGCTCAAAAGTAACGTAAATACATTCTGATCCTTTCTGACAATTTGTTGACCAACTTTTACTGTTCAATGACAATTCCTATAGTCATTTTATTCAATAAATAATATATTTTCGCAGATGTGTATGATTTCCCTGCACATTTTTTAAAGTTTTTAAATTCATTTTCAAATTCTTAAGTTTTAAATTTAATTGGATATCATCGGAGTGCGCGAAATGCAAAAATATTATTAAATATCAAAATTAAATGATATTTTGAGTAGAATTATTGTACTAATTACAATATATTCTAGACCGAGTGTCGGATTGGATATGAATGATAAATAAATTAGAATAAATTTGCTTTCATAGTATCGAAAGATGTTTTCGTATTTTATTTTCATATTTGGTTGGAGGGGTTGGGGTTGGTTGATTGTGAATAGAATAAGTACTTGAGGATACATTTGATATACCTATTATAATATGTTTGTTCATTTGATAATAATGGGTTGAGAATAAATACTTAATTTTACAACATCTAGATAGTAGGTTAAGTATTTATATTATTGTATACAATAGTTTAGTATAGTAACTGTGTTTGGTAATATCAAAAAGTAGCAGTCATTTAATTCTATTGTAGGTATAGTATTTGGTATATAATTACGGTTCTCTTGTCCCATCTGCGACCAGGTGACAATTTGGATACAGTGTCACTAACCCGCCGCGGACATTATCCACAGTTTTTCCTTACGTATAAGTAATACTCCAAGAATATCAACATTGATTTGTAATAACGAAAATAAAATACCTGTAATTCTACCAAATACATAATAAATAATTTTCAACAAAAATCTGTAAACCAAAACAGTGAAGGGGGCGGGGGCGACTCTCGTCAACCATGCCCTTCTCGAAAATTGTAAAAGTCATTCAGTCAGGCATGGCATATCTATCCCCATTTCAAAAAATCATTCTATTTCAAATTAGCGCAGAAAGTAAAACTAATTTACTGAAATCAGTAAAAAATTTCAAGCGCCAAATTAAAATAAATGAACTTATCAATGATTTTCATTTGAAATGAGTAAAAATAATTGCCATTTGCAATACTTAAGAATTTGAAGGAAATTAGGTGAATTATTTCACACATCTCCTTGAAATTTTAATGCATTGCGACGCCAGGACTCTGCGTAAATGTCGTGGGGTGGTAAATTAATTAAAAAGTGTACTACTACATACTAGTTGCGTGGGTGTACGCAGCTCGGAATCAGTCGGTCATTCAAAAGCTAATGAGGATAGACGTGACAGAGCTCATCTCCTCCAGTGATAAAATATATAACTCTAAATATCCGAAAAACTCTGTTTTTGTCTCTTAAATTAAAATATTGTCAGCTAAATAGTTTTTCTACAAGATTACACAACTAGTAATACATCTTCGGCTCAGTTTCAACAGTTTCACTCACTGCGATGCGATGCGTTGCTTGCGAAAATCAGTTTCCAACTCAAATTACAATTAAAATTACATAAAATACGAAGCACGTACTACGTAAGTACAAAACTCGCGCGCGTAGAATCAATTTGGTCCGTAGCTTTTCAGTAACTCTGTTAATGTAGGAATTCGCATTGCATTTCAATGAACGGCTTTGCATTTTTTAAAAATTATTTACTAAATAACTAACTACTACTCTAATTATCTACATCTACTTTAAATTCTATTCTATTTAGTATACCGATCCTGACATTCTGAATTACGTTTCAAAATAAAAATTAGGATAATGTGCCTCTTGGATTCAACTTGACATTGAAAAAGGTAAATAATGACAGATGTTTAAGTAACATTTATAAATTGCTGACTGCTAATTTGCTCCGAATTCGGGAGATCACAGCGTATACGTGTACTCATTTAAATAGTTGTTTATTTTTGCAGGACTGAGATCCGTTGGCAATTTTTTTCTATTTATAACGAGTCGACTTAAATGCTGAAGAGTCCCGACTTCCCGTCTCATCGGTTTTGTCAGTCTCACCCTTGAGTGCGTCTGTCCATTCGGATCGATCCAAACCTTCAATTTAAATTAAAATAAATTCGATTAAATATCAATATTTTCAATAAATGAGGTGAATTCAGAGGTTAGTTTAAAATTGATTTTAATTTGTGTTGATTAGATATTTACCTGTTTTCCTAGTTTCGAGCCTCCATTGACGTAATGTTGAACAAGGGCGATGACAGTATCGAATTGGGGCAGAAGTTCCGCCAATTTCTTATCGGAGTCTAAAGAGAATTTCCCGTTTCGGCAATGAAGACGGACTGAGGTGGGTCCTCGTTCTGTCTGCACACTCAGACTATACAAATAACTCGGATCGGAAGATTCCCGAACCATAAAAGTACCCGGTTTGGTTCTGCATAAAATTTTATTTGAAGCCTGCAAATCAAAAAAAACAAAACCGTAAGAAAATCATCCAAAAACATGTTTAAAAAAAGATTCTAAAGATACGGTCTCAATTCCCCCACATCAATTTCCGTTAAGATTATAATAATACACCTGTCATTATTTATTGTCTCAATTCGCCCATCCCCGTTAACACTTTTGTTAAAACGTCGCAGCATGCACATTGCAATTGTAGCAAAAATAACTGCGTAATTTGAGAGATTGATTACAAAGTAACCTGTTAGGTTAGGTTAGGGAGTTGGATGCAGTTTAAATAAGATAATTGTTTGAATAGAAGAGTTAAGAGGTCTGAATAGAAGTGCATCTGTCATGATGGCATTTAGGTAGTAATGAGTAAGAAAACGACAGGAGAGCGTCTGAAAAGAATATTGTGCAATAAAATCTTTTCTTGTGAACTTGTATTCATTATCTGTGTGAGTTTTATTGTTAGAGAGTGATTTCGCATGGAAGAGACATAAAAAGTGATCTCCGTCAGTCAGGGCTGGATTGAGCGATGACGCAGGTGGGTTAAAGGACATTGGGGGAAACACAATGCTACGTCTGTAATAAAAGATACCTGTCAGAACTGAATAGAGGCATGCAACGCTTTTTCCCAAGAACTCTATCCAATGTCCATTTACCCACTAACATAAAGCGTCAACGGATCCGGCACTGAATTGACTTTTCTGCCATTTCCACGATTTCATTGAATCAGCATGATGATGACTTTATATAGAAATCACCTTCCTCTTTCAATTAATCTAATAGCCACCACATATCACATTTCTTCCTGTCCTTTGTATTTTTAACTTTACGTCCTTACCCAAGAATTCCTCTTTACCCCTATCTCCTTATCTATTAAATACCAAGTTATCTTTCACCCAATAATTTACAGCGTTAAGGGGAGGTTAACCCTTTCCAGAGAGAGAATCAAGTTTATAATTTTCAAGTCCTATTTTTTATCGAATTAGAAGGCCCGAAAATTTTATCATTTACTAGTAGTCCTTCGTTAGAAAAACGTACTTTAATTTTATTTTCATGCTTTGAGAATGGAAACTGAAAAAATGGTTTCAGATTCCAGGTTTTTTGATATTATTTTAACTCGGAATTAGGGAGATGGGATTTTACATGTAAAATTGTGGCAGTTCTGGTAAAAATAGCTATTTTAGAATAGCGGGTGATTAAAATGGTTTTATTGTGGTGATTCCCGTAGTAAATTATTGGTTAATATGACAATCAAAGACGTAACTCCCCCTTAACTATGTAGGTAACTTTTTATCTTTCGCCGAACTAATTTACAACATTAATTGTCCACCGTGGTGGTTACTTGGGAATTTGCCTACGCAATGATGATGACAAATGATCTTATCTTCTGTTTAGTTAGTACTCAGTTGTTATAATTCATGATTAGCATATTGTCATTATCGTCAATTCTGGGAATCCACAAGCAAGTTCACTCACAAATGCACTTAGTCATTATACCTACACAAAACTACATTGACATAACTCGAATCTCCTTTCCATCACTCCAAAATATGAAAACCACACAATTCGCTATACTGCCTTAATTCTGTAGACTCTGACTAATCGCTATGTAAACATCCTTAACTATTCACCACAAACCTAATATGTACTTAAGCAAAACAAATCAAAGTTCAATTGTGGTGAATTAACTGGAAATTAACTCAGAATAATACCGAAGGCATTTACGTACGTAACAATGAATTCTATTGATTTAGAATGAATCCTGCCAATTTAATTACCTATTAATTGAATTTTCCCATTAAATCCCTCTTTTTATATTTAATTTAATTATTTTCGCTATAATTAAAATGAGTTTATAGTATAAAATTAATTTATAGTATTATAAGCACCCAAAAAGTTAAAGGGAGTTTATATAGTAGTGATAAAAGGTGATTAGTTAGACAGAGGGCTATAAAATATTAATTCATAGAACTGTTGAAATAGTCCGCTAGCTTCCGTTTACAAAAGAACATGGCTGTGCATGAAATTCTGGGTAATTGTTCAGAATTCAACAGGTTTTGCCATCTGTGTCGATGGCACACAAAAGATTACATTTAAAAGTAAAACACAGGTAGCTGTGTGTAATTAAAATACTTTGCACGGTAGATAATAAATGCATTAAAATCCTTTAAAGTTAACATTTGAGAAATCTCTTTAGTCTACAAGATGCTGAATTGCGAGAATTGTTTTTGTTGAATGCGAAAGAAGGCTGCACTCAAATAATTCTTATGATTTTCTTACAAAAGGTTTCTCGCACCGCGTCTACTTTTCACTTCTCAGAATTTGAGACTTTGATACTCACGAACGGAGAACGAACCAACTAGATAGAATGACTCTCTATCTACCAAAAAACAACCAACTCCATCATCCACATTTATTCCTTCTACAAACACACTAACTAAATATTCACTTTCTACATCCTAAAAAATTCCAAAAATATCCTCAAGGTGCCTTTAAACACTAAATTCTCAGAAAAATCTTATTAAAATTGATATAGGTGCATATAGACTAAAAATTCGAGGAAAAATCATAAAGGAATTTAAAATTCTGAGCTAAAAGCTTTGCAAATCAAATATTTATAAAGCTTTTAGCTTTAAATTCATAAATTCATTTCCTTGAATATTTTAAGTAATATTTCTTTTAGGGGCATGATGAAATATTAAATGGGTGTAAATATTTTGTAGTCAGAGATCTTAATTGTGGATTTACGGTTGAGATTATAAAGATGGTTGTTACTACAGGTGTGGATGTTTGTAATATAGTAGAGTGTATGTAGCAGACAATGAGCCACTCACTCCAATCATCATAGGGATTCATCTGATTGCAATGCAATGCCAATGCTGAGCATTCTGGCTGTAGATTGGAGATTTTCTTGGAATCTTATCTCTCTTGGGCTCTCTCCCTGTCACTATTTTCAGATTGCATCCAGACTCGACCCGCCGACCTCTTTCCTCACTCAATCATACAATCCATATAAATATATAAACATTTCCTATCTATACCTCTTTTACATGTATTAAGCACTGTCGTAGTTTATTTCCCTATCATATTCATGCGAAGTTCTATTATTATGATAATATAATGGATAGCAGAGTGTTGACCTAATGTGAATGATCGTGCATAGACCTATATAGTAAATATTATTCACTATATTATCTACCCATCTAAGTTATTATGGTAATTATTCCCATTCTTAGAATTCGATTCAGACCGTTAGGTGAGAAATGCTTTCAAAACAAGCCACGTAATATCTTTCCAGATTTCAAGTGACTCATCTTTAATTATACTCGGGATTAATGCGCATTTTTAAATCTGCTTCAAACCAATCAAAACTCAAAAACATTCTCATCTTCAGACATATATTTCATCTTCAGATACAATAGAAAAAGTAATCTCAAAACCAGTAGGGAATCATATGCGGGTGGCTATCATAACCAATTCAATCTTTTCCAACAGCCTTTGCCCCATCATCTTTCAACAAGTCCTCATTTCTTATTCATAAGAACTTAATTTACATCTTAAGAAGTAATTAACGATTTTTTTATTGTGAAAATAACGTTTAACTTAATGCTTAATGGATTAAGGTTAAATTAAATTGAAGTTAAAACGGATTAAGTTGAGTTTAAAATAAATTAAGTTTAATATAAAATGGTTTAAGTTTAGATTTAAAATGAGTGAATGAGACCCCTGGTTAGAATATTGATATTTAAAATTACCTCGGAGTCGATTCCCTGCCAAAACCAGCCGGAAGATTGTAGAGTTCGGAGATTCATGTCACTAGTGGTGGGATAGGATCTAGACTTGTCAGTGCATATGATTTCTACGTTGAAGTTCTTGTCGAGAGACAAATCGAAGAGAGGAACATTTATCACAATCTTGAAGCTCGAGGAGTTGAGGTTGAGGAGAGTGGCGTGTGCGTCCGTGTTGATGATCACGTTGCCACCGGAAGTGAAGAGCAACTTGCGGGTCTTCTCCTGGTTCCTGTCGCACTCCTCACAATGCTCCGGACGCAGACAGTCGTGGTCGAACCGAACCCAATTGTTCATCTTCTTGATTGAACTCGTCGTCCATGTGTCGATTGACATTTCCATTGCTCAACTACTTTAGACAATCTTTCGCATCCCATATAAATACACCGAGGGGCAATGCGAGATTATATTCACTGTAAACTATTCACTATTTATTCTTATTGACACAAATAGTCTTTACTTCTGTTGAAATTCACTCGGAATTCAATTTTCGAAATTCACTTGTAGTAATTCGGAATTCACTTAAGATGTTGTTTGTTGAATGGTTCACTTATTGTAGTAATATTATTATGAGACGCTGGTAGTTTGACAGTTGTATGTGCAATGCGGCTATTTAGTGAGTGTAGATATTTATATAAGGAAGGATGGTTAGGCCAGGCCAGTGTCCTTTGTATTTATTTACTTTACTGGCTATAGAGAGAGATTTAATTACTGTGTAATGAAATTGTACAGTGTACTCAACCAACGAAAGAACGAACTCGGAATGGATTCTCATGAATTCCCCTTCGCGAACACTATTCAACTGACTCCTCACTCGCCTCTGCCTTCAGCTTTATAACTCAAACACTGTCTCAACTCAACTACATACACTCTCTACACTCTCTGCCTCCTTCCATGTATAATCCTTCAACTCACCCATACACTGTCTGTACTGTGACTCTGCCTATACGATACATACACTGACATATAATACAAAGTGTCGTCGCCGTGTAGCTTTTTCCCTGTACTCTACTCCCAGGGTTTACCAGAGTATTTAGGATTAGCCCAATTATTTGGAACTTTTCACAGTAAACTAAATATTCTCCTGTACAACGCCGTCTAATACTCCCAATACTGCTTAACTCCTCAACAACACCAAACAGCTTTACATTATTCTCTTTCATCATCGCTATTTATTTAGTACACTATCCAACTATACAATCACAGCCTAATACTATACTAACAGTGCCGTAGTTATCAAACACCCAACCAAACCACCTATTTATATCATGGAAATCCATCCAGGTTTTTAAAATCAAAAATAACCCAAATTACGCAAAATAACTCCTAAAAATCGACAAAAATTAGTAAATTAGAGGGGAAAATCCATGCCAAGCTTTTGGGTAGTTAATTATTTTAATTTCATAAGCGCTGAAAAGCATTTTTGGCCTATAATGAGTCCAGAAGCAGTTTTGGTTAAGTTTAGAAAATTAAATCCGGCAAAAATTCAGACAATTTGAATAGAAAATGAGTCAAAAAATCTGACGAAAAAGATTTTGATGCTAAATTAGGTCTAATATGTGATAGAGTTAAATCGGGGCTGTGCGAATTAATTACGTATTTGCAAAATGTGGAGATGGATTAGAGAGTCCCTAAAAGTGTTGTGTATACGCCCCTGGGCAGTATAATGGATATCATGATGATTGTTATACAGTACTGCATAATTCATATTACTACGAAAAATGCAGAAGCCTTTATAGTTTATTTAATTCAATCGAGTTGGATGGAAGGGACTTTCATTAATTCTTCGTAATTGAAAAGTTCTTTTTAAACCTCTTTTCTTCGTTATTATAAATGTATTCAAAGTTCAGGTGAATCATATTATTCCCAATCTTTATGATTTGGTTATACAAACGAGGAGAGTTTCAGAGAAAAGACATTTTTCATCGTAATAGATGCAAAGGCCTTTTGAAATCTAAATATCGAAGGAGGTGATTGTCATCATAAACAGTAGCGCGTACAAAGATGAGTACTCTGTATGCACTTCACTTGACCATATGGGATAAGGCATTACCAAGTATTTGGCATTTTCATTGAAGTGGTAGGAATGTTGATTCTCTGTCAGCAGTTACTAATCATTAGTCATTAGTTGTACGATACGATTACAGCATGCAATTGAGGCAGGTGTAGCCACGAGGTCAGGAATTACTCATACAAGGATTTGTTTTATCAGCCTGGATTTACAATTATTAGTTTAGTGGCATTGACTTTTCTAATTTTGAACACTTTTGCATAAGGGACTTTGTTTAGTTTCGTAATTTCTATTAATAGGCTTAAAATGTCAGGTAATTCTATTTTAGGAGAAGATGAAACGTTTTTTGGACAAACTCTCACTCGGAGGAATGACACATGAGGAAGGCCAATAAATGTATTCAATCAAGTACCTCACCTACATTCCAAAGAAACGATATTCGGTATATTAAGTATTGAACAGGTTGCTTGTAGTACGTAGTAAAACAATTGCCACTGGCTATCTAAACTTCACACACGGAGAGGTACGCATCGAAAGCAGTTATATGTCCGATATACCTTATATGTACTATATACCTTATATGTATCTATATACCTTATATGTATATCTATATACCTTATATACAGAGTGTATACATGTTACAGGGAAAATACTCTCCCTCACATAATATAGGTGAGTATACAATGAATGCGTGTGCAGCCGAAGGACTTGATTGCAAGTGTAACTTTCCTATTGCCTCTGGCTTGCATGTTCGTTATTGACTGCCATTAGATACTTTACACCAATGTTTTGTCCTTCCGTCTGTCCCTAATCAAAATTCGACACTATCGACACACATCTTTT
Source organism: Tomocerus qinae (assembly GCA_020055645.1). Classification (NCBI taxonomy): domain Eukaryota; kingdom Metazoa; phylum Arthropoda; class Collembola; order Entomobryomorpha; family Tomoceridae; genus Tomocerus; species Tomocerus qinae. The sequence goes on from CM034550.1 coordinate 1,224,370, forward strand.
TTCCAAAATATATAAGTAAGTAGATTAACGTGCATTTCAAATGTATTAAGTAAGCAAAACCGGCACGCCCTCTAGTAAGGATGACCATAAATCATAAAAGAGTTACAGATTTCCCGAAAAATCACAATTATTTGAAATTGGTGCCTTAATTGAAATTATATCTACATCACAATTAAAAAGTAGTGAGTGTAGAAGTTGGAAAGTAGATTGAAAATCACAGTTAGATTTTAAAAAATTGAGGCTTAAAATTTAGAAATTTAGAAAATTAAAGTTTAAAAATTTAGAAAGCTTAAGTTTAAGAAATTAAAACTTAGAAAATTGAAGTTTTAGGATTTTATAATTCAGAAACTTAGAAAATGAAAGATTAAATTCTTTTAAAATTATTCTATCAGATAATCATGGAATTTAAAAATAAATGTGAGCATTTAGTTTCTACTTTATAATTTCTTCCGATACTTTAGTATTCCGTTAATGGGTGGCAATGAGTAGTGCTTACTACACTTAGCTGTAGTATAATCTGCAGCTAGAGCTATCTTTTCCTGATACTGAATGATAATAACACATTGTAAAAAACGTATTTAAATACGGATTACTGTGAATTCCACTTAAGGCTCTTGTACTGGCTTACAGCGTATAATAAAGAGTCCTCGCTCAGCATAAACACATTTACTAAGCACTTATACATGCATCTACATATTATACAGCTTAGACATAGTAACACAGCCTGCATTGTTCTTGCAATGCAATCATATCAATTCCGTGTAGTCTTCCTTCTTCACATAGAAACTAGATTACTTCGCTACTTGAGATTGACATGTGCAAATAACCCAAATGTATGATTCCATTGATCTCCATTTTCTACAGCCGAATTCTGCGATTCTTTGTATTTTGACTACTTTACAGAGAAATGTAAATAAGCCGAAGCACTTCAAACAAAGATAAATATTGGAACAAGTCTGCAAACATGCACTTTGCGATTTCTTATCTTTACTATTCCATGTACAAGCCTAATTTGAGCAAATATTTTCGCAAAGATGCATAAATGACGTGAACTGAACTCAAAGATGAAATATGCCATCCAAATTCTTTTTCTATTGATTTATCTTTATACTATAAAATTATTCCCGCGTTTTATAAAAAACGACGAGTTGCATTTTCGTAGAAATTGGAAGAATTTTTAATAATTATTGAAGTTGATTGGCCTTAATAATTGTGTAGTACAAATAATGTATTTGTAATGGAGGACAAGGTTGCACGGGGATTACAGATTTTTGCAAGTCTGTTTAAATGTTGTATGTAAATGGATCTTTTACAAGAAATCCACCATCCGCAATTGTCTACCTGTTCCAACATTATAATAAATGTGTAGACTACTCAGTAGTGTTTTTATTGCAGAGTACCAACTATGAATTGTCTGTACAAGGAGTAGAGCTACATACTTCGTAGTAGCAGTGGTAATGATCATCAGCATAACATTGTAGCCATGCAGTAATATGTGCAAGAGTATCTATTACTTGTGGAGCTATGCGTGTCTCTCTAAACGAAATGATTATGACTTACTTAATTCTATCCTTTTGCACTACCTCGTAACATCCAATAAAATTTAGAATAAATCCTACTCCATGTATGGCAAAGTCAAACTTTAAAGAATGCAATAGGCTCACATTCTTTTTTATTATCTAAAGATTTTAAATCCGCCAAAATTTTATTCATATTTTTAAGCCACCATTTTTTAAACATTTGAAATAATCTACTAAATATATTTAGCCGAATATTATTTATAAATGCATATTTTTTGAACTTTAATAATTTGTGTATTTAAATATTGTATGTAGATATTGTATGGCATTAAAGTGGATCTAAAGATGTAGTCTAGACTAGAGAGGTGCAGGTGGGATAATAATTTGAAGGAGTGAGTGAGGATAATAAAAAGGATTTAGTTTCTGGAGATTAACCGTTGATGATTATTTGAAGGTAGTACAAGTAGTTGTAGTGAGTGAGTAGTGTGAGTGAGGATAAAGGGGAGCAGATAGAAAGAACGCGAAGCCTGCAGAGCGAGTGATGTATTTCGTTTCTAAGAATCGCGTAAGCAAAATTTTCTAGGAAATCCAAGGGAGAGGAGCGTGGAGAGATAATAACATTCTACTATACCTTATTAACTATACTCGACTGAATATTATATTCTCCTAGCCTACTAGCTACCTCTCTAATCGCAAGCATTTGTTTCGCATTCACAAAGAGTGAGCCGTGCACACAAGCAAAACAGACAAACTGAATATACTATTCTATTTAGCTATGTCATACCATACAATCTATATAACCAACCATATACTATCTCACTCCCAATACTACTACGTACTAATCTCCATATATAATCTTTATCTTTATAAGTCATGCTGATGTAATGAAGTATATAGGTATCTATATTATCAACTTACTTAACTGATATATTAAATTCTCAGTTTAAAATTAACTATATTATATAACTTAAGTTTATATATAACTTTATATTATATATATTATAGTTTTAAATGTATTTATATAGTTAGACTCTATGTAGATGTACCGATTGTAATTTGTAATCAATTCATGGAAAAGATAAGATTCCCGCGCTCTATAAATAGTTTTATAATTGACTACTTAATTGTATTTTCAGATTTATACTCGTCCTTAAGGCCTATTGCCGTTAAATTGCTATTTCTGCTATCTATTTACTCGCTCAACTAACCATGGCCATAAGCTATAGCTACATGCACAGCTATATAGCCATAAAGTTGGAAAACTTTTCTCTCGTCTCAATTTGCCTCACGAGCTACTAGCAGCAAGCATTGCATAAACTCAATCTGTCTTACTACCGTTTTGTCATCATAAATTCTGAAGCAGATATACAATTTCCTTCTGCTACTTCAATTCCTACCAACTTTTATAGATTGGGACATTAAACTCGCAAAGAAGGCCGAGGTTGACTTACAATAGAATTCTCAGTATAATTCTGCAAATAAAATCGCAAAATATTTTTTGTGGCCGTGGAGAGTTCTAAAATTGAATATTTTAAGCGCTATTTTTGATTTTGATGGGTTTTGAAGCTATTTAATGCATCATTCGATTCACAAAAAGATTCTCTACCACATGTTAGAAAGGCTTAACGTGTAAGAAGTGGTTATAGTTCTTAAAAGAGGTTAATAGGAGCGGAGTAGGAGTCTGTGTAGCTGGGAGTGTAAGAATAATGGAGTGTGTTTAAGTTTAACGATGATATTTACGGGGCTTTTAGCGTCTTGACATTTCCTTTGTATAGAGAAGAGATGTCAAGTTCTGAGAATCTCGGTCTGAAATAGAAATTCTAATTCTGCCCCATGAAGTTCGGGTACTCGTGGCTGTGGGTGGTAGGCAGACAGCTGACGACGTGGGCACACATTTTTATTTCATCCGATCTTAACTTGCAATTTTCCATCTGACGGAACATTAATAAGACGTTCTACATCCACACAGGTAACCAAATACTCTCTCGGACACTTCATCCTTAAATCTCTCTCACCATATAAATTCACACGCTATATGCCAAATTAGTCAACAGTCGCAACTTCTGTCAGAACAGGCCAACGTGCCATGACCGACATTCCAACGCTGCTGCTGCGTCTAGTAAATAGTTTTCAATTGGATTCATCAACTATTTAGAGCTGTTTAAGTCACTTTGTACCAAAAAATAATTATTTCAGGGCTTTGAAATATTTTATTTTGCATTTTTCAAGAGAAATCTCTACCCTGCATAATAATAGACATCATTTACTCCTTATTACGTTTATTTCAAGATGCTACCCCCAAGAATGCCAAAATTACATTCAAAAGTACTTAAATAAATAACTATTTATGAGGAAATCGGAAAATTAAAATTGCTTTTTAGCATAACAGATCATTCAAATTTTGAGACAGAGTCAATTACAAATGATCTTTAGATACTTTGAGAATTAAAAATTACTTGATTTATTAACTGAAATTTGAACAGGGCCAAAATTTAGAAAACTTTTTCCAATTTTAAGCCTTTTGATGCAAAAGTGAGGACACTTTTAGCCTTTAGATGCAAAAATGAGGACATTTTTAGCCTTTTGATGCAAAAATGATGAAATTTTTAGCCTTTTGATGCAAAAATGAGGACATTTTTAGCCTTTTGATGCAAAAATGAGGACACTTTTAGCCTTTTGATGCAAAAATGAGGACACTTTTAGCCTTTTAATGAAAAAATGAGGACTTTTTAGCCTTTTTATGCAAAAATGAGGACATTTTTAGCCTTTTGAGACAAAAGATTGATTCACCACCCTGTATCAGGGAGTGGGAACGTGCTTTTTGGTGTTTACTTTGGCTGCAGCACTGCTTTTGATTAAAGTCATGTTTACTTAACAATTTATTATCTTTATAATGCCAGTTCTCTATAATTTGAAGTAGATTTAAAAATTGCCTATCTAAAGTAAACCAAAACAGACTAAGGTATATTTATCTCCGTGTTCCTAAATTAGGATAACTAGAATTTGTGCTAAATCTGTACTTAATAATGTTCTATAGTACTTGGCTATCTTTTTTTGCACTGTATTTTGTTATTATGGCTTTAGTAGTAATTTTTATGAAATATTTAGTATGTTGGTGTGTGTAATGGGTTTAATAGTGTTGCTGAAGGGAACTGTTTGAAGTTGCCTTGGACTGGTTGGTGCTTTTGATTAATTTGGTCGGAATTCAGGGAATAGAAATCAAAGGATTCTCTCACAGACAAAAGTGGAGCTACATACACGCTTTGAATTCTGGGAATTGGGGAATGTAATTCTGTGAAGAGATAGAGAGGAGAGGGAGAGTTATTCTCAAACAATTGTGCATTGATTAGCCGCTAACAACAGTTAGCTAAAGGCAATCAAATCGCACGCCTCACTTAGCCTCGCCACTCAAAGCACTTCACGATAAACTCTCATGCCGAGTACAGCCAAACTATTTTTGCTATCATCCAACCGTTTACAATTACATTTTACTAAGAATACTACTCTGCACTGCAGACCTTTAGACTTCAATACACACGCTTTAAACTCAATACAGACCTTCCTATAAGCGACAACAGGCTACCAACAGATTTACTGACATACCATGCAAAAGGCAACCTCTTACGCTATAAAAAAATATAATCTAGTGCTGAAATCAAAAGATTGACATTGTATGACAATGATTTGTTAAATCGTCAGGTAAAAATCACAGGCATTATCTAAAGACGGCAAATTATTGTCTACTAAGCGCCCAAATGTTTAAAATAGACCAAATGCTAAATTGTACTCCTAATTTTAAATTTTTGCGGCTAGAATAAGAAAAATTTAAGAACTTAATTGTTAACTAATTTTTCCTATTTATATAATAAAAGGGACACGGCGTTGAAATGCATGGTAGAAATACGAAAATCGTGGAGTCAACGTGAAATCGCAATAATGCGTGAAACCAACCGCTATTTAGGGAGACCGCTTAGAGATAGGGAGAATATGAATAGTAAACATCATAATTAATTATGTCAACAATTAGTGGATATTAGAGCCCTAATGGCCAAAGAGTGTTTGGCAGATACCCTAAATAAACGACCATTTGAGAGAATGTAAAAGAGATCAGGTCGCATCAAAATCCCACCGAGTAGTAAATTCTGAGCCAGATCTTCTGTATTGTGCTCCAAATTAGGAATAACAGGGACGTGAAAACTAAATTTATTTGATACTGTTGATGTTTCTATTTAATTATCACAAATGGGGACAATACTCGTTGTAAAAATCGTTTTTTTCAACTCACAGAATGAATAGCAGTTATAGCATTGTAGGGCGTGGAGCTTAAAAAATGTGCTAATCTTTCTATCTTTGGATTTTATTTCGAATTTCTGAGAATTGGCTAATTCGCAGAAATCTAGGCACTATGATTGAAGCCGTTAAACATGAACTCCTTATCTTATCACAACAAACAAATGTACGATGAACTTGCCAAGGACGTTAGTCAGATAACTACCAAGTACAGAGAGCGACAGGTTTAGCAATAAAGTAAACATCTCATTCATAAAAGGTATCTACTGTATACATTTCTAGACCCTATTATTGGTAAAATCATTGGTGAAACAATTTGACAAAATTTGAATTTTTCCGCTATAGTTGTCGTTGCTTGTCCATGTCTATTCTTTTAAACTATGAAACTTTAAAAAAATAAATTCCATATTGCCCGGGAAAATATAGAAATGAAATGGCAAGTGAGGCGGGTAAATTTGAAATTATACAAACTCAGTATCAAGGCAGTTTCATTGAATTTAATTATTCAAAAATGATCTAAATAGTTGGAAAATGTGTGGGGAGCTTCCGCATGTGCATTAGATAAGCAAATAGATTGATGTCCTTGTTCTGGTAGTTCCTGACGTGTGTTTAGTAAGTAGTAATTGTAATGCATATTATAGTAACTTGTTTGAATAGAGGTTTCCCACAATTGGTGACCGGTCACTAAATTAACATGAATAGGTATTGAAATGACTACAGTACCTGCCTGTGTTATCCTGGAATTGTGGGAAACGTCTATCGGAATTTCTCAGTTGGCCTTGGCAAGAGTTTTTCTGAGTATATAGTTAGCGACATAGTGGCATTACACGAATTGCAAATTGCAAGTCAAAACAAACGACATGAAATATGCATGAACTACTTGACGCAGGTAGATAATATGTTTACATTAGTAGTTATCTATGTAGAGTAAAAGCCCAAACGAGAAAGAGTTAATCTTAACAAGAAATTAGGTGTCTACACTTGAACCATCTTCTTGATCTAATTGAGCATCTTAAAGCCTGGTGGGCAGGGAGATGCCGGTGGCTGCATTCTGATATCAAGGACAAGCCACCGAACAAAAAAGCAGAAAAACTGCTTTTTTGCCTCTTAATTGTATCCTGTTTTAGTTTTTTAGGTTTTAACATTTTTCCAGATTTTCAACAGGTTTTTAAAAGGAGATGCAATTACATTTTGAAAAATGCTTTTTTTGTTTAGAAAAATAAACCAATATAATATATGATAATGAGATAGTGTTACAAGACGGTCAACTTTATTCTTATTTTTTAAATACTTTAACAATAAAAACTGGAAACTTCTACAATTAGATGTATCATCGATTCAAAAGGTGAAAACGTCGAAATTGAAGTCTTAATTTAAAATTTTGAATGGAGCGCCCTAAAAATCATGCATTACCCCTTTTAGATATTTTTGCATGACTACAAACGCGACTTAAGGGAGGCGTGATCATACACTTTGGGTGTATTATTAAAATTAGAACGTAGCCTGTACTTATTTACCAAAAGTCTTCAAAATTTCCCAAAAGTGGCGGATGAATATCTGGAAATTGCGGCTCAGAAGTATTAAAAAAATTAATACGTTTTGAATTAAAGCGTTAGCGGTAAAACATGATTTCCCGCCAACGCTATAATTCATAACTTATTAGAAATTTCAAATTTTCCGGAGCCACAAGTCCGAGATATTTACCTTTCGTCTCTTGTTGGAAATTTTGAAGACTTTTGGTAAATAAATACGGACTACACTCTAATCCTAAGTTATACACACAAAGTGTATGTAACGCTAGGTACACCGCTACAAGCCACCCTTAAACCACGAGCAAACAATGAAATGCAATTATGTTATGTTTGAAATAGGAGAGTGAGACAAATTCACCAATAATTCTCATGCATCAATCCTACTTCGCAATTTCTTGCTTTTCTTTGCAGTTATTTGTAGGTATAAATAGTACTATATTAGGTATATTTTTATAAAAAAGGTTGTGATTTTGGTTTTTTGTAAATAAAAGATACCTGTTTGGATCCGTGTACATAAGAAGCACGTACTGGAATTTTTCTACACTAGCATTATGGTAATAAGCGTGGAGTACGGACATAGATAGCATTATCTAAAAAGGACAATTATTATCGTTTCCTAGAATTGGCAGTAGTTTCTAGGAATTTGCTCTGACGCCGAACAACTCTTTGTCTATCTCTTCGATCATTAAATCAACGGTAGATTTACTACTCTATTGGCAAACCCAGAAGCAATTCACATGATGGATGATACTATACTAAACTGAAATTGCTTATACTTGGGCTATATTGTATACTCTTCTGGGCTAAACATTGTAAACATTGTTCCACTGCCATTCTACTTTCACGCCCTCCGCTTTTCATAGTGTCTATCCTTTATTTTATGGATTTTCTAAAAAATTAAAACCTTCGGATTTTTTCTGGTCGCAAAATATTACAGTTTTTCATGTAAATTGAAAAAATGTATCTGATTTTATGTAAAAAGATTTAATCTAGAGTCGATTATGAATATTAAAAAAATGCTTCTAGTATATTTTGGGAATGCTGGAGATATTTTGGAGAATTTTGGAAAAAATTTCGAGGAAAGGAGAATTGAAATTTTGGAGAAATGTCTGAAAATTGTTTTGGGAATTTGGGAGAAATGTCTGGGAACTTCTTTGGGAATTTTCAGGAGATTTTTACAAAATTATTTCATAGAATTAGGGCTTGCATACTAAATGCTTGATGAATAGGTTTGGAGTGGCATATTTTCTTTTGAATGATAATTGTAGAATTGCATTAGTTGAAAAAGGAAATAGTGCAATGTCCATATTTAGGCGGGTGGTGAAAATAGTAAAAAGATATCATCTGGAGGTTTGTGTTTTTTGTGGGCAGGAGATGCAGATGGTCTCCTAGGGTCATTATAATAATGTGTATATACTGAATAGTCTACCTTCGGCGTTTCCGAGTAATCTGGGTTCAACAGACACTAAATGCTCCCCTAAAAACGCTGAATGCTCCATTCTTCCTCCTCTCCTACTACTACGTGTCTAATTTAGAAAGAGCTATTGGGAAATGTGATTAGATCATCTCTGAATAAAAACACTCTCTACGGGATGGATGAATGTATTTTGATTACTCCGTCCATAATTAATTGATGCCAGATAAGAGAGACTCGTTAATACAAATGATGATGTCCCTTATCAATAAGTAATGAACCATATCAAACAAAAAACTCATCTACGCTGCATTAAAATACTCTTTCCCACTCAACATAACTAAACATTCAACATTCTACACTTGTAGGCCGAGCAAATCTCCAGGAAACTCACAGGAGGTCTAAAATTGCGTTGGGGCAGATATATATTGACCAATATGCTCTAAAATGTGACATATTGTCCATTGTCCAGGCTGGGTCACCATTTGTTGCCAAATTTAGGTCACAACTATTAAAATAAGTAATTAAATATACATCTTTGCTTCAATCAACAATTTAGGACAACAAATTCTTTACAAATAAATCACTTTTGACGTCATTCATTCCCTAGAGTTGAAAATTTGTGATTTTATTTCAAAAGTTAACCCAAATTTACTTTGTACCCTAGTTTATATTTAAAGTCAATTTATTTTATATTGGAATTAGAATTTCTGGATAAAGGAGTGTTATATAAGGAACATGTAAATGACCTGGATGACATTATGTAGCCTGAATTTCGGGAAATGCAGGATGGATGTGATAAGGCAGAAAATGTACAATAAATAGTTTAAATTTCTGAGAAAATAGTATTTGATTATTTTATGAAAAAGATTTCCGTTCCAAGGCGTAATATATTTATATTGATATACGGAGTACATATATATATATAAATAGGCAGAGAATAGAACTTGTAATTTTTTATTACTTGGTAAGTATGTGAGGTATTGTGTGATGCATAAAAGACATTTCAGAGAAAGAAGTGCCTGGCTGGCAGATTATAGTTTACAGAGAATACAGATTCTCCGTATCTCCGCAAAGAACTCTCGACACGAATCGTGAGCTTCTGAGACATTTTCGAGAACCACCAATAATAAAATAAATAAATGGGTTACCTGGCAAAGAAAGTTATCAAACCTTCCACCACAAACAACCACAAACACAGTCTCCATCATCATACCTACCATCCATCTAATGTTATCTCCTAATCAAATCCCGTCTGTATTAAAACATCCTGGAACAAAACCAATTAAATTCATTCCTGTCATTTTCCATGAGATAGGATGTCACCCTCATGTAATTCTGTATATAATCTTGGAAAAGCAATATTAAATGCTAACATTAAATTTTAAATTGAACGGCATTAGTTACACTTAACAATATCTTGCATTTCATGGTTCAGAAAGTAATTTAACTCTATAATTTTAATAATTTAATTCCATAATTTTAATGATTTAATTCCATGATTTTAATGATTTAATTCCATAATTTTAATGATTTAATTCCATGATTTTAATGATTTAATTCCATAATTTTAATGATTTAATTCCATGATTTTAATGATTTAATTCCATAATTCTAATAATTTAATTCGATAATTTAAATGATTTAATCCTACAATTTTAATGATTGGATTCCATAATTTTAATGATTTAGTTCCATAATTTTAATGATTGAATTCCATAATTTTAATGAATTAATTCCACAATTCTAATGATTTAATTCTACAATTATAATGATTCCGTAATTGTAATGATTTAACTCCATAATTTTAATGATTTAATTTCATAATTTGATTTTAATTAATTATTTTAATTAATGTATTATGATGCTCGCTTGTCATTTATTTGAAGCTTTTAATTTGTGGGATGTTTTAATTCAAACTGAGTTTGGATATGATTTGTAATAATGATGTAGCACAAAATAGCCAGTAAAGTAATAAGTGGTAGCGAGAAATTGAAATGGAGAGATAAGTCTTAACTAGAAATTAGGTAGATATTTAATCTGTAATTAATAGAAGATGCGGTAGAGTACATGGGAATGAGGATTAAGGGTACTGAGTGTAGGGTCGACAAAAAATGGTATTTTATGAGAAATGATCCTTTCGTGGAGTTGAGGATGACTCACGCATACTTAATTAATATAATGAGGATTTAAATGCAGAGCTAAGGCATTCCGAATTCTTACCGATCTACCAATGAGACTATTTGCATAAGTGCACACGATCTTTCGAGTGAAAATGGTGAAATAAGGTAATGGATTCTTCAACAGAAATATATTATCACCTCGCTCAAGAATTACGCCTAATTAATAGTAATTCTGGGGCTAAGGAAGCCCAGCAAAAGGATATCGGCTGAAATCCAATGAGTAATCCTTCCAAACATCTTTCTCACGCTTTGGATATTTATTTATCTACATTTACTACATCTTTCTACTACAGTCTCAACATCCTTTCAGGATATCATCAAAGCATTTTTTCAACCTTTGCTAACCTTTTCCAAGCATTTTCCCAATCTCTGTAAACGTTTCCCTAACTTTCTAAACATTTCCAAACTTTCTTAGCATTCTCAAAACAAAACAATTTCACAACTTTTTAAGCCAAAACTTTTAAAACATTTCCCAAACTCTTTTCGCCCTTTTCCAATCTTTTAAGCCTTATACTCAACTTTTTAACCATTTACCCGAAGTTTCAAGCCTTGCCCCAACTTCCTATGACTTATTAGCTATTGTAAGCATTTTCCAACATTTTGATGTCTGTTTTCTATTTTTGTAAACAAATTTCAAATTTTTAAGCCCCTTCTCATTTTTTCATAATCATTTAAGCCTATTTTTGAAATTTTTGGAGATACATTTATCGAGGTATTAAAAAATATTTTTGAATGTGTATCCGAAGTCTGCGGATGGTACGCCATTAGGTCTAGTTGCACGTACACGTAACGTAGTAGTAGAAGAAGGGTTCAAGATAATAATATTAGTAGTGATTATAAGTACTTGTATGGAGTGGAGTTTGTGTTGGTTTAGTTTCGGATGGTGACGAAGGATTTCCGAGATTTGATCTGCGTGAGAGAATGCCTTCACTTTTGAGAAGGATCTTTTCATCCTTGTTCCTGACTAAGTTACCTAAATGGTTACAGCATGATATCCAAACACTTCTTGTCTATACGTATCCTCTACTCATTCGTCATCAACCATTTTTCAATTGAAGCTCTATTCGAATCTGCTGAGGTGAGTGCTGGGACATCCAGATTGGATTACGCTATCCACGGATCTACATGTATCAACGGTACAGGGTATCCAATATTATTCCCCCGCCCACTCTACCTAACTGATTGTACATGGACAGAATAAACATAAGATCTTTCAGGAATTTGCTAATTTCCAGCTGCCTAGGATGTATTTTGTCACAGCGGCAGATGTTTGCTGAATATTGGGAAGACTTTCAAAAATTATATAAACTTGATTTTTCTGGTCTGGAACATTTTAGGGGCCCTGATATAATGAACATTAAGAGAACAATGCCATTTCCAAGTACTCAAAATTGAAATCCGAGTTCCGTTTGCATTATTTTTAATACAATAGTGGTTGGGAATTAAATTCTCAGAAACGATTGTAGATTGGGTAGCCCAATGTTCTGAGCCACTTTTCGCAATCGCATTCCGTACCCTCTAAACAGCATGATATGCTTGGAAAAAGTTAAAATCAAGGTGCATGCATGGTCTAATGTGTGGACTATGTACAACTAGCCAGACAAAGAACGAATGCTTTTTAAGGCTGCCTCGGCAATATATTATACACCAACAACACTATATCCTGAGAACTCTACACATGTTTTGGAAATTATTTCTTGAGGCTGTCAAAAAGTATTTTTTTAAAATTTAATTAGCATGTAAAAGCTTAATAAAATTTGCTAAGTGCTATTACAAATAATTCCAGAGCTTTCTTGCTAATAAGTGCTCTATTAATTTAGGAGTTTCCTTAGTTTGGTAGGTTTATATAAACCTAGGAGATTTTGTTAACCTAGAAGTTTTCTGTTAACTTAGGAATTTTATTAAATTAAGTTAGGTATTAATTTGATTTAAAAAAAAATTAGTTAGTGATGTTTTATTAATTTAGGGAGGGGCAATTAAATTGGAAAATTATTGTGGAAGAGATTCAGAATGAGTTTGTGAAGGCAGCCTTAAAGTATATTAACTAATAAGGTATAATATGGTACCTAAGTTTGTTTTTTGATGTGGTAGACGTAGAGACTCTCGAGAATCAAGATTAGCAGACTGAATGACTGAACTGACAATTCTGACAGACTCAATTAGGTCTTCCTTTCATTCCCTGCAATAACAACAAGACTCACAGGAAAAAGTACCTTACAACAATCGCTATTTAACTCCTATTCCGAGTATTAGCGAATATTATTCCTCTGTCGTTCTTTGTACTTCTGGCTCGCTGGTCTGTCGTTCCTTTCCCTTACAGCGTTTTGTCATCCTATTATAACTGTTACTCTTTACTATAACGTTGCATAATGGACTCATAGGTATAATACATCAGAAACTTACATGTGGCTCTTTTTCTTATTATTAGTAAATGCTCTTTTCTCTGCTTCCATCAGGTGAGCTACAAATATACATCAAAGGCTTGTATAGTCATCAGTGTTGGGAAGGGATCTCAAAAATCCCTTTTATTAAAACATTTGCAATTTTATTTTAAAATACTTTTAAAAATATTCTAAATTTCAATGTTCTAGGTTTTTTACTCTCTCGGAATATGCAATAATGTTTGCAAATTAAATTATTTATTCGCTTGCTTTCATTTTTCTATGTTGATAAATAGAAAATCAGGTAAAATACATTTTTGCAATAACCAAAACAATGATTTTTGTTTTTGCTGCAGAAAAAATGCACAAACGTTTTCGCTAAAATATATTTTGACAACATTTAGTGAAGAATTGCTTTTTTGGAGTATTTAGCTGGGGACGAGTTGCGGTCCAAAGACCCTTGCTTGTGCTATACGCCCATGGCTATGTACAAGTACAAAGTGCTGGTAGAAAGTCTGACGACGATATGCTGTCTATTATAGATTAGTAAGTATTATAATGTGTACTATTAGGCAAGATAAGATAAAGAGCGACAAGACAAAGCGGTTTTATTTGGGATAGACGAGTGAGTCGAGGAGCATGAGAATGAAACTCCGGGCAGCGAGCAGCCACACCACACTCAAGTGGATTCCAAGAAAATAAATCCGCGGAATGCTATTTGTGAATAATAAAAGCACACGTAGGCACTTGCCGCTTCAGCAAACTCGTTCCTATTCTCGCTCTCTCTGGAAAACTTCAACACAGAATCGACTAGTCTAGTTCCTACAACTTTTTAACAGTCCACGGACACTATTATTAGTATGCACTACTTAAAACCAACTAACTTCAAATCAGGGTCACAAACTGTCACCATTAATTATATTGCATTTCATTTATTTCATAGTTAAACACATTATTTGCATTTATACTTTCTTTTTCTCAATTTGTAACTAGATTTTGGCAGAAATGTAGTTACCAAAATAGTTACTATTCTCCCTTTTTCATTCTGGGCAGTCATGTTGCCATTTTAATCGGGTTTTTTGCATTTAAACCAAGATAATGGCCATTATGGCCGAATTTGCCATTCCAAGCTATCCAATCAGCCATTTTAGCCGACTATTTTGCGTTTAAATTAACCAAAAGGCCATTTTATCCGGCTATTTTGTATTTAAACATGTCAAAAGGCCATTTTAGCCGGCTATTTAGCATTTTAATTGGCCAAAAGGCCATTTTGGCCGGCTATTTTGCATTTTAATTTGCCAAAAGGTCATTTTAGCCGGCTATTTTGCATTTTAATTTGCCAAAAGACCATTTCAACCGGCTATTTTGCATTTTAATTTGCCAAAAGCCATTTTAGCCGGCTATTTTGCATTTTAATTTGCCAAAAGGCCATTTTAGCCGGCTATCTTGCATTTTAGTTTTACCAAAAGGCCATTTTAGGCAACTACTTTGTTTTTAAATGAGCTAGTAATTTGGTGTAAATTTTAGTAATGTCAATCAGTAATTTAATTCCCTAAAGGAGCCTGTACTGTTTATAAGATAAGTTAAAGTGTGAGGCTAAAAAAGGTGAAAAGGTACCCTGTGTAAGATGCCTGACTGGTTAAGATGTATTAGGGTATGAGTATAGGGAAAGGTAAGTCACGAATAGATGGGAGTTGGAGCATATGATGTGATTGTATGAGTCATTCCTGCTCCTTCGGGATTTGTTGGGAATTCTATTTCTATGTAGAAAGTGGACCACGTAATCTGTGCTCAACTTCCCTTGTAGCGAGGACTCCATCCATCAATACATCCGTTCGTCGTCATCCTTCCTTTCTCCAAGACCCCTTGCCCTTTCCATGTCTCTCCGAATAATTTATTTCGCTAATTGCATTTATCATTCCTATTTACGAATTCCTTTTGCGCACTAGTTTAGAAAACGTAAGCAAAACAAAGTGAATTATTAACGAGGCAGGAGGTTGACCACTTATTCAGATACTTTCGTATTGTTATTATTCCCTCTGAGCATGCAACCTAAACGAGCCAACTGTTCACCTTCAATCCATCCTGACACCAATTCACAGAAAAATATTGCCAATACAGTTCCCGAAACAACTTTTATAACAATCTATTACCTATATTCAAATGTCCCCATTTACTAAAACTCGAATGACAATTAGTAACTATGTTTTGTCTGTCCGTCTGTCTGTCTTTTCATTTCCGCCAACAAATTTCAACACAAATTTGGTTTCTTTTAACCGAATAGGAAAAATGATGTTAAAATGCATGTCAATGGGACTAAAAATAAATTACAAAAAGTACAATTTGGGTGATGAGAAAAATGTATTTAAAAAAATTTATATTTATTTGGAAAAATTTCATGAATGCTGAATTAAACCAATTAATGCTAAGAATTTTTTTGCTTTGTTCATTTACATTTTTAAAATCATATGCTCCTATTAAATAAGTCAAAACTGCAATCTTTCTATACTCCGTCAATACATAAATTAAATACATAAATAAAATATTAATGAAAAAGAATATTTAAGTTAAAATCAGAAAATATAATTTTTGAGAAATTGGAAAACATTTTCCTCCTACGAATGTGTAAATTTAAAATATCTACTTTGGAGCTTTCACATCGTGGAATTAATGTAAAATACAGACAGACATTTGGACATTCATTGTATTGACTTGATTGTTGATTGTCACCTGAATGTAAATTCCGATACTTTTTAGTACCGTTTATTTGTTAATATATCATTCGGAGATAGTTCTAGTTTCTACCTACATTCCAATGTGAAATTGGGCTAAGCACAAGCAATACAGACTTTAGTATGAGAAATGGTATATGATAAACTCTTAAGAAAATGTCATGGCTGAAGGAGTTTGACAGATTCTCGGTATTCCCGGGTAGAAGTTTAATAGAGAGGAATATACAATTATAATATTTTATTTACAGAAAGATTATACATAGTTTCTCCTTGTACTAAAATGAGTCAGACAAATCGGCATTTTGTGGAAAGTGTGCGGACGCACGAAGAGTTCGGGGGATAGTCAATTTATCCGAAAGAAAGTATTCTTGTGTTGGGGGATATTAAGAGGAAATCGTAATCTTGTAACGAGATCGGAGGGAAGAGGAGACCCGCTGTCTCACCGGAATCCCGAACTACTAAGCCATAAGCAAACTTCTCCAGGCAATATCCAGCATATGCAACCAAGTTCGCCGACTCATACACCAAACGACGAGTTCAAACAAACTTCATGCACACACCGACTTCCATGAATTCCGCGTTTGATATTTATAAGTTACATGAGCATTCCATTCTCATAATACTCAACAGCACGTGTGAACAAACAAAAACTCCGACTATGCTAGAATTATACCTAATATCTCTAGAACTCATACTTATATCCTATTACCACTGCTCGGATATGCACCCATCAAAATTACTTTTATGACTCAGCCAAAACTTGGAAACGTAGGCATCAAAAATACAATTTAACCCATCTGAAAAAAGAAATTATTTAATTTAGATTAAAATTTGAAAAATCCCTCTAGTCTAAATACATGGGGCAAATCAAATCAAAATAGGCGCAAAAATTAAAAATGGGCGTCAAATAGATAGAAAGAGAAATAGGAGTACACAAAAAATAGAAAATACCCATCAAAAAGTCAAAAGTCTCAAAAATGATAAATAAATTCAAATAGACACAAAAGGGAAAATATTAAGAAATGGGAATCAAAACAGGTCAGGAAAAAGGAATGAAAGGCTCCAGAGTTGATAAATAAAACCCCTAAACGTGTTTTAGGCGGGGCCAAAAGGAAATGCAGTAGCAAAATTTAAAGATTTTCGTTTTAGCCCTGCTCTAAATTAGGTTAGGTTCAAATGCATTGGATAATTATCTTTATATAGTTAGACAGTATATTATATAGTGTAATAAAAATGTCTTAATAGTCTCAATAGCCTGAAAATGTAAATAAAAGTGTCAAACTTGTAGTAATGTCAAAAGTAGAGCAATTATTTTAATCCGTTGCATGTCCGGTCTATGATAATAATCTATGGTATACTGTTATTTAGATTTCGGTGGATTTGCTATTATGTTCTTATATAGTCAAACGGCTATCGACTGCCTAGCCGTACTCTCCCGTTTCGTTTACGGAGGAAATACGTCAAGTCCGAAAAAGCGGAATTAGACTGCTGACGGAAGTAGATTTTCCAAGAACTGGCAGAACTGAAGCAACATGCTCGACTCCATCCACCTCTTAACCATACACTACATCGCAAATTACATATCATTCCTAAGAAACTCGTATTATAGCTCCTAAACTTAAGCCCAGCAGTCTGCTTCTTCTCAATAACTCACACCGCACAAAATAATTAACAAACGTCTTTATCTAGATATGCAGGCTCTTGCTCCTAATCTAATTATTAATTCACTAATTAGTCCATCTTTGTTTATTAATTAATACATTCAGATTTTTATGCTAAATAATTTCCTGAATTTTTATACAACATGTTTTTTTTAAATGCTCCGATTTTTATGCTAAATAATACATTTATTTTCATGCTAATTGATTAGCACATTTTTATGTTTAAACAATGTTTTGTTTTTTGTGCTAAATAATGTTGTAGTTTCCAATTGATTATCGATGCATAATGATTTCTGGATTTTTATGGTGAATAGTGAATAATGATTGTGCTGAAATGTAGTAATAGGAAATTGGGAAAGTGATTTATTGTATTTCAGTGCATAAAGCTGGTTAAATGGGTTGAGTTGGGTTTAGCTGGGGCATTAGTCATCCTGACTAGTGAGATTATTGTGTAAGTTAAAGTAGAGCTTTTGTTTGTAATGCGAGGCTTTGTGACTGTTCATGACTTAGAAGAGCTCATGTATTTATTTATTAGGGAATTTGACACGCAATTCACAAGAATTTGTCTTTGTACCTCAACCTATTAATGTATATCTGCATTACTACGTAGAATTTCTCTCTCCTAACTCTATGCCCTAGCCTAATATACTCAAATATTATTTCTACTACAAACATCACAGACCAAAAATTCATAGAACAAATTAAAAACATTCATGCGTTAAATTGGTTCACTGTGATCCAGGATTGGACAATATAGGATTCTATATGCAATATAGGCCACTGACTCTGCTCTAATGACTATGCCTATGTTAATTGCTACTGGAAGTTAGAATCCTATTAGCGATTCCTGTTGCATTATCCACATCAAAAAAACATTATTACTCAACCAATGTCCTACTTACATAATACTTTTTACGCAGTACAAGATAATTGACCTTATCATTCTCGAAACTTAAATATGAATATTAAATGACTCTTTCATCTGTTTATTATTATTTGACTATTTTAAATAGCATTCTCAGAACTACTCATGGCCCTTATGCTTGGGTAAGAATACAATTTTGCAAACAGCGTAATAGGATCATTAGGATGATCATAAGATCAATCACAATTGAATTATTTAGTTACCCCAGGCCCAATCTCCTTAAAAGGAGATATTTAAACACTTTAATATTTAATTGTATGTAACATGTAATACAATGTTAACATAGAACTATTGTTTTTGGTGCAAAAATTAAAAATAAATTGAATCCTTTATTGAGAATATGGTTAAACTGAATTTACAATTATTATTACTGTTCTAAGTTAATAATAATATCCACTTATATTCTGAAAATCATAAATAATTAAAGTTTAGTTTTAGTAATTTAATAATACATTTAATTTTGGTAGTAATTTAATAATACATTTAATTCTAGTAGTAATTTAATATTACATTTAATTTTAGTAGCAATTTAATAATACATTTAATTTAGTAGTAAATTAATAACACATTTAATTTAGTAGTAATTTAATATTACATTTAATTTTAGTAGCAATTTAATAATACATTTAATTTTAGTAGCAATTTAATAATACATTTAATTTTAGCAGTAATTTAATATTACATTTATTTTAGTGTTAATTTAATAATAATAATAATTGTTATTTTATTTTATTAATAATCTAATAATTTTACTTTAGTTTTAGAAATAATCTAATAATACTTTTTATTGAAGGTTAGTAATAATATAATCATTTTAAATTTAATTTTAATAATAACCAATATAATAATTAGTGATATAATTTAATGTTTATTTTGTTTAGAAGATTGCAATTAGAGCTTTCGCAGTTATTTAGCCAAAAAATGTAAATACTATGTAAAATATGTTTAAAAATGTCGTTATTGGTTTTTAAGTTGTAGAGGTTGAAGTATAAATTTGTAGTTGGCTGACATAATGACTAATGAAGGATTGTAGGAGAGTGTAATAGTAATTGATGGATTAGTTTTAGTGAACATTTGTGGTGAGTGAGTGGAAGCATCGGAGTAGATTTGCATAATATTGGCTATAGTCCTTTTGGATTCGGATGGTTGGTTAGTTAGTCCAGCAGTGGAGGTACTAGGATTGCCTGATGTCATTATTTGGGCTGACATGACATGACACTGAACTGACGGACGGGCGGATGGAAATTGCACTGGTTTTACAAGTTGTCGACACGCACACCAAACCAACACCAACCATAAACCGACACAAACCGCAACCATCCATCCACACACGCCATCCCTTAACTATTACCACCCCGCCGATTCACAAACCCCTTCCTATAGTCTTCTCAGCCCTATCCACTAATCACCATATTGCAAATTATTATTTTTCAGTTTTCTAAAACAGCGCCAAAATTACTTAAGCACAATTTAATATTAAAACCACTTAGGTAAATTAATTGCTACAAGTTTGTCCACTGGACAGGCTTCTTCTCGTACTGGAATCAGAGGGAGTTACTTTCGTGATTTATTCTACACGATAGACCCAGACCCGTATTTCAGGGATGGCAGAGATTAATTTGCAGAATTAAAGATTACTTGTCAAAAAAGCTAGAAAAATAGCATAATGTCACCATTTTTGACATTTTGCAAAAAAATCTTTTTTCTCGACCTATTTACATATGTAAGGTGTAATACCAACTTTTGACCAAAATTTGCCTTGAAAGTACAATAATTTCTCTAAAAATCAATACTAAGGCTTTCATTCATCAAAAGCGTTGATTGTTATGCAAAATTGGAAATTGTACGCCATGAAAGTCACATCTCCAACTAGTTCGGTGCATTCAATTCGTGAAAGTATCAGTCGTATCTTAACTTCGTCTACCTGTTAATCTTCCCTTAAAAATGAGCCCAACGGCGTGTCATTGTTGCTTAGTAAAAATTGTGCATCTGCTGTTTGTAAAATCCATCTAAAATCCTTTCGTCATTGTACTTGACGTCACTTGTGTAATTCCCTAATGCCAAAATGAAGTAGGAGCAAGATAAGATGCAGTCGAAACTCTATCGACTGTCCAGACTATCAATGCATAGGTCAGGTACTCTATGCATTAGATGGCTAAATGGGTATTGCAATTTTACATGTTTTAGTTGTTAATAATAAATAGTTGTATTTATTTACTATAGTTCTAATGCCCCGAGGACGAGTAAAAAATTCATTTTAAGTAATTGGGAATATTAGAGGAGCATTTCTTATTTCGGAACTCGTTTTTCAAGTTCGTCCGTGCACAGTCCACGCACTTCCAACAACAGCCACAAAAAGTGGTCTCAACCTTCTATCGACGTACACAGCCCAACCGAATACGTATTTACTATACCATCACGGAATATCTGAACCAATGTCTAATCAATGTAAACGTTAAATTCCACTTTCGCCATTTTTACCACTCACCAGGTAAAATGTAGTGCACTTTAATGACTTGATGTACTCAAGTCGTAAAAATCCTGATCCGTGTGACATCAATGTTGACAACAAAACCAGAAATACAGCAATGCTTCATTCAATGACGGTGCAATAAATACCTAAGTGCTTTGACACTCACGCAGTGACCTCTCTCCTCTACAACAAGGTTTGCAAAATTCATAAATTGCGAACAACATTGTCTAAAATTGTGCCCTGATTTTAGATGCAATAAAATCTACCCCATAAAATTGTTTTTTCTCACGATTATAATTTTGTAATTTAACTTTTGATGATTTTGTGTTTTTGTAACTGCTAAGTTGTTTAGTTTTTAGATGGCGAAACCCTGAGATAGTATCTGATGCAATGGTCGTGCTACGCATTTGTGTATTTTACTTTCGTATGTGTTGTCCAGCAGAAGGCCACTCAATGTGGGAAGGAACTGACCTTTCGTTACGTATACTATTGAGTAACTTGCGTCATAGACCTTAGACTACTATTACCGACTATACTATATACTAATGATATTGTATATATAATAAAAATTGTAGACTCAATATTGATCTGTTTTCTTTATATATTATATTCCGGTTTAAGGCGGTGAGATGGGCATTGTGAGAATACCATCAAATAAATTTCTACACAACCTCACACAAATATCAAATCATGTCAATTTATCACATCTATATCTTTAACTATTAGTAGAAGGGTACATTACGGTTTAGTGTTAGATTTAAATACTGATCTAGTTTTTAAATTGTGTATTAACGCATTCTAAATAGTAATTAAACTTTTATTAATTGATGATGAGTTTAAGTCTCTTTTTCCTCCTGTATCATTTGAATATAGACGGCCATTAAGTAAACCACAAAATAGCATTTATAGTACTTTATTAACTCTGAAGGACTAAGTGAAACGAGTATTCACAAAATGTTCCTTCCATGCTTTATAAGTTGTTGCTCATGAAATAGTTTGTTAATTAGTTTAATGCAATCGTTTGTACAACTGAAGTGGTAAAACAAATATTTATTTAGCTATGTGTAAATGTCACCCAACCAATAACCATCGCTGAGGTTTCAGAGGTCTGTCGGTTAACTATTTATAATGTCTATATAAATATATAAGGTTACTATAAATATATCATAATTAGTATATTTAATTAATTATGCACGTACCTCTATCTGCTTATATTTTGGCACCCTTTATCGATTTGTCAACCGACCGGAAGCCTTTCCCAGGTTTCAGCAGTTACTTAATAGCCTTTGTTGGTTTCGTGTGGCCAGTCAAAGCGTCGTGTGTGGTCTCTCCTGTCCATGGCCAATGCCCACTACTATTTTCAAAGATCTAATTAATGTCTGCCTGACTTTTAGCAAGCATCTTTTCTGACATCCACTTTTACATTTTTGTTTGTATAACAGAATATATTACTAGCATAGCATTAGTATGTATAAACCGCACCAAGCATGGCCCACACGACGCGAATATCTTATCGGCTTCCTCCTTACATCGTACACAGACAAGGCTTTCGAGGAATTAATTACTTCCCTATCAAAATTGTAGACTCTACGCTAAAATACTATTCCAAGTGTTAATTTTTGTACAAAAGTGTGTAAATAATCCTAATGAATTATTTTCTGCAAATATCTGAAATGCTTTAGTTCTCAATCTCGGTTATCAAAATGAGTTGAGTAAAATATTTGAACGATCCCTTTCACGAAGCATTGCATAAATTTTTTACCTTTTGTCTTTTACATGAAATTAAGGTCTCTGTCGCTTCTATATTGCTTTATCCAGGTATAGGGGAAATATATTTCGCATTTCGTGGCAGATGATCATGACTAAACTTTTTAAACCAAAGAAAATGAATTTTTGCAGATAATGCTAAAACTTTTCATATTTTGCTTGATTTTTAGCCAAATTTTGCCATTCTGATGTCCAAAAATCGGATTTTTCCACATTAATTTTAACAATTCATGTTTAATTTGTGTCCAGCCATGCCCATCCCTTATTCTGTTATTCCAACATATAATTCTATCCTTAAAATTGCTATATTCCTTCCCACTTCCCTTAGTATTGTTTAAGTCAATTTTTCATGCTTTATAATTTCAGTTGTTCTATTACTATTCTCTGCTTGTGGTTGCCGGAATTGGCAAAGTCGTAATTGTGGATTTAGTACTGTGTAATATTTATGCAAAAATTCATATGAAATGCTACAACAATAGTGATACGGTATATAATAATATTTGCATCATAATCATAAATAGCATATGGATTGACAGGCAGTATAGTGCAAATTTATTAGCACTGTAGCAAAAGTATTTACAGTTGTCATTATCAGGAAATAATTCATGCAAATATTTTACAATAGCCACTTCCCTCTCCATTCAACAATGAACATAGCAATGAATGTTTTTCGTAAGCAATTTGATAGAATTCATCTCTTTGTTTACATTCCATTACTAAGTATTTCAATGTGGAGGATTATTACGACTTGGCTAATTATTCGCAATTGTATTTTCTCTTCTCGGTAAAGGTTTTCGGAAATGGCGAGTTGAAAGGTAGCATTGTCTTGTCACTCAGCAGTTACACTCGCGTGTGACGTAATCATCTCTGCCTATAATATGCTCATCATCAACAAATAATAAGGTACCTACATATACATCGTACCCAAAATTCTTCGTGAGAATCGCAAATGTTCCCAAATAATCAAACGACGGATATCAATTATGCAAATACTTGTAAATAAAGCAAACAGAATAACAAAGCCAGTTTTGCAAAATATTTGAAATATTGCCTAAACAATCCCTTTTGCAATAAATAAATATTTTCAACAAATAAAACAGCTTTTCTGAAAATATTAACCAAAATTGCAAAGTTTTTATTTTTGCAAATATTTCTCAATTACTGAAAATATTTACTATTTATATGACTATTTTTATTTATTAATAATTATTAACAGGAAAATAGAAATGGTAAAAACTGACGAATTGTGAGAATTTAAGGAAATATATTTGTTTTAATATTTTGGCTAGTATAGAGCTTAATATGTGCTTTTTTGGAATTAAATTTATCCCAGAAGCTTGCAAATAATTCTTAGAAGCCCATAAATTACAGATTGCAGAAGATATTATAATAACTACCGATTTGTGTGCAAATTTTAAGAAAATATTTTTTTACTTTATTTTGGCATCTTTTAGAGAATGATCACATTTTGTGAAATAATGGCATATCCGAAGGTTGCAAATAATTCCCAGTAGGCCATAAATTGGAGAGGGTCTTGATAGGAACGGTAATGATGTTGGGTTAAACACGAAGAAGGTTAATAAGTAAAAGAAAGGAGGAAGGTAAGTAGGTGGATGGTTAGATTACGTACCTAGCAAAAGAAAGGAATCCGACGAACTGGAATGACAAAGTTGTCAATTCCGATGTAATGATTTATGATTCATTTGACTACTCACTTATGCCCCGCCCCTCCCACCCGCCCTCCCGCACAAACAAAGAAAAAGCTCCGAACAGTCGCCAAACCATTCATTACCCACCAAATAAATATTTTCCTTCGTCTGAGACATACTTTTTGCATCCCTAAACCTTAGAAATGCCCTCACCACTTTTAGGACATTCAGGGCTGGGCTTTCTTGACAGGGAACCACCCTCGCCTATTCCTACTCCTACTAATTCCGAGAATAATTACTGTTTACAGCCAGCTAACCCAAAACCCCATACATTGCAAGAACAAACTCATTTGTTTCAATTACATAAAAAATAATATTGATAAGTAGCATCAAATGATGCATAGAAATCCAAATTTTGTTCATATGCATTAGTTGGAAATTCTTCGTGGTTTTTGTAATGAATTTTGTAGAGATTGTACTTGTCATACGTATAAAGGCAGCCACGATAGAATTAAGCCTGTTTTTAACATTTTGCAATATATTTTACAATAATATAACTTAATTTGCGCATGGATTAAGCATGTTTTAGCAGCATTTTATGAATAGTTTTAGAAATTTATAAGTAACTAGTATTACTACATCCACAGCTTGTAGATCTATTTTTAAAAATTGCAAAAAGGGCAATATCCTTCCTTAATGAATATATTATCTGTTATAGTCTCTTCCCTTAAGGAACCAAATGGCCTTTATTCGCTTTCCATATGTCTCAATAACTTCATTGATAGTAATGTTTACTATTTATTCTCAAGAAGGCTGCTCGGCGTGCTCAATCAGTAAATAAAACAGCAATTACCTGTAATTAGTATTAGTAGCATGTAGACTCAGAATTACCTAAGCAAGCAGTCTATACTATTTCAAACTTGGCCCCAAGTAAATCCCGACCGTTACTTTTCTTTGTTCTCATTCTGACTTCTTCAATTTTCAGGTTGGGGTAGTTAATACAGAAAAACAATGTTTTTGCTATTATAGTAGTTTTTAAATGTTAATACGTAGTATAAGTACTATAAGTTTATTGTACTTTTTCCATGAAATTTTCGTGCTAGAGCGGAAGACTAATAATATTCTAGAGAATGTGTTTCTATTGCATAAAGGGCGCTTTATGTATTTAGTAAGTTTGTATGATTATACAGAGTTGTGAAACAATAGCTCTATTAAATATAAGTATCACATGTCCTGTGTAGTATAGTCTTAGCTGCCTATATAGCACTTTAAAGGTTAAATTATAAACCTTTTGCGTTTTTAAAAATGAATGACTTTCTGATATAATTAAATAAATGAAGACAAGATTCTTGGTTGTTCTTAAATAATGATTCTGCGTAATCAAGTAATTTCATGATTATTTGTACTAGAGTTCAAAAATATTTAATTATTCAGATAAGAGTACAGTGTACTTCGTTGTAGATTAGCTATCAGGCAGAAGAACAAATTTCCTTAAAAATTATTGGATGTTCTTAAGTAATGATTCTGTGTAATCAAGCAATTTCATGAATATTTGTGATAAGGTCAAAAATGTTAACTTCTGAAGATAAGATGAGTAATTAATACAGTACAGTGGATGTGGCTAGATAGGGCATTGTACAGCGAATGTGGTTATAGATAATTATAAGCAGTTTTTAAAATAATAAGGTTAGGTATTACATAATTAAGGATAAAACAATCTTTTTACATCCTGCATAGAGCTAAATACGCCATTTTATTGTGTATTAAAGTATTTTTTTCTTTGCCCCTCCCCCTCTACACTGTATAAATTGTTTTAGATTAATGCGTAGAGATTTGTTATGAATGTACTTGTGAATGGCTGTGAGGTAAGAGAAAGTGAGCAAATCGAATGCAGAATAAAATTAGAACCGTATGAGAGAATTCCGATGAATCTGGCTTTAGAATTCATCTGAAATGACATTTTAAAATGAATTCCAACCTCTGGTAAATCTATTTCATGAAATTCTGGGGAAATAGGAGATAAAGGCTGTCAGCAGGCGGAAGCAAATACATGATAAGACCTATTTAGTTCTACCTTTTCATCAGAATGGATTCATTACCTACAACCATTTACTATGTAGCCAGGAAATTGTTTAACCACAGAGCAGAGTAAATAGAAAGATGTTTTCCAAATTGGTCGAATTTATAATTATTATTCTGTGGAAACGGATGCCAAGGCATAATAATAATAAAAGTGACAATTCTGTAGCGTTTCCTTATTATATAGTGAGTAAGAAAGAAAAGAATAGTCAAGAATTCAAGTGTAAACAGACAGTTAGCCAATCGTTATTTGTTTTGAGTTCTTCATTCATTATTCATTATTTCCCAGTACATATAGTAAATGCTAACACAATAACAGTGAAGTGAATGTCTGTCTTGATTTCAGTTGAATACGTAGTAGTAGAAGATATTAGCCATAGATATCCGTGTAGACATGCCTTACATACTTATCTATCTGTTACGGCTAAATTAGATACCGGCCAACACAGCCTAAACATTTCATATAAATCATACTGGCCTAAAATATACTCTAGCCATCAAATATTATGCTTTCTGCCAAATTTTCATACATGTTTTTATATTTGCATCTATTTAAAATTCTTGCAAAATTATAAAAAGGATTGCTTTTTCTAAATAATCTGTCCTTTTTACCTTTTTTACCTTTTTCACATGTAAAGTGGAAGTAAATGAGGCTCTCTGCTACATCAAAAAAGGTAAAAAAGCAAAAAAGAATTTAAAAAATCTTACTCCTACCTTTTTTATAAAAAAGGCAAAAAAGGTCCTTTTTTGTTCCCTGTATCATATATTCTCGCGATTAAATGCTTTCTAACATCTTTTGAAATAGAAAACTAGATACCTGGTGTCTACCAATAATTGTCGCAATAAAGGTGCTGATTGCAGCAATAGTTATGTCTCCGCCAGATAACCTCCCTATACTCAAAACCCTACTAAAGGATGCCTTTTCCTTTATTGGCATCAGAAATAGTCATGAAAAAAGTAACCCAACTGGTCTAGGCTGTCTTCGAATAGCCAACTTGCCTAGTACATATAGGCAATACATAGTAAGTTGTTTACGTCTCATTTTTCTGTGTCTAGTGGTTTACCTGGAAAAATTCGGAGTATGACTCCAAGCATTCGTTTTTCTGAGAGTGTGTGAGTATACTGGATAGTCAAATATTTAGGCCAGGGTTGAGACTACAAGGTAGGTAAACATTACCAAGTTTAGGCAGAAGTTGGACGAACTCTTCTAAATAAATACGACACGATTCATCGGAAATCTTGAAACTATTTTCCTTTTCTTATTATTTCAATTGGCGTTTCTACTTACTTCTATTATACATAAATGCATGAACTACATTTCAGAATATCTAAAGCATAATTCAACTGAAAGAACTCAAAGATTCCTCGAATTAGTTGAGCAACAGGAGGGGAATGTGAGAATATTGCGAATTATTATATATAATTACAATTCATGATGCTGAAGAGTATTATGTAAGACGTTAGGAATGAGTAGTAGAATAATCTACGAGTTATGCGAACCATTTCATTTTATATAGTAAGAACATGAATAAAAAAACTTTTAGCATTTTGGGAATTAAAATGAACTTTATTAAATCCGTCTCCAGTTTTAATATTGGGAACAAATATTTCAATGCTGGATAAGATATTATTAGGGATTGTTTAATTACAGGTGAATTAAACAAGACCTGGGACTTAATAGGAGGGAGAATGACAACAACTTGGAAAAAGCGATAAAGATCTTGCGATGACTGGATTTCCTTTCTTGAAAAATCTGGAGGAAGAAAGAAAAGATTCATTGAGAGAATATGCATTGTATTATTATATATGGGGAGAGTGGAGTAAGGGGATGATCATGCACACCTTCTCGGTAGTCTCTACACACGTACGTATAGAGTAGTAAATAGGTACATAGTTATTAGGGAAGACCAGGTGCAAAGGTGCTATTTAGCAACATTTACGCATTTCTTTCGTACTTTGTAGTGCATGACGGCTTAGCACTTACAGCTTGAACTTTTCGCTTATCATCAGATAAGCAGCAAACATTCTTAGAGCTTTGTTTTGCACCTGTCATGTAAATTACGTGTACTTGCTGACACGCGATCCAATATCATTTTATCAGCCCTGTGAGATTTACATTGCGGGATGAACATAAATTACACTCACAATTCATTAATTACTTCTAAGAAATATTTACAGTCCCTATTCACTTCTAATAGCCTCAAAAACGCGCTCAATTATTTTCTCACACGGCTACTTAACAATTAAATATTATTTGCACAACGCACAGACCAAAACTAAATAGCTTAACTCTCGACTAGATTTAATACCTTTTAAATTATGAAACTACATTGAATACAGAATATTCAAAATTATAGAACATTGACAATTAATCGAGAAAAACTAAATATACAATTAAATAAATGCTCTAATAATTCCAAATCCACCCAATAGCGAATCAGCTATTTAGAATTATAAGGTGAGAACGACCTCAGAATAACCTCTCAGTTTTTCTAAAACGTAAGAACCATCCTTTCAACCTTAGAAATACTGACAGGTTATTTTGTAGTTGTTCCAACTTATGCTAATTTTCCCACAATTATAGAATATTATAATTAATTGAGAAATTTTGAACGTTAATATACAATTAGATGGTCTAAATCCAAATCTACTCAATAGTTTGATATCCATGCATTGTTACACCGTGTACACATATTAAAGGAGCACCGTAAATGCATTTGATCCTTGACGGATAAGAATTTGCCACTTTTTAACATTTGACACATCGAATTATTTAATATTGCTAATATTCTACGTCTACACATTGTACTCTTGCAATGTCATTTATATTATTATTATTTGCTTTGTTATTTTATTCTGTAAATGTAAATCAGTGAGATAAATTAGCCCACCAAACACTGGACTTAATATTTTATGTATTACTTTTAATTGCCAGGTGTGTTATTACTATTACACCTTATTTATTGATTAGAATGATTATGCTGATGTCTTATCTGTCTGACGTTGAACTTTGTATTTGTACGACTTCTAGGTTTAGAAAGTCATTCGAAATCACAAGGTCCCATATTTGCTTCAAAAATACAAATTATTAACACTTTTGTATAAAATAGCCAAATAATTCTGTAAAAATACAAATTATAACTAATTGAATGCATAAATAATCTGCTAATTACCTCCTTTTAACAAAATCTAAAACAATACACTACTTTAACAATCACAATATACCTAAACATAATTATTAGAAAAGGGTAAAATTATATTTTACGAAACTAAATCGCGAACCAATAAATACAGTCGTTTACATCATTTTTACGCGAGTGTTTGCATTTGGTTTATTTCAGATAGTTAGTCTTGAACTTGAAATATTGGTGGGGTAACTTCTTTTGGAGGTTCCAAGTCCAAGCGATTCAGCCGCTTCTTTAGAGTTCCGCATCCTTCCTTTGAAATCTGACAAAAAATGCGTTTGTCATAAATAATGTATAATGTATTGTATACTACTAATACTTTTAAATATTTTATTTTTGTATTTTATATTTATTTTATTTTTATATTTTATATTTTATTTTAAATATTTTGGGCCTATAAACTTACAACAGATGACTTAATAAATAGATCAGTAAGGTTGTTCAAATAAAAGAGGCCAAAGTAGACACCAACATCAGTCAATGGCTGATCGGGGTGACAAATCAGGTCCAGTTTCTTCAAACCTGTAGCAATTTTTTTTAAATCATTATTTTTTAACTAAACGAATTATAAATATCCAATCATTAATTTATTTATTTAAATACAAAATTACCATAGCTGAAACAAACAAATATTTAACCAGTAGTAATAGGTATTCACGCTAACGATTAAAATCGCAAAAATTGGATTATTTAGACTATTTGGAGAAAAATTTCTGTTTGCGCATGTGCAAGATTAAAATCCTAGGATAGGAAAAGTAAAAATAATAAATGACACATGAAATTCATTGGGTACTCACGCGGCTCCCATTTTACTCTTGATTTCAAGATTAAAATCTTAAACGTAGATGATCAAACACTTGAATACCTAATCCAATTTTTGCGTTTTTAATTCGCTTAACATGAATGGATATATTTTAATGATTACAAATATTTACGAAACTTACGCGCGAGATTAGATATTGCCAATTTGGTAGTGACTATTCGAACGAATTGATCTTTGCCTTTTTTATTATCAACGGAATAACTTCCGGTCATATATCCAGGTTGAGTTCCCTTGAGGTTCTCGCAGATATCTGCAGGGATGCCGGTAATAATTGAATCTGCACATTCATTGGCTTGTGTCAAACGAATGGATAAAGTCTCCAATGTGGTCAAGTGCAAGTAGAGGGCTCGAATGACATCGTCAGAAGGTTCCTCTATTTTTAGCTTTTTGATATTAGGAAATGTCTTTGCCACACTTTGGATTGTCGCCACCACTTTGTACGAACGAGGCATCTCTGCAATAAAAAATAAACTCTAAATACCGACACATCAAATTGAGAGTGTAAATAAATGATTTAAATATTATAACTTGGAAGGCATTTACCGAGATCTTCCAAAGTATCGCAAACGAGGATATGTTCTTCAGCAAGTCTAAAAACATCAGTAAGATCTGCATTTCCAAAATTGGAGTATCTCAAAACAAGTCGCTTAAGCAAAGGAAATTGTCCTTTGCGGAACAAGTCGACGAAAATGATTTGTCTAGGTCGAGTGAGTCCAGATGGCTGAAGCATTTCGAGGCATTTCAACTTTTCCATCTCTGGGAAGTTGATGACGAGACTTTTCCCGCCACTCCCAACGTAGTCGCTGACGTATAAATGAGTCAACGTCTTTTTGGTGGTGGTCAACAGATTTTCAATCGTGTCTTCTTGGACATCGTCGCAAAAGTAGCCGATTCTCAATGTAGTGAGCTGCAGACGCATCTCGTTGAGGGTGACCAAGTCCTTTTCATTGATTGGACAGTCGAGATACAATTCTTTGAGTTGAATATTGTAGGTTTGTACTGATGCCAGGACATTTGTGATTGTATCCAAGTAGCCAGTCCGCACTTCCAACACTTTGACATTCGGACTGTGCTGGAATAGCGTCGAGCAGAATTTCTCCCGCAGACTCGCTTCAATCCGATTGCCTTTCACCTCCATAATTTCCAGTTTCTTCAACTTGGGCAGATGAGTTATCTCGATATTCTCCGCGTGTGGGATTGGCGGCGGCGGCGGAGTGGTAGGAACTTCAGCCGGCAGCACGATTGCCAAACACTCCAGGTTAGGAACAAATGGAAACATGAATTCGTCAAGCTCGGCAGAAGAAATTGCTTCTAGTTTCAAATTTATTGCTTGGAGAAACGGGCCGCAAACAAGAAAAAACTTCTCCAGCGGCTTGTAGAAATTTCGGATGGGAAAACCCCCGATTTGAAATTGAGTGATCGGAAAATCTTTTGTTCGCTCCATTACATCCACGAAAAGAGGAAGTTTTTGAATTTCTTGACCGATGAATGTTTTCACAAACTTTTTACGCATACCTGGAACCGCAAATTGATTCCATTTTCGACACACTAGCCGAGCATTTAACAAATCTGAACCATCCTCTATGTACTTAAATATATTGCTCACCACCTGTTTATGTCACAAACACAATTTCATTTATTTAAATTAAATAGTCACCAACGCTGGTTTGATGTTACACGGACAAATTATATAACAATTAAGATTTAAAATGTAAACAAAAATTGTTACCCTTACCACATCGTGTAGCAATGGATTCCTTTGCTGCTGTTCAGAAATCTTAGAATCTGTTTTGCTTTTCATTTTTAGTCTTACATAATGCAAATGCTGATTTTGCTGCAATTAAAATTAGAAGAAATAAACAAAATGGCATCATTCATAAAATGCACAATGGGCAGTCAATACCTTTTTTAGCTGGTAATTCAGTTTGTCTCTCTGTTCCCCTAATTTGACCAGCAGCTGTTTCTGACTAACAAGTAAGTCTATTTTATGAGTCAGTTCACAATTCGTCAGTTTTAGATGATGAATAGTCTAAAAGAAACAATAATATTTCGTTTAATTGCTTACTATTAACGGATCATCGCATATTGTGATGAAAATTAAATATTCTATCCTGGGCCTAAATTATTGTATAATAATTAATTCTACCAAATGACATTCCCACTACATATTATATTACACTATACTTTATTGTATTACGTTTGTAATAATGTTATTTTAGGTTAAGATTAATAGTAATAATAAGTTAGGTATACCTTTTTGTTTTCCTCTAATGTAGATTTAAGGTTTTCCACAGCATTCAACTCCAACTGCTGCTGCCTCCTCTCCCCAGCTTCACTGCTACCCTCTGCCTCAATCGGGCACGGAGGAGCAACTTTAACTATGTATAGTTTCCAATAAATAAATGAAAAAATGTTTACCAGAGAAATAAAATAGTATTTATTATAATATACCTTTGGTTGCTGAAGTGGGATCATTTTCATCCTCATCAAGTCTACTTCTTTTTGGAGGTGGAGTATCCATTTTAGTTATGCATGATATAAATGTGTACCGTGATACCATGTGTGAAGTTAATGGTGGAATGACTCACTTTTTGTCTGTTCAGTCTAATCTGGTGCTGCAAATGAATTTTTAAATCAAATCAGATAGTTAGAAAGAGATCTGATCAGCCAATATTATTGTGTCAACTGCCGTTCGACAAGTTAAAAATAAAAATGTTAAATTTCTTGCATAAATGCTTTGTAAAATGTTCAAAATTAGAGATAGTACGTATTAGTTACCAATTAGCTTTGTCCTTCGTGTTGACCTTAGTTTATCAGCGCCAATTGTCAATGTCACTTTTAGTTTACTACCAGATGGATGGTTCCAGGATGACCTACTAAATTCCAAAATTGTCGAATAAAATAGAAATTAATTATGACTTAATCATATACTTTCAGTTTTAACAAATTTAACAGGTCTTTTGACATAATTTGAACATATTGATATGTATAAAATTAAGCAAAAAAACTACCTTTTACCTTCATTATTTCGTTTCCACTCCTGACTTCCTTGTGAATTTCTCTTCCTTCCTATTCAATTTAGCTCTAGGTAAATGTTTATAGTATTATTATCCCAATATTTAATTTGCCCTGCCTGTTGTCCAATGATGAATGAAATTACAGTCCAAACTCCTTCACAATTTGTTTAACAACAAAGTTCATCAGCTGGTCG
This sequence comes from Tomocerus qinae, assembly GCA_020055645.1. Taxonomy (NCBI): domain Eukaryota; kingdom Metazoa; phylum Arthropoda; class Collembola; order Entomobryomorpha; family Tomoceridae; genus Tomocerus; species Tomocerus qinae. Next base: position 1,258,195 of record CM034550.1, read on the forward strand.
AGCTGAGATTTAAAACATAGTACTATTGATTTGATTGAACTGCGTTGTTGTCTGTTGTGATTTCAGATTTGTAATTTTGGATTACGTTCCGTAGATTTAAGCACCACTTAAAATAATAATGTATTACATAAGTCATAAGTGTGTCACTTAAATTAGTAATTAGTTAATTATAATTTTATTTATTCGCTTTAATATGGTTCCAGGATTTACAGTCATTAGGTAAATAGAGTTGAGATACGTAGCCCACAACACAGACATCGATTCCCGTGCCGTAGTAGTAATAAATGTAAACAAGTAACAAACACAAGGCCGTATTGTATCAAACTCTGATATCTAGTGCTCTAGCTCTAGTCTGGTACTCTCTGTCTTTCTGTAGTCTGTACCTAGTACTGAAACACACATAAACTCATAAACTACACATCACAGCAAGGAACTAACATTCCACACAGGAAGATAAATGTAATGATAATGGATGGGCATGAATTGATGAATTAAAAATGAAAACTTTTTAGGTTATTATAAATAGATGATTTTATTTACAACATACAAAGTACATCAAGATGGCTACGAATAAAAACAAAATCTAACAAAACATTGAAAATAAATACTAATTCCATTTTTTGATTGAGGGAAGATTGTCTTCAAGTTTAAAAAGCGGATACTTAGCTACGCCACATATAGTTATACTTCTAAAGCTGTAATAGTTTGTAATGAAACTCAGATTGTCTAACAACATCCAGGGACTCATTAAAACTCATGAGAAATCAAATGCATGCCAATACGCTTTTTAAAGGGGTAAAAAGACGAACTTGATGAATTTCAATGCAAACAAAAACAACTACTATTCAGTATCCACCAAGTGAGACATAACTAAGTATTAATACAAAAGGCAACAAAATAATAATCTTATAAATAGCATAAACGTTTACCATCTCTATTGCATATTTCTACAAACTAGAATTTGGATTTTATAAATATATTTTTAAGCTTTGTAATCCAAGTACATCGCGTAAAATTACTATTACATATCCACATAACTTATAATGGCAATATTAATTTGTCTTTTTTGCACTGGTGTGAAGTGTGAACACTGAATTAACGCCAAAAGAGCATTTTAAATGGGTTCCTCTCCTTTTTGTCGAATTTCGAATCCGACTTTCTCGAAACATTCAACGGGTCCTGATCATCAGATCCAAATTTTTCATGGTAGATGTGTGGGTAAATGTTACGGAACTGTATATTAAACAAAATCACTCTAGTAAAATTAAAACCATAATAATATTACTTATAAAGGCGAGATTTAAAAGTAAATTAGCGTACATCCTTGAGACGTTTCTTTCTATCCTTCTCCGTCAACTTCTCGGAAGTCAAAATGTTATTTAGAAGACATCGCAGATTTTCTGATGTTCCTCCAGGAGCTAAAAGGCGCTGATCATCGAATTCGTCCAAAGAAATACGACTGCAAAATTGAACATTTTCTTTGTCTTCCACTTTAGCTTTTTTCTTCTTTTTTGGAGAATTTTCCGGAACCTATTAATAAAAATTTTCGGCATATTAGTCATAATAATTTAAAATAAATTTACAAAATTGATTATTCTTTGGCTGTAATTACAAATAATTTGATTGAAACTGAGAAATATTTTCTAGGGACTCTAGAAAAACCACTTTTTCCTTAATTTTAGTTATAAATTAATAGTAAAAATTAAGCTTTTAATAAAGTAATTCGAACCTTAGTTATTTGTTGATCCGAAATAATTTCTTTGGCTTGATGAATAATCTCCTCTTCTTGAGATGTAGCAAAAATATCTTGATCATTATCCATCATGAACGTAATTATTCGTAGTGCCAAGAGTTCATCAAACTCTTCAGGGTCCAAGGACTGCAAAATGCTTCGGAAAAACGTGTTGATAACCTACGATAAAGCATAAATCAATTATATAATGTACGTTCCACAATAATAAGTTAATACTAACGTATTATGATAGATTACAATTGCACGGGTAGTCATCGCCACATCCAGCATAAGTTTTTCATTCTTGGATATTTTGGCCATACAGCGTAATAGAAGTTGAAGGTGTCGACGATTGGGCGGAGGCAATAAAAGTGTTAACAGTCGGAAGGAAGCCACGGCCATACGCTTCCCTTCGGTGGTCATAAGTCCTGCAATGGCAATATTAATATTACATAACATGAAAAAACATAATCTTTGGATAAATGATTTTTAAGGGTAGCCTGCAAAAACACCAAAAGCACCAAATTTACCAATTTATATATTTTTTTAATAAATTAAATATTTTTTTAGCTTTTCATGGATGACCTGAGAAAACCCATCAGCTCTGGGCTCTCCAAAATAATTAGCAAAACACAGGTATTTTTTGGCTAATGCAGGCAACCCATAAAATATTTTAAATTACATACAATCAACAAACAAAAATGCAAATACACACACACACATTTGTCAATATTGTCAGTTAGGCATTAATTGCAATTAAAAATAAAACAAATAGGCATATTAGTTGCACAGTTATTAAGACAAGACACGGCGACAAAAATTACCCGGAACACAAGCATCAGCCCCATAGTAAAAATCCAGCGTTCGACGTGCACTCTTACTTGGTGAGTTGGCGTAGTCAATTTCGGCAGTGGGCTTTCTTTGTGCGAACTGAAATCCTTTAGAATGGGCATACGGACTTCGGTCGCGAACGCCATCACTAAGATTGGCAGCCGAATGACTGCGGTTGGGGGGATTATTGTTGGATTTCATGAAAGTGTTATCTGTGCTGTTTTGATCAGACATGGAGTACTCATAGAAAGAATACGATCCTTCGCTTTGATTCAGAGGCAATACCCGGGAGTATTTCGGATGGTTTATCATATCAGACGCAGAGAGTTCTAAATTCGGATTTTCATAGGCAAAGCATGCAGGACTGCTAATAGGACCCGATCGCACTTTTCGTGGTAATGTGCATAGAGTAGATTTCAGTTCCGTTTGGGAAACAACTCGAGTGATTGGACTCCCGTCTCCGGTAAACGCCGTTTCATAGAAAAATGGATTGAGATACTTGTTGATTGCGTAGTTCTTGGGACTCATCGGTTTCACTAGAGTAGACGCCTTCACAATTGAGTCATCTCCTCCCGGATTCGTGTTCACATCCTGCAGAATCTTCTTCGGAATTATATTTCTAGTTCGGGCACCCCCTCGACTTCCACGATTTCCAGCCGGAGTTAATATGTCAATCAATAAATTGCCCACAGAATCTGAAGCATTGAAAGGATAATTGTCTTCGATGGTGAAGTTTTTGAAATTGCTCGGTGTGTTCGGACCCAGACGATTTCCACCAATTCGAGAACTACTTGTCTTAGCTGAGTACAATCGCGAATTGAAGTCAAACAGCTCCGCACGAATGAAAGTCGTTATAAACGCATCGTAAAGCTCGCAAGTTAGTAAAGGCGCCCCTTTGTAACTTATAAAATAGTCGCTGATCAGTTTGAAAACATCGTTTTCAAATCCAGGGTAGTTTACATGGTTTAACATCCCTCCTTCCTTTTGTTGATTGTTTGGCCCTAAGAACGATTCAAATAAATATTCAATTAAATAGTTTTTTTAAAATCATAAACATTGTTTTACTTTTTGCAAACTTACAATTGGCTAAGCACTTCATGGCAGACAGCAGCCAAGACGGAATTTCATCCACCGAACTGTTAAGAAGAACAACGCCATATTTTCCTAATTGGGTTAAATTCTGAGAAATGAAACTACCTCGGATTACATCTTGATTAGGAAACGTGTGAATCACCTCACACCCAACAATCTCAACAAACCTGTATCAAGAATTTAAAATATTTTTAAAAAACTACAATTTCATTTTATAGTACAACTGTTAGTAAAAAGCAAGCTCTTTCGTGAAGTTTGAATTTATTTACCGTTTTAAAAACACATCTCTCCAAACTTGATGAATTTGTTCAATAGACAACGGATTGATTACGACGCTATACTTAGAATTTGACTTTGGCAAAGTATTACTAGAAGTAGAAGCGACTTTGGGCGACTTTGTTGACTTCTTTCCTTCCCCCTCGGCTGTAGAATTGTACCCAGCAAGTCTAAATATTATGAAAAATAACAAAACATTTTTAAATAAAAGAATTTTGGGTGATTTTTACCTGCAAGAAATTATTTTACGATTCAAGTATTTTGAGTCGATAACTAATCATAAACTGATAAATCCTGTAAAGTATATTTTTAGGACTTGCATGTATAAGTTTCCATTGTCTTTAAAGTCAGTCTCTTTGGCAGGGCTGGCACTTTTATTTAAATTGACAACTTTTTGAGCAGCTTCTTTGAAAATACCAGCTTTATAGAATTTTTGTAACAACTGGAGGGTTTGTTGTCGCGTTATTGCGGAATCAAATTTTTCTTTTAGTTGAACAGAAAACCATTCGATCGCATCTTGAGCAACGAAACAGTCTTCATATGTTTTCCATTGTTTTCTGTGTTTTCCAAGAGGAACACCTTTTCGAAATATGGCCACAGCCTCCAGCCACTGTAAATTCGAATCCATAATTTACAAAATATAATATTTAATTAAAAGACAAATATGTAATAGACAATTGAAATTGAGAATATTGAGAGAGACGTATGAGGAAAACAGATTATTGACTAATGACCAAAAACTAACCAAGCGAGTGGCCCTGTAGGGTTCAGCACGGTAACTTCCTTTATTCATGATTTTTAAAATGTCTTGAATTTCTGATAAATTATCTTACTTTGACAACATCCTCTTTTCCCAATAAGCTATTCCTTCTTGACTGCCACTGAAATAAATAACAACAAACCAACCCCAAATAAATCACAGATAGTTGAGATTGAGATTTTGTGACAAAATTGCCAATGCTAATCACTAATGCCATGCAGTTATGAATTTATTATATGCTTTGTAAAATATGGAAAGAAAATAGACTCACCAAACTAGAACAACACTCCAGCCAGTTTGACTTTGACACCTTGACAGGTCAGTCAGTGAATAGCAATAGCAGTCAAGATTGAAGATTGAATGAATCAAAAGAAAACAGAAAAGTGGCCGTTGTCAGTTGAGATTTTCTGTGGATGCTTTTCCGCGCTCTTTCTCCCGCATCACAAATTTGAAAGGCGTAGACAATCCAAGGATAGACTCGCATGCCAGTCGCACAGTCTTCTGGTGCAATGAAACCCTGAATGCAATGTCTCAACTGTCTCATGGACATGAGTGAGCCAAACAGTTCCAATGCAATTATAGCAATAAGAAGCCAGAGCCAATAGCCATCCAATCTGCTGCAAGTGTCCAAGTTACCAAAAGTCATCACAAACAAGAAAATCGATATTTTTGCTAAGGCACTCGCAGCTGCATTTCATCCACCTTCAACCATAAATTAATTTTTTGACCATAATATTAGCAGTAGATTAGTTTCTTATGCATCCCAACTCCCAACCCAATGCCCCAATCGCCAATAAAACAATAGCATACTTTATTCTGGTCCTGGCAGAACGTCCCTTCGCATCTATAATAGCTTTGTTAATTGAATCAGTTTCATCTTCATCTTAGTCATAATACTCTAAATGCATTTGTGAATTTGTTGGAAAAATAGTGCTGCATATTATTTGGATATTAATGTTCCAGTGCAGATTTTTCTATTTAAAATCTTTCAGGTAATTTTAAATAGAACTCCATGAGCCAACTAAAATAATACCCCTGACAGCAGGTTATAATTTTACTGATATTTAACACCTTGTAAGTGAAAACGGGTATATTAAAATATTTTTTTTTAGATTTTTCGGCCAAGTTCTGTTTAAAAAAGCTTAACATTGTACAAGTTATTGTTTCCGAGAGAGAGGATGAGCTCGGCAGTGGCTCCGTCCGTCGTTGGGACGAGTTCTCAATCATCAAAAGCTGCAATTCGGGAAATCCTCCCTCGAAAGGGTTATCTGCATGTGGAGGACTCTTTCACTTTCGTCCTCTGTAAACCTAAATTGCTCCCCCTAAAATCTTTCAACATGGAAAAATTGGATAAAATTCAATCCGAATCAATTGAGAAGGCGAAAAAAGAAATGGAAGCTGCTTCTTTGGACTAAAAATAAACTAATCTCAGACTCGACTCATTTTGTCCTTTTTGTAAAACAAGTTCGTAAAAATTCATCATAATAATGAATTTTAATACACAATTGAATCAAGAGAGACAATAAACAAAACAGTTATTCGATTAATATATTTTTTTCAATTTTTATATAATATTCTGACGGAAGTATAGCATACAATACAATCTTCTAAGGTAATAATATGTATTTACAATTTCTAGACATTGGTTCTAGATTAAAAACATTCTTATTTTGATTGTGCATTGCATTTTGCATGTATAAGAAATTAAAACTGGCGTAAAGTGAACTGTATTATTAATAATTTTATATTCCTCTACTCAAACGCATTACTTTTAAAAATTATCATATTGTAGGGAGATTGTTGTTCATAATTCATACTGATATGCCTTGTGGAGTGTATCATAAATGGGGGATGTAAATAAGGAACTAAATATAATTATAATGTTCGAAATGCTTTGAGTCAATAATAAATACTGAAATTCGGAGATTGTTGACACGGAGGAAGAAAATTGTTTATGGTTTCCGCTGTAGCAGCTATCGAACAGGAATTTCCAGGGGTTGACTGTCTCTGAGAAACAAAACAAGTAATGTTTCATTATTTTTTTAGCAATGTAGTATTTTTGTAATTTATTGTGCTATCTTAGATAAGCATAGAATAAAATTAATTATCAGAAACAATGCATTCTAAATACAATATAAACATGAACGATAAATTTTTTATCATTTTGAATCTCCGGAAGATAAGTGTTAGTTATTATTATGTGATTATACTCACCAGTTTCTTTGACTCTGCTAAACAAAATGTACAAATTCTTGACTGACTCTCTGTCTGATCCCCATTATAAATTTGGCACATAAGTTTCCCTGCAAAATTTTGACATTTTAGTTCATCTGTCTTTATTAATTCAAAATATATATTCAAAAATAAAAAAATTTGAAATATCTTACCGTCAAGAATGTGTGAAGACAAATGCGATATATACGAAGATGCTAATCGGAGAGTTTCGATTTTTGAGAGTTTTCTGTCCGCCGGCTCCGTTGGAATCAGCATCCGCAAAGTGGTAAACGCCATATTTACACTGCAATTCAAAATTCAGGAATTTAATTGTAAAATTATTATTAGTATTAAGTTAGGTATTAAATTATGCGTAAAAAACAATTAATATTTTGAAATCTTGTCTGAGAATTTTTATGCATACAATGTAAAAATGCAAAACGTGGTGACTGGTTGGCCTATTTCACATCTAATTTTGGGGTGTATTGATAATATTGAATATACTGTAGTGTAGAATTATTATTGCCATTTTAGGATTTGGAATTTACATTTTTGTTTTAAATATAACCAATTTGAAAGTTGTCAGCAGCATTAAAAGGATATAATATTATAATTATCTCACTGAAGACTTCATTTCAAACAAAATTATTAAATAGTAGTTACAACATTACAACAGAATACATGCTGATTGGCTGATGGTATTACTGTAAAGGCAGTCACGGACAAAAATTCGGTGATTTTACATCGGAGAATAGAAACTAGTGAAAGATGCAATTTTTAAAACTGAAAACAATTCAGAGGAGTCTTTTTAATTTTATCATTGTTTCAAGGCGGTTTATTTGAATAATTGAGTACCTGTGCGTCTTCTCTCTTTCTCGAGTGGTCCCTGCGAATTGGAAATTGGCAGAACTAGAATTGGCAGAGTTACTATTGAGCAACTTGGTTCCAGAAAACCTTACTTTGGCAGTGGATGATGACACTGTTCTCTGTGTGTAAGATTCATTTCGTCCAGACGCAGTGTACATTTCTGGAGATAGGCTCTCACTGCTGCACGGATGAAAATTGTCACTGTTTTTACTCAACGCTTTCTTCCCGCTCCTCGAATTCTGAGTCTTTCTATTTTTGATTACATTCAGCCGACTGTTCATCGTTACGAAAACTTGAAGCAAATGAAATCTCGTCGAGAAAGGAAGTAAACTTTGTTGAAAACGAAATGTCGCCAAGTATATCCCGTAGAAAACGAAACTGTCGTCGAGAAAAGGAGAAGACGTCGTAGAAAATGAAATTACGCTGGTAAATTTGGTGGAAAATGAAAATGCCTGGGAGGAAAGGAGAAGACGTCGTGGAAAATGATTGAGAAAATGAAATTATGTCGTTTGAAATGGGATCTCGTCGAGAAAATTGGTCGTAGATTTATTGATAAGGAATGCTAACGAACTGGGTGCACGGAGAGAGTGGTAAATAAATCTATTTAACTTGTGATGGAGAATAGAGTCGTCTGTTCTCATTTGCGATTGCTCGATCTCTCATTTGAGTTTTAATTGGAGCTGAAGGTCTTTTTAATTTTCCAGATGAAAAGCCATCAGAGACTGTCATTGAGTGCTGCGAGTCTCGTCGGCTGACTGAGTGGATGAAAAATACGCTCGTCTTTACTGCTTTTGGGTTTGCGTCCTCTATTTACATCAGATGAGAAGAGTTGAGTATAATATAGAGTAGTGAGTGGTCTGTGTTTGGTGAATATTGGACAGGCAGAACACGAACCAACACTTATGGCTATGTATATAAATCTATATTGAGACACAAAGTCAATTAAGTGTATCTAGCTGTAGTCAGTACAAATAGTACAATATTTGTATTAATGTACCTTATAGGAATTTCTGTTTGTCGTGGACTCTCAACTCTGAAACTGAACGGAGGAGATTGATTCCACATGTGCCTTCCCTACTCTTCTGCCTGCCTGCTCCATTCCCTCGCCTCCGTACACACATGAAAAAATACTATCCCGACCAACCTCAGGGTTTCATTTCCTACTAAAATATTTTATGACATGATTTCTTCTCCCTCTAAATACATTCACTATGAAATGAAATTAAGTTAAAAATTCAAGGAGGGTCAGTTTTGTGACAATTTGTTCAGTAACAATAATTTTTAACTTTTAAAGAAATAATTTTTTATATTTCGAGTAGAATTTGTATTTGGAAACAGAAACGAATCTTGGTTTAAAATTGCGCAATTTTAATAGAAGAATTTTCTAGAAAATCGTATCAATAATCCTTAAAAGGAAATTTATTGTTGTATTAATAAAATTCCCAGATATATTAAATTATATTTTTTTAAATTTTAAACTACAGGAATAAATTATTCTTGACAGAAATATTTTTCCTATTTAATAGTTTTGGTATGAAGTGAATAAGTAGTTTTTCCTTTTCTCCATTGGATATAGCAGCGGAGATTTTTCCGTTGGTGTTATATCCCTTATATTCCGCGGAAGTTGCAGGTGCACGATGAGAGAGTAAACTGAATTGCCCATATGGCTCTCGGCTGATATAAAGTGTTTGTATGGGTAATAGGAGTATAGAAGTAGTTAAGAAGTAGGGAGAGAGAGCATATCTAATTTAAAGTATTTGTATGTAATAATATGTAAAAGCCCAGATGGCCAATATTGTATCCGATAAGAAATGTTATTTACTGTGTGTAAAACTATTTAGCAGAAAGGCCTGACTGATTGCTGAACTAACTAAGCAACAATAAGTGACAAGTGGCTGTGACTCATAATATCCACCCACCCACACCAAACAACAGGAAAGTCATTCATGTCCTCTTCATCCCAGATTCATCCCTTCTATATAACTATATATACAAACTATATAACTATATAATTATGTCACTAATACAATATATTTCCACAGCAGTGTCCTATTCGTTGTCGTCAAATTTTATTGCCCGTAATTTCATCACGGACCATGGAATCAATAGTCAGGGTGTTCTCCCTCATGCATAATACTACTGCATCAAATGACAATGCGACCGTTTCAAATCTCTATTCCTTTCTCTAGAGTTAACATTATTATAGCTTCTACATGTAGATATACGTACTAAAAAGAAGGAACAATCTTCCCGGATTCTATTCACTATATTGCTATCCAATATTATCAACTTCATTATTATGTGTCTACACACGTGTTCATTCTACTAACATCCATGTACTAAATAACAATAAAAATGTTCTCTAAACTCAACCCATTTCTACGCAGATGATACGAGCTGAGAAATACAAGGCGGAAGTCCACCAAAAATAAAATGGTACAAAACCTACAAAATCTGATTTAATAAAAACGGCAAAACACATTCATTCCTGAGAGATTGAATGTCTCAACTAGCCCCTTCTACTTCTAGTTTAAAAGACATTTTAATTCATTTTTCGCTTGTGTCGCGTTCAATCCTTTTAAATTCATTCGCTTTTAGTGGGTCATCTTTGGTCCCGTTTCTTGGTATCGGTTCTGAATTTGAATTTTGAACGGGCTATATCTAAAGACGACTAAATGGTTGAAATGGTTGTCAAAAGGAAATACGAGAAGGGGAAACCGCTTATTAAGCAATATTATAACATGACCGAATAAAATTATACAGAAGTGAAATTCTCAATGAAATTCGTTGACATGTAGAAATTAATGGGATGGTTATGTCATTCCCATTTTTACATATTACATAATACAAAGATGCAATGTAGTCTACATCAGAATTATAACTATGTATAAAGCTCAACATTCAAATGTCTTATTTAGTAGTATCTTTTACTGGTAGTAAAAGTCAAAGGTTATCACAATTAAAATCATTTTCGTCTGCTCGAGCTATCAGTACATGTAATATTATATTTTTAGTTTTATTTTTACACGATTTGTACACAGTTCATAGATTACTACAGAAAAGCCAAACAAAATTACATGTACTGCATCGTTTTTGCTTTTATGACATTCATAGATTGTCAGAACGCGGATATGTATTTTCTATTTAAAAATATTTGTCTTACAAATTGGTACCTATATAACATTACGCTTTTGGGACCTTTTTTTCGTTTTAATTGAAGTTGCTACAATTACATTTTTTGCGCATCACTGAAAAAGTTTTTTAAATGACAGATTTAGTTTATGGAAAAAATATTTTCATGGGGTGAAAATAGCCAAAGAAATTTCGCCAAAATACTTTTGTCAAAAAATTGTAAAACTCAGATATTTTTGATGTTTGGCTGGACTGAATTTTAAAATCAATCAAATATTTTTCAATGGTGTATTTTACTATTTTTGGAGAAATTCTTTGATCACTTGGGAGATTTTACTCTAAATAAATAGGAATATAGTGATAGTGTATCCGTATCCGTGTCTTGGCATCAGTAGATATAGGGAGAGTGGTTGAAGGAGCAAAAAGTGTATGGATTGAGATGGAGTTGGTTAGGAAGAGTGAGGTTGTGGGTTTGGGAGTGTCATCAACTTCCACTTGTGTTTACTCAGTGTCAAATGTCTGAGATATGATCTTGCTGAGAAAATCATGAGTTCTCCTATTCCCTCGTACAGACAGAAAAACTTTTGCAACGCCGTCTCACTCGTCTCGATCTCTGCAATACCAAAATATGCATGAGCATTTCCTGACTCGATGCATCTCTATTTATTATTAAAATACACACAGCTGACTGAATCTGTTATTGCCATCAAATATTTTAATGCATCCAACACACACAACAATAAACAACCACGGTCTACACAGTGGCAGAGGGCACACATCAATTTCTTCACTCCTCTGTGAAAACTATTTCGATTTGAATCATTTTGTGTTGGAACAAATTTAATTATTATCCTTACTTTTCCACCCCCTAAATAAATGTTCAAAGCTATCATTAAATGCATAATTATCATATTTTAAACATGCTTTCAAGCTTATATATAACTAGTGAACCCATCTAAGGGGCAAACCTAGCACTCAAGAGAAATTCAGCAGGCCACCCAACACAGTAATAAAAACAATTTCGAAATGATCCCTTAGGTTATTATGTTAACTTAAATAAGTAAATACAAAGTTTATTTAAATTAATATACTTTTGGTTGCAAAATTGGCTAAAACCCCAACGTCCTGCTAAAAAAGAATTTCCTAAACCAAAATAATAACTGTAGCTTCAAATGCAGGGAAAAATGAAAAACTCCATTTTGGAAAAAAATCCCACAAAAGTCACCAAAAAGCTCCCTTTTAAAGCAGAAAAATAAGATTCCCCCTCGGATTTTAGAAAAACGTACAAATTCTATGAGTTCAATTTACGAATAAATATTTTTAAAGAATAAATCGTTAGTTACCCAGTACTGTTATTTAATTCTACAAAAAGGTGTGCAAACTGCCAAAGGAATCAAGAGGGTAGTAAAAAAAGTAAACCCATCTCTACTAAAAAATGTTAATAAATAAATATGTCTGTCGATATAACAGAGTCAATTTGGATTAGAAGTTTTGAAATGCTATTTAATAAGGCACATTGCGATCATTACGAAATGTCCCCTTTCGCTAATCATGTCCATTCAATCACGAATCACCATTCAACCTTCTTATGTAAATTTCTAATATTTTGGTGTTACAATAATATGAAACGACTCATTTCGGTTGTTTAGAGGAATTAATGGTTTCAATAATGTACCCCAACGCATTCCTCCATGTACTAAATTTATCACATGAAGATATGCGTTGGGGTACTTTATTGAAAACATTAATTGGGCTTGCGCATTTTGCTTTAAGGAACATGCATATATTACGTGTGCAGTTGATGGGAGGAGGAGGTACTCAAATGTGTTGCAGTCACCACTTGCGTTACACAAGGTGGAGTGGGTTTTGCATTACGTAATATATGTAGATTTCCTAAGTTCTCCTACCAAGACAAACATACATAGGAAATTTTTTTCAAGTCTAGGATTAGATTATAGATATTATAAAATATAGTAACAAATATAAATATTATGAAAAGTGTAGCAGCCATTTGACATTATGCAAAAAAGGCTTAAAATCGAAACTAAGTTTTTAGTACCTAGGTATGCATTACTTCTGGCCGAAAACATGACACAATTTTCCCTTTTCTTAGCTTGAATATGCGACATTTTTCATAATATCGTATGGTATGCCCTCTTTAAATTCCTGCACAAGTTCCCCAATGTCTGTCTAAAGATATGACTTCGGCCATAAGAAATTTAAATGCATGAATGAATTTTGAATCTGATCCTTTACAATTTACAACTTGGAAATGTTTTGGCCTAAAAACGGAGCAAGGATTAACATCTTTGTTCATCCGTCTACATTTCCAAAGCATTGATGAGTTATACGGGAAATGACGAGGAGTTATGTTATTACAATTCTTTAGAGAGACACATCTATTCCATCATTCATCAAATTCATCATACATAGACTGCACTACATTATAAAACTGCATTACTGCAAAATGTAACTGTAGTGCATGATGATCATAGGAAGGAAATTATACTCATTTTAAAATCTGTCGACGAATTTAATTTATACATGGTCATATAGCAATATAAATACTAGTACAGAATTTTCTTGCCTCAAGCAAAGAAAGCACCAAAGCTACATTTTCTTTTTATTTATCCGTTGATGTTATATCAAGCATGCCCTAATTTTCTGGCATCGGAATGCGGTTTATGAATTCATTAATTAGTATTCATTCACTGTGCAATATTCACATTTCAATTTCAATTCGCTTTATTCATACGTGCAATTAATATTTTCAGTAATTAGATGGTATATCAAGCCATAGCCAAGTTTACACATCAGAACAATTTACAGTTGGCATTAAACACAGACATAAGCGAAATTAACGTAATTTCTGAGTAGTTGAGTTAAATATTGAATTTACAATCGAAATCAGAATATTTAGTTCAAAAATCTTCAATTCCAGATAGGATATTTGAATTCTCTATAAAACTTAGGATTCTAAGTGCATTTTTCAAATGTCTAGAACAATATTTTTCTTCTTGGGTATGTTTTTCCATCTGACGAGTGGAGGAGTAGGCGAGAATGAGAACAATTTGATTTGTGTAGTAGGAGGAGGGATCAGTGGACTGAACGTGGCCACTTTGTTGCAAAAACGAGGATATAGAGTTGCAGTTTTCGAAAAGGAGTCGCGGGTTGGCGGGAAAGTGGAAACTTTTCGACAATCCGACCAACTGCAGGTGGAAATGTGTCCTTTGTTCTTCGGTTCGTGGTGTAAGTCGCTGATCCACTACATTGACAAATTCCAGCTGACGCCCGTTCCGTACAATGACAGTGACAAAGTCGGCTACGATGTCAACTCCGCCCTATTCCACGCTTTGCCTCAGCCGACAATTAGCGAACAAGCGGAACTCCGCGACGCCCTCCTCCACTATCTTTTCCATCGCTCTCTCTACGAGGCAGATTTGGAATTCGGATACGTAAATTCATCTCCGGATTTATTCGTTTCTATGTTGGAATGGCTGGAGGCCCGGAAACTTGACGCCCTTGTCCCAATTTTGACGATTCTTGTCACAATCGAAGGATATGGTCCTTTGGAAGAAATTCCCGCCTTGTACATTTTAAAATTTCTAAACAGTCCATTTCTTTTAAAATATACCCAAAGTCAGTTGAAACTGCAAGGGTCGTTTTTAACCCTAAAAGAAGGCTTAGATGTCCTCGTCGATAAAATGGCATCCTCCCTCAATGTATTTGTCAATATGGAAGTCTCTCACATTGTCACTGAAAAGAATCGACAACAACTATTTTTCACACAATATTATAACAAGAAAATCAAACCCGTAGACTGCAGCAAAACGATTCTTGCATTTACCCCGCTATTTTCAAATATCAATAAAATCCTTTATTTATCTCCGGAGGAAAAACAAATTTTCCAGCAAGTCAGAATCAATAAATACACATCAGCGGCTAATTACATTCCATCTTTGAATCATTTTGTTTACGTTGAAACATTTGGACAACAGAGGAAGGACCAACCTCTCCAAATAGTCCCTCCTACTGGTCAGGGAGAAGTCGTAGCGCTTTTGAAACAAAATTCCAAGGTATTACCGTAGTAAATATTTCCACACCTTTTAAGAATAAATTGAAACCTTGAAAAAAATTCATTTCATTCAGTACCCGAAGGCTGGATGGAAAAATCAACCGATCAGTCAATTAATCATTTTATTCCCGTGAAACAAATACGTGTCTGCATTCAGGCACGTATCTAGAAATTTGTTCAAGGGGGGGGCGGAAGCAAAAATTATATCAAAAAGAGGACATATTCGCGCCAAGCGCGAAAAAATTTTGCAATTTTTGGCCATTTTTGAGAAAAAAATTCTCTTTTTCTCAGATTTAAGGGGGGCGCTGCGCCCCTCCCCCCGCCCCCTATTAAATACGTGCTTGTCTGGATTCTCCCTTAATTTGCATATATTAATTTTAAAAAATTAATGTGATTTTAGAAAATGAAGAATATCTACAGCAGCTACTCCTGGATTAGAGGATCGTCTAATTCTACTGCCACCAAAGTGGAACTATTTTCCATTCAGCACCAATTACAATCATTTATTCAGAAAATAGACAAAAAGTCCAAAATACTTCACCAGAAGAGCTCTGAATATTTTCCTCATGTGTCGACAAAATCTCTCCAGCAAGGATTTTACAAGAAATTCGATAAACTTCAAGGGAAACGAAATTTGTACTACGCAACGACTCTACTTGGTTTCGAAACTTTAGAGGATGCTCTGGCAATGACTAAAAACTTTGTAGAGAGATATTTCTAAAAGTTGCAAGAAATATTTCAAATAAATAAGGACCCAGGAATGGTAATTGTTTTTTAAAATGTATTTGTTAACCAATTAATTCTGTTAATTCTGTTAGCAGAAACTAAATTAATTAAATTTAAAGTAACCAATAATGAAAAAAGTCAAAAATTAATACTTACGTCAAAAAAGTTAAAATAAATAAATAGGATATTTAATTTAATTTAAAATTTAAGTAGCATATATTCCCAAAAGATATGAAAATAGTCACGGAAGAAAAGAATGGCTCGATTTTCGTAGAAAGTACCTTGTAAATTCTCATATCTATATAAATTATAGATAGTCATGTCAAAATGTTTCACAGCCAGACAGAATTCCCAGTACAAAATCTTCGATCGAATTAGTAAGTAGCTTCTGGCTGGGTAGCAGCGTCGCAATATAATAATAGGCAAAATATAATTTAGGTGTTTTGGTGCATTAGTAGAAAGGTGTGTAGTATTGCAGTCTCCGTCTTGTGTGATTCCCCGTCATAAGCAATCTTATATTGCAATCTGCCAACTAAAAATTAGTGCACGGTACACACTGCATGTCAATATCTGCAAACTTTGCTGAAATTGCAGTACATTCCCTCCGCTCTCCTACAGGCACACCAAACCAAGTCTAATTTAAGTAGATACTGTAATAACACAGGTAAAACGAAGAAATATTCTCAGAACTAGAACTATCCCATCATGCTGCTTCTACCTACCCTCCTCCTCCTCCATATATAGTCATTAAGTTTTAGGATATTTATTTTTTGACAAAATATTTGCATAAACAATTTTGTCCAAATCTGGGCAAAATTTAAATAGAAGTTTTTGGCCTTTTATTTGGCAAATGGAAAAATAATTTTTCAAGAATAAAAAATTTTGACGAGACCATGAATGATAAGAAAATTAATTAAATTTTACATATCAAAAATATACCTGGTGTAAAAGATGTTCAAGGCTCACAATTGATTCCTGAAAACCAATAATTTCTCATTTTCTAGAATGTTTTCTAGAAAAATTAAATATTTGAAATAAATGAATTAAAAACTACAACGCGAATGTGTAATTTATTTCGAGTGAGAATGTAAATACAAGAAATAAATGATTTTTTACTTTATTTATTTCAAATATTTAATTTCTTAAGGAAAGTGGTAGTGAAATAAAAATTTCACTGAAAACCAAAATATAAAAAATGTACAAAATGTCTTCCATAGGTCCATTACATTCTTATGGCATGAAACGGCTTTTTTATTTCATGCTGTGGGTAGTAGTGGTAAATAAATATATTTTATATCCGAAGATTGCATGATCGTAAATAGTAAATTCTCCCTAGACGGAAACGAAACTATATAAACGAATTTATTAAATGTCTTCCTTTGATCCAGCAAATAAAAATTAGAGTGCTTTAAAACTGCGCAAAAAATAAAAATGTTTTGCTACTCAGTTACAAAATAAAGTCGGCCTTATACAAATTGGCATTTTATTCTAGGTATTTGTGTTTACCCTTTCCAAGGAATATCTCCAGCTAGTCCTGTTTATTTTACGCTGCATTTTTATCTGCAATATTTACCAAAACGTTACAACTTTCAGGTTTAAGCCATGCTTTTGGAATAGACGAATTTTATAACCTAGTAAAACTACATTTACTTATCACTTGATGTACAAAACATTTTTTAGATACTTTCCTGTAGGCTTTTTCTTATGTGCAACATTCTATCATTCAAAACAACTACCGTTTCCTTCCGTCAGCATTAATTTAAATTATATGCTTAAGGGTTTTTATAGATACATACATACAGTACATTTATTTTTGTAGTATTTCTCCTACTCCAAATAATTTCATACGATTTAAAAAAATTGTATCTTTTCGTTTTTCGCCGTTCTTCTTGAAGGATAAACGAACCCTTAAGCGAAGAGATAAGGATACAGCAATTTCTGTATTGTTGCTCCCTTCAGGTGATTGGACAAACTTATGTTGGAATTGTCTTTGTCTATTGCCTTTCTATATGATCATCCTAATCCTCCGTATTTTTCTCCTTTCTTTGCCCCTACTCCACCTAAGGTTACTTTTACGCCATCCAAGATTAATTTTTCTTTTTATTATCATCCACATTTAAGAATTCACAAAGAAACTTTTACAGAGACTTGGATTTTATTAAAACACAATATATCTCATTGAAAAAATACGAAGAGAGTTGAAAAAATGTCTGATGACGTCACCTGAGATTTGATGGATTTTGATATCGTCATTTCCAAATCGGATTATTCCTATATTTATTTTTTCCACCATTTTCCCAAGCACCAATAAATATCACAATATTTCTACAATCGTCCTACTTTCCTTTTCAGGTTTATCCTATGCAAATATACTTTCGTGGACTATATTTACAGTCAACAGACACTTGTACTTACAATATAAAATATTATTATGAAACATCCAACAACTAGTACAAATTTGTTTCTTGAGAATAAAAAAACATTATATTGTCTGTAAAAACAAGGTTCAGAGGTTTACAAAATTAAATGGCCTGGCGGCTGATAAAATATTTTTTAGGTTAAAAGCTAGCCTTTTAAATAATCACTATCTGTTTCTACCGATTGGGTAAAATGCAAAAGTTCTGGTAAAATAGAACCCTGCGAAGGCGTGAGTGAATGGTGAGACGGATGCTGTCGAAAAAGAAAGTATAATGCTACTCTACCTGCTTCAAAAGATAAGCCCTAAAACTTCTTGCTTTATTTTAGTGGAGCGCTTATATCTCATTGTCAGGGTTTCATCCGCATAAGACACGAGCACGAATAAGAAGTACATGAAAATGTGAAGAGATTAATGTCCTATAAGCTTGCCTGGAAAGGAACAGTTTCAATTTCCCAACTAATTGTGTCGGACAACTGGGAAATGCATGGATTAATTGGAAATGAAGGGAACATCAGGGTTTGCCCGAATACAGAATTTCTCACAGCTGTTTACCTTAATACTACTCAAAAATTCTGTTTGACAATCATGTTTAAAGCTTACCTGATCTGCCTTCATAATATTAAGATATGAAATTTTCTCTCTTTTCACCAAAATGTTTATATAGTCAATCCTATTCTAAGGTTTCGCCGTGAAAGCTGGCTTGTGCTATTTTCATTTCATCACGGAGTTAGCAATTCTTTAAATCTAAACAATTAACTAACTTTTTCATTTTTCTTGAGGTCAACTTTCACTTAACACTTTCACTGATACAAACTAAAAATCGGATTTTAAAATGTTCACTTTTATGTCACTTTCACCGAAATTTCACTTTTATTTTTTTGCTTGGACTTGTTTTCACAATAATTATCTTCTTGTACTATGACTGAAAAGTGCGCGTGAAAAAATCATGACATGGCCTCATTGACAAAAGGTACTAAATAAATAATTGTTGACTGCAGAACTAAAAAGGCGGGAAAAGTAGTTAAAAGTGGGTAAAAGGAGTGAGTGGGGGAATTGGTGGGAAAAGGAAACCTTTGTTGGACGAGTGAGTGAGCTGGAGAGAGCGAGAGAGAGAGAGCAAAGTAAACATGCGTTCCTGGAGTCCAAGTTCTTGGGTTGGTTGGTTGTGGTAGTATGACAGATCACTTTATCCAGGCTGCAATCTCTTCAGTCTACTCCCCGAGTCAGTCAGTCAGTCTTTCTCTGTCTTTGATCCGCGAATGTTCCATTCCATCCAACCAAAAAAGTTCATTATTCTCCTGGAGATGTGACGATCGACGACTACCTTTGTTACCGTGTTTGCCTTCTCGGGTTAATTGCTAGTGATCATTAGCATGGTTCAGTGTTTTTCTATCTGCATTCTCTTCTCCCTCGTCTTCACTTCCAGGTCTATTTCATTTTCTCTTCTATCTCTATTGGCGCGCCTATTTTCTCCTTTCTCTAGAAAAACTCCTGGCTGGAGAGCTTATTATTGATCTTTGCGGTCATCTCATCTTCCCTCACAGATTATTGCGCTTTCTCCTGCCTGCCCAAACGGGACCTCCGTCCAGGGCGCCATATATATATAAGGACCCACTACTCCACCAAACATCGCTACTCTTCCACCGTACAAAAAGAAAGATTTTTTGTATATTAATACCCAAACTCATGTAGTCACGGATGTGGAATAAACTCCCCGACACGGGGCCATGCTCCACATACGTGATACACATTTCAAGCATCTCACATGCAAAAAATTCATAAGTAGTAGATAAACGCACAAAACAAAGACAAATGCATGTTTTACTAATAGGTAGTTCAATACATACCTAATCATCGTTTTCTTCCCTATAACCTTGAAGATAAACTAAAAATGCTTTAAGAAATTTCAGGATAATAAAGTAAATGAAAGAAAACTTATAAGTTAAAAAAATTAAGAAGAATCACGATTTTTAAAAAATTCCACACTAATTTCCGACAAATGGGGTATTAAAAAATTTTAAAAACCATGGATACTGTTTTTTCCCTTTAAGGATTTTAGTTTTTAGAGATCTGAAAAATATTTTGTTTTTAAAAGGAATTTTTGAAGCATCGAAGTGGAATTTGAGGGGTTTAGGGGATTTGTGCTATTTAAGGGGATGTTATAGAGGTAGATTTTTTTCCATGGCCGGATGGTGATTTGAGTTCGCTATCTGCAGTTTCCTTACGTGGAGGTGGTTCGTGTGTGGCTGGCTCAAGAAAAATAATCGATAGTTGTGATTCTTATCTGAGTTGGAGAGAGTAGGAAAGGCAGGGCAGGGAGACGGCCACAAAAGTCGGCTTTCCTTTCATTTTCTTTGCACTGTTCTCTCTGCCTGCCTGCACTGCTGCACTGCAGTCTCGGTCAATCCTCTCTCATCTCAAACGTCTTAAGTAGCAGAGCCAGCCACCCAACAAGAAACAATCGCCCACCTTTCTCCATGCACAACAGCATCCTTCATTAACTTTACAAATCGAATTATCTTTAATTATTGAGGCCTATTCAACTGGGATTACAATTCCTTACAACTTCTTTCTCCCCTCATCAATATTTTAAACGCTTTTAATTACACATTTACACGTTACCCCTCCAAAATGTTCCGCAACGACTTTCAAAAGAATTACATGCCATTAAAACATATTACAATAGATTAGAAATCGTTAACCTCAAGTAGAGAATTCATTTTCCCCCAAAATGTCAACTAATTAATATGCAAATTAGCTCCATGCGATGCCAAAAAGGTGTCAATATTAATTCCTGCATGTTTTATAGCTAATTTGAAAAATTATTGTTGCTGCGCGCTAATAAAAAGAACGTAAAAACTCCCATGTTTTTAAAACCGCATGCTTTCTTCAGGGAAGGAATTTTTCTGGTGAAAACGACGCTTGGTGGGAAAAGTCTGGGCGGGTTTCTATTTTATACTCAGGGCAATGGTTGCATAAAATATTCCAGCTTAACATAAAATACAACCTAGCTATACTTATCAGAAAGTGTTCTTACTACCTACCATGTTTCTTCTATTAACTTCCTGGTATCTGTAACGACAAATTATATAATAGTAGTAATGCACAAAAAATGCGACCATTTTCTTTTCCTGTAGATAAAAAGCCTATCAATTTAAAATAGCGTGATTGTAATTAATTGATAGAGTATTAGTATTATCGCAGGCAATGATTTCGAGAGTAATTGGAGTGATCTAATCGATTTATAGCTAGTTGGGTGGAGTGAGTAGAGTAGGATGGGAAATACGGCACACGAAGGTGAATTGCAGGATGGAGTGGTAATTAAGTCCCCCATAAAAAAGCTCTACAAGATTGAATGACATGCTCACTTCACTTATCAACGTGCTTAAACTTTATGGACACATTCGGCTATTTTATCCGGGTACTAAATCATAGTCATAAAAATATCTGCAGAACAAGTGTGAGAGTCGTAATAAGAGTCTTTCACTAATACGCCATCGTTTTGTAATTTCAACAATTATTTACTTCTTCAACGCTTTATTACACAAATTATGTTTCAAATCCCCCAATTTGCACGAACCAAATCCTCCACAATTGCTCATGACGTCACTACAATTCTACATTATGCAAATTATTTTAATTGCTTTCCTTTACAGCCCAATCAAAATTGACATTTTGATTTATTCATTTTTCAGGAGGCATTACAATTTACAATTTGTGCTAAAAATATAAATATAATATTTCCTATTCCAAACTGCAGAATAAGAAAAATGTAAATTGACATTATTAATTGAGAAGTTCGCCGGAGTAAGGGCCTGTGAGTTTTAAAAAGCTGCAATTTCCTTGACAACTTAGTAACTGAAGTTTGAGGTCAAGTGAATGAGACCCGAAGTCCACTGAAGTGGCAGTCGTCAAAATAGGTTTTCAAAGCCACGAGGACTTGTTATTCACAAAACATTATTGCATATAAACATGCAATGCAAAGCTTCCTCCTTCAATAACAGAATTCTTTGCAACGCAAAACGTGCGAAATAGCAAAAATTCTAATTAGAGCATATTATTAAATATGTGCCTGTTGCTTTTACATTTTGATCGTTTAAGATATTATTGCATGATATGAATACCTTCTAAAGGCTTTGAATATTTTCTAAAGAATTTGAGTATCTTATAAAGACTTTGAATATTTTCTAAAGAATTTGAGTATCTTATAAAGACTTTGAATATTTTCTAAAGAATTTGAGTATCTTATAAAGACTTTGAATATTTTCTAAAGAATTTGAGTATGTTTTTAAAAGTGTTTTGAATATCTTTAAAGGATTTTGAATATTTTCAAAATAAGTAAAATGTCAACCTACTTGAAATAGGTAAAATTTGTATATAGCTTTTAATAACACTTTTGCAAGCATTTGGAAAATATTAAAAGGCATTGAAATACTGAAACGATTTATAAATTACTACAAGTTATTTTTTTGGCTATTTTTAATCAACTTAATAATACAAATACAAAAAATTAGGTAGTCAAACTGATTTCCAAGCTAGTATTGAAGCCTCTCAAAACCATTTGAAATTTTGCAAAATTATTCTTTAAAACTCTTTAACTTTTACATAACGACTTTTAAAAACACAATTGGAAATTTTTAGAAATATTGGCCACATCTTAAATTCCAAAATATATTCAACCATAACATTTGAAACTTCTGGGAAATATTTGAAACTCAATATTTCAAACATTTTGATTTTAAAAACCTAAATCGAAAAATTGAAACTTCCAAAAACATTTTGTAAATAATTTGAACATTTCAAATTTTTGTTTCGAAAATATATTAAATTCTTATATTTTTCTCAAATGTTGGAAATTCTTATATATTTCGCAAATAATATTTGAAGCTTTCGAAAACATTTCAAACATTTCGAAAAATTTCAAATCAAATATTTTACCAAAAATTCCACTCGAAGATTTGAAAACTGCCTAGAAAGTATCCCAAATGTTCCATTTCAAAATGATTTTAACCAGCCAGCCAAAATGTTTTGCTGTATTTATTAAGGAAATCCTCAGTTCAAATAGCTTTCTTTTTTATTTTTGTCCATTTTGACTACATTTTAACCGTTTTGGTCGTCAGCCACCGATCCTGAATTTAAGCCTGAAGCCCAATGTTTTATGGACAAAATGGTATATTCCTACGCAATATATTTATCCACACCTTGTATTTAGAAGTCTATTTTGGAGGGGGCAATGATGTTTGAGCAATTTTGCCTTATTTCGTCCAAAATGAGTCAAAAATAGCCTAAAAATCAAATAAAATCGCGCGAAATTTTTTGGCACTTTGAGAAAACATTGGGGGGAGGGGAGCATTTGCCTCCAATGGCCTCCCTCAATACAGCCTTGCTTGGCAGTAACAAAGCCATGACATTTTATTTCTGCCAGAAATTGCATAATATATATTTGTCTTGTGCCTAAGAAGTGACTTTCGGGTTCCATAAAACTTCAAAATTGAAATATTGCTAATTTCATTGTTGTTTATTAGAATTATGATTTATCAGAGGCCCTTATTCCGGCGAGGTTCTGAATTAATTAATGCAAAATTTTTATTGCTAATTAAATATTTTCATTCTTAATTATAAATTATATAATTTTGACGATGCAGAGTTCCAATTTTGACATTCTAAATACAAACCTTTCATGCTAGTTTCATAAAATGGTAAATACTGTTTAATAATATGTGTTGGGTGCAATTTGACAGGTGTTTGATATGAATGACGTCAGAATTTCATGCAGAAGACTAAGTTTTGAGAGATTTTTAGAGAAAAGATAAGAAAGTGGTTTATTTGTTAAATGCAAGTTTCCGTGCATTTGTTCATTTGTTGGCTCTCGCGTGCTAGCATGACACGAATTGGTGATAAAGGCGTTGGTTGACTGACTGACTTAAGTTATGTGATAAAATCACACGTTTTGAAAATAAAATCCATCATATAGGTACATATCAATTGCAGCTGCACGCTTCTTCTCCTTTCTTCTGCACTGGGTTAACTTAACATGAACTTTACAAATTATTTACTGATTGTCAAATTGAGGATGGGGATTGGGGACTGTACTACCTAACTACCTGTGCTATTAAAACAAAATATATACACTCTATTTCCTATGTAGGTAGATGAAAGCAACGCCTTCAACAACTTTCCCCGTTAAATGAAATTTTTAAGACTACAAAACAATTTCTCACACTTTTCCCACGAAATGGAACTTTGATTCCGCCTAGTAAAACTTTCCCCAGAGCCAAGTGAAAGTTTCAATTAGTTGGAAAAGTTTGAATAAATGTCTTTCTAGTCTAAAAATTTTAATTTTGACTAACTTTATACAGGGTCGTAGTAAAAACTCGCATAAATTTCAGTTCAGAAAAATTGGCAACCTCAAAATGACGTTTCTTTGGCTGTTTTCAAATAATATTTACAAAAAATGCTTTCTCCAAAAGTAAAATGTCATCTGAGACCTAAAATATAATAAAATGCCAAAATATTTTGCAATTTTCAAAAATGTGTTTTGCGTTTTGCTATAGTAGTTACTAGCAAAATTGTAACAATGTTAAAATAATTTAAAGCCGTCGAATTAAAAATTGATGCATGAAGGAAAAATTGGCAATCGCAAAATAACGTTATATTTTTGAGTAAATATTTGCTATAAAATTTCTTTCTCTAAAATTAAAATGCAATGGAAGATTTTATTTAATTAATAAATGGCAAAATATTTTTGGAATATTAAAAAATGTATGGCAATGAAGTTATATTAATTCTTATATTTTTCCATTTGGCAGGTGTGAAACGCAATACCGGAGTTTCGAAGAGCTCAAAGCCCTCAGTAGAAACATTACGGATACGTTGGACAACTTATCAAAAAATTATGACAAAAGAGTTAGGCCTAATTACGGAAGTAAGTGTAGAATTTGTGTAGCCGTCCATCATTGTATTCAGCGTTGATGGATGTCTTTAGAAATATTATAATGGGACAGCAGGCAGTAGGAATGTTGAATAGGGGGAAAAGGGCAGGATCAATAATGATAATGTTGACACGATTTGTTCTTTTGTTTGCAGAGGAAGCCGTGGAAGTTGGAATCACAATGTTCGTACTCAGCATTTCCAGTTTTTCTGAAGTCAAAATGGTACAAATACTTTTGTTTCCTGTCAAACGTACAAAATCTGTAGTCACAAAATGTTAGTTCAACAGACGATCTAAAGTGGCACACGGAAATATGCTTTCACACTGCAAAATAGCAAATATAAAATGAGTTTTGAAAATAATCAAGAGAGAAATGATAATAAGAATAATATTTTCAGAATTTCTCCCAAATCTCACTATGGTTTTCGTTATCAAACTGGATGGTTAAAAAGAATCGGTAACTCATTTTCATTTGTTTTATTTTTGTGGTTTTCTGTTGCTTCGTGTTTGTGCGAGCGATTAGTTACAAAAATCGGTCATTAATACCTGAGCGCAGATTTATTCTTTCAAACGTTTATCTATAAAAGCCGAAATGTGCAACCATTCGAGCAGACCAACCGAAAATTCGGCTGGGTTTACAAATTACCTATAGGCACTCACTACATGTACTAGTTCAGGGACCCTCCACTAATTACGAACTCACTTCAGTAACCAAACATCACCTACAAATAATACAAAACAAAAAAAAATTTCGATCGCCATTGGACCAAACTTTTGGCGATTTTGTTTAAAAATATTATGGGGTTAGCTTTAATCAAAATATTAGCATACGCGCTTAATTTTCAATCTCTTTGTGTAGATTTCTGGAATATTTTTTGATATAAATTAAATATTTACCAGTTCACAGAATTTTACGTAATAATTATTAATGATATGATAATAATAAACCAGCGGTGGTTAATTAGCAATTAAACCACATTAAATTAATAATTGAAAGTTACTAATAATATCATTTATTATTTCCGGTAATGTGCTATTTGTACACCAATCCCAATAATGTTTAAAGATTTGCTTAAAATTATTTTATAAATACTGATTTTAAAATTTAAATTATGTCAACCAATGATTGTAAATTAATTAGTTGTAATTGGAACATCACAAGATCCCTGCGCAGACGCAGAAGGACATTGTGTATGATTTAGCCCCTGCAAATGTAAAATGAAAAGATTGAGTTGTGATTGGTGGATGGTCCTTCGAGTTGTTAAACAAAAGGTGATAGAATTTCACCTGAGTAATCTAGGTGCGTAATATTGTTGTATGGCAAGTATTAATATGTAGTGTGGGTCGGTGATGATGATGGTGGAGTTGTTATAGTTAGGCTAACAACGGTTGTCGTTACAAGACACGCAACAAAGACTTCTACTCGTAGATCAGTAGAAGGTTGGACTGAGTTGAGCTCCTCCTCGGGTGAGTTCTCTTTGTTGAGCTGAGTGTAGATGTAAATATTATTATGAGCGTGCTACTAATTCTTTATGCCACTCTCTCTTCTTCGCCTTCTTCATCACGATCGATATTTATTATTCTCTCACACGTCTCTACATTGTTTTCACAGCATTTTGCACACTTTCCAGCCGACACAAATCTCGCTACACTATTAATGCAATGCACATTTTGCACAAACACTACTCTCAAACACAATAAACGCTATTCTAAATAACGCTTTTTTATCCAGCTTGTCCGATAAGTGCCCTCTTAAACTTAAGTGCTCCTCCTTTACCCACTTCTCCCTTTTATCCACATTATCATACGCGACATTATTTATTTTATACCGGCATTAACACATCCATTTACATGTGTTTTCCTACCATCATGAATAACTCGCCTAATTTATTTTCTTTACTCGGTTTAGACAAAAAATCTAATTTTTGTAATTAATCTGTAAAAATATATAATTAAATCCATCAGCTGTTCGATAAAAATGATAACGAAATATTTTCTCAAAAATCCCCGGCTGTAGTTTTCATATTCGGATGAAAATTGGGTTTGGTTGAAATTAGAATAATCCCTCAAGATAGAATTTGGCTAGTTGGAATATTTCACTCGAATGGATCGAAGTCTGATGGCAACTTGAATTTTGAAATATATCTGTTACAGAATAAGAAATCTTTCTCCCGTTGGCACTCTGCCCGGGTCCTGTATCAAGATAACAAGCCATGCACCATTCCATGTTTCATTTCAAACAAATTTATAAAATGACCCCCTGAAAATCTTTAAATATTTTTCATGCCATGTGAGCAACTTTTAGAGTTGAAAATTATGGAATCTGGGAGCCACCCAACTGATTATAGGAGAATATATAAAGTATAGTTAAGGTAGAGATTTAAGGTAGAAGATTTATTGACATATCTCTAAGATGGTAGGAAAACACATGAATTGTTATGCGGAGTCCGTTTTAATGTAATGAAAAAACAAGTACGTTTTGTAAGAAAGAAAGATTTGGTTCTGGATTCGGGTATTTCGGGTGTAAATAAAGTGACGGGGTTGAATGGCAAGAAATGCGGGATGTAATATATTCATGGAATAATCAGTTCTTTTGTGTTTAAATATTTAAGCCATTCTTTGTGTCTAAGAGATATGGTCGGATATCAACTCCCACTTCTGGGACCGAATTTATTAGCTCTGTAGACATGCCAAAGTACAAATTGAATCTCTCTGACTTTGAACAACAATCTCTTTCTGCAATCCACCTTCTTCAAATCATTTTTAAATTGTACACAGCGTTTCTTTCGCTTTATTCATATTCTCTACCTCTCTCTCTCTCTTTGAGATTACAAACATTGCCGTAGCTTGCTGACTGTGATTGTGTGTAGGTGCTGTGTACACAATGCCAACATTTTATATCCTCATTCATATGGTAAGCTACTATTTTAACCCTTTTGGGATTATATTTTATTTACTCATTATGCAGATCTGGTTAATTCACTTTTTATACATTTAATACTTTCGTAATTAATTACAGTACCTTAGCTCGGTGGGTAGCTCCACGAGGCAATTCGAGACTAGGAAAATCAGTTCACTTTCCAAATCCTCCTAAAACCATCAATGTTTGCCTAGAATTCTACCAAAATGCTCTCAAAAATCAGATTTTACATTACCAACGACAAATTGTTTCGAAAATATTATTTTTATCCCAAAAGCAGCTGCCAGTTTTAAATTTCGTCGCAGGAAAACTTAAGGGAACAAAAAAGGACCTTTTTTGCTTTTTTTTATAAAAAAGATAGGAGTAAAATTTTTAAAAAGCGGTCCTTTTTTGCCTTTTTATCTTTTTTGATGTAGCAGCGTGCCCCATTTACTTCCACTTTACATGTAAATAAGGTAAAATAAAAAAAGGAGTACGTTTTTGTACCCTGGAAAACTTCAAAGTTTTCAGCTAGCTATTTTGGAATATCCCGGTTAATGTAAAAACTGATTTTCAAAGCCGGTCTGGCAAAATTCGATAAATATTGTTATGTAAAAAATTTTTTTATTGTTTTTGTTCTGGTTTTCCTTTATTACATTGCCTAGTAGACTCGTCAAGCCCGAGCTCCAATGAATTTATTTTTAAAAAATTGCTACCAAGTCAATATATGGTCAAAATACAATTTCGGTGCAGATATGAAAGCTTTTAAGTCACATGCACACGATTTTATTTTTAGTAATATGGACTGATGAAATTCTTTTGCTTATATTATTTAAATATAATCTCAAAAAGGGGCAAAAATAGCGAAAAGGATATTACGACACAAGGAAAATCACTTCTTCTTGCAAACTGTCCCTTCTCTGTAACTTATTTTGATGTTGTAAACCATGTGGATCATGTTTGTGTTTGAGTAGTTGTTAAATGCCGTGAAAGATTTGCAGTAATACTCACAAATTACAATTCTGCTATTTTTTCAGGATTTTACTTTAGATTTTTATTTTCGCCAACTATGGAAGGATCCACGGCTGCAGTTTCCGGCTCCTCCGGGAGTGGATACAATTTCCGTATGCGTATTTGAATATCTAAACTTAATTGACTGATGATTAACTTGCTTAGGGAGCGCTATTGCTTGATGTAGGTCAGTTCAGACTTCTTGAAAACCATGTGGGTTCCCGACACGTTTTTTGTCAACGAGAAAACGTCTTACTTTCACACCGCAACCACCTCCAACGAGTTCTTGCGCATCTCCAAAACTGGAGACATCCTCAGATCAATGAGGCAAGTCCAGACATCTATAAATACTAATCAAATACAATTCTCTTTAATTAACTTTTATTCCCAAACCAATCTTGAGCTACATACAACCAACATAGAAAGGAAAATGTAGAACGTTGTTAGTACAATGATCATTACGGAAAGAGACAATTCAATTATTCCCAAGAGACTCTCCCCGAGTCTCCCCGACACAGTCAAGAAATGTTTTGCTCTCTTACCCAGAACAATTTAATGGAGAAAATGTAGCAAATAGGAAAGTCTTCCTTTTGGTCATAAAACGAAAATTAGGAGCCAAATTTATTTTTCTTTAACTGCAAATGAAATGCAAAATTGTTATTTAGAAACATCAATTCGTACTAGAAATGGGAATATTTTTAGTTTAAATTCAAGTGTGCAGTTGTAATTTTGTAATTTGTGTAGATTGACAGTAACGGCAACGTGTTACATGAACTTGCAATATTTTCCAATGGATTCTCAACTGTGTGCTTTGGAGATTGAGTCGTGTAAGTTTTCCTTTAAAAATTAAATAGTTTGTTTAGGCTTATGATGAAATTATTATGGAATTTTCACCGACTAGACGGATACACCATGAGTGACATTAAATACGCATGGGCCAAAGGGCCTGGGAGTGTTGGTGTCGCAGATGACGTCTCTCTCCCTCAATTCAAAGTGCTCGGCTACAGACAAACGGAAAATCTTTTCGTGTTGGCCTCTGGTAAGTATGAAATAATTTAATTGCTAATTAAGATAATTTATTTTAGTGTGTCTTAAATTTTCAGACGTCGTTACTGCTTTTATTTTTTAAACATTTTCCCCATTTTCAGAGAATTATAATCAATATTAATTGTTTGCAGGAAATTACTCGCGTTTGGCCTGCGAGATTCAATTTGTGAGGACGATGGGATTTTATCTGATTCAGGTGTACATCCCAGCAACACTGATTGTCGTAATTTCTTGGGTCTCATTTTGGGTGAACCGTAACGCTGCTCCTGCTCGTGTTTATTTGGGAATCACTACGGTAAGTGTAGCAAACACATTTAACTATTTTTTATAATAAATGTCGTTAAATAATAAATAAATAAATGATTGTGGTAGGTGCTGACGATGACGACGCTGATGTCATCAACGAACAGAGCACTCCCTAAAATTAGTTATATTAAAAGTATTGACGTTTTCCTTGGCTTCTGTTTCTTGATGGTCTTCACTGCCCTTTTGGAATATGCTGTTGTCGGTTATATGGCTAAGCGGATTCAAATTC
Source organism: Tomocerus qinae (assembly GCA_020055645.1). NCBI lineage: Eukaryota > Metazoa > Arthropoda > Collembola > Entomobryomorpha > Tomoceridae > Tomocerus > Tomocerus qinae. The sequence continues at coordinate 1,288,742 of CM034550.1, forward strand.
TGAAGAACAATTTCGACGCTCTTCAGAAAATGGCCAAGGAACTGGAAGAGAAAAAACGAGAAGCTCAAATTCAAAAAGAAAATCTCAGGAGACAACTTGTAAGTCTTTTCATTTTTTATTAATTCAATTTGTTTTTACTGTTAATATTTAATTAACTAAAATCTTAAAGTAGGATATTCTACCTAAGAAAAAGAGTGTATAATGTTTCCATAATAATTTCTTGTACAGGAGGAAGAGCAATACTATTCGATGCATCGGACTAACAAAGGACGACGCAAGGATTTTGAGGCTGTTGCCATTCCGGAACTCGCTGACCCACAAGATGTTCGTGAAGATGTTAAAATTAAGAGGATTTTTGCTGGAAATCCAAACCACATTTGCGGAGTCACACCATCTGATATTGACAAGTTAGTTTTTTAATCAAAATAAAGATTTCCGATTTTAAGTTTAAATTATTGCTTTGTTTTATTTAATGCCAAAATTATTAATTTGCATGAATCAATTTTTTAAAGTGTAAATTAAAGCTACTAATTTTTTGACAATATTGTTGTAATTAATTGCAGGTACAGCCGAGTTGTATTTCCAGTAATGTTCTTTGCATTTCACATGCTCTATTGGATTGTGTATCTCCAAATTTCAAATGTAGACTCATCCGCTCTTACTCTCTTAAAATCTTAAAGTACCTTACAGTAAGTCCGTTGCATTGGTAAACTAATTAAAATTTGCTCAAAAATGAATGCATGCGTAATTAAATAAGTAATTGCTGTCCCGTAGTGTCAGAAATTGTCATTCCTCCGTAGTATTTCCTCATGTCCATCCAGCAGGAGTACGTATACCTATTAATTAATATATTATGTATAACATGCTCACACGAGTGTTTGCAATTGATTTAGATGAGTTGTACTACATTTAAGCGAATGAATGTCATTAAAAAGGATTATTTACAAGCCTGTTGCTAAAGGACAGCATTCTGCAACTTTATTAATAACATAGTCACATTTACCCATAAACAACCTTTATTAAAAATTACACTATAAGGTTAATTATTTTTTACTACTAATTTTTGATATTTCAGTTCCTCATTATCATAAAAATCATATAATAAGTATGTACATTCATTGACATAAAATAAATTAAATCATTTTCCATTTTATGACTAATTATTACTCAGGGGCTATAGCCCCTGATTTTTTAACAACAATTTATTTTCTCCTTCTGTCTTTTTCTTCAATACGAAATCTCGAACCAATGAGTCGGTCTACCATCCGAATCATCGTTCTCACTTGTGGTCCCACTTTCGTAGCTAAAATCACAAATTAAAAGTATTTTAAAAATCGATAATTAAATTACTGCATTTTTTGTACATAAATACAATTTATGGACGATTGGATTAATAACACCCAAAAGATTACCGTAGAATCGACCGCCAATTCCGAAAGTATCCCAACAACCGCTTGGGTTTTCCGGGAAGCTAGATAACGCTTGAGGAAATATCATTACAATATTGTTCTTCTCTGCAACTTCTAGATATCCGCTAAATTCTACATGAGCGCTACCTAAAAACTCCCTAAGAATCCAAATTTCGTATTTAGTTTGGTATAAAGAAAAGGTAATGATTTTATACACTTCAGAAATGACTAATGGAATGAGTTGAATTGAGGTGAAATGCACTTTTGATGTCATGCATAATGAATAGTACGAACCTTCCCGTGTGACAGCCGTGGAAATAAATGTGAACAGCACAGAGTGTCTGATGATTTTGACATCCTGTGGGAATATAGTAGTAGCCGATTTTGTCCATGAAGTGATTTTTAATTCCTTTTGTGAATTCCCATTGATCGAATTCGTGCAGCTTAGCCAGCTTCACTATCTCTCCCTCTGAAAACTCAAAAACATTCATTGAAATTCGATTCAAACCTCTCCTTTTGTATAATTAATCAGCGAAACTGAAGCGGGCATGGAGAAATGTTTTCAGCACGGGAATATCTGAACTCCATACGTTTTACAGTATTTACAATTGACGTCGAGGATTTTTTATGCAACTGCATGCCGGCATATTTCGGAAAGACTTTTTTAACGAAATTAGTTTTTAAAGAATTATGATTTCCAAAGGAATTTTGAAAAAAATTGTTTCTTTTAGGAGATTTTTTAGAAAATTGAAAATTCCTTCCAGCACTCTTAAAAATATTAATACACAGTAAAAAATATTCTTAGCGATATCTTTTGTATAGAATATCGTAAAATTAGCATTCGTGGAGCAGTTTTACGTATTTTTTCCAGCCCCGCCGATGCTGTAGTAAAACCTGTAATTGATAAAAGGGATACCTTTAGGTTCATGGACGACTCTATGTCCCAACAGAAAGCTCAAAGCATCAAAAGACCCGGAGTAGCCACAATTTCCAAGATAAGCACTTTTGGCAGTTCCTTTGACGTTGCACGGTGGAACCAAATAATTGTTGGTTGGCTGCAAATTGTAATTTTAATGAATGAGGAGACAATCAAAAGACAAAGGAGAATAAAACCGACGTGAATGCTGACTCACGAAAACCGACGCTGAATCTGTATAACGAATCCTGATATTCTTTTTATTGGTGATGAATCTCTTGTACAAGGCGACCACGTTCAGAGTCTGAGCTGGAAATCCAATTTATTTTATTCCATAATTAAAAAGTTATTCTAAATAAATAATCAAACTCGTGAGAAATGCTGACCTGGGGACCAAACATGACTCTGGAGAGCCACGTTGACGTAGAGTCTCTTATCGCTTAGCCAATAGGTAGGATTCCCTATCAAGCCTCGTCTCTCGTAGAATTTAACATCATCCATCATTGTAAGAGCGGAATTGGTGTAATTCCCTTCCAGGATTGTACATTCTCGAATGAAGTCTGCTGCTCTCCCATTTCCTGGTCCGCAACGATAATTGGCTGCGGAAATTTATTTTATTTTATTGAACTGATTTTCAATCTTTTAATCCAAGGAATTTGACTTTAGATGATAAATATAATAATAATCTTCATTTTAGGTGGTAAATAGAAATAAATGAGCTGTGTTAATTTTTTGACGAACTACATTAAAAAATAATTGAAATTAAACATTGGAAAGGAAATGAAAACCTTAAGGTGAACAGTAAGGATTTTAGAATAATAAATAATTTCTAAGATTTAGAGATAAAGAATGGAATTTATTAGCTAAAATTATTTGGCACAATACTTAGCTAAAAACTACTTTACTTGTTATCTTGAAATGGAAATTAGAATTTGTTATCAACAGTTATTTGATTGAATGTTGAATGCACTACAATATCAGGAGATCTTGTTTTTCATGGTTGCACGGGTATAGACAATAATATAAAGTTTACTGTGTGAGAAAACGGCGATTCCTCTGAAAATGTGCGGAAATGAGAATTGGAGTTGCTGGGCAAAATTGGCTCCAGCCGTGAATCCCGAGAGAGTGATTTCGTGACTTCCGCCGTCATTCAGAATGTGGGGCAAACTCTTGATGCAGGAAACGGAAACAAACCCACCAAACAGAAAAAGGAGGAAAAGCGACGACTCCATTTTCGGAAATCAACGGCCAATATTCACCACTTAATTAATATTCTCCAACAACTTTGGTTTAGTGAATCCCACAATATCATTTAGAATTGTGGTTGAAAATCGTCCTCGCAAACAGAAACTTGACAAACAATAACATCAACGAATCTTGTATGCAGTGTAACAGTTGAACTTGCAAACCTTTCCAATGAAATGTTATATGCTAATCACAATAAATAATCAGTTGATTATATCTTACACCTTTTGTGCAATAGCTTAATTAATTATATCTACATTTCTATTGTATCTTTGACTCAGGGTTTCAAAAAATGATGGGTTTAACCTTCAACTTCTGTTAGCGCGCACATTTATACCGTTTGCTTTGAAATATACTGTTAACAAGGATTAAAACGCATTATGTTCCTCATAATATTACAAAACTATCTAATCAGATATGGCATTAGTTTCTTATTTCAAGGAATATTTTTGAAAAACGAAATATTTGAAAATAGTGAAAGCACGCATGCGCAGTTAATTTAAAATGGGGGAATAAAATTAAAATAAATACGACGTACTTACGGCATGTACCCTATTTATTTCATGTTTCTATTCTAGTAAAGCGGGATTAAAATCTATCAAAAGCTTTATTCCCGAGTAATATTTCAAGTGACATGTCTGCCCTAAAAATGCATGTATTTGAGGGATTATAAATTTTTTTACATAATTTTTGAATATGTCATTTTAATTTTGACAATTTAATTTCTACATTTAATTTCTAAAAATGTAAATTACATTTCGAATTTATTTACATATTTTTATTTTGTTGAATTTAATGCAATACCAAATCTCTATTAATTTTGGATATCACCGTATTTAACGAACGACTTGGCTAAGATTAATATATCCTAGGAAGTTTTGATATAAACTGGTATTTATGAAATGTTTACGTTCGTTGTAGGAATGAATTTCATTTCTCTCAGAAATTATATAATAGCAATATATTGACTATTTATATACCAAACATGTAATAGTTGTATACTATTTAACGACGTTTTAAATCAATTTTATTTTGCTTTGGTATTTTTAAGTGAACCAAATCTTGTGTAACATGTGAGTAATTAGTATATAATAGTTAAATGTTTCGCTGACTTAGAAAAAGAAAGGAATAATCATTAAAAATTCCAATAAAGGTTAATTGATGACTTTTGTCGGTAGACAGTCAGAGTGATGTGTACAAAATACAATGTAATCGCAGAACAGATCTAACACGTTTTAAATAGCTGGCCAACCGTTGCAGATAGCGCAACAATGAAAAGCTAGTAGTAAATCTAAACATAGACACTCAAACACTTCTTGTATAGTATTATTCATCGACAGCATTATTGTGCAAGAAGGAGGATCATGCTACGTATACTTACTACCTTAAACAGACTTTAAGATCGATCAGCGTTTTTATTCATCGCTGTTCAACAAATCCTTCATTAATTCCATCTCTACCTATCTTAGTCATTTTACATAAGTAACATAAAAATAAATGTGCAGAAGTACACTTTTGTGGTCACAATTATTATGAGGTATACCTACACACATACTGCTAATAAAATATACTATCCAATTACATTTATTTCTAGAAATTATTATTATTGTTGCAGTTGTGATGGATGAAACAAAGGGTTCAAAATTGGACAAAGGAACTTTTAATGATAATAACGGTATTTACTGCATTAGCTTACGTGTACGAAAAATAGTCTGGAAATTCGGGGATTTTTTAAATTATTATTACTCAATATTTGAATATTAAATAATTCTTAATTTCTAACCCTCAGCATGAAAACTGTTATCAAGGGCTAGTTTAAGTGCTAGCAACTCAGTAATAATATAATAATAATATTTTGTACGTATTATTAATGTGTGTTACAGTAGAAATAAGTGTCAGAAGTAGCCAGCAGTCAGCAAAAGGGACAATCCATGTATTTCCACATCTATAGACTATTGGCTAATGAAACTAGAGAATCGGTTATACTTACGTAGTTTATGCATTCATTATTCATTGCTAACTAGCATAATAAATGAGCTTTAGGCGACATAAGAGTACATAGGTAGTCATAACCATATATATAGTCCATAATTAATCTTCCCACGATGTTTTGGATCTGTTTCGTTTCTCAGGGTTAATAGCGCCAAATAATAACGCTGGAGTAAAACGACACTATAATTGGCATTTTAAAGGTTGATCATCTATCAACATTCAAAATACGTGGAAAAGCACCTTCGTTAAAATTTCGTCGTATATATAATTCGTTGAAAGTTGAAAAGGATATTAATTCAAAAGACATAAAACCGACGTCGAGTTAAGAGATTGGATGAACTAGTATAAGAAAAGAGGGAGGTATGTGAGGGAATTTTTTGGTGCTTCATGGTATCATCTATTTAGGAATGAGTTTTGTTTGGCTCATCGTTGTCTCTGTGGACAACTTGTAAGAAAACACGGCGGACGTCGACCTTTCTGGATAAGGAGGGCAGGATATCTTTTTATTCCTTCACTTGCTCATCGACATCGAGACTGTATCGACCAAGATGGGTTCTAAAATGTTTTCTCGATTTTTGATTTGGGTTTTTGTTGTTCAGACTGGCCATTGTAGTATTCCAAAGAGTTACAGCGATTGCGATTTCAATATGATCACTTCTAACGATTCAGAACTGCAAACAGACTTTATATTGTCGAATCAAATGTCTCAGGCATGGACTATTGCTCCCTTTGGTTTTTCAATAAGTCTACATGAATACGTATATAGTCATATATTTGGTTTGCGAAAGGGGCGCTGCACTGTGAATATTCTAATGGAGCCAGAATACTTGGATCATTTACTAATTGATTACTTTGAGAACGAACTCGACCGCCTTTCTTCGACATTCGTCATTGTCTATGGAAGGAAGCAAGTGCGGCAGTATCTGAAATTGAACTTTAGCCCACAACTAAAGTCAAATTTGTCTAGTCCCCTTTTTGTCTTGATCATCGAGAATGTGACTCATCACTCTGTCTATACTGGAAACCTCTGGAAAGAAAAAGGATTTATCGCCGATACAGAAATCTCGGGAGAAGATTGGGAAGGAGTTTGGCATTCCTTAAATAGAGATTTGCATGGAGTAAATGTTGGAGTAATGTCTGAAGATTTCTTAGAAGATTTTGCAGAAGCTGTATTCCGCTACGCTTCACAGTTTTCAAGATGCAAACAGTGGAGTGTCTATTCTAGAATGAAATCGGGGGACAAGACATGTCCCTCCTTCGTCCGTGCTGTACATTTAATGGCCGATAGATTAAATTTCACCATAGTTTATGAACTATACTATTATGGGTCTTCAATTTGTGGAGGAATTGAATTTTATAAAAGCATATTCAGTTACTTTAAACAATGGTGGTTGTTGTATAAAACAACCTTTCTTGAATATTACGAAGAGGAGTTTCCTCTCTATTGTCCGGCTCCATTGGAACTATATTCCGGAAGTGTTGCACAGTTGACGGCTTTCATTGAAGGTACATTCGATAAGCCTTGCTGGCTCCTCATCTTTTCCCTCTTCCCGCTTTCATTTCTGCTCTTAGCGAAGACAGAGAGCTCCTTTGGTAGAAAACTGGCTTGGAATCTCATCTCCTTGGTCGCTGTTCTTGTCAACCAGGCAGTAACCACCAACCGTAGAAAGGTTCTCTACTTGGTAATCATCACCGCAGGATTCACAATTAACACCATCTTTGGAACTTGGATGACTAGCGAAGTAACTGCTCCTCCTAATAAACCGAGATTTCATGATTTTAGAGATCTCATCGACAATAATTACAAATTGTTGGTGCTGAATGACGATAGAAGTTATTCTCTGAGAATAGTAGAAGATTACTTTGTAAAATACAAGATGCAGAAAAAGTTAAAATCACGTACTTACAATTATCTCTTGAAAACAGACAACAAAACGATTATAAATCAAATAGCTTTTAAATTGTTGACTGACTATTCCAAGAAATGGTTTGTCGTCATCAATAAGGTTGATGCACAGTTAATTACTCCGACATCTCCAAAACATTATTTACCATCCGCACAATGCAACTTTGCGGACTTTCCAGCAGGTGAGAAAGAGACATTTTACAGGATTAGTGGATGCAACCGTCACAATTTCCGATCCTATGTTCAACGGATGCAGGAGAAAGGAATTCTTGCTACTTTGAGGGAGCATGAAGAATACGCAAGATATTTGCCATCTAGACAGATGCATAAAAAATTGTATGCAAACAACGAGGCCGTAGGACTCAATTTACAAACGAAAATCCATACGATATTTATTTTATGTGGGTTTTTGTTTCTTGGGTCTCTTACCATTTTTTGTTTTGAAGTCTTTTGGGCTAAAACCATGTTTTCATTTTCAGTCTTGCATTCATTTTTATAGCCTCATGTCATCTCTTGTTTAGAAATTGATAATCTCATTAAAGGGATTGTGGTCTAGTGCATGAAAATGGTGCACTGAAAGAGTAAAACGAAATTTAAGTCAACAAGAACAAAGAAAAACTTTGTTCAAAGTAAAACTAATGATCGTAGTCAGTTAAATTGCATTCCATGAGGTCTCGAAATTATAAGTACCTTTAGGGGAATGCAATGGGTAGCCAGAAAACTGTGATTTGGAACGGAAACATTTGGATTGGTTTGTAGATGAGAATATAACTTCGATTGAATTCAACATAGAAAGCATTTCGATTAGACGCAATAATATCAAAAGTCCATCCTCCCTCCTGTGTTCCTCGATAGTCCAGGATTCCAAAAATGTAAGTCTCATAAAAATCGGCCGTAATCTTCGGGAGGAATAAAGCTTGATGTAAAGCATTTTTTAACACGCATTTAGATAGGCCCATGCGGTTGCTATGCAGGCGTGATGAGCAACCTTAAGGGTTAGAATTTAATGAAGCAAATACCGTGAGTAGCGAATTATTATGCACTCATGATAACGAAATGAATTGGGAAGAATACTAAATCAGAATCTCTTTGTAATTTTCAACATCATTTGCATGAACATAGTTGAGTTGTTGGAAATATTTGTGAATTAAAACTTTGGAATAAGTCTTATTAGTTATACATTGTCAGAAATAATTTGGAAGGTATAGCTTTCGTAAACAGTGAACCGAGATAAGAAATAGTACATTTTAAGATATAAAATGTTTTATTTTACTATAAGAACTAGATTTCTAAGGACAGTTTAAGTGGCCTGGTTGAAAGCTGAAATGAACATTCAAACTCGTAAATAAATTAACCGTTGCTTTGTTTTCATATCCGAAAACTACATACATCGATATAAGACCATATCTTGAATATATGTTTAGACATGGAAATTCAGGGAATTGTTTGCGTGATATTATGTACATAATTTGTCGAAAGTTGATAAGGATTAATTCAAAAAAGACATAAGAAATTGGATGAACTTGATCGTATATTGTATGAAAAGAGGGAAGTAGGTGTGGGAACTTTTTGGTGCTTCATGGTGTCATGTATTTAGAAGTGAATTTTGTTTGGTTCATCGTTGTCTCTGTGGACAACTTGTAAGAAAACACGGCGGACGTCGACCTTTGTGGATAACGAGGGCAGGATATCTTTTTATCCCTTCACTTGCACATCGACATCGAGACTGTCTCGACCAAGATGGGTTCTAAAATATTTTCTCGATTTCTGATTTGGGTTTTTGTTGTTCAGACTGGCCATTGTAGTATTCCAAAGAGTTACAGCAATTGCGATTTCAACATTATCACTTCTCCCCATTCAGAATTACAAACAGACTTTATATTGTCGAATCAAATGTCTCAGGCATGGACTATTACTCCCTTTAATTATGATAGAAAATATCGATTTGGTCGAGAGTTATACAACAAAATAAGGGATTTGTTAAAGAGTCGTTGCGCTGTAAATATTCTAATGGAGCCAGAATACAAGGATGATTTACTAATTGATTCCTTCGGACAAAAAATCAACCGTCTTTCTTCGATATTTCTCATTGTCTACGGAAGGAAGAAAGTGCGACAGTATCAGAAATTGAACTTTGGGCGTCGCCTCAGGTCAGATTTGTCCAGTTCCCTTTTTGTCATGATCATCGACAATGTGACTCATCACTCGGTTTATACTGGAATCCTCTGGAAAGAAGAAAGATTCATTGCCGATACAGAAATCTCGGGAGAAGATTGGGAAGGAGTTTGGCACTCCTTAAATGGACATCTGCATGGAATCACAATTGGTGGAACATCTGAAGATTTTCCAATCTACTATACTTCACAGCTTCTAAGATGCAAATGGTGGAGTGTCTATTCTAGAGTGAAATGGGGCAACGCGACATGTCTCGCTTTCGTCCGTGCTGTACATTTAATGGCCGATAGGTTAAATTTCACCGTAGTTTACGCACGAAACAGTTTAGAATTAGAAGTAGAGTATTCTACATGTGGAACAATTGCATTGCATAAAGGCAAATACGAGTACGTTAACAATGACTGGTGGTTGTATAAAATAATCTTTCTTGAATATATAGTCGAAGAAAAGTTTCCTCTCTATTGTCCGGCTCCATTGGAACTAAATTCCGGAAGTGTTGCACAGTTGACGGCTTTCATTGAGGGTACATTCGATAAATATTGCTGGCTCCTCATCTTTTCCCTCTTCCCGATTTCATTTCTGCTCTTGGCGAAGACAGGGACCTCCTTTGGTAGAAAACTGGGATGGAATTTCATCTCCTTGGTCGCTGTTCTTGTGAACCAGGCAGTAACCACCAACCGTAGAAAGGTTCTCTACTTGATAATCATCACCGCAGGATTTACAATTAACACCATATTTGGAACTTGGATGACAAGCGAAGTAACTGCTCCTTCTACGAAACCTAGATTTCATGATTTTAGAGACCTCATCAACAATAATTACAAACTATGGTTGCTGGAAGAACAGCAGAGTGACTATTATAAGAATGAAGAAGAAAATTATTTTGTAAAATACAAGATCCTGGAAAAGTTCAAATCAAGTACTTACATTTATGATGATTGGGAAACAGACAACAAAACGAGTACAAGTCAAATAGCTTTCAAATTGTTGACTGACTATTCCAAGAGATTGTTTGTCGTCATCAATAAGGTTGAAGCACAGTTAATTACTCCGACATCTCCAAAATATTATTTACCATCCGCACAATGCAACTTTGCGGGCTTGCCAGCAGGTGAGAAAGAGACATTTTACAGGATTAGTGGTTGCAACCGTCACAATTTTCGATCCCATGTTCAACGGATGCAGGAGAAAGGAATTCTTGCTACTTTGAGGGAGCATGAAGAATACGCAAGATATTTGCCATCTAGACAGATGCATAAAAAATTGTATGCAAACAACGAGGCCGTAGGACTCAATTTACAAACGAAAATCCATACGATATTTATTTTGTGTGGGTGTTTGTTTCTTGGGTCTCTTACCATTTTTTGTCTTGAGCTCTTTTGGGTTAAAATCAATTGCTTTCTTTCACTTTTATAGTTAGCCTCGGCCTCATGTCATCTCTTGTTTAGAAACTGATAATCTCATTAAAGGGATTGTGATCTGCATGATGCATGATCCGATAGTGCATGAAAATGGTGCATTGAAACAGTAAAACGAAATTAAAGTCACTTGGTCTTTAAATGGAAATTTGGAAATTAAAGGTGGTCACAAAGAAAATCTTTGTTCAAAGTAAAACTAATGATCGTAGTCAGTTAAAATGCATTCCATGAGGTCTCGAAATTATAAGTACCTTTAGGGAAATGCAATGGGTAGCCAGAAAACTGTGATTTGGAACGGAAACATTTGGATTGGTTTGTAGATGAGAATAAAACTTCAATTGAATATAAATTACTTGCAGAAGTTATTTAATGTACAAATATAATAAATGCATACTCCTAAGCATAATAAAATTGAGAATAATAAATTATTGTCTATTTCCTTGCAAATATTATAGAGTAAGATTTTTTGGGTACCGATCCGATTCCAGACAGCAAAGCTAGCTCAGAAGGATCGGTGGACAGCCAATCTAAAAACAGGTCTTCTGTTGTCTGTGTTGCTTGGCATTGCTAGATGGCAAATTTTGCCATCTAGGAATTTTCAGATTTATACACAGCATGTCTTTTTTTAGATTGTCTGTGCCCCTATCGTCAGCAAGCATAGCTGGCTGGGATCGGTACCCGATAAGAGTAAGATGCCCCTAAATCAGGGCCGCGGACATCACGGAACAACAAATAATCATGTCATAAACGTAATCGGAATTTTTGTATGTACGGATGTTTGTATGTTGCATATTTTATTTTGTATGTATTGTACGTTATATATATAAAACCTACGGCAAGCCGTAACAGAGCATTGTTTCATTAAATGTTACCCCTTGGCCCCTTGGGGTAGAAACTAGAAATCATATAGAATTTGATTATGAATATCTGCAATTTCATTGGCTAATCGAAAAAAATTTCCACCAATCACAGTCGTTTTTAAGTGTGGTCTGAATTTGAAAATCCCCATGGATTCAATATTGGGACAGTAAGTAAAGCTAAAACTATACTTGAATATTTGAGTCAGTTTCAAATTTTACGTTCATGATCACGTTTGATAGAAACGTGACGGAATAGTTATAGTTACAATTTCGTTGGTTTAGTTGTCGTTCCATTTCCAGTTTAAAAATCAAATTGAATCCTCCGCAGCTGTACTTCAGGTTTAGACAACTGCAACTGAAACCAAACTGAAACTGAACTCTTTCCTAGCTATACTAGACGATCACCGATCCCGATAAACTAATCAGCGCGAAAGTAAAAATTTTATTTGGTGAATGCGAATCAAATTATAATAAACTATTGCAACAACTAAATACGATTGAATAAATATTATAATTGGCAAAACAATATCAACATGGCTGGAAGATCCAATTTGGTAAGTAAATATAAACCATGTGTAAACCAAACATGTGTAATAGTAATACTAGCATTATGACATTGAGCAGGCAAATGGCAGATCAATGTTAAGTATGTTTTCGTTACAGGATTTGATGGTAGACGAGGTGCGATTTTTATCGAAAGAGGATTACTTGTATGTAATGAAAACTATAGCAAAAAACCATCCACCCAGAAGTGTCCAAACAAATCACCAATGCCTTGAACAAGACAAAGCAAAGATCCAATTTAAGTGGTGGCAACGACTCGCAAAGTAAAGTCGAGTCTCGTCCACCATTTGAGGATAGCAAATCAGCGTGGCAGGTTGTAATTTAATACAATGTTTTCTTGTTGCATAGATTCTACATTAATTTTTGACAATAGTAAATTAAAATCGTTGTAAAATATTTTTTATAGTGTCCCACAATATTTAGAGGAGATCTTGTTCCTGTGAATGATTACGTTGTGTTAGACGTTGAAAAAGTATCTCTCAAAAAGGGTTACGACCCAGGATTTTCATCATTTAAAAAAAATAAACATCTCCTCGTAGGCGCAAACTTGTCCATTTGTGATTATAAAGGAACATTAATTTTATGGGCATTTGTTAAGTATGACGTTGAACAAGTGTGCCAGTGGAACACACAACTGACAAGATTGGACAAATTGAAGATAGGACAAGGGATAAGTTTAAGTCTGGTGAGCATAAAATAATAAAATAGCATTACTTGGGGAGACAATATTAGATATATTTAAATACTGCATTAAATTAATAAATTTAAAAAATTCAGGTGCACGAAATGCTGGACATAGTATTCCATAACAACTACTTAGTGGGACATTCGGTGGATCAAGATCTAATATCCTTAAACTATACATTCAAAGGGCAACAAATTATCGATGTTTCTGATTATTTCATTGATTCTAATAATCAAAAATTCAAGCTGAAGGATATTCTTCTCTATTTCAAAGAAAATGGAAGTTTTCAGGAGGAAGAGCATTCTTCCGCAAAAGATGCTCGTGCTACTTTGCACATATTTCTTCAAATGGAGATGCTAAAGAAACAAGGGATATTTTCTGGAAAAGGTTTAAAAATCAAGAGAAGTCCTAAGGAAAAAATAGTATTTGATGTCTGCAAATGCCAACGGCAGTAAAGGTATAACAAAATTAAACCAAAACTTGACCAAAGCAGCAGCAGAGTAACTAAATTTTGTAATGAAACAGGAATATAACCTAATAAAAGATAATTTAATTTTTACTGTAATCATTTGTAGTGTTATGATTATAAATTTTAGACCGAGAATTTTTTGGGCTTATTTCGAATACCTCATAATATTGTAGAAACTGTGCAAAAGTCTACTCCAATCCAGTCAGATGTCAAAAATGACATTCTACCAGATTTGAATGTAACGAACCTATAATTTTTATAGATAATTGTCGTATTTGTTTATTTCATTTAGTTTAGGTTAGTTATATACGATAAGTTTATTATATAACCAAATGAGATTGTTGCATTTGTTGCCGGTGGTAAAAGATGAATTGGCAACAATGTTTACCGTCAACAACGGTAAAACTTTCAAAGGTGGTTGATGATGAGTAGCAAGAAGAGATAGAACAAGAAAGAGCTTAACAAACTAATTTTGTGCAATAAATTGTCTACATATACAAAGTAATCGAGTTTTCCCACTTTCAGATTCATACGCTTTCCTTAACGTATTTAATATATAATACGATTTAAATGACTGATATGGAACTGAATTGTAAATATTTGCTAATACTTTGTTCAATATAATATATATTACTTTATAATAATTACTATATAATAACAGGCTTAGATTTTTTTAAATTTTGTGTACATATTCAGCGGCATTGTTCGTCTGAAAATAGAACTGGAGTCAACATCTTTAAGGGAAATTTAGATTCGAACTGCTTTTAATCATGACTTCTTCTTGAAAATAGAGTTAAAATATCAGCCAAAATACTTCAAAGTAAATTAGATTCGAGCTGGGTTTAAACATGAAATCCTCGCGTTACATGATGATATTGCCAAGATGTTGATCCAACCCCAGAATTGAAATAATCTTTGAAATTGTTCCGAATTTGGGACGCATCGTGGGAGTGATTTCCATTGCTTATTATTGGAATTGGAATTAGCCCAGAATTATTAGCAATCTCAGAACGCCAACCTCCATCGACAACTTCTCCATTGTCGTTTATATGATCCCCTGTGTAAACGCCGTTGTCGTTTCGCTTTAAAAGAAAATTATGGAGTATTAATGTTCCTTCAACGATTAGATGTACCAGGTCCATATCACAGTAGATTGGGACATTATAAATTCTCCATCGTGCATTTAATATGCCGAACATATTTTCTACGACTCTTCTTGCACGGCTAAGACGGTAGTTGAAAACAGACTTTGTTGTTTCAACCGAATTCCCAGGAAATGGTCTCATTAAATATGATTTCAATCCAAAACCCTCATCTCCAAGAATTACATGCGGGGTAGCAACGACACTTCCTGGTAATTTCCGTTCACCGGGTAGACCTATCTTTCTTTCTGATAACGCCCTACCCATTGTACTTCGCATTAATATTCCGCTGTCCGATGACGCACCATTACCGCCAATATCGGCTGCCACTACGGAGTAATCACCTCCTGCTATAGCTAGCAGTACGATGGAAAAGAAGTTTTTGTAGTTGTGATTCACAGAACCAGTATTTTTTGGGCACCTCAAGCGGACATGTTTTCCATCAATTGCTCCGCAGGCGTTCGGAAAGTTCCATTTCTCGCAGAAAAGTTCTTCTTGTGTAGCCCATATGGTTGGATTTGGAGGAGGAAAATAAATTGGCTTGAGATGCCGTATGATGCTCTTAAGGGTCTCTCTCAGAATCATTCGTACCGATGCAGGGGACACTCTGAATGTAATTCCGATGGATATCATGGAATTTCCAGAAGTATCTATTAATCAAAAATAGACGGGTCTTTATTTTCTATTATTGACGCTGCTTTTATTACATAAACTTAACAAATAGTCGGGCCTTCATTTACTTTTCATGGCACTGCTATCATTGCAGATCAATTCTCACATTAATATTTTCATATTCCATATTTAATTTTATACCTCAGGGTAACAGCCAGCCTGGTCTTAGCTGAAATCGGTATTCGGTGTTTAGGAGAATGAATTAAATCCTTTGCAATCAAACTTGATATGTAGTCAAAGTTTTCGACATTCATCCTATAATTTCGTAATCAATACATAAGTATACGCATAAATATATATTACATTTTTCATTATATTCTTAAATGCATGAAGTATTAAATGTGGTACCTAAACATCTTATGATGGTAAACAGGGTCGTTCCTCAGCATTTCTATCAACTTACAACAGCTTCTGGACACAAATAAATTTCTAATGTAAATTGATCTTTGTTGTTGTCTCTTCCGCCTTCTCCGTAAAATGGCAATAACCAAAAGTAATCGTAAATTTTTCATGTTGGATGCACTAATTTAATCGAAAATGGTTTGTCAAGAAAATCAAATAGTTGGAGACAAAGAATAAAATGGTTAGCGTTATTTGAAGGTAACCCAAAGATTTGTGCCAAGTAAAAGGCAGTATTTAGATTCACTATCACAGTGCAAAAATATGAATATGGACCAGTAAAAATAAATACATTTGTCACTGTTTATTCTACAATATTTCAGGGGCACAAATATTTAAAATATTCCTTTAAACTTATTTATATATTAATATTTTACTGAAAATCATGGATGCTTATGATGCAATTCGTTAAGTTCTTCAATGGACCACAATAATGAAAATTCTAGAACAAATGTTATTGAAACTCGGTTTCCAAAAGTAATTGCTGAATTTTGAGTTGGACGGAAGCTGCTTTGTGTGGGCATTTGTCATTTATTCGACGTAGTTTAGGAATGATGCTTAGTCCAAATAGCTCAAATTCGTCCTTATCAATATCCTTGATTTTGCTGCTATTTTCAAGAGCTTCGATTAACTTTTGATCAACTGGGTCAAATTTTCGTTTGGCAATACATTTACCTGTTAGATTAATTTAGCAATCATTAGATGTTATTTTGCGGTAAATAATAAAAAATAGTCGGGCCTCAATTTTCTTTTGAAGACACTGCTATTAAAAATAGTAGGGCTTTCATTTTCTATTGCTAACAGACCACAACGATTTAATGAAACAATTCGGTAATTACTTTTGCTGACGCCCGCATTTTCAACCACGATGGCAGGTTGCTTTCCGTCTTCGAAACCATGAAGCTCAAATTCCAAATCATCTTCTGGAATCACATTATCTTCAGCTGTCGAGTCTTCATGGACATTTGACACAGACCTTTAAATATTTTATTGATTATCACCACAAATACTATGTAACCATTGCAAAAGTAACATTTTTTGTTATTATTACTTATACGGTTTGTAGTGTGGTTCATAAAAGCGCATGAGTTCAGAATGTCGAAAAAAGTGGACATTACTTCGTCCGGATCCTGTCGGCTGCTGAGTTTTACGCAAGTAGGATGCGTATTGGTCTCTCAATTTCTTCCAAATCTTTTCACATTCTCCAACTAAAAAGGGGAGTTGATTCAAAATTTTTATTTAAATACGTGGTAAATTAAGTCAAGCCATTGTTTTCTTTACATGGCATTGCTTGTATGTTCTACACACAATAGTGAAATTTATCAGTAGCCAAGAACGAAAATGAATTAAATTAATTATTACCTTCCAGCTTCATTTGTGTTGCAATCGAAGACCACGCGTTAATTTTTTTCACATTATCCTTGTAGCTCTTGTCACTTTTATCGTACAAGTACGAATGATCCATAACTAGAGTGATCAGTTTCTCTTCCACTTCTACCACATCATTATTGGAAGACATTTTCGTTTAAAATTGGAAAAATAAATATCAGAAATATGGAAGGTGATTAAGTACGAAAGCTGTTTCCATTCAATTGATTGTTTAAATATAGTGCCAACTTGCAATCTCACCTTATAATAAAATCCTGCTTTGCCATTGGTAAAAGATCAAACTGTATCAGTTTGGATCAGTTTCCAAATCGGGCGCCGTTGGGTTTGCGAAACGTGATAAGTTTTGTCAAACTAAAAGTAAACTGAATCGTTAACCAAACAGTATAGTTACGAGAAATGGAAATGGAACCACAGCGTGATCTCACCGTGATCGTGATCAGAACAGTATAGTTGCGCGAAACACATCGGCAACTGAAACGAAAATTAATAATGAACTAAAACCAAACGGAAAAAGACAGTATATCTTTGAAATCATGAACTACACCGTGAACTTACTCAGTTTTGCTGTCAAACCAGTAAGTATAGTTCTAGCTTAAGTCGAAAGCTTGGAGACCACCAGTGCAATTCAAAGGGTTAAACCATGAATTTTTCCACAAATGATGATATACCTACTTATTTCTAGAATTGAAAGCCTTTTACGAGTAACAAGATATCTCGGAGCAGTTTTTCGTAAACAATAAAATTTGCAAAATAATTGCACAATTTAAATACAGGGTAGGAAAAAATATTATTTTGCCCACATTTATATTTATGTTTTGCTATTCCCTTGGAGAAATATTAAAAAACATTATACCCATTGCCATTTCCATTGCTTCGTTCAGTCAATCATATTCAAGTTCAAGCCACCCGACGGGACGAGCTAATAGAATCGCAGTCTGTCAATCCTTTCGCCACTTTCAAACGCATTGAATTTGAAGGAAATGAGAAATACTAATGGCAGTATGCATAATAAAAATTTTGCGATTCTTCGCAATTTTTAGACCGTTTTAGACTCATTTTCGTCAAAAATGCTAAGATTTTCGAATATATTTAAGATATCTATATGAAATGTTGCCCTCCCCCCGAAACCCAGTTTTGTATACGTTCAGGCTCAAAACTCATATGCCAAAGCCTTTAATACAGACAAAACTTGATGTATTTCCAAAAAAAATTCCAAAAAAATTTGTTCATGTCGATAGGCTTTTCATTTTACTGATTGGCTGGACTAATTCAGACTTCAGACAATACCTCACTGAAGGGCTAATATAAGCAATTCGCTCCATCGAAAAACAGAGGGAGTTGGTTATTTTTTCAGGCGTCCCGACAGCCACTAACTAAAATGAAGCCGATGATTAGAATTTTTCGGTTTTTACGTCTTACAGGTGACATACTTGGTTGCCCGGATGCCAACTGAGTTCCATTGAAAAGTTAGCGGGTAAGAGAAATACCTAAAAACCAAAAACTCTAATCATCGGCCCCATTTTAGTTTGGCTGTCAGAACGCCTGAAAAAATTACCTACCCCCTCTGTTTTTCAATGAATTTCGATCCAAGAAAGATATAAATGCAATGATATAATATTAGTACATTGTGTTCACCTAATAGTGCAAATAAATAAAAATCGCCTTAAGGTCAAATAATTTTGAAATAAACGCAGCCAAACGTCTTTAGAAAATAATGACAATTTTGAATTTATAGCCTTCAAAAATCGTTTTCTCAGACTGCATTCGTATTTCACCTCTGTGTACATGGAAAAACCCCGATAAAATACTGAAAACTAACAAATCCTACGGCAAACACCTTTGCAGAACTGGGTTTCGGGGGGCTAACATTTCATATAAATCACGGAAAAACGGAGGATGAAAGGCCCTTTTGTTCTAAACCCGAAAGTCAAAGTAAAATATAGCCGAAGGTTGGGGACATAATATACAGTTTACAGTTATCACGGAGTAGGACTCCGGTCAACTCCGGTGACATGCGGGTAACCATATGTGTAACACCATTTATATATGGTCCAATTTTCACCTAAGCATTCAGAATTTAGTCGCCGTACTCATGCATGGCTAGGGGGACTAAATTCTGAAGGCTTAGTCGAGCCCATTTAAAAATGGATTTACACAAACGTCACCTGTTTAATACATAACGGGCAATTGACATGAAAACCGAATTAAAAAATTGGTAAAATTCGGTTTTCATCATGTCTGTTGCCCGGCATGTATTAAACATGTGACGTATATGGTTACCCGTATGTTACCGGAGACTCCTTGATAACTGTAAACTGTACGTCATGTCCCCCAACCTTCGGCTACATTGACTTTCGGGTCTAGAAAAAAACACCTTTCACCCTCTGTTGTTTTTCCGTGATATATATCTTAAATATATATTCGCGCGTAACGTGAAAATGGGGTAAAAATTGCAAAGAATCGCTCGGAGCGAGAAATTGCTATCTTGAGAAGAAAATCTTTTATCTTGGATTTCGGGGGGGGGGCATCGCGAGCCCGAAAAGCCCATCCCTCAATACAACTATGTCCTAAGGTAAATTTGTCTTCATTAAGGCAGTCAAAGCAGAAATAATATTAAAGTTCTCCGTCACTCTAATTTGGGCGAGCTTTCTGATATGGCTTGTGGTGGTAAACTACGGATTGACATATTCCAATAAAAATAAATAAGTGTAAAATTCGGGTGTTAATAGGGGAGTGGTGCACATTATTTTCACCCCCCGTATGTATTTTTCATAATTTTCAAATTTGTTTTCATAGTTACTAAACTTAGTTACGAGATATCTGGTTGTTCCTAACAGGCTTTCAATTATTGTTACTGTTTTTCAACTTAATATAAACTTTGATTTAGATTTGACGAAACAAAAACGTTTACGTTTTATGGAATTTAGTACTCGTTCTATGGCCTTTCGTACTTCTTTGTAGTGCCCCATATACTTTTTCTATGGCTCCTTGTACCCGGGACAAAATGACTTCTTTTATGGTCCCATAAACCTTTACCCTTTGATGATTGGCTGATCGTAGGATTCCAAGTTGTCCAAAATCAATTTTGTCAATAAGTTTTCTGTAGATTTTAGAACTTCCTAGTCTAGTTGTTGTTCTCCCCAGAATCACCCTTCAATGTAATATTCAATTCAACTGCCAAATTTTGAAAGTGGTTAAATATTTGATATAATAATAATGTGACATTTTGTAAACCAAAATAATATAAAATAATAGAACTTTTAAGGTTTACAAACAAATACTACAAAGTACAATAACACATTTAATTCACTGGCTGCAAGAAACATCTGTTAATTTTAAATGAAAGTTCATGTATTTGATGGTGGAAAGAAGCAGACAAAATAAAATCATGATTATTGGACATGCATTTAAAGTTTTCGGAACACCATCAGTAGAATGTCCTTTGGTTTTCTTCTTCGGATCGGCATCGTCATCGTCGTAGCCGTGTGCATCCCGACTAATTGTTTTATGAATCCAATCAAAGTAAGCAGAGATACGAGTATATACACCAGGATGTAAAGCCTCGGCACATCCAATGCCAAAAGATACAAGTCCTATCTGAGAGTAAGGCTCACGCGAACAAGTTAAGGGTCCACCGCTATCTCCGGTACAGCTATCTTTTCCTCCGAACTCGGCTCCATAACATAGTTGGCGCCTCTTTAATATCGCATATAGAGATAATCCATAATTTAGAGCGCTATTTAAAAAAAATAAAAACAATTAAAAAATTATTAATAAGAATTTAAATTAAATAATTAAAAAAACTAACCAAGTTCTCCAAGAAATTAATGGAACCTCCACTTTAAGTAGATCGTCACTGGAATATCCATGATCGGATGTGTGTCCCCATCCCCAAACGGTAGCGTTATCTATTACAGGTAACAAGCACGCTAAAATAAACCTTTTCATAACACTAAATGTGTTATTAATGGTTGAAAGGGTTACCACAGTCATCCTCTCCTTGTGTCGCCAAAATAGTTGGTTCTACAGCAGTCGGGATGAATACAATGGGTTGACTTGTACGAAGTAGAGCGATATCGTAGCCGTATTCCACGCTTCGGTATTTTGCGTGAGTATGTATACGGCTTATTTTATATTCATCTGCATGCTCGTGTACCTCTGCGTCTTCTACATGTAGCGCTCCAGTTACAATCTTGTAGTTTTTCGGTGCTAAAGGAACACCTAACGATGATTAACGAGTATTTATTACATCCAAATCCAAAGTATTTGATAGTAGTGATAAATATAAATTAAATTAGTTACAATGGGCCGCAGTTAAGACCTAACGACGATGAATCAGCATTATACAGCCAAACACAAACAAATAATTGGATTAGAAAATGATATTAAATTAGCTTGAAGTAGTTACAATTTTCATGATAGTAGATAAATAATTCTATTTACAAAGTAGCGATTGACAATACTAGCACCACAAATTTTTTGACCTCTGAAATCCGTCAATGCTGCCATAGCAGGGTTCTCTCCATGATTGGCTTTCACACCACCAACAATTCTTGGGTCCAGGTTGATCTCTAACCTTGAATCCGTACCTATAATTTACGTATTGATCATTATGACCATCAGAGTAAAACTTTACATACTCCTTTAGTCCATGCATTCCCTACTCCGAATACAAGGCTTGCGGAAAAAATCTTCATGACTATGTATTCACACTTACCAGCAAATAAAATCGGTAGAAATATAAAGACAAAGGGCACCTGCTTCATATCACACGAAATTAATGTTGTTTACGATCGTCAGTAAATTTTGCCACATTGTGCAAAATGATAGTCTTAACAATATAACTGAGTTTGCCAATAGAAAATGAAATTCTCCAATCCTTGATATGAAATGATTTCATAGTCTGTGGTCGGAGTCGGAATTTAGCACCTCACTCCATTTTCCCCCCAACAACCTCTTAGCATAAATTGGCACACCAAAGTATGATAATACACCGAATTGATACCTTTGGTACCTACAGTGTACAGTTTTATGCTAAGGGGAAGGGAGGGATTTCAAATTAAAATTAGCTAGTAGCTTAGGTGATTTTCAAAAATTTGACTCCGGCTCTTGATTCTCTTATTATGAAATAATAAGTTCCTTGATTTGTTTGTGTACATACATGACAAAATTATATTTCTTATAACGTAGCAACTAAAGGTAATTACGGATACGGCATAGGAAAATTATGACGTTATCCCAAGGGCTGGAACAGCATTTTTATTTTAGTAGAATTTTATTAGGAACATTTTTAATGACTCGACTCTCACTTTCACGAACTATTTACGCACTTTTTCGAGAGTGAAAGGTACCTCAATTCAATACGTACCTTACACTCTCAAAGAAGAGTGGAGATTAGAGTGGGAGTGTTTATCTTTACTCTACATATTTACTCTACATAAACATAATCTTTTAAACAAAAATGGGACATGCGCATGGAATTTGGTATTAACGTATTAAGGTTTGTATATTAGGCAGTTAGTTTTATTCCTTAGTGTAAGAAACAGCTTCCCGTAGGGTAAGTTTTACGCGAAACTCCTCCCCTTTCCGTAAGAATCCTACGCTACGCCAAAACAATTGACTTAGGAAACGTAAAAATGGCTACACTACGTTTGGCACTTACGGGCATTCGTAGTGCGCTCTCAGGTTTTAGACTTTCTGAAATAAGAAGCGCACATTTTAAACTTTGCCAACTACAAGTGACAGAAAAAAACCGTGGAATCATAATAGTCAATTCAAAATGAAAAAGACAAAATCGTCAAAAACTTCTCAGGTATTTGTTATCCGATAAATCTAAATACCTATTTACTACTTAATTTCTATAATATTTGAACATTCCATTTTATAGGATGGCGATCGACATCGATTTGTTTTCACAATCAGTAGAGATATTCGTCTTCTAAGATGTGCTTTACAATACAACCCTTGGCAGTTAGGAAAAACCAGATGGGGGGATGTTTTGGCTGAACTTGAATGCGAATTTCAATGCAAATTAATTGAGAGAACTCTCAAGGATCGTATAAATTTGCTGCTTGAAAAGTATGATAAACAGGAGCTATCATTTAAGTAAGTGTTAATCTATAAGATATTACAGTGTTTCTGTTTATAATTATGTAATATTATTTGTTTGCTTGTCCAAGCTTATATTTATTTTTGATATGTTAAGAACCGGGACTGAGGAAGAGAAAACCGAACGTGGAGAGCTTTTAGAAAGTGTTAAAGCTGTAATTGAAGAATCAAATGCATCAATCAACTTTGAACTTAGTGCTGATGTGTGTGCCGTGGAAAATGAGCAAATTGACGAAAGTGCTACAGAAAAAGACGGTTCAGCTATAAAAACACCGAGTGATCCCATGAAGCTGAATAAACAAGAAAGGGAAGAAGCCGACAAAGAACGCAATGCAGCTCTTGATAAATATTCTGAAGGTATTTATTTAAATATGCATTTATATTCCAACTAATCTTATTAGCTGGCCAAT